>OZ012736.1:170096564-171494064 GCA_963859935.3 Lathyrus sativus
TCCTTCTGATTGGAGCTCCCCACGGCGACACACTCGGTTTGATAAACTTTCTATCCAACAACTCTCCAATCTGAGATTTCAATTCAGCCAATTCCACTGCCGACATTCTGTACGGCGCCATAGATATAGGTCTCGTACCAGGAACAAGATCAATGCTAAATTCAACTTCTCTCGTCGGAGGTAATTCTGTAATATCATCAGGGAACACTTCGGGAAATTCATTCACCACCACCACCTCATTCTCAAACTTCAAACAATTGGAGGTCATTGCCGTCTCAGTATTATAATAAGGACAATACTGCACCAGCTCTTCAAATTTCGCAGCATACTCTACTACAGTCAGATTACCCTGCTTCAGCTCCAGAAACTCTATCTCCTTAGCACTTTGTATATCTTCCGGAAAATACTTTTCCAGAAAACCAGTTCGAACCACACCCCAAGTAATTGCAGTTCATGCAGTCTCCAATCTCTGGCGACTATTGTCCCACCAAGCCTCAGCTTCACCTTCCAGCATGTGAGTACCAAACTTCACTTTTTGCTCACCACTATAACCCATTGTTCTGAAAATTTTCTCAATTGCCTTTAGCCATTTCTGTGCAGCTTTAGGATCCAAAATTCCTCCTTCAAACATCGGTGGCTTGTTACTCCGGAACTGTGCCAAATCTTGGAATTACGCACCCGCAGCTTGGTTCTGATTAGCAACCACCTGCGCCATCGCTTACATAGCTGCAACCAAAGCATCATCATTCCTTCCTGCCATACTCATTAACAAAACAACACCAGGTTCAAAGATACACAATCTCTATCCTAAGGACAGACTCAACTACTACACTGGTCAGACAGACCGACCTGCTCTGATACCAATTTTAACATCCCACTTTCCCAAATTAAAATAAAATACAATTATTTCAAACAAACATTAGAGTTTCCCTTCACAAGTGGGATATCACATCAAATAGTTCAGCATAAATCTTCGTCACTTGGTTTTCAAAATAAACAGCGGAAATAATCATTACTCCAATATTCTCGGCCATCCGCCCAATTTACATAAAATTATTCATTAATAAGTTCACCAAAAATGATACGTCATAGGAGTAAAGCAAGTTCAACATAAAACAAATAAACACCCAAGTCACGTGCTACGTATCATAGAATCCTAAGGCTTGACTCGCACACCACTATCCAAGCTAGCTAAGTACCTGGATCATTTGTACCTCCGAAGAAGCACAAACCACAACAACAACAAAGGGGTGAGAAAACATGATCAAAATTATGGGTAATAAGATACATGAAATAAAGGTAGAAATCATATAAAATATCACCCAACATGCATCGACCATGATCTACTGTCCAATCATCAAGCACAATACACAATGATGCAAATATGCAACTCAACACCATGCACGCGGTACCGACTCGTTGGTTCATTCAATCGAACCCAGGATAGATCACATACGCCCCTCGTTGGAAATGATTTATCCCCACCATTCTCCACAAAGGAGTACGGATGAATCACATACACTCCTCCTGAGCAGCGATTTCATCCCACCATTCTCCACAAGGGAGTACGGATGGATCGCATACACTCCTCCTGAGCAACGATTCATCCCACCAAAACATTATGATATGAACGACAACAAATGCACAACAAATAACTCACCAAATGCACAATAAATAACTCAAGCACGCTACGTGCACACAATCCTACTGATCACATTACCATACACAACCAATAAATTCAAGCACACTAAGTGCACACGATCCTCCTGATCACATCACCATACATCATATATATATATAACACACCAATTAATCATGTTAATTAAATTAATTATTATAGGGCATTCACATCCCACACTAAGTATACACTCTTCACCATTAAACACCATCCCTATACTCATCATGACCAAAGGGATCCTACACCACAAGATCACCGTTGCATGGAAACAACAAATTAAAACAAGTTCTGCCACGCTCGCCACCCTGCTCGCTTAGCAAGGCTCTAGCGAACGTTCGCTACCTGCTCGCCTAGAGAATATGCTAGCGAAGGCAGACAGTGGCTACTGGAAGTGTTCGCTACCTACCCCGCCTAGTGAATGCTCGCTACCCTGCTCGCCTAGCAAACTCGCTAGCGAGCGTCTGCGTACTCAAAATCCTTAACTGTACCAAAATCATCAGAAGCTCATAGATCACCCAATTTTCACCAAACCAGTTCCTGTAGTCTTAGCCCAACATTCCCCGACTAAATTACACGACTTAATCCAGATTTTACCCAATAAAACATCAATTCTACCAACTAAACCATTTCCGACCTAAAATGGTAAACTACACAAAACACCCAAACAATCCCTACATAATCACATGCAAGGATGGAATCACAGAGTTTCACCAATTTCATAACAACATATGCACAAATTCATCCATGGCAGCAGCAATCATCAACATACCAATCATATTCATCAATTCCCTACGGGGTTAAGGAATCCCCTCTACCCAATTCATGCAAAATACCAATCCCAATCAGTTTCTCCCCCTTACCTCGATTAATTGCTCAAATTGTTGAAGAACTCTGAAGATTGGGAAGCCCTAGCCTTGCTTCTCTTCCCCTTGTTCTCCCTCCTCAATCTACTCTCTCTCCACAAGTTATCATGTTCTATCTCCTCTTTACCCCAAAACCCCTCTTATATCTCTTAATCCACATTCTATTTATTTAATCTCATAATAATACAAATAATAATAATAATAATAAATAATAATAATAATAATAATAATAATAATAATAATAATAATAATAATAATAATAATAATAATAATAATATTACTACTAATTATTAAATTATTATCATTATTAATTATATTATATTAATATTAAACTCTATATTTATTAAATAATTTCCTAAAATTTAATGACACCCACCCATGCACTCAAGAACACTCCCACATAAGGACACACCATAATCAAATAACACCAAAAAGACTAAACAATTAAAATGGGTGTTACACGTGCGGTGGTGGAGTCAGGTTCATCTCAAGGATGGGGGCAGGTGTTGAGTATCCCCAATAAGCAGGATATGTTTGGACTGGGATACAACCCGTCATCCTATTCTTCCCAGAACGCTCCACGTTATAGAGGACCAGTGGAGTTTACAAGTGGTGGAGTGATCTTCGACCGAATCAACGTTGTGTTAGAGGATGAAGGTGATAGTGATTGTGATATGGAAGCATGGATCCAGCTATGTGTTCCCTGCCAAAGCCTGAACAACTGGATTATCGAAGAAGTTGTCCAAGTGATCATGAAGAGTAATTATCTTGTTTTCTGATTATGTGTAGCCCTATGTTCTACCAGGAGCATAATGGTCTTTGTCTATAGGGCCTTATCTTGTGTATGTTTTGAACAATTGCTTTATCATTAATAAAAAGGTGTTTTTGCATTCAAATATTGTGATCCTCGTGTTTCTTGTTTTATTTTAACAATAAAATGGAAATGTGATTTGTGCTTGTTTGCATATCATTTTAAGCATCAAATCATCATCATGCAGGTTTCACATCCCAAATGCCACCGATTCAGACTCATCTATGACTCGGTATGACTTTGATAATCCAATCTTTCAAGCTGAAGAAGAGATTGAAGAAGACGCAGACCTGCCTGAAGAGCTCGCCAGGTTGCTGAGACAAAAAGAGAAGGTTATTCTGCCTCATCAGGAGGAGATTGAAGTTGTCAACCTGGGTACAGAGGAAGCCAAGAAAGAGGTCATAATAGGGGCTTCTTTAGAAGATGATGTTAAGGGAAGACTTGTTGAGATGCTTCGAGAGTACAGAGACGTCTTTGCTTGGTCATATGAGGATATGCCCGGACTTGATACAGATATTGTGGTTCGTCACTTGCCTCTTCGAGAAAAGTGTCCACCTGTGAAATAAAAGATAAGAAGAACCAGACCAGACATGGCAGTTAAGATCAAAGAAAAGGTCCAGAAGCAGTTGGACGCCAGATTTCTTGCCATGACAAATTACCCTCTGTGGGTCGCTAACATCGTATCGGTACCTAAAAAGGATGGTAAGGTAAGGATGTGTGTAGATTACCTTGATCTAAACAGAGCGAGCCCGAAAGACGATTTCCCGCTACCCACATTGTTGCGCTAGTTGATAACACAGCCCAATATTTAGTGTTTTCCTTCATGGACGGTTTCCCCGGGTATAACTAGATCAAGATGGCCCCGGAGGACATGGAGAAAATGACCTTTATCATACCGTGGGCGACTTTTTGCTATAAGGTAATTCCCTTTGGATTGAAGAATGCAGGGGCAACCTATCAGCGGGAGATGGTGACTTTGTTTCATGATATGATTCATCATGAAATCGAGGTTTATGTTGATGACATGATCGCAAAGTCACAAATGGAGGAAGGACATTTGGTGAATCTGTTGACGCTGTTTGAGAGGTTAAGGAAATTTAGGCTAAGGTTAAATCCGAACAAATGCACTTTTGGTGTACGGTCAGGAAAGCTATTGGGGATTATAGTCAGTGAAAAAGGAATCGAGGTCGATCTTGCAAAAATAAAAGCTATACAGGAAATGCCAGCACCGAAAACAAAGAAAAAGGTTCGTGGTTTCCTGGGTAGATTGAACTACATCGCAAGGTTCATATCTCACCTCACAGCCACCTGCAAACCGTTATTCAAGCTATTAAAGAAATGTCAAGTGGTGGTCTAGAATGAAAATTGCCATAAGGCATTTGAAAAAATAAAAGAATATTTGTAGGAGCTTCCGGTGCTGATGCCCCCAGTGGCAGGAAGACCATTGATAATGTACTTGACGGTTCTTGAGAACTCCATGGGTTGTGTTCTCGGTCCTGAGATAGGCTCCCAATGGGAGATGATTTTTGACGGTGCTGTTAACTCCTATGGCAGTGGGATTAGGGCAATCATTATGACCCCCCATGGTTCTCATATAACATTTACTGCCAGGTTAACATTTCCTTGCACCAACAATGAAGCTGAGTATGAAGCATGTATCATGGGCATTGGAGAAGCGATTGATTTGAGAATCAAGAACCTTGATATTTATGGTGATTCAGCTTTGGTAGTCAATCAGATCAAAGGGGAGTGGGAGACTTGTTAGCCTAATCTGATATCGTATATGAACTATGCAAGGAGGTTGTTACCTTTCTTCGACAGGGTAGAGTTTCATCACGTGCCAAGAGCGGAGAATCAGATGGCAGATGCCTTGGCTACATTATCCTCTGAGAATTGTCATCTCCTGCCTCAATAGGCCAACTTTCGTATTTGCAATAGAGGAAGCTTCAGATGGGAAGCCATGGTATTATGATATCCGAAACTTTCTCAAGAATCAGGAGTATCCGCCCGGGGCATCGAGCCGGGATAAGAAGACCTTAAGAAGGTTGTCTAGAAACTTCTATCTGAACAAGGATAATGTACTCTACCGAAGAAAGTTCGACTCGGTGTTGTTGAGATGCGTGAACGAAAAAGAAGCAGGTTTGCTTATGGAAGAAGTCCATGAGGGTGATTTTGGTACACATGCAGGCGGACATGTGATGTCTCGAAAACTGTTGAGGGCAGACTACTATTGGTTGACTATGGAGTCTGATTGTTTTAAGTACGCCAAGAAATGCCATAAATGCCAGATTTATGCCGATAAGATGCATGTACCGCCAAGTCCTTTGAATGTTATGGCGTCTCCTTGGCCCTTTTCCATGTGGGGCATCGATATGATCAATAAGATTGAACCGACTGCATCCAACGAACATCGCTTCATCTTAGTGGCAATTGATTATTTCACTAAGTGGGTTGAGGCAGCTTCTTTCGCCAACGTCACCAGACAGGTCGTGGCACGATTTATCAAGAAGGACATCATCTGTTGCTACAAAGTGCCCGAAAGAATCATTATTGATAATGGTTCAAATTTAAATAACAAGATGATGAAGGAACTGTGCTAGAGTTTCAAGATCGAACATCATAATTCTTCTCCTTATCGCTCAAAAATGAATGGCGCTGTTGAGGCGGCCAACAAGAACATCAAGAATATTGTGCAGAAGATGGTTGTGACCTATAAAGATTGGCACGAGATGTTGCCCTTTGCATTACATGGATATCGTACTTTGGTACATACTTCAACTAGGGCAACTCCTTTCTCGCTAGTGTATGGTATGGAAGTTGTCCTACCATTGGAGGTCGAGATTCCTTCTTGGAGAGTTTTGGATGACGTCAAACTTGATGAGGCAGAATGGGTGAAGGCCAGATTGAATCAACTCAGCTTGATGGACGAGAAAAGATTGGCATCCATTGCGTATAGCCATTTGTATCAAAGCAAGATGAAGAAAGCTTTTGATCAGAAGGTGAGCTTTCGGAGCTTTCAGGCAGGTGACTTAGTGTTGAAGCAGATTCTCCCTCCACAGACAAATCACAGGGGCAAGTGGACCCCAAACTACGAAGGACCATATATTGTAAGGAAGGTCTTCTCTGGAGGAGCTTTACTACTTTCGACTATGGACGGTGAAGATTTCACGTCCCCTGTGAATGCAGACACAGTTAAAAAATACTTTGCTTAAAATACACCCGCTGGAAAGAAAAAGAAAATCCAGGAAAAAATGGGGCATCCCGGCGAACCATAAAAAGAATGGGTTCGGGCAAAAATTAGGGATAAAAAAAGAAAAGATGTAAACTCACAAAGTTGAAAACCCGAAAAGGCGACTTTGGGAAAAATGGGTATCCCAGTGGATCGAAAACCCGAAAGGGTGATTCAGGAAAAAGTTAGGGATTTTAAAAGCAAACGACTGCAATCTGCGTTGGTGCGTCCGCAAGTGTACGGAAATATCGAAGTAATATAAAAGATTTGTCGAACCCACAGAGACCAATGTCAACCTATCGTTATCTATTGTCGCGGTGTAAAGGTAAGGCTAATGGAATTAGGAAAGTTAAATACGAATGAAATTAAATACAACGAAAATAAAGATTTTCGGTTTAAGGAAGAGCGGTAAAGGGATATTGGTATATAATGCTTTAGTTTTTGGGGATTCGACAGGTCGCCGATGCTTTTTAGTCTTTGCAAACATTTTTCAGGAGAAAATACTCGTTTAAAGACCTTTGCCTCATGATGGTTGTTGACTCTAGTCATGACTCTAAGGCGGAATGTACGCTTTCGCTATCCCATTCGGGGTTAAAATCACTTTTTGAAAACAACTAAGTTCTGATTTCTTTTAAAGCGCTTTCGCTGTATTTAAATAAATGCCTAGTTTTTACTATCCGGTCCAAACCCAGCTTTCGTGTGCCGATTCGTACCTTAATGAATTTCCCACTTTCGTGGCAAAACTACTGTAAATAATTTCTCGTTATCGCGACGAAGGTTTATTCAGAAAGATTAGACTAAAAACTAACAGCCAGAAAAGTGTTCGTAAAAAGGATGGCACCGGTTACTATTGAATCTGTGAGGGCAAACCACCATGCACCACACGAGTTTGCATACAACACTTGATACTGGTTTTGATGATAACAAATTACAACCATGGATAAATCAGCAACTGTAAATTCCACCTCTACCAAACAAATGCAACATGTCACCTACCGTATCCTTTTACATTCATCTAAAAACTGTTATAGTTAATACAACATGTGTGGATAAAATATGGTCATGACAAAATGCATGAAAAAACCACAAGAATCTCATTTTTGCAGATTTGCAGGGTATGAGTCGACCATAGGGTCAGCGCATACATCAGTATGTTTTCCCACGGGTCAGCGCATACACCAGTATGCTTTCTCACATGTCAGCGCATGAAGGTTTGAGTCGACCGCAAGGTCGGCGCATGAAGAATTTACTCTCCAACGGGTCAGCGCACGCCGACTGTATGGTCGACGCATACTGATGCATTTTGCAGATTTCCAAAAGTGCAGGCTATGCATCGATGCATAGACCTGCTATGATCGACCGTTCGCGTGGAAATGATATTTTTAATTGATTTCCACTATTACTTGAAAAGTTGTTATGTCTTTGGTTGGTTTGTTACTATAAATAGAAGGTCAAATACCTATGTCAACTAACATTTGATAAAATTTGATTCAGATCTTCAAAGAATAAGAAAGAGTGAAATAGGTGTCCAAGATTCATCATCTTCATCTTCAACATCTCACAACACATCAATTACACATAGCCGTTTTTGAAGTGCCTTGTGAGTGATTAAAGGTGATAAGGTTCGAAGCCAAATTTGGGTAATCTGGTTCGGGTTGAAGCTTGCGACAGGTTCTTTCTTGAATAAAACCCTTAGGGTTTTGACCTCCAAGATTGGTTTGATTTTTGGGGTTTTTGGACGAGATTCTTCATCAAGGGTCAGCTGAGCGAAGGTGATTGTGAAGAGGAAGTCTTCAACAATCTAGTAGCGGATTCAATGATATTGATGGGAAGATCTCGGGTTAGATTCGTTGTAGTTGAGATCAGTCGGGCCGAAGGTTTGAAGAACTGAGGGTTATTCAATAAGGAGGCTGGAATCGGAGGTCTATCAACAACGATCGGAGGACTTGATTCATCTTGAATCAAGGGGCAAGGAGTGGAAGCAACATTCAACGTCTTGAGAGTTTTGTTGTTAATTTGCTTTTCAATCCTTGTATAAATTGTTACTTCAAACAGGTGATATCTATTAAATCAATCTCAATTCTAGTTTTAGAATTGAGGGCAGACGTACCCCGAAGCGAGGACGAAGGGGGAACTGCCTCACCAAATCTTTGTCTTCTATTTTTCAGCATTTTCGTTTTAGCTTAAAAATAAGTGATTTTCGTATAAGCACTATTGTCAAACTGTGATAACAATTGAGTAAGAGGTTGAAACTCTGTTTTTCAATCCAAAGTACAATAATACATTGTACTAGGCCAGTTGGAATCACTTACTCAACATAAATATCACTTGGAGTGTTTTTGCACACCAAGTGTTCGACAATTTGCCTGAACCAAAATCATCTTATTTGTGTATCTAGTTTTGGTTTGATCTTTAAATCATTGGAACTAGGAATCCTAACAAGTGAATTAGATCATTGATAAGTGTGACTAGTGTTGTGATTCTTCTTCCATATTGTCATTAATCCATAGGCTTAACGCATATCCGGTTTTCCAATAACCGTTCGTTTTAGACTATATTTTCCTCGGCCGCTTCCGCACTTAAAACCAATTTTTTAATTGGTAGCGCCGACTCAATTTTTAATAGGGATCTATTCAATCCCCCCGCCTTCTAGATTCGTGCCATAGTCTAACGAGTGGTATCAGGAGCTCCGGTTACTCGGTGCTTCAAATACAACATTGATAGAAAATGACCAACGAACCTAAAGGGGCTTATAATAGAGCTCCCGTTTTCAATGGTGAAAATTATAGTTATTGGAAAGACTGTATGCGGGTGCACATAAACTCCATAGATAGAAAAATATGGAACGTTATCCTCAATGGTCCAATAGAAATTACCATGACCAATGCGGATAATGTGGTTGTGCCAAAGCCCGAAGCACAATGGACCGATGATGATGAGAAAAAATACAATTATGATTGGAAAGCCAAAAATATCTTAATCTCCTCATTAGGTGTAGATGAATACTATCGTGTATCCCATTGTCCTACTACTAAGGCCATGTGGGATTCACTACAAATCGCCCATGAGGGGACGAACGATGTTAAGTTGGCTAGAATCAACACATTAACACAAGAGTTTGATCTCTTTTTCATGGAGCAAGGGGAAACCATTGCTGACAAGCAAAAGAGATTTACTCATCTCATCAATCGTTTACGTTCATTAGGTAGGCCTGTTTCCAATGATGTTGCTACTAATAAGATCTTGAGATGTCTTAACAGGGAATGGCAGCCGAAAGTGACCGCCATCAAAGAAGCACATGATCTTACCACATTAGACTTGACAACATTGTTTGACAAACTACAAGAGCATGAACAAGTACTCTTGAGCCTAGACCAACGCGAAAAGAAAGAAAAGAAGGAAAAAATGAAGGTGAGTGAAAAGAAATCTATAGCTCTTAAGACTTCCTCCTCGAAGTCTCAAGCAAAAGAGCAAAGTGATTATTCCTCGAGCGACGAAGAAGAAGAGGACAAGAGCGAAGATATGGGGTTGTTTGTTAAACGTTACAACCTTACGTGAGAAAGAATGGCATCCAACATTTCGAGAAGAACTTGGTAAACTTCCGGAAACAATCGAGGTACTCCAAAGATGATGACTCAAAAGGTAAAAAGACTAGAGGGTCATGCTACAAGTGTGGGAAGCCCGGTCACTACAAACCAGACTATCCGATGAACAAAAAGGGAAAGGAAAAGGAATCATCCAAGTCATACAAGAAATCATCAAAGCCAAGCAGAGCGTATATAGCTTGGGAAAGCGATAACAACTCATCCTCCTCTGATGAAAGCTCTAGTGATGAAGAAGATTCCGTGAACCTATGCCTTTCCACACATCAGAAAAATAAGAAAAAACAGGTACGAAACTCTAAATATGAGAAGTCTTCAAATATGTCGCATTCAGAATTACAAACCGCATTCAATACTTTACACAATGAAGCAACTGAAGCCTTTAAGAGACTTGCCTCTAATAAAAGAATTTTTACTTACTTAGAGCACAAAATTAAAGAGTCTGAAAGGAAACTAGAGGACCTTAAGGCTTCCATTGTGGAAAGCAATAAATCGGATTGTGAGGACCATAGAAATCCTTTTGACTTTGGATGTGCTACTTGTCATATTTGGCAAGGTGAAGTTAGAAACCTTAAGGCCAAATTAAACAAGGAACTTGAGCCTAAAATTACATTTGCTATTGATAGAAAGGATTTTAGAAAAAGTATGGTGAACCCATATCAAAAATATGGATATGTAATTAGGGATCAAGAGAGTAAAAGTGATTCTAAAGTCAATTTTGCATGCTTATATTGTTGCAAGAAAGGCCATTCCATTGCTAAATGCCGATTTAGGAGATTTTTGGTTCCTAAAGGCATCTATCAATGGTTGCCCAAATGCAACCACCTTGTCGCTAACATATTAGGACCCAATATGCCATTGGGTACCTCCTTTTGCTAATTATGTTTTAATAGGTAAAATGTGTCGAGACCACCGAGAGAGGATGGGTTCTCGACAGTGGATGTTCAAAACACATGTCTGGAGACATGTCCCTATTCATAGACTTCGTGGCTAAGAAGAAAGGGTATGTAACTTATGGTGATAACAATCGTGGAGCAATACTAGGTAAAGGTAGTGTAGGTAACCCCTGTTTAGCATTAGCCAATTATGCGACAAAGGATACAATGTATCATTTTCAAAAGAGTATTGCAAAATTGTGCATGATAATGACAAGAAGAATATGTTTAATGGTTTTAGAGTAAACAACGTATATATGCTTGACTTAAATGAAGTATCGTTAACAAGTGACAAATGCCTCATAACAATGAGTGAAGACTCATGGCTATGGCATAGGCGTTTAGCGCATGTTAACTTTGACTTACTAAATAAAGTAGTCTCAAAAGACTTAGTCTTAGGACTCCCCAAAATAAAGTTCACCAAGGATCACCTCTGTGATGCTTGTCAAAAAGGGAAGCAAACAAGGATCTCATTTAAATCCAAAAGGATCGTTTCAACGACAAGACCTCTCGAACTTCTTCATATGGACTTGTTTGGGTCGTCTAGGATTAAAAGTCTAGGAGGAAAATATTACGGGTTCGTAATAGTGGACGATTTTTCTAGATTTTGTTGGACTATATTTTTAGTAAGTAAGAGTGATACATTCGCCACTTTTGAAAGGTTTGCTAAGCTTTCCCAAAATAAGTTAAATACAAACATTGTGTCAATTAGAAGCGACCATGGGGGTGAGTTTGAAAATCACTTATTTGAAGAATATTGCGGTAACCATGGTATAGATCATAACTTCTCCGCTCCACGCACTCCTCAACAAAATGGGGTTGTGGAGCGTAAAAACCAAAATTTAGAAGAATTGGGAAGAACAATGATTAACGAAAGTGGTTTACCGAAATATTTTTGGGCCGACGCCATTAGTACGGCGTGTTATGTTTTAAATAGGGTGCTCATTCGCCGCATTCTAAATAAAACACCGTATGAGCTTTTAAAAGGGCGAAAGCCAAATGTTTCTCACTTGCATGTTTTTGGTTGCAAATGTTTTGTATTAAACAATGGAAAGGAAAACTTGGGCAAATTTGATTCCAAGGCCGACGAAGGTATCTTCCTCTGATACTCTCAATCGAGTAAAACATATAGAATATATAATAAACGATTACTTGCTGTAGAAGAGTCTATGCATGTTACTTTTGATGAGTCCTATCCGAGAAATGTCGAAAAGGATAGTTTTGTTCATGGTGCAGGTACATCTACGGAAGACATACTCAAAGGGGGCGAGCCGGGGATTGATCAACCTGACAAAGCCAAAGTTAAGGAGGATTAAGATGTACATCATGAGGTAACCGAGGAAGCTCATCAGCCTACAAACGATGATCTCCCTCAAGCTTAGAAGTCTCCCAAAGACCATCCAATAGACAACATTCTCAGAGACATCACAAAGGGTGTAACAACTCGATCAAAGCTAAGTAATTTATGTTATCACTTCGCGTTTGTTTCACAAATGGAACCTAAAAACCCTAAAGAGACCTTACTCGATGAAAACTGGTTTTTGTCAATGCAAGATGAACTCAATCAGTTCACGAGAAATGAGGTATGGGACCTTGTCCCTCCTCCGCGAGGACATCGAGTAATTGGCACCCGATGGGTGTTTAGAAATAAGTTGGACAAAAATGGAGTAATAACTCGTAACAAGGCGCGTTTATTCGCGCAAGGGTATAACCAAGAGGAAGGCATCGACTATGAGGAAACTTATGCGCCGGTTTCCCGACTCGAGGCTATACGCCTTTTGCTTGCTTTCGCTTGTGCGGAGGATTTTAAGTTATTTCAAATGGACGTTAAGAGTGTGTTCCTTAACGGGTACATAAATGAAGAAGTCTATGTTGCGCAACCTCCTGGGTTTGATTCTCATGAGTATCCTGATCATGTCTACAAACTGAAAAGGGCTTTATATGGTCTTAAACAAGCTCCTAGAGCTTGGTATGAGCGACTAAGTAAATTTTTACTAGATCAAGGTTACTCAAGAGGAACGGTTGACACTACTCTCTTCATTAAATGTCAAGGAAAACACTTAATTCTTGTACAAATTTACATTGATGATATCATATTTGGATCTACTAACATGAATCTCGTGAGAGAGTTTTCTGACCTTATGCAGGGTGAATTAGAGATGAGTATGATAGGTGAACTCACATATTTTCTCGGTTTGCAAATCAAGCAACTGAAAGAAGGAACATTTGTGAGCCAGACAAAATACTGTTTGGAGCTTCTCAAGAGATTTGACATGGCAAATTCAAAAGCCATTGACACTCCTATGCCAACATGTGTAAACCTGAGTAAAGATGAAAGCGGTAAGGACATTGAGGTCAAAAGGTATAGAGGTATGATTGGCTCTCTTCTCTATCTTACTGCTTCTCGTCCCGACATTATGTTTAGCGTGTGTATGTGCGCAAGATACCAATCATGTCCTAAGGAATCCCATCTAAAATCTGTCAAACGTATACTTCGATACCTATCTGGTACTCCGAAGTATGGACTATGGTATTCCAAAGGTAATGATTGCTCATTGGTAGGTTTCTCCGATTCCAATTTTGCCGGTTGCAAATCGGATAGGAAAAGCACCAGCGGTACCTGTCACTTATTTTCAAACTCCTTGGTCAGTTGGCACAGCAAGAAACAAGTGTCTGTTGCCTTGTCAACCGCCGAAGCGGAATACGTAGTCGCCGGTAGTTGTTGCGTGCAAGTCCTATGGCTTAAGCAGCAACTATTGGATTTCAATTTAAAACTAGAATGTGTTCCCATTTTTTGTGACAATACAAGTGCTATAAATCTCACCAAAAATCCTGTGTTACATTCTCGTACCAAACATATCGAAATTCGACACCATTTTCTGAGGTATCATGTAGAGAAAGGTGACGTTGTCTTTGAACACGTTGACACCAAAAACAACTAGCGGACATTTTCACAAAGCCGCTAGCCACTGAACCTTTCTTTCATATCCGTCGAGAACTTGGCATTCTCGACATTTCAGATCTGGTATAATGATTGCTAGTTTCGTATTACTCTGTTTACAACTGTACTCTTGTACTTCTGACAAGTTGAGTTTTGTTGCAAGCACAAGTATGTTGTTATCAAGTGTCGTCGGTATAGAGGTGATGTTGCTCCTTTTCTCTCTTTCTTTCTCTCTCTCTCTCTCTCTCTCTCTCTCTCTCTCTCTCTCTCTCTCTCTCTCTCTCTCTCTAAATATTCATGATTTAAACTAGTATATCGTTTGACTATCATGGTATTTATATATATGACATTTGCTACAAGTACTATGTGTTTTGGATGCAAATTATGTTGTGAAAATGTAAATAGGCATCAAATGTGGCATTCTACATGACATAAAATGAAAATCTGTGTTTTTTATCACTATGAGTCGACGCATGTTGTACACTTTTAAAATTGTCAAAAATCACACAGTATGCGTCGACGCATGCAGTAGTACGATCGACGGCTCGCGTAAAAACCCAGATTTTTTGTTTGAAAACCGTTCCATCTTCTTACACTATACATTAAATATGCAGTAAACATTAACTGTGCTTTGAAATTGCATTTTCTTGTAACTTGCATCTAGTCATTCCTAGTGTCCCCTTGTCTCCTTCCTCTCATCAAAACCCTAAATCTCCTTCTATAAAAAGGGTTAATCCTCATCTCCTCCAAACTCATCTTCAACTACCCTCTCAAAAGTCATTGCATTCAACCTCTACAAAATCTCCAAAATCATCATCCATGGCTTCTCTATTTCGCAAAAATACCGGCAAAAGAACAAGGGCTTCAACATCAGCCTCACTACCCCTTACTACTGTATCTCTAGTTCCACCACCTGCTGTTGACATCTTCAACAACGACATTGGCAAGAGAGCCGTTGTTCCGCAGCATGCATTCTACAAAGCAACAGCGGAGCGCATGCATCTCACTCAAATCATGTCACTGCTGGAGTTTCAAGGGTTTGTAAATTTTCTGGAGTGCAACACAAAATACAGTGAAGATTTAGTCTGTGTGTTCTACACTTGCCTGCGTGACAAGTTTCAAGGTCAAAATTTTCACACCTCTGTCGGAAATAAACAGGTAAACATAAATTCTGAAGTCTGGAATAAGTATTTTGATTTGACTGTGGCTGCTGATGCACAACCTCCTCATGAGGTAACAGACTCTCGCACTGTACCGGGATATGAGTTTAAAAGTGCCCTAAATGATATGCTAAAAAGGCCTTATCCGGATCATATTGTCAATAGTGATGCCTTTCCCAGAACGGTTATGGCAGGTAAACTCCAAACAGGGGAGCGCATCCTTCAATGGATTGTGGCTCGCATCCTGCGGCCGAAGAAAGGTGGCCTGTCCAGAGTTGAACAGGCTGAGGTACATCTTATGTACATTTTGAAAAATAGGATTAAAATCAACTAGCCTTACTATATTGCAAGCAGAATTTTTGCTCTAAAAGATTCAGGCAGAGGAACTGCTTTTGCTTATGGCTCTTTTATTTTGGAGGTTCTCACCGCGGCAAATGTTGTATATCCATTGTTTCCACGTGTTTCAGTATCTTCCGACAAAGAATTCAGCACTAAAACCTTTGCTATAATGGGATATTTTTGGTGTGATGAACGACAATCCTACAGGTTTATCCGTAGAGCAAATATTCATCGGGTTGCTGATGACTCTGATGAAAGTTCTGAACAGGAAGAAGAAGAACAAGATGAACAGGCAGATGAAGAAGAAAATGCAACGGAACAGGTACAAGAACCCGCATATGAGACGCAAGACAATTATCAATCGCCGGAACAACATGAGGTTCCAAATACTGATTGGCTCCATCACTCAGCTCCATCTGAAGAGCAAGAAGAAGGTTACACCAATCAGGGATAGGGTGAGTGGCAGTACACAGGCTGGACCACCCTGGGTAGATTCTATGATTCGTACCATGGCTATCCTCAAGATCATCAACCTCCTTAACATTCATCATCTCCTCCACCATCGGACAACTCTGAAATCCTTAACATGTTGCAGTCCATGCAGTTAGATCAACAGACCTTTATGAGGAGTCAAGATACGCGGATGGAACAGATCCGAGCTGAGCTTCATACTCAAAATGAATGGTTAAATTCATTTTCCACTAGGATGGATACCCGCTTTGAAGCTCTCGTTGCATCCAGTGAGAGGCAAGACATGGAAATCACTGACAGTCTCCATCACCTCAATATGTCTGTGGAAGCATTTGTGGACTTCTCTGATCCCCACCGCAATCCGGATGTTGCATACTGGGGGAGGGGCCGAGGCCGGGGCCGGGGATATTAGTTGCATAATTGCATATTATCATTGTGTATAATTTGTTATTTGTGTTATGTTTGTTGGAATATTAAGCCCATTTGGATGTATTCACTTCTTTATCTATTAATTCCAGTATTTTTTCATTATCAATCTTATGTGTGAATTTTGGTAATTGACTAGTTATCACCTGCTGAATGTTTTTTTATTGACTAGTTCTCTTTCTCTTTTTAATGTTGTCAAAGGGGGAGAATAGCATGTAGCAAGTACCAAAGCCAAGCCAGGATGTTCACAACAGTTAACGGTTGTCTGTTTTGCAGCCTTGGATTACAAAAGAAAGGGGGAGTTTGTGTATACATTGCATATTGTTGTGTTTTGGTTGTTTTGATTGTATACAGGTTGTCATCATCAAAAAGGGGGAGAATGTGAGGGCAAACCACCATACACCACACGAGTTTGCATACAACACTTGATATAGGTTTTGATGATAACAAATTACAACCATGGATAAATCGGCAACTGTAATTTCCACATCTACCAAATAAATGCAACATGTCACCTACCGTATCCTTTTACATTTATCTAAAAAATGTTATAGTTAATACAACATGTGTGGATAAAATATGGTCATGACAAAATGCATGAAAAAACCACAAGAATCTCATTTTTGCAGATTTGCAGGCCATGAGTCGACCATAGGGTCAGCGCATACATCAGTATGTTTTCCCACGGGTCAGCGTATACACCAGTATGCTTTCTCACATGTCAGCGCATGAAGGTTTGAAACTTGCGACAGGTTCTTTCTTGAATAAAACCCTTAGGGTTTTGACCTCCAAGATTGGTTTGATTTTTGGGGTTTTTGGACGAGATTCTTCATCAAGGTTCAGCTGAGCGAAGGTGATTGTGAAGAGGAAGTCTTCAACAATCTAGTAGCGGATTCAATGATATTGAAGGAAAGATCTCGGGTTCGATTCGTTGTAGTTGAGATCAGCCGGGCCAGAGGTTTGAAGAACTGAGGGTTATTCAATAAGGAGGCTGGAATCGGAGGTCTATCAACAACGATCGGAGGACTTGATTCATCTTGAATCAAGGGGCAAGGAGTGGAAGCAACATTCAACGTCTTGAGAGTTTTGTTGTTAATTTGCTTTTCAATCCTTGTATAAACTGTTACTTCAAATAGGTGATATCTATTAAATCAATCTCAATTCTAGTTTTAGAATTGAGGGCAGACGTACCCTGAAGCAAGGATGAAGGGGGAACTGCCTCACCAAATCTTTGTCTTCTCTATTTTTCAGCATTTTCATTTTAGCTTAAAAATAAGTGATTTTCGTATAAGCACTATTGTCAAACTGTGATATCAATTGAGTAAGAGGTTGAAACTCTATTTTTCAATCCAAAGTACAATAAGACATTGTACTAGGCCAGTTGGAATCACTTACTCAACATAAATATCACTTGGAGTGTTTTTGCACACCAAGCGTTCGACAATTTGCCTGAACCAAAATTATCTTATTTGTGTATCTAGTTTTGGTTTGCTCTTTAAATCATTGGAACTAGGAATCCTAACAAGTGAATTAGATCATTGATAAGTGTGACTAGTGTTGTGATTCTTCTTCCATATTGTCATTAATCCATAGGCTTAACACAGATCTGGTTTTCCAATAACCGTTCGTTTTAGACTATATTTTCCTCGGCCGCTTCCGCACTTAAAACCAATTTTCAAAACCAATTTTTTAATTGGTAGCGCCGACTCAATTTTTAATAGGGATCAATATAACCCCCCCCCCCCCCCCCTTCTAGATCCGTGCCATAGTCTAACAAAATCGTCCTACTAATTTATTACATACCGACTTATGTGGTTTAGCTAGACATGGTAATTAATGCAAACGGAAATAAACATAAACAACAAAATGATAAAACATACATTATGACAGAAAATAAAGTAATAATTCAATTAATAAGAACCTGGAAAGTAGTACTGAAATTGAAGAGTAGTCCTCCACAATGTCGGCAGGATTCTACTTTGGAGAAATAAAATTGCAGAAATACAATGCTCTGAACTAAAAATAAAACTAAAAGGAAATAAAAGAAGTAAAATAGCTTCAGTATAAAGTTTGGCAGCACTTCGATACGTCGAAGCCTCCCCCTAAAATTGTGAATCTAAGGCCTATTTATAGGAGATCTTTCATTTCTCAACTTCCAGAGATCATGGGTGAGTTATGGAGGGAGTGGGAGTAACTTCCATTAGTGGGCAGTGAGTGGACAAAGTGCAGGAAGAAATTTAGTTGAGGGTCGTGCAGACTTCTGTTTTATTCTGATACTTAGCTCGTGACGGTCGTCTTTTCTTGTGACGGTCGAGTTGAATGTGACGACCGTGATGGTCTTGTGACGATCGTGATGCTCGTGACGAGCGTGAGGAAGCTGTGACGAGCGTCACACGCACAAAATCTGTACTTTCTGTTTTTCTTCTCAATTTCTTTCTTTCTTCTTTCTTTTCCTTCCATTTCTTCTTATATTCTTTCTTTAATCCAAATTCTCCACAATCTGAAAAACAAATTAAATTAATCGTATGATAAAATATAAATCAAGATAAATTAACAATAGTCACAAATAAATGCATGTAAATCAAGCCAAATAAACGATATGATTTCGCATTATCAAACACCCCCACACTTAAACCATTGCTTGTCCTCAAGCAACCAACCAACACGGTAAAAAGAAATAAGCATAGTTCGAAACAAAGACACGATGAGACTCTAATCATACGTGGCTGCTAGGCTAATGTTAGATCGATAGGTATTAAATATCAATACCAAGGATACCGTAACGACACAATTTGAAAAACTCCCTACTTATGCAAATTAATCTGAATCATGCCTTTATAGCTCAACCTATATCTCATGCTCTCTTTTCACCCCATTTCATTATAGTGCAATCACATTAAGCCCGTTATCCCATACATATTCATGGCAAGTAAACCTGTTAGTGACTATGATCTCATTGTTATTTCATTTTTTCTGCAAGTATGCTTAAGCATCAATTGAACTTAAAGAGTTTGTACCGTTGGGCTAAGTGATCGGGTGAGGAGCATCTAACTTAGAAGGAACATCTCTTTTTATTCATAATTTTTTCTTCTTATTTTAAACTAGAGATCATACACTTATTTGCATCGGTTTCTTACTTAGTGTGTTTAGGGTGGTGCTGACTGCTTAAATTAACTACTTAGGGATTACTAAAAGAAACTGGAGCTTTAAGGTTAAGGCATAGTTACTCAAATTGATTTTGCATATTTAGGGGGTTAAGGGTGTCAGGATGTTATCGATTTTATCAAAACATTTCCCAAGTTTTTCTAACATAGAATGAATAGCCTATATTGTTGGAAGGTAGAATTTTGAAATTTTGAAATTTTGGGGAAATTGAATAACAAGCGAAAACCACGCATAAAGACTCGACAACACATGCAAAGACTTTGACATAACGTTAAAGTAGATAAAAAACAATAAATCAAATTAAAAAGCGATAAAATGAAAGCGGTACCTCCCCCACACTTAAACCAAACATTGTCCTCAATGTTTTAGTAAGAGGTGGAAAAGGGAAAGACATAACCTGTATGATTGCTACTGCGTGCTAAATCCTTTTTGATCCTGCTCTTGGTATAGCTAAAGCGTAACAGGCGATACATTTCTTTATTTTCTGCAAATTTAAACAAATAAATTAAAATAAAGACCTTGTGGGTTGCCTCCCACACAACACTTAACGTCGATAGCTCGACGACTAAGGAGTGCAAGTACTCATGGTGGTTCTTTCAAGGATGGTTCCTCGATCGAACTTTGAATAGTCTTTGGTTTCCATGGCCACTTATCAAGCCATCTCTCACATCCCTCACCTTTTCTTTTCTTTCTTCTGTAGGGTGGTTCATTGTTTTGAACTTGTGGTGGTGGTTCTGGATCTGTCCTGAGTATTAGTTTTTCAAATTTGGGCTTAGTTATTTCATCCACCACCTCAAAAGTTAATCTTACCCTTTTAACATTAATGATTATCTTAGTTTCATGGTCCTCGAATTTTCTTTTGTTATGAAGGATCTTAGACAAAGGTGCATTGGTGTAGATATTTTCCAATACCTCCACATGTGTTTTGGATTTGGAGTCTACCTTAGCTTCCACACCCCTTTGTGGGAAAGAAATAGGTGGGGTATAGGGAGGAGGAGCAGCAATAGGTGCTTCCTTCTCTACCTCTTTGACAACCTCCCTTTCGAATGGTGTCGGTGGACTTTTCACAACAATTATGCTTTTCTCACCAAAACTCTCCTCAGCCTCATAATCACTCTCCCTAGGATTTTCTATTTGTTCTTCATTAATGGTTGTTACAACATTCACATGTCCTTCTAGGAAGGGTCCTAGAGGTGTTTGTCTAAGCAGGGAGGTTTGAGTCTCCAAAGCCTTGCTGTAAATCGCGAGGGAATCGACCATAGCGCTCATCTGCTTAACATTTTCATTAATCTGGAGATGTTGTTTTCTAAAATCTTCATTGTGGAGAGTTTGTGTCTCCACAAAGCGCTCCATCATAGATTCTATCCTAGAGTGAGTGAACGTCTCATTGAATTCTTCTAGTAGTAGTTCGAGGTTAGATGTATCGAAATCTTGCGTTTCCTCAAAACATTGGGAGTCGTCATCGTAGAGGGAATTTGGGTGAGAGTGCGTCGTATTGAAATCTTCTAATAATATTTCGAGGTCAGATTTAAGCGGATCTTGTGGTTCCTCGAAATATTAGGGGTGGTAGTTATAATATTGAGGGTGGTAGTTATAAGGGAAATATGGGTTATACATAATAACTGAGATAAGAGTGCCTTAGTCTATACTATGCAACAACGGAATTACAATATTGACTGTTGGTCCCCGGCAACGGCGCCAAAAGCTTGGTGCGTCCGCAAGTGCACGGAAATATCGAAGTAATATAAAAGATTTGTCGAACCCACAGAGACCAATGTCAACCTACCGTTATCTATTATCGTGGCGTAAAGCTAAGGCTAATGGAATTAGGAAAGTTAAATGCGAATGAAATTAAATACAACGGAAATAAAGATTTTTGGTTTAAGGAAGAGCGGTAAAGGGATATTGGTATGTAATGCTTTAGTTTTTGGGGATTCGACGGGTCGTCGGTGCTTTTTAGTCTTTGCAAACATTTTTTAGGAGAAAATACTTGTTTAAAGACCTTCGCCTCACGATGGTTGTTGACTGTAGTCATGACTCTAAGACGGAATGTACGCTTTCACTGTCCCATTCGGGGTTAAAATCACTTTTTGAAAACAACTAAGTTCTGATTTCTTTTAAAGCGCTTTCGCTGTATCTAAAATAAATGCCTAGTGTTTACTATCCGGTCCGAATCCCAGCTTTCGCGTGCCGATTCGTACCTTAATGAATTTCCCACTTTCGTGGAAAAATTACTGTAAATAATTTCTCGCTGTCACGACAAAGGTTTAATCAGAAAGATTAGATTAAAAAATAACAGCCAGAAAAGTATTTGTAAAAAGGATGGCACATGTTAATATCAAATCTTCCTACTAATTTATCATATACCGACTTATGCGGTTTAGCTAGACATGGTAATTAATGCAAACGGAAATAAACATAAACAGCAAAATGATAAAACATACATTATGATAGAAAATAAAGTAATAATTCAATTAATAAGAACCTGGAAAGTAGTACTGAAACTGAAGAGTAGTCCTCCACGATGTCGGTAGGATTCTACTTTGGCGAAATAAAATTGCAGAAATACAATGCTCTGAACTAAAAGGAAAACATAAAGGAAATAAAAGAAGTAAAATAACTTCAGTATAAATTTTGGCAGCACTTCGATACTTCGAAGCCTCCCCCTAAAACTGTGAATCTAAGGCATATTTATAGGAGATCTTTCATTTCTCAACTTCCAGAGATTATGGGTGAGTTATGGAGGGAGTGGGAGTAACTCTCTGTAGTGGGCAGTGAGTGGAGAAAGTGCAGGAAGAAATTTAGTTGAGGGTCGTGCAGACTTCTATTTTTTTCTGATACTTGGCTCGTGACAGTCATCATGGTCTTGTGACGGTCGAGTTAAACGTGACGACCATGATGGTCTTGTGACGACCGTGATGCTCGTGACGAGCGTGAGGAAGCTGTGACGAGCGTCACACGCACAAAATCTGTACTTTCTGTTTTTCTTCTCAATTTCTTTCTTTTTTCTTTCTTTTCCTTCCATTTCTTCTTCTATTCTTGCTTTAATCAAAATTCTCCACAATCTGCAGAACAAAGTAAACTAACCGTATGATAGAATATAAATTAAGATAAATTAACATTAGTCACAAATAAATGCATGTAAATCAAGCCAAATAAACGATATGATGCGTCTGATTCTATGAGCACAGTGGATTATGGGGAGGACCCGAGGGTTAATAAATCAAGTTAGTCTTTTAAGAGGACGAAGCATTGGAGAAAGCATCAAAGTCATGCGAGTCATAGTCAAATCGACACATGGTGGTTGTCTGTACCACATTGCCGACATTTCGTATTTATTGCATTTCTGGACTTTTTGCGCAACTTCCTCTTTTCAGGAGTTGCATTTGTTGTAAATCTACCTATTTACAAGCCATTTATCAATGAAATATACTATTCAGAAAGCTTTTGTTCTGGTTTTTTTTAGTTTTATTGTTTTATTTGCAAAAGATGCCTGATGTTTTTGATAAAACTTTGCATACATAAACTTGTGGGCTCTGCTAATCAAGATCAAAACATTGATTTTCTTGGACGATAACCGAGATAGCTCTTGTTGTATATAGGATACTTTATTTGTATTTGTTATAGGGCTCTCGTGCTTGAAGCTATTCCAGAGATGCATCCCCAGTAAGGTCACCATGTCTTTGCCCCTACGAGAGGGAGATGTGCAGTTTGAGATTAGTGATTCCCCGGCAGGTTGGGATTGCATCAAGGTTATCCTCAGCAAGTTGAGATTGATATCCCCGGTAGAGTAGAGTTATCCCCAGTAGGTAGAGCGTGTACACCTATTCTCAGCAGTTCAAATGCATATATCTTACCCCCTAGCAGGTAGATTAGGGATCATCCCCAACAGTGGAGTGAGTTCAGAGTTTTGTTTTCCCACAAAGTCTAAATCTTTTGGCTCCTTTCCCCTCAGAGTCTAGGTCATTGACTCGTTCCCAAGCAGAGGCGGATATTGTTGAATTTTATTTCTCATTTTTCCCAAAGTAGAGGTTGATATTGAGTCCCCAATTGGCTAATCCCCAATGAAGTCGCCAAAGTGATTTTCTTCCCCGCAGAACGGGACTGACTCAGAGAATGTTATTCACCGTCCTTAGCAGAAAAAGTTTGGGATGGCTCCTCAATAAATCTTATTCATTATCCCTAGCAGATAGCGGATTCAGTCTTCACTAGAGCGGAATCTCCAGCGGAGTGGAGTTTATTCCTCAGCAGTTGGCTTTGTATCCTAGAAGAGTCTGATGTTCTAGGAAGCCATCCAAGGATGTTTTCCCCATTAGAGTGGGTTTATTCCCTAGAATGTGGTGTTCTGAAAGGCCGTTCAGGGCGTTTCCCCCAGTTGGTTCGTTTTCTCCCCAGAAGATTCGTATCCGGGTAGGCCATCCAGGGTCGCTTTCCTCAGCAGAGTTGATTTGATCCCCAACAGAATGGATTTTGTTCTCAGCAGAGTAGTTTTAGCCATGAGGATTCATTCCCAGGAAGCCATCCAGGGCTCATTTCCCAGCAAAAGTCCAATCGTACTTGGCGTATCTGGTCATTTCCCATCGGATTCGGTTTCGTTTCTTCAGCATTTATTTTGCTGGGTGGTTCCTTTGCATTTGCATTGTGCATAGCATCCTCCCCAAACGCGTAATATTTCCATTTTGTATGGAGCATTACGCCATATTCAAACATGTGCATTTGAAACATAAGCCAGGTTTTTACCTCTTGTTTCCAGTTGTATCTCCAGCAGATGATGGTTTCTTCTCTTTAGCCCGTGCGGTATCCAGACCCCGGCTTACATCGGTTTATCTCCTAAGCCCGTGCGGTATACAGACCCCAGCTTACACCGGTTTATCTCTTAACCCCGTGCGGTATCCAGACCCCAGCTTACACCGGTTTATCTCCTAAGCCCGTGCGGTATACAGACCCTGGCTTACACTGTTTATCTCTTAAGCCCGTGCGGTATCCAGACCTCAGCTTACACCGATTTATTTTGTTAAGCCCGTGCGGTATCTAGACCCCGACTTCCACCGGTTTATTCTCTTTAGCCCGTGCGGTATCTAGACCTCGGCTTCCACCGGTTTACTCTCTTTAGCTCGTGCGGTATCTAGACCCTGGGTTACACCATTTTATCTCTTAAGCCTGTGCGGTATCCAGACCCCGGCTTACACCGGTTTATCTCCTAAGCCCGTGCGGTATCCAGACCCCAGCTTACATCGGTTTATCTCCTAAGCCCGTGCGGTATACAGACCCCTGCTTACACAGGTTTATCTCTTAAGCCTGTGCAGTATCCATACTCTAGCTTCCACCAGTTTTATTTGTTCAAGCTCGTGCGGTATCCAGACCACGACTTCCCCTGTTTTAGTTCCTAAGCCTGTGCGGTATCCAGACCCCGGTTTACACCGTTTTTAACTCTTTATCCCGTGCGGTATCCAGACCTCGGCTTCCACCGGTTTTTTTTCTTAAGCTCGTGCGGTATCCAAACCTCGGCTTCGACCGGTTTATTCTCTTTAGCCCGTGCGGTATCATGACCCCGACCGATGATTTATTTTTACCTGTGCGGTATCCAGACCCTGGCCAATGATTTATTTTTGCCTGTGCGGTATCCAGACCCCGGAAAATTGTGATGTTTATTTTTGCTTGTGCGGTATCCAGACCCGGCAGATTGTGATGTTTATTTTTTCCTGTGCGGTATCCAGACCCCGACAGATTTTATCAGTAACAATTATCAGTTATGGTTTCTTTTTGCGGTTGGCAAATTTCCGGGTTCTTTGGTATTCAACTGTCTCTTACCTTGAATGTTTGAAATTTGTTCGCTTTTCACCCCTTCAGGTCCAAGTCGTTTGAATAGGGGCAGCTGTTGTACCCCAAAATTTGACCAACCTTTTCTTCCTAACTTGGCTTATGTTTCATTTCATTTAGCATTTGCATTTGCATAGCATTGGTTCTAATTAGGGGATCAAGAGGTGTTATGTTTGCCATTCAATAGGAGAGCTTCTTTGTTCAAGCAAGCAAGAATGTCATTGGCAAGTCATCAAGGGTTCATTACCATCAGGTGTGGGTTTCAAGGCTCCTTGAGAGGAGAGGATTTGTGTATGGATGTTATCTCCTATCATGAGGACCATCAGAGAGTTATCAAGAGTTCATGAGGTATTTATCTTGGATAAGACATGGTCCAAAAGCTCAATGGGAATTTTGAGGGGTCTTAATGGAGCTTGTATGGTTATACAAGTCATGTGCAAGAGCCTCAGTCAAAGGATGTGGAGCTAGGGTTTCATCTGGTCAACCCAAAGTCAACTGTGGACTTAAGAAGGTTCACAACTTGGTTCTAAGTCATTGAACCCATGGGAAGTCATCTTAAAGCATCTAGGATGTCATGATAAGATCAAATCAATAGGAGTCAAGAGTTCAAGGAGTTGCTAAATTAGGGTTTCAAATGATTTCAGTGTAAAATCCCTTTCTTCAGTGCCTAACTTCAAGGACATTTTTCCCTATGATGCAAGCTCAATATCATTTTCATGAAAACATGAGACTTGTAGAGCATCCTTCAAGACTTCTTTTGAGTACAAGAAATCATCCATTGAGTTTGTACATCTCAAGTTATAATGTCAACAAGTTAGGATCCTCAGATGAAGAGAATTTTGGTCAACTTAAAGACAACTCACTTCCAAAGCATTTTTGACCTAGAATCAAGTTTCTCCTCAACTTCAAGTGAACATGAGAGTTGTTCCTCATGACCTTATATTTCCAAAAATTCCTAGAAGTCCTTTTTATCATTTGTACATCTCATGTTATGGACCTCACAAGGAAAGGGTATTTTTGGAATGTTCATTATAGGTCATCTTGTTCAATGACCATTTTGATTTATTTATGGACCTCAAATGCAATTCCAACCAACATGAAACTTGTGCCTAAGGGTATTAACTCCACAACTAACTTGAAACTCATGAGGATTGATGGATTGTATGGCCATGTGAACCATTTTAAGTTGAAAATTTGGAATTTTGGTCATGACTTGAATGCCTTACATTACAAGTCATATTTTTCTTCACTTTTAAATTGTTTCATGCCATTACATGACACAAAGGAGTTTACCACATTTGGACCAACATGAAGAGCCTTAAGGACCTGCATGATCATCATAAGTCCACCATATAAAAGCAAAATGGTTTACCCTAATGCTGGGAGGGAGTCATAAAAGCTGGAGAGTGAAGAAAGAGCTTGAAATTTTCTCAACATTTTCCATTTTTGAATCACACATTTCACTGCAAATTAATTCCAACTGAGGCTTTATTCTTCTTCACAAGGGTCTAAGGAACAAATTGGAAGCAAGAGGTTGAAGCTTGCAAGCTTTGGAAGAGCCAACGGAGCTGCTCCGTTCAATAAGTTTCCACCACTGATTTCTCTCATTCTAGGCATGTTTTAGGGACATTCTGGGTTGCATCTGAAGCCCTATTTATGGTGGGCAATGTTTGAATCATTGTTGTGTTTGTATATTAAAGTTTCAGATCATGCTATCAATTTTTCATGCTTTCGATTCTCCTTATTTGTGAGCCTTTTTGAGTTTTGGTGGATGGATTTGAGATCATTGTGAGCTCAGCTTTCGTTTGGTACCAGAATCCACCATTTTTATGGAGGTTTCAGACCTGGTCTCCGGAGAGGTGGCCGGAGAAGACGACCGAAGCCCTAGCTCTGGCATCTGGTGTGTTTTTAGGGCTGAGCTGGCTCACCACCCTTTGAATCTTTGACTTGCTTGTGTGTTCATTTCCAACTGGCTTGACCAGATGCCACGTGTGCGTTGAATCCACATCATTAAATGAAACAGTGTGTTTCATGTTGTGAGCTGAGTATGGGTCAATTGGGCTGAAATTGATAATCACACCCCCGCTCTTATGGCCCACGCGCGCAAATTTCCTTGGTTCAGTTCATTCTGAAATTACTCTTACACCTCCCTTTGTTATTTCATTTATTTTATTTCTTTTTCTTTTCTGTTTTCGTTTTACATTTTTAAAAATACTTTGAACTATCAAAAAATTCAAAAAAAAATTATTTTCTTGCATTTTAGGACGTTATTTAATTTTCTATATTTTTTGTTTCTGATTTTATATTTATTTGCTATTTTATTTCAATTTTGCAATTAAATGCCTTTTATGGTTCATACTTTGGTTGATCCATTTCATTTGAACCCTTAATGCAAGTCCCCTATGATCAATGCTTCTTCTCCATCTAGAGGATAAATTGAAGTGTCTTTGAGGGTGGATGTGGTTCATGTTTGATCTTTTCTTGGTTGACTTTGAGTTGACTATTATGTCCCTCGATTTATGCTCGATAAGGTGAAGTACCATCAATTCTTAAATTGTTTGGTGATGCCTTGAGATGAATTTGATCTTGAGACTTTGGATTCTATTTATCACTTGACTTAGCTTGGTTGTGTTTTTTATTTGGGATTTATTGAATATTTTTCCTATTTTTGGTGAAGCTTGCAAGATAAGTCATCTTAGGAAGTGTTCATACAAATAGTTTGACCTAGTTCCTTTGGGAGATGACTTCTATAGATCCCATATGCACCCTATGAACTTTGATGCTTGTTTATAACATGATTAAGGTGTTTTTCCTTTGATTTTAGGCCATACACCTGTGTAACTTGTTTTGCAATTTACTTAGAAATTAGGCATTTCCACTTGTTTTCAAGTGTTGAATTAGTGATTGAACCTTGTTTCTTTCACTTTCCATGACTTGATTATTGTTTTTGTTTTGTTTATAATCTTGATTTGAGCTTTCATTTATGGGATTCACTTCTTCCCCTTGTGCTTTGATCATTATTCAAGATGACTTGGTATCCATGTTCATGCTTTGAGTTTGTCTTGAATAATGGATCCCTTCTAGCACTTGTTTGTTCTTTTCTTCTGCATGATCAATGTTAGATGTTTGGTTGAGTTAACTCATGTGTGCTTGCTGCCTAAGATTCTTTCTCCCATCTTTTCCTTGATCATGGCTTTTGCTTTTGCTTTATGATTAGTTTTTGTGTAAGTGATTGATGTTTGAATGGTTGTAGGAGTTGTTACTTCTCGGATTTCATCTCACTCTTCTTTGACTTTTTCAAGTCATCTTGCTTAAGTCATTTGCTTTTGTTTTGAGTCTTTGATGCATCATTTGAATCTTACATCTCATCTTTGCATCTTTGTATATCATGTTTGCATTTATTTTTGACTTGTTTAAGTCAACTTCTTCTCATTCTTCATTTCACCTGTGATTGGATTATCTGTTGTTTACTTGGTCTTTTGCCATGATCCCTTATGATTCCTAGTCCCTCTGATTAAGATGGGAGTAGAGGAGACATTAGGTGTTCAATCCTTTGTATGATAACATTAAGATAGTTTCTTCCCTCATAATCTCAACTTTAGGATCATTATGCATGATAACATTAGGGTTGATTAATTTCCCCTTAGAGTTTGTGTCTTTTCTTCTCATCTCCTAACTTTCATAAGACACTTAATAAAGGATAATAAATGTTGTACACAACGAGCCTTAAGTACTTGAGGAATGATAGTTGGGGGGCCTCCTCTCATACTGTCTAGAGTGTTTAGCGTATGTCCTTTGGGCGATATGCGACACATTCGCCCTCAAGTCATAGTCTTTAATGCAATATGAGTTACAAACTTAACTCAATTCTCTTCTTCTCATAAAAAACACAAAATAAAACATCAAAATTTTTTTATCCTTCGGGATCGTTTGCAAATCATTTTCGGAAAGAGTGTGTTAAGTCTCGGTTTTACAGCAAACAGGCGTCGTCCCTAACTGCTAGAACGAAGATTTAACCCTACTCAGTTAAAACACTTGAACCAACCAGTGGTCATGTCAGCCCGAACTACGTTTGCTCTAATTTCTCGTACCAAATGAGGATACGTAGGCACAAGACGACGATGTTTTGGTGAGCAACCTTTCCCCCCTTCACCGTAGTTTTCCGATTTACGTTGACTCTGACTTTCCCAATGCACGAGGGAATACGTAGGCATAGAGCGGCGATGCTCTATCGAGTCTCTTTTATTTTATTTTTGTCCTGTGAGCCACCCTTTTGATAGATTAACACCCTTTTAGATAGACAACAAGCATGGATCCCGTTGAGTACAACGGACGTGAGGGGTGCTCATACCTTCCCCTTGCGTAACCGAATCTCGAACCCAAGATTTGGTTGCGACGACCTGTCTTTTCCCTTTTTCGTAGGTTTTCACTGATCATTTCCTTTCCATCCCTTTGGGATAAATAAATAACGGTGGCGACTCTTCTATCTTTGCTGGCCATTTTTCACAGCGGTGCGACAAGTTCTTCGCAGAACTGAGGCCTCTCTCCCTTCTCTCTGTTCTGTTGTCCTGTTTTTTTAGTTCTATTCTTCTTCTCTTTTTTGGATTTGAAGCGGGTTGGAGTGATTTAAAGTTTATTGGTGGTTTGAGTAGGTTCTGCGGAGGGTTAGGGGAGTGATAATGAAAGATGAGCATTCTGAGTTTTTCTCTTTTTGAGTAGGTTGAAGGAGGGTTAAAAGAAGTTGAGGGTTTGTTTGGATATGCGTATGATTTTCTGCTCGTCACATTGTATGGGGAATTGGTCTCTAATCGTGTCGGTTTGTTCGCGTCATACAAGCTATGGGCGTTTGTGAATCACGTTTGTTGTCTCTCAATCTTCACGCTGCAAAACGTAAGTTGTTGGTGGTTTATGGCTTGGAGATAAGGACTCGTATGGCAGGACCATTTGTGGTGTGTAGGTGATATGAATTATTATCATTTTTCCTTGAAGCTCCGCGTACATTTTTGCTGCTATGTGCAAGACGAATCATGATTTGTATTAAAAATAATCTCATGTATGGACCCACTTCATGAATCATAATTGGTCTTAAAAAAAATCTCATGTATGGACCCACTTCACATGTTTAGCTTCTTAGATCTATATATTTTTGCCACCGTGGTAACAAGACAACAACCAAAATTTGACAATGAGTTCCATGCATAAAATAAGCTTGAGAAGAATGATCATAAACTTATTTTTTGAATTTTGTAGAGCATTTTAGTACTAATGTGCTCAGTAAAAAATGTGGACTTATGAATTGGAATTTTGCAGCATTTTTATGAAAGGATGATGTATAGGGCTTGAATAAATTGTGAATTTCTTTTGGGCTTTAATAAAGGCATTTGGACCTTGAAATTCAAACAATACCTTGATTTTTTCAATCTTGAGTTTGGATTAATAGTCTTCATGAATGAGGATGGATGAAATATCCATCAAACCCAAATCTCACCATATGGGCCTTGCTACCAGTTCATGAGAAACTAAAACGAATGAAGCAATGTTGAACCTTGATTCAAAATGTGTCATACTTGAGTTGAATCCAAGAATTACACTTAAAACCAATTTCCAACCAATCTTGGAATTTTTCTTGACTCGATGCCTTGAACATATTTTTAAGAAATGGACCTAAAAATGAATAGGTCATGGCCATTTGAATTGGTGTACTTTGTCTTGATAAACCTTAACTGAACCTGCCCTGATCTAATCCCAACTTGAAAAACCCTGAATTTAAACCATAAACACGTACTTTGGATTCTTTTGAATAATGGTTGGTGGGCGAATGTACAGGATGAAAGCTATATACAAGTAGGACAAATTTGGGGTATGATAGATGCCCGTATCTAATTGGCTTAGACCGAGTAAGATGAACTGCTGCAGTGTTCTTTCTTCCAAGGTAGAAGTTAATTAGATAAGAAGAAGACTTCGAATTTGTCCGAAAAGAAAGGAAAGTGCTCGGGAATTGAAATAATAGATCAAGGTCTACCCTCGAGTAGACAATAAATAACTAGAAAAAATACGCCATCATCAAAAGGATGATGGGACGAAACACACACGAGCTACTAGCACCAAAAGGATGATAGAGCAAAACACAACGGCTACTATCACCAAAAGGATGATAGAGAAAACACACTCGTACAATCTAACATCAACGAGATGACAGACCCACCACCAAAAGGATGATGGAGCAAACTCACACCGGCTACTACAACTAAAAGGATGATAGAGCAAACACACTCGTATAATCTGACATCAACGAGATGACACACCCACCACCAAAAGGAAGACGGGGAAAACTCACACAGGTTACTACCACCAAAAGGATGATATAGAAAACACACTCGCATAATCTGGCAACAACGAGATGACAGACCCACCACCAAAAGGACGATGGGGCGAACTCACACCGACTACTACCACCAAAAGGATGATAGAGCAAACACACTCGCACAATCTGACATCGACAAAATGATAGACCCAACACCAAAAGGATGATGGAGCGAACTCACACCGGCTACTACCACCAAAAGGATGATAGAGTAAACACACTCGCACAATCTGAAATCGACGAAATGACAGACCCAACACTAAAAGGATGACGGAGCAAACTCACACCGGCTACTACCACCAAAAGGATGATAGAACAAACACACTCGCACAATCTGACACCAACATAATGACAGACCCAACACCAAAAGGATGATGGAGCAAAACATACACACAAGTTGCTATCACTAAAGGGATGATAGAACGACACAAATTTGAGGGTTAGCAACACCAAAAGGATGCATTCTAGGTTGAACAGACGAGGTTCGACTATCACCAAAAGGATGATAGTGAAGCAATTGACAAAGGTCACGCTTGGTGGATACAACTCACTAGGGAACACCCAAGAGGAAGATTGGATTGAAACAAATCAACGGGGAACACACATTGACTTGCTTGGAGGTCACCATTTTGATCACAAAAGGATGCAATAAGTTCATGAGGAACACCCATGACCTTTCATGAGGATTCCTCTGTCTGGGCTGAGTTTATCTTTGTCTTGTCTTGGTCAACAAAAGGTTGAATAACATCGTGAGGAACGCTCACGGATTTGCTGAAGATGCCCTTGTCTAGGATGAATGTTGATTCGAATGTCTTGGATTTGCCCAACAAAAGGTTGAACAAGTTCGTGGGGAACGCCCACGGTCTTGAATGATATCCCCCTGACTGGGTTGTATGTTGATTTGAAGATCAAATCAGCCACGAGGTTGAAATACGTCATGGGAAATACCCACGGTCTTAAAAAAGATGCCCCTGACTGGGTTGAATCTTGCTTTGAATATCTTTGAATTTCGTGGGAAAAACCCACAGTTTTTCAAAAATTCCCCTGACTGGGATGATGATTGCTTTGAAGCTCTTGAACTTGCCCAACAAAAGTTGAACAACTTCGTGGGAATGTCCACGGTCTTGCGGAGGATGCCCCTAACTAGGCTGATGATGGTCATGGAAATATTCGAGATTGATCCTGGACCCTGACTTGCATATGCGAATGCTGTATGATAATGATGATCCACAATAAATGGAAATGCAGATGCAAATGCTGACGAGCGGATATGCAAGAGCCGGGGAAGGATGATAGGTTTGGATATACATATGATGAAAGATGCTTATGATAACAAAGGAAATGCGTATGATGCACATGATTTCAGACCGGTGATTGGAAATGCAGGGAGACACCAGCGTGGTGGACTTTTGGTAGTTGCCAATGCGGATTGGACTTTGGATGGTGGGAGGGATTGACTTCCTCGACACGTAGTTTGCTGAAGATGCCATGATAGAAGTAGACGAAGATGCTCTGGATTCCTCAAGCCTGGGTACTTAGTGGTTTATTGTGAACTTACTTTAGAGAGGATCACAACGTTGCTTAATGGTCAGGATGACTTGCCCCTGTATGAACATGGTAGTGGTATGCCCCTAATTAACCAGTTCTGAAGATGAAGTTGAACTTTGATGAATTGCCCCTGCTTGAGCTATTGGAGGATTTTCCCCAGCCTGTGGGCTTTGAGGTAGCCTTGCTTTGTGTTCGCAACTGAAAGTCAAATTCTTCCTTAATTTCCCCTTGTTGGAGTGTCTTTGATGTCTAACACTGATTTGCAGCTAAAATTGTACATTCACAAATGGTAATCCTAATGCAAAGTTTGTACAAGTTTGGAAAAAGTGTCGCTTATTAAAGTGTCGTGACAGTGAAACGAATGGACTGTTGGCCCAGACATTGTGCTAATTTGAATAGTGTAAAAGATACAACAAGGATATGTGACACCAATGCCGGTGATTAACAAATATGTGAGGAGTCAGTTTACGCAACCTTACGATAGTATGCTTTTTAGAATAAATATCGCCTCGATTAGGTCTTTCGAGGGTTGTAACATGGTCTGGTTCACGACTTATAAAACAAAGGATATTAGGCTCAAAGTATAATTTATACCCACCCCTTCTTCGTAATGATCTCCAGTCCTACATTCAGTTAATTCTGCACCTACTTGTCTTAACGGTGTAAACTTGATGGTTCAAGGTATGCTCAGAATGGCAGTCACCTTATTATGATTGATGAATGTCAATGACCCTTTTAGGGTGATCACTGAATCTTATTTTGTTTTTGTTGAGGGTTTCAGGGCCTCTTTTTTTGATTTTGTTTTTGATCCCTAACTTTTGCATGGACTGATTTCGCTTGTCAGATCCATCGGGATTGCCTTATTTTTTTCCTAAGTCCCCTTTGAGGTGCTTGACTTAGCAGGCTTATGATTTTTTGGTTGGAGGATTGTGATTTCCATGTCATGGGTCTTTGATAAACAAACGTCTTCTGGATTTTACTTTTGATTTGAGTGCGGAATTGGATTAACTAAACACTATCCTACCCCAGGTTGAGTGTAAGATTTGAATATCTGAAGGAAACTGCTACTTCTAGGCTCGAAGTGGTTTACTAGGGATTAACTCCTTATATCTCCGGTGTTTGGGGATTGAAAAAAAGCCTGTATATCATTAACGAGATTCTGTCTATAGTTTGCAATTATGGGTATTTCGTTTTCGTCATCCTCCCTCAAATCATGCTAAACAACAATTGATGGAGTGAAGTGAATAAATGTGTCGGTGATTCGTAATAAGTGAAAATGAGTGAATACGACATAACTAACTCAAAACATGCATAACAATACATTAATGAAAACCAAATACGAATGACAATTGTTCAAAGCTGTAGATGCTTTTGATTGGCTGTATTTTATGGCAAAACATTGGAGCATGTATGAATGTCATAACTGATGTTATGACATACATGAAGAGTGTTCTGCAGGTAAGTGAAGTTGGATGTCATGATTGAATGTCATGACTTCAAGCGTATGACATCAGGGTGCGCAGGTTTAGTTTTTCTGTTATTAGCTCAGGCTATACTTCAGGAAACATTTTAGGGAGCCTAGTTATCTTAGGCGACATAACAAGCACTGCTAAGGATAACCTGGAATGCCCCTGACTCAATTGGATATACGCAGCTTCATGAAGAGAGGTTTATCTTGGGTAAACCTAGTTTCTCCATCAAGGCCCAAAGCAAGTCTGCTGCTATAAATAACAGAAGGATCATTCCTAATAGAGTAGAGCTTCTAGAGAGAGATTGGAGAGTGTGATTTGTGAGTGAAGAACTTTTTTCTTCACGTGTGTTTAGGAGTCTTAGGATTCCTTGTAGGCCAAGCAATTGTCGGTTGTATGATTGCTCTGGTTTAGTGTTGTTGTGTTCATTGTGCCACTCAAAGCTTTTAAGCAAGAGTACTGTGTCTCTTGATCAAAGCTGTGAAGCAAGATCAAGGTGTGTGTGAAGTGTGCCTTCATATCTCAATTGTAATTGTGTATTGATATCACTGAGGTGATTGAGGGGGAGTGAGTGGGAAACTCTGGTCTAGTGTTAGGCTGAAGTGTCATTGGGTAGGTCTTAAGTGAAGACTGCAAGCTGGTTGTTTGACTCTGAATTAATTATAATAATATTGAATTTCCTCCCTGGCTTGGTAGCCCCCAAATGTAGGTGTGGTTGACATTGAACTGGGTGAACAACTACTTGTGTTATTTATTGCTTTCTCTTACAGGTGTGTTTAAGTTCTGCAGTCATTGTTATAGTGGATGTCATAACATCCGTGATAACATCCACTGTTGTGTAGCCAGAATTTCAAAAGCATATAATACTTAAATAAACAAAGACAAAATACAAGAAAGCAAATAATGAAAGGGCAACATGACTGCCTTTTTCGAGGAAATGAACTTGACATGGCCTGATCTGATGTCGGAACTAGCGGGCCGGTGGCATTGGATTGTTGATGACATTTGGAGACTTCCCATTAAAGTTGATGGCATCTTTTTCAATCATGTATTAAACTTTGTGCTTGAAAGCCCTGCAGTCCTCAATGGTGTGACCTGGAGCACCCTTATGAAACTCACAACGAGCATTTGCATCATAGTCGGCAGGAATGACAGTTAGGGGAGCCAACTCTCTCAGAATGACAACTTTCTTCTCCATCAACTGAGCAAAGATACTAGCATATGTCATTGGTAGGCGGTTAAAGACTCTGTCTGGTCTCCATGTCCTTTGCTAACGCTGTTGGCGAGTACCTTGCTGTTGTTGAGGAGCTTGCAATTGTTGTTGCTGAGGAGGATATTGATATTCTTGTTGATTGTAGGCTTGTTACTGAGGAGCCTGTTGAGTTTGAACTGCTTGAACAACTGGAGGATAAGGTACTAGAGCGTATCGCGGAGCAACAACATACGGATACAAATAGTAAGGGACTTGATAAGTCATAGGAGCAGGAGCTTCTTGTGGAGCTTTCCCTTTCTGCATAGAGACGGCATTTGTTTCACCCTCTTTCTTTTTGTATCTGTTGAAAGGCTTCTTGGCACTAGCTTGGCTGTTAAAACCTCCTCGGATCTTTCCGCTCTTCAAACCTTCTTTGATTCTTTCACGGACGACTACCAAGTTAGAAAATCCAGTAGAGACACTACTAATCAGCTTCTCGTAGTATTGGCCTTGCAAGGTACCCATGAATATGTCAATTAGCTCACGGTTAACCAAAGGTGGATGCACCCTTGCGACTAGCTCTCTCCATCACTGTGCGTACTCCTTGAAGGGCTCTCCGTCCTTCTGAATCATACTCTGAAGTTGAATATGATTCGGAGAAAGGTTGGTGTTGTATTTGTACTGCTTGACAAATGCATCAGCTAGCTCTACCCAAGTGCGCACACTGTTACGCTCCAGCTGCATATACCATTCGAGTGATGCCCTAGACAAGCTGTCTTGGAAGCAATGAATCATTAGATTTTCATCTCTAGCATAAGAAGCCATCTCGCGACAGTCGATCTTTAGATGAATGTTCGGGAATCTGAGGCCTTTGTACTTTGAGAATTCCGGCACTTTGAACTTGGGAGGAATGACCACATCAGGCACCAAGCACAATTCCAGAACACTGAATGAATTTGAGTTGTGCCCCTCTGTGACTCGGAGTTTCTCATCTAGATCTCAACACATCTTCATAGCTTCGGAATCCTAAGCGGCAGCAAGACTGGCAATGGGGATAGCAGCATGATAGTTTTGCTCATCATCATATTGGTCCAACAAATTATCTTCGGTATGAGGAACGATGATCTTAACAACAGTTGGTTAAGCTTGCGGGATAGCTCCATTAGTAACTCCAGGCGCTAGAATTGGTTGAGAAGTGATTCCTTCAGCTGCGGTAGCGAAGTTCATTGGCACTCCATAAGGGTTGGGAATATGAACTGGAAGTCTGGTGGTAGACCCTTGCCCTTGACCATTGTTGTCGACGACAGTAGTTTCATGCAGCTCTTCTTCCTTTTGGGCCACAATGATGGCTTCAAGGATCTAGTCAATCTTTCCTTTGAGAGAATCCAACTCTTCCCTAAAGGCAGCCTGTTCTTGCTGAATCTGCTCCATCATTCGTCTTGTATTGGCTCTGGTTGCATACTAGTGTCAAGGAATCAACTTGATTTACTAGATAGGAAGGAAAGAGAAATGAGAAACCACTGAAGGAAAGAAAATGCAAGATGCACAATAAATGAAATGCAATGCAAATATATGCAATGCAAGATGCAAGATCTAGGATCGCAGGATCACAAATTCAAGCAGTTCTGAGGATAGCCTGGTGAACGGATCAAGGACCACAATCATTTCTCAAAGAAACCCCACGGGTAGGATTCTAAAATAGGTAAGTGCCTAGAGTCATGGATATCTTTCAAAAATATCACAGCCATGACAAAGCCTCATCACGACAATAATATCCTCAAAAGAATCTCCTCTAGGTGAGGTTTTCGTATCTTCCACACGAGAAAGACTTCTCAGAGGCATCAACTACATAACCATCGACACATAGGTTCTAGAACAGGTTCTCAAAGTCATAGATCGAGGTTGAAAATATTACTGTCTGGAAGTAATACGTTCAAGGGATCTCATCTGATTGGGGTGTTCGTATTAATCCAAAAGGAATCAACACTACCAACCACCATGGATAAAATGGTTAATGGTCCTTGGGATTAACGACTCAGGCTCGAAAACATTATTATTACGGCAAAGATTTACCACAATAACAAAATCCCCAAGGGAATCTACTCCAAGTGGGGTTTTCTCTTCAACTTCATGTGGAAGAACCCATGCAAGTCTCCACTACACAACCACCATCCTAATCCTAGAGTTTTACTCGGACTCGGGTGTAGAGCCATCTTACAAAGCCCCCCATAATCAGAGGAACCCAATGATGCCACAAGTACGAGCAATAAAGATAACGATACAAATAAATAAACAAACAAACGAGAAGAGAAAAACTTTAAGCAAAGCTAACATGCTCACAACTCGAATTAAGATAGGCTCGACTCTCTCTTGTATGGAGCAATGACTTCCCCAGCAGAGTCGCCAGCTGTCGCACCTCAAAAAATCATTCGAACATACGAACCTCGCGCGTAACGCGCAGAAATGCGGTTCAAAGAGTCGCCACTGGACTTTATTTATCTTGAATGAACGAGAAAGGAAAATATTGAGAAAACCTCTTAAAAACAGAAGGAACACGACCGTCACAACCTGATGTTCCGGGTTCGGGAGTCGGTTACGCAAGGGGAAGGTATTAGCACCCCTCACGTCCGTTGTACTCAACGGGAACCTCTTAATTCGGATTGTGATGAACGTTAGTTAAGCTTAGTTATTCTCTTCTCAATACTTAATTCTAAATGATACTATAAAGGATAGAGACGATAAAGGGAAAAAGGATGGTTAAAAGATAGGGTGCTCGCCAAGGATTGGGGCCCTTGTGCCTACGTATGCTCATTCGGACGAGAATGAGAAATTAGAGCATCGTAGTTCGACTATGGGAAAGGATGGGGAAAACGGGAGATGAAGGGAAGGTAGCTCGCCAAGATCATCGCAATCTTGTACCTACGTATCTTACATTTAGACGAGAATGAAGAATCAGAGCATCCGTAGTTCATGGTAACGACCACGAAAAGGGACAAGGTTGAAATGGTTTAAAGTGGGTACGGATGACGATTACTCGAAGCTTAAGAAAGGCTCCTCGGGCCCAAGTAATCAGGAGAAAGATTCAAAGACTTGGTTCTCTCTCTTTTTCATCTTAGAAGAAAATATGTTTGAAAGGTGAGGTTGATCGGATGATGATTACTTGAAGCCTAAGAAACACTCCTCGGGCCCAAGCAATCGGGAGAAAGAGTCAAAGACTTGGCTCTCTCTCTTTTTCATCTCGCAATGAATTTGTGTTTGAATGGTGTTTGAAATGATGAGTAGTTAGACGATGGTTGAAGGTGGTTGAGTTGTTAATGTTATTTAGAGGCGTCAATTGCTCACACACGAGTAAGGTAACTCGCATCCAAACAACTAAAAAAGAGATCAAAGACTGAATCCCCCTCTTTAAACCTTGAAAATGAATTAGATAGTTGTTAATTGATTGATGTTGATTGTGAAAATCCGCTTGACGTTGGATCAAGGCTTTAACTTATATTCGCGTGTAAAACGTGTTGGAATGGAAATGGTTTGAGAAATGGCTCGACGACGAGTCTAGGGTTTGGATTGAAAATGGAACCGGCATGACGATGAGTCAAGGGTTGAGGTTGTGAGAAACGATACTAGTCCCTGAGGGTGCTCCCAATATCGAAACCAAGATGGAGTGTGTGTAATAGGTTGATGGCGAATGCGGACGAACACTCGACTTACGAAGGGTGTTTGAAAATGGCTCGATGGCAAATCAAGAATTAGTTTGAAAATAGTTTAATCTACACTAGTCCTTAAGGGTGCTCCTAGAAGATAAACCAATAATCAAAGAAATACGAAACATACATCGGAACGGGAGAGGGGTACTTGTAAGTTACACGGGATTGCACGAAATAAAGGGTCTCATTGTCAGGTAGCCCAAGAGAAAGCCGTGTGTGTGCAATGTGTCCTAAACTAAGCCTTGAGCGAAAGTCGGGCACAACTCCATGTTAGGGTTACTGCAAATGACCAATGATCCAACAATCCACTAATTTAGGCTTTTAGCGTTTCAATCATTTATTAAGTGTTTTCGAGTATGGGTGTATAAGAATGAAGAATATGAATATGAATATGACAATTATGAATAATATGACAAAACAATATCAAGATAATATAAACAATAATATTTGACGGAATTTAAAGTAGTTGATATTTGACAGAAAATAAAAGTTAGTCGTTAGTTTGTTATGAATTGAATCGAGGCAAGATGTAACGCTAAACTATAGAAGGTCGCATAAGTTGATATCTGTGCTAAGAACAAGATAGAGAAATGATACTGAGGATCATTCTCCGATTTAATCGTGTAGCACGAACATAAAAAGGGTGGGATCTCATCTTAATCATAAACATCATGTCGATTAATCAAAGTTAGCCTATCACGATCCCAAAGTAAAGAAAATGATCCAAATGGTCATTTTCCATAGATTTGAAATTGTGAAGATTATCGACTTCGATAAATCGACGCTTACGAATTGAAAGACTTCATAGATCAGGGAGAATTAAATAAAATCAAAAATGAAGAAGAAATAGAAATAGAAAATAAAATGGGACAAGATCATATGGGCTTTAAGCCCATCACCTCTCCAAGAATAATGAAATAAAAAAAACTTGTGGCAGGCCACCAAAAACACGGGCCAAAGGCCCCAATTCTATATGCAATGATCAACAGAAAATAAAATTACATAAAAAGAAATGGAAACAATGTCCACAAACCCAAATCAATTGAAAGAAAACGAGAGAGAGAAAGGAAAAAAACAGAAGAACAAAGGCAAAACGCTTCCTCTCCTTCAACCTTATCACGACGTGACTCCGCTTCTTCTCCGTTCAATCTCACTTGATTGCCTTCGTCTTCCTTCAGGATTGTAACCAGTTCATCTCAATACTCAAATCATGTTTGATTCTGTTTTTTTTTATCTAAGTTGATTCCGCGTTTTCTTTTAAACGGTCTTAGGTTGTGATGAATCAAGGTTTGGATGGTGTTTGTGTTTTGTTGAATCTCATTCTCTCCTCATCTCAATCTTCTGCTCTGTTTAGGTTTTGTTTAAGGTTTGGAATGGTGGAGAAGGAGGTTTCAGGTTCAAAATTATTGAAGACGAAAGGGGTTTTAAGTTGAAGAAAAGAGGAGTTTGGGTTGTGGCTTGGAGAAGATGAGGAACCGTTGAGCTTTGGAAGTTAATGGGTGATTGGGGTTTGCTGAAAGTGGCTAATGAACAATTCGAAGGAAAACGAAAGGATCACGATTTGTGGTTGGTGAAGGAGAGAAAGTTGAAGAAATGAGAGGTTTTTGAAGATAAGGTTGAAGATGTTCGAAGGAATGGGTTTGAAGGCGGTGGGATTTTGTTGGAAGCGGAGGAAGAAGAGACAAGGTTGGTTCGTTGAAGGTTGAAGTAAACAGAAGAAAACTCAACGGCTATGGTTTTTGGAAGGGAGTTCTTCGCAGAATTGAGGCCTCTCTCCCTTCTCTCTGTTCTCTTGTCCTATTTTTTTTATTTCTCTTCTTCTTCTCTTTTTCGGATTTGAAGCGGGTTGGAGTGATTGAAAGTTTATTGGTGGTTTGAGTGAGGTTCTGCGGAGGTTCTGTGAATCACGTTTGTTGTGTCTCCATCTTTCACGCTGCAAAACGTAAGTTGTTGGTGGTTTATGGCTTGGAGATAAAGACTCGTATGGCAGAACCATTTGTGGTGTGTAGGTGATATGAATTACTATCATTTTTCCTTGAAGCTTCGCGTGCATTTTTGCTGCTATGTGCAAGATGAATCATGATTTGTCTTAAAAAAAATCTCATCTATGGACCCACTTCATGAATCATAATTTGTCTTTAAAAAAATATCATGTATCGACCCGCTTCACATGTTTAGCTTCTTAGATCTATATATTTTTGCCACCGTGGTAATAAGACAACAACTAAATTTGACAATGGGTTTCATGCTTGAAATGGGCTTGAGAAGAATGATAATAAACTTTTTTTTGAATTTTGTAGAACTTTTTAGTACTAATGGGCTCAGTAAAAAATGTGGACTTATGAATTGGAATTTTGTAGCATTTTTATGAAAGGATGATATATTGGGCTCGAATAAATTGTGAATTTCTTTTGGGCTTTAGTAAAGTCATTTGCACCTTAAAATTCAAACAATACCTTGATTTTTTCAATATTGAGTTTGGATCAATAGTCTTCACGAATGAGGACGAACGAAATATCCATCGAACCCAAATCTCACCCAATGGGCCTTGCTACCAGTTCATGAGAAACTAAACCAAATGAAGCAATGTTGAACCTTGATTCAAAATGTGTCATACTTGAGTTGAATCCAAGAATTACACTTAAAACCAATTTCCACCCAATCTTGGAATTTTTCTTGACTCGATGCCTTGAACCTATCTTTAAGAAATGGACCCAAAAATGAATAGGTCCTGGCATTTGAATTGGTGTACTTTGCCTTGATAAACCTTAACTGAACCTGCCCTGATCTAATCCCAACTTGCAAAACCCTGAATTTAAACCACAAACACATACTTTGGATTCTTCTGAACAATGGTTGGTGGGCAGATGTACAGGATGAAAGCTATATACAAGTAGGACAAATTTGGGGTATGACACTTATCAACCTCAAAAGAAGACAGGGTACAATCCCAAATTTGATCTTCTTGTGTTTCTCCCAATCGTTTCGATTTTACTCGAACCAGGTTAGACCTCCGTTTTGAATCTAATTTACTCCCTCATCTCTTATGTTCCTTTCTGATTTGATTTTTTGTTCCACTCCATCTCTCTCTTTCTATGGATTTCCATGGGTTCTCGATTGTTGTTGGTGATTTATCTGGTTTGGAAGTGTCGATGAGGAAGAATCTTTTTGGGTTGTTGAAGGAGAGATGTGATGAAGAGTTTGAAGGTTTCGAAATTTTTTTTTCTGAGAGAGAGAGAGAGTAACGTTTGATTTATAGGAGTGGGTCAAGAGTTGGATTTCCGTATTGTCGTTTTCGTCATTATTATGCATTTTGTGAATTTTGTGTGTTTGCAGGTGGCTGATAGATGGGCTTTTTCCGTGACTTACGGATTGTGTGATGCATGTTGTGGTACGGTAAAGGTTTTTTTATTTCTTCTTTCGTATGGTTATAATAAGGTTGGGGGACTGAAAAGGTTCATTTGGTTTACTAGTAGGGTCATGAAGAATGTGGGTTCTATACAGATCATGAGGCATATAATTTGATCTGTGTTGTAATGCATAATACGGTTTGCTGTGGACAAAATGGTCTCGTCTAAGCTTTATTACGTTGCTGGCTGAAGCATGTAATACAAATTGTGTGAGGCTGCTGGTTATGTGTTGTATGGAAATGCTGAAAGTGAGGCTCGATGATATGATGCGTGGTTGAGGTGGTAAATTTGGGCTGTTGAAATTGGTTGAAGATGGCTGTAAATTTTGTTTGCAAAAATGTTGGATTAGATTGAAATTTGTAAGTGTATCGTGATGCTTACCTTGGAGATATGTAGAGTTATGTGTATCTATTGTGTTTTTTTGGAGTTTATTTAGCTATTGTAATCTTGACATGGGCTGCTACTCTTGTGAATTTGGAATTTGAGTTATGATTGTATGAGCTTTTTTGGGTTTTTTTTTTGTGTGATAAAAAAAAGTAACGGACTTTGTATTATTTTATAATGACAAATACAAATGGGCTTTTCATATTTTGAAAATTTTGTACGTGGGACTCTTTATGATTGAAATGATAATGGGCCTATTTTACAATTATTGAGTTTCGATAGAAAAAAATATAGTAATAAAAATGGTAATGAAAACGCTGTAATGCATTTGGTATATATATGGGAGAAAAGAATTCGTATGTACACATGGATAATGGAGTTAAGAATGTGTTGAAGCGAAAAGTAGAGCTACGAAATAGATAGTGAAACAAAAATGAATAACTAGAAATGGATAATCAAACATGCATGGAATATGAATTGTATCTAAAAATAGATTAAAATGATGAGTGGATATGATTTAAAATGAATGTAGAAATGAAATTTGAAAAAAAAGATAAAAACCAAGAACTGGTTATTTGACTTTGATTTGGAATGAACATAATTGGATTAGAGAAGATGAACTGGCCCTCGAGAAACCACAAACCAACCTTTGAATCTTGAATGGATTGGACTACTGCATCACAATAAACCTCAAATTAACCTGGAGCTTAGAATAAAATAAAACCTTGAACCAATGAATCCATTTGCACCTAACCATTTGAATACAAATAAATCCACCTATGAAGTGTCTGGCCTATTACAGCCTAATGATCTGACCCACACACAGATGACCTGAAATGGCACAAAAACCTTAGTTGAACACTCAGGCACATACAACTTGAGTCATTACAAACCCTGGCCTAACTGATAGGCTAAATCAAAATATAAATCTCCAGCTCATGCTATTCACATGCCCAACTCCTCCTTGTAACAACTTGAGTAAAGGCAATAAGAAAGTGACAGTAGAAGCAACATATCATTATTTTTTGGATTTTTTGAATAACAGTTAGCGGATGGCTGTACAGATGAAAGTTATACAAGTAGGACAAAGTTGGGATAATATAGATGCCCCTATCTAATTATCTTGAAACTAGTAAGATGAACTGTGACGACGTTCTTTCTTTCAAGGTAGAAGTCAATTAGATACAAAGAAGACTCCAAATTTGTCCGAAAAGAAAGGAAATGCTTGGGAGGTTAAATAGTATATCAATGTCGACCCCCGAGTGGGCACTGAATAACTCGCAAAGGTCGTTATCACCAAAAGGATGATAACTGAAACAATTTGACACCAAAAGAATGACAAACCTATCACCAAAAGGATGATAGTAAACACACGACTTCAATATCTAATACCAAAAGGATGATAGACCTATCTCCAAAAGGATGACAGTAAACACACGCACACAATAACAACACCAAAAGGATGATAGGTCTACCACCAAAAGAATGATAGAGAACACACACACACATATCTGGCACCAAAAGGATGACAGACCTATCACCAAAAGGATGATAGTGTGACACACGCACACAATCCTGAAACCAAAAGGATGTAGGGGTCTACTACCAAAAGGATAATAGAGAACACCCGTACAATCTGACACCAAAAGGATGACAGACCCATCACCAAAAGGATGATAAAGTGACACACGCACACAATCCCAACACCAAAAGGATTATAAAGTGACACACTCACACAATCCCAACACCAAAAGGATGCATGGAACACTCGCACAATCTGGCACCAAAAGGATGACAGACCTATCACCAAAAGGATGATAGAGCGACACACACACACAATCCCAACACCAAAAGGATGTATGGGTACATTACCAAAAGGATAATGGAGAACACTCTCACAATCTTGCACCAAAAGGATGACAAACCCATCACCAAAAGAATGATAGAGTGACACACACACAATCCCAACACCAAAAGGATGCAGGGAACACTCGCACAATCTGGCACGAAAAGGATGACATACCCATCACCAAAAGGATGATAGAGCGACACACGCACACAACCCTGACATCAAAAGGATGTAGAGGTCCATTACCCAAAGGATAATGGAGAACACTCGCACAATCTGGCACCAAAAGGATTATAGACCCATCACTAAAAGGATGATAGAGCGACACATGCACACAAGTTGTCACGGATTTGGCTATCACCCAAAGGATGATAGTGAGGCAATTGACAAAAGGTCAAGTTTGCTGAAGATATGCTAGTGAGGCTTATTTGAGACATCAACAAAAGGTTGAAGCAAAGAAGTCACTGAGCAACACCATTCTTATCAACAAAAGGTTGAAAGGAGCCAACTCACTGGGGAACACCCTTGAGGAAAGTTGGATTGAAACAAAACAATGGGGAACACCCACTGACTCGGAGAAATGCCACTTGTTGAGTTGGGGATGCCAACTCCAACAACAAATGGTTCAGAACACAACTCAATGAGGAACGCCCACCGACTCGGAGAAATGCCACTGGTTGAGCTGGGGATGCCAACTTCAACAACAAAAGGTTCATAATATAAATCAATGAGGAACACCCACTGACTTACTCAGGGATAATTGATCCAACCATAAAAGGTTGAATTAACTTTATGAGTAACACCCATGAACTTGAAGAAAATACCCCTGATTGGGCTGAGTGTTGTTTGATATCCTATCTTGGTCAATAAAAGGTTGTAAATATTTGTGGAGAACGCCCACAGATCTGCTGAAGATGCCCCTGGCTACGCTGAAAATTGCTTTGAAACACTTGAACTTGATCAATAAAAGGTTGAACAACTTCACGGGGAACGTCCACGGTCTTACAGAAGATGCCCCTGACTGGGCCAAATGTGGCTCTAAAATTCTCATCAACCATAAGGTTGAAACAACTTTGTGGGTGTCATACCCCAAATTTGTCCTATCTACCTTTATAATTCATTTTGTATGTCCATCCGCCAATTGGTATTCAGAAATAAAAAATGTGGCTACTGTTTGAATGTCATAAGGTTAATTTGAGTTGAGTCTGAGACGAGCCTGAATCGCAAATTAGGTTGGGGATAAGACAAAGCAAGGCGAACTATTTTTGAAGGATGAATAATGATTCGTTTTCATATTGGTTGAATCTCTGCGTTTGACCATGGGTGTCAATGATTTTGCTGAGTTGTATCGGGTTCATGTGGCCATGGTTGAATCTCCGCATTATCTGTTCTCATTTTCACCGTTTTTGTTTTGGTTGATGATGGGATCCTTAGAGGCCCATATGATTCAACACGTTTTGCATACCCCCTGTCTTTCCCGTTTCATACCCCTTTGTTTTATTATTTCAATTTATTATTTTTAGTATGTATATGTATATTATATATTTTCTCTTAATATTTTATATATAGATTTATATTATTTAATTCCTAGTTTATAATATTAGACTTTATAGTTTATTCTCTATTTTAGAGTTAACTGTTATTTTCATTTTTTATTGGACATTTTATTCATTTTTTCGTTTTAGGGTCGATGACGATATCCCAAAGCGGTTTTTCTGTCAAATTATTGATGAAAAATAGCAAACCCGAGACCAACTTTTCTTTTTTTTTTTCGATTTTTATTGTTTTTATTGATTTTTACTCATTTTTATACCTTTTATCTCATTTTTGGTCAATGACGAATTTATAAATATTATCGGTCAAATTATTGATAGATGATGTTTTATTCGAGACTATTTCGTTTATATTTCATTTTCCTATTTATTTCCATTCTTATTCATTTTCTGATCGATGATGTCTTCAGATTCGTAAGCGTCGCGTATCGGAGTTGATAACCTTCTCGATTTCAAATCTATGGTGAATAACCATTGGGGTCATTTTCCGTACTTTGGGATCGTGATAGGCTACCTTCGATTAATCGACATTATGTTTGCGATTAAGACGAGATTCATTCTTTCGTGTCCCGATTCGATTTACTAACCATTAAATTTAATTTCCGTTAAATATTATTGTGAATATTATTGTCATATTATTATTCATATTATCATTATTCATTCGTTCACCCATATTCGAAAATACCTAATAAATTATCGAAACTCCTAAAAGCCAAATTGGTGGACCGTTGTATCATTGGTTATTTGCAGGTATCTTGATTTTGAGTCGTGCTCGACTTTTCTCAAGGTGTAGTTTAGGACACAATGCACACACACGACTTTCTCTTGGGCTACCTGACAATGAGACCCCTTTATTTCGTGCAATCCCATGTAAATTACATGTACCCCTCTCCCATTCCGATGTATGTTTCGTATTTCTTTGATTATTAGTTTATCTCCTAGGAGCACCCATAGGGACTAGAGCGGATTCAAACTATTTTCAAACTAATTCTCATTATCGAGCCACTTTCAAACAACCCGTAAGTCGAGTGCTCATACGCATTCGCCATCAACCTATTACAACTCGACCCTTGATGCGTAAGTCAAGTCGGTCTCTTTTTTCAAACAATTTCATCTTCAACACGCTTTGCACGCGATAACGAGTCAAACCCTTGATCCAACGTCAAGCGGATTTTTGAAACAAACCATCAATCAATTAACAACTATTTAATTCTTTTCAAGGTGTAAAAAGTAGGTTCAAGTCTTTTATCTTGCTTTCAGTTGTTTACATACGAGTTGTCTTATTCGGGTATGAACAATTGACGCCTCTAAATAACATTAACAACTCGACATCGTTCAACTATCTCAAACTCAAACAACTTTCCTTTCACGATGAAAAAGAGAGTGTTCCAAGTCTTTGGTCTGCTCTCCCGATTATTTGGAGTTTGAGAACTCTTTCTTAAGCTTCAATTAATCGTCATCATTTCAACCTCATCCTTTCAAACACAACTTCTCTTACGATGAAAAAGAGAGTGTTCCAAGTCTTTGGTTCGCTTTCCAGATTACTTGGGGTCTGTGAAGTCTTTCTTAGGCTTCAAGTAGTCGTCATCAATTCAGCTTTACCCTTTCAAACACAACCTTATTCTTCAAGATAAAAAAGAGAGAGTTCCAAGTCTTTGGTTCACTCTCCCGATTACTTGGGTCCAAGAAGTCTTTTTTAAACTTCGAGTAATCGTCATCCGTACCCACATCAAATCCAAGTCAAACCCATTTCTTTCGTGGTCGTTACCACGAACTACGAACGCTTTGATTCTTCATTCACTCTTGAATGTAAGATACGTAGGCACAAGATTGCGATGATCTTGGCGAGCACAATACCCTCCATCTTCCATTTCCCCCGTCCTTTCCCGTAGTCGAACTACGACGCTCTGATTTCTCATTCTCGTCCGAATGAGCATACGTAGGCACAAGGGCCCCAATCCTTGGCGAGCACCCTATCTTCTAACCATCCCCTTTCCCCTAGTGTCTTTATCCCTTTATAGTATCCTTTAGCATTTAGTAGTGAGAAGAGAAGAATTAAGTTTAGCTAACATCCATTAACTCGAATTAAGAGGTTCCCGTCGAGTACGACGGACGTGAGGGGTGCTAATACCTTCCCCTCGCGTAACCGACTCCCGAACCCAGGAATATGGTTGCGACGGCCGTGTTCCTTTCCGAGCTCATGAGGTTTTCTCGATATTTTCCTCTCCCGTTTATTCGGGAAAAATAAAGTTCGGTGGCGACTCTGTCGAACCGCATTTCCGCGCCTTTCGCGCGAGGGTCGTATGTTCGAAATGAATTTTTCGAGGTGCGACAGGTGGCGACTCTGCTGGGGAATATTGCTCCATGCAAGAGAGAGTCGAGCCCATCTTAGTTTGAGTTGTTAGCTTGTTGTCTTTTATTTTCTTCTCGCTTTTTATTTGTATCCTTATCTTGGTTACTTGTGCTTGTGGCATTGTGGGGGTTGCTATGCTTATGGTTACTTTGTGAGATGGCTCTACACCCGAGTCCGAGTATAACCCTAGGATTAGGATGGTGGTTGTGTAGTGGAGACTTGCGTGGAGTCTTTCACGTTAAGTTGAAGCGAAAACCCCGCTTGGAGTAGATTCCTTGGAGATATTGTTGTTGTGGTAAGTCTTTGCCATTACAATAATGTTTTCAAGTTTGAATCATTTATCCCAAGGACCATAAACCGTTTTATCCATGGTGGTTGGTAGTGTTAATTCTTTGTGAATTAATACGAACGCCCCAATCAGATGAGATCCCTTGAACGTATTACTTTCTTACAGTAATATTTTCAACCTCGATCTATGACTCTGAGAACCTTTTCTAGAATCCGTGTGTCGATGGTTGAGTAGTTGATGCCTCCGAGAAGTCTTTCTCGCGTGGAAGATACGAGAGCCTCACCTAGAGGAGATTCTTTTGAGGATATTATCATCATGATGAGGCTTTGTCATGACAGTAATATCTTTGAAAGATGTCCATGACTCTAGGCACCTACCCGTTTTAGAAGCCTACCTGTGGGGGTTTCTTTGAGCAGTGACTATGATCCTTGAACCGTCCACCCGGCTAATCTCAGAATTACTTGAATTTGTGATCCTGTGATCCTGGATCTTGCATCTTGCATTGCATATCATTCGCATTGCATCTCATTTATTATGCATCTCGCATTCACCTTCCTTCAGCAGTTTCTCATGTTTCTCTTTCCTTCATATCCAGTAAATCAAGTTGAGTCCTCGACACCAGTACGCAACTAGAGCCAATACAAGACGAATGATGGAGCATATTCAACAGGAGCAAGCTACCTTCAGGGAAGAGTTGTATTCTATGAAAGGAAAGATCGACCAGATCCTCGAAGCCATCCTCACGGCCAGAAGAGAGGAAGAACAACGTGAAGCTTCTGCTGTCGTCAACAACAATGGTCAAGGACAAGGGTCTACTGCCATCCCTTTGGTTCCAATTCCAAATCCTCATGGGATGCCGTTGAACTTCAATAACGCAGCCGAAGGGAACACTTCTCATCCAATCCCAGCACCCGGAGTTACCATTGGAGCTATCTCGCAGGCCCAGCCTACTGCTGTGCAAATCCCAGCTCCCCATACCGAAGATACTCTGATGGATCATTATGACGATGTTCAGAACTATCATGCTGCTATCCCCATTTCCAGTCCTGTTGCTGTTCAGGATTCAGAAGCCATGAAGATGTGCCGAAATCTAGCCGAGAAACTCTGAGCCATGGAAGGGCACAGTTCAAATTCCTTCAGTGCTTTGGAATTATGCTTGGTACCTGATGTTGTCATTCCTCCCAAGTTCAAGGTGCCTGAGTTTTTGAAATACAAAGGTCTCAGTTGCCCAAACATTCATTTGAAGATGTACTGTCGCAAGATGGCTGCCTATGCCAGAGACGAAAAGCTCATGATTCATTGCTTCTAGGACAGTTTGTCTGGGGCATCACTCGAATGGTATATGCAGCTGGAACGTAACAGCGTGCGCACTTGGGCCAAGCTAGCCGATGCATTTGTTAAGCAGTATAAGTACAACACTGATCTTGCTCCGAATCGTACTCAACTTCAGAGTATGACTCAGAAGGACAACGAACCCTTCAAGGAGTACGCGCAACGATAGAGAGAGCTAGCCGCAAGGTGCATCCACCTCTTGTTGACCGTGAACTGGTCGACATCTTTATGGGTACTTTGCAAGGCCAATACTATGAGAACCTGATCGGTAGTGTCTCTGCTGGATTCTCTGACTTGGTGATCGTCGGTGAGAGAATTGAAGAAGGGCTGAAGAGTGGAAAGATCCCAGGAGGTTCCAACAACCAGGACAATGCCAAGAATCCTTTCAATGGATACAAGAAGAAGGAGGGCGAAACAAATGCCATCTTTTTGCAGAAAAGGGCAAGCTTTTCAACAAGCTCCCGCTCCTATGCCTTATCAAGTTCCCTATTATCAGTATCCGTATGTTGCTTCCGCACAATGTGCTCCTATGCCTTATCAGCCAGCTGTTCAAGCAGTGCAGGCTCAGATGCCACGACAACAGGCTCCTCAGCAACAAGCCTACAACCAGCAAGGATATCAGTATCCTCCTCAACAACAGCAGATGCAAGCTACTCAGCAACGACAAGGTGCTCGCCCACAACGTCCGCAGAGAACATGGAGACCAGATAGAGTCTTTGATCGTCTACCAATGACATATGCCAAAATCTTTGCTCAGTTGATGGAGAAGAAAGCTGTTGTTCCGAGAGATTTGGCTCCTCCAACTGTCATTCCTGCCGATTACGATGCAAATGCTCATTGTGAGTTTCATAAGGGCGCTCCAGGTCACACCATTGAGGACTGCAGGGCTTTCAAGCACATAATTCAAGACATGATCGATAGGGATGCTATCAACTTCAATGGGAAGTCTCCAAATATCATCAACAATCCGATGCCACCAGTCAACTAGTGCCAACATCAGATCAATTCCAGTCAAGTTCATTCCCCGAAGAAGGCAGTCATGTTGCCATTTCATTATTCGCAGTTCTTATATTTTGTCTTTGTTTGTTTAAGTATTGTATGCTTTGAACAATTGCCATTCGTATTTGGTTTTCATTAATGTATTGTTTATGCATGTTTTGAATTAGTTATGTCGTATTCACTCATGTTTTTTCACTTATCACCGACACATTTATTCACTCCACTCTATTCACTGTTGTTTAGCGTGATTTGAGGGAGGATGATGAAAACGAGATACCCATAATTGCAAATCGTATGCTTTCAGACAGAATCTCGTCAATGATATACAGGCATTGTTTCAATTCCCCATACACCGGAGATATAAGGAGTTAACCCCTAGTAAACCACTTCGAGCCTAGAAGTAGTAGTTTCCTTCGGATATTCAAACCTTTTTACGCTCAACTTGGGGCAGGATAGTGTTCAGTTAATTCAAATCCGCACTTGAATCCACAAGCAATGACTCATGCTATGGAAGTCACAACCTTCCAACAAAATCCAAAAAAAACATCCAAAGCCTGCTAAGTCAGACACCTTAGAGGTGACTTAGGCAAAATCAAGGCAATCCCGATGGATCTGACAAGCAAAGTCAATCCGTGCAAAAGTTAGGGATCAAAACAAAAGTAAAAGAGGACCCGGAAACCCTCAACAAAAAACAAAAAAATTCAGTGGCCACTGAGATCAAAGGGGCACTGACATCCATCAAAATAAGGTGGCTGCCACATCGAGCAAACCTTGAAACATAAAGTTTATACCGTCAAGACAAGTGTAGAATTAACTGAGCGTAGGACTGGAGATCATTAAGAAGAATGGATGGGTACAAATTATACTTTGAGCCTAGCATTCTTTGTTTCATAACCGTGAACCAGACCACGTTACAACCCTCGAAAGACCTAATTGAGGCGAGGTTTATTCTGAAAGCATACTATCACAAGGTTGCGTAACCTGACTCCTCACATGATTGCTAATCATCAGCATTGGTGTTATTTCTCTTGCTATATCTTTCGCACCAACCAAGTTAACACAACGTCTAGGCTAACAATCCATTCGTCTCACTATCATGACACTCTGAAATAAACGATACTTTTTCAAACTTGCATTAAACTTTGCATTAATATTACCATTTATGGGTGTAAAATTTTAATTGCAAAATAGTGCTAGGTATTCAAAGACATTTCAACAAGGGGCAATCAAGGAAGAACTTGACTTTTAGTGGCTGTCACGAAACAAGACTACCTCAAAATTCACAGGCTGGGACAAATTACTCAAGAGCTCGAGCAGGGGCAAGCCATTAACAAGTTCCGACTGGGGCAAGACCAGGTCGTCCTGACCATCAAGCAGAGTTGCAACCTTCTCTAAAGGAAATTCACAACAAATCACCAAGTACCCAGACTTGGGGCATCCAGAGTATCTTCGCCTATGTCAATCATGGCGTCTTCAGCAAACTGCGTGTCGAGGAAGTCAATCTCTCCCACCACCCGAAGTCCAATCTGCATTGGCAACTACCAAAGATCCACCATGCTGGCGTCTCCCGGCATTTCTAATTACCTGTCTGCAATGATATGCATCATACGCATCACATTCGACCTCATAAGCATCTTGCATCATATGCATACCCAACCATATCATACTTCCCCAGCTCTTACCTCTCGGCGCGTCAGCATTTGCATTTGCACTTCCACTCATATGGAATATCATTCATCATCCAACATTCATATATGCAAGTCAAGGTCCAGGATCAATCTGGAAGATTTCCAAGACCATCATCAGCCCAATCAGGGGCATCTTCCACAACATCTTCAAAGCAATCATTAGCCTAGTCAGGGGCAATCTTCTGCAATTGTGGGTTTCTCCCACAAAATTTGAAGTTACTCAAAGCAAGATTCGGCCCAGTCAGGGGCATTTTTCAAAGACCATGGGCGTCCCCCATGATATATTTCAACCTTGTGGTTGATCAGATCTTCAAATCAACATTCAGCCCAGTCAGGGACATACCATTCAAGACCGTGGGCGTCCCCCACTAAGTTGTTCAACCTTTTGTCGGGCAAATCGAAGAAGTTCAGTGCAAGATCCAACCCGAGCAGGGGCATCTTTAGCAAAACCGTGAGCGTTCCTCACGAAGCTGTTCAACCTTTTGTTGAGCAAACCAAGACATCAAGACCAACTCAGTCCAGTCAGGGGCATCCTCTTCAGAATTCATGGGCGTAACCATGAAATCATTTCAACAATTACGAACTCCAAGCAAGTCAGTGATCGTCCCCATTGATTCATTTCAACCCAATCTTCCTCTTGGGTATTCCCCAATGAGTTGTATTCAGCAAGCGTGACCGTTGTCAATTGCCTTACTATCATCCTTTTGGTGATAGTCGAACCTCCTCAGTTCAACTTAGCCTGCATCCTTTTGGTGTTGGTAAACTTTAAATCTGTGTTGTTCTATCATCCTTTTGGTGATAGCGACCTGTTGGTGTGAGTTTCGCTCCGTCATCCTTTTGGTGGGGGGTCTATCATGGTCATTAATGATAGATTGTGCGATATGTTTTGTGTTTTGTGTTTCGCTCCGTCATCCTTCTGGTGAGGGGTCTATCATGGTCATTAATGATAGATTGTGCGATATGTTTTGTGTTTTGTGTTTCGCTCCGTCATCCTTTTGGTGAGGGGTCTATCATGGTCATTAATGATAGATTGTGCGATAGTTTGTTTTGTGTTTCGCTCCGTCATCCTTTTGGTGGGGGGTCTATCATGGTCATTAATGATAGATTGTGCGATGTGTTTTGTGTTTTGTGTTTCGCTCCGTCATCCTTCTGGTGAGGGGTCTATCATGGTCATTAATGATAGATTGTGCGATATGTTTTGTGTTTTGTGTTTCGCTCCGTCATCCTTTTGGTGAGGGGTCTATCATGGTCATTAATGATAGATTGTGCGATAGTTTGTTTTGTGTTTCGCTCCGTCATCCTTTTGGTGGGGGGTCTATCATGGTCATTAATGATAGATTGTGCGATGTGTTTTGTGTTTCGTTCCGTCATCCTTTTGGTGGGGGGTCTATCATGGTCATTAATGGTATACTGTGCAACATGTTTGGTGTGTGTTTCGCTCCGTCATCCTTTTGGTGGGGGGTCTATCATGGTCATTAATGATAGATTGTGCGATGTGATTTGTGTTTGGCTTTATTATCCTTTTGGTGATAATAGCCGTGTGTGTTTCATCCCATCATCCTCTGGTAATGGTGACCCTTTTGCCAGTTATTTACAGTCTACTCTGAGGTACCTCATCTATCATTTTCAATTCCCAAGATTTCCTTGCCTTTTCGGACAAATTCAGGGTCTTCTTTATATCTAATTGTCTTTTACCTCGAAAGAATGAACGCTGAAGCAATTCATCTTACTTGGTTTAAGTCAATCAGATAGGGGCATCTCTCATACCCCAAATTTGTCCTATCTACCTTTACATTTCATTTTGTATGTCCATCCGCCAATTGGTATTCAGAAATAAAAAATGTGGCTACTGTTTGAATGTCATAAGGTTAATTTGAGTTGAGTCTGACAGACAAATATATGAAGGTATGTGTGTGGTATGGACCGAGTTTCAATGGTTGTGGCTTAATTTGTCATTCAGACAAAGATTTGTTTCAGACGCAATGCTAGGGAAGGTAGTGGTCCAATTAATGCGTATTTGGGGGTCATTTGGGAATATGTGCTTCAAAGTGAATTTCTTGTTTCATTCACAGTCAAAGTAGGACTGGCGGGAATCATGTCAGCTATAATTTTCAGGTCATGGTTTCCTGAGTGGCAAGGTTTGATTCATTCACTTTAAAATGTGTTGGAATTCAAGAGGTTGAATTTGTTTTGAGTGTGAGCATGATATGTGTGGGGACCTTTAATTTGAGAGTTGTTCTCATTTCATGGATTGGTCAAGTGCGGTGTAAATTGCAAAAGTTGAGTATGAATAATATGTCTAAGCCTAATTCGATTGTCATAAAAAAAGAGGCTTGGTATATGTTACAATCCATAAAGTCCTACATTGCAACAAGCTCATTTGGCTTCATATTTTAGCTACAAAGGAAATTCGGTTTGTGAAAAAATCAAAGTTCACTTGCTCCATTTTTTTCATTACAAAGCCTATCTCCTAAGAAGAATGAGTCCATTAATTCATCGAATAAATACTCATAAAATAGGCTTAGAAGAAAGGTCATGGTGTACATCATTTTCAATACAAGATTTTACAAATAATAATTAGTCTTCATGTGACAGCCAATAGCAACACGTTGGTGACCCCTCGCCACTTGTGAATTACCCTGCAGCACAAAATTAAGGAAAATCAGATTACAAACCCAATTCATTCTTGCTCTAATGATAATTAAAATTGCCAAGGTTCCATTATCAACATTTGGGTCAAAAAGTTTTACAGTAAAAATCCCTGCTTCTATTTTTATAATGAAGTAGCATGACCCACCAAGCAAATTGCCACGCATCAGTACTCACTAAACCCCATACCATATACAATGCAGCCATAAAAAATAAGAGGAGAAGGCAAAAGTGATTTACAAAGATTGGTGTTTGTTTCATATTAACGGCTACTGCAAAAGAGTGAATTCACGCATCAAGTCCCCAACAAGTGGGTTCACCCCATTTTAGCTACAACTCTCACAGAATCCACGATTCCCATAAATAATCTGCAGCCTTCGCACCAAAATGGCCAAACCATCTTCAAAACCACACTTTGTATCGTACCAGTATCACCATTTTGTTGTTGTTGTTGTTTTGCACTCCATAATAGTCCAAAATCTGCAGCCAGTACACTTTATCAATGACGAAAAGTTACTCATAATATGTTACAACAGCATCCTGATACTATCCTATACAAACCAACCAAAGAAAAGATCAATAACATAACCTGCAGCATATCAGAAGCAGCGGCGCACTAATCCAGACCTTGCAAAATGTATCGGTTCGTATGGAATAAGCTTGGAAGCCCGCTTCAGGTATCAAGGCCAACCTCATGTTTGAAATTCAGTCGGCGCATACATGAATCACTTGCATTCAATGAGACCTGATACTAATTTAAACACCAGCACTAGTGGGTGGAACCTTTGGGGTTGAGTTCATGCCACTTAAATCATACTGATAATGTTGGGATTGCACTGAGTTTTGATCAAAGGAATCAGAGGATGAATATCCCACTCCCATACCTGTTGGTCGGTAAATTACGTGATAGCTGTTCCTTGGCTAGTGGAGGCGTCACTGGGCTGTCTGTTATTGGTTCACACTCTGAACACTCGTCTTCAGATCTTGCTGGGAGTTGGCAACGGGAAGGCTTGGCGGTTAAACCTTTGAACATTGTAAAGTTCCATGACTTGGTCATAGTTCTCTGCCCACCATATCTGAGTTTGCCATTTGTTAAATGTATCGCGACTGAACCGTATCCGCTTTAGGCATTCCCAGCCCTGAGTTTGTAACATTCTGCGAAGTTAGAAAAGAATAGTCATTAAGTGAATATATTTTTATCCCCACAAAAAGGAAAGTACCTACAAGAAATAAATAGAAATACAAGCTGTTGTGATTGGGGAATGTGTAAAACCATTCCTATCATAAATGGCAAAGAGGGAGTTCACAGAGTTTTCACAAAAAGGCCGGTTTTGACGGAGAAGTGTAGCAGATACGACCCACCCAGCAGATGGCACAAAACCAACTGGTTCAGCCTTAAAATTATTTCCGGAAGCAAATTCCCCACCATCAATATTTACAGCAACCTTCCTCCTTCCAGGAATATGGAGTTACAGGTCATCAAAATGTTCAGGAACTTGGTTATGAACAGATGTGTATGTAGCGAAGAGTCAGTTCCCACAACCTGAAATTTCAACAATGACAGGAGCAATCAGATTCATGGTTTGGAGTCACAATAACAATTGGATGGACTTTGGTAATAAAGTATTGGCAGCACAACATGAACAATGTTAAAGCCAACAAATCTGCTCATGAAGAATCAGTCCGTGACTTGAGTTTCTGTTCTATTCGTGTTCTGATAATACCATGGCTGAGGTGTGGGATTTTGCACGCTGTCAAGAAGAGTGTTCATTAACCGGCCATCATCAATGCATACCAACTTTCAGCACCTGACCTGCAAAACAATAAGACAGAAATGCTGAAAAAACACATATGCACCAGAAAATGAAAAGCATAAATTCCTTCGTACAACTCAACGTAACCACGTCATGAGTAATTTACAATGTATTCACAAGTCCACCAGACCATGATTCACACGCTCCAGCCGGTGTGCGACTTGTGCGTCACCAAGAGTTACTCCAGTGTTATATCCTCAATTCACAGGCGATCCGCAAGACCATTACTTTCCTACACATTTGCAGCATAAAGGAGATGGTAAAAACACAAAATTAGCTTCACATGCTGCGATTCGTTACGCGGTCTAGTCACGGTATCAACACAAACTCCACACCATCTCTGCACATGAGAAGTCAATATTAGTGAAGTTGTTTGAAATCCTAAAAAGAGCATATTTCAAGGTGGAAGACTATAGTGGTGCTTGATTCTGCAACACTTCCAAGACGGCAAACCAGAAAGAGCTAAGTCACTTGGATACTGCTGCAATTTAATAAGCTGTTATCTTCACCAAGTGAACAACCTGCAGACAAAACAAGACTATGAATTAGAAGATAGGCACTGTACAATTGATAAAAAAAGAGCCACTTTTGTTATTTTCAAATATAGAATACAGGGGCCCATTAAGTACTCCCCTGCATAGCAATTAAAGGGCGAAAAAAAAAACAACAACCATCTACAATTCACAAATCAAGGAAGAGGACGAGAATTGAGCGACAGAAACAATATGGACATTTCACCTGCAGAATTTCCAGCGAAGCTCTATGCTCGTACCCCAAGAGCGTATGAATCATGATGTAGCTGCTCCTCGCGCGTGAAAGCGAGACCTGCGCATCTCATATTACCATCACCGTAATTCCATAAACCCATCACAGAGCGAAAAATCACGGTCCTAGGCGTGCAGCGGAGGACTTGACATCCGAATTGCGACACAAATGTTGATCCCGCATACCAATTCATTCAGCAAGGACGACAACCTTTTTTTTTTTACAGCAGCCCCTGCATCAGCTTTGATTCACCTGCACATACGACGACAACAATTATGAGTTGAATTCAACTGGCAGCAGTACCGCAAAATAAGAAAGGTGAGGAAGTGAAACACCGGTTGCAATATTCTTTTGACGTTGTTCGATACGCTGTGCACGATGCCCACTCATCTGTCGTGAACCACCCACAATACAATATATCCCCTGCACAAGACCAATACTGATATTACCCACGACGAGGCAGCCTGCACCAATTCACAGTTTGAATTACAATGTAACTAACACACACAGCAGAAAGTTATCATGTCATACCTCACAACAAATTCTGGATAAAATAATGAGTGATGGCCATGGTTTACAATATGCATCCAACAACACCTCACGTGCAATAAAAACCAATGCGCTTAAACTTGTCACCGTTGCACAGGGCAAGCGGGAACTCACGCCTAAAATGGTCAAAACTGCATTGTATGGCCTAACCACATCTCAGATTCCCGCTCCTCAAATTAATTTCAGTGCCACAACTACACCTAAACCTGCACCTGCACCAAGGGTTGTGCCACAGGTAAATCTTGGAGTGAGGGAGTCAGTTCCAGATCAAAACCTTCCTGATTCACCGGTAAATCAGTCACAAAGGCTCTCTGCAAAAGGAAAAACTGAGGAGGGTTAAAAGTTTTGAAACAATATTCAAAGGGCATCCTGATTAAACTCACCGGAAAATCAATAGCTGATACAAAATTTTCACTCATCTCACCTTCAATGCACAACAACGTGATGGAACTTCCCAAATGGTTATGTAAATTCTGCAGTAGTGGCAATTTACATTAACTGATTTCACAAAATGCCAAAACGTAACCTATGTGAAAAGCCATCACGCGGCTTCATCGACCCATGAAAATGCCATACCATTCTAACTTTGAAGCCTACAGAACCGGGTCCCACACAAGCCATGATAAACTTCACGAGAAAAAAGACAAACCAGCTGAGAGCTTCAAAACGCAGGCCCTTGTTAACGCTAATAAACCAAGCCGCATCATGGACCAATATGGAAGGGATTTCTGAGCTAGGACAAAACCTTGGTGATGCACATTGGTACCTGCCAAATGACCTGCGGAAACAACAAAGTGGTGAAAACGAAATTCTATTTTTCAATAGCAACCCAGTACACATGCCAGCACACATTCTGCAGCAACGAATAACCAATTTTGGTTGCAAGTTGTTATGAAAAATATGATTCCCAAATCTTACCTGTACCAACAACAGACGCACAAGAATTCATGTTAAGCACTTGACTTCACAATTTAGTATACCTGCATAGAGAGTTTTTGTTCATCAGTCACAAACGGCGAAAGTTCCGTAGTTTCCCAAATTTGATCGATCACATTTTCGACTTGAAAAAAGGTGTTAATAGAATAAAAAAGAAATCTGCAGTTGTCAACAGTGGCATCAGGCTATCAAGAAGGTGTTAAGTGTTGTTCGAAAGCACCTTTTGAATCACATAGCAGCAAAGCTAATTTCTGGAGGATCGTGGTTATGTTGCCGCGGTTGGAAATGTTTCACGCCCACAAATACTGCATCTAAAACATAACAACAATCCTGAAAAAACATTTGAAAACAAGGCTATCAGCATAAAGGAAATGGTCATACTTTATATAATTACAGATCAAATTGAAGGCCATTTGCCACGGTAAAAGTAAAGAAAAGGGGAAGTTACCGCAGTGAAAATCAATTGAAATCTTTACCTCACTACAGACAAAAGAGGAGATTAAGTCAATCACCTCAATCCTCCACATACTCTCTCCATATAAAACCATATGAGAGGTCTCCAACAGGGGAACCCTAGCCTCCATTCTGGCTCCCAATTCCTCTTCTCATCTTCTTGGAACCGATTCTTCATCAAAAATCCAAAATCTCCCGTCTCCTCAACCTTGGAACAAAATCCAACAAAAGAAGACTCCAAACCTTAACAAAATCAAAACCTTTAAACTTTCAACTCTTCAAATCCATTTTCGAAAACTAACAGCACAAACCCAAAACAACCTTCTTCTGTTTCCATTTTTTTTAACCTCAACAAACCTTCAAACGATTAATCAAACTTCAGAAACCAAACGAAGCCCTTGAATCGAACCCATTTCCATTTTGCTCGAATCCCAAATGAGCGACTTATTGTTCATCGTCGAACAACACCAACCATCTCCAAAACCCAATGAAACAGAAACTCCATCCACCGTTTCGAAATATTCACAACTCAAACACCCAAACCCCTTTCCGAAGCCCACTATTAGCCTTCATCTAACAAACGAACACGATAACCAATCTGGAAACAAGTTGAGTCTGAGACGAGCCTGAATTGCAAATTAGGTTGGGGATAAGACAAAGCAAGGCGAACTATTTTTGAAGGTTGAATAATGATTCGTTTTCATATTGGTTGAATCTCTGCATTTGACCATGGGTGTCAATGATTTTGCTGAGTTGTATCGGGTTCATGTGGCCATGGTTGAATCTCCGCATTATCTGTTCTCATTTTCACCGTTTTTGTTTTGGTTGATGATGAGATCCTTAGAGGCCCATATGATTCAACATGTTTTGCATACCCCCTGTCTTTCCCATTTCATACCCCTTTGTTTTATTATTTCAATTTATTATTTTTAGTATGTATATGTATATTATATATTTTCTCTTAATATTTTATATATAGATTTATATTATTTAATTCCTAGTTTATAATATTAGACTTTATAGTTTACTCTCTATTTTAGAGTTAACTGTTATTTTCATTTTTTATTGGACATTTTATTTATTTTTTTGTTTTAGGGTCGATGACGATATCCCAAAGTGGTTTTTCTGTCAAATTATTGATGAAAAATAGCAAGCCCGAGACCAACTTTTCTTTTTTTTCGATTTTTATTGTTTTTATTGATTTTTACTCATTTTTATACCTTTTATCTCATTTTTGGTCAATGATGAATTTATAAATATTATCGGTCAAATTATTGATAGATGATGTTTTATTCGAGACTATTTCGTTTATATTTCATTTTCCTATTTATTTCCATTCTTATTCATTTTCTGATCGATGATGTCTTCAGATTCGTAAGCGTCGCGTATCGGAGTTGATAACCTTCTCGATTTCAAATCTATGGTGAATAACCATTGGGGTCATTTTCCGTACTTTGGGATCGTGATAGGCTACCTTCGATTAATCGGCATTATGTTTGCGATTAAGACGAGATTCATTCTTTCGTGTCCCGATTCGATTTACTAACCATTAAATTTAATTCCGTTAAATATTATTGTGAATATTATTGTCATATTATTCATATTATCATTATTCATTCGTTCACCCATATTCTAAAATACCTAATAAATTATCGAAACTCCTAAAAGCCAAATTGGTGGACTGTTATATCATTGGTTATTTGCAGGTATCTTAATTTTGAGTCGTGCTCGACTTTTCTCAAGGCATAGTTTAGGACACAATGCACACACACAGCTTTCTCTTGGGCTACCTGACAATAAGACCCCTTTATTTCGTGCAATTCCGTGTAAATTACATGTACCCCTCTCCCATTCCGATGTATGTTTCGTATTTCTTTGATTATTAGTTTATCTCCTAGGAGCACCCATACGGACTAGAGCGGATTCAAACTATTTTCAAACTAATTCTCATTATCGAGCCACTTTCAAACAACCCGTAAGTCGAGTGCTCATACGCATTCGCCATCAACCTATTACAACTCGACCCTTGATGCGTAAGTCAAGTCGGTCTCTTTTTTCAAACAATTTCATCTTCAACTTACTTTGCACGCGATAACGAGTCAAACCCTTGATCCAACGTCAAGCGGATTTTCGAAACAAACCATCAATCAATTAACAACTATTTAATTCTTTTCAAGGTGTAAAAAGTAGGTTCAAGTCTTTGATCTTGCTTTTAGTTGTTTACATGCGAGTTGTCTTATTCGGGTATGAACAATTGACGCCTCTAAATAACATTAACAACTCGACATCGTTCAACTATCTCCAACTCAAACAACTTTCCTTTCACGATGAAAAAGAGAGTGTTCCAAGTCTTTGGTCTGCTCTCCCGATTATTTGGAGTTTGAGAACTCTTTCTTAAGCTTCAATTAATCGTCATCATTTCAACCTCATCCTTTCAAACACAACTTCTCTTACGATGAAAAAGAGAGTGTTCCAAGTCTTTGGTTCGCTTTCCCGATTACTTGGGGTCTGTGAAGTCTTTCTTAGGCTTCAAGTAGTCGTCATCAATTCAGCTTTACCCTTTCAAACACAACCTTATTCTTCAAGATGAAAAAGAGAGAGTTCCAAGTCTTTGGCTCACTCTCCCGATTACTTGTGTCCAAGAAGTCTTTTTTAAACTTCGAGTAATCGTCATCCGTACCCACATCAAATCCAAGTCAAACTCGTTTCTTTCGTGGTCGTTACCACGAACTACGAACGCTCTGATTCTTCATTCACTCTTGAATGTAAGATACGTAGGCACAAGATTGCGATGATCTTGGCGAGCACAATACCCTCCATCTTCCATTTCCCCCATCCTTTCCCGTAGTCGAACTACGACGCTCTGATTTCTCATTCTCGTCCGAATGAGCATACGTAGGCACAAGGGCCCCAATCCTTGGCGAGCACCCTATCTTCTAACCATCCCCTTTCCCCTAGTGTCTTTATCCCTTTATAGTATCCTTTAGCATTTAGTAGTGAGAAGAGAAGAATTAAGTTTAGCTAACATCCATTAACTCGAATTAAGAGGTTCCCGTCGAGTACGACGGACGTGAGGGGTGCTAATACCTTCCCTTCGCGTAACTGACTCCCGAACCCAGGAATATGGTTGCGACGGCCGTGTTCCTTTCTGAGCTCATGAGGTTTTCTCGATATTTTCCTCTCCCGTTTATTCGGGGAAAATAAAGTTCGGTGGCGACTCTGTCGAACCGCATTTCCGCGCCTTTCGCGCGAGGGTCGTATGTTCGAAATGAATTTTTCGAGGTGCGACAGTGGGGCATGCCCACAGTCTTGAATAAACTGCCCCTGATTGGGCTGAAGATCGTCTTGTAAAACTAATCAACCACAAGGTTGAAAGAACTTCACAGGAAATGCCCACGTTCTTGAAGAAGATGCCCCTGACTGGGCTAAAACGGTCTTGGAAATCTCGACATTGATCATGGACCTTGATTTGCATATGTGAATGTTTGATGTTGAAAATGATGCTCCATAGTGAATGTAAATGCAAATGCAAACTCTGACGCCTGGAGATGCAATTGCTGGGGAAGTATGATTGGTTTGGGTATGCACATGATGCAAATGATGCTTATGATATCCAATGCAATGCGTATGATGCGTATGATTGCAAATGGGTGATTGCAGGTGAAAGTGCCAGCATGGTAGAATTTTGGTAGTTGTCAATGCAGATTGGTCTTTGGGGTGGTGGGATGGATTGACTTCCTCGACACGCAGTCTATTGAAAAAGAAATGATTGAAGTAGACAAAGATGCTCTTCATGCCCCAAGTCAGGTCACTTGGTGATTTTTTGTGAACTTGCTTCAGAGAGGATTCCAATTCTGCTTGATGGTCAGGATGACCATGTCTTGCCCCAATATGAACATGGCAATGGTCTTCCCCTGATTAGCTAGCTCGGACATGGTTTGATATCTGGAAGCTGAGCTTTGAGATGACTTGCCCCTGATTGAGCTTTTGAATGGATCTTGCCCCAGCTTGTGGGTTTTTAGGTATCCTTGCTTCGTATCAACCACTGAAAGTTCAAGTTCCTTTTTGATTTCCCCTTGTTAGAGTGTCTTGGATGTCTAGCACTGATTTGTAGTTTTAAAATTGTACATTCACAAATGATAATCTTAATGTAATAGTTCATGCAGGTTTTGAAAAAGAGTCGTTTATTGAGGTGACGTAATAGTGTGAGACGAATGGACTGTTAGCCCATACGTTGTGCTAATTTGATCAGTGTGTGAAAGATATAGCAAGGATAGTGACACCAATGCTGACGATTAGCATATATGTGAGGATTCAGTTTACGCAACCTCGTAATAGTATGATTTCAGAATAAACCTTGCCTCAATTAGGTCCACGGTTTATGAAACAAAGGATGTTGGGCCCAAATTATGATTTATACCCACCCCTTTTTCATAATGGTCTCCAGTCCTACATTCAGTTAATTCTGCATATGCTTATCTTGATAGTGTAAGCTTGACGATTCAAGGTTTGCTCGAAATGGAAGTCACCTTATTTTGATTTTGATGGATGTCAATGACCCTTTTGATTTTATTTGGTGGCCTCTGAATCTTTTTTTTTTGAGGGTTTGAGGACCTCTTTTTATTTTTTATCCCTAACTTTTGCATGGACTGATTTTGCTTGTCGAGTCCATCGGGATAGCCTTGATTTTTGCCTAAGTCCCCTTTGAGGTGCTTGACTTAGCAGGCTTTTGATTTTTTTCTTTTGATTTTATTGAAAGATTGTAACTGCCAAGCCATGGGTTATTGAAGAAAAACCGACATGTCTTTTGTATTTTGCTTTGTGATTTGAGTGCATAATTGGATTAACTGAACACTACCCTGCCCTAGGTTGAGTGTAAGGGTTTGAATATCTGAAGGAAACTGCTACTTCTAGGCTCGAAGTGGTTAACTAGGGGTTAACTCCTTGTCTCTCTAGTGTTTAGGGATTGAAACAATGCTTGTACATCACCGACGAGATTCTGTCTAAAAGTATACATTTGCAATTATGGGTATTTTTTTGTCATTATCCTCCCTCCAATCATGCTAAACAATAGTTGATGAAGAGTGTAGTGGACAAAAATGTGTGTCAGTGATTTGTAGAAATGAATGAATACGCCATAACTAATTCAAAGCATTCATAATCGATAAATTAATAAAACCAAATATGAAAGGCAACGTTTAAAGCATACAATACTTAAACGAACAAAGACAAAATACAAGAAAGCAAATAATGAAATGGAAACATGACTGCCTTCTTTAAGAAGCTGAACTTGGCTTGACTTCATTTAACTTGGTCTGATGCTGGCACTAGCTTAACGGTGGCATAGTGTTGTTGATGACATTTGGAGTCCTCCTGTTGAAGTTGATAGCATTCTTGTCGATCATGTCCTGAACTTTGTGCTTGAAAGCTCTAAAGTTCTTATTCGTATGCCCTGGAGCACCCTTGTGAAACTCACAATGGGCGTTTGCCTCATAGTCAGTAGGAATGACAGTCAGGGGAGCTAAATCTCTCAAAGAAATGGCCTTTTTCTCCAATAATTGAGCAAAGATCTGAGCATATAGCATTCGTAGACAATCAAAGACTCTATTTGGCTTCCACGTCCTCTGTTGATTAGGCTGACGCTGCTGTCGAGCAGCTTGCTGTTGTTGATGCTGAAGAGGATACTGATACCCTTGCTGATTATAAGACTGTTGTTGAAGAGCCTGCTGCTGAGGCATCGGAGCTTGAACAACTTGAATAGCTGGATGATAAGGAATTGAAGCGTATTGCGCAGTAGTACCATATAAATACGGGTAGTAAGGGATTTGATAAGGCATAGGAGCGAGAGTGTTTTGAGGAGTTGGCCCTTTCTGTACAAAGATGGAATTTGTTTCACCCTCTTTCTTCTTGTATCCGTTGAAAGGCTTTTTGGCACCAGCTTGGCTGCTAGAACCTCCTTGGATTATGCCACTCTTCAGACCTTTTTCAATTCTCTCACCGATAATCACTAAGTCGGAGAATCCAGCAGACACACTACCAATTAGCTTTTCATAGTACTGGCCTTGCAAGGTACCCATGAAGATGTCAATCAGTTCACGGTCGACCAAAGGTGGGCGTACCCTTGCAGCTAGCTCTCTCCATTGTTGCGCGTACTCCTTGAAGGATTCGTTGTCCTTCTGAGCCATACTCTGAAGTTGAGTACGGTTAGGAGCAAGATCGGTGTTGTATTTGTACTGCTTGACAAATGCATCAGCTAGCTCAGTCCAAGTGCACACACTGCTACGCTCTAGCTGTATATACCATTTGAGGGATGCTCCAGACAAGCTGTCTTGGAAGCAATGAATCATTAGCTTTTCGTCTCTGGCATAAGCAGCCATCTTGCAACAAGACATCTTCAGATGAATGTTTGGGCAGATAAGACCTTTGTACTTTGAGAATTCCGGCACTTTGAACTTGGCAGGAATGATGACATTTGGTACCAAGCACAACTCCAGAGCACTGAGAGAGTTTGAATTGTGTCCTTTCATGACTCGGAGTTTCTCAGCTAGATCACGGTACATTTTGATGGCTTCTGAATACTGAGAAACAACAGGACTGTCAATGGGGATAACAACATGATAGTTTTGAATATCATCATACTAATCCAACAAATTCTCTTTAGCATGAGGAATGGGGATCTGGACGACAGTAGGTTGGGCTTACGGGATAGCTCCAATAGTAACTCCAGGCGCTGAGATTGGTTGAGAAGTGGCTCTTTCAGCTGTGGTAGCGAAGTTCATTGGCATCCCATAGTTGATGGGGTTGGGAACATGTACTGAGAGCCTTGAGATAGACCCTTGCACATGACCGTTGTTGTTGACGGCAGCAACCTCACGCATCTCTTCCTCCTTTCTAGATGTGTTGATGGCTTCGAGGATATTTTCAATCTTTCCCTTGAGGGAGTGGAATTCTTCTCTGAAGGAAGCTTGCTCTTGCTGAATCTTATCCGTCATACGTTTAGTGTTGGTTTTATTTGCATACTAGTGTCAAGGAATCAACTTGATTTACTGGAGAGGAAGGAAGAAGAAATGAGATTCTGCTGAAGGAAAGAAAACGCAAGATGCACAACAGATGCAATGCAATGTAAATGATATGTAATGCAAGATGCAAGATTCAAGATCGCAGGATCATAGACTCAAATAGTTCTAAGGTTGGCCGAAGGAACGAGTCAAGAACCAAAGGTCATTCACTGCTCAAAGAATCCCCACAGGTAGGATTCTAAATCGGGTAAGTGCCTAGAGTCATGGATATCTTTCACAAATATTATAGTCATGACAAAGCCTCATCACGACAATAATATCCTCGAAAGGATCTCCTCTAGGTGAGGTTTTTGTATCTTCCACCCGAGAAAGACTCCTCAGAGGTGTCAACTACACAACCATCGACACACGAATTCTAAAACAGGTTCTCAGAGTCATAGATGGAGGTTGAAAATATTACTGCCAAGAAGTAATACGTTCAAGGGATCTTATCTGATTGGGGTGTTCTTATTAATCCAAAAGGAGTTAACACTACCAACCACCATGGATAGAACGGGTTAATGGTCCTTGCAATCAACGATTCAGGCTCGAAAACATTATTTCTATGGCAAAGACTCACCACAACAATAACATCTCCAAGGGAATTTACTTCAAGCAGGTTTTTGCTTCGGCCTTACGTGGAAGAACCCACACAAGTCTCCACTACACAGCCACCATCCTAATCCTATGCTTTACTCGGGCTCGGATGTAGAGCCATCTCACAAAGTATCCATAAGCATAGCAGCCCAACAATGTCACCATAATCAAAAGAAACAAAGACAAGGATAGGAGAGAAAATAAATAAGAAAGAAGAAAACAAATAAGCAAAGCTAACAAGATCACAATTCGAACTAAGATAGGCTCTACTCTCTCTTGCATGGAGAAATATCCCCAGCAGAGTCGCCAACTGTCGCACCTCAAAAATTCATCGAGAACATGATGCTCACGCTAAAGGCGCGAAAATGCAGTTCGATAGAGTATCCACCGAACTTTATTTATCCCGAAGAGACGGAAAAGGAAAATATCGAGAAAACCTTTAAAAAGAAAGACAAGAACAATGGTCGTCGCAACCATGTTCTAGGTTCAGGAGTCAGTTATGCGAGGGGAAGGTATTAGCACCCCTCACGTCCGTTGTACTCAACGGGAAACTCTTAGTTCGAATTGTGATGAATGTTAGCTAAGCTTATTTGTTTTCTTCTCAATGATAAATGCGAAGTAGTACGATAAAAGGATAAGGATATGAATGACGATTAATCGAAGCTTAAGAAAGGCTCCTCGGGCCCAATAATCGGGAGAGTGAGTCAAAGACTTGACTCTCTCTCTTTTTCATATTGAAAAGAGGTTGTGTATGAGTGGTGTTTTGAATGATGAGTAGTTGGAGAAAAAGTGAACGTTGTCGAGTTGGAAATGTTTTAGAGGCGTCAATTTCTCACACACGAGTAAGAGAACTAGCATCCAAACAACTGAAGAGAGATCAAAGGCTTAATCCCCCTCTTTTCCACCTTGAAAGAGTTTCGATAGTTGTTAATTATTTTAATAGTTTGATGAGAAAATCCATTTGACGTTAGATCAAGGTTTGACTTATATTTGCGTGCAAAACAGTTGTGGAATGGAAATTGTTTTGAAAATGGCTCGACGATGAGTCAAGGGTTTGATTGAAAATGGAACCAGTTCGAAGACGAATCGAGGGTTAGGTTGCGAGAAATGATACTAGTCCCTGAGGGTGCTCATAATAATGAAACCACGATGAAATGTAAAAGTGTGTGCAAGAGGTTGATGGAGAATGCGTACGAGCACTCGACTTATGAGGGGTGTTTGAAAATAGCTTGATGACGAATCAAGAATTATTTTGAAAACGGCTTAGTCTACGCTAGTCCCTATGTGTGCCCCTAGAAGATAAACCATAATCAAAGAAATATGAATGTGTACATCGGAATGGGAGAGGGATACATGTAAGTTACACAGGATTGCACAAATAAAAGGGTTCATAGTCAGGTAGCCCAAGAGGAAGTCGTGTGTGTGTGAAGCGTCCTAAACTAAGCCTTGAGCAAGAGTCGGACAAAAACTCCATGTTAGGATTTCTGATAAAGTCCAAGTTCTATTGACTAGAAAAGTAACCAACACTCCAATTTAGAATTTTATTGTTTCGATAATTGTTAAGTGTTTTCGAAAAGAATGTGAATAAGAGATGAACAAGATGAATATAAAGACGAATAATTATGAATAATATGGCAAGATATATAATAATATAATCAAGATAATATTCACAATAGTATAATCAAGATAATATTAACGAGTATATGAACAAGATAATATAAATCAAGATATAATGACTGAAATTAAAACAAGAGTATATTGACTAAAAGTAAATCAAGAATATATTGATGGAAAGTAAAGTTAGTCGTTAGTTGATTTGTGAGCTGAACCGGGACGAAATGTAGCACTAAATCGGCGTTGCTCGACCTATGACGAAGATCAAGCAATAGGAGGTCGCACAAATTGATATCCGTGCTAAAAAACACGATGGAAGAATGATATTAAGGATCATTTTCCAATGTAATCGTGTCACACGGACTGAGAAAGCGAATAATCTCGTCTTAATCACAAACTTATGTTAATTAATCGAGGGTAATCTATCACAATCCCAAAGTATAGAAAATGATCACAATGATCATTTTCTACAGATTTGACATAATGAAGGTTATCGACCTTGATAAATCAACGTTTACGAATAAAAGACTTTCATTGATCAAAATTGAAATAATAGAGATGAACGAAATGGAGAAGAAAATGAAAAGAAAATTAAGTGGTGGTCTCATCTAAATCTCTATTTTATTGACAATAGTAATTTTTGGCTTCTTCATTGACCAAAACAAAAAGAAAATAAATAGAATCGAAAACGAAAAGATAGCCAAAATAAAACAGAATAATTACAAATGAATTTAACAAACAAAATTAATAAAAATATTAACGAAATGATTAAAAAAATTATTAAAAGAAAGTATCAAAATATTAACAAGATCCTTAAAAAAATAGATAAAATTATATATATAAAAAAACTTTAAAACAAATGAACAGGGTTTTTTTTATAAAAAAGATGGGTGTTAAAATGAATGGGTGAAATCATCATGGGCCTTGAGCCCATTCATCCACCGTTCATAACACTAAAAAAATGGCAGGGTAAAAAAACAAAGGTGTAAAACGAGATTTGGAGGGGTGGAGAATTTCACTAAGGGCTCGAAACCTAGAGCCTAAGATCCAACGGATCTAAACATAAATAAACAAGCTAAAATGAAATAGGTCAGTGTCCTAGCAAAAAAAAACGAAATTAAAATAAGTTTCATGGTCTACTCCGAGTTCATTAAAACAAATGGCCAACACACGACCTTATCAACCTCAAAAGGAAATAGGGTACAATCCAAAATCACATCTTCTTGTGCTTCTCCCAATCGTTTAATTTTTACTTGAACCAGGTTAGACCTCTGTTTTGAATCTCGTTTACTCCCTCATCTCTTCTGTTCGTTTCTGATTTGAGTTTTTGTTCTACTCCATCTCTCTCTTTCTTTGGATTTTCATGGGTTCTTGATTGTTGTTGGTGATTTATCTGGTTTGGAAGTGTCGATGAGGAGGAATCTTTTTGGGTCATTGAAGGAAAGATGGGAAGAAGAGTTTGAAGGTTTCAAAAAAATAAATTTTTCGAAGAGAGAGAGAGAGTAACGTTTGATTTATAGAAGTGGGTCAAGGGTCGAATTTGCATATTGAAGTTTTCGTCATTTTTATGCGTTTTGTAAATTTTATGTGTTTGCAGGTGGCTGATAGATGGGCTTTTTCTGTGACTTACAGATTGTGTGATGCGTGCTGTGGTACGGTAAAGGTTTTTCTATTTCTTCTTTCATATGGTTAAAATAAGGTTGGGGGATGAAAAGGTTCATTTGGTTTACCGGTGGGGTCATGAAGAGTGTGGGTTCTATGCGGATCATAAGGCACCTCACTTGATCTGTGTTGTAATGCATAATATGGTTTGCTATGGAAAAAATGGTCTCGTCTAAGCTTTATTGCGTTGCTGGATAGAGCATGTAAAATGAATTGTGTGAGGCTGCTGGTTATGTATTGTATGCAAATGCTGAAAGTGAGGGTTGATGATATGATGCGTTGCTAAGGTGGTAAATTTGGGCTGTTGAAATTGGTTGAAGATGGATGTAAATTTTACTTGCGAAAATGTTGTATTAGATTGAAATTTGTGGGTGTATCATGATGCTTGCCTTGGAGTTATCTAGAGTCATGTGGATCTATTGTGTTTTTTTGGAGTTTATTTAACTATTGTAATCTTGACACGGGCTGCTACTCTTGTGAATTTAGACTTTGATTTATGATCGTATGAGCTTTTTTGGTTTTTTTTGTGTGATAAAAAAAAGTAATGGACTTTGTATTATTTTGTAATGAAAAATACAAATGGGCTTTTCATATTTTGGAAATTTTGTACATGGGGCTTTTTATGATTGAAATGATAATGGGCCTATTTTACAATTACTGAGTTTGGATAGAAAAAAAATATAGTAATAAAAATTGTAATGAAACCCTTGTAATGCAGTTGGTATATATATGGGAGAAAAGAATTCGTATGTACACATGGATAATGGATTTAAGAATATGTTGAAGTGAAAAGTAGAACTCGAAAATAGATAGTGAAACAAAAATGAATAACTAGAAATGGATAATCGAACATGCATGGAATATGAATTGTATTTAAAAATGGATTAAAGTGATGGATGGATATGGTTTATAATGAATGTAGAAATGAAATTTGAAAAAAAGATAAAAACTAAGAACTGGTTATTTGACTTTGATTGGGAATGACCATAATTGGATTAGAGAAGACGAACCGGCCCTCGAGAAACCACAAACCAATCTTTGAATTTTGAATGTATTGGACTACTTCATCAGAATGAACCTCAAATTAACCTGGAACTTAGAATAAATTTAAACCTTGAACCAATGAATCCATTTGCATCTAACCATTCGAATACAAATAAATCCACCTATGAAATGTCTGGCCTATTACAGCCTGATGATTTGACCCACACACGGATGACCTGAAATGACACAGAAACCTTAATTGAACCCTCAGGCACACACCACATGAGTCATTACAAACCCTGGTCTGACTGATAGACTAAATCAACTAATAAATCTCCAACTCATTCTATTCACATGCCCAACTCTTCCTTGTAGCAACTTGAGTCAAGGCAATAAGAAAGTGACAGCAGAAGCAACATATCATTATTTTTTGGAATTTTTGAATAATAGTTAGCGAATGGCTGTACATATGAAAGTTATACAAGTAGGACAAATTTGGGGTATGACAGCGTGAGGAAGGTATTAACACCCTCTCGCATCCGTTGTACTTAACAGGATCCACGCTTGTTGTCTAATCAAAGAGTGTGTTATCTAAAGCCTACTGCTAAAGAAAATGAGAACGAAAAAAAAGAAAAAGGAGACTCGATAGGACTTTTCTGCCCTAGGCCTACATATTCTCTCGTACAATGGGAAAGTCAGAGTCAACGTAGTTCGGAAAACTACAGGTGAAGGGGGGAAAGGTTACTCTCCAAGACATCGTCGTCTTGTGCCTACGTATCCTTATTCGGACGAGAATGAAGAATTCAGAGCAGTTGTAGTTCGACATACGAGTCGATACGTGATTTTTATGAGCAATGTTAAGTTCCCATTCCAGCAATTATGGTCGATGCCTGTTTGTGGTAGAACGGAAAAATAACGTATTTTTTTTAAAAATGATTTAACACACGATCCCGAAGGATGAAAATGATTTGAATTTGTTAGTGAGTATTATAGAAGTGAATTGATTTAATTTGATATTCACATTGCACTAAAGTCTATGATATAGGAGCGAATGTGTCGCATGATCGCCCCCGGACGGGACGCACGCTAAACACTCTAGATGAAGCAAGGAGAGACCCCTCACTCATTATTTCCCATATACTTAAGGCTCGTGGCGCACAATGTTCATCGTATTTATTATGTGTTTGATATTTTTTTGAGGAAGAAGAAGAGAAAGATGCACGAAAGGTCTAAGGGGGAACTCGGTCCAAACGTTGTCATGTAAAATGACCCTAAGATCGGGATGCGAGAGGAAATTCTATCCTAATGTTATCATGAAAAAGTGAACCTATGGTTGAGGTTGAAAGGGACTGACCTAATGTTTTCATGCATGGATTAACTCCTAAAGTCTATCCTACTCCAAGCTTAATAAAAAATTAAGTTGGACTAAGAGGCCTTAAGGGAGCATGCAAGAACAAAACGAAACAAGGAAAACAAATTTAAAATAGCAGCTATGGCAACGCTCCAGCTTCAGAACAACAACAAAAACCCAGCAAGTAAGCACAACAACATTTAACAACTCATGTTTCAGCACATAACATATGTAAAAATTAGCAGGTAGAATGGATGCACAATTAGCAGCATGCTAAAATCCACAACAACAGGTGTGAAAAGTCAGGCAGCATGTAACATCAACATTGCAACAAATTCATATGACCTGGTAAGGATCAATCAAGAGCATGCATTAACAATCAAGTACAGAACAAATTCGATGCACAATTAAACATTCAACAAGAAAATCATGCTTACCCAGCACCAATTAATCACTCGAGCAATCGTGTGCTTATCGAATCAAAAACAAACAACGAGTATGTAATGCATATCCAGCAAGACAAACATCAAAACCAACAATCAACATTATGCAAACGAACATGCAACATGATCATCACACCAAGAATGCAACACAACATTCATAGATGTTCATCAATGAAAACCAAAAGTCGTGTGTCGAAGAATCACGAGCATGCTATCAAGAATGATGAAACAGGTCAAAATCAGTCCACATATATGCACCGTATCAATCAATGAGGTTTAATGATGAAAAGGAACCCAAACTAGCTTGAAAATGCAAGAAAAAGGCATTATGCCTCATTGGTAATTGATTACCAATATCTGGGTAATCGATTACCCACTTGAAAGTTCAAAAAAGCACGTGGAAAAGGCAGGGTAATCGATTACCCATATTGTGATAATTGATTACCACTTAGACAGTGGCAGAATTTCAACTTCCAAAAAGCATTTTCAGCAGCAAATGACTTATCCAATCATCCAACTGAACAAGCAATCAATTATGCACAAAAATCATGTCAAAGCATACCAATCAAACAACAAGATCAAAGATCAAAACAAGAAATGGATCAAATATCACTAACAAGCCAAGGATCTACATTGTGCAATGCAAGATTAAGCAAAATTAAAGCTAGACCTAGAATTTACCAACCTAAGAAGTTGAGATTTTCTTTGGTGAGTATTGTTAAGCTGCAATTAACAGATCCAAGAAAGAAATCCAAGGATCTATGAAGCTCTAGCAAGAAAACTTGAAGATCCAAGCAATGATCCACAAATAAGCAAAAGCTCTTCCAAAAGTGATTCCAACAACTTAATTCAAGATCCAAATGAACTACAAAACCAGAATTGAACCAAGGAAGATGATGCAATGAAGGTTTAGCTCAAGAATTCACAAATTGCAATGTACAATTTGTGAAGCTTTTGGTTAGGGAGTTTTTCTGAGGATTTTGGAATGAGAGAAAAGTTGAGAGAATTGAAGCGAGACGTGTAGAAAATTCAAAAAAAAAAAAAGAGTGAGAATTATGAGAGGTTTGGAGCAAAATGGTTTAATATGGTTTAGGTTTGGAGTTAAATGTTGTTCGGAGTGTGGGTTAGTGTGAGGAATGGAAATTAGGAGTGGGATTAGGAATGTAAATGTTTGAATTTTTGGAGGGAATGAAATTAATTTGTGAAAATGAATCAAGTTTTGAACCAATTCTAGATCCTTCTACTGATGCACATGGAAATCACATGACTAAAAATGCAATCCAAATGCTGTAGTGCTGAAAAATAAACAACCTAGGAAAATTTCTCCTATGATAATTGATTATCCTGATTGTGGTAATCGATTACCACATTCAAAATTTCAAAAATTGGCGCCACAAGGAGGTAAACTTGGAGAATCATCCTTAACCACTTGTTTTGACCTTTTTTCTATCTCTAAAACTTGTCATTGGATATTTCACCAGTATAATTCTTGAAATAAACTATAAAATGTCTTTTGCGTTTAAAATAACCTACTAAAAATTATAATCTGGTACCCGATCGCTGAACAAAATAAACGCTGAAGCCTCTGATGCTTGCTGTTTAATAACATGCAATAAAATAAAGCCTTGAGCCATACAAACAACTTCATCCCATGTCCCAAGAACCAATGACATGATATGCACAATGATGATGCAAAAAAGAACCAAACATAAGCCAATTACAGTCAAAACGAGAGGGAAAATTTTGGGGTGTTACCGCTGCCCCTATTCAATCGACTTAAATCTGAAGGTATGAAGAGTGACGCCTCTCAGACATTCAAGATAGAAGGGGATTGAATACTAAAAGTAACCATACAAATTTGCAACCTACAAAAGGGAGGGACGACTTTGTTGGGGAATAAACCAAAAGAGGCATGATCAAGTTCTTCCAGGAAAATGAGTGATGGCTTCAACCGGGAGAGACATAGACGAGTGTCAAGGAATAAACACTACAAGCGCCAAAGTCAATACAGGCGAGTATTCAAATGAGAGAGGTGAACACCAACAAGTGCCCACTACAATGGGGATAGACATAGACGAGTGCCGAAGGTCAATATTGTTGAGTATTGAGAAAGCAATGTAACAAACACGGACGAGCGTTAGAAATCAATACGAACGAGTATTGATAATGTTGGAACAAACACAGACAAGTGTTGCAAAAGAGTAACCACGGACGAGTGTGGCAAGTGATCAATACAAACGAGTATTGGAAAGAAAAAACAAACACAAGCGAGTGATTAAGATCAATACGAACAAGTATTGAAATGAAATTGAGAAAGACACGGATGAGTGTAGAGGATCAATACGGACGAGTATTGAAAAAGGATACAAAGGTAGCACAGACAAGTATTGAAAAAATGAAATAAACACGGACGAGTGTTTAGGAGATCAATACGGACGGGTGTTGCAAAGGATAAACATGGACGAGTGATTAGGATCAATACATACGAGTATTAAGGATCAATACGTACATGTATTGAAAAATCTTTGAAATAAACATGGACACGTGTTAAGGCGAATAAACATGGACGAGTGTCTAAGGTCAACACGGACGAGTATTGATGAAATTTAAAGTGAACACAAACATGTGTCGGGGATCAATACGGATGTGTGTTAAGGATCAATGAAATAAACATAGAAAACGGTCTAAGAGAACACGACGAGTGTCCAGGGGAACACTTCGAGTATTAACTAAGCTAAAACGAACACGGACAAGTGTTGAAGATCAATACGAATAAGTATCAAAGGGAAACAAAACAGATACAGACGGGTGTCTAAATCAACACAGGCGAGTATTGACGAAACTTAAAACTAACACAGACGAGTTTTTACTGTAGCAAACTAAGATTAGAATAACGCCTCTAACACCTACGAGATGAGTGAATGAAACAACACCAAAATGCTAACCAACCATGAGGGGAGTGATACGAGCGACCACCTAGACGAAAGGGTGAAAACAAAAGCAACCACAAACTACCAATTTGCGAGAGGTAAAAATGTCCTGGGCAGCCAACTCTACAGGGGGACACAAAATAATTCCTCTGGAAGTAAACACCAATAGAATAAACGAATTCAACAATACCTCATGAATCATGACACCTTCTGCTGGGGAAGAGTATGGAAAATAGGGTATCAACCACTAGCTTATGCTTCAGATGCATATGTGTGAATATGGTATAATGCTCCATACAAAATGAAAATTATACGCCTCTGAGGATGCAATGCAATGATGCTTATGATATGCAAGAGACACTCCACCGGAATGAGTGCCGACAAGAACCAGAAACAAATCCGCTAGGGAAGGGAACCTGAACTGCCTTCCAAATAATAACCTCTATTGAATAAACTTCAAAATGAACTTCCATCACACTAGGAAGACAGAAACAACAAACACCTGTTGTTGGGACGACCCAAGAATCTGATGAAGAAGGGTGCCAATGATAAATTGAGCTTTGAACTTGTGAGGAATACATTAACTCCTGCCAATTTACCTGCCAAGGAAATCATAAACGAATTCTGCTCGGGGAAAAAGAGTAACGATGCCAACCCTACTATGGGACAACACTAAGCTTACTCATCTACTAGGGATCCGTCCTCTATCCTTACTCTGTTGGGGATAAGGGAACAACAATTGGAGATGTGAGTATGCTTGGGAAGCACAAACAAATCATTACTATCTTGTTTGAGGTAGCCAGATTCTGGACACTAGCTAGGGAGCAATAAACCCTACACGGTGTTGGTTGGGGGAGAGTAAACCCCTGAACTCTTGCTGCAGACTTCACTGGGGAACACAACAAACAAACCAAAATACTCTGTTGAGGAAGACAACACTTCTGTAATCTCTGCCAGGGAGAACAACTTTATTGGGGAAGAGTAATCACGCCATCTTGCAAACACAAACCAAACAAGATAACAATCTATATGCGACAAGGCAACCTCAGTTACCACCCAAGATACTCACGATTTAAGAAATTTCCAATGTTTTTAACATGCTTTGCAAAGCTTCAATGTTTTCACATGCAATGTTTATCAAAATACCATACGTTTTGCAAATAAAACAGTAAAAACAAAAACAAAGATGGACAAATGTTGAGTAAAATGAAATTTTATTGATTGAATTGGCATGTAAATAGGAAATTACAGTAGGAGGCGATTCTTGAAAAGAGGTAGTTGCACAAAAGCAAAAGAGAAAATACGCAAGTTGGCAATGTGGAAACAAATTTCCATCAAGTTCTGACACCACTATGACCCGTATATCTTCGATGTTCTCACATACTTCTGCTTTCGGAAGAGACTGATTGGACTGATTCCTATCCTCCGGGATTCCCATGTATCAAGATGAGCTCATCGATCTAACACAGATCTCAGCCTCTCGCTTTCAAATCTCTAACTTTTTCCTGGATCGCCCTTTCGGTTTTTCAATCCACAGGGATACCCATTTTTTCCAAAGTTGCCTTTGCAGGTTATTAAATTCTTTTCTTTTCTTTTATCCCTAATTTTTTTTCCCGAATCTTTACTTTCTGTGATTCGCCAGGATGCCCCTTTTTGCCTAGACCTTTTCTTTTTGTGGTCCACCGGGTCTTTTTTATACGAAGTATTTTTTGACTGTATCTGCGTTCACATGGGATGTAAAATCTTCACCATCCATAGTCGAAAGAAGCAAGGCTCCACCAGAGAAAACCTTTTTGTAGTTTGGAGTCCATTTGCCCCTATGATCTGTCTGAGGAGGGAGGATCCTTTTAAAAACCTATTCACCCGTCTGGAAGCACCAAGGACACACTTTCTGATCAAATGCTTTCTCCATCCTGCTTTGATATAATCGACCATGTGCAATGGATGCCAATCTCTTCTCTTCCATACCATATACGAGTGAGAAAGGAGTTTCCCCTGTCGATGTACGCACCGAAGTACGATAACCATGTAGAGCAAAAGGCAACATCTCATGCCAATCTTTATAAATTACCACCATCTTCTGCATGATCTTCTTGATGTTATTATTTGCTGCCTCAACAACACCATTCATCTTCGGACGATATGGAGAAGAATTGTGATGTTCGATTTTGAAGCTCTGGCATAGCTCCTTCATCATCTTGTTTTTCAAATTTGAACAATTATCAGTAATGATTATCTCAGGGATACCATAACGATAGATGATGTCCTTCTTTATAAACCGGGTGAATACTTGCTTTGTAACATTCGCAAACGAGGTTGCTTCCACCCACTGATGAAGTAATTAATGGCAACCAGAATAAAGCGATGCCCATTGGAAGCAGTAGGCTCAATCTTCCCGATCATGTCGATGCCCCACATAGTAAAGGGCCAAGGAGACGTCAACACATTCAAAGGGGTCTGTGGCACATGAGCCTTATCACCATAAATATGGCATTTATGACACTTTCTAGCATATTTAAAACAATTAGACTCCATAGTCATCCATTAATACTATGCACTCAGCAATTTTCTAGCCATAGCATGCCCACTAGAATGAGTACCGAAAGAACCCTCATGAACTTCTTCCATCAACAGGCCTGCCTCATGTTCATTAACACAATGGAGCAAGACCATGTCAAAGTTCCTATTGTACAACACATCTTCCTTGTTTAGAAAGAAATTACCAGCCAACCTCCTCATAGTTTTCTTGTCTTTGTTGGACGCCCTTGACGAGTATTCTTGGCTTTGAAGAAATGATTTGATATCATGAAACCACGGTTTAACATCGGACACGTCTTCGACAGCAAATACAAAAGCAGGTCTATCAAAGTGCATAATGTTGATTGTCGGAACCTCATTCCAATAATTCACCTTGTACATCGACGCTAATGTTTCCAACACATCTTCCATCTAATTTTCAACCCGAGGCACATGATAGAAGTTAACCCTATCAAATAATGGCAACAACCTTCTAGCATAATCCTTATACAACACCAGGTTTGCCTGACGAGTATCCCATTCACCCTTTATTTGATTAACCACCAACACTGAATCGCCATACACATCAAGATTCTTGATCCTTATATCAAGGGCCTCTTGTAATCCCATGATGTACACTTCATATTCCACTTCGTTATTGATGCAAGTGAATGTCAATCGGGAAGTGAATAGTATTGGAGAACCGCGAGGAGTAGTAATGATTGCTATGATTCTATTACCATACGCATTAACATCACCATCAAAAATAAAACTCCATTGAGATCCAATCTCAGACCCCTCGTCTGGAAAAGGCTCATCACAGTCTTTCATATTTAAAAACATGATATCTTCATCCGAAAATTCGAACCTTATCGGCTAATAATTTTCAATAGGCTATTGAGCAAGATATTCTGACAGAACACTTCCCTTGATGGCTTTTTGGGAAACATACTGAATATCGTATTCTGTCAAAACCATCTGCCAACGGGAAATCCTTCCAGTGAGTGCTTGCTTCTCAAACACATACTTAATCAGATCTATCTTCAATATCAACAAGGTTGTGTGGTTTAACATATACTGCCTCAAACGCTTAGCTGCCCAAGCGAGTGCATAACATGTTTTCTCCAGCATTATGTACCTCGACTCAGAATCAGTAAATTTCTTACTCAGGTAGTATATGTAATGCTCTTTTCTACCTATCTCGTCCTGTTGATCGAGCACACACCCCATCAAATTCTCAAGAGTCTACCTGCTACCGGAGGCATGAGGACTGGAGGTTCCTACAAATATTCTTTTATCTTATCAAAAGCTTTTTGACAGTTTTCATTCCACCTGATTGCTTGATCTTTTCTCAATAGTTTGAATATTGGTTCACACGTGGCTCTAAGATGAGAGATGAATCTAGCTATGTAGTTTAACCTCCCCAAGAAACCACGAACCTCTTTTTCTGTTCTCGACTCACGCATCTCTTGTATTGCTCTTATCTTGGCAGGATCAACCTCGATACCTCTTTTACTAACAATGAACCCCAGCAGTTAACCAGACCTCACCCAAAAGGTGCGCTTGTTTGGATTCAACCTCAACTTCAATTTTCTTAACCTTTCAAACAACTTCGACAAATTAACCAGACGTTCTTCCTCTGTCTGTGACTTCGTGATCACGTCATCAATGTAGACCTCAATCTCTTTGTAAATCATATCATGAAAGAGAGTCACAATTTCCCGTTGATAAGTTGCTCAAACATTTCTTAACCCAAAGGGCATCACTTTATATTAGAATGTCCCCTACGGTGTTGTGAATGTAGTTTTCCTTATGTCTTCTGGGGACATCTTGATTTGGTTGAACCCAGAGAAGCCATCCATGAAGGAAAACACAAAAATTTGAGAAGTATTATCCACTAACACGTCGATGTGAGGGAGCGGAAAGTTGTCTTTCGGTCTTGCTCTATTCAAATCCCTGTAATCAACATATATCCCGACCTTTCCATCTTTCTTAGTTACATGCACAATGTTAGCAACCCACAGAGGATAATTAGTCACAGCAAGAAACCCGGCGTCCAACTGCTTATGAACCTCTTCTTTGATTTTGACAACCATATTCGATCTTGTTCTTCTCAACTTCTACATGACCGGAGGACACTCCTCTCTGAGAGGAAAACGGTGCACAAAGATGTCCATATCAAGCCGAGGCATGTCTTGGTAAGACCAAGCGAAGATATCCAAATACTCTTGAACCATTTCAACCAATCTTCTCTTGATACTGTCTTCCAATGTGGCCCCAATTCTGACTTCCTTATTAGCATCTTCAGTACCCAGGTTAATAATCTCGATATCCTCCTGATGAGGTTGAATAATCATCTCCTCCTATTTCAAAAGTTTGGCTAATTCCTATGGAAGTTCATTGTCTTCATCAGTCTCCTCTTTAGCATGGTAGATAGGATTGTCAAAGTCATACTGGGCCATAGCTGAATCATTATTGATGGAATCCGAGGGAATGTTTTTGCATAAGTGATGTTTTATGTTTTATTAATAATGCAAAGATGAATAAAACAAAACAAAAACACATTTCCATTTTAAAGATGCAAAAGTAAAATGAAAAACAGGGAGAAACACATTTGAATGCAAAACGTCATTTATTCATGATAACATTGAAAACAAAACATGTGGCTCTACAAATGAGTCACTATGCCTTGGGAAAAGCTTAGGACTTGACAAATGTAAAAACAAGAAAAATCACTCTTCGTGAGTGACAAGGATGAATTCCTCGGAAGAACAATTGCATAATCCTTGGTCTGGGATACAGGAGCGGATCCAGCTATCCATGTCGCGGTCGCTATCGACCTCATCTTCCCCTATTGCATGAATCTGATAAAAAATGACCCAAGCGCTTCTGAACTTAACAAGACCCTTGAACCTCGACAGAACTTGCGATGACTTGTATCCCAATCCAAATTTATCATTCTTCATCGGCACTTCGAGAACCTGGCCCCATCCTTTGGAGCTACCAGCCTCAACCACAACATGCACTTTTTTCAAAGAAGACATTGAAGCCTCGGGATTTTTATCCTCCACGAGAGGCTCCTTCTGACTATGAACTACTTCAAAAGCCTTGTAGAGGGTATCATGTATTTCCCCATTAACCTAAACATACTTAAATGATGACAAATGGAAAACTATAATGTCTTCCTCTTCGCAGACCGTAACAACCCTTCCTTCAACCATGTACTTGAGCTTCTGATGTAGAGTTAAAGTAACTGCTCAAGTAGAATGAATCCAGGGACGACCCAACAAACAACTGTAGGCAGGCTAGATGTTTATGATATAGAAGGTTATTTCTAAAATTTTCGGCCCAACTTGAATAGGCAACACTGCTTCACCAAATACAAACCTTTTGGACCCGTCGAAGGCCCGCAATACCAAATCACTAGGTCTGCAAATCACACCATGCGTATTAAACTTCATAAGAGCCTTATTTGTTAACACGTTCGATGACGACCCAGTATCCATTAACACATGCGATAGTAGAAAGCCCTTACATTCGATGGAAATATGCAAGGCCTTATTATGATTCCTTCCCGCTGGCGTCAAATCCAGATTGGTAAACCCTAGACCATTCCATGCATTGACATGGGCAACTACCCCTTCAAGCTGATTTACTCAAATCTCCTGAGGAACATAGGTGGAATTCAACACCTTCAGCAATGCATATTTCTATGCCTCAGAACACATCAACAAAGATAGAATAGAAATCTTGGACGATGTCTAATTCAACTGGTTGACGATCTTGTAATTACTTTTCCGAATCAACCTCACAAATTCTTCTACATCTTTTGAGAAAGAAGCATGACCAGAATGTTGTTGCACGAGATCTTCCACAACTAATTTGCCTTTACCCTTATCCGATTTATCAACATTGACATTTGGCAAAGACAAGACCCTGCCACTGCGTGTGATACCCCCAGTGCCAATAATATTATCGACAGTAGACCCAACGCCTGAAGTATCCAAAAACTCTTATTTCTTCCCATTGAAAAATACCTCAGCTACGTAGTTCCATGGAATCGCCTTGGTACTCTCATATGGTATCGGACTTCGAATAGTGATAATGAAAGGTGCTTGTCGCACAGGCGCCAAAATTTATACGGTCTTGTATGAAATTGATATCGTCGCAATGTCCCTACCATCAGCATTATTAGCATCATTCTTAACATTATCCATAACAATATTTCTGTCAAACTGTAATTGTCCATCATCCATCAGTTTCTGTATACCCCCTCAACATGTCACAACCCTCCGGCTGCGATATATATCCCTGAAAATCGAAAGCACAACCTAGGAAAACATCCCCCTTCAACATCCGCTCTTTAACAACCCACAATAGAGTCTTCAACTCATTCACACTAGCCACCAAATTTAACCCCTCCCCATCTCCAATAGCATTGGCCCTAGCCGCACCATGATATGGTATAGGGTTTTGAATCACATTAGGCCCATCATTGATGTCATACCCTAAATTTTGATCATAAAACTTCACATCATTATGCAAATCATCACCATAAAATGGATGTACTTTCATGCCTCACCAATCTTCTCAAAGATTGTTGAGTATTCACCTTAATAAAGGATTAGGGTTTTTAGCCCTCTCAGATCATTCAGGCAAGGGATCAATCAAGAATTTACATGATCTTAAAATTTTCAAACCTTTCAAATATCCATGAAGGATCACGAGATCCTCCCCATCAAGAATTTAACACAAGATTACACCATTCCAAGTTAACCAAGCCTCAAGACCATTAGTGTCACCAATTTAGGGTTTTGATCGACCAAGGCTTCCAAAGAGAAAATTTCATATGGGCATGAGCCAATGCTTCAATACAAGATTCAAGAAGCTCAAAAAAACCTCATGAGTCCATTCATAAGTTCAAAATAGCCTCAGGGGTTTGCATCTATCAAAAATCAAGAATTAGGGTTTTGACCTAATTCAATCCATTGCTTAACTTTTGATGTAAGGCATGATCCAAGACCTCAAGATATATTTCAAGGACCTCAAATACATCATATTTATCTATTCACAAGATTGTATTATATCAAAGAACTTAATTCAAAAGAAATACAAAGATTCAAATACATCTGGACCACAAACTAGGGTTCTTTAGAAAAAGTCAACCATACCTTTGACTTTTGACGAAGACATGATCTCAAACCTTGGGACATGATTCAAGACCCTAAAAAAAACTTTTGGAATTCATCCATTAGGTTCAATTTAGCCCAAGGACTGGATTTCATAAAGGATCACAAAGTTCAAGTTACTTCTAATGTAAAAATTCAACTATTATCAAAACCAAGTTTGACTTTTGGGATTTTTTGGAAAACATGGCCTCTTTAAGTCAAGAACAATGTTAACTTATGATTTGGATCATGATCAATCAAGAAAAATCAATAAAAGTGAGGTTACTTACAAAAAGGGCAACCTTGAGAAACTTGAAATTTCACTAAGTTATGGAAGGACCTCAATTTGTACCCAACTTTGCAAGGCTATAACTTGTGATCCAAACAACCATATTCTCTGATCCAAAGCTCAAATGATAGATCTTCCTACATACAAAAAGATCGCAAAGCAGAAGTAACCCCAAAAAATGCCTAGATTTTGAGATATGAAGCATTAAAGTTAGGGTTTCATGAGATTTTGAAGTTTGACACAGAAATTTTTAGGTAGAATCTGCCTCATGTTTTGCCCAACTTTAGAGGCATTTTTCATTATGATCTAAGATGAATCTAGACCAAATGTAAACATCAAAGTTAAATTATGATATAAAATCTTTCCAAAGAGTACAATACATCCATTTATTCAACTTGAGTAAGAAGTTATGAACCTCACAACATACCTTGATGCAAACTGTTTTTTGACAACATGTAGCACATAACTTGCATCCCACGATTTTCAAGCCAATTTTGGACACTTACATCATTGAATTTCTGTCCAATATCAACACAAATGATGAAGGAATCTAAACCATAACACAAGGGGTCAAGTATCTAGCCAAGCACATGTAAATCCATCATGGCATAAACCTTGAATTTCAACTTTGGCATCAAGCATTAATGTGATGCATTGAGGTGGCATGGATCAAACACAAACCTGCCAAGACTTAGTCCAAAACCATGAGTGTTTGAACCTGCAAAATTGAATTGCGGTCAATTCCTAGTTATACTAGGAGGAGACAGTGGCTACATGACAAAACACATTGGATAATAGCAAGCTCCCTCATCCATTCACTATTCCTCCTAAAACAAATTTTTTTCCTTATAAATAGAGCTCATTTCTAATAATTTAAAACACACCAAAACATAACAACACTTGTTTTCCACCATTTCACTCATCATTCCAAATTTTCGAGTTCATGAGATATGAGAATCAAATTTTATAATAAGAAGCATTTCAACTCAAACCAATGGTCCTAACACCTCACATACGTCATATATGTGTGATCCAAACCCTTGAACAACATCTTTAACACTAGATTCATCAAGTTCATATCTCACTCCAAGCCACCTGAAGTTGGATTCAAGCCCACCAATCCAGAGGTTCTCAATCCCTTCCAAGCATCTCAACACATTCCTTGAGGTCCAAGGAAGCTATCCAGATCATCACTTGGCATCTATAACACCTCTACATCAAAGTTTGATTTCCTCTTGACGGGTAAGCCTCAAGCTCTCAAACTCTATGATCCATGCATCATAAATTGATTTTCAAGTTACCAACATGTTTCTGATAGTTCATAGAGTGTTTGCCCTCAATCAATTGCTATGCTCCAATCGTGTATTGAATTTCATGATAGTTTTTGCAAATTCTAGGGTTTCTGTGCTCATGCGTAATAACTCTCTCCACACTTAAAAGAAATGAAATTAATTGCCACCATCATGTTCCTTGTTAAAAACGAACAAAATCGATGTTTACATAATTTGATTTCATTGCGTAATAAGAGAGATAAGTGAGCTCTTGCCAAACAACCATGGAGGGAGACGCGAGGAAGTCAAAGGAGTCGTTGGCGTTTTTTTTCAAATATTTGAATTATTTTGTTAATTATCTTCAAAAATAAATTTCTCTCTCAATTTTAATCATTTTCAAGTTATTTTTTAAACATAAATCCTTCACACATTTGAATATTTTATTCCACAAAAAAATCAAACAAATATTTTTATTTGATATATTTTTAAATATTTTAAAGAATTTAATTTTGATTTGTTTTAAACATTTTAAATAGTTTCTTTTTCTTAATTTTTCAAAATAAAATGAATTTTAAATCATCATGTGAATAAAACATTATTTTCCAAACCCTAACCATGGTTCATAACTTTCTTTTTGAATTTATTTGATATTTTTCATCATTTCTAATTGTTTTTTCCTTTTAAAAATGCAAAAAAATAAAATTAGGGTTTCCTTTTTGATTTAATCTTTCAAAACTCCATTTCAAATATCTCATGGGCCTCTATTAGAGTGTAAGATGTAACCCCTTTGTAAATAAACCTTTTCATGGGCCTCTGCTATAGTATAAGTCCCATTGACGTTTTCAAAATCATGGTGCGATCATTGCTCTCAAAATCATTCGGGCCTCTGCTAGAAGTGTAAGTCCCATCTCGCTGTACATAAACCTTGTTTTCAAAGTCATATGAGCCTCTGATAGAGTGTAATACCCAAAACCCTTTTGTAAATAGAAAACCTTTTAGCCTCATTCATCCCGGGCATTGTACATGATACAAATAACACTCATGGGCCTCTATCTATAGTGTAAGACCCAACACCTTTATTTACTTAAAGATCAAGTTGTAACGGCCCAATTTTCAATAATTGATTATTTGTACTAATTAATTGATTTAATGAATTATTGGATCTATTTAATTTATATGAGTTAATGGATTTAACTGATTTATTCTATTTGGTAGAATAAGGTGAATTTACTAGATCTTCTCTAATTAATGATAAGATGAGATATATTGAGGAGAAATAAAAGAGAAGGATATATAAGAGAAAGTGGAAAGAAAAGGATAGAAATAGAGAGAAAGGAAAAAGAAGAGAAAGAAAGAAGGAAGAAGAGAGAAGAGGAGAAAATAGAGGAAAATCTTGGAATCATCAAAACGACTTCTAGCTTCCGATTATTCAAGGTAAGGGTGTGAAATATTCTTATCTTACCAATGTATGTGATTATGTATGTGTGTGTTCGGATTTGTGGGAGGTTCTCCATCTTTTTCAATTCTAGGGCAGAGATGATTTAATCGGTAGAAACCGATATTTGAACGGTTAGAATATGGAATTAATGGTGTAGATTAGTCGAGGATTGTTAGACTAAGAATACTGGAATTAGTTGGGATTGAAACGGTTAATTTTGTGATGATTTGATGATTTTGGACAGTTGGGATTTTGAACATCGCAGACGTTTGCGAGCACCTTTGTTAGGCGAGCAGGTCGCAGTATTCGCTATAGCAAGCTAGTAGCGAATGGTCCCAGACTTGGACAGAATGTAATTGACCCTCTTCGCTTGTAGCGAGCGAGGTAGCGAGGGGTTCGCTAGGCGAAGCCCTAACGAGTAGGTAGTGAGGCCTTACAGTAGGTTTTGTTCGCCTTCGCGAGCTTGTTCTCTAGGCGAACAAGTAGCTAGTGTTCGCTAGGAACTCGCTAGGCGAGCAAGCTAGAGAGTGTGACATCATTCTTATTTCTTTGTGATTCCATCCAATGTTGAGTGTTTGGTTCGATTGTATTCAATCCTTATCGGAAATGAATAGTTTATGTGCTGTTGTGATAAGATATGATGTGGGTAGCCGTATGGCGGGAATCCTAGACTGTGGAATCGATTGTGAAATGTGGCCTTTTGGTATACATAATGCATTGTTTAAATTGATTAAAAATGCATGATGATTTGTGATGAAGTTTGTTGCCGTTTGGCATGATGATGTGAATGCATAATGATTTCTACGCGGTTGTATGTGAAGAATGCATGAGAACATATTGTGGATATGTGTGCATTGCTTGATAAATGCGGTGATGGTATTGAATTGTGAATGCATATTGATTGTATGCAATATTGTGAAGAATGCATGGGAACATATTGTGAATATGTGTGCATTGCTTGATAAATGTGATGATGTTGAAAGTATGAATACTTTGATATGATTTGTTGTGTGTGCAATCATGTTATAATTCTTGTGTGATGAATTATTTGAGTATGCATGGGATTAAGATGTGAGAACGCTCTTAAGTGCATATGATTGTCGATTGCATACGCATCATTTAGTCAAGAGGCAATGCTTGCTAGTTTCGCGGAGACTAGTGACTTTTCCCAAACCTAGAAGGGTGGGTTTGAAAGCTTAGAGGACGGGCTATTGTTGTTATCAGTCTAGGGTACGGACCCGATTTAAATGTAAAAACCGAAAAATGATAACAAGTGTTGGTACCACATGGCATGAGTGGCATTGAGTCTCATGGCATAAATATGTGATTGTTGTATGAAGTTATGCATATGTGTATGTACATAACTTGTGTAATTGAGAATGATGAATATGTGATTGTTGTATGAATGTATGCATATGTGCGTGAATTGTTGGATTGAGAATTTTGGATGTAGGCATGATGAAATATGCTTGGTAATTATCCATATTTGTTCATATCTGTATTGTGAATGTGTAACTGTGAATTGGTGTATAAACATTGTGAGGTATATGATGATCATAATGAATTGTGGTGAAAATGTGGAATATGTGTATTCTATGCTTGTGTATACATATATGATTATATGCATTGTTATTATGATAATATTTCTCACCCTTCTGCTGAAATGATGTCCTATCTGACATCGTGCAGGTATCGAGAATAGAGCTGCTCGTAGTTGCATGGTCGTTGTTGGTATAGCCATTTAGTAATTTAGTTATATTGGGTCGAGTCATGCTCTAGTCATGTAACACTGGGATCGTTTGATTTATATTTTAGAGATGCATTATGTATTCTATGTTATGTTTTATATTCATTGGAATATTATGATGTTGGCCTTGGTGCCTAAGTAATGTTGAAGTATGTGATGAATCTGAATATTTTGTTAAGAGAATTATGTTATAAAATGAATCGGCTGCTACATGCAAAGTGAAATTGTGAGAAGCATTATTATTTATTATAAGTGTTAATGAGCATGGCAGGTGGTTTTGATGTTTTGAAAGTTATGTGTGACTCCCTTTTGTGAATGCATGAAAATTTACTCTGATAATTCGTATATTTTCCGTGGGGTTTAGAAGGGTGTTAAACAAGTCATCTTCAAAGTCAAAAATTTCTTCAATTTCTCAAAACCATAACCTAGTCTTGAAGAAAACATCTAATCAATCACAATACATTTGGGCCTCTATCCAAAGTCTAAGACCCACCACATTTTTCAATTCAATTCATACTTGTTAATATAGTTGTTCATATCTCTGTATATATGCTTGTACATAACTTGTTATGTTTCTCTTAGCATTTGAATCATCCTTAGTTTAGACTAGTTCAAACCCTGGGATCCTTGTCAATCAGTACAACTTAGTTCAAAACATCTAGTTCCCCCCTGTACAAAGGAATTCTCATTCCCAATAAAGTCTTCCTCCTCTTGGGCTTTGTTCAATTGATTCAACCTTGAAAAAATTCAATAAAGAGAGGATTATTTCCTGGTGAAACCTCTTCTTTAACCCCTTTAATCTTGGAATAATTCAACAAAGAAAGGATTATTTCCCGATGAAAACTTTCTTGAACTCTTCTTAAGACTTGGACAGTCTAAATTCCCCAGCCTCCTCTTGAGCTTAGTACAAGGACCCACAGGCATTCTAGAAGCACAAGATATACCCTAGTCATCCCTACACCAATTCCCAAGAGAGTCAAAACCTCTAAAACATTCAAACTTATCCTTTGAGTCTCCTCTGATCCTTAACAAGGCTTGACTTCTACCTTAAATCCCCAGCCAGGGTCAGGTTACAATCAACAAATCCGCAAAAGAATCAAAGCCATTATGGAAGTTTAATAAATCTAACTCTTGTCTAATTTCTAGCAGGAATCAGTTTCTCTTTTTATTCCTCAGAGCAGTTGGATCCTGCTCTTGGATTTAATTTTCCTTAGTAAGAGTCAGTCTCCATTTAAATTCCCTCACCCTCCTCTTAGGCTTCATATAAGTATTTTCACCAATCAGCCTCAATCTTGGGCCTTGTACAAGACAAATATAGTATCCCCTAGTTGAGTCAGTTTTCAATCCTTTTTTTAGCTTTAACCTTGGGCTTTGATCAAGGCACAAAATTCAACATCCCCATAGATGAGACTCTGAGTCCTCTCTGTAGGAGGATATTTCCTCTATACATCACATTTCAAAATAAACAAGTAAACCCTTCTCTAGATAATTGATGTAAGTGGCACACTTGTTTATTCAAAATCCAAGTTGAAGTCCCTCCTTTATCATGACCAAAGTTCTCTTTCATCTAAGGGATGTAAGTGGAAAGCCTCTGGAACACATCCAAGCCAATGTCCCTTCTTAGCATGCAAAGATTCATAAAGGAAAAAGTGGCATTGCTCTACACTGAGTTGAAGCTTCTTTCTTCATGACATTTCAATTCTCTTATAAAGGAAGATGTGACATTGCTGGATTCCACATATCCTAGTTAAAGCAACTTCCCTTATAAATAAAACCTCAATAATTGTGATGAATAAGTGAGATATCACCCTTTAGAGATGACAAATTCCCTCTCAAATACTCCTTTAGCTTCAATCTTGGACTTTGAACAAGACAACAAAACTCCTTTAGCTTCAATCTTGGGCTTTGAACAAGACACAAAAAATCTTTTTGCTTCAATCTTGGGCTTTGAAAAAGACACAAACACTTTTAGCTTCAATCTTGGACTTTGGACAAGACACCAAACATATTTTCCTCCCATAGAATAAGAGGAACTACGAATGCTCTGATTTCTCAGTTTCCTTTTTTGAGAAAACATAGGCATACAAAACCTTAGGTCCAGATACCTTTTCAAAAACAATAGAAAATCCTAAAACAACAAAAAAATTTTCTCAACCTCCCAAAGGAGAAACTTTTCCCATCCGACAATAAATAAACTCAAGAAAGAAATTCAAACTGTAAAAATAGATGCAATCAATGTTCCTATAGATTACTATAGATACTCTGGGTGTTAATAGCTTCCCTTTGTATAACCAACCCCGATTCCAGATCTCTTTGCATTTATAGTGAAAACACTTGTGTGCAGGGTTAATTTAAGACATCTTCCCATTCCTTTTAAGCTTCATAGGATAAATATAGAAATAAAAAAGTAGCTCTAGGAGCGATAGTGGTCGCGCAATAAAAACCGACTGCAATAGAATAATGGCGACTTCATTGGGGACTTTTCCATCCCCTAAGAGGGTTAAGCCTTGCATTACTTTTTTTTATTGTTTATTTGCTTTGTCATTTTATATCATTTGCTGTCATACTATCTGCTTATTTGCTATACTTGTTTAAATTATTGTTATCTGGGAATACGATTAATATGCATATGGTGAGTCATAGAGCACCTTTATGATAGGAGGTGGCAAACTTAGGATGGCTTATAGGGTGTGGAGGTACCCTTTTGGAATTACTTACATTGAAAGAGCAAGTCATGAAAACATTACTTTTTCTACTAGGCACCCTTGAAACTGAGGATTAGTAAGCATTTAACCACTTAACCATTAGGTAGTACGGTGACTATCGGGAATAGTTGATATACAATACTACACTCGAACAAGATTCATCCTAGGGGTATTACAGCTCTCATGAGTCAGTCGGTTTGCTGGTAATATTCTTATGAGGGGTCAGTGATTTTGGGAACCTTGTTAGAACCCGTGTATAGGTACAAAATTTAACCCCTAGTACACACCTTGGGGATGGGTAGATCCATGGGTCCATGCTCGTGACGATGAACCCTTAAACCGATGTTTTCAAATGTTTTTGTTTGTTGCATTCATGCATTCATGCATTCATACATTTCATTCATTCCTAAAAATAACCTAACTAAAAAATATTTTTCTAAAAGAACTAAAACAATCATTACAAACATTAGAAGTTGTGCTATGGATATTAGTAGAAGAAAAACACACAAGTACACCTTCAAAATTCCCAAATTGGAAGACCTGAGGAAATTGGGAAGGTTGATTACTAATCTGAGGCTTTCAGAGCTAAGCACAGAGGGTTGTTGTCTCTTTTGAAAATCAATATGGTGGAAGGAATCTTGTCTACATTGGTTCAGTTCTATGATCCATTATACCACTACTTTACATTTCCAGATTATCAGCTCACACCAATATTGGAAGAGTACTCCTATCTGATTGATCTACCTATCACTGATCAAGATCCATTTTCTAGACTAGAAGAAATTCCCAAAGATCAAACCATTGCAAAGGAGGAATATCAAAGCTCACATGACCACCAAAGGAGGAATTCAAGGTTTACTAGGTAAATTTCTGATGGAAAAAGCCCTATACTTTGCCAGCATAGGAAACATAAATGCTTTTGAGGACGTCTTTGTTCTGCTCATCTATGGGTTATTCCTCTTTCCCAGCATTGACAACTTCGTCTATATCAACCCTTTCAAGATATTCTCAATCGGGAATCCAATCCCAAGTTTTATGGCGGATGCTTATCACACGGTACATTTAAGGTATTTGTACAGTGGAGGGATGATTACATGATGTGTACCATTACTCTACAAATGGTTTATTTCCCACTTACCCAAATCTGCTGGTTTTTTGGAATCCCAAGAGTAGTATGCAATGGTCTCAAAAGATTATGTCTCTTACCCATTCTGACATAGATTGGTACAATCGAGTCTATGACGGAATAAAAATCATTGACAAATGTGGAAATTTCCCCAATGTGCCTCTCATTGGTACCAAAGGAGGGATCAATTATCATCCAGTGTTAGCTCTTCGTCAGCTCGGATACCCGATGAAGGACATACCATATAAAATTCACCAGGAAGGTCTTTTCTTTAAGGAAGGAGAAAATGACAGAACACTTGAGAAGGAAATTGTGCATGCTTGGAAAAATGTTCATAGAAAAGGAAGATAGTCTTTGGGAAGGCCAAATTGCATCACTGAAGAGCCTTATCTCTGATGGATGCAAACCAGAGCCATCAAATTGAAGATGTCTTAGCCTCATCGGGAAGTTTTTCTCCTGAAAGAGTTTATTCTCTACTTCGTGAAAGACACAGAAAAACTTTTGGTCGCTTTCAACAAGGTCCTACTCGAGAAGAACTCTTGGAAGAACAAGTATCAGATCTTCAACTTGTAATGCACAAAGATCCAAGAACTATTAAGAGAGAAGGACACTCTGATTGAGATATTAGAGCTGCATGCTATAGAAAGTTAAGAGGAGAGGAGAAATCCACTCTCTCTGTAAGTGCTCTTGATTGGTGCATTTTGTGGCAAAATATTAGTGCATGTATGAATGTCATGTCTGATGTTGTTACATTCATAATATGGACTGTGCAGGGTAAGTTAACTAAGCTAACTATAAGTTAAGCTGGATGTCATACTCAATGTTATAACATAGGTCGTATGACATCAAGCGGAAGTTTGTTATTCTGGTAGCTAGAAGTTAGGAAATAACTCAGAAGCTCAAGCTGGAATGCAGGAGACATTTTAGACGCCATAGGGGAACTAATATGTACCTGATTAAAGTGGCAAACATGGAGAATACTAAAGAGAGGTTTTATGATGGATAAAACCTAAAGTATGCGCTCAGGCCCAAGGACTGATCTACTGCTATAAATAACAGGAGAAGCAATCCTAGAAGGCAGCTGTTGGAGATAGAGAAGCAGAGAAATCACCATAGTGGTTTAGAAGTGAAGAGGTTGTTCTTCACGATTGTGTCTTAGGAACACTTGTAATCCAAGCAACTGTTGATTGCATTGGGTAGGTAGTCTCTAGGCTGTGTACCACTCGAAGCTGTTAAGCAAGAGTGTGTGTCACTTGATCAAAGCTTTGAAGCAAGATCAAGGTATCTGTGTAGTTGAAGTGTCTCTTCATTCTACTGTTTAATGTGTAACTGTTTGATATCACTGGTGTGTGATTGTAGGGAGTGAGTGGGTATACTCAGATCTAGAGTGTCTCTAGTTTAAATTGTCATTGGGTAGGTCTTAAGTGAGGAGTGAAAATTTGAGGTTTGACACTGAATTAATTCTACTGATAATGAAATTTCTCCCTGGCTTGGTAGCTCCCAGATGTAAGTGTGTTGCACTAAACTGGGTCAACAACCAACTGTGTTATTTACTGCTTTATAACTATTGCATAATAGTAGCTCTGTTGTAAATGTCACAGTGGATGTTATAACTTCTATTAGAACATCCATCGTGGGCTGGCCAGAATTTTCAATTGGCATCAGAGCAGGCACCCTGCCTGTTTATTACTGGGTGAGATCTAGGGAAACAAAATTCTGGTACTATGGATAAAGATATTGGATTCACCAATAGACCTCCAATTCTGGATGGTTCTAATTATGACTATTGGAAGCCTAGGATGATTGCTTTCCTAAGGTCCTTAGACAGCAAGGCTTGGAGAGCTGCAAACTCTGGTTGGGAACATCCTGTGAAGACTGACAAGGATGGAGTATCTATGCAAATTCCTGAAGAGGAATGGACCAAAGAGCAAGAGGCATTGGCTCTTGGAAACTCTAAAGCATTGAATTCACTCTTCAATGGTATAGACAAAAACATCTTTAGACTGGTCCACCACTGTGAACTAGCAAAGGATGTTTGGGACACTCTCATAACTACTCATGAAGGAACATCCAAGGTCAAAATGTCAAGACTTCAAATGCTGACCACAAAATTTGAAAGTCTAAGAATGAAGGAAGATGAGACCATTCATGACTTTTACATGAATGTTCTTGAACTAGCTAACACCTCAAGAGCTTTTGGAGAAAAGATGGCTGAAGAAAAGCTTGTAAGGAAGATACTAAGGTCACTACCTAAAGGGTTTGCAATGAAGGTAACAACCATTGAAGAAGCTCAAGACATATGCCACATGAAAGTGGATGAACTCATTGGATCCCTTCAAAACTTTAAGATGGGGATGTGTGATCAAGATATGGAGAAAAAGAGCAAAAGTATAGCTCTTGTCTCAAACTCTTCAGAGGCTTCAAATCATGAAAAAGAGGAAGATCTATCAGAGGCAATAGCCATGCTTGGAAGACAGTTCAACAAACTTGCCAAAAGGATAGATGCTAAGTCTAAACGTTATTTCAAAAGCTTGCCTGCTAACAAAGAAAAAGCTGAAGATAAAGCCAACCAAAGCAGAGGAGTACAATGCCATGAGTGTGAGGGATATGGACATGTTAGAAAGGAATGTCCCACATACCTCAAAAAGAAGGGAAAAGGTATAACAGTCACTTGGTCTGTTGAAGATTCTGACAGTGGATCAGAAGGAGAATCATCCAAACATGTGACTGTTCTCAATAGTGTGTATGTATCTGATGGTGACTCAAGTGAAGAGGAGCTAAATTATGATTAACTAGATGAAGTTGTCCATCAGAAGCACAGAGTTGTACCAATAAGGAGAGCATCAGAAGAAGCTCATCAAAGAGCTAGAAGCTGAAAAGAGAGAGCATCTAAGTACTATAAACTCACTCCAATGAGAGGTAAAGGAGTTGAAAGGAGAAAAGGAGCAAATGACAAAATCCATAAGGATGCTCAACTTTGGAACTGACACCCTAGAGGAAATTCTTCAAAGTGGTCAGACTGTAGGAAATAGGTCTGGTCTAGGATTTATTGAAAATCAACATCCTGTCTTGAAACTCAAGAGGTTGCAGCCTGAGATTCAAAAGTTACAAAGGATGTCACAGTCAAAGTTAGAACATCCTCCACACAGAAATTGGAATCAAGTCAAGAGACAATTCCAAAGGCATAGATGCTACCACTGTGGAAAACTTGGGCATATTCGAGCTGTGTGCTTCTGGTTGCATGGATTCCCTGGCCAAAGCAAGACCAAACAAGGTAAGTATGGAAAAATACAGCATCATGATACACATGGAAAACAACAACTTCATGCCAAGCCTGGCAAGAGGCAGAATCAGGCTAAGAAAAGAGGGCATAACAAGCAAAATCAATGGATTTCCAAGACTGTTGCACTAGCAGTACACACTTTTCCAAGGATGCCTACCAATGAAGATTGGTACTTTGACAGTGGCTGCTCCAGGCATATGACTGGAATTGAGGATCTGTTGATCAAACTCAAACCTCATTCATCTAGTCATGTAACCTTTGGGGATGGAGCTAGAGGAGAAATCACAGGCGCTGGACAACTTGACAGTCCTAAAGCTCCAGAATTGAAGGATGTACTGTTAGTTAAATGACTAATTGTTAACCTAATAAGCATAAGTCAGCTATGTGATCAAGGTTTAAAAGTCCACTTTTCAAAAGACAAGTGTGTGGTGATAAATGAAGAGGGTAAGGAAGAAATGAGGGGACCTAGATCCAAGAATAACTGTTATCTATGGGAGCCCAACAGTAACATAAATGGATTGGAAAATGACGAAACAGATCACCTAGGGCTAGAGAAAAGAACCAGGTCCAAATAATCAGCAAAAGGATCCTCAAAATATGCTTCAGAAAGAAGGACAGGTTGTAAGAAAAGTCAGGTTGGAAGGCTAGACAAGAAGGGATACCCAAAGATTGGTTATCAGGTAAAGCTAGATATGCTATATTGGAACCTGAAGGAGTCCATGGAAACGACCCTGCAGAAAAGAAGCAATGTCACTCCTGATGTCATGACCTTGGTCTGTGACATCCAGCGCACCATTCAAACAAGTCCTGGTGAGTCCAAAGGAGGCCCGTTCAGGGGTCACTCGTGTACAGGGCAAGGAATTGGTGCAATACCAGATAAGGAGGCGATGAATAGGACTGAAAGTGGTGCATGTAGGGTCAAGGTCCATAAAAATGGTTTACAGAAATTAAGGCCTTTAAGTAATGGTGAGTTATAGCAATTAATGGGAATAGGGAATTATCATTTAAAGTTCAATCATTTACTGATTGGTCAAAACATTAAGTTCCCTCCTCATTTGCTATATAACCTAGTGAGCCCCTCTGTATCAACCTTCTACTCAACTTGGTCCACTATCGAACTGTTCATCTTCCCTACAACCTTCAACAAACGAAAATCATTGTTCCCACGATCAACGTCCTGTACAATGTCTCAACATTCACCAAAATCATCTCCCTCCAAGAACATACCCACACATGAGTCTGAGATAGGAACTGATTCAAGCAACCCTGACTCAGTGCTTGAAATAGCACCACTGTGCATGATGACACCAGAAGGGGTTCTAGTAAAAAATCCAAGGAGCCAACATGCAAGAAGGTCCAAGGATGTCTCAGGTAAAACTCCTACACCGGCAACCTCTAATGTTAATGATGATGAAGCCAAGACCATGCACAACATCATTGCTGGCATGGTAGCTAGGGCTCTGAACATCCCTATTTCAACCAGCAATGAGGGGTCTGAGCCAACTGTGCATGATCAAAGGGATGCTATGCCCAATGTTGGGACCTTGAAAGACCATACATCAGAAAAGAAAAACAAGGGTATAGGCTCGGATGGTGGAAGTGATGAAGTACAAGACACCAGGAAAGCTGAGTTGGTGGACCTTGATGAATACTCTGATAACGAGTTAATTGCAAACATCAACCCAATCATAACTAAAAAGCTTATGACTAGGAAAGATAAGAAGATGGCTGAACAAGTTCTCCCCAAGAAAAAGGCAGTTGAACAGGCTGTTGAGCAAAACAACCTCACAGAGAAGAAGACAGTTGAACATGACACTCCCTCAAGGAAGGCTAGGACTAAAAGAAGACCAGTTGGACCTCCCAAAGCCTGGAGCAAAGTGGTCACTATGAATTCCTTGACAAGTAGCTCATAGCATGAAGAGAAGTCACTAACTATTTTCATTAGTCCTGCATCATTAATGAGTTTCATGATTTCTTTACTTTCAACCACATTTTGTCCCAGCTCCCTTTCCACTGCCATCCTTTTCTGACCCAGATACTTCCACCTATTGACACACGAGGGGTAATGAAATTAAATATTGTCAATTGGGACTTCAGGGACCTGTTAAGCCATCTTGCTCTTGGAGGGTTTCTTCTTGTTTTAAATGTCAGTGACATAGGTCCTGTGGAGCGCGTGCTGATTGAGCTGGTTGTGTGAACTATTGTATTATGTTTTGAATCATGTTGGGCAGACCTCTTTGATAGCAAGAATTACACTGGCTGTGTAGGGCTCCCTATGACCAGTTTTGTAATGTAACCCCATACTTATGTATTGGTACAATTTATGGTCTATGCTATGTGTTAGTTGGATCTCAATTTATGGCTAAAAAGGGGGAGAGAGTGTTAGATAAAAACATGAGCAGGTACAACAGGTGGAAGAATTGGTTGATAACTAATATGAGTACCACAGGATATATGGTAGTGGTAGTAATAGCAGGTGGAAGATCAAGACAGCCATGAGCTGTGCTTGAGCATATGCACCATGGTACATTTGCTAGGTACATTTGTAGTGATAACAACAGGTGCTGCTAATGAGGTGTGTGATAACAGCTGTTTGGGCTGTTACTGATATGATATGTATGACATGTATGCTAGAACTAGGAACTATATGTAGGAGCAGAATAAAAGCATAGTGTATCCCTTAGCATAGTACATCCCTTCAGGGGGAGTAGCACAACTGTGTGACTGTTTGACTTCAGAATGTTATCCTGAAGGTCATTACATCTAGAGCAGGCTGGATGAGTATGAGTGATTGTAGGCTGTTTGCAGGTGAAGTGTCCAACTGATAAAATGCATCAGTTGAGGGGGAGTAACTCTGTTACTCAACTAGCAAAGGGTGACATTTGTAGTAGTAGTCTACAAAGAGTTAACAAAGTGAGTGTTAACAGGGCTGAAAGCAAACTGTGAGGAGTCTGAGAGCTTGAGCAGCAAATGTGACTTACCTGCATGACAGGACCTATGTTAAGTCTTCTGATGTGTGTAAATCTCTGGTGTAAGTACAAAGTGTTTTAGCCAAAAATTTGCCAAAGGGGGAGTTTGTAAGTGCTCTTGATTGGCTGCATTTTGTGGCAAAATATTAGTGCATGTATGAATGTCATGTCTGATGTTGTTACATTCATAATGTCGAATGTGCAGGGTAAGTTAACTAAGCTAACTATAATTTAAGCTGGATGTCATACTCAATGTTATGACATAGGTCGTATGACATCAAGCGGAAGTTTGTTATTCTGGTAGCTAGAACTCAGGAAATAACTCAGAAGCTCAAGCTGGAATGCAGGAGACATTTTAGACGCCCTAGGGGAACTAATATGTACCTGATTAAAGTGGCAAACATGCATAATACTAAATAGAGGTTTTATGATGGATAAAACCTAAAGTAGGCGCCCAGGCCCAAGGACTGATATGCTGCTATAAATAACAGGAGAAGCAATCCTAGAAGGCAGCTGTTGGAGATAGAGAAGCAGAGAAATCACCATAGTGGTTTAGAAGTGAAGAGGTTGTTCTTTACGATTGTGTCTTAGGAACACTTGTAATCCAAGCAACTGTTGATTGCATTGGGTAGGTAGTCTCTAGGCTGTGTACCACTCGAAGCTGTTAAGCAAGAGTGTGTGTCACTTGATCAAAGCTTTGAAGTAAGATCAAGGTGTGTGTGTATTTGAAGTGTCTATTCATTCTACTGTTTAATGTGTAAATGCTTGATATCACTGGTGTGTGATTGTAGTGAGTGAGTGGGTATACTCAGGTCTATTGTGTCTCTAGGTTAAATTGTCATTGGGTAGGTCTTAAGTGAGGAGTGCAAACTGGAGGTTTGACTCTGAATTAATTCTACTGATAGTGAAATTTTCTCCCTGGCTTGGTAGCCCCCAGATGTAAGTGTGTTGTACTGAACTGGGTCAACAACCAACTGTGTTATTTACTGCTTTATAATTACTGCATAATAGTAGCTTTGTAGTAAATGTCACAGTGGATGTTATAACTTCTGTTAGAACATCCATCATGGGCTGGCCAGAATTTCAATTCTCCTTTCACTTGGCAAAGGATCATTGAACCGACAATGGATGAAGGGGCCAGATCAAAGAAGAGAAAAGGGAGTCAGCAACCAGCATCTGGACCTTCGTCAAGAAATCCCTAGAATTCATAGGCCTAGTTTTCCTCCTTGCACTTTGTAAAATAATATACTTTTCCCTGTAAGATATTGTATTCCTTTGAATTCAATAAATGGTTCCATCGCTGTATAATATTTGCAACATAATTGTTAAAAGTTCTTTTGAAAACAAAACAAAAAAGTCATTCTCATTTCTTTGCATATCATTCCTCATTCTTGCATTACACATCTTTGTCATAAAGTCTCACACATGTGTCTCACTTTAGAGTCTAACTGTCTCATTCGTACAATACTCAGGCCAATTAATAGAAGAAAATGAACGATCTTGAGGAAGAGAATAGGGAGTTGAGAGAGGAGGTCACTGTTCTAAAAGAGGGCATGGAAAGATTCAACGGCATGATTGAACCCCTGACAGCAACTCAGAATCAACCAGCTCAAAAGACGGTTATCTCATAAATTGTGTCTCCACCAACATTTGAGATACCCGCCTGTCTTCCTCAGTACAATATGCCTAAAGGCTTTCCATGGGGTATGCCTTTCAATTTTATACCTGGGTGATACATACCACCGGTCACTGAAGATCTAGAAGCCACAGCTAGAAGCTCTAGACCTGAAGGTTACAAACTTCAGGTGAACGAAGATGCAAGGGCTACATTGGAGACTCACGTACCTAAAAGTTACAAACTTCAGATCACTGAAGCACCAAGAGTTAATGCAGTGATGTATATACCACAACCTGTGATACATACTATCCCAGAGGAATAGATTCTTCAGAACACTTTCAAAAAAATGAAGAAGTGTACGAAAGAATGAATGAATTCCAAGAATAGTTCTTAGAAATGCAGAAAGAACTACATGTCATTCGCGGACAGGACTTGTTTGGTCCCTAATGTGAAAATACAGCACAAATTTAAGGTGTCCGACTTTGAAAAATACAGAGGCAATCTTTCCCTCAAAGTCGTCTGATAATGTATGCTCAGAAGATGTCTACCCAGACAGAAAACCAGTAGATACTAATCCATTACTTCTAAGACAGTTTAACTGGTGCCGCACTCAAACGGTATATGGGATTAAACTGTGTAAAGATCAGTACTTTTAGAGATCTCAGGGAAGCTTTTGTTCAGCAGTACAAATACAATTTGGATATGGCACCCGATAGGGACCAACTCAGAGCAATGTCCTAAAAAGATAAGGAAACCTTCAAGGAGCATGCTCAAGGATAGCGTGAAATTGCCGCCCAGATTTGTCCTCCCCTTGAGGAGAAAGAAATGACAAAAATCTTCTTGAAAACCTTGAGCTCAATTTATTATGACCGAGTGGTCGCTAGTGCACCTAGTGACTTTACCGAAATGGTAAACATGGGGGTACGCCTTGAGGAAGCAGTTCGAGAAGGTCGACTGATCAAAGACGCAGAGCCATCTAGCAGTACTAAAATATACGGGAGTACTTTCTAAAATAAAAAAGAGCAAGATATTAGTAATATCTCTTAGGGTAAACAAAGATGAAGGTATCAACCTAGGCAGGTGACAACATTATCTCCTGTTATCAACCCAGTTCCGGCTCTGACCTATCAACCACAGGCTGCTCATAGCCAGCCGAATCCACAACCGTATCAGCAAAGACAACAACAGCCTCTTTAACAGGCTCGCCCACAATATAATAACAACCATTGTTTTCCACGATTACCAGGGTTTGACCCCATACCAATGTTATATGCATAACTGTTCCCAGTACTGTTGGCAAAGGGGCACATTCAAACCAGGATTCCTCTCACAGTACTGGACAATCCCCCTTATTGGTTCAAAGCTGATCAATCTTGCCCTTATCATCAAGGAGGAGTTAGGCATAACATTGAAAACTGCCACAACCTTAAATATGACGTACAGAGGCTCGTTAAAAATAAAGTTTTATCTTTCAAAGATACGAATTTGAATGTCCAAACAAACCTATTTCCACAACATGAAAAAGCTTCAGTGAACTTGATAAATGAAGGACTAGGAAGCAGTTATCAAATTCACGACATACGCCAACTAGGAGCAAATTTGGTAAAAATGAATTGCAAGCAAAGCGAATATGGCCATGTGCATTCTCACAACTATCATCAATGTGACGTTTGTTCCAAGAATAATCAGGGGTGCATCATCGTACAAGAAACTCTTCAAGATCATATGGATCTAGGATGGATCCAAGATCACCGGATTCGTGAAGTAAATATGTCCCACGAACATCTAGGCATTGTTCAAAATCATGACATCCTGTCGCATCGCTGCGAAGAGGAGCCGACAAGGACAGAAGAGTCACCACTGTTCGTTATTTATCCCAAAAGAGGGAAAGGAAACAATCAGAGAAAACCTACGAAAAAGGGAGATGACATGTCATCGCAACCATATCTCGGGTTCGGGAGTCGGTTACTCAAGGGGAAGGTATTAGCACCCCTCACGTTCGTCGTACTCGACGGGATCCACGCTTTGTTGTCTATCTAAAAGGGTGTTTACTATCTAAGCTACGACTCAAGGACAAAAGAAAAGAAAAGAGACTCGATAGAGCATCGCCGCTCTATACCTACGTATTCCCTCGTGCAACGGGAAAGCCAGAGTCAACGTAGTTCGGCAAACTACGGGTAAAGGTGGGGGAAGGTTGCTCGCCAAGACATCACCGTCTTGTGCCTACGTCTCCTCGTCTGGTACGAGAAATCAGAGCAAACGTAGTTCGGGCTAACAAGAACATCGGTTGGTTCAAAAATGTTTTAGGCCCGAGTAGGGTTAAACCATCGTTCTAGAAGTTAGGGATGATGTCTGTTTGTGGTAGAACCAAAGCTTAACAACACTCTTTTTACAAAAAAAGGTTTCCAAATTAAATCCTGAAGGATAAAAAGTTTGAAGTTTGTTTTTGTGTTTTTTAGACAAGAAGTGCATTGATTATTGTTTGTAATTCATGTTGCACTAAAGACTATTACCTAGGAGCGAATGCGTAGAATATCACCCAAAGGGCGTACACTAAACACTCTAAGAAATTGAGGGGAAGCCCCCTAATCACCATTTCCCAAGTACTTAAGGCTCGTAACGTACAACAATCCTTAGCATTTATTATGTGTTTTGAAAGTATTTTGAGATGAGAAGAGAAAGACACTCTAAAGGGAGACTAAGACTCAACCTAGTGTTCTCATACAAAGTGTACCTATGATTGGGATGAAAGGGAATTCTACCTAATGTTGTCATACATGGGTTCAAGCCTAAGGTCTATCATAATCAACCTTGAACAAGGAAGATTAGAGATCCTAGTGGAGCATGGTAAAGAAGAAAGAAAAAGAAGAAAGCATGAGATAAGAAAGATGCAAGTATGCAAACATGTAATGCACAATTAGAATGAAAGTGAGGGAGGAACAAAGTATGGGGTAAACACCACCACAAGCACATCTCAACCTCAAGCATGCAAATGGAAGATGCAAGTATGCAAACATGTAATGCACAATTAGAATACAAATGAGCTCAAACAAGTTCAAGCCAAAAGTGAGATGCAATGGGAGAAGTCAAGACCCCTACAACCATTCAAGCATCAATCACCGAAGAAAAATGGAAGGAAGAAGTGTGGGACAACAGCCACCACAAGCGCGTCTCAACCAAATCATTCTTCAAGCCCATGCAAAAACCAAATGATAAACATCACTTTGAACAACATATACGAGAGTATGCATTCAAGTGGAAAGTGAAACGCATGTCAAAAAAATTATGATTAAACAATTAAGAACAGCGACATATATCCAAAACAACTCACTCCTAATGCGTCATATTGATCTATGAAGATTCGAAGTGAGTAAGCACCAAAACAAGCAAGAAAAACAGCAAAACAGGCCTGCTGGCACAATGTTAATCGATTAACATTAGGGGTTAATCGGTTAAACATTGAAAAATGCTTGAAAATTTGAATATTTGTATTGGTTAATCGATTAACCAATTGGTTAACCGATTAACATTGTGCCAACAGCAGAAAACCAGTAGCAGAACAACAATTTCAGCACATAAGCACTTATCCAATGATCTGGATTATCACATAATCAATTATGCACGAATTTAAACCAGCAAACCGTGATCCAATCAACATGTAAACACATTAAACCAACAAGATCACAGATCATATAAATCAAATTATCAAAATCAATCGAAAATGAAGATCCACATGAGAATTATGCAAATAAGTTCAAAATCAAAATCGGATCAAGAATTCCAACCTACGAAGCGTAGAATTGCTTCGGTTAGTGTTGATTTACTCCAATTATGCATATCCAAGTAAGAAACCTGGAGATTCTTCAAGATCCAAGTGTTTTCTTGTTATAGGAGTGAAGATCCACCACAATTAAGCCAAAATGCACCAAATAATCTCCTTCAAAGCAACTTCAAAATTCAAATCCAAACTTGCACGAAAATTGGATGAAGAAATTGAGATGATGATGATCAAGGATGAAGGTTTAGCTCTTAGAAATAAATGATTCCAATGGAGAATCAAGGATTTCAATGTGAGAAGAGCTTTGGTGAGGGTTTTGGGAGATGGAAAGTTGAGAGCAAATTGAAAGAATGAGAGTGAATTCTGAAATTAAATGGAAATTATGAGGATTAGATGTGTGAGGTTTGGAGTTGATCATTTAAATACCCCTTAGGTTAGGATCCAAATGAGGCTTGGAGTGTGGTTTGTGAAAATTGCTTTGGAATGAGGAGTGGGAATTTGGAGGGAATTTGAAATGATTTGAAAGTTAACCAAAATTCAAAATGGTTCTAGATCCTTCCTTTGGTGTAAAATCAACTCACAAGTGATCAAAATTGGACCCCAAAGTGACTTCACTTGAAAATTCACGCGCAGAGCAGAAATTTGTACTGGTTAATCGGTTAACCATATGGTTAATCGATTAACACCCCTTGAATATTTGAATTTGACCTTTTTTTGACTTGGTTAATCGGTTAACCAATTGGTTAATCGATTAACACCTCCAAAAATTTGAATTTGGCGTCTTTTGGAGGGAAACCTGCACAATGGTCTATTTTCAAACGTTTTGAGCTCTGTTAAGCTTCTGAAACTTGTTCTTGAATATTCCAACTGTGAGAATGCTTGATATAGCCTGCATGTTGTCTCCTACACTAAAAACATCCTGCAAAACAAAAATAAAATCGACCGCTCGATCACTGGGCAACATAAATGTCGGAGTCTCCGATGCTCGTTGTTCAGTCTTTTACGCTAAAAAAGCTCTGAGCCACAGGAAAACCTTGATCCACTATGTCATACCCCAAATTTTTACCCCTTAGGTCTTCATCATCATTTTAGGGTCATGTTCATTCGACTATCTAACCTTAACCGGTTTCAAGTTTGTCTTTGTTAAGATACAGGAATCAGGGTTCCGTACAGCCGAGAATCGAGGTTTCGAGGATTAATCAGTCAACATATTGGATTGGTTCTTCATGAAATAAGTCTCCACATCATTAAACATACTCCATGGGACCAAGTATGAATCCAATTTGAGGTCGTCACCCAAAGATTGAGAACACTGCAGTTCAGGATACCCGATTAGGGTTTTCGATTAGGAAAAGTCAACTGTGGTTTGAATTTTGATTTAAAAGGTGTTACAATGGTGGGATCATGGTCCAAAAAGTTCATATGGCTTGGTAAAGTCTACTCAACAAGTTTCAAAGCGTCAAAAGACCCGGAGCATTAACAGTCGACTCGATAGTCACCGATCGATCGTTCGGTTGACCGAAAAGTCAAATCTTCATTCATAAGGAGTTTGACCTCAAGATATGAATAAAAAATATTCCTAATGACATATTGCACCTATCCATGAAGTTTCATGACCATTGGATCAAGGATTGGGGAGTAATTGCAAAACTCGGGAATTAGGGTTTTGAAAGGGGCAAGGCCATAACTCCTTAACCACACATCCAATTGAGTTGGTTCAAAGCTCATTAGAAAGCTCTTGGCATGTCCTACAAAATTCCCAAAGTGGTCCATGAGCATAAAATGCATAGATTGGGAGTTATGACCAAATTTATTACAAGAGGGAAAAGTAACTTAGAAAAATTCTAAGTTATTTCACTTTTTAGGCATGTTTTTCAGCACCTTTGAGAGGTTTTTTGGCCAAGTTCCCTTGGAAATATGAAACTCATGAAAACATGAAAGTTGTAGAGCTACATGAGGGCTTTCCAAAATGTATTAGAACTCCTCCATAGCCCTTATGAGCTGAGAGTTATGAATTCAACAAGATGAGGTTTCAACACTTGAGTCCAACATTTTCATTTTTTAACAAACTTATCCTTTGATCACTTGAGCTATTCTCAGCCCTTGGATCATGTTTCTATCTGATATTTAGAGGATATGAGGGGAAGAAATGTAGAAAATAAGGAGGTTTAGTGAATCTTGCAAGTTATAGGCAAGTGGGATTATTTTAATCAAAGAAAGGGAAGAAAGAGAAACTTTATGGGACACTTGCAGCAAACATCCCTCCTACTGCCTAGCCACTCCAATCACTATTATGTCATTCATACCACTTGAACAATGCATCATCTTGAGCCAAAGATCTGAATTTACAGCTGCATCAAAATCTCAAGCAAGGTTACTTTTTCAAACTCCCTCCAAAAGTGCCAAGTTACAAATCTGTCCTCACCCTTCATTTTTCCTATAAATAGAGACTCCCTTTATGTTACTCTATACACCAGAGCACTCTACAACACAAGAGAAACTCTTTGCTCTCATACTTCCTTGCATTTTCTTACAATTGAAGAAAACCACCTCAAAAAGCCTCAAAAATCTGTCTTGAGCAAAACAGCCACCAAAACAATTTTCACTCAACCAAAACCACCACAAACCATCCACACAATCCACAAATGATATGTGGGAGGTGTTCAAGCCTTTAAACCATAAAAAATCCTCATTTTCCCAAAAGTCAACTTTCAACCAAGGAAAGTTTGACTTCATACTCAAAACCAAGCAAACCTCTGTCCATACCTTTTTTTAATCATTCTAACCATCCATAAACCTTTAATATACGATGTCCCAACTGTCCATAACATAAAACAACCTCATCCTCATTTATTTTGAGATTTGTCACAAGTTCCTTCAAGTGCAAGCAAGGGTTGTTTTCATCAAAGCAGAGTTGGACAACAGCTGGAGTTTTCTCAAGCCATTCCATATTACAACAAGCTTGCTTGGAGGTCTACAAAAGGTTAGTGGTTACTACCCTTTTTATTTCTGTCATAAACATACTTGACATGTTGGTGTTTAAATGCAAGATGTAGCTTATGTGCAAATCTGCCAGTTTTTGTATCTGCCTTAATCATATCATGTTTAAGTGTTTGTCAGCCATTTCATGATGTATTATTGTACCTAAGTCATGTGTGAACTCTATGGGGTATTTAATTCATAAATGTTGCTTGAAATTGGATTTGGATGTTGAGCTGTCTTCATGAACATATGGGAAACTGTTGCAAATGTTTTGAAGCAAATGCTATTTGGTTCTGTTGTGAGAATATTAACTTATTGCTGTAGCATTACCACTTTCATATCATAATCATGTTGGTAACTTTTGATTTAGAAACCCTCATATAGGTGTTTATGTGATGTTTGCACTGTTGAAAACTGGTTTTGGTTCTACAGCAGTCTTGTTCTTGCATTTTTCAGCCCATGTACACTTTTCCACCAACAAGTCATTTTTGGATCTACCATCTTTTGAGATCATGTGTGTGCTTAAACTTGGTCCTTAATACATTTTTAACATTTTTGTGAGTGGTTCTGCATCATTAAACTTGCCAAAGGTTGTTGGAATGACTCATTGGAATAATGAGGACCAATGCCTATTTTTGATGTTTTAATGATTGTAACTGCTATGACATAGGCTTTGTGCTTGATACTTGCCCTTTGATATGATCAGTGTGCCTTTATATTGCTTTGAGCTTTGCCTTGTGTTTGTTAACATGAGATCCTTGTTACCTTGAATCATGAATGTTTGGCACTATGATTTTGCATCAGCTGATGTTTTCATTAGATTTATGTGGCATAACTGTTTCCAGCTTGATATGTTCATATTTCATTAAAATTGCTACCTGCCATTGTCCTTATTGCATATGTTTGTTAACATGAAGCATGAAAATTGTTGGATCCTATTTGCTAGATATGTGGTTTTGTTTAATCCCTTGCATCACCACTGTCATCACTTAGGAGCTAGGATAAGGTTTTGGTTGTAACCATGTTTTGTTCACCTTGTGTTTACATTACTAACTGTGATAGACTTGTATGCCTTGATTCTGATACATTGCCAGCCTGTGGTATGAATCTTCCTTGAACTTCTAATTAGCCTCTTTATTGAATTTCATGAGTACTTGCATCTTTGTTCTCTGTTGAAAGAAACCAATTGCCATGATGACTGTGTTAAACTTGCAACTGATGCATACTTTAAATATGAGGCTTGCCATTATCATGTGCATGTCTGATTTGTTTTGAACTTTCTGCCTACAGCTTGACCTATGTTTGTTAACATGAAAATGAGGTATACAATATGTCTTTTGTGCATTTCACTTGTACTGCTGTCAACATGAGGCTTGTGTGCTAGAATAGGCTTGCTTTGTGAAGTATGTGATTATCTTGTTTAGGCAGTACATTAAGCTGTTTCCATTTGTTCATAATCATGTTGCTTGTGTTGCCAAGTATGTTGAAATGTTTTGCACCTGCCCATGTAGATTTGTATGTCTTGTAAGCCATGATGTTGCTTGATCAATGTGCCAAATGTTTGTGCCCTGCCTATGTCTTTTCAAATCCATCTGCCATGCCATGCTGCTAGCATCTGTCATATTCAACCATTATCCATGTGTAGTACTTGTGATTGCTTGTAAGCATAAAACACCATGACTTGCCCTGTTTGCATCTGCTTCCATGAAAACTTTGATGATGTATGTGAATTGGTTAATTGCATTTACTTCTTGTATCAAAATCTGTCTACTTTGTGAAATGCATGAATCTATTTGTGAGTCCTTGCATTTGTTTTAAGATCATGACCTGACTGCATATGAATCATTGGAGGTGTTTGTTGTTTTGAGTATAACATGCTGCATCATAGCCCGTTTCTTCTTTTCCAACAGCATTTTCAACCATAGTTGCAATCAACATACCACTTCTTGTTTTGAGTAGTATTTGTTTATTCTTTGAACTGGAAATCATTGGATTACATGTTTAAGATTTGTGTATGATGTTTGCATGAATTGAACCTGTCTAGTTCGAACGTTGACTTCCATTTTGCATTTCAAACTTGCCATCTGCATCTACTATCGAATTCCATTTTCTGTTCATGATTTTGAAAATCTGTGAGTACCTTCTTGTTCCTCATTCAATTCCAAGTAGATTAGGCTTTTATTTTGCAAAGTTTGACGCTGTTTTGATGGAGTTTGATTCCAACCCGCTCCCATGTTTGTTGCTCGAGGCCTGGCCCAGAATTCTTGGCTTGGCAAGGCTTATGTTTTTTTGGGGTGGAAAAATACACGGATGTATCGCCACCCCAGTGGTTAAACCTTCACTCTCTCATACGCCTTGCACTGCCTGAACTTGGGTTCGATCCACAGTGGAGATCAACCCTTTTATTTATTTTCCCATTTTCCTTGTTTTTTCTTATTTTTGTCTTTCTTTCCTTCCAATTTACAAGCGCGCGCCTTGGCTCACTTGGTAAAATTTTCAGCTGGCAGCCATGAGGTGGTGGGTTCAACACCCACCAAGCGCCTCCTCTTTCTTTTTATTTCTTGTTCCTTTGTTTATTTAATTGTTGTTAATTTCTAAAAAAAATCATAACTTCTTCAATTTTTGTTATTTTTTATTGGTTCTTTTTGCATTATCTTCGTATTTGTGCATATTTTCATGTGGTGCATTAATATTATAGATTTTTCATTTGTGAAAACAACTTTGCTTAATGTGAGTTCTATGTTTGTTAAACCCTTTGTATATAATTTTAATTACTTTTTGCTTGTAAGCATTATGCTCGTTTCATTTGTAATATCCCCATGATGTTTGACTTATTTGCATTGGTCGTTATCTTCATCTTTGTTAAGATATGCTTAAGTCTTTATCTTTCATTGAGTCTTGTAAGAACTCATCTTTGCTTGCCTATTGTAATACGCTTGCATGCTTTGGTTGTAACCATTCCTTCTATTTGACGTACTTGCTTATCGTAATATGCTTGTATATGCTTGGTTGTAACCATGTCTCTTGTATTCATCCTATTGATTGTTTATTCTTTGTTATGTTTATTTTCCCTAAGTGATGGAACTCGTTAGTTCTCATCCAAGTTGCCTCCCCTTCTATCCTTCCAAAGGAAAGTCTCTCTGTTAACCTTTGGGTCATAGATAGCTCATCTCACTCCCTCGACTTTGTCAAGTCATCTACACTTAGATAAGTTAGAATCTGTCCTTTAGACTTTGCTTAAGTCTAAGAAGCTTACCCCTTGTTAGGAGTGCTCTTTCAATTAGAACTTAAGTTAGAGTTTGTTAACTCTATGTAAGAATCATGGAGATGATTACTTACTTCCCTTCTTTGAGTGTTCAACTTAGATCTAGAGAGTTTTCTTAAACTCTACACAAGCATTGTAATGTTTGTTCCCCTTTGAACCTTGATCATAATCAAGTGTTCTTCTACCCTAGTGAGGTGAACTACGATTGCTCTGATTCTATCCTAGTTAGGAGACGTAGGCAGAGGACGCGATGTCTTTATGAGCAAATTTAGAAACTATCTTTACGTCTTAACTTACACCTTTTATCCAATCCATAGCAAGCATTTAGCAAACTTAGCATATAAACAAACAAAACGTTCCTGTAGAGTACTACAGATGTTTAGGATGTGAAATACCTACCCTAGGCATAACCAACCCCCGATCCTCGAATCTCTTAGCGTTGTTGTTACATCGCGCAAAAGGTTCTTTCTTTCTTTAGACCTTTACTTTGGATAAATTAAAGTTTGGTTGTGAATTCAATGAATTAAAGATTCAAGTTAATCAATAGCTTGGTATCACGATTCTCACCGCAACACACTGTCTCAAGAACAAATGCTATGATATACAGAAATGCGAAAATGCAGAGAACACATGCTAGAACAATGCAGTGAAAAGATAAGCCAAGTAAAGAAAAGTTTGGGCAAATTTTGGGGTACAACACATCCGTGCGATGAATGTTAATCTAGTTGCAATGCATTCAAGACAAAGACAGTACCAAAATCTGCCGCTGCACGACTATAACACTTATTCAATTTGCTCAAAAGACAATCAAGGATGTGCTTTTGTACAAAAAGCCCTCCAACATCAAATGGATTTAGGGTGGATCCAAGACTACCATACAAGGAATGATCACCAGGTCAACATGGTTCAGATTTTCAACATTCGTTTAATGAATACCAACATGGTAGAATTACATTCCAAGCAAGTCAGACTCAATTTTCCGTCCTTGCATAATTATCAAGACTGCAAGGATTTCTCCGAAAACAATAAAGTTTATGCGCTTGTATAAAGAACTCTTCAACATTTGTTGGACCGTTGGTGGCTTCCAATCTACCAAGATGAAAACACACATCAAGTCAGCATAGCCAATGGAAATCGAGACAGATACCAAAGTTGTGACACCCACTTGCTGGAAATAGGTCTGGTCAAGATGCGCTGCATATAGAGCGGGTAAGGTCCTATACCACCTCACAATTATGAACACTACCGGGTATGTTCAGAAAATAGTCAAGGGCGCTACCTCGTGCGAGCAGCTCTCCAGGATCAAGTGGACCAAGGGGAAACCCAGTTATGCCTAAATTCTCACTCAATCAACATGGTGCAAGATTGGCTAGGACAATATGCAGTTTATGACATTAAGAACATTGAAACATCATTGGTAAAATTTCACAAATACTTGTGCGAACTTGACTACTTTGGTCCGAACCACCATGATCACTCAGCTTGCAGAAGTCGGCAGAGTTGCCTCCTTATCTGGAATGAGATTCAAGAACTGTTAGATAAAAGAACATCACAGTTCTCAATGAAAGAGAGCCTGTTAATTATAGAATTAACGAGGATGTTTTCACCATAATTGCTCTGCTCAATGAGCCAAAATGCTTGGAGATCCCGTACGAAGTGGGAAAATTTCCAACATCCCCAAGTTGGAACCAGTTGAGTTTACTTATGACAGTCAAAAGACCTAGATAACCCCTTTGGTCATCTACTTTCCAGGCCCAATGCCATACAAGTTAGAGAGAGCTATTCCACACATATATGGTGCAACCATAATACAAGATGGAAAAGAAATTCCATTTCCATCCATTATCAAGACTATTAATATCAGTCGAGTCACCCAAAGTGGCTGAAATTTCAATAGAGGAGTTGGAAAACCTACAAAAGAAAAGGAACCTTAAGCTGAAGTTCCTAATCAACCCATTGGTCAACCCAACACCACGGAGCCTGTGAAAAGTAACGATGAAATGTTGAAACTCATCCAGAGAAGTGAATACAATATTGTGGATCAACTATTACAAACTCCTTCTCAGATATCAATGTTATCTCTCCTTATTAGTTCAAAAGCTCACAGAGAAGCTCTACAGAAATTCTTGGAACAAGCCTATGTAGAACAAGATGTGAAAGTAGGCCAGTCTTACGACATTATTTCCAAAATCACTTCCTGCAAAAATTTGGGTTTCAGTGATGAAGAGCTTCTAGAGGAAGGCAAGAATCTTAACATGAATATCATAGTTAATTGCCAAGAGGACGCTTTATCCAGCATATTCGCAGACACCGGTTCATCCTTGAACGTCATGCCAAGATCAACCCTGGCATAATTATCCTTTCAAGGCGCCCCCATGAGAGGCAGTGAGATCATAGTCAAAGCTTTTAATGGATCTAGGAAGACAGTTATTGGCGAAGTCGACCTTCTCGTAACCATTGGTCCCCATACTTTCAAGTCACCTTCCAAGTCATGGACATCCGAGCAGCGTACAACTGTTTATTGGAACGACCTTGGATACATGAAGCAGAGGCGGTCACTTCGAGACTTCACAATATGTGGAGAACATGCTCTAATCGTGAGCAGCCTATCATCATTCTCATATTTAAAACCAGATGAGGTCATTGGAACTCAATTTTAAGCACTCTCTATGAGCAATGAGAATCATCAAGAAGAAGGAACATCAATTTCCTCGTACAAAGATGCTCTCTAAGTATTAAGAAGCAGTAACATAAAAGGATGGGGGCATGTTGTGATTCCTATTGATAATAAGACAAGAAAAGGTCTCAGTTTTTCTCCAGAACTTACCAAGGTTACAAAGAAGAATGAAGGCATTCGTCCTATTCAAGATTTCTTCCACAATGGAGGCTTCCTCCATCCAATATCTCAAGAAGTCCACACCATCGAGGAAAATGATTCATCTGATACAGATGAAGAATGGGAATCCTATTTCAACGATGAAGGATATATATCTCAGGATGAAACATACATGCCATTTTGCTCTCCGACGCAAAGTCCCAGATATATCCCAGGATCAGATGTCAGGATGATCTATAGAGATTGTGATCCTGAAGGATGTCGTGCTCCTCCCAACTCATTGGAAGAAGATACTCTGATGAAAGATAACTTCGATTACAAATCATTTGATTCCATGGATGATTTTCCGATTTGGGAACCTTACATGGAAGATCCAAGGTATAAGAGTCACCCAGAGAATGCATATCTACTGAATGACCTTGAGGAAAATCCAACTGCTGTCCCAGAATCATGGAATCCTTATCAAGAAAATTCTGAAAATGTCAAACATCATGTTGATAAAGTTGCAAGAATTGTTGGATAAGAATTCATCAACTTTGCATTTTCTGAAGTCAATGTCATCGAAGAAGATGATTCATCTATCCCCTCATAAACTTGGGATACTTTGGGACAACCAAGCGGCAAATACGACTTTCTAGTGAAGTACACTGCTCTTGAAAGCTCTTGTATCAGAATTGAAGACATCCAGCCAACAGGATGGGGAGATTCCCCTAAAAATGAAAGTACTTTTGAAGATACAATAGAAGAGTCCTCTTATGATAACTCTGCATCGGTAGGAGACTCTAGTGATTTAACTCCACCAGAAATCAATATCATTACAGAAGACAATCCTGAAAGAAAAATACCGGAATTTGTGATCCACGAAGGAGTTCGTCGCGATTGGGTCGCAGTTGATGTCCTAAATATCGTTCATAAATAAAAGTAATTGCATCATCTATGTTTTGAACTTTCACTTTTCCCAAGTGAAAAGGATGTGTTTACTTGGTCCTACCAAGACATGCCAGGGTTGGATACCAACATCGTGGAATATCACTTGCCACTGAAGCCAAAGTGTCCTTCGGTCAAACAAAAATTAAGAAGGACTCATCTAGATATGACAATCAAAATTAAAGAAGAGGTACATAAACAGATCGACGCAGGTTTCCTTGCCACCTCAGAATATCCTCAATGGCTAGCCAATATAGTGACAGTTCCCAAGAAAGACGAAAAAGTTAGAATGTGTGTAGACTACAAAGATTTAAACAAGACAAGTCTCAAGGATGACTTCCCTTTACCACACATTGATATGCTAGTTGATATCACAACAAAATTCAGAGTATTCTCCTTCATGGATAGGTTCTCGGGCTATAAACAAATCAAAATGGTACAAAAAGATATGGAGAAAACTTCATTCATCACCCCATCGGGCACCTTTTATTACAAAGTAATGTTGTTCAGTATGAAAAACACAACAACCACTTATCAAAGGGCTATGACAACTCTATTTCACGACATAATGCACAAAGAAATTGAAGTGTACGTCGACAGCATGATTTCCAAATCTAAAATAGAAGAAGAACATGTGGAACACCTATCAAAGTTATTTCAGTGTCTAAGAAAATACAAACTCTGCTTGAATCCCAACAAATGTACATTCGGTGTTCGTTCAGGAAAGCTCTTAGGATTCATCATCAGCCAAAAAGGAATTGAGGTTGATCCTGACAAGGTCAAGGCCATTCAAGAAATTCCTTCTCCAAAGACTGAAAAGCAAGTAAGAGATTTTTAGGACGTCTGATTCACATCTCAAGATTCATATTCCTCATGACCGCGACATGTGCGCCGATCTTCAAACTACTCAGAAAGAACCAAAGTTGTGTATGGACAGAGGATTGCCAAAAAGCTTTTGACAACATCAAAGAATATATGCTAAATCCACCTATTATGTCCCCTCCAGTGGAGGGAAGACCTAACATTTCAAGCATAAGTCAAGACCTTACTTATTATGGCAAGGTTCAAAGATTTATGGTCGTAACAACCAACAAAAGCAAACATGAAAAAACATGTCACAACAACAAGTTCATCCATGGTAGACAAGTAAAACTCATTCATACAAGTTAAACCTTGGAATATGAATCAAACAAAGATTAAGGTAACAACATTCAATCATTTTAAGGCATATTAATGACAACCAATCATGGATAAATGAGAAGAGTCACAACAATTCAAGCATGGATTCAAACTTCACAAGGGGAATGTAAACAAGATCATGGTAAAAATCAAGGTAAGAATGAAACCTAAACATTTTATGGCTCTAACAAGACACATAACCAAGTAATATGAGGGTGTGAAGGGCAAGTTCATGAGGTTACACCACCAAGAACATACACAAGGATTCACAGAGAAGTTCCAATACACACATTCACATTCATGCCTTTACAAAAGCAAGAATCAAACCCTAAACATGTTATGGTTATAACAAGACACAAATTCAAGTAATATGAGGTTTAATGGAATATAATCAAGAGGTTATAACATCAAGTAGCATATTACAAATCAATCAAATATTTCAGGGCAAGGTTTTCATGTTCAAGCATTTACAAAGGCAAGAATAAGCATGGTAAGACAAGGAACAAAATGTTTTCAAACATAAAAAAAATGTTACACATTCAAAAGTAATTCATACATGATCAAACATACACGGGAGATCAAGTATCAAGCCAAAGAAACTCATGAAAATAAGTGAAAAACCCAAAAAAGGGTCATGTCATTCAAGTGAGCCAAAGTGTTTTGAAAATAAAAATTCTTGAATTCTTCCTCCGCAAATTGAAACTAGACATATAAAGGAGATATTAGAAAAAATAATGGAATCAAAATGACAAAAATCAAGGAAGTTATGTACTTTTGAAAATGGGATCCAAAATGGGGCAAACTAGGGCAAAATCCAAGTCAAGGTAAGGTAACTTTAGGCAGATTTGCATGAAGGGTCATAACTTGCTCAAAACTTAACAAAATTGAGTGAAAAAAAGGAAATTGTGTATTTTTTCACAAGGAATCCAATGGTGGTGGTGGTTTGGTCAGATCATGCATCCTTTGGAAAATTCGAAGACATCATTGAAAATGGGTTTTATGTGCAAGAACATGTGATCAATCAAACATACGTGGTTTAAGCATCAAGTAAGTGATCAAACATAACATATAGAACATAAAAATAATGTTTACAAACATTAAACATCAAGAGAGGAGTTCAAACAACATATTGCATATGAAGTTGTCAAAATGGCAAGTTTGAGCATGAACATGGTGACAGTCATGAATACATGTTTTTAGCAGCAACCAAATGATCAAACATGACACATAAGACATATAAATGATATTCATAACCATCACACACCTATTCCTAAATAGAATCTATGATTTGCATATGAAAATGAAACTTAAGGCAAGCTTACAAGCAAGAACATATGGACAGTCAACTATACACAAGTTTGGTGGCAAGCTAAGGTTCAAACATGACCTATAATGCATATCAAACATGTTCGGCATCAATGTACATCAAAATCCTACATGGTTTCAAAAGTAGCTAGTTTTAGAACTTACTTCTTGTAGCCTCTTCAAGAGAATGCACAAAATAAGAAGTCCAGTTGAGATGTGATGATCCAAAGAACTTCAAAATACCTCAAGTGAGATGTTCAAGTGATCCAAAACTCCTCCAAGCAACTGCCTTGATAGAATGGTGCTTTATGCAAGAATGGACCAATCATTTCAAAGTGGAATGTGGAAGAAATGATGTTATAGAAGTGTGGTGATGACTTGGTTAGCTCAAACAAGTTATATAAGATGTGTTTGAGGTGTTGGAAAGGTTGGAAGAGGACTGGACAAAGTTGTGGCTCTCAAAGTGCAGAAAGTCAAAGTTTTGTGGTTTGACAGTTGACTTTTTGAGTGAGAGGTTTTCTGGTGGAAGTGAGTGTTTGAGCAGCTTCAATACATCATTTTTGATGTGTGTGAAGTGTTGGTAGAGGTGTTTGATGATTGGAATGAGTTTTGGAAGGGTTTGCACAAAGGCAGATTTTGTGCCTTAAGGTGCCCAAGTTCTCAACTTGCATGAAGTTTGGGATCAGAAGAATGGAAGAGATTTAGCTTGGTTTCTAGCTCAATCTGGTGTTTTTTGGAAGTGAGGAGGAGGCTCTATTTATAGGCAAGCTTAGAAATCAAGTGGTATAGGCAGATTGGCTCATCTTGCCAACTTTGCCCTTTTTGGAGGCAAAATATGCAAGATCAACTTGAGATCTTTCTTCTGAGTTCTAGCCACCTCTCTATGAGTTTGATCATCACCTATAGCCTGCAAATAGTTGTCTTTAAGTGAAATTAAGGGAGAAGTTGACGTGGTTACTGAGTTGTGACAAAACTTGCAAAAGGTTTCTCTTTCATGCCACTTGCATCCACTTGCGTGATTAAACAATGAATAAAGCAAGGTATTAGGAGAGTTTTGGAGGGTTTATGCAAGAAAATGCCAATGCTGAACTTGGTTCGGTGACATGGAAAATGCCTAACTTGCCTTCTTCGATTTTACCTAACCACAAAGGTTTAGAAAATACTCTTGTACTTTTTAAAAGTCCCCAAATATGATCTACAACTTTCATGTTTTACACAAGTTCAAAATCCAAAGGGAACTATGTTAAAAATCCTCTTGTAGTTTGTTGCAAAAGTTGACTTACAAGCCAAGAAACATGAAAATTTTCTAAGTGTTGAAATTCTTCACAACTTGATGAGCTCATAACTCAAAATCTATACATTTTGGACCTCAAATCCATAGGACACTTTTGTAGGGTTCCTCAATAGCTTCCCAACAAGCTTTGAGCCACTCCATTTGGATGTGTTATTAGGAAGTTATGATCATTTCAAGTTGGCTTCAAATTAGGGTTTTTTTCATGATCCCTAGTTTCTTGATTTGCAAGTTATCCATCAACCTTTGATTGAATCTCCACAAAACTCACAAGTTAGGTACAACATGATGTTGGAAGACTTGCTTGCCTGAATTTGGGGTCAAAACCCTAAAAGTTAAAAGGTTGAGTTTCCAGTCAGACGAACCAAAAATTTGAAATCTTCAAGATCGATTCTCAGTGTTTTGGATTCTTTGAGCCTTTTGTTGCACCCCAAAATTTGACCAACCTTTTCTTTCTAACTTGACTTATGTTTCATCTCATTTTAGCATTTGCATTTGCATAATATTGTTTCTAACAGGGGATCAAGCGGTGTTGTGTTTGCCATTCAAGAGGAGAGCTTCTTTGTTCAAGCTCAAGCAAGGGTATCATTTGCAAGATATCAAGGGTTCATTACCATCAGATGTGGGTTTAAAGACTCCTTGAGAGGATAAGTTGGTGTATGAGTGTCACCTCCTACCTTGAGAATCATTATAGGGTCAATTAAGGTTCATAAGGTCATCTATTTGAATAAGGCATGTTTCAAAAGCTCAATGTGTATCTTGAGAGGTCTTTATGGAGTTTGTGTGGTTATTCAAATCATCTGCAAGAGCCTCAATCAAGGGATATGGTGCTAGGATTCCATCTGGTAAACCCAAAGTCAATTGTGGACTTGAGAGGACTCAAGACTTGGTTCTTGACCATTTAATACATGAGAAGTCATCTTGAATCAACTAGGATGTCATGTTGAGATCAAATCAAGGAAATTCAAGAGTTCAAGGAGTTACTAAATTAGAGTTTCAGTTGATTTCAGTGTAAAATCCCCTATTTTGGTGCCTAACTTCAAGGACAATTTTCACTTTGATACAAGTTCAATCTTATTTTCCCATAAACATGAGACTTGTTCATCATCTTTCAAACTTTCTTTTGAGTACAAGAACTCATCCCTTGAGTTTGTACATCTCAAGTTATGATGTCATCAAGTTGGTGTCATTAGATGAATGGATTTTTGAGGTACACAAAGACAACTCACTTCCAAGGCACTTTTCACATGGAACTAAGCTTGTTATTACTTTTAAGTAAACATGAAAGTTGATCTTCATGATCTTAGCTTTCCAAAAAGTCCTATAAGTCCTCATTCTCATGTGTGCATCTCAAGTTATGGTCTTCACAAGGAAAGGGTATTTTTGGAAACATCATTATAGGTCATGCTCTTCAATGACCATTTTCACGAACTTCAAGGCCTCTAATCCAATTTTGTCCAACATGAAACTTGTGTCCAATGGCCTTAAAATTATTATGAACTCAAAATCCATGAGACTTGATGATTTATGGGATCATTTGAAGCATGATAAGCTTGGAAAAGTGATTTTTGGACATGAGTTGGATAACTTCCATTACAAGTCATAAAATGGTTTGGTTTTTGAAGCTTTGAAGACTTAACATCATCAAATATTGGTCATGATGCATTTTACCTCATTTGGACCAACATTGATCCATGTTTAATACCACTTTTTCACAATTCCATACCATAAAAGTCATGAATCAAAACTTGGTGCAACTTGATTTCCAACTCACCAATTTATTCCCATTCATTTCCACACACCTCACATGTGCATTTGCTGACCCAATAAGGAGTGGAAAGTTGTTAAACTCGTAGGTGCACATAAGTGGAAGTTTTTGGCCATTTTTGCAAATCACATTTTGAACCATTATGGGCCTGCATGGAGTGCGAAAACCCATCATATAAAAGCTCAGAAGTTTTCCTTAATGATCAGTGTGTGCTTGCTGCGTGGAAAAGAGGAGCTTCACTTCAAAATTCACAAAAAGTTTCCTTCCTTCGAATTGAAGTTTTCTTTGGGATTTCATGCAAACCAGTGCTCAAATCATCTCCATCAAAGCTCAAGGAAGAGTTTAGCACCATTAAACAAAAGCTTGCTTGAGGTTTCAAGGGTCAACAGAACCACTCCATTTGGTAACTTTCTCAACCTAAATCTCTCATTCTAGGCACTTAAATAGGGACATTATTGGTACATCTGAAGCCCTACACAATTTAGGTCATGTTTGGATTGTTTTGACTGATGTTTGAATGAGTTTTCAGTTTACACATTTGAGATTTGTGGCCTGATTTAATCCATTTCCAAGGACCTTTTTGCAAAATAAACATCATATTTGAACTCCTCATGGTTTTCCTTTGAAATAGTGTATTGGGTTGGCTCTTTTATGGCTGTTTTGGCACAACTCCGGTGACCCCTTGGCCGGAGAACACGACCGGAGCCCTAGCTCTAGCGTCTGGTTATGTTTCAGGCCAAGCTGAGTTGGCTTTGGTTTGAATTGTTGACTCTTGAGGAGTCGTGCCCTAACTTATCTGACTTTGCTTATGTGGATGTTGGACCATGACTAGATTAATGAAATGTTGAGTTTCATTTAATCTGATTCCATTTGGTCTTTGGGTTTTATCATTTTGCTTTTGACACCCCACCCATTTTGGCCCATGCGTGCTTTGCAAATGATTTCAGTTCACTAGGTTTTGTTGATCATACCCCCTCTTGCTAGTTCTTTTTATTTTATTTTCTTTTTTTCCTTTTTCATTTTAATTATTTTTAAAATAGTCCCTTGTTTTATAAAAATCCCCAAAAATCATTTTCTGACATTTTAGGATGTTATTTAATTTTTCAATATTTTTATTTTATTTTCCCATTTATTTTAATATTTTCTATGGAATTTAAGATTCAAAGTGTTTTATGGTTCATACCTAATTTTGACTTGATCATTTTGACCTCAATTTTAAATCCCCTATAACCAATACTTCTCCCTCACATAGGTGATGGATTAAGGCATTTTTGAGGGTGAATTTGAGTGGTTAATGATCATTTTTCATTTGGTTTTCCTCTAACTTTTGTTGACCCTCGACACACACTCGATAAAGTGGAACACCTTGCCTTTTAGGGTTTAATTGGTGGTGCTTTGAGTGAGCTCTTGACTTGAGCTTTTGCATTCTGTTTTGCACTTGATTTGCTTTGAAGATTTATTGAGGTCTCCTTCAATTTTTGGCGGATTTTGCAAATTCAAGTCATTTTAAAGGTGTTTACACATACTAGTCTTGACCTAATCTTTAGGATATGATCATGATTGATCCCTTAAGCACCTCTTGAGCTTTGTTACATCTTTTCAACATGCTTGAGGTGATGCCTTGCTTATTTTGAGGTCAATTGAATGTGTAACTTGTGTCACAAGTTATCTTTTGATCATGCTTTTTTCACTTATTTAAGTTTGAGTTTGTGCTTGAACTTTGGTTCTTCCACTTGTACATGATCATTCTTGTGATTTCCTTTTGCTTTGAGTTTAAATTTGAGTCATTCCATTTGTGGTTTACTTCTACCCTAGTTGTTTGACTCTTGTTCATGATAATTTGGTGTTGATATTTACATTTTGAGTTTGTCATGAACATTGGTGTTCCTTTTGCACTGTTTTGTTGCATTGTTTACTTGATCAAAAGTGAATGTTTGGTTGAGATAACCTTGATGTGGTTGTTGCCCTATCCTCTTTCTCCCATCATTTCTTTGATCATGCTTCTTTGCTTTTGCTTTATGCTTAGCATTCTTCTTTTGTGATGATTGATGGTATTTGGTTGTAGGAGTTTACTTCTCCCATTTCATCTCATCCTTCTTGACTTGTTCAAGTCATCTCTTGTGTTTGAGTCTCCTTTGTTTTTTTAGTCTTGTTTGCATTTCATCTTGCATTTGTGATTTCATTTCATCTTGCATTGACTTGTTTAAATCTTCTTCATCTCTTTTCATTTGTGATTGAATTGTTATGTGTTTACTTGTGCTCTTTTGCCATGATCCCTTAGGATTCCTAGTCCCTCTGTTTAAGATGGGAGTAGGAGATACATTAGACTTTCAATCCTTTGCATGATAACATTAAGTAGTTCCCTTTACAATCCCAACTTTAGGATCACATTGCATGATAACATTAGGGTTAATCAGTTTCCCTTAGAGTCTTGTGTCTTCTCTTCTCTTCTCATAACTTCTTAAGATATTTAATAAAGGTTAACAATTGTCGTACGCTACAAGCCTTAAGTACATGAGGAATGATGAGTGGGGGGCCTCCTCTCACATTGTCTAGAGTGTTTAGCATATGCCCTTTGGGCGATATGCAATACATTCGTTCTCAAGTCATAGTCTTTAGTGCAACATGATTTACAAACTAACTCATTTCACTTCTTCTCATAAAAAACACCAACAAAAGATCAAACCTTTTACCCTTTGGGATTTGTTTCAAACTTAATTTTTAGAAGGAGTGTGTTAAGTTTTTTGTTCTACTACAAACAGGCATGGTCCCTAACATCTAGAACAGATATTTCACACTATTCATTAAAACACTTGAACCAACCAATGGTCGTGTCTTCCCGAACTACGTTTGCTCTGATTTCTCATACCAGATGAGGATACATAGGCACAAGACGAAGATGTCTTGCCGAGCAACCCTCCCCCCATCACCCGTAGTTTCCCAAACTACGTTGACTCTGACTATCCCATTGCACGAGCGAATACGTAGGCATAGGGCGGCGATGTCCTAACGAGTCTCTTTTGTTTCTTTCATCCTTATTCCCATCCTTTAGACTGTTTACACCCGTAGATAGACAACAAGTGTGGATCCCGTTGAGTACAACGGACATGAGACGTGCCCATACCTTCCCCTTGCGTAGCCGACTCTCGAACCCAAGATTCGGTTGCGATGACCTTGTCTTTTCCCTTTTTGTTAGGTTTTCTTCGATCATTTCCTTTCCATCTCTTTTGGGATAAATAACGTTCGGTGGCGACTCTTCTGTCTAGTTTGTTTGCTTCCTCTTTTTCGCAGCGATGCGACAGCTGGCGACTCTGCTGGGGACTATTCTCATCTCCTATGCGAGTCAATCCTAGCGCTTGTGTGTTTTTTGTTTATGGGTGTGTATTTGTGTGCATATTTAAAGTATTGCATTTGCATTTTATTTTCCGCACTTTATTATCATGTTATTGTTGTGTTGTTGGGTGGGATTGTTCCATTGAGAGATAAGCCCAATACCCAGGTGTCGTACCCCAAATTTTACCCTTAGATTCTCTGATCATTCACATATCATTTAAGTCAACCATTCGTACATAGCTAACAATTTTAACTGTTTGTTTGTTTTGTTTGTGAAGTTAGGTTCACTGCTAGAAGTTCAGTAAGCCATGAATATCTTGGGTTTCTCCAAGGAAGAATAGGATTTTCTTCCCCTTTTGTCTCAGGGGTGTTCATCCTAGGTTTGGTCGGAATTTCGTTGGGGTATTAAATTACCAGTTGTATATTCGATTTCAAAGGATCTCTCAGGACATGGTTGCTTCTAAGGGGGTTGTTAGTGATCAAGGGGAGGATCTCAAGTTGTGATAAGTTCGAATCATTTGAGTTGGGATATTAAAACCAATGTTGGACAATTAATATTCAAGTGAAAAACCAAGAATCATGTTCCATGCAAAATCCAAGTGAACTTGGGAGTTGTAATTTCAATTTTAAATTTGAGCTCCATATGCAAGACCAAAGGATTTTTTTTTATGGGCATCAAGTGGGGTTACAATATGTAGTTGTTAAAGGTTCTTAATTCAAAAGAGTTTCTTGTTGTTGGTATGATTAAAAGTTCATTAAGTGTTAGATTCATGGTTTACATAAGAGTTCAAGGTTGGTCGCAAAAGTCATTTGGAGTCTTTATTATACCCATTTTAAGCTCTATTTTTGGGTTGTGCAAGACAAGAAAAAATAATGAGTGGAAAAACTAGTGATTGGTCTTCTCATATATAAAATGGAAGTTTCAGTTTCTTTGAAGCCATTTTTAAGCGCAGCTGTTTCATAACCAGTTCGCCGCCAAGTCCAAACGGGAAGCTCAAAATGATGTTATTCACCATCTCAATTTAAGAGGCTATTACAGAACGATCATTGGTTCAAAATACAAGGAAAATGAGTGCAAGTGATGAAACATTGCAAAGGATGCTCCATTATATTAAAATTCACACCTGCATTTGCCTCAAAATTCAGGATACAAAAGCAACCAAAGAGGATTCAAGACCAATGTCTATAAGGACAAAGTATTTCAATGGATTTTGTTGTTACAGTAATTGTTATTGAGAAATCTCCAAGTAAATTTACAAGGGAAATACATGAATTGAAAATCCTAAATCTATACCACTCCATACTGAGAAATCTCTTTAGTATCACATGTGCCATCGATGTTTTGTTAAGTTGAGGCATTGAGCCCATGTATGGTCGAGTTAAGCTTCCTGAAGAGATCCATAATACATCTTCAGCATTGAGCCGCGAACTCCACCCGTATAACCGCATTTGTGCCTACATCGCAGGAAACACAAAGGTTTTAAAGAAGAGAAATAGAGTTTTTAGCAACAACTTTGATTGGCATTTGCGATAATTTATAAAATGGTGTACACTTATGTTGAGTCGGTCGAGTTGGGAAGCTTGGTATCAAAGAGCTCACATTTGTTTTTGTTTCATGTTGATATCCTCAAACAATAGCAACCCCCTGTTCATGACAATACCCCTGCAAGAAGAAGACAGAGTCAAAAATTCATCAATCACCATTCAGAATTTATTTTCCAATCTTAAACCTGACTCACGCTCATACCAACCTACGACCAAAATAACCTTTGCCTTCAGGAAAGCCCCGAGCAGTGCAAGCCGCCTCCTACTAGAATGCGACAGTCTCGAATCTGAAGGGGATTAATCTCCTTTCCTTAAAGCACGACCAAGACCACACCTGTCTAGAACCGTGAATAGAAACAGTTAATTCGGAACAGAAACCACTACTAATCACCTTAAAGAGGAAGCAAACTCATTCAAAATTTCAAAAACATCTCCGGACAGAAGAAGATGAATATGGAAAGTTCGATATTGTGCACATAAACATGTCCAGTTAAATTTGGAAATAAATTTATCACAAATTAAACATTTTGGGAAAGAAATTCATGGTTGATTTGTTCAACTAACTATAAAAGGGGGTATTTTCGCAGAAGAACAGGGAGAGCAAGCTCAGAACAATAGTGTCAACACAGCATCACAGGAATTCACAAATTCGCAGATCCGCAAACCCTAAAATGACAAAGAACAAGAAATCAGAAACCTATCTGAGGGTCGGATTCCGTCGTCGCCGTCATCGGAAGCTCTCCCGTCTCGTCGCAAAGCTCGCATCAACGTAACTGCTGACATTCCCACCGGAAACGGCCACCTTTCCGCCGTCAATTTCCCTTTTTTCGTTTTGGGTAATTTACTTACTTTATTTATTTGAGTGTTGTTGTTGTTTTGATTATCCACAGGCTTGGAAGCGAAAACAAAACAGAGTGAGAAATAATTGGAAGAATGAGAAGTATTTGGAGAAGAGAACGAAGAAGGATGTGGAAGGAATTGAAGTAGAGAAAGAGGGAAGAAATGGGGAATCCGCCGCCGCTGTGAAGGTGTTTTAAAACCCTAGTTCTCTCCACCCTTTTTGTTTACATTCTGATGCAGACGGGTCGGGTCTGGAGGTAACGACCCAGCCCGACCCATTTTTTTATTTTTCTTTTTTTGTTTTCTATTTTTTCCCTTATATTTTGTAATTGTTATTATTAATATTTTAAAAACTAACAACTAACTCTAATACTAACATAAAAATAAAAATCTTGGAAAAATAATTCAATATATAAAAACCGGAGTCGCCGCACTCCAATGTAAGCGCTTCCCTAAGAACGTTTACATCCCCCCTAGAACCTTGACCACAGTCAAGAAGTTCCTCTTCCTCCCTCGTTGAGGGGAACTACGATTACTCTAATTTCATCCCCTACCGCGGATACGTAGACACAAGATGAGAATCTTGGCGAGTAAACTCAGGACTAATTCCTTAGGCCTTTCTCTTTACCTTTAACCCTTAGCATTACCCTTAAGCAGATAACCACAACAATAGCACATTTTGAAACAAGAGGTTCCTGTAGAGTACTACAGAAGTTTAGGATGCTAATACCTTCCCTAAGCTTAACCAACCTCAGAACCTTAGATATCTCCCCGCATTGTGTTTACGATGCAAAATAGGTTTTTCCTTTCTTTAACCTTTCCTTCGGATAAATCAAAGACCGGTTGTGAATCAAGATTGTGATTCAAATTAATCAATAATTTGATATCCTATTTTCACCGCAACAGAAAATGGCGACTTCACTGGGGAAAACAACCGTATCTTTTTTAGGGTTACCCTATCTTGTTTTTATGATTGTTATTTGCTTTATTATTTGCTTATATATTCATGTTATACCTTGCTTGGGGTATCTTTGTTGTGAGATAAGTCCTACACCCGAACTTGAATGCAATTTTTATAGGAAGGTGATATATTCAACGAGGCTTATAGGGAGTGATTCCCGACCAAGCTGACTTGAGAATCACCGTTCAGTTGAGGACCTCTTGAAAATTAGTATTGTTTAATGAGTATTCGTGAAAACATTCACTATTTTCGATTGGAGCCTGTGATACTGAGAACCGTAGTCACCTAAACACAACTTTGGCCTTACTAGGACGTAATGCGAGGACTATGAGGGAGTATTCCCAAAATAGTTGCTATGCGATACTACACTCAAAAGAGGTTCTCTTGAGAATATTATTAACCACCGAGTAGTCGGGAAATTGATAATATCCGAAAGATGAACTAATAACTTTGGGCACCTCCTTAGAACCTTGTTCTGCAGGTACAATTAACCCTTAGTACATACCTTCGGGATGGGTAGACCTTGTCTCTGCTCATGTTCCTCTAACCTAGAACTCTTTGTTTGTTTGTGTGTTTGTGCATTGCATCCAGCATCATAACATTTCTGGTTTCAAGGAACCCAACTGTCCTTTGCAAATTCAAAAATCTTGAATTCAAAGTCTAAAACCTTTTTCAGCAGTTTCCTAGAAAATATTTGCAACTGACCGTTGGAATTCTTGAAACCATTGCATTACATTGCATCTTGTTTTTGCATTTGCATTCTCCTGATTTCTTATCCTCGGTTCTATCGCTTCCAGTTCTGTCACCATGAGTCATCTGCATCAGTATAACATCAGAGCCCGAACTCTGAAAAAGATGGCTGAACAAAATCAAGAGCTTGATTGTATCAGTAATGAACTTGAAGACCTTCGGGGAACTGTTGGGCAGATAATGGAAATGCTTCAGGCCATTAATGTGAGAATGGATACTTAGCCCACTGTTGTTTCTGATATTACTGGTAATATTGTGGGTCCTCAACCATCTGTTACTAATGCAAGTCTACCTTCTTATGGTCTTCCACCTGGTGCTATGCCCACTCCTTCTGCAGTTCCTATTGCTCAACCAGTTCAATAAGTTGTCTCTCCAAGGTTCAAAACTCCGAGCTTCAACCGTTATGAAAAAGCTACATGCCCGAGGAATTGCTTGATCAGGTATCACCATAAAATGGCTGCTCATCAACCTTGGCAACATCAGTAGAATTATGTTCAACACGGTTATCCGGTTCAGTATGCTCAACAACCATATGTAACCGTTGTTACACATGCATTCAAACAATAAGTTCCTACGTATCAGCCTATGCAACCGGCTCCTGTCTATCAACTTCCGATCTATTGGAAACCTCCCGGTTATCATCCTGCACAAGCTCCTGCCAACTATCAATGAGCGTCCAACGCTCCTGCACATTAGTCGAAGAATCAGGCACCTCGTCAAAATGGTCTGAATAGAAGACAATACAAGCCATGCCCTCCTATTCCGATGACTTTTACTAAGTTGTACCCTTCATTAGTGCAACAAGGTCTGATTACTACAAGAGCTTTGGGTCCACCTCCAAATCCTCTACCTGCCAATTACAACACCGCCGCTCATTGTTTATTTCATGAGGGTGCGCCTGACCATGATTTGGAAAGATGATATGCTCTCAAGTAAATTGTCAGAGATTTGATGGAAAAGAAGATCCTATCTTTTGATGATCCTCAGCCGAAGATTAGGACTCCTCGCAGGGTTTCCCACTTGCCAAGATCAAATTCGGCAAAGCCAGTGTTCAGCATACCTAAGCCAGTTACTTCTACAATGAATCAGCCGAAGCCGGTAGTTACTCAGAAGCCTAGTCCATCTCACTTCAGTGATCCTCAAGATGTACCTTGGAAACATGATAGGACCATGATTGACAAAAAATCTGAGAAAATTATTCCTAAGGGAGAATTGAAGAGCGTTGAGGAAACTGTGACCAATATATCTAGGGCAAGCAAGACAACTCATTCCAATGAGACTCCGCCAGAAGAAACCACTACTACTGTGCCAGACTTGAATACAGAGACCTAATAGGTGTGTCAGACAGTTCATTTTACTTATCTATATGTATTTTGTTTCTTTGATTATAAAAGCATATTTAGCATGTACGAACTTGTTTGTTTTGAATAATTAATGCAATGCATATGTTTGTCTTGAAGAAATCCATTTGTATTCACTCACAAAATTATTGTTCATAATTTATAATGCCAATTTTACCCGATCTCTTGCTTTGATAGAGTATTGGGAGGAGGAGGATGAAGCAAAGCGCAAGATCTCTTGTCATATGCTTTCGAATGAAACCCTGCTGATGATGTAAGGCATTGTTTCAAATCCTAAACACTGGAGATATAAGGAAGATAATCCTTCTTTAACCCCTTTGAGCCTTGAAGTAGGAGTTTTCTTTTCTAGATAAGAACCCTAATCTTAACCTGGGGCAGGGTAGTTGTTTAGTTAAATTGACCGAACGCTCAGACTTTCAAAAAGAGCATACATTCGAGAATCCATTTTATCCTTGACATATTAGGAGGCTAGAATTCGAAAAAACACAATGACTATTCCTCGACTACTTGAAGAGTGAGGCAATCACAATCCTTCCAAAAGGTCAAAATTCAAAAGAGTCACATGGCTTGTTCAAAAAAAAAAAGATAATGAATGAAAAAGAAAGAGCCCGCTAAGTCAAAACCTATGAAGGAGACTTAGGCAAAACTGGGGCATCCCGAAGTCAAATTCAAAAGACTCCGTCCAGAAAAAAGTTAGGGAATAAAAACGCGAAAAGCAAAAAAAAACAAGGGATTACAATAAAGAATCCCCAGTAACAAACAAAGTCATATGATCAAACACCAAAAGAAAATAGGTGAGTGACTGCCATATCCAAAGCCTTGATGAGTTCTCGACCATGTCAAATCCGCTTGAGAGATGAGTGCTCGTATCCAGTTAACTAAATATAAGATTGGAGAATATCACGAAGAATGGGTGGGTACAAATAAACTTCGAGCCTTTATCCTTTGTTTCTTAAACCATGAACCAAGCCATGATGCAACCTTTAAAAGACCTAATTGAAGTAGGGTTCACTTTGAAAGCATACTCGATAAGAGAACGTTTTGTGACTCCTATGAGCTATGCTCAATTTGATGTTGGCTTTATAAATTAAATTTATATCCTAACTAGTGATTCGGTCACAAGTTATTGTGATATCTTTTTCAAAACAAAAATAATTTCAAGACAGATATATATGTTGCATTAACAACTTCAGGATTAGCAGTTCATGCGTGTTGAGTTCGCCTGATATCTTAGAAAATTTACATATAGACATCAACAATGGAACTTGAAGATTCTGCTAGACAGGGGCAGGTGGTCTCCAAATTTCTTACTAGTGCAAGGCTGATTTTCTTAAGAGTTATTTCTTGAAGACTCGGTCATAACACTGTCAATCCGGGCCAGTTACGTCGAGATCCGACAAATCTCTCCAAGAGTTTGAAAACAGTGGGGCAACTGGACCCCATGTTCTCTGTAAAATCCTCTTGAGATGACTCTTTCTCACAAAGCATGTACTCTGGGGCATTATGTTTATCAAAATGGCGACTATTACACTCTTCATGCCCCGATGAATTTTACTTCAGGCGGTCACGATTCCCCAGTAAGTATCAATGTTGCAGAAGCACTTTTAAACCATTGCCTTAGTGCAAGTCCCCAGCGAGACTACAAGATGCCAACACTTTGGACCGAGCCGGTGATCTCCAGTGACTTTCAAGACTGCAGAGATCTCCCTAGTGTCTTCCGAGTGGTACATTCCCAGTGGAACCATCTTTTCCTCACTGAAGTTGCCAGACTTTCTTCAGGAAGTTTTCCCCAGGAGATTACCATATTCTCCCCAAGAAGTCAGGATACTTTCTCCAGGGAAGCTGATGTTACTTTCCCCAGGAAGTTGATGTACTTTTCCCAGGAAGTTGCTACACTTTCTCCATGAAGCTGCCTAGCTCCACACTTCCTCATGAAGCGAATATTTATTTTATCCTCGGAAGTCTCTAATCCTAAGATGACTCTCCCTGTGAACAAGCCTTCTTTGATCAAATTCAGATTCATGATGGCAATCCTCTCTAGTGAAGTCATAATATCTTATCCCCAAGTGGAAGTGTTCTCCCCAGAGAATTTGGAACTTCGAAGCAAGACGTTGTTCCGCCATCAACTTTCCTATCCCTTAATAGAGGTACTTTTGCAGAGGTCGTCAGATTTCCCCATCGAGATGTTTATTTCATCTTCTATTTGCTCCTTCGCCCGTCTGTTTTGTCAGCATGTGCATGAGCATAAGCATGAACATTAGCATACGCGTTGCATTTTCATATGCATTTTGACATACGCATTAGCATTTGCATGTTTTCTATCCTCGTTGTCTTTTGTCGTTACTTTGGCTGTGGTTACTGCCAAGTAATTGGGTTTGTTCGTTCTCTCCAAATAGAGTCGTCAACCTTAGGCATAAAATACCTATTATTTTCCAGTTTTCCCACATTGTTCAACCCTCGTGGATGATGGTTATTTCAGTTATCTTTTCGGTGCCTAGGATAAGATAATCCCCATTTGAGTTCATTCCCTCAATGGAATCTTGTTTGACAGTTTCTTTCTAGCTCGATCCTAGATTGAACTTCAGTCCCTGTCGATCGCTGAACCTACCTAGGCGTGCATTTCTTTTGCACTATCTATCAAGAAGAGCCTTTTACAACACCTCTCGCAGATAAGCGACAGTTCTCATCCTGAGAAGCCTATCATTGCTACCTTTGCAGATATGCGACAGTTCTCGCCTGAGAAGCTTATCAACCACATTCTAAAACGGTATGCGACAGTTCTTGCCTAAGAAGCTTATCACTATATTTTATAAAGATATGCGACAATTCTCATCCTAAGAAGCCTATCATTGTTACAATGGTATACGACAGTTCTCGCCTGAGAAGCTTATCCCCAAATTTCACAATGGTATGCGACAGTTCTTGCCTGAGAAGCTTATCATTACAAACAACCGGTATGTGATAGTTCTCGCCTGAGAAGCTTATCACTACATTCTACAAACAACGGTATGCAACAGTTCTCATCCGAGAAGCTTATCATTTCTACTCTTGCAAATAAGCGGTAGTCCTCACCTGAGAAGCTTATTCCTATCCTCATTATGACTAGTAACAAGTGGCCATCTCCCTGGAAGAGTTTGTTTCCATTACCCAAAACCTTAAGACGTTGAGTCGCCGTACTCATGCTTAGGCGTCCTGCCGTGGACAACTTTTTACCCTTTTCATGTAAAAGAAGAAACTGAGACTCGTTCATGGCATACAAACCTTGAAGTATGGGGGAGGTTTATTTTACCCTTTAGTAAAATAAGAAACCGAGACCCGTTCATGGCATACAAACCTTGAAGAATGGGGAAGGTTTATTTTACCCTTTAGTAAAAGAAGAAACTGAGACCTATTCAGAGCATACAAACTTTGAAGCATGGGGAAGTTTATTTACCCTTTTTAAATGAGTCATTTGGTTAAAGGAGAAGCTGAATCATATTTTGATCTTGGAAGCTTATTTTCATCTGATAAGCGACAGTCTCTTTATTTGAGAGCTTATCCATTTTGGCATGTACGTCCCTTCCAACGATAAGTGGTCATTCTCTCCCGAGAAACTTATCAGGGCAGTTCCCCCTTTTCCATTTATTTTGGCATACAACAGGTTTTTACCCTGTATATTTTCTAATGAGTCCTGAAGATCCTGTTTCCAGAAGCTCGGATGTTATTCTTGCTCAATGCTCCAACATTATGTCTACTTGATCCTACCCTAGAGTGTTAACCGGTCATGCTTGAACCTGTTGAGCAGCTACTCTTGGATATTTTCCCCAGTGGAGGCTGTCTCGCCGGTGTCATCTCCATTGAGGATCTCTTCTTGCTTTCCTTCTAAAGTGATAACTGGTCATGCTTGAACCTGTTGGTCCATCACTTTAGATTCCCCCGGTTTCGCTCTGTTTCCCTAGTGCGTCGCTTTCCCTAGTGTGGGGTTGCTCGTTGTGTCGTTCCCCTGTGTCATCGTTTCACCTACATTTATGCATTTATCTTTTCCATCATATGCATCATATTAGATTCATAGCATTATCTGCATTGTCGCTTTGTCCATAACATTGCATATCACTGAATCTAAGGGAAAAAATTTTGGTTATCTGTATTAAAATCCCTTTCACCATAATTTCTCGAGCCTTCGTAGCTCAAATCATCCAGTGAAGTTATTTAAATAGGGGCAACTATCGTACCCCAAATTTTACCCTTATATTCTCTGATCATTCACATCTCATTTAAGTCAACCATCCGTGCATAGCTAACCATTTTAACCATTTGTTTGTTTTGTCTATGAAGTTAAGTTCACTGCTAGAAGTTCAGGAAGCAATGAATGCCTTGGGTTTCTCCAAGGAAGAATAGGATTTTCTTCCCCTTTGTCTCAGGGGTGTTCATCCTAGGTTTGGTTGGAATTTCGTTGGGGTATTACATTACCAGTGGTATAATCGATTTCAAAGGATCTCTCAGGACATGGTTGCTTGTAAGTGTCGCTACTGCGAAAATCGGTGCCGGCTATGACAGAAGAGTCGCCACCGTGCGTTATTTATCCCACAGGAGGGAAAGGAAACGCTCAAAGTAAACCTAACGCAAAGAGGGAAAGGAATGGTCATCGCAACCAAATCCTGGATTCGGGAGTCGGTTACGCAAGGGGAAGGTATTAGCACCCCTCACGTCCGTCGTACTCGATGGGATCCACGCTTGTTTTCTATCTAAGGGTGTGTTTATCTATCTACTCTACAGGTCTGGGTTAAAAGAAAATAAAATGACTCGGCAAAGTATCGCACTTTATTCCTACGTATTCCCGTATGGAACGAGAAATCAGAGTCAACGTAGTTCGCCTAACTACGGGTTATGGGGGAAGGTTGTTCGCCAAGATATCGCATCTTGTGCCTACGTACTTTCATACGGCATGAAAGATCAGAGCAAACGTAGTTCGGGCTACGGAAGACACAAGCTTGTCTGACAGTTTTTTATCTCCTTCTGAAAAGGGTTTCCTGATTAAAGGTCCAAGAGGACAAAAACTGAGTTTGAATGTTTGTTTGAGTTTTTTATGAAAAGAACTTTTTTTTAGGATGTTTGCAATCTCAGTCGCACTAGAGACTATGACCCAGGAGTGAACGCTTCGTATGTCACCCAAAGGGTACCACACTAACATCCAGATTACTGGAGAGAAACCCTCCACCAAGCTTTTCCCAGATAGCTTAAGGCTCGTAACGCACGACTTCAATTAACCTTATTACTGTGTTTTTGAATTGTTTTGAGATGAGAAAAGAGAGACACCCTAAAACTATGGTTGAAAGGGGAATCTACCTACAGTTATCATGCATGGGTCAAAAAACTTAATGTCTGTCATAATTCCCTCTTGCACAGAGGAAATCAGAGATCCTAGGGGAAACAGCAAAAGAAAACAAGCAGTAAACACTAAACAGTAAACATGCATGCTATGCAACAGTATCATTGAGGCAAGGAAGAAAACAACAGGCAAGAGGAGACAAGCTCCACCTCAAACCTAAGGATAATCAACACAAGCAAAAGACAATACAGAGAAAGATAAAAGATATAGAGGAGGCAACCCAAGCAGCAACAACCTACAGCAGACAGTAACAGCAAGCTCTAAACAGCACATTTGAAATGACAGCAAAGTTGACAGCAAGACTTCATCTTCAAGTTAACTTCTATCTTAAAACTTCCATCAAACTTCATCTTCAAGCTCTAGCAAGCACACTCCAAGCAGAGGAACAATCACCAATATCAAGGTTGAAATGTTAAAAACTTAATGAAAACCAAAGGAAATCATCAAGTACCAACATCGAAATGGAAAGGTATCCTCAAAGTTCTGCTCAGCTATGGGCATACCACACATCCCTCCAAAGGAGAGATGGAGTTTCCCTAGGAGGAATTCAGGTCATTGGATGGAATAGAAGCACACAATGCATTCTATGTTTGATGAAGAAATCAAAACTATCTCTAATGGCTCTTCCTAAAACCCTAATTTCCTAAGCTCCTAAAAAAACCCCTAAAGGAAAAGGAAACTTCAACTCCAAGCTCCAATCATCAAGCCATAGCATATATATCAAGTCCATAAGACCTCCCAAAAAGGATTCCAAGCCAAGCAAGCTCCAAAGTCACCAACCAAGCCAAACAAGCAAAGGTACTCAAGAGAGAACAACACAAACACAAGCAATTTGAAAAATTCAACAAAAATACGAAAAAAAGTTTTAAAATTCTAATTAAATTCCTAGGGGAACATACATGTTTGAAAAGCCTAGGGTTAAGATATTAAAGCCTAATTCAACTTCTAAGTCACCTAAATAATTTCTAGATTGAAATGTATCAAGGTAATCCACAAGTTTGGGAAGGCTCTAATCTCAACACCTAAAATAGAACCTAAAGTTGTTCTAAAATTCTAATAAAAATCCTAAGGGAAAAAGAATATCTACACTAAAACATACTAAAAAATCAAAGCCAAATTCATCACCAATTGGAAGAACAAAATTCTACAAAACAGATGGTCAAATATGTAAAACAAAGGACATTAGCACAAAAGAAAAATCATAACTAATTCAAATTAAATCCTAAAAATGTAAACAGAAAAACTATTTTTTGATTAGTTTTACTATTTTTTACATAATTAATCCAAATAGCCATGAAAACAGAAAAACAAAGAAAAGAAATTAAAGAAATGACAAGAGAGGGTGTAATCAGCAGGAACTTCCTGTTGTAATTGCTTGGGCCTGAAGGGAGGGGGTGCACGTAGCACATTAAACCAAGGACCACACGCATAATGCAAAAAACCAGTTAATCAGAATAAAAGGAAAAAACGTCACACAGTGGGAATCGAACCGAGGTTCCCTGGGTTAACTTCATTTGCGCTTGGACACGTGGCACACTACGTGCGCTTGGATGCGCGGAAGATGTCAACAATGAGTGGCGATCGGACGACCCACATTCGTCTTCTTCCTTGGACTCGCCGAAACAGTTCCGGCCGGCCTCTCCTCCGCCATGCTCGCCGGACATCCAACAACAACAACAACTTCCACAAAACTCAACCGTTTCACATGAAATTTACGTCGAAATTCATCTACTTCTCGCAAGGATTCCAAATATCTCATCCAAAATTATTAATAATGCAAGATCAAAGAGAAACGAAGCAAACAAAGTTTGGTACCAAAAACTCAAATTCATCAAAACCTCTCCAAATTAATTTTAAAGTCAACCTTATGTCATGGAGGTTATAGATCAAGCAAAAACTAAGCAAAATCAGGCCAAAACAGTCCATACAAAATCTCACAAGTTTGGAGCTCCAAATTTCGAACGTTATAAACATCAACAATTATCATCCAAAAATGATCTACATGCTTCAAGGAGTGCAAAGAAACAAAAATGGCAAATAATCATCAAGTATTAAGAGAGATATGTTGAAATTCAAGTACCTAGTGGAGAACTTCCACTGAGCCTTTAATCCTTGATGACGCTTCGTAAAACTCTCCAGAATCGTTCAATGATCTTCAATAAAGCTTTCTCAATTCAAAATTTGGCTTGAAACGATCTAGATCTTATAATTCACTTTTTTAGTTTTCTTCACTTTTTCAAGCTTGTTCTTGATCAATTCTGCTCCAATTTCCAAAACTGATGCTTTGTGAAGGTTAGAAATGTTATATACAATGGATATGGATCCAAAGAAAGCCCAATCCTTGCCTCTATGCCCAAAATGAATTTTTAAAATTTCACCACTTTTTGCTCTTGAGTGTACACGAAAATGGCATTGTTTTGGCTCCAAAGTGATTCAATTCAACTAATAACAGCATGTGGAGTGTGATTGATCCTTGTATTTGATCCAATGGCTATTTTTGATTATGTAACTTAATGGTGAAGTAATCTAAATGACAACTCCTAAAACTTGGCCTATGCTCAAAATTCTGCCAATGCCAATGTTCTTAAAATGTGATTTCCGTTCAAAAAATGTACTCACATGACATATTTTGGTCCTCTAACTCAAAAAGTCAATTTTCCCTCCTTAATCCATTTGAAAAATTCCCTTTTTTAGGCCATTTTAAGTGACTTTTTTCTATGAGCCAAACCAATTCCACATGACCACTTGGTTGCACTTAAAATCTTGTTTTGAGCAAGTTCCATGTTGAACAAATCTCCATTTGAAGAGTGCAAGTTGGAGATTTTGACCTATGATTGAAAATGGCCTATAATCTCACTTTCCCAAAATACCCCTGACTTGTAAACCTCATAACTTGAGTTCTACAAATCATATGGAATACTTCTAGTACACTTTAGAAAGCTAAGATCACGAGGAACAACTTTCATGTTGGCTAAAAGTTCAGGTGAAACCTCCTTCTAGGTCAAAAATAGCTTTGAAGTCAGATGATTTTCACAGACAAATTTTAGTGGCATCTGAGGACTTGTAACTTGTCTGGGCCATAACTTGAGTTCTATAAATCTAATGGAGTACTTATAGTACTCAAATTAAAGGTATTGAGATACTCTACAAGTTTCATGTTGGCCAAATATCCATTTGAAACTTGTATCTTGACTTATGTAGTCTTGAAGTTAGGCAGTAAACAGGGGATTTTACACTGAAACCCTAACTTAGCAACTTCCCACACTCTTGATTCTTCTTGATTTGATCTTGGCACAACACCACAAATGTCTTATCACATCATTTCATGAACTCCATGACCTAAAAGTAGGCCTTGATACTCTTCAATTGTCTAGTTGACCTAGAATTGACCCAGATGAAACCCTAATTGCTTGCACCTCAACTATGGCTCTTGCATTTGACACAATGACTTGATTAAACTCTCCCATGGCCCTCTAGGCATTATATGAGCTCCATACATATCCTCTTCTCACATTCAACACTTCACAACCCTCTGATGGTCTTCAGTTGATCCTCACGTTAGGAGAAGATTCACACTCAAACATCTAAACCCTTAGGCATTCAAACCACCTTCTGATGACTTTGACCACTCTTCAATCTTGAATGAGACCTCTTGCTAGGCTTCTCTTGACAAGAATAACACTTGATCCCCTGCTATATGAATGATAAAATGATATTCAAATGATATAACTATGCAAATGTTAATGCAATGAAACATAAACCAGGTAAGAACAGGTTGGGCAAATTTTGGGGTGCAACAGCTGCCCCTATTCAAACGGCTTGGACCCGACTGGGTGAAGAGCGAACGACCTTCAAAAAATCGAGGTAGAAGACGGTTGAATACCAAGAAACTCGGAAATTTGCCAACCGCATAAATACACAGCAAAAACAACTTAGGGAACAACATCCGTCATGCTGAACCCAGTTATTACGGCAACAACTAATCAAACATCTGATAAAACTTGGGATTTCAACCTCAACCCCCTATATGACGCCACAGGCATCAAATCAACTTTGCAAGAAACAACTCCGTCCATAACTGGACTAAACTTCGTCAACACGAGGAAAGACTCCATCACCATGGGTACAATTCCGTCCATAACCGGAATAACGAGCTCTGCCAGTCACAAGTAACAACTCTACTGGGGACAATCTGTCGATTTCGGATAATAACTCCGTCCACACGAGTAACAATCACTATCAACACAGGTAACACTTCCGTCAACACGGGCAATAATCACTATTAACACAGGTAACAAATCTGTCAACACGGATAACAATCTCCGGCGATTTCACTGGGACAACTCCGTCAATCACGGGTAACGACTCCGTCAACACAGGTACGATCTTTGTCAACACAGGTACAGTCTCTGTCATCCACAAGTAAACATCTCTGTCAACACAGGCGCAATCTCTGTCCATACAGGTACAATCTCGGTCAGCCACAGGTAAACATCTCAGTCAACACAGGCGCAATCTTTGTCCATTACAGGTAACAATCTCTGTCAACCACAGGTATGACCTTTGTCAGCCACAGGTAACAATCACTGTCAACACAGGGAAGCAATTCCGTCAATACGGATAACAATCATCGTCAGCACGGGTAAACATCACTATCAACACAGGTACAATTCCGTCAATACGGATAACAATCACCGTCAGCACGGGTAAACATCACTGTCAACACAGGTACAATTCCGTCAATACGGATAACAATCACCGTCAGCACGGGTAAACATCACTGTCAACACAGGTACAATTCTGTCAACACGGAGAACAATCACTGTCAACACAGGTACAATCTTTGTCCATCACAGGTAATAATCACTGTCAACACAGGTACAGTCTCTGTCAACACAGGTACGATCTTTGTCAACACAGGTACAATCTCTGTCAACACAGGTAGCAATCACTGTCGATCACAGGTATGATTCGTCAATACGGACAACAATCACCGTCAGCACGGGTAACAATCTTTGTCCACACAGGTAAAAATCTCTATCAACACAGGGAAGCAATTCCGTCAACATAGATAACAATCACCGTCACCACGGGTACAATTCCGTCAACATGGATAATGATCTCTGTCAACACAGGGAAACATTTGAAGGATACTTCGCTGGATAATACGAAAAACTTAACCAAACAACTCTGTGGGGAAATCACTAGTGACACCTCCGAAAGTTTAAAGCATGAAATCTTTTACTGCTGACATAACAACAACCTGACAATAATCCCTCTGGGATGAAGAGAAACTTAACCAAGCAACTCTGCTAGGGGACGAATGTTATCATCACCTATCTCACGCCGAGAATTTGCACATCTAGAGATCCTTCTAAGCAAGAATCTCACTCCTCTGCAAGGGATAACACCTGAAACCAAAAAGGTAACCAACCAGGCTCATGTTTCAGAATGAATATGTTTGACAATGGCGTAATGCTCCATACGGCATGGAAATGCTACGCGTTTAGGTAGATGCAAATATGATAATATATGCAAAATGCAAAGATGCCAAGAGGCGCTTCAGCAAAATAAATGCTGAAGACAAGATCCAATCCGCTGGGGATAACTAGGTATCAAAGACATATTCCAACAAAATAAATGCTGGAACGGTGCAACCAACTCCGCTGGGGATAACCATCCTGCCGGGGAATGGCTCACAAGCTTGAAATTACGAACTCTGATGAGGATTTTCATCCTGTCGGAGGAAAAAACAACCTGCTGGGGAGAAGGAGAAACAATCCTGCGCGGGGATAATCCTTCTGAACCAAAGACGACTTGGTTATACTCTGCGGGAGTTACCCATGCTGGGTATTGATTGTGTACATACTCACTGCTAGAAATGCACTTTCTGTTAGTGACATCAAAATCCACTGAGGATACTCTCTTGGCAGCTTTCCTGGGGAATACTCTTCTGGGGAGAACCACCCACATCTAATAGGGAATAGTGCCATCTCAAATCTTCTGAGATAAGATGTGACTTCCATCTGCTGAAGAGTGATACAATCACTAGGTCACGGGACTCTAGCTGGGGAAACATAAATTCCTTGACTGTTTGTTCCAAAGGTAAGAACCCTGCAAAACACAAACGAGGCAAAACAAATCTATACAACAAGATCTATCCCGGTTAGCATTCGTGACATTCGTTCAGTCAATTCGAAGTTTTAGCAATTATTGGCAAGGGCCAGCAAGTTTATGCACATGCAAGTTTATCAAAAACATCGGTGTTTTTCATAAACAAAACAGTAAAGAACAAGTATCAAGTACTGAATAACATGCTTTATTGATAACGTGCCTGTAAATAGGCAAAATTTTGTACACGGGATGCAACTCCTGAAAAGAGGAAGTTACGCACAAACAAAAATACAAATATTACAGAAATACAAAGAAAATTTGTATACATGTCGGCAACGTGGTACAGACAAACACCATGAGCCGATCCTCCTATGACTCGCCTGACTCTGATGCTTTCCCGATACTCGATCTTTAGAAGAGATTGTTTCGGATATACGACCCTCAGGTACTCCCAAACCACTAAGCAATGCAGTATCAAACTCGGACTGCAGTCATTTGCTTTTTTCAAATCCCTAACTTTTGCGTGAACTGCCCTTTGCGGGTTTTCAATTCACCGGGATACCCTTTTTTGCCGAAGTTGCCCTTTTCAGGTTTTCAACTTCGCGGGTGTACATTTTTTCAATTTTATCCCTAAATTTTGCCCGAACCTTTTATTCCTTTTTTATGGTTCGCCGGGATGCCCCATTTTTTCCTGGACTCTCTTTTTTCTGTCCAGCGGGTCTCTTTAAGCAAAGTATTTTTTAACTGCGTCTGAGTTCATAGGGGATGTGAAATCCTCACCATCCATGGTGGACAACAATAAGGCTCCTCTAGAGAAAACCTTTTTGATGACATATGGACCTTCATAGTTGGGAGTCCATTTGCCCATGTGATCTGATTGTGGTAGGAGAATCTTTTTCAGCACAAGATCGCCCGTCTGAAAGTTCCGAGGACACACCTTCTTATCATAAGCTTTCTTCATCTGGCTCTGATACAACCGACCATATGCTAGAGAAGCAAATCTCTTCTCATCCATTAAACTGAGTTGATTCAGTCTATCTTTTACCCATTCTGCCTTATCTAGTTGGACATCACGCAAAACCCTCAGAGAAGGAATCTCAACCTCCAATGGTAGGACAACCTCCATACCATATACAAGTGAAAAAGGAGTTGCCCCGGTTGATGTGCGTACCGTCGTACGATAACCGTGCAAAGCAAAAGGCAACATCTCATGCCAGTCCTTATAGGTCATAACCATCTTCTGAACAATCTTCTTTATGTTTTTATTGGCCGCTTCAACAACACCATTCATCTTGGGCCGGTAAGGAGAAGAGTTGTGATGTTAAATTTTGAAATTCTGGCACAATTCCTTCATTATCTTGTTATTCAAATTTGAATCGTTGTCAGTGATAATCTGCTCCGGGATTCCATATCTGCAGATAATATCTTTCTTGATAAATCTGGCTACCACCTGCTTGGTAACATTAGCATACGATGCCGCTTCAACCCATTTGGTGAAGTAATCAATAGCTACCAAGATAAAACGATGTCCGTTGGATGCCGTGGGCTCAATCTTCCCAATCATATCAATTCCCCACATGGAAAAAGGCCAAGGCGACGACATAACGTTCAGAGGGCTCAGAGGCACATGAATCTTGTCCGCATAAATTTGGCATTTATGACACTTCTTTGCAAATTTTAAACAATTTGTTTCCATTGTTAGCCAGTAATACCTTGCTCTTAATAGCTTTCTCGTCATTGCATGTCCGCCGGCATGCGTGCCAAATGTACCCTCGTGGATTTCTTCCATTAGCAACTTAGCCTCTTTCTCATCCACACACCGTAACAACACCAAGTCATGGTTTCTCTTGTACAAAACCCCATCCGGATTCAAATAGAATTTCCAGCCAATCTCCTAAGAGTCTTCTGATCACGACTGGATGCCCCAGCCGGATACTCATGGATCTTCAGGAAGATTCCTCAATGGCGAATATGAAAGCGGGCCTATCAAGGCGGGAAATAACTATCCTGGGAGCCTCATTCCAGAAGTTAACCTTATACATCGAAGACAAAGTCACGAGAGCGTCTGCCATCTGATTTTCTGCTCGTGGTACATGGTGCAATTCCACCTTGTCAAAGAAAGGTAACAACCTCCTTGCATAATTCATATAGGGTATCAGATTGGGCTGACGAGTCTCCCACTCTCCCTTGATCTGGTTCACAACTAGAGCAGAGTCTCCATATACATCAAGATTTTCAATTTTCAGATCAATAGCTTCTTCGAGCCCCATAATGCACGCTTCATATTCGGCCTCATTATTGGTAACTGGAAAGGTCAATCTAGCAGTGAATGGGATGTGCGACCCATGGGGAGTAGTAATGATTGCCCCTATTCCACTTCCATATGAATTGACGGCACCGTCAAATATCAATTGCCATTTGGAACCCGGCTCTGGACCTTCATCAGGCAACGACTCCTCACAGTCCTTCATTTTTAAGTAAATGATATCCTCGTCAGGAAAATCAAACCTCATCGGCTGGTAATCATCTATTGCCTGCTCAGCTAGGTATTCTGACAGAACGCTACCTTTAATATCCTTTTGAGAAACATACTGAATATCATATTCTGTCAATACCATCTGCCATCGGGAAATTCTTTCGGAAAGTGCTTGCTTTTCAAACACGTATTTGATTGGATCCATCTTTGAAATTAGCATGGTTGTATGATTTAGCATGTATTGCCTCAAACGTTTGGCAGCCCAGGCTAGCGCACAACACGTCTTTTCGAGCATTGAGTAATGGGACTCACAATCTGTGAACTTTTTACTCAAGTAATAAATCACATGCTCTTTACGTCCAGTCTCGTCATGTTGACCGAGAACACAACCCATACTTTTCTCAAGAACCGTCAAATACATAATCAATGGTCACCCGGCTACTGGGGGTATCAATATTGGAGGTTCCTGCAAATATTATTTTATTTTTTCAAACGCCTTTTGACAATCTTCATTCCAGGTCACAACCTGATCTTTTTTCAGTAACTTGAATAATGGCTCGCACGTGGCCGTTAGATGAGATATGAACCAGTCAATGTAGTTCAACCTCCCTAAAAAGCCACGAACCTCTTTTTCTGTTTTCGGTGTTGGCATTACTTGTATTGCTTTTATCTTAGTAGGATCAACCTCAATTCCTTTTTCGCTCACAATAAACCCCAATAGCTTACCTGATCTCACCCCGAAGGTGCACTTGTTAGGATTTAGCCTCAGCCTGAATTTCCTAAGCCTCTTGAACAATTTTAGAAGATTGACCAGATGCTCTTCCTCCGTCTGGGATTTGGCAATCATATCATCAACATAGACTTCGATCTCTTTATGCATCATGTCATGAAAGAGTGTCGTCATAGCTCGCTGATAGGTTGCCCCGGCGTTCTTCAAACCAAAGGGCATCACTTTGTAGCAGAACGTTCCGCACGGGGTAATAAAAGTCATTTTCTCCATATCATCTGGCGCCATCTTTATCTGATTATAGCCCAAAAAGCCGTCCATGAAGGAAAACACGGAGAATTGAGCGGTGTTGTCGACCAACACATCAATATGAGGAAGTGGAAAGTCATCTTTTGGACTTGCTTTATTCAAATATCGATAGTCCACGCACATCTGCACCTTACCATCTTTCTTTGGTACAGGTACTATATTGCGGACCCATGAGGGATAAGTTGTGACAGCTAGGAAACCAGCATCCCATTGTTTCTGAACTTCCTCCTTAATTTTCACAGCTATATCTGGTCGAGTTCTTCTGAGTTTTTGTTTAACCGACAGACATTCTTCGCGCAATGGTAGACGTTGAACCACTATATCAGTATCCAACCCCGGCATATCTTCATAAGACCAAGCAAAGATATCACTGTACTCCCGCAGCATCTCAATAAGCCTTTGCTTGATATCACTTTGCAGTGCAGCCCCTATCCGGATATTCCTGACAACCTCTTTGGACCCCACGTTGATAATTTCAATTTCCTCCTGATGAGGCAGAAGGATTCTATCTTCTTGTTTCAAAAGTCGAGTCAGCTCTCCTGATAAGTCACTATCCTCAACAATCTCTTCTCCCGCTTGAAATATCGGGTGCTCGACGTCGAAGCGAGTCATAGGAAGTTCGTAATCGGTGTCGTGATCGGTGTCTTCTGAAATATGAATCATGCAATGAGAATGGTTAAATGTTTCAAATAATGCAAACAAAGCACATAACCACGTTGCCATTTTATTGTTAAAACAAAAATAGGAAAAACAAGGATCACAAAATTTGTATGAGAAAAACGCCTTTATTGATGATTAAGCAAAGTACACACATAAGCAAGTAGCCCTAAAAACAAAATCACTATGCCCCGGGTAGGACACAGGATTATACAATAATTAAGAAAATAAATCATTACTGTTTTGTAGTCACTGGGACAAGTTCCTGGATAGACCAGTTGCACAGATTCTGTCTTGGCACGCCGGGCTTAATCGACGAGTCCATATCACAGTCACTATCTCTGTCTTCAGCATCGGAAACAACATTGATTGTTTCATAGCAGAGCCTACCTGAAGTGATCACCACTGGTCCTTTGAACTTTGGCACACCAGATGCGGAAGGTGACGACGTCGGGCGATACCCCAACCCGAACTTGTCCATCTTGACAAGAATTTCCAAGACTTGGCCCCATCTTTTGGTTTCTCCAGCCTGAACCACTGCCTGAGCGTCTTTGTACGAAGACATGGCCACTTCTGGCCCTTTGACAGGAACATGAGACTTGTTCTTGATCTGCAACCCCTCGAACGCTTGGCATGGCGTCTCATGGATCTCCCCATCCACTTCGACGTACTTGAATGACGAGAGATGACTAACCAGAATGTCCTCCTCTCTGCAAATAGTAACAACACTGTCCCCAACCATGTATTTAAGTTTCTCATGCAGCGTGGACGTCACAGCCCCTGCAGAATGTATCCATGGTCGCCCAAGTAAACAGCTGTAAGCTGGATGTATGTCCATAATGTAGAACACGGTGTCAAACAATTTTGGCCTGACTTGGAGTGGCAATGTTATGGACCCAAACACCGACCTTCTGGTCCCATCAAAAGCCCTCACGACCAAATCGCTTGGCGTGCATATGATTCCCCGAACATCTAGCTTCATCATAGCCTTCTTTGGCAACACATTCAAGGATGATTCGGTGTCTACAAGAACATGCGACATAACAGTGCCCCGACACTCCTTTGAAATGTGCAAGGCCATATTATGGTCCCGACCTCTAGGCATCAAATCAAAGTCAGTAAATCCCAGGCTGTGGCCAGTATTCACATGCGCCAATACCCCCTCAAGCTGATTGACAGTTACTTCCTGAGGTACAAAAGACGTGTCCAAGATTCTCAACAAGGCATTTCAATGGGCCTCAGAACAAAGCAACAAAGACAGTATTGAAATTTTGGAGGGCGTCTGCTGCAAGTGCTCCATAATCTTATAGTCACTTTTGCGAATCAACCTCATAAACTCTTCTACATCCTTGACCGATGTTTCTTTCTCTTTTGATTGGGAGGTTCCTCCTTCATTCACTTTGGCTTTGCCTCTAGCAATCCTTTCAGCCTCGATTTCGGGTGAAGTGAAGATTCTACCACTTCGGGTCATGCCTCCCGCTTCAACAAGACTACCCACTGCCCCTGCTGGCTGGATATCGACATTGATCTTCTCCCCATTGCAAAAAGCTTCCAACCCATAATTCCATGGAATGGCTTTCGTACTCTCATAAGGAACGGGTCCTGCTTTCGTTATCGTGATAGTTGGCCGCTTGGCGGACGCTGATATCGTAATAGTCTTTTGTGGAATTGTAATTGTTGTGACCACACCCTGCTTTTCACATGTTACCTCACCATGTTTCTTAATAGTAGTGCGGTAAAACTGCAAAGTTCCCTCATCAATCATGGCCTGAGTACCTCTTTTCAAATCAATACAGCCCTCTGGTCGGGTCCAACAATCCAAACAGTACTCATCACATCCGGGGAAGACCCCTCCTTTCAACAATCTGCTTTTAACATAGCTCAAAGGTGTCTTCAGATCATTTACGTCCATAACCAAATCCAAATCCTCTTCTGTCAAAACAGCATTCGCTCCATGATTCGGCATTGGTTTCTGTACAATATTGGGACCATCATTACTGAAGTTGATGACTTTACTATCAATCAAATCTTGGACTTTATGCTTAAAAGCATGACAACTCTCGATATCATGTCCGGGTGCCCCAGAATGAAATTCACACTGCTTACTAGTATCATACCCGTAAGAGAGCACTCCTGTGGGTGGATCCAATGTTCTCTTCTCAACCAGATTCAAACTCAATAGCGTCTAAAGCAGCTCTGCATACGTTGATGGAGGTGTATCAAATACCCTCTTTGGCTTCCCATTGTGGATCCTTCTCTGAGCAGGATTATACCTTTGTTGTTGCTGCTGTTGCTGTTGTGGTTGTTGTCGTTGTTGTGGTATAGGGATCGTCACACTAGCAACCTGTTGTTGAAGATACTGATTCCAACCTCTACCTCGTCCTCGACCACCATACACTGCACTGGCGTCTCCTTGCCTTTTACCACCAAAGACCTTTTTCGCACCTCCAGCTGAGGTCGATTCACCGGCTTGAATCTTACCAATTTTGATGCCATTTTCAATCTGTTCCCCCATGAGTATCATGTCAGAGAAACTACCCGTCGAGCAATTGAGCAATTTATCATAATACATCCCAGAGAATGTTCCAACAAAAATATCAATCAATTCCCTTTCAACCATAGGTGGTTGGACTCTTGCCGCCAGATTGCGCCAGCGCTGAGCATATTCCTTGAAACTTTCCCCGTTCTTCTGTGAAAGACTTTGAAGCTGGACCCTATTTGGTGCAAGATCACTGTTGTATTGGTAATGTTTGACGAAAGCATCAGCCAATTCTTTCCAACTTCCGACCTGTGCAGGCTCTAGTCCCATGTACCATTCCAGTGATGGTCCTGACAAACTATCTTGAAAAAAATGCATAAGCATCTTCTCATCATCAGAGTAAGCAGACATCCTCCAGTAGTATGAATGCACATGAACCCGTGGGCATGTATCCCCTTTATATTTATCAAAAGTGGGAGCTTTGAACTTCAATGGCACTCTCAGCCCAGGAACCAGCCCCATGGTAGCCATGTCTAAACCTGCAGAATTTTGATTGGCTATACCTCTCATCTGTTCCTCCAGCATTTTAATCCTCCGATCACTATCAGTGGGACCCTAAAAACCCATGCCTTGCCCAGAAAAGGCATCTTCCTAACGATATCTATTCCAGTACGGACCCTCGTTACCATATCCATCATAAGCAGCATTACGACCATGACCATGACCACTTTGGAAAAACCTGGGGTCATACCTCAGATTGCCAAGCTCTTGATTAGCAGCCACTATCCTAAAACTAGTATTGAAAGGACCCATCCCAGCACCAGTGGTATTCACATTGCCAAAACCAGCATTACCGTAGCCATTATTACCATAACCTTGATTGTTATCACCAAACCCTCCGTTGCCGAAGCCCTGATTATTGAAGCCATCATTGCCATCCCGATTGCCAAAGCCAAGACCCTGATTGTTGTCACCGAAACCAGTATTGATACCAACATTCCTGTTGATTTCCACGTTCCCATTCACATTATCATCATTTCTGTTACCAGCGTTGCCGTTGCTGTTGCCAATACCAGTCTCACCAGCATTTGGTATCACTTCCTCCCTGCGAGGAGTCTCAACATGAGCAGAGTTGTATTCAGTATTACCAATCGCTCACGCCAGCAGCGGTTGCACCAAAGTTTGAAGATGTTCCTGGCCCTTAGCCACAGCTTCCATAGTCTGCATGAATTGGGCCAACCTATCTCGGATCTCCTGCATCTCGGACTGTACTTGATCCATGATCTTCTTACTGTTGCCTCTTGTAGCGTACCGGTGAGCTCTCTGTTCGTCAATCCTAAAACAACCTGTAAGATGCAGGAGATAAGATTCGAGCTCAAAAATGTACCTGCCATGCGATATGAATATGCAAATGCGCACGTGTAAATATGCAACAGGTTAATTCCCCCCCCCCCCCCCAATTCTAGTTCCGGAGAATAAGCCATAACGACAATGGAGTCCCAAGTAAGCAAGCGCAGAATCAGAAACCTCATACATAAACAAATGCCAAGAGGAAGAGTACAAAGATACAACTGAATACAACTGGAAAAGACCTCGGCCAACAAGCCTGGCGATGGTCAAAATACAAGTGCGAATAACAAAAGCAAAGCAAAGATAAATCATGCTAAACGGCGCACTCTGACATCTTCCAATATCATCAACGTCTCCGAATGACCTAGTTTGGAGATTAGCTCCTGTATCAGTAATGCATGACGCTCAACAGTGGATCTCAGCTTTTTGGCGTCCTCTTCACAAGTTCCTCTGCCAGAACACTCATCAACCCTGCGTCTCTTGGAGCCAACCTTCAATTCACCACCCCTAGTGTCTTGGACCATACTACTCACTCTAGACTCAGCGTCACGTCTAATAGATACCTCTTCAGCAATCTTCGCATCCTTAGCACTGATCTGCTCCTCTAACTGGGAAATCTAAAGCTTCAACCCATCTTCACGCTCCTTCCGTTTGGTAAGCGTTGTATTCCACAAAGATTCCCATTTGGAAAGTCGAGAATAAGCCTTGCTCAGAAGTTCTTTCTTAGTAGCAAGTACACTACTAACACCATTCAGGGTTACTCCTACTTTCTCTCTCTTGCTGGTTTCTTCAGTCAAATTTGAACCCAACCTATTAATCATCTCAGTCTGCTTCTTCAAAGTGAAAGCTGCCTCATTCTTCTCATGCCTAAGCTGGAAAATCTCTTTCTCTAGCTCTTCATTCGCTCGTTGCAACTCTTCCTTCTCAGCCAGCAGCTTGTTATACTTCTCAATCTCTACTGAAGTAGGTTCCTCGATCATCGGAAGATACAAAGGCTCTGCAGCAGGATATGGCATCAAAGAAGTCCTAACTCTCTCATGAATCCAGAGCCGATAAGGATTATAAGCTCGACTGTCACTCTTACCAAGCAATGTCTTCCCTCTTCTGTGAATACTACCCCAAGCACACCTCAATCTGACCAAAACATCTCCATCTAATAAACCTGTGAGATACAGAGATTCCTGTATCTCGTCTTCAACCGGAGAGTCCCTCAAAGCATAGCCAAATTGTCTCACAAGCAGAGAAGGGTTATAGTTAATACAACATTTCCGTCCAATCAAAGGAACGTTCGGAAAGCCACTGCAACTATATATAATATTCACTCCGATCAGGTTCCGATCAAACCAAACAATGTTCTCAGCACACAATCCCATCAATCTAGAAGACCAATCTAAAGTACCGGCAGTATCAACAAAAGGTCCCTTCTAAGGAAGATGTCCCTGAAACCACCTGGATAGAAGAGGCACACAGCAAGAAACATTCTTTCCCCGACGCTTCTCGTTCTTATAATGAACAGAATGATAAACGTCACCCAAGAGAGTAGGCACCGGATTCTTCGAAGTAAGAATAAAGAAAGCATCTGAATCAACAAAATCAGGCAAGTTAGGGAACAAGACAATCCCATAAATGCAAACAGCTAGAATAACACTGAAGGCAATCCAACATCCATCCTTCGCACACTGCGTAGCCTTCTCAACCAAGCAAGAAAGATGAAAACCATAAGCTCCATTCAGCTTGACCAAACCTCCGGGGAACTCAGAAGCATCTAAACTGACGATCTCAGCAAGCTTAGCCAACTCAGGCTCAGTATCCTCATGAACAAAAGGCATCTGATCTAACACAGGAACTCCCAGCATATCAGAATACTCCTCCAGAGTAGGAGCCAAGATAAAATCAGGGAACAAGAAGCATCTCAACTGAGGTTCGTAAAACTGCATCAAAGTATACAATCCAGTCGTCTCAAACACCGAAGGTCTGTACAACAAACTGAGCAGCTTCCCATAAGACCCTCTAAACTCAGCCCTCACTCTCTGATCTTCTAGAGCAACCAACTGCAATAAGGAACTAATATTTGGAGAAGGCAACCTGTAAGCAACTGTTCTCTTCATGGACTCCATGTCTGGCAAGAAGAACACTAGAACCTGAGGGGAAAAACACTCCTGCAACATAAATACACGTTAATGAAATGCAAACATGAAAATGCACATGCATATGCAAACAGGGGATCAAGTGCAATGATGAAAAACTGTGTTGTGCTATACTGACACTTGAGAACCATCATGTCTTCTCCTCAAACCAAACCAACTACAAAAGAACCCTCACAACTAATTCTTACTAACACTGACAAACCAGGTGTTTTGAGGCCAGAGTTTTCCTGTAAAAAGACCCACTTATCCTTTCACAGGTATGTACTTAACTCGCAGACGAGGTACAACATCTTATGCGGTCATCAGCGTCACAGACTTTCGAGAGCGATGATACGATACCCATAAGGTGTGGCATCATCAACCCTTGAAGAGGCTTCACTTAGCCGAATCCCAAATGATAGGTCCCCAGATTCGACAACCCTTAAATCCAACAACCTGTCGAGCCCAAAGGGCCAGGAAAGATGCCATCAAAGAGAATCTCGTCTGAGCGTAAATTTCGTAGCTAGCTGGTGCAAGCAAAGCAAGCAGGCTAACCACTACTCTCTACTTCTAAGTCTATGTGCACTCAAGCCCAGGTCCGGCTTATCTCTCAAACTAGCCCTCTACCCACAGAATAACAACAAATATATACAGTACTGAAAGTAAAGACAAAAAAATAAATACACATAAAACCCCAGACGGGAAAACAAGCGCTAGGATTGACTCGCATAGGGAACCACTGAAAGTCCCCAGCAGAGTCGTCAGCTGTCGCTACTGCGAAAATCGGCGCCGGCTATGACAGAAGAGTCGCCACCGTGCGTTATTTATCCCACAGGAGGGAAAGGAAACGCTCAGAGTAAACCTAACGCAAAGATGGAAAGGAATGGTCATCGCAACCAAATCCTGGATTCGGGGGTCGGTTACGAAAGGGGAATGTATTATCACCCCTCACATCCGTCGTACTCGACGGGATCCACGCTAGTTTTCTATCTAAGGGTGTGTTTATCTATCTACTCTACAGGTCTGGGTTAAAAGAAAATAAAATGACTCGGCAAAGTATCGCACTTTATGCCTATGTATTCCCGTCTGGAACGAGAAATCAGAGTCAACGTAGTTTGCCTAACTACGGGTTATGGGGGAAGGTTGCTCGTCAAGATATCGCATCTTGTGCCTACGTACTTTCATACGGCATGAAAGATCATAGCAAACGTAGTTCGGGCTACGGAAGACACAAGCTTGTCTGACAGTTTTTTATCTCCTTCTGAAAAGGGTTTCCTGATTAAAGGTCCAAGAGGACAAAAGCAGAGTTTGAATGTTTGTTTGAGTTTTTTACGAAAAGAACTGTTTTTTAGGATGTTTGCAATCTCAGTCGCACTAGAGACTATGACCCAGGAGTGAACGCTTCATATGTCACCCAAAGGGTACCACACTAACATCCAGATTACTGGAGAGAGACCCTCCACCAACCTTTTCCCAGATAGCTTAAGGCTCGTAATGCACGACTTCAATTAACCTTATTACTGTGTTTTTGAATTGTTTTGAGATGAGAAAAGAGAGACACCCTAAAACTATGGTTGAAAGGGGAATCTACCTACAGTTATCATGCATGGGTCAAAAAACTTAATGTCTGTCATAATTCCCTCTTGCACAGAGGAAATCAGAGATCCTAGGGGAAACAGCAAAAGAAAACAAGCAGTAAACAGTAAACATGCATGCTATGCAACAGTACCATTGAGGCAAGGAAGAAAACAATAGGCAAGAGTAGACAAGCTCCACCTCAAACCTAAGGATAATCAACACAAGCAAAAGACAATACAGAGAAAGATAAAAGATACAGAGGAGGCAACCCAAGCAGCAACAACCTACAGCAGACAGTAACAGTAAGCTCTAAACAGCACAGTTGAAATGACAGCAAAGTTGACAACAAGACTTCATCTTCAAGCTAACTTCTATCTTCAAAATTCTATCAAACTTCATCTTCAAGCTCTAGCAAGCACACTCCAAGCAGAGGAACAATCACCAAGATCAAGGTTGAAATGTTGAAAACTTAATGAAAACCAAAGGAAATCATCAAGTACCAACATTGAAATGGAAAGGTATCCTCAAAGTTCTACTCACCTATGGGAATACCACACATCCCTCCAAAGGAGAGATGGAGTTTCCCTATGAGGACTTCATGTCATTGGATGGAATAGAAGCACACAATGCATTCTATTTTTGATGAAGAAATCAAAACTATCTCTAATGGCTCTTCCTAAAACCCTAATTTCCTAAGCTCCTAAAACAACCCCTAAAGGAAAAGGAAACTTCAACTCCAAGCTCCAATCTTCAAGCCATAGCATCTATATCAAGTCCAGAAGACCTCCCAAAAAGGATTCCAAGCCAAGCAAGCTCCAAAGTCACCAACCAAGCCAAACAAGCAAAGGTACTCAAGAGAGAACAACACAAACACAAGCAATTTGCAAAATTCAAAAAAAATAGGAAACAAAGTTGTAAAATTGTAATTAAATTCCTAGGGGAACATACATGTTTGAACAGCGTAGGGTTAAAATATTAAATCCGAATTCAACATCTAAGTCACCTAAATAATTTATAGATTGAAATGTATCAAGGTAATCCACAAGTTTGGGAAGGCTCTAACCTCAACACCTTAAACAGAACCTAAATTTATTCTAAAATTCTAATAAAACTCCTAAGGGAACAAGAATATCTACCCTAAAACATACTAAAAAATCAAAGCCAAATTCATCACCAATTGGAAGAACAAAAGTCTACAAAACAGATGGTCAAATATGTAAAACAAAGGACATTAGCACAAAAGAAAAATCATAACTAATTCCAATTAAATCCTAAATATGAAAAATCAACGCCTAAAATTTCTTAAGACATTCAGGAACTACAAAAAAAAAATTCATAATTTTTTTATTAGTTTTACTATTTTTTACGTAACTAATCCAAACAGCCATGAAAACAGAAAAACAAAGAAAAGAAATTAAAGAAATGACAAGAGAGGGTGTAATCAGCAGGAACTTCCTGTTGTAATTGCTTGGGCCTGAAGGGAGGGGGTGCGCGTAGCACATTAAACCAAGGCTCACACGCATAATGCACAAAACCAGTTAATCAGAATTAAAAGGAAAAAGCGTTACACGGTGGGAATCGAACCGAGGTTCCCTGGGTTAACTTCATTTGCGCTTGGACACGTGGCACGCTACGTGCGCTTGGATGCGCAGAAGATGTCAACAATGAGTGGCGATCGGACAACGCATGTTCGTCTTCTTCCTTGGACTCGCAGGAACAGTTCCGGCCGGCCTCTCCTCCGTCATACTCGCCGGACATCCAACAACAACAACAACTTCAACAAAACTCAGCCGTTTCACATGAAATTTACGTCGAAATTCATCTACTTCTCGTGAGGATTCCAAATATCTCATCCAAAATTATTAATAATGCAAGATCAAAGAGAAACGAAGCAAACAAAGTTTGGTACCAAAAACTAAAATTCATCAAAACCTCTCCAAATTAATTTTAAACTCAACCTTATGTCATGGAGGTTATAGATCAAGCAAAAACTAAGCAAAATCATGCCAGAACAGTCCATACAATATCTCACAAGTTTGGAGCTCCAAATTTCGAACGTTATAAACATCAACAATTATCATCCAGAAATGATCTACATGCTTCAAGGAGTGCAAAGAAACAAAAATGGCAAAGAATCATCAAGTATTAAGAGAGATATGTTGAAATTCAAGTACCTAGTGGAGAACTTCCACTGAGCCTTTAATCCTTGATGAAGCTTCGCAAAACTCTCCAGAATCATTCAATGATCTTCAATAAAGTTTTCTCAATTCACAATTTGGCTTGAAACGATCTAGATCTTAGAATTCACTTTTTGAGTTTTCTTCACTTTTTCAAGCTTGTTCTTGATCAATTCTGCTCCAATTTCCAAAACTGATGATTTGTGAAGGTTAAAAATGTTATATACAATGGATATGGATCCAAAGAAAGCTCAATCCTTGCCTCTAGACCCAAAATGAATTTTCAAAATTTCACCACTTTTTGCTCTTGAGTGTACACGAAAATGGCATTGTTTTGGCTCCAAAATGATTCAATTCAACTAATAACAGCATGTGGAGTGTGAATGGTTGGGATTTGATCCTTGTATTTGATCCAATGGCTATTTTTGATTATGTAACTTCATGGTGAAGTAATCTAAATGACAACTCCCAAAACATGGCCTATGCTCAAAATTCTGCCAATGCCAATGTTCTTAGAATGTGATTTCCATTCAAAAAATGTACTCACATGACATATTTTGGTCCTCTAACTCAAAAAGTCAATTTTCCCTCCTTAATCCATTTGAAAAATTCCCCTTTTAGGCCATTTTAAGTGACTTTTTGCTATGAGCCAAACCAATTCCACATGACCACTTGGTTGCACTTAAAATCATGTTTTGAGCAAGTTCCATGTTGAACAAATCTCCATTTGAAGAGTGCAAGTTGGAGATTTTGACCTATGATTGAAAATGTCTTATAATCTCACTTTCCCAAAATACCCCTGACTTGTAAACCTCATAACTTGAGTTCTACAAATCAGATGGAAGACTTCTAGTACAATTTAGAAAGCTAATATCATGAGGAACAACTTTCATGTTGGCTAAAAGTTCAGGTGAAACCTCATTCTAGGTCAAAAATAGCTTTGAAGTTAGATGATTTTCAAAGACAAATTTCAGTGGCATCTAAGGGCTTGTAACTTGTCTGGGCCATAACTTGAGTTCTATAAATCCAATGGAGGACTTCTAGTACTAAAATTAAAGGTATTGAGATGCTATACAAGTTCCATGTTGGCCAAAGATCCATTTGAAACTTGTATCTTGACTTATGTGGTCTTGAAGTTAGGCACTAAACAGGAGATTTTACACTGAAACCCGAACTTAGCAACTTCCCACACTCTTGATTCTTCTTGATTTGATCTTGGCACAACACCACAAATGTATTATCACATCATTTCATGAACTCCATGACCTAAAAGTAGGCCTTGATACTCTTCAATTGTCCAGTTGACCTAGAATTGACCCAGATGAAACCCTAATTGCTTGCACCTCAACTATGGCTCTTGCATTTGACATAATGACTTGATTAAACTCTCCCATGGCCCTATAGGCATTCTATGAGCTCCATACACATCCTCTTCTCACATTCAACACTTCATAACCCTCTGATGGTCTTCAGTTGATCCTCAAGTTAGGAGAAGATTCACACTCAAACATCTAAACCCTTAGGCATTCAAACCACCTTCTGATGACTTTGACCACTCTTCAATCTTGAATGAGACCTCTTGCTAGGCATCTCTTGACAAGAATAACACTTGATCCCCTGCTATATGAATGATAACATGATATGCAAATGATATAACTATGCAAATGTTAATTCAATGAAACATAAACCAGGTAAGAACAGGTTGGGCAAAATTTGGGGTGCAACAGTAAGGGGGGTTGTTAGTGATCAAGGGGAGGATCTCAAGTTGTGATAAGTTCGAATCATTTGAGTTGGGATAGTAAAACCAAGTTGGACAATTAATCTTCAAGTGAAAAACCAAGAATCATGTTCCATGAAAAATCCAAGTGAACTTGGGAGTTGTAATTTCAATTTTAAATTTGAGCTCCATATGCAAGACCAAAGGATTTTTTTATGGGCATCAAGTGGGGTTACAATATGTAGTTGTTAAAGGTTATTAATTCAAAAGAGTTTCTTGTTTTTGGTATGATTAAAATTTCATTAAGTGTTAGATTCATGGTTTACATAAGAGTTCAAGGTTGGTCACAATTGGAGTCTTTACTATACCTATTTTAAGATCTATTTTTGGGTTGTGCAAGACTAGAAAAAATAATGAGTGGAAAAACAAGTGGTTGGTCTTCTCATATATAAAATGGAAGTTTGAGTTTCTTAGAAGCCATTTTTAAGCGCAACTAGTTCACAACCAGTTCACCACCAAGTCCAAACGGGAAGCTAAAAATGATGTTATTCACCATCTCAATTTAAGAGGCATTTACAAAACGATCATTGCTTCAAAATACAAGGAAAATGAGTGCAAGTTATGAAACATTGAAAAGTATGCTCCATTATATTTAAATTCACACCTGGATTTGCCTCAAAATTCAGGATACAAAAAAAGCCAAAGAGGATTCAAGACCAATGTCTATAAAGACAAAGTATTTCAATCGATTTTATTGTTACAGTAATTGTTATTAAGAAATCTCCAAATAAATTTACAAGGGCAATACATGAATTGAAAATCCTAAATCTATACCACTTCATACTGAGAAATCTCTTTAGTATCACATGTGCCATCGATGTTTTATCAAGTTGAGGCATTGAACCCATGTATGGCCGAGTTAAGCTTCCTTAAGAGATCCATAATACATCTTCAGCATTGAGTCGCAAACTCCACCTGTATAACCATGTTTGTTCCTACGTCGCAGGAAACACAAAGGTTTTAAAGAAGAGAAATAAAGTTTTTAGCAATAACTTTGATTGGCATTTGCGATAAGTTATAAAATGGTATACATTTATGTTGAGTCGGTCAAGACAGGAAGCTTGGGATCAAAGAGCTCACATTTGTTTTTGTTTCAAATTGATATCCTCAAACAATAGCAACCCCCTGTTCATGACAACACCCCTACAAGACGAAGACAGAGTGAAAAATTCATCAATCACCAGTTTAGAATTTATTTTCCAATCTTCAACCCGACTCACGCTCATACCAACCTATGACCAAAAAAACCTTAGCCTTCAGGAAATCCCCGAGCAATGCAAGCCGTCTCCTACTAGAATGCGACAGTCTCGAATTTGAAGGGGATTAATCTCCTTGCCTTTAAGCACGACCAAGACCATACCTTCCAAGAACGTGAATAGAAATAGTTAATTCAGAACAGAAATCACTACTAATCACCTTAAAGAGGAAGAAAACTCATTCAAATTTTCAAAAACATCTCTAGAAAGAACAAGATGAATATGGAAAGTTCGATATTGCGCACATAAACATGTCCAATTAAATTTGGAAATAAATTTATCAAAAATTAAATATTTTAGGAAAGAAATTCATGGTTGATTTGTTCAACTAACTATAAAAGGGGGTGTATTCGCAGAAGAACAGGGAGAGCAAGCTTAGAACAACAGTGTCAACACAACATCACAAAAATTCACAAATTCGCAGATCCACAAACCCTAAAACGACAAAGATTAAGAGATCATAAACGTATCTGAGGGTCGTATTCCGTCGTCACCGTCATCGGAATCTCTCCCATCTCGTTGCGGAGCTTGCTTCATCGTTTTTGCCGACATTCCTTATAAAATAACTAAATTTCATTATAACTTAAGATTAATCTTTAATTTTATTTTCCACTTATTTAATTCTAATTTTCATACCTATTTAGATTTAATTTAATCAAATAATTCACAAACAATTAAAACTCAATTTCTAAATGCTAAATCAACCACTTCCACAACTCACAATCCACTCCTAACTTGACTATCTATTTCAATATCTCATGCTACCTACTTATTTACATTATCCATTATCATCGCTTGCACACCAATTTACATTTTCAATTATCACCGTTTTATTTTACGTCGCTTATTTCCTCTCCGAAGGAAAGGTAAACCGTTTGACCGCCGTGTCAATAGTCCTTAACCTTCACCTACACCTTTACCTTTCAAACCTTAAGACTTTGAGTCGCCATACTCATGCTTAGGCATCCCGCCATGGACAATCCACCCTTTTCCCTAGCCTTAGAATTAGGAGTCGCCACACTCCATGTAGGTTCCCGTCGTGGATTACCTACTTACACCCTTTTTAATTTAACTTACAACATAGAATCGGAGTCGCCGCACTCTAATGTAAGCGCTTCCCTAAGAACGTTTACATCCCCCCTGGAACCTTGACCATAATCAAGAAGTTCCTCTTCCTCCCTCATTGAGGGGAACTACGATTACTTTGATTTCATCCCCTACCGCGGATATGTAGGCACAAGATGCGAATCTTGGCGAGTAAACTTAGGACTAATTCCTTAGGCCTTTCTCTTTACCCTTAACCCTTAGCATTACCCTTAAGCAGATAACCACAACAATAGCACATTTTGAAACAAGAGGTTCCTGTAGAGTACTACAGAAGTTTAGGATGCTAATACCTTTCCTAAGCTTAACCAACCCCCGAACCTTAGATCTCTCCCCGCATTGTGTTTACGATGCAAATTAGGTTTTTCCTTTCTTTAACCTTTCCTTCGGATAAATTAAAGACCGGTTGTGAATCAAGATTGTGATTCAAATTAATCAATAACTTGATATCCTATTCTCACTGCAACACCAGGCTTGAGAATATACATAACATTATAGTGGAAAGTAGTGATGGACCTGTAAGTTTGGCGTGCATTAGTCCTCATGAAATTCGCGTTCAAACGAGATTTTCTTTGATGACTACCTTTCCAGTCTGTTTCGGATAGTTAAGAGGATGTTGGATCTGAGGATTGTCGACTCTGGAGACTGATCATTTGAGAGTCAGCTAAGTGAGGCCTCTTCGTTTGACTATGATGCCAAACCAGAAATGGTGAACGTATCATCGTTTCTCGAAAGTATGTGACGCCGACGATCGCATAGGATGTCGAACCTTATCAGATTAGGTCCATACCTTGTGAGTGGGAGGTATTTCAGAAAAGACTATGGGAAGATCCTGAGCTATGTCTGTAAAATCTCAAGACATGAGTTGGGAGGTATTCACACTCTGTTGCAATTTTATGATCTTCAGTTGCACTGTTTCACATTCCTAGGCTATGTCTTGATGCCTACTTTGGAAGAGTTTGCTATGCTGATAGGAGTTCCAGTCCTAGAGCAAATGTCTTTCTATCACTCTGAAGCAGAACCTAACTTGACCAAGCCAGCCAATGCTCTTCATCTGGATATCTCTGATTTGGATGGTAAGATGGTGTGGAGGAATGGATTCCCTAGCTTTTCATTGTCATTCTTGGTAAGCAGAGCTCAACACTTTGCTAAGGAAGGTTGTTGGGTGGTTTTCAATGCTATTTTGGCTCTCTGTATTTATGGCATAGTCTTGTTCCTTAACATCCCAGATTTCGTTGATTTGGACGCCTTCCATATTTTCACTTCTAAGAACCCTGTGCCTACTCTCTTAGGAGATGCCTACCATTTTGTGCACTACAAGAATGAGAACAGAAGAGGGAAGAATGTCTCATGTTATGCACCTCTTCTTTATAGATGGTTTATGGATCATCTTCCTAAGTCAGGACCCTTTGTTGATACTGCAGACATAGTTGATTGGTCAGAGAGGATCATGCGCTTGACATCAGAGAATATTGTTTGGTTCAACAGATACTTGCTTGGGAATGAGATTATCTACAGCTGTGGAAACTTTCCCAATATTCCTTTGATAGGAAGGAAAGGTGGTGTCAATTACAATCATGCTATCGCTGTTCGACAATTTGGATATGCTCTGAAAGGACCCCCGAGGGAGGAGGAAATACAGGAATCTCTGTATTTCATAAGATCAATTGGCAGTGAGACTTTGACCAGATTGGGGAAAGCTTGAGGAAGAATCCACCAGAAAGGAAGATCTTCTTTGGGTAAAGGGGACTGTAGAGCCTATGGACCATATGTTGAGTGGATCCAAGAGAGGGTTGAGAGGTTGTTATTACTGTTCTTGGTCAGAGAGCCTCTATATCCTTTGGTAGTTGAAGAACCGACAACAATCGACATTTAGAAGTATAATCAACTGTGGGCTGAAAAGATTGAAGCAGCTTACATGTCCAAGATGAAGACAGAGACTCTGAACAAAATGGGGAGAGAATTGACTGAATAAATTTGTGCCCGAGAACGAGTAGGTCAATATCTGAAGAGCGCTAGCAATATCCTCAAGGACAAGAAGAAAGAGCTAGAAAGAGCACACCTGGAGATATCAAAGTTCAACGCTAAGTGGAATGCAACTTTGACCAACAAGATGAGGAGAGAGGATGAGCTCCATCAGCAGATTGATAGGTTGAAGACTCAGCTCTGAATCAAAGATGAAAACGATCCAGTTGAATCATCTCGTCAGTACGAAAGTGACTGTAAGCTACGAGAAGCTCTTGCAACGTTAGAGGAATACAAGATGAGAGTAGAGTTGAAGAAGCCCAGACTTGAAGACGCTTTCAAGGAAGGTGCTTGGGAAGAGTATGCTCAAGGCTTGAAGGATATCACCAGCAGGAGAGAGTTTCTCATTCAGGCATTGGTTGCACAACCTGATCATCTAGATACGAAGAAGTTATTAGAAGAGTTCCAGATTCGCTGTCATGGCTGATGCAGTTTTCCCTTGTTCTTATGTATTTGTTTTTATCTTGTATTCAGACCATCACCAGGATTTTTGGATGAGGTCGTATTGATGACTTTGTTGTTTTCCTTGGTGATATGTTATATGCGCTGGCGCTTATCCTCATTTTATTTATGAGAGGGATTTTTGTGGCTCTATATGTGGTTTCTCTTGTTTATTTGTGGAACTAGAATCAATGGGAGAATTTCCCTGAATCACATTTACATGCTTACATTTTGCATCATTATCATACTGCATTGCAGGTGTTCTGGGTGTCGTGAACCTTATTTCTCTCTGTGGTTTTCTCTCAGCAGTGTTTCAGGATAGCAGACCAGACGTTTCACCGTTACTCGACCAGAGGGAATCAGCAGAGAGCTATGGATCAGATTCAGCTAGAGTTTCAAGAGTTCAGGGACCGTATGGCTCAGTTCATGGATCTTATGCAAGGGGTTGCTAATGGTCAAGAGCAGCTAAGAACACTAGTCCAACCTTTGATTGATAGGGTGGATGGTAATGGAGTTTTGCATGGTGGGACCACTGTCGTTCCTCCCTAGGCTGATGGGAGTACTCCTCAAGCTAATGTTATTCCTACTATTGTTATTCCTCCGGGCGGAGGTAATCAACCAGGAGCTCATATACCAGGTGAAGCGGGCGTTGCACATGGGGCAACAGGTCCTAAGTGGGAGGATGATGAACATGATGATGTTTTCTCTATGGGAGATCTGGGTGTATGCTTGCAGACTGATGTAGATAAGAGGTTTAAAATGATCGAAGAAAAGATGATGAATTTAGAGAATCAGAATTCTCTAGGGCTTGATATGTCTAACATGGGGCTGATTCCAGGTTTCAAGATTCCACCCAAGTTCAAAGTGTCTGACTTTGATAAGTACAAAGGGACAACTTGTCCCAGAGTACACCTCCGATCATACTACAGGAAGTTGTCGGCCTACTCAGACGATGAAAAACTGTTGTTGCACTTTTTCCAAGACAGTTTGTCCGGACCTTCACTAGAATGGTACATGGGCCTTGAAGGGACCAATATCGTAAGATGGATGGATCTTGGAGAGGCCTTCATCTATCATTATCAGTACAATAATGACCTGGTGCCCAATAGAGTTTAGCTGCAGAACCTTTCTCCGAGGAGTAACGAGGGGTTCAAAGAATATGCCCAAAGGTGGCGTGAACTAGCTGCGAGAATTCAACCTCCAATGGTGGAAAGTATTGCACCCCAAAATTTGCCCAACCATTTCTTGTACTTGGCTTGTGTTTCATTTCATTTTCGCATTTCTGCATTTGCATAGCATTTGTGTTCGAGGCAGGGGATCAAGGTTTTTCGTGGCTCAGATTTCTTTTAGTGCAAGAGACTGAACAACGAGCATTAGAAGCTCCGACATTTATTTTGTAGGACATTTTCAGCTCAGTAGGAAACATTCAGGCTATATCAAGCATTCCCACAATTACAGTATTCAAGAGCAAGTTTCAGAGGCTGAACAGGGCTTACAACGGGCAAATATGCAGATTTCCCTCCAAAAGGCGCCAAAATTCAAATTTTAAAGGTGTTAACCGGTTAACCAAATGGTTAATCGATTAACCAAGTCAAAATCAGGTCAAATTTGAAGTTTTGAAGGTGTTAATCGATCAACCATATGGTTAACTGATTAACCAGTGCAAATTTTAGCTCTGCACGGGAATTTTCAAGTGAAGCCACTTTGGGGTCCAATTTTTATCACTTGTGAATTGTTTTTAAACCAAAGGAAGGATCTAGAACCATTTCAAATTTTAGTTAACTTTCAAATCATTTCAAAAAAGAAGGTGACTGTCAAAAGAGTTAGTCCAGGAAAAAATAGGGAAATAAAAAAAGAATGACGATTAACAAATCATGTGATTCCAGGTACACCAAAGACGGAAAGTAGGTGACTCTCACTCCGAGAACTTGTGGATTCCTGAACCATCACTCCTGTCATTCAACCTCTGAGAGGTGAGCGCTTGTGTCGAGTTAGCTGAATATAGGATTGGAGAACATCAAGGAGAATGGGTGGGTTAAAACAAATTTTGAGTCTGATATCCTTTCTTTCAAACCGTGAACCTGGACACGTTACAACCCTCAAAAGTCTTAATTGAATCAGGGTTTATTTTGAAGGCGTACTTCAACTAGATAGCGTTCCTGACTCCCATGAGTTGCACTGAAAGACTTCGTTGGTATTGCATGCGCATATTGTCATTTAAAAAAAAATCAGTGTTGCATTTTAACTAGTGACTTGTTCACCAAGTTTTGTGATACCTTTTCAACAAAAACTTCAAGAGTAGCATGTGCGTTGCATTAAAATTTTCATTCTCAGAATAAACGTTTTCTTCTTGCATACAGTTATTTGGCATCAATGAGGTTTACATAATGAACGTCAGTCAAGAAGTCTTATCTTGTCAAGAGGAAATTCCTGGACAAATATGTTGAGAAGCGTGAGGCTAATGAGCTCAGTCAGAAAATGTCAATCTAGGGCAGTTACGTAAAGAAGTTTCCCCAAAGTTCAGTTAATTTGGGGCAGCTATGTCAGGAAGCTCCCCCAAAATTCAATTAGTATGGGGCGGTTATGTCGAGAAGTCTCTCTAAGGATTGGTTAGTTTGGGGCAATCAAGTTGAGAGTCAGCAAATCTTTTCGAAGATCAATCAGACAGGGGCAAAGTTACTTCGAAGGCTCATTTTGAAACAGATCATTTTAAGAACACGAAGTCCCCCAACAAGCTGGCATATATGGTCATTTCCCCAATAGAGAAGTGAGGCTGGCATTATCCCCTAATGGAGTAGGTGTCATCTTGGGTTATTATTTCTCTCTCCCCACTAAAGTCGCCAGAAATAGTTGGTTTCCCCGGCAAGTCACAACCTAATCGTCCTTGGTGTTTCCTCAGCAAAGGTAATTCCTCATGGAGAGGCAGAAGATCAAATCTCAGTGATCTTCCTCAGAAGTCGTATGTTGTTCCTTTTGTCTCCCAGAATGGAAGTTTGGTTGATATATTGAGCAGGGTTGTGATCCCAGAGACATTTCAGTTTATCATCCCCAGCGGAGTTGGCTTTGTCTCTTCAGCATTTATTTTGCTGGAGTGGTTCTTTTGCATCCAGCTTTCCCAAGCAGTTCGAGCCTGCATCTGCATTGTTGCATTTTGCATTCTGTGTATAGCATCCTCCAAATGCGTAACATTTCCATTTCGTATGGAGCATTACGCCATTTTTCAAACATGTGCATTTGAAACATAAGCCAGGGTGTTGTCCCTCTATTTTCAGGTGTATTTCCAACAGATGATTGATTTACTTTGCTCGCGTGGTATCCAGACCCCGACAAAGGTTGTTTTTCTGCCCAAATGGTATCCAAACCATGGTGATTTCATATTTGTTTTATCAGTTAAGTGTCCAGACTCCAGTCAAACTCGTTGAGTATCCAGACTCCGACCAATTTCGTTGAGTATCCAGACTTCGGTCAGTTACGTTGAGTTTTCAGACTCTGGCCATTTGAAAAGTTATTTTTTGCCCGTATGGTATCCAGACCATGGCAAGTTATGATTGATGTAGTTGCTCGTATGGTGTTCAGACCTTGACAACTAGTGATTTCTTATAGCCCGCGTGGTATCCAGACACCGACTTATGTTATTCCTCAGCGGTGTTGCTAGATTTCAGTTGTTCATGTTGTCATGAACTCATGAGTATATTTGTGGTGTATTCTTTTGTCCGTTGAGAGTTCAGGATCTGGTCATTTACGTTGAGCGTTCAGGCTCCGGTTATTTTCGTCGAGTATCCAGACTCCGGTTATTACATTGAGCGTATAGGCTCCGGTCATTTTCGTCGAGTATCCAGACTCCGGTTATTACGTTGAGCGTTCAGGCTCCGGTTTTTACGCTGAGCGTTTAGGCTCCAGTCATTTTTGTTGAGTATCCAGACTCTGGTTATTACGTTGAGCGTTCAGGCTCCGGTTACTTTCGTTAAGTATCCAGACTCCAGTTATTATGTTGAGCGTTTAGGCTCCGATCACTTTCGTTGAGCGTTCAGGCTCCAGTTATTACGTTGAGCGTTCAGGCTCCGGTCATTTTTGTTGAGTATCCATACTCCGGTTATTACGTTGAGCGTTCAGGCTCCGGTCATTTTTGTTGAGTATCCAGACTCCGGTTATTACATTGAGCATTCAGGCTCTGGTCATTTTTGTTGAGCGTTCAGGCTCCGGTTATTACGTTGAGCATTCAGGCTCTGGTTATTACATTGAGCGTTCAGACTCCGGTTATTTCGTAGAGCGTTCAGGCTCCGAATATTTACGTTGAGCATTCAGGCTCCGGTTATTTTCGTTGAGTATCCAGACTCCGGTTATTACGTTGAGCATTCAGGCTCCGGTCATTTTTGTTGAGTATCCAGACTCCGGTTATTACGTTGAGTGTTCAGACTCTGGCGTAGTCCATTGACTCATTTTGTTAATTGAGTATGCAGATTCTGGCAATTTGAATTGGGTGTTTTAAGCCTGTATGGTATCTAGACCATGGCACAATCATCTATGGGCGCGTTCATCTTATTAGAGGTGTCCCCAATAGAGTTACTTCGTAAAGTTTCTCTCTTTTTCTCCCTAATTATAGTGTGCAGTTTCTTTTTGCGGTTTGCAAATTTTCGGGTTCTTCGGTATTCAACCGTCTTTTACCTTGATTGCTTAAAATTCGTTCGCTTTTCACTCAGTCAAGTCCAAGTTGCTTGAATAGGGGCAGCTGTTGCACCCAAAAATTTTCCCAACCATTTCTTGTACTTGGCTTGTGTTTCATTTCATTTTCGAATTTTTGCATTTGCATAACATTTGTGCTCGAGGCTTGGGATCAAGGTTTTCTGTGGCTCAGATTTCTTTTAGTGCAAGAGACTGAACAGCGAGCATTAGAGGCTTCGGCATTTATTTTTCCCAGCGATCGAGCGGTCGATTTTATTTTATTTTACAGGACATTTTCAGCTCATGAGGCAACATTCAGGTTATATCAAGCATTCTCATAGTTACAGTATTCAAGAGCAAGTTTCAGAGGCTGAACATGGCTTAAAACGGTTGAAAACGGGCAAATATGCATATTTCCCTCCAAAAGGCGCCAAAATTCAAATTTTAAAGGTGTTAACCGGTTAACCAAATGGTTAATCGATTAACCAAGTCAAAATCAGGTCAAATTTGAAGGTTTGAAGGTGTTAATCGATTAACTAGTGCAAATTTTAGCTCTGCACGTGAATTTTCAAGTGAAGCCACTTTGGGGTCCAATTTTTATCACTTGTGAATTGTTTTTAAACCAAAGGAAGGATCTAGAACCATTTCAAATTTTAGTTAACTTTCAAATCATTTCAAGTTCCCTTCAAATTCCCATTCCTAATTCCTTGCCATTTTTCATAAACCACATTCCAAACCTCATTTGGATCCAAACCTAATGGGTATTTAAATGATTTAATCCAAACCACAAGGAGAATCCTCATAATTTCCATTTCATTTCAAAATTCATTCTCACTCTCTCAATTTTCTCTCAACTTCTCCATTCCCAAACCTTCACCAAAGCTCTTCTTTGGTTAAATTCATTGATTCTCCATTGGAATCATTGATTTCTAAGAGCTAAACCTTCATCCATCGGCCTCATTGAATCAAATTCTTCATCCAATTTTTGTGCAAGTTTGGATCTGAATTTTGAAGTTGGTTTGAAGGAGCTTATTTGGATTATTTTGGCTTAATTGTGGTGGATCTTCACTCCTACAACAAGGACACACTTGGATCTTGAAGAATCTCCAAATTTCTTGCTTGGAACTGCTTAATTGGAGTAAATCAACACTAATCGAAGCAATTCTCCGCTTTGTAGGTTGGAATTCTTGATCCGATTTTGATTTTGAGCTTATTTGCATAATTCTCATGTGGATCTTCATTTTCGATTGATTTTGCTAATTTGATTCATATGATCTGTGATCTTGCTGGTTTAATGTGTTTACATGTTGACTGGATCACTGTTTTCTGGTTTAAATTCGTGCATAATTGATTATGTGATAATCCAGATCATTGGATAAGTGCTTATATGCTGAAAATGCTGTTATCTTGTTGTTTTTCTGCTTCTGGCATAATGTTAACTGATTAACCAACACAAATTTTCAAATTTTCAGGCGTTTTTGACTGGTTAGTCGATTAACCTCTGGTGTTAATCAATTAACATTGTGCCAGCAGGCCTGTTTTGCTGTTTTTCTTGCTTGTTTTGGTGCTTACTCACTTCGAATCTTCATGGATCAATATAACGCATTAGGAGTGAGTTGTTTTGGATATATGTCACTATTCTTGATTATTTAATCATGATTTTGTTGACATGCGTTTCGTTTTCCACTTGAACGCGTACTCTTGTATATGTTGTTCGAAGTGATGTTTATCATTGGTCTTTACATAAGTTTGAAGAATGATTCGGTTGAGACGCTTGTGTGGTGGCTGCTGTCCCACACTTTTTTGCCTCCCGATTTTCTTCGGTGATCAATGCTTGAATGTTTGTAGGGGTCATGACTTCTTCCATTGCATCTCACTTTTAGCTTGAACTTTTTTAAGCTCATTTGTATGTTTTTGTGTGCATTTCCTTTTGGTTCTTGCATCTCCCATTTGCATGCGTGAGGTTGAGATGTGCTTGTGGTGTTTACCCCACACTTTGCTCCTCCCTCACTTTCATTCTAATTGTGCATTACATGTTTGCATACTTGCATTTTCTTGAATTTTCTTCTTCTTCTTCTTTTGTCTTCCTTTGCCATGTTCCCTTAGGACCTCTAATCTTCTTTGTTCAAGGTTGATGATGATAGACATTAGGATTGGAACCACGCATGATAATATTAAGGTAGCTTTCCCTTTTATCCCAATCATGGGTGCACTTTGCATGAGAACATTAGGATGAGTCTTAGTCTCCCTTTAGAGTGTCCCTCTCTTCTCATCTCAAAACACCTAATAAATGCTAAGGATTGTTGTACGTTACGAGCCTTAAGTACTTGGGAAATGGTGATTTGGGGCCTCCTCTCAATCGTATAGAGTGTTTAGCGTATGTCCTTTGGAGGATATGCGACGCATTCGCTCCTAGGTCATAGTCTTTAGTGCCGATTTCAGGAGCGAGGAAGAGCAGTTAATAGGCAGTTTGAAACACCGCCTATGTCGTATTCTCAACTTCTACAACATTTGTTACAACTATAGCTGATTCAAAAGAGAACATTGGCACCTCTCACAGGTGTGCCACCTCCGGGTTATGACGCAAATGTGAGATACGACTTTCATTCAGGCGCTCCGGGCCACAATATAGATAATTGCAAGGCTTTCAAGCACAAGGTGCAAGACCTCCTTGATAGCAAGGCAATTAACTTCACCAGTGATACTCCTAATGTGGTTCAGAACTCAACGCCTAATCATGGAGAGGCCGGAGTTAATGCTATTATTTAAGAAGAAGAGCTGAATTTGGTAATGGACGTTGCAGAATTAAGAACACCGTTGAGCTTTGTTAAAAACAGGTTGTTGAAAGGCGAAGTTTTTCCAGGTTGTGGGGAAAGTTGTGAAGGTTGTATGGCTCACTCTGAGGGTTGTGAGGATTTGAAAAACCATATTCAGTGTCTGATGAATGAAGGTGTATTTCAGTTTGACAGGATTGAGGAAAGAAGAGATGTGAAGGAGATTAACAGTGATCAGGATGAGGTCTCCACGATCTTGATCCCTTTCATAACTATTAACATATCAGCGCCTCCAAGGCCAGCGCTTTTGATAATCACTAAATCCGAACCAGTGCCATACGAAAGTACCAAGGCAATCCCATGGAATTATGGGGAAGAGGTATTTTGTAATGGCCAGAAGCAAGAGTTGATGGGAACGTCGTCTGATGGGTCATCCGTTGACAGTTTGGTTGGAGCTGGAGGTATAACAAGAAGTGGTAGGGTGTTTTCACCGCCAGAAGTTGATGTGGAGAGGTTTGATAAAGGAAAAGGAAAGGCTGTAGTGGAAGAATGTTCGTGGCAAGGGGAGAAAGAGTCTCTGATGAAAGACGCTGAAGAGTTCATGCGTCTTATTCGAAAGAGCGACTATAAGATTGTTGATCATCTGCAGTAAACTCCATCCAAAATATCAATTCTATCTTTGTTATTATCCTTGGAGGCACACATGATTTCCTTGTTAAGGATTCTGAACACAACTTATGTACCGCAGGAGATTTCCGTAAATCAGCTTGAAGGGGTTATGGCCCACGTGAATGCTGGCAATGGCTTGGGGTTCACGGACTTAGACTTGACTCCTGTGGGAAGGAATCATAACCATGCCTTGCATATCTCTATTGAATGCAGAGGAGCTGTCTTGTCACATGTCTTGGTGGATACTGGGCCATCACTCAACGTGTTGCCCAAGAAAGCTTTAATGAAATTAGACACCCAGGGTGTGATATATACTCCCAGTGATCTTGTTGTAAGAGCGTTTAATGGAACGAGAAGATCGGTTTTTGGTGAAGCTACTCTCCCTATTCAAGTAGGTCAGGAGATTTTCAATGTTGTTTTCTACATAATGGACATTCAGCTCGCGTACAGCTGTCTACTTGGTCGACCCTGGATTCATTCTGTAGGTGCAGTTACATTGACTTTATATCAAAAGCTGAAGTACATGGTTGGAGGGAATATTGTCACCGTGTGCGGTGAAGAAGATATAATGATTAGCCAACTATCATCCTTCAAGTATGTCGAGATGGATGGAGAGATCCACAAAACCTTATGCCAGGCATTTGAAGCTGTTCAGGTTAAAGAGAAGCTAAAGAGAAGCCTTCTGTTGTGGACAATACTCCCGAGATTTTCATGTCTTCTTTCAAAGAAGCTCGAGCTGTTGTGCAGTCTGGTTCTTCGCAAGGATGGGGTCAAGTGCTCAGTATTCCCAATAAGCAAGACATATTCAGATTGGGATACAACCCATCTTCCTCTTTGCAGAGTGCTCCAAAGTACAGGGGACCGGTGCAGTTTACCAGTGGTGGAGTGATATTTGACAAAATCAACTCCGTATCTGAAGACGAAGGGGACAGTGATTGTGATATGGATGCGTAGATTCAGTCGTGTGTTCCTGGCCAAAGCTTGTGTAATTGGACCATCGAGGAAGTCATCCAGGTGTCCTTTGAAGAGTAATTTATCTTTGTTTTGATTATGTGTGGTCCTATGTTCCGCCCAGGGCATGGTGGCTTTGACTTGTAGGGCCCTTATTTGTTTATGTTTAAACTCTGTTTTTATCATTAATCAAAGGCGTCTTTATGCATTCAAATGTTTTGATCCCTGTTTTTCTGTTTTTATTTTTGACAATAAAATGGCAATGTGGTTTGTTCTTGTTTGCATATCATTTTAAGCATAAACATCATCATGCAGGTTTCACATCGCAGATGCCACCGCTTCTGATTCATCTATGACTCAGTTTGACTTTGATAATCTAATCTTTCAAGCTGAAGAAGAGATTGATGAAGATGAAGACCTGCTTGAAGAGTTTTCCATACTTCTGAGACAAGAGGAAAAGGTCATTCTGCCTTATCAAGAAGATATTGAAGTCGTCAACTTGGATACAGAGGAAGACAAGAAAATGTCAGAATTAAGGCTGCATTGCAAGATGATGTCAAGAGAAGACTGGTAGAGATGCTCCGAGAGTATAGTGACATCTTCGCTTGGTCATACGAGGATATTCCAGGACTGAATACATATATAGTGGTTCATCGTCTACCCCTTCGGGAGGAGTGTCCGCCTGTAGAGCAGAAATTTAGAAGAACTAGACCAGATATGGCAGTTAAGATTAAAGAAGAGGTCCAGAAGCAATTGGACGCCAGTTTTCTTGCTGTTACGAACCACCCTCCGTGGGTCGCTAACATTATTCCTATACCTAAGAAGGACGATAAGGTCAGGATGTGTGTAGATTACATAGATTTGAACAGAGCGAGCCCGAAAGATGATTTCCCGCTCCCCCACATTGATGTGTTAATCGATAACACTGCTCAACATTCTTTATTTTCCTTCATGGATGGTTTCTCCAGGTACAACTAGATCAAGATGACCCCATAAGACATGGAGAAAACAACTGTTATCACGCCGTATGGGACATTTTGCTATAAGGTGATGCCTTTTAGATTGAAAAATGCAGGGGCAACTTATCAGTGGGCGATGGTGACTTTATTTCATGATATGATTCATCATGAAATCGGAGTTTATGTTGATGACATGATCGCAAAGTCACAAACGGAGGAGGAACATCTGGTTAATCTTTTGAAGCTGTTCGAGAGGTTAAGGAAATTCAGATTGAGGTTGAATCCGAACAAGTGCACTTTCGGCGTGAGGTCAGGAAAGCTATTGGGGTTTATCGTCAGTGAAAAAGGAATCGAGGTAGATCCTGCAAAGATAAAAGCAATACAAGAAATGCCAGCGCCGAAAATCGAAAAAGAGGTTTGTGGTTTTCTGGGGAGATTGAACTACATTGCAAGGTTCGTATCTCACCTTACAACCACTTGTGAACCATTGTTCAAGCTGTTAAAGAAAGATCAGGCGGTTGTCTGGAATGAAAATTGCCAAAGGGCATTCGAAAAGATAAAAGAATATTTGCAGGAGCCTCCGATACTGATGACTCTAGTGGCAGGAAGACCATTGATTATGTACTTAACGGTTCTTGAGAACTCCATGGGTTGTGTTCTCAGTCAACACGACGAGACAGGCATAAAAGAGCACGTTATCTATTACTTGAGTAAGAAGTTCACAGATTGTGAGTCCAGATACTCAATGTTAGAAAAGATGTGCTGTGCACTCGCTTGGGAAGCCAAACGCCTAAGGCAGTACATGTTGAATCACACAACCATGCTCATTTCAAAGATGGATCCGATCAAGTATGTGTTCAAGAAGCAAGCGCTTTCAAGAAGAATTTCTAGGTGGCAGATGGTTCTGACAGAATACGATATTCAGTATGTTTCTCAAAAGGCCATTTAGGGAAATGTTTTGTCAGAATACCTCGCAGAGTAATCGATTGAAGATTATCAAACGATGAAGTTTGAATTTCCTGACGAGGACATCGTGTTTCTGAAGATGAAGGATTGTGATGAGCCGCTACCAGACGAAGGTCCCGAGATAAGCTCCCAATGGAAGATGATTTTTGACAGTGCTGTTAACTCTTATGGCAGCGGAATCGGGGCAATCATTACAACTCCCCACGGTTCCCACATATCGTTTACCGCTCCGTTAACATTTGTCTGCACCAACAACGAAGCTGAGTATGAAGCATGCATTATGGGTATTGAAGAAGCAATATATTTGAGAATCAAGAACCTTGATGTATAAGGTGATTCAGCTTTGGTCACTAACCAAATTAAACGAGAATGGGAGACTCGTCAGCCCAACCTGATTCCTTACATGAATTATGCCAGAAGGTTGTTACCTTTCTTTGACAGAGTAGAGTTTCATCATGTGCCAAGAGCCGAGAATCAGATGGCAGATGCTTTGGCAACTTTATCCTCAATGTACAAGGTGAATTATCGGAATGATGCTCCAAGGATCATCATCTTGCGCCTCAATAGGCCGACTTTCATTTTTACAGTAGAGGAAGCATCTGATGGGAAGCCGTGGTATTATGATATCATAAACTTTCTCAAGAATCAGGAGTATCCGCCTGGGGCATCGAGCCAAGATAATAAGACCTTGAGAAGATTGTCTGAAAACTTCTACCTGAACAAAGACAATGTGCTTTATAGAAGAAACTTCGACTTGGTGTTGTTGAGATGTGTGGGCGAAAATGAAGCAAAGTTGCTAATGAAACAAGTCCCCAAAGGTGCTTTCGGTACGCATGCAGGCGGACATGCAATGTCTCGGAAATTGTTGAGAGCAGGCTACTACTGGATGACCATGGAATCTGATTGTTTCAAGTACGCCAAAAAGTGCCATGAATGCCAGATTTATGCTGACAAGATGCATGTGCTGCCAAGTCCTCTGAATGTCATGGTGTCTCCTTGGCCCTTTTCTATGTAGGGCATTGATATGATCGATAATATTGAACCGACCGCATCCAATGGACATCGCTTCATCTTAGTGGAAATTGACTATTTCACCAAGTGGTTTGAAGCAGCTTCTTTTGTCAATGTGACTAGGCAGGTCGTGGCTCGATTTATCAAGAAGGATATCATATGTCGTTACGGAGTGCCCGTACGAATCATTACGGATAATGGTTCGAATTTAAACAACAAGATGATGAAGGAATTCTGCCAGAGTTTCAAGATCGAACATCATAACTTTTCTCCTTATCGCCTGAAGATGAATGGTGCTGTTGAGGCGGCTAATAAGAACATCAAGAAGATTGTGCAGAAGATGGTTGTTACCTACAAAGATTGGCACGAGATGTTTCCCTTTGCATTGCATGGATATCGTACTTCGGTACGTACTTTAACTAGGGCAGCTCCTTCCTCGCTAGTGTATGGTATGGAAGTCGTCCTACCTTTGGAAGTCGAGATTTCTTCCTTGAGAGTGTTGGTTGATGTTAAACTTGACGAGGCAGAATGGGTAAAGGCCAGATTGAATCAACTCAGCCTGATTGACGAGAAGAGATTGGAAGCTACCGCCCATGGTCGATTATAACAGAGCAAGATGAAGAAAGCTTTCGATTAGAAGGTGCGCCCTCGAAGCTTTCAGGAAGGTGATTTAGTGTTGAAGCGGATCCTCCCTCCACAAACAGATCGCAGGGCAAAATGGACTCCCAAATACGAAAGTCCATACGTGGTAAGGAAAGTCTTGTCTAGAGGAGCCTTACTATTTTCAACTATGGACGGTGAAGATTTTACGTCTCCTGTGAACGCAGACGTAGTCAGAAAATAGTTTGCTTAAAAGAGACCCGTTGGAAAGAAAAAGAAAATCCAGGCAAAAATAGGGCATGCTGGAGAACCATAAAAAAAAAGTGTTCGGGAAAAAATTATGGATAAAAAGAAAAAGAATGTAAAACCACAAAGTTGAAAATCTGAAAAGGCGACTTTGGCAAAAATGGGTATCTCGGTGGATCGAAAACCCGCAAGGGCGATTCAGGAAAAAGTTAGGGATTAAAAAAGCAAACGACTGCGGTCTACGTCTGATCCCATGAGCACAGTGGATTCTTGGAGGACCCGAGGGTTAACAAGTCAGTCTTTTCAGAGGACGAATTATTGGAGAAAGCGTCGAAGTCATGCAAGTCATAGTCGAATCGACACATGGTGGTTGTCTGTACAACATTGCCGTCATTTGTATATATTTGTTGCATTTCTGTACTTTTTGCGCAACTTTCTCTTTTCAGGAGTTGCATCTGATGTACATCTGCCTATTTACAGACCATTTTCAATCAATGAGTATATTATCCAGAAAGCTTTCTTTTATTGCTTTAGCTTTTTACTGTTTGTAAAAGATGCCTGACGTTTTGATAAAACTTTGCATACATAAAATTTTGGGGTTTTGCTAATCATAATTGAAACATTGATTTGCTTGAATAATGTCATGGGTGATACCGAAATAGCCTTTATTGCATACAGGACACATTTTTTGTTTGTCATTTTCAAGGCTCTCATTATTGAGATTTGTTTCAGAGGTGTATCCCTAGTGGAGTCACCATGTCTCTATCCCCACAAGGTGAAGATGTCAGATCAGAAGTATCTCCCTAGCAATGATATGCAGGTTGAGACTAGTTTCTCCCCAGTAGTTTAAGACTAGTTTCTCCCCAGCAGGTTGAGATTGCACTTATGCCCCAGCGGATCGAGATTGAGATTCCCCGGAAGTGGTGTACACCTATCCCTTGGCAGGTAGATTTGGGATCGTCCCCCAACAGTGGAACAATTTCAGATTTTGTTTCCCCACAGAGTCTAAGACTCAATTCCCCAAGCCGAGGTTGATGTTGTTGGGTTTATTCTCATTTCCCTAAGCAGAGGTTGATGTTGATTCCCTCGATGAGTATTCCCCGATGAAGTTGTTTTCCGCAGCAGGATCCAGTGGTTATTGGTTTTTCCTCAAAGCGAGATTTTGGGATGATTTCCCGATGTTGTTTCTCTCAATCCCCGACATAGTGGATTTTTATCCTCAACATAACAGATTTTATCCCCAGTAGAAAGGTTGTCTTTCTCAATTCCATTCAGAGTGGATTTTCTTTCCCCGCAGAGTGGGATCGTTCCCTAGAAGAGTGTGATTCTGGAAGGCCAGTCAGGGCATTTTCCACAGCAGAATCCAGTTGGTTATTGGTATTCTTCAGAGCGAGTTTCTTGGGATATTTCCCAATTAATCTTTATTCCTAATCCTCGGTGAAGTCGCCAGAGTAGGTTTCTTCCTCGTAGAGTGGGATTATCCCAAGAGAATGTTATTCTCCATCCTCAGCAGAGAGAGTTTAGGATAACTTCCCAGTAAATCTTATTCTTAATCCCTAGAAGATTGGATTTAATCTCCAGTAGAGTGGTATCCCCGGCAGAGTGGATTTATACCCCCAACAGTTTGCCTACTCCCCGATAGAGTCGTATTCTCGAATTCCGTTCAGGGCATTTTCCCCAGTCGGGTGTTTGTGTTCCCCAGAAGAGTTGTATTCTAGAAGGCCATCCAGGTTTGTCTTTCCCAGCAGTTTGCTTTGTTCCATATAAGATTTTTATTGTTCTAAGAGGCCATCCAGGGCTTGTTTTCCCCAGTAGAGTGGTTTGTTCCCCAGAAGAGTTGTATCCTGGAAGGCCGTTCAGGGCATTTTTTCTTCAGCAGAATTGGTTTGATCCCCAGCGGAGTGGATTTTGTTCTCAGCACGGCAGTTATACCCAAGAAAGTTCTTTTCTTGGAGGCCATCCAGGGCTCGTTTTCCCCAGCTTAAGTCCAATCATACTTGGCGCACCCAGTCATCCCCAGTGGAGTTGGCTTCGTCTCTTCAACATTTATTTTGCTGGAGTGGTTCCTTTGCATTTGCATTGTGCATAGTATCCTCCCAAACGCGTAGCATTTCCATTTCGTATGGAGCATTACACCATTCTTTAACATATGCATTCGAAATATAAGCCAGGTTGTTACCTCTTGTTTTTAGATGTGTCTCCAACATATATTAGTGTATTTCATGAGCCTGTACGGTATCCAGACCCCAGCAAAAAATCTTTGATGATTGCGTTCATCTTATCATTATCTCCCCAACATAGTTTATTTGGTTAAGTTCATTCTTCCCCAGCGGAATTCTCCTTCAGATTGTGAATTCTATTATCGACTGCGTGTCGAGCCAACTTAGTGTCGTTGCCTGTTTTAATTAGCGGATGTTTTACCAGCGGATGCCGAGCCTGATCACGTAACGGATGTTTTTACCAGCTGAGGTTGATCCTATTTTTGTTTAAACAGATGCCTAATTGTGAAATTATATGTTTTTACCGACTTTGTGTCGATCCGACCTTAGGGTTCATTGCCTATTTTAATTAACGGATGCCTACTTTGGGTAGCAGATGTTACCAACTTCGTGTCGAGCCGACCTTAGGGTTCATTGCCTGTTTTAATTAACAGATGTCTGCTTAGGATAGCAGATGTTACCAACTTCGTATTGAGCCGACCTTAGGGTTCGTTGCCTGTTTGAATTAACAGATGCCTGCTTGTGATAGCAGATGTTACCAACTTCATGTTGAGCCGACCTTAGGGTTCGTTGTCTGGTTTGTTTAACAGATGCTTTCATGTTAGCAGATGTTTTTATCAACCGAGTGTCGAGTCGACTTAGTGTCGTTGCTTGCTTGTTAGCAGATGTTTTTTCGGCTGCGTGTCAATGCTTTCTAATTGATGGTGGGTTAGCTCACATTCCTACAGCTATCAAATACATTTCTCCGGTGATTCTAATTCCACTCCGGTGGACCATTCTACAGTTTTCTCTGTTGCGGTTGGCAAATTTCTGGGTTCCGTTGTATACAAACGTCTTCTACCTTGAATATTTGAAAGTGGTCAGTTTTCATCCCTTCAGGTCCAAGTCGTTTGAATAGGGGCAACTGTTGCACCCCAAACTTTGAACAACCTTTTCTTTCTAACTTGACTTATGTTTCATCTCATTTTAGCATTTGCATTTGCATAACATTGTTTCTAACAGGGGATCAAGAGGTGTTGTGTTTGCCATTAAACAGGAGAGCTTCTTTGTTCAAGCTCAAGAAAGGGTATCGTTTGCAAGACATCAAGGGTTCATTACCATCATATGTGGGTTTCAAGACTCCTTGAGAGGAGAAGTTAGTGTATGGGTGTCACCTCCTACCTTGAGGATCATCAGAGGGTCAATTAAGGTTCATGAGGTCATATATTTGAATAAGGCATGCTTCAAAAGCTCAATGTGTATCTTGAGAGGTCTTTATAGAGTTTTTGTGGTCATTCAAATCATCTGCAAGAGCCTCAGTCAAGGGATATGGTGCTAGGGTTTCATCTGGTCAACCCAATGTCAACTGTGGACTTTAGAGGACTCAAGACTTGGTTCTTGACCATTGAAGACATGAGAAGTCATCTTGAATCAACTAAGATGTCATGTGGAGATCAAATCAAGGAAATTCAAGAGTTCAAGGAGTTACTAAATTAGGGTTTCAATTGATTTCAATGTAAAATCCCCTATTTGGTGCCTAACTTCAAAGACAATTTTCACTTTGATACAAGTTCAATCTCATTTTCATATAAACATGAGACTTGTTCATCATCTTTCAAGCTTTCGTTTGAGTACAATAACTCATCCATTGAGTTTGTACATCTTAAGTTATGATGTCAACAAGTTGGTGTCATTAGATGAATGGATTTTTGAGGTACACAAAGTCAACTCACTTCTAAGGAACTTTTCACATGGAACTAAGCTTCGCCTCACTTTTAAGTAAAAATGAAAGTTGTTATTCAGGATCTTAGCTTTCCAAAAAGTCCTAGAAGTCCTCATTCTCATGTGTGCATCTCAAGTGATGGTCTTCATAAGGCAAGGGTATTTTTGGAAACATCATTATAGGTCATCCACTTCAATGACCATTTTCATAAACTTTAAGACCTCTAATTCAATTCTGTCCAACATGAAACTTGTGTCCAATTGCCTTAACATTATTATGAACTCAAAATCCCTGAGACTTGATGATTTATGGGATCATTTGAAGCATGATAAGCTTGGAAAAGTGATTTTTGGACATGAGTTGGATACCTTCCATTACAAGTCATAAAATGGTTTCGTTTTTGAAACTTTGAAGACTTAACATCATCAAATATTGGTCATGATGCATTTTACCTCATTTGGACCAACATTGATCCATGTTTCATACCACATTTTCACAATTCCATACCATAAAAGTTATGAATCAAAACTTGGTGCAACTTGATTTCCAACTCACCAATTTATTCCAATTCATTTCCACACACCTCACATGTGCATTTGCTAACCCAATAAGGAGTGGAAAGTTGCTAAACTCGTAGGTGCACATAAGTGGAAGTTTTTGGCCATTTTTGCAAATCACATGATTGAACCATTATGGGCCTGCATGGAGTGTGAAAACCCATCATATAAAAGCTTAGAAGTTTGCCCTAATGATCAGTGTGTGCTTGCTGCATGGAAAAGAGGAGCTTCACTTCAAAATTCATAAAAAAATTCCTTCCTTCGAATTGAAGTTTTCTTTGGGATTTCTTGGAAACTAGTGCTCAAATCATCTCCATCAACGCTCAAAGAAGAGTTTAGCACCATTAAACAAAAGCCTGCTTGAGGTTTCAAGGGTCAACGAAACCACTCCGCTTGGTAACTTCCTCAACCTAAATTTCTCATACTAGGCACTTAAATAGGGACATTATTGGTGCATCTGAAGCCATACACAATGTAGGCCATGTTTGGATTGTTTTGACTGATATTTGAATGAGTTTTCAGTTTATGCATTTGAGATTCGTGGTCTGATTTAACCCATTTCCCAGGACCTTTTTGCAAAATGAACATCATATTTGAACTCCTCATGAGTTTTCCTTTGAAATAGGGTATTTGGTTGGCTCTTTTATGGCTGTTTTGGAACAACTCCGTTGACCCCTTGGCCGGAGAAGACGATCGGAGCCCTAGCTCCGGCGTTTGGTTATATTTCAGGCCAAGTTGAGTTGGCCTTGGTTTGAATTGTTGACTCTTGAGGTGTCGTGCCCTAACTCGTCTGACTTTGCTTATGTGGATGTTAGACCATGAATATATTAATGAAACACTAAGTTTAATTTAATCTGATTCCATTTGGTCTTTGGGCCTTATCATTTTGCTTTTGACACCCCACCCATTTTGGCCCATGCGTGCTTTGCAAATGATTTCAGTTCACTGGGTTTTGCTGATCAAACCCATTCTTGCTAGTTCTTTTTATTTTATTTTCTTTTATTTCCTTTTTCATTTTAATTATTTTTAAAATAGTTCCTTGTTTTATAAAAATCCCCAAAAATCATTTTCTGAAATTTTAGGATGTTATTTAATTTTTCAATATTTTTATTTTATTTTCCCATTTATTTTAATATTTTCTATGGAATTTAAGATTCAAAGTGTTTTATGGTTCATACCTAATTTTGACTTGATCATTTGGACCTCAATTTTTAATCCCCTATGACCAATACTTGTCCCTCACTTAGGTGATGGATTGAGGAATTTTTGAGGGTGAATTTTAGTGGTCAATGATCATTTTTCATTTGGTTTTCCTTTGACGTTTGTTGACCCTCGACACACACTCGATAAAATGGAACACCTTGCCTTTTAGGGCTTAATTGGTGATGCTTTGAGTGAGCTCTTGACTTGAGCTTTTGCATTCTGTTTTGCACTTGATCAAGCTTGCTTTGATGATTTATTTGAGGTTTATTAAGGTCTCCTTCTATTTTTGGTGGATTTTGCAAATTCAATTCATTTTAAAGGTGTTTACACATACTAGTCTTGACCTAATCTTTGGGATATGATCATGATTGATCCCTTAAGCACCTTTTGAGCTTTATTACATCTTTCCAACATGATTGAGGTGATGCCTTGCTTGTCTTGAGGTCATTTGAATGTGTAACTTGGGTCACAAGTTATCTTTTGATCATGCTTTTTTCACTTGTTTAAGTTTGAGTTTGTGCTTGAACTTTGGTTCTTCCACTTGTACATGATCATTCTTGTGATTGCCTTTTGCTTTGAGTTTGAATTTGTGTCATTCCATTTGTGGTTTACTTCTTCCCTAGTTGGTTTAAAACTTGTTCATGATAATTTGGTGTTGATATTTACACTTTGAGTTTGTCATGAACATTGGTGTTCCTTTTGCACTATTTTGTTGCATTGTTTTACATGATCAAAAGTGAATGTTTGGTTGAGATAAACTTAATGTGGTTGCTGCCCTATCCTCTTTCTCCCATCATTTCTTTGATCATGCTTCTTTTCTTTTGATTTATGCTTAGCATTCTTCTTTTGTGATGATTGATGGTCTTTGGTTGTAGGAGTTTACTTCTCCCATTTCATCTCATCCTTCTTGACTTGTTCAAGTCATATCTTGTGTTTGAGTCTCTTTTGTTTTATGAGTCTTGTTTACATTTCATCTTGCATTTGTGATTGCATTTCATCTTGCATTGACTCGTTTAAATCTTTTTCATCTCTTTTCATCTGTGACTGAATTGCTATGTGTTTACTTGTGCTATTTTGCCACGATCCCTTAGGATTCCTAGTCCCTCTGTTTAAGATGGGAGTAAGAGAGACATTAGGCTTTCAATACTTTTCATGATAACATTATGTAGTTCCTTTTTCAATCCCAACTTTAGGATCACATTGCATGATAACATTAGAGTTGATCAGTTCCCTTTAGAGTCTTGTGTCTTCTCTTCTCTTCTCATAACTTCTTAAGATATTTAATAAAGGTTAACAATTGCCGTACGCTACAAGCCTTAAGTACATGAGGAATGATGAGTGGGGGGCCTCCTCTCACATTGTCTAGAGTGTTTAGCGTATCCCCTTTAGGTGATATGCGACATATTCGTTCTCAAGTCATAGTCTTTAGTGCAACATGAGTTACAAACTAACTCAATTCACTTCTTGTCATAAAAAACACGAACAAAAGATCAAACCTTGTATCCTTCGGTATTTGCTTCAAACTTAATTTTCAGAAAGAGTGTGTTAAGTTTTTTGTTCTGCCGCAAACAGGCATCGTCCCTAACTGCTAAAACATATATTTAACCCTATTCATTAAAACACTTGAACCAACCAGTGGCCGTGCCTTCCCGAACCATGTTTGCTCTAATTTCTCATACCAGATGAGGATACGTAGGCACAAGACGACGATGTTTTTGCAAGCAACCTTCCCCCTATCACCCGTAGTTTCCCAAACTATGTTGACTATGACTTTCCCATTGCACGAGGGAATACGTAGGCATAAGGCAGCGATGTTCTATCGAGTCTCTTTTCTTTTCTTTCATCCTTGTTCCCAGCCTTTAGATATTTTACACCCGTAGATAGACAACAAGTATGGATCCCGTTGATTACAACGGACGTGAGCGGTACTCATACCTTACCCTTGCGTAACCGACTCCCGAAACCAAGATTTGGTTGCGATGACCTTATCTTTTCCCTTTTCGTCATGTTTTCTTCGATAATTTTCTTTCCCTCTCTTTTGGGATAAATAACGTTCGGTGGCGACTCTTTTGTCTAATTTGTTGGCTTCCTATTTTTCACAGCAATGCAACACCTTCCAAACTTCTTAAGGAGACTTTAATAAGTCATAGGAGTACGATGAACCATGATTCAAGATTTGGACCCCCATCTAGACCAAAAGCCAAACTTCTGTTGAGTTTTCCACTAGAAACCCTAATCAGGGTGCTGCACTGCACTACTTCTGTTTCTTTGGTAACAACCTCAGATAGCACTTGTTCTTGGCAATATATGCGCTTCTTGATGATATGAAGACTTGATTTGTAGAAGATCAATCCAAAACTTTGACTGATCAGCCCACAGGATTCTTGACTCTGAAAGTGTGAAACCATAATTCATCTGCATCTTGACAAAGATTAACTTAAAAAGGTTAAGGTTAGATAAAACATGCTTGATGGACCTAAAATGATAATGGGATATGGGAGTCAAAATTTGGGGTATGATAGTTGCCCCTATTTAAATATCTTTACCAGATGGCAATGAGACATAACGATCTCCATAGAATCATGATGAAAGGTATTTAAATATATCAAACCGAAAATTTTGTCCCTTAGATACAATGGTATGCAAAAGGACAAATGATGATCATGCAATGAGTTCTAAGAATGATGCTTCATGATGCTGGAGGGCAAACAGAACACCGACTAGGTGATAGATTCAGGTAAACACCAAATCTCAAGGATAAGCTGCAATATTGGTAACTACCAATTAGCAGTAATAGATGGGGGTCAACGACCGACTTATTGCTAGTCACGACTAGACTTCACAGGGGAATCTGGTGACAACCAGTCAAGCAGAATTAACAGGGAGCTGGTAACAACTAGACTTCCTAGGGGATCCAGAGAGAAATAAAATATTCCCTAGTGATTTAAATAAAAAAACAAAGGATTTACTTATAGTGAAGAGTTCGAATGGGATCTTCAGGAAACAACTGGAGGTGTAGGTGACAAACAAAACATCCAAAGATATGCTAGGAGTGTTGGTAACAACCAAACATCCTGAGATTCACTGGGGATACTGGTAACTACCAGCCATCCTGAGATGAGCGATGCCAATAACCATTGGACTTTAAACAACGCCAGTCAAAGCATTACTAGGCTTCAGATGAGGATGACCATCAAACGGAGATGCCAACATTAATTGGCCTTTTGAACAAAACCAGTCAAAACATTACTGGGCTTAGGGGGATTTCTAGTAACGATTAGACTTCCAAGCGGACATGGTAGCAACCAAACAGTGATACCAATAACCATTGGATTTAAACAATGCCAGTAACTATTGGACTTCTCGGGGACATAAGCGTTGATCGTAATAATACTTAAGTTATACAACTTGACAAAGTTGAGGTGACAACAGGTCCGGAGCAAAGGGTTTGGTAACGACTAAAGGATCTCAAGATAACATCCAGTAACCACTGAGGACGCCCGGCGGATTCTTGAAGAAGGAATCCGTCTAATTGGATCACAAAGACAAAAGCCAAAACGGCTCAAAACGCGAGGTATGCTGAAAAATGCACATGCTAAAGATATGATGCAGATGCAATGCAGAACGACGCACATGAGAGAGCAATAAAAGAAAGATAACGATCTAACACGGGGGAAACAAAGATAATCACACTGAATCCCATTGCTGGAAAATGGTATTACTCCTCTAGCGATTCTGCTGGAGATAGCTCATGACTTCAATCAGCTGATCGTATCACTAATCAAAGATATCGACCCTTTAACACAGCGATGGGGAAAGAAATATCTAAAGAACCTTGTATTGCTGAGATGATGGTATCAAGTTTTCAACCATTCTACCCTCAATAGAGAAGCTTAAATTTACATCGTCAAGTTGCAATCAAAGTTTGTTTTGCCTGTTAATCAATTTTCTTTAAAACAAATTTGTTGTTTCGAAAACCTTTGCAATTAAAAATCATTATTAACAAATAAGTGACGCTTTGCATAACAACAAAAGGTAGATCAATAGAGCATAAACAAAGATTGGTCCAAATCTGATTTTATTCAAAGATGGAGATTTGTAAAAGGCAAAGTCCCATGGAACATTTACAATTTGGAAAAATAGCAATACATGTAAAGTTTTACAAAATTCAATGATCATCCAGTCCTAACTTGATAAGAGTCGGCCCAAAATGCTTCCTCTGACGAGAGTGGTGGAAGGTGAGCCCCTTTTTTGACGATCTTTTATTGTAGTGACAACTCGTGATGCAGTGAAATGCCTTTATTGCTCATTTTTTGGTCTAAGCCACCTTTTCAAGTTTTCAACTTAGTGAGCTCTTCTTTTCTTTTGTTTTATCCCTAATTTTTGCCTGGATCTCCTTCATAGGTTATGGTCCACCAGGATTCCCCCTTTTTGCCTAAGTTGCGTTTCCAGGTCTCAACTTAGCAGGTTATTTAGGCATAATATTTTCTTACTGCGTCCATGTTCACGGGACGAGGGAGTTGTTCACCATCCGTCGTTGTAAGTATCAGAGAGCCTCAAGAATAGACCGTCTTCATGATGAATGGGCCGTCGTAGTTCGACATCCACTTTTCATGCATGTCTCGGTGTACTGGCAGAATCTTTCTGAGTACCAGCTCACCCTCCTTATATTCTTTGATTTGGACTCTTTTGTCGAAGGCCCTCTTTATTCTCTTTTGGTAGAGCTGACTGTGGCACATCGTTGTCATCCTCTTTTTGTCAATGAGATTCAAAGTATCATACCTTTCCTTCACCCATTCAGCTTCTTCATTCTTGGCTTCCACCAAGACCCTTAACAAAGTCATCTCAACCTCAATAAGCAATAATGCGTCCATCCCGTAGACTAAGGAGAAAGGGGTTGCCCCCGTTTGAAGTGCGAACCAATGTTCTATATTCGTACAGCGCAAATGGCAACATTTCGTGCCAATCTTTGTAGGTTACTACCATTTTCTGCATAATCATTTTGATATTTTTATTTGCAGCTTCTATGGCGCAGCTCATCTTAGGCCGATAATGAGAAGAGTTGTGATGTTTGATCTTGAAACCGTCATAGAGCTCTTTCATTGTTTTGTTGTTCAGATTTGTCCCATTATCTGTGATGTTCTGGTCAAGGATCCCGTAATGACAGATAATCTCCTTCTTGATGAACCAGGCGACTGCTTGTTTGGTCACGTTTGCGTAGGACGCAACTTCTACCCATTTGGTGAAGTAGTCGATCGTGACGAGGATGAACCGATGGTCGTTGGATGCCTTGGGCTCGATTTCCCCAATCATGCCGATGCCCTACATTGAGAACGAACAAGGTGATGACAATATGTTCAAAGGATGAGGTGGCACGTGCACCTTGTCTGTGTAAACATGGAATTTATGGCACTTTCGAGAAAACAGGATACAACCAGTCTCCAAAGTCAGCCAGTAATAACCAACCCTTAAGATTTTCTTTGCCAAAGCATGGCCGCTCGCATCAGTACTGAAGGTTCCTTCATGAATTTTTGTCATTAGCGTGTCTGTTTCTCTTTTGTCAACACATCTGAGTAAGACTATGTCGTGGTTTCTTTTATACAGAACATTATTGCTAACGAAGAATTTGGATGGCAATCTTCACACAACCCTGTGTTCGCTACTGCGAAAATCGAGGCCGGCAATGACAGAAGAGTCGCCACCATGCGTTATTTATCCCAAGAGAGGGAAATGAAACGCTCAGAGAAAACCTAACGAAAAGAGGGATAAGATCGGTCATCGCAACCAAATCTCGGGTTCGGGAGTCTATTACGCAAGGGGACGGTGTTAGCACCCCTCACATCCGTCGTACTCGACGGGATCCACACTTGTTGTCTATCTAAAAGGCTAATTGAAACTATCTAGCTAAAGGCTCAAGGACAAAAGAAAAAGTAGTGACTCGGCAAAGCAACGACGCTTTGTGCCTACGTATCTCATCTAAAGTGAGAAGTCAGAGTCAACGTAGTTTAGCTAACTACGGGTTAAAGGGGGGAAGGTTGCTCGCCAAGACATCACGTCTTGTGTAACGCCCCGATTTCGATTATCCCCTTTTATTGGGTCCCTATTTAATTTAATTGGGAGAATATTATTTGAATGTAGAAATTGTGTGGAAATATGTTATATTTACATATTATCCTATTTTAACCGGTTTTGAGAGGTTTCGGAGGAAATAGTTTGGAGGGTATTTTGGACATTTCCTATTTAATAATAAGTGAGATATTTATGAGATATTGAATTAGTGGATGTTTTGGAAAAATAAGGGAAAATATATTAAAGAGGAAATAGAAGGGAAAGAAAAGGATAGTAGGAAGAAAGAAAGAAAAGAGAAAGAAAGGAGAAAAGGAGAAAGAAAAGAGAAAGAGGAGAAAACCTAGATTCACCAAGATCAACCAAAGCTTGCGATTAATCAGGTAAGGGTGTGAAACTCCATTATCTCTTTAATGTGTATGATTGTATGTGTATGTGTTTGGATTTTGTAGAGTTTCTACTCTTTTTCCCACTTAGGTTAGAAGTTGGTTTTGTGAGTAGAATGAGGTTTTAATCGGTTAGAACTCGGATTAGACGATGTAGTTTAGTCGGGTGATGGTTGGGTTGTGCCTCTGAGACTGGTTTGGATTTAATCGGTTGATTTTGTAGAGTTTGGGCTCTTGAGACAGCCATGGAAGTTCTGTCTTCGCAGGCTCGCCAGGCGAATGGCAGCGAAGCTTCGCCAGGCGAAGTCCAGCGAGCTGTAGCGAAGCAAGTCAGAAGCAAACACCCTGTATTCGCTGGCAAGTTCGCCAGATGAGGTTAGTTGGCGAAGGTTCGCCAGGCGAGTGTCTAGCGAGCCTCAGCGAGTAATTCCAGAATTACTCCCAGTGGACTTCGCTGGGGAGTTCGCCAGGCGAAGGTCAGTGAACATTCGCTGCGTGGCTTCGCCAGGCGAAGGTTGGCGAATGCAGCAACATATTCTATCTTCCTGTGCTTTCCAATTGAGGATTGGTTGTGTGGTTTGGTTGCGATCATTCCTTGTCAGAGATGACTGATTATGTGTTGTCATATGTGTTGTGGATAGCCGTATGGCGTGAATCCTAGTTTATGATTTGTGAGGTGCGAGGTGTAGCCGTTTGGCAATTTTGTGCATTTGCTTAAATTGATTAGAAATGCATGAAGGAATTGTTTGTGAATGTGAACCATGTGTGATTGGGTTGAATGGATGATGAATATATATATGTTTTCTTTTTGATACATATATGTTAAGTGCATAATATATATATATATATATATATATATATATATATATATATATATATATATATATATATATATATATATATATATATATGCGATGAATGTGAAGAATGCATGAGTATGTTTGTAAGCATGTATGCATTTCAAGAAGTGTAGGAAGTACATTCTTGTGTTGTTGACTCTTAGGAGAGTTTGATGAGTGATATGACCCTTAGGAGAGTCTGAAGAGTGAATTGATTCCTAGGAGGATCTGATGAGAGATGTGATTCCTCGGAGAATCTGCTGAGTGACCTGATTCCTAGGAGAATCTGATGAGAGATGTGATTCCTCGGAGAATCTGCTGAATGACCTGATTCCTAGGAGAATCTGATGAATGGTGTGATTCCTTGGAGAATCTGACGAACGATGTGATTCCTAGGAGAATCTGACGAACGATGTGATTCCTAGGAGAATCTGACGAGCGGTGTGATTCCTCGGAGAATCTGATGAATGGTGTGATTCCTAGGAGAATCTGATGAGTTATAGGGTACCCGTGAGGGGTGAGAGTAAATTGATTCTTAGGAGAATCTGATGGACGATTAGGTCGATATTGTGTTGAATTTGCATAGAGTAGCGAGTTGGCCTCTATGATTTGCATTTACCTTCTGTGCATGATGTATGGTGAAATAAACATGTTATGTACGTTTGTTGAATTAATGTGAAATGTATGATTTGGCACAATGTAGATGTTGGACAATATATACATATATGTGTGTGTATGTTTATGAAATGATATACACATTGATGATACATATTGAGCACGCTTGGGTCCTATTTGTATATAGATACATTGCAATGAACGAGGTGAGTTGTGGTGAGAATGCGTAAGATGCATAATTGTTGATACGATATATATATATATTCATGCCTTTATGCATTATTTATTATGATATTGTTTCTCACCCTTCTGCTGTTTTATAATGCTCTATGAGGCATTGCAGATTAGATGGCTGGAGACATTTTTGTGAAGCGTGACTTCATTCTTTTTTGGTCGGTCGGCTCTGATATGTAGCACCGGGTAGATAGGAGTTATTTTGATTCTTTTGTGATACATCTGTGTATGTATCTGCTGATGTTATGTTTTGTTAACATGTTGGATGACAATTGTGTATGTGAATACATGTCTTGGAAATATGGAATATTTAGATGTTTCCGCCTTGTTCTAAATATTTTCTTGTGGGTGTTGACCCGTTGTTGCATATCTGATTGAGCAGGTGATTGTATGCGTTGAATTCTTTTGTGATAATGTGACATACCCCTTTTATGCCATGACTTATATGTACTCTGATAAAAATTTGAATTATGCTTAAATGATTAATTGTATTATTTGGGGGTATAGAAAGGGGGTGTTACATCTTGTGCCTACGTACTTTCATCTGGTATGAAAGATCAGAGCAAACGTAGTTCGGGCTAAAAGGGAACACAGGTTTGTTCAACTGTTTTACCCGAGTAGGGTTAACAATCAGTTCTAGCAGTTTGGTGTATACAGCTCGACCATTGGAGACTTAGGCGTTACCGTTTGCGATAGAACCAAGAGTTAACAAAACTCCCCTTATGAAAATGATTTTCCAAGATTAAAGGCCCCAAAGGGCAAAAAGAAGTTTGAATGATTTTTTTTTGTGTTTTTTAGAGAAGAAGTGTTTTTGAATTGTTTGCAACTCACATCGCACTAGAGACTATGACTTAGGAGTGAATGCATCGCATATCACCCAAAGGGTGCTATACTAAACATCCAAGCCATTGAAGGGAAACCCCTCAACAACCCTTCCCCAAGTGCTTAAGGCTCGTAACGCACAATAATCATTAACCTTTATTAGGTGTTTTATGTTTGTTTTGAGATGAGAAGAGAAAGGACACTAAAGGGGGACTAAACTCAAACCTAAAGTTATCATGCACAATGCTCCTAAAGTCGGAATGAAAGAGAATGAAACTATCCTAATGTTATCATGCATAGGATTGAACACCTAATGTCTCTCCTACTCCCATCCTAAACGGAGTGACTAGGAATCCTAGGGGGATCATGGCACAAGGCTAGGCAAACACTAAATAACTCAATCGCAGATGAAATGAAAGGAGAAAATTAATTTGCAAATTCAAAATTAAAATGAAAATAAAAATGAAAAATAACATGAAATGAAATAAAAAGGATGGAAAATAAAAAAAATAACACCTTTTAAAAAAGAAATAAGATTTTTTGGTTTTTGATATTTTAAGACTATTTAAAAAAAGTTAAAACAAAACAAGAAAATAATAAAATAAAATAAAGATAAAAAGAAAAAAAACAAGTCAATAAAAAAAGAAAGTGCCTCCACTAGGAGTTGAACCCCTCACCTTGGCATTGCAAGCATAACAGAACACCAACTTTACCACTTAGGCGCATGTAAATAGAATTGGGAAAGGAGAAAGAAATAATAAAGCATGGAAATAAAATAAAATCAAAGCAAAAACGCCCCGGCCGGACTCGAACTCAGGTCATGGGCGATGCAAGGCAAGTTACTAACCACTGGGGTGGCGATACATCCATTGTATTTGCATATATGCCAAAACAAAGCAAGTTTTTTTCTAGGCAAGCAAGAACAAAACCAAGGCAAAACTCAAAATGTGTTTTGATCACCAGTCTATCAATTCTTATCTAATTTTAACAAAATATTAGTCTATCTCACTCCATTTTCCACAAGGAACATGATGGTGCTGTCCATTTTTTCAAATGATGCTCACAGTGAAAAACACGATTGCTCACGCATAATAGAACTTTGAAATGCACTTGTGGAGTTATGGACCAAAACAGATGCAGTTGAAGCGAAGCGATGTTCTAAGCAACTTTCAAACATGATATGGGATTCCAACAGAAATTTGGATCAAAAACACTAAGAATGGGGAAATGGCATATGAGTTGTATCAAAGAGCAAGAGTTGTACATACACCAAGACAAAGTGATTAGAATAGGTGAATTCAAGACCAACAATGGTTTGCTCTTGTTTGAAATATGTTACTCATGGATTATGTTCAAAGAAGGATCTCAGTTTTGCCATGAATCAAAGAAGGATCTCAGTTTTACCAGGATTAAACACACACACACACACAGCCCAAACTGATCTAAACAGCCACATACTCAACATGATTAACAACATTTTTCACAACAAAACCATAACCAAATGAGTTTTTTTTAAAACAGGAACAGCTACAAACTTTGTTATCACAATGCAAACAAAAGCTCAATATATTACAAGCAAGCACATGTTGAACAAACTCAAAGAAAGAAGCTGACAGAAACAAGGACCAATACCTCACATGGTCACAACACACCAACCCAAATTCAAACTGACCTAGGCAACAAACATACCTTGATATGATTATGCTAACCAGACCTCAAATACATTGGTAACCAAATATGAACTAGCCTACTCAAACCAACAACAAACATTGACAGAACAAAGCAAATCAACCATGCTAATGCTCTTAAAAGCCCATCTGAACAACAGTCACATCAGCAATAAGTTCACTCATTGAAACCAAACTGTCCTAAATAGATCTGACAATAACAGCCCCCTAATCCAGCCAACATAAAACTGCATACTTCACACACACCACATTTGCAATAATTTAGGAACAGGTTTAAACACAAGTTAACAGCTCAAAGTGGAAACTACAAGCCAGCATGAACCCACAGCCAATTTCACATGATCAAAGCAGAACTTCAGCAAGGTTATTCTGTTTAGAACACAGGAATGGCAGTATGATTGTGGACAGATTCAAACACATCCAAGGGTTAAGACCAAATGGTTAGCAGGAATCAGATTAAAACTTTCAAGCCAAGACAAAAAAACTATAAATAGATCCAAGAGATATGCTGGCAGAAATGAGCAATCAAGGCACTATGGTAATGAAGTTAAAAATCCAAACTGTCATGAATTTTAACAAAAACATGGAAATAGCCTTTAAACAAATAAAGCACTAGTAGGGAAACTCATGGAGTCTTACCACTCTAACACCCAACCATATCACCCAGAACACCAACAGGCCCCTAATGATAGTTATCAAACAAAACTAGCCATGAAGTACAGTTGATAGCAGGGTGTAAAAAACAAGTGACAATCCAAAGACTTATGCTCTTGACAGTCCCCATGAGTTGATAAACTCAAAAATGGCCCTTAAAGCATCATCACATAAAGTTGACCAACAATGCAAAGTGCTCTCTAATAGTGTTACACATCCTCACTAGGATAGGTGGCCCAATCAGCAAAAACTTGACAACATCCAATAATCAAAGAAAAGTCCAATGGTTGCAACAAATGTCATGCGTTGAACAGGCTCATACCTCAAAACCAAATGACAACACCACTAATGTCCAACATCGTTAAACCAAACAAAGAACTTACATGACAAGGCTCCATGCATTCAACAAAATGTTATGATAAAGTAGCTGCTATGTCACCAACAGGTTTTAGCATGAGAAGCTGATTTAACAGTACTCATGAGTTCACAAACTCAAGCTTCAAAACAGTTTGACAGCAATATATAATTTTAACATAACAATGCCATCATACATTCAATCATGCCTCACAAAATAATAGGTCATAACCTTCTAGCAGCAAGCAAAGACAAAAGAGCACAAAAAAACATCACATGACAATGCCAAGGTTTAATCATACTTTCTTCATGAGTTACAACCCTCAAACAAGCATAAAATCAGTTTCAAACATATGATGCATATCAATGAGGAGGTTTAGGGCCACATACCTCTTGTAGACCTCCAAAAAAACAGCAAGCTAGAAGCAAACACACAATACCCCTTTTTCCTTTGAGCAAGCCTTGAAGTTCTTTCCTTTTGAAGCAACAAGTGATCTTTTGGGACAGATCTAACAAATGAGGTTCCACTTGCTTCTTAAGGTTTCAAACAGTTGAAATAACATAAATGGAAGGTGTCCAAAGTGTCAAAGTGTTCAAAACTGGTGTAGGCAGTGTGTGTTGCTGTTTTATGCAGAAAAGTCAATGTCCATGGTGTGAGAGGCTGAATTTTTGAGTTAAGGTATTTTTGGGTGGTTTAATGGTTGGAACACCTCCTAAACATCATTTTGAGGTTGTATGGATGGTTTTTGAGGTGGTTGAATGATTAGAAATGAGGCTAGTACCCAACTTGCACAAGACAGTTTTGGTGGTTTTGGGAGGATTTGAAAAATGCAAGCTCTGGTTTTTTCAATGCAGCAGTGGCTGGAGCTGTCTAGGGTTTGTGGTGAATGGTATTTAGCTTAAATATAAAGTAAAAGGGGTAAAATGGCAAGCTTTACCAAGGTGAAAATGAAGGGGAAGATTTGCATTCTTTCATGAATTTTTGAATCAAGGGTGGATGGTGATCAAGGACAAACAGCCCATAGGGCTATGCAGTAGCTGGATGAAATGACAGCTGATTTTGTGCTTGCTAGCAAGGAGAGAGATATGGGGTTGTGACAGCTTTTGGCAATGTTTGGCATGCTCCCAATGCAAGTCCTTTGCATGATTTGAGGAGCTGACAGGCTGTATGATGAAAATGCAAGGTTATGCCAAAATATCTTGTAACAAATGCCTTGTAAAATATGTTTAAATCACCCACTTTGGACCATGATAACTTGATGCTCAAAGATCACTTTGCCCTAAACTCGAGTTCTAAGTAAAGAGGACATGGCAAGGAACAATTTCCATGTTGAAGTTATCTTGATTTGAGGATTGGAATATCATGAAATTTGTGGTTGAAAATCGTGGCAAGCAAACTGCTCATGAATAACTTAGAAAAAATTCTAAGTTATGAAATTGGCTTATTTTTTCCCAACTTTGCACATCCATAACTTGAGCTTCTCAAATCCAATGGAGGACTTCTTTGACTCTTTGGAAAGATTGGAACACACTCTACAACTTTCATTTGGGACAAAATTTCATTTGACATCAAGAAGGTGATGAAAATTGGCTTGCAAAGTGGTGTAAAAATCTGCCCAAACTTAACAACTTTTGAAATCATTGAAATCTCCAACTTTGATTGATCACAATTTGAGTTCCAAATATCATATGATTATGAGTTGGTACTCAAAAGAAAGCTTGAGATACAAGGAACAACTTTAATGTTGGCCAAAGGTTCATTTGAAACATTGATCATGGAGAAAATTGGCTTTGAAGATGGCTGTTCCAAACATAAAACTTTCTAAAAATGGAAAGTTTCTAAAACCCTAATTCCCAAAATGGCAACTTTCAACAACCTTTGATTTTTCATGATTCCCTTGAATTTACTTGATCAAATTCCATCCATTGGTCATATTGAAATTAAGGATCATGATCTTGACCTCAAAAAGTCAGGAGTTGACTTTTTTCACTGCACAATTGACTTTTCCCCAAATCTCTTGATTTTCAATCAACTGATCAATTGAAGCTCCTCTGATTAAGAGTGATGGTCAATCTCCCATCCCCAAACACCTTAGGACATATGGAAGACCATAGAAACACGTATTTCTCCCAAAAACAAATTTAGCATTATTAGAAATGAAACCCTAATTTCACCCTTTTCGCCTAAGCATTGTTTAAGTGTACTGAGTGACCATTTCCACTCCTCCATGACCTCTGAGGTATTCAACAAACTTCTACCTCATGTTCACACTAGTGATAAGACCTTATGGACCCCTTGACACTCTTCTGATGGTTTGTACCAGTGCCTTTGCTTGAGCTTGAAACCAATAAACACTTTCCTCTTGGATGGTACATAGACAAACACTTGATCCCCTGTAAGAACTATGCTATGCAAATGCAATGAAACATAAGCCAATTAAAGAAAAGGTTGGGCAAATTTTGGGGTACAACAGCTGCCCCTATTCAAGTGACTTAGACCTGAATGGATGAAAAGTGAACGACTACCAAACGGTCAAGGTAAAAGACGGTTGAATACAAAAGAACCCGGAAATTTGCCAACCGCAGAGGTAAACTGCAAACAGAAACAGGAGAAAACCCTCCAGAGAAACTGAAACGATAGCTGCAACGGCAACAAGCTCAATTATTATCCGATAATGAACACCTTATCCAAAGATCACGTCGTCCAAAGATAGACGGGAAGAAAACCATATCCAAAACCACATCATCTAATGATAGACAGGAAGAGAAATATCCCGAAGGTTCACATCATCTAATGATAGACAGGGAAAAAAACAATCCCGAAGGTTCACATCGTCTAATGATAGACAAGAAGAAAAACAATCCTGAAGGTTCACATCGTCTAATGGTAGACAGGAAGAAAAACAATCTTGAAGGTTCACATCGTTTAATGATAGACAGGAAGAAAAACAATCCTGAAGGTTCACGTCGTCTAATGATAAACAGGAAGAAAAACAATCCCGAAGGTTCACGTCGTCTAATGATAGACAGGAAGAAAAAGAATCCCGAAGGTTCACATTGTCTAATGATAGACAGGAAGAAAAACAATCCCGAAGGTTCACATCGTCTAATGATAGACAGGAAGAAAAACAATCTTGAAGGTTCACGTCGTCTAATGATATACAGGAAGAAAAACAATCCCAAAGGTTCACGTTGTCTAATGATAGAAAAGAAGAAAAATAATCCCGAAGGTTCACATCGTCTAATGATAGACAGGAAGAAAACCAATCCCGAAGGTTCACATCGTCTAATGATAGACAAGAAGAAAAATATAGACCACGTCAATGAACCTCAAAACCACCCATCAAATTTCAAAATCCTTTCGTCCATAGGAGTTGATGGAAAAATATCTTCAAGGGTTCCACATCATCTATAAGAACTGACAGGAAGAAAACCACCTTCAAAGAGCCATGTCATCAATAAGAATCGACAACTAGGGATCCTAACATTCTTCAAAGAGCCCCGACGTCAATAAGAATCGACAGCCAGGAAAAACCCCTCTTGAAATGTCATCTCATCCAATAAATAGAAAGAAAACCATATATGAAAGATCGCCTTGAAACCTCGCATTGTCTAAAGATAGACGGAGAGAAAACCATATCCAAAACTCATATCGTCTAATGATAGACAGAGAGAAAACCTGCTGGGGAAACACATCGTCGATAGGAACTGGCGGAAAGAAAAGTTTGTCATCATCAGATGACTGATGGACAAAGCATAACCGACATATAATCTGAAACCCGAGTAAACCGTTGAGCTGTCTGAATACAAACGTTGAATAAATGCCCATGTGCTGATTGCAGAGTGATTCATGTTGCCACGGAAGGCTGATAGAAAACTGGCCTATGCTTCACATGCATATGCGTATGTTTGAATTTTTCTATGGTGTAATACTCCATACGGAATGGAAATGCTACGCATTTGAGTATGAAATGTAAAGATGATGCAAAAATGCAAATGTAGGCTCAGGCGACCGGGAAAAGCTGGAGGTGAAAGGACCACTCTAGCAAAATAAATGCTAAAGAGGTGAAGCCAACTTCGCTGGGGATAACCATATGCGCCCAGTATGATTGGACTTCTGCTTGGAAAAAAAAAGACGAAGTTTCCCTACGTACCAAAGGGAATTGGATTTGGGTTATCTGTGAAGGGTCAGGTACGACTACCGCTGGAAAATATCTTGCCTGAATTCAAATATTTTCGGTTGAAGGGTCAAGGATAGTAACACGACTTCCCGACATTCGTCTTGAACTTGAAGATTAGCTGAACCTGCTTGAGTAGCTTCGAGTAGCTCTGGTGACACAGAGAGGAACAATTCCTTAACTTCTGATTTGCCCCAGCCTGTGGGATCTCTGTGGGGATGTTCCTCGAAAGGAAATTTGAAAATTCTTATACCCTGACGGATCAAGATAAACTGCCCCAGCACTTGAACCTCAAAGAGGTGCTTCAGATTAAATGCCCTCTGAGTCAGGAATAACTTCTTGGAATGGCCTGCCCCAGTCTTGCAATGAATTTGCCTCTGATTGGCTGATTAGTGGAGTAGAATTTCAGGCTTCGAGAGATTTACCGAATCTCGACCTGATTGCCTCAGAATAACTGACTTTTGATGGTTGACTTCACTAGGGATCATTTGATATAGCTTGCCCCGGCTCACGGAGTATTTGGGCGTTCTGCATTCTATCCTGATTTGACTTTACATTGCAGGAAACTTTCGTGCTGTCAAGCGCTTACTCGCAAGTAAAACAAGTTGTTCAGAATAAAAGATATATTAAATGCAACGCATATAACAGTTTTGAAATCCAATATGTTCACTGGAAAGGGAAAAACAGTTTACGGCACATAATGAACAAATCATTTACCAGAATATCAACATCAATACCAACATGGTAAGAAGAATCATTTTAGGAGTAAGTTTCGACGCGATCTTTACCGAATTATGCTTTCGAAACAAACCTGCTTCAATTAGGACTTTTTCAGGTTGTAACGTGGTCAAGTTCACGGTTTGAAAGAAAGGATATAAGGCTCAAAGTTCTGTTTAACCCACCCACTCTCCTTGATATTCTCCAATCCTATATTCAGCTAATTCGACACAAGCGCTCACCTCTCAAAGGTTGAATGATAGGAGTGGTGGTTCTGTAAACCACAAGTTTTCGGAGTGATAGTCACTCGCTTTTCGTCTTTGGTGTCTGGAGTCACACGACTTGTTTTTCTCGAGGATTTTTTCTTTTGTAATCCTTTTTCACTTTTCTTCTTTTCATTCCCTAATTTTTGCCTGGACTAATTCTTTTGAGTTTTTTCTTATTTCAAAGTCCAGCGGGATGCCCTGATTTTTGCCTAAGTCGCTTGTTTTCAAGATTCGACTTATCTTGGTAGGACCAAGAAAATACATCCGTATACTCCTTGAGAAGAGTTATCAATCTGTCTTTAACCTCTGCCCCTAACGATGCCTCAATTTTGATCTCTTTTCTCTCTTCTTCAGAGCCCAAGTTGATGACGTCAATCTATTCTTTGTAGGGTTAAAGATAAGCATCCTCGTACTCAGTCATTTTTATCAACTCTTTAGGTACTTTAGAATTTTCATCACTCTCTTTTTTGACTTGGAACACTGGTGAATCAAAGTCAGAAAGGACCAAATGATCATCAGATCTGGCGGGGGATGGAGGCTCTCTGCATGTGTTGAATGGGCTTAAAATGAGCAAATACACACAAGGAGATGAAGATGATGAGTTCTTTTTAGGTTTTTAAAAAAAAAGATTGCCACTTTTCCTTTTTTACAAAAAAGTTAAAACAATAAAAATGCGATGAACAACAGAAATGGAGTTTAACAAGACACTCATTCATTAATTGCTCTTTTAATTGCAAAAAGTGTGGCCCATATAAAATGCTAACAAGCAAAACAAACAGATTACTCGAAGAACGACAACATGACGTGAATTTCCACGGCCTCCCAGTTGCTCAGAATGGCTTCGCCTTAGAACACCATATTGTCTATACAGTTTACTTCACTGGCTTCTTCGATAGTGTTTATTTGAACGCCACCACTCACGAAGACCTCCTTCAGAGTCTTCAAGCGTTTGTTGTCAGCCTCTGATTCTTCACCCTGAGTTGGTTATAACCCAACCCTTGCCTATCATTCTTTGCTCGAGTGTTGACTTTGATTATCTCCCCCCAACCTTGTGGAGGTCCTTCCTTTATGGCATTTTTAATGCTCTGGACGGAGGCAAAAGATGGACCACGTGTAATGGTTGTGTTCTCAACCAACACAGCATGTCCAATCTCCAATGCTTGGAAAGTTGTTTCCAATGCATCTTCATCAGCTTCAATATATCGGAAAGAGGATAGGTTGCTCACCATCAAGTCCTCTTCACCATGCACCACGACTAACTGGTCCTCATTAATGAATTTCATCTTTTGGTGTAGGGTGGATGTAACAACGCCTGATGCTTGTATCCACGGTCTTCCCAGCAGACAGCTATATGCCGGGTTTAGGTCCATTACTTGGAAGGTGATTTCGAAGACTTAGGGCCCAACCATGATTGGTAAATCAACTTCTCCTATTACAATCCTTCTTGATCCATTGAAATCCTTTAAAATTAAATATGTGAGTCTCATCTCACCTCCTTTGTATGCCAATTTTGCTAGCGTTCTTTTGGGCATTACATTGAGTGTTGATCTTGTGTCGACAAACACTCGGGCGAGCGTATCTTATTCGCACTTAACAGATACATGCAAGTCATAGTTGTGCTTGTAACCCTCAATGGTTAAGTCACTGTTGTCAAAGCTTAGCGTGTTGTAGGCTGTGATGTTCGTAATGACGGAGTCAAATTGCCCCACAGTAATGTCGTTCGTCACATGGGCTTGCGAGAGTATTTTCAACAAGGCTTGTTGATGGGCGGGGGAGCTCAACAGTAATGACATAATTGAGATTTTGGATGGTGTCTAGTTGAGTTGGTCTACCACCCGGTAATCGCTTCGGTGAATTATCCTTAGAAACTCTTCTTCATCCTTTTTGGGGATTTCTTTTCCTTTAACAGTGGGCTTCTTGGAGATAGCTTCCTTAGGAATAGTAACGGTTGTTTTGGGAATAGTGGCGGTCGCTTGAGGAGTAGTAAGATTCATTCTAGGCTGATATTTGACCACTGCGTGTCATTTTGCTTTCCCCTGCGATGTTCATCACATCCTCCTATTTTCTTCAAGCCTTCATGTCGTACCAGGAATAGTCATACTTTCATGATACAAATTTCAAATTAGGACTCGGTCCCCTTCTTGGATCGAATCTTGGTTTCGGTTGGCCCGCAGTTGGCGCAGGGCTGTTGTGAAATACCGGCCTGACAATAGCAGGAGAAGCAGACTTGAACACTGGCTTCTTTTCAGATTTCTTAGGTAAATGGAATATTGGCTCAATTACTGAGACATCTTCTTTCTTCTACTTTCCACATATTTGTAGCAAGCATTCGTCAACCATTGACTGAATGTCTCTCTGTACCTGGTTACCACCTTAAGGATCACGATGGCAATTATCGCAGCTTTCATGTGAGCTTTTGATCAGCCCCGCCTTCAGATACCTTGGAGATTAATCTTATGTTTGAGTCTTCATCTACAACATGGACGCCATCATAGTTGGGCAAAGGACGACTTTCCACGTTAGGCTGATTTTCCTCAAAGGAGAGTACTTTCTTCTCAATCAATTCTCAAACAATATGTTTGAGTGCTATGCATCCTTCGAGGTCATGTCCCGCAGTGTTTTCGTGGAACACGCATTGTGCATTTGGGTCATAATAATATGGTAGAGGAGTTGGAGGAGGGCCCAACTTCCTTGTATGAATTAGGCCTTGCTATACCATCAGGGGGTACAAATCAGTGTATCTCATAGGGATTGGTTGAATCCTTGGTCTTCGTTTTGAAAAGCAAGCCTTGGAGCCTGTGCTCTTTGTTGTGGTTGTACTTGCTAATTATGACTTTGTTTATAACTATTGAGCGCCGGTGGATGGAAATTTTGTTGGTTCGGCCGGGGTTGAATACCGGCATGACTGCAACCACATATTTATGGAGATGATAATTTTGCTGAGGTTGTAGACGAGGTAACCATGGATTTTGCGGGCGGTTCCTTCTGTGATGATCCCTCTCATTGTACATTATGGCGTTGGTTTATCCTTCCTTCTTCTTGTGGAAGTTTCCTGATGGCTTTTTCAATATGCTGGTACTCGCCAAACTTGACACCTTGCCATTTTCCAGACCTGCTTCCACTTTTACGCCGACGACCATGATATCAGCGAAGTTGGTCGTGATGATGCTGATCATTCTCTCATAGAATTCAGGTCTGATAGTATCCACAAGCCAGTCATTCAACTTCTTTTTGGTGAAGGGAGGTTCCACCTGGGCGGTGGTCCCTCGCCATCTTTGTGCATATTCTTTAAAGGATTCTGAACTCTATTGAGTCATGCTAAGTAGCTGATGCCGATCTGGTGCGAGATCCATGTTATATTTGTTCTGCTGAATGAATGCATCTGACAGATCCTGGAAGCAATGAATTTTAGATTGATCCAAGCCTAAGTACCACTTAGCAGAGGCGCCTTTGAGACTGTCTTGAAAGCAATGTATCAACAATTTTTTGTTCTTAATATATGGTGCCATATGTCGGTAGTACATGATTAGGTGAACCTTCGAGCAGGTTGCCCCTTCATACTTTTCAAACGTAGGCCTTACAAATTTGGGAGGAAATACCAAGCCTGGGACTAAGCACATGTCCTTGGCATCAGACCCAAAGACACTGTTCCCTTCTATAGCCCCCATTCTTCTGGCCATTATGTCCATTTCAACTCGCAGTTTCTCATGCTTCTCATCTTCAGTTTCGGACTCATCGGGTACGTCGAATATTGGTTGATGATCTTTGAAAACTGGTAGAACCCGTGCCTGAGCACCAGCCTGAGTGTAAATGGGATTTTGAAAATCCATCATTAGGGGAACACTCTGTGGGTTTTAATATGGCTGATGATTGAATGGTTGAGCATCACTATACGGAGGCATGAAATCTCTGGCAATGCCAAAGGGATGTTCCGTTGCTGAAGTTACTAAAGGAGGTGGATTGTTCTCGTCGTGTTGATTTCAGATACTACTGTAGGTTGTGTATCCATCTTCGCCTTTATTACCTGAAGGACTTCCATGATTTGTCGAGCAGCCCTTCGACATCGTTGTTGATCTAATTGAATCTCAAGTCTTGATCTGCCATTCTTTTCTGAGCGTTGGATCTTGTGTTGTATCGATGAGTATTCAGCGTGACTCTCTCTCTTTCTCTGATAGCAACAACACACGAGATAAGCCGGAGGACCGATGAAATGGAAAAATGAGATGCAGGGTGAAATGTAGGATGCTAATGCATACCACATATTAAAGGAGAACCAAAAAGTTTATTTACGAACAAAAATTAATGGATCAGCATGTAACGACGTGATGAAAAATTAACAAAATTTTCATTAATAAATGAGTTTTACAATACAAAGTCTTCATTAACAATTGAAGCTTTTTCAATCGTTTTACAAAATGAAATATTACATTTTCCCATAAGCCTGGGGTACAATGAAAAAAGGAAATCAACAGTTAAGGATCTTCTAACAAGATGACCCTTCTCCCTCCAACAGTCTCGTCTTTTTCTGACTTTGACGGAGCAACTCCCAAAGTTCTGCATTTTCCCGTTCAGCTTTCACCAAGGAAAATTTCAATTCTCCTCTAGACAAAAGCTTCTCTAGTTCTAGAGTAATGTCATAGGATTGAGTATAGAACATCTTCAATGATATCACTTTTGACCAAAAGAGATATTCCTTCGAGACTAGACAATTTGGATTTTCTACAACAGTCATTTCTTGTAGTTTGGGGTAACGCTTGGCATAGATAATTTGTGCTTCAAGATACGGATCAACATCCCTTTTGCAGAAGCAAGTTTCTAGCTGGGCTGGCTCTGGTTCTTTCTCAATGGGGTATCCTAGCTGACGGTGACTTAGGATAGAACTATACTTGATGTATCCTCTGGTGCCGATTAGAGGTATATTTAGGAATTCTCCACAGCCGTGTATCAAGGATACTCCTCCATGAGTTACGTCATACCAGCTGATGTCATAATGAGTGTCGCACCGCTGCGACGAGGGGCCGGCAATGACAGAAGAGTCGCCACCGTTCGTTATTTATCCCAAAGAGGTAAAGGAAACGATTAGAGAAAACCTAACGAAAAGGGAGAAGACAGGTCATCGCAACCATATCTCAGGTTCGGGAGTCGGTTACGCAAGGGGAAGGTATTAGCACCCCTCACGTCCGTCGTACTCGACAGGATCCACACTTGTTATCTATCTAAAGGGTGTTTATCTATCTAGCTACATGCCACAGGACAAAAGAAAAGAAAAGAGAGACTCGATAGAGCATCACCGCTCTATGCCTACGTATTCCCTCGTTCAATGGGAAAGTCAGAGTCAACATAGTTCGACTAACTACGGGTGAAAGTGGGGAAGGTTGCTCGCCAAGACATCACTGTCTTGTGCCTACGTATCCTCATCTGGTATGAGAAATCAGAGCAAACATAGTTCGGGCTAACAAGAACACCGGTTGGTTCAAAATGTTTTAGGCCCGAGTAAGGTTAAAACTTAGTTCTAGCAGTTAGGTGTATGCAGCTCGACCATTGGAGACTTAGGCGTTACCTGTTTGCGGTAGAACCAAGAGTTAACAAAACTCTCCTTAAGAAAAAGTTTTTCCAAATTAAGATCCCGAAGGATAAAAAGATTTGAAGTTTGTTTTTGTGTTTTTTAGAGAAGAAGTGCATTGATTATTGTTTGTAATTCATGTTGCATTAAAGACTATGACCTAGGAGCGAATGCATCGCATATCGTCCAAAGGACATACGCTAAACACTCTAGAAGATTGAGAGGAGGCCCCCCAATCATCATTCCCCAAGTACTTAAGGCTCGTAGCGTACAACACATATTAGTCTTTATTAGATTATTTGATGTGTTTGAAGATGAGAAGAGAGAGACACTCTAAAGGGAGACTAAGACTCAACCTAATGTTCTCATACAAAGTGCACCTATGATTGTGATAAAAGGGAATGCTACCTAATGTTATCATGCATGGTTTCAAGCCTAAGGTCTATCATAATCAATCTTGGACAAGATAGATTAGAGGTCCTAAGGGAACATGGCAAAGAAAGACAAAAGAAGAAGAAGAAGAAAACATAAGAAAATGCAAGTATGAAAACATGTAATGCACAATTAGAATGAAAAGAGAGGGAGGAACAAAGTGTGTGGTAAACACCACCACAAGCACATCTCAACCTCAAGCATGCAAATGAGAGATGCAAGAACCAAAAGAAAATGCACACAAAAGCACACAAATGAGCTTAATCAAGTTTAATCCAAAAGTGAGATACAATGGGAGAAGTCATGACCCTTAAAACCATTCAAGCATCAATCACCGAAGAAAAGTGGGAGGAATAAAAAGGTGTGGGACAGCAGCCACCACAAGCACATCTCAACCAAATCATTCTTCAAACTCATGCAAAGACCAAATATAAACATCACTTTGAACAACATACACGAGAGTATGCATTCAAGTGGAAAACGAACACGCGTGTCGGTGAAATCATGAATAAGCAATCAAGAACAACGACATATATCCAAAACATCTCACTCCTAATGCAACATATTGATCCATGAGAATTCGAAGTGAAACGACATCAAAACAAGCATGAAAAACAGAAAAACAAGCATGCTGGCACAATGTTAACTGATTAACACCAGGGGTTAATCGATTAACCAGTCAAAAATGCTTGCAAATTTGAAAATTCGTGTTGGTTAATCGGTTAACATTGTTCCAGAAGCAGAAAAACAACAAGATAATAGCATTTTCAGCACATAAGCCCTTATCCAATAATCCGGATAATCACATAATCAATTATGCACGAATTTAAACCAAAAAACAATGATCCAATCAACATGTAAACACATTAAACTAGCAAGATCACAGATCATATGAATCAAATTAGAAAAATCAATCGAAAATGAAGATCCACATGATAATTATGCAAATAAGCTCAAACACAAAATCGGATCAAGAATTCCAACCTACGAAGTGGAGAATTGCTTCGGTAATTGCTGATTCACTCCAATTAAGTAGATCCAAGCAAGAAATCCGGAATTCCTTCAAGATCCAATTGAGTTCTTGTAGTAGAAATGAAGATCCACCAAAATTAAGCAAGAATGCACCAAATAATCACTTCTTAATCCACTTCAAAATTCAGATCCAAGCTTGCACGAAAATTGGATGAAGAAATCGATTCAATGAGGATGATGGATGAAAGTTTAGCTCTTAGAAATCAATGATTCCAATGGAGAATCAATGAATTCAAACAAAGAGAGCTTTGATGAAGTTTTGGGAATGGAGAAGTTGAGAGCAAATTGAGAAAATGAGAGTGAATTCTGAAATGAAAATTATGAGGATTGTGTGTTTGAGGTTTGGAGCAAATCATTTAAATACACCTTAGGTTTGGATCCAAAGGTGGTTTGGAGTGTGGTTTGTGAAAATTGGAGTGGAATTAGGAATGTGAATTAGGAGGGAATTTTAATTAATTTGAAAATTAACCAAAATTCAAAATGGTTCTAGATCCTTCCCTTGGTGTAAAATCAACTCACAAGTGATCAAAATTGGACCCCAAAGTGACTTCACTTGAAAAATCACGTGCAGAGCTAAAATTTGCACTGGTTAGTCAGTTAACCATATGGTTAATCGATTAACACCCTCAAAACTTCAAATTTGACCTGATTTTGACTTGGGTAATCGGTTAACACCTTCAAATTTTGAATTTTGGCGCCTTTGGGAGGGAAATCTGCATATTTTCCCGTTTTCAACCGTTCTAAGCCCTGTTCAGCCTCTGAAACTTGCTCTTGAATACTGTAACTATGAGAATGCTTGAGATAGCTTGATTGCTGCCTCTTGAGCTGAAAATAACATGCAAGATAAAATAAAGTCGACCGCCCGATCGATGGACAACAAAAAACGCCGGAGCCTCTAACGCTTGTTGTTTAGTCTCTCGCACCAAAGAAAAGCCTGAACCACACGAAAACCTTGATCCCCTGTCTCAAGAACAAATGCTATGTTATGCAACAATGAAAAAATGCAAAGAAACAAAAGCCAAGTACAAGAAAATGGTTGGTCAAATTTTGGGATACAACAATGAGAGAGTGTAACCAATTTTCCAATCCATGCATCACTATCCTGAAATTTCCAAAGAGGGAATGTTCTAGGCAAGTGTGAAATAAACCACTTGCTGATGAGTGTTGTACAACAGGAGAATCGTCCGAGATTGAACAACTTCCACTGGTGAATGGTGTAGTAAGTGTTAGCCAAAAGAGTGGGAACTAGGTTTTTGACGATAAACAACTTGATGGCTTCCAGGCTAATGAACTCAGGTGCACTGGGAAACAGGTATAAGTCGTAAATTAAGAAGGCTAAGATAGCTTCAAAGATTTTCAAATCTCCTCGGTCATAACATAACTCAGCTCTCTCCATGAATGGTCTCGCCTCCATTTCGGTAAATAGACCCCTGTTATCCAGATGGGTTGGAAGGTCAGTGGGTTCTAAGTGAAGAGCTTCATCCACATCTATTATGTTTGGTTTTTTCTCCCTTCCATAGTTAGGTGTGAAAGTCATAACTATTTTTAGAAGTTCATAGTATTCTTCCAAGGTTGGCAGTAGCTGAAAGTCTGGGAATGTGAAGCAATGGTACAATGGATCATAAAACTTCACGAGGGCTTGCAGCATTTCTTCATTTACTTGTGTATCTAACAAAGGTAACAAGTCCCCATATTTGGCTATGAAAGTAGCAGGATTTCTTACAAGGCTCCTTAAAATCCTCAGGTTATCTAACCTTAGGCTTGGGAATGTAATCATGTTTCTTTGATCTATTACTATGTCTGCAAAAAAAAAAAAACAAATTTTGAACCCCTTGAATGGTTAGACACAATGTAGAATGCAATGCAAAGATACAACTAGTTTTACAAAACTCATAAGATAAATGAAGCAAAACCCTTGTTTTATTTATGTTGGGAAAATTTACAACTTTTGAAATATAACCCAAGAAACGTGAGGCTACATCAAAGGAGAAGAATCTTATCCGCGTGTCCTCTTCAATCTTTTCAAAATAGTGTTTCCATCACCAAATTGTCTATTATTCCCTTCCAAGCGCCGAAAGTCGGTGGGATATTCGAATACTTATGAGTGCTCTGTGTAGGTTTGATGCTAGAGAAAAATAAATTCTCCTTTGTCACATCTCCGTCAGTTAGGCGTATTTCGAGCCACCCAACCAACTCATCTTTGTCTCGCAACTCTCTCTGCAATTCTGTCGTCTCAGCATGAAGAGTATGGTATTTGTCTTCCTAAGTATCCCTCCTAAGTTCATTCTTTCAAGAACCTCTTGGTACTCTTCCATATTTTCAATGGGAATAGCAGAAGATGACGCGATGACAATTTGCGTATTTTTCTCAAGAAGATAAGGCATCTTGAGATCACGGGCTCTAGATTGGACCCAATGAGTGAATGGCTCAAAAGCTACACAGTTCCTCTTCCCAAGCTCAACTTTAGTTTTTCTCTGGATGTTCTTCCAAGCATCAATTATACTGTTTCTTAAACTTTCTTCTGCTTCAGTGTTGAGGTAGAAGAAACCAGCCAAGAGGATGTTTTTAGGTTTATCCTTCATTAGGAATTCAAATTGACATCTGGCCAAGGCAGGATTGTAATTGATCCCCCCTGTACTCCTAATAGTGGTACATTCGGAAAAGTACAACAACTATCAATGTAGACTCCTCGGTTGTAGGCAGGATCATACCAATGAATGTCTGCTTGAGTTAGAGACATAATCCTTTAAGACCATCTCCAACCATTAGGATTCTCTTTGAAAGCATTTGTTCTTGGCAGATGATTGACAAACCATCTATATAACAAGGGTGCACAACAAGTAATAGTCCCTCTACCTTGAAGAGTCTTGTGATGAATGGAATGATAAGTGTCACATAATAGGGTGGGCACCAGGTTACCATTCAAGAATATTGCGATGGCAGTTGAATTGACGAATTCTTCTACCTCTGGGAACAATACCAACCCTTATATCAGTAGAGCCAACACTGCTTCGAATGCATCCATACTATCTTCCTTGGAAAGTTAAGTAGCCTTCTTCAATAAGTAAGCAGAATGAAAACCCTTGACCCCATTTTTTGATGTATGATTGGCTTTGACCTCAGATACTTCTAGATGGAGTACGTCAGCAATTTCCTTCGGCAAGGGTGGCTTATCTAAACCACTGAAAGGTTTTTTATCTTTCACGGGAATTCCGATGAAGTAGGAATATTCTTCTAATGTTGGCATCAACTGATAATCTAGGAATATGAAACAGCGATACAACGGATTGTAGAATTAAATCAAGATGATGAGAACCCCTTCTTCCATCCTAGTCTTTACAATGCTCAGAAGCTTTCCATATGTCTTCCGAAATTCTTCGGGTACCATTGTCCTTAGCTTTCTCAACTCCAATGTATCACATTTCTTGAAGTTATATTTCTTAGTGTTTTTTTCCTAAAATCCATGATAACTAGGGTTTCGTAAAAAGAAAATGATTGAGTCTTACAAAACCAGTGCACCAAGATGAGATGCTATGATGACATGATGATATGATGCACACACAACATACACATGCAAATGCTAACAAGTAAAGGTCCTAGGTTCAGGGTTATAAGCATGAAGCTAGGGTATACCCTCCCAAAGAACATGCACTAAGGTTTTCATTGTACCTGTAGATCGGGTTCTATCAAGAGTGTCCAGAGTCATAGGTGTAACACCCCAAATTTTAATTGGAATATTTATTTAATTTATTTAAATAAGAGTATTCGCATTTCAGTGATTTTTGGTGGTTGTTGTGGAATATTGAGAATTATGGAATTTAGGTTATTTATCTAAATAATAGTATATAATATAAATATATTAGTATTATTATTAATTTAAATAAATATAAGTTAACTAAGGGCAAATTGGACAATTGAGGAGGAGTTGGTGAGGGTAATATTGGAAAAGCCCAAATTATAGGCCCAAGGTTAGGTTTAACAAAATGGGAATTATGATGGGATTAGGATTCATTTTGTTAGACCGTGAAAAGAATTGAGGCCTGAGCTCTGAGGAGGAGGTTTGAGGCAAAAGCTTCGAAAGGTTTTCTGAAAGATTTGAGAAGGCTTAGAGTCGGCAATTAAGGTATGGGGAGTATTGTCTTCATTGTTTTTAATGTGTAATTGCAATGTATTTAAGGTCGATTTAAAGGTTTAAAGGGTTTGAGGTTGATTATGGGATAAGGGGAATTTGGCATTCGTGGCCTAGATCTAATATTAAGATTTTAACCGTAGGGATTTATTTGGGTTAAAGGAAATTAAGCCTTCGTGGCCAAAGCTCTAATTTGACATTTGTCTAACCCTGTAGGGAAATTTGATAGTGAGAAACTCTGATGGCTATGGGGTAGTTGTAAGGAGGTAATGGGAATTAGAGGCGTAAATATGATATGAGATTGAACCTATATCCCTTAATTTTAAAGGTTTTTAGGCATAATCTTAAAACAATGATTAGATGATTTAATTCTGATAAAATTGTAAATTTACTTGAGATAATTACAGCGTTGAATAGGTTGGAATTTTCTGAGTGTTTTGGTTTTTACGGAATCGAAATCAGAGGTCCGGAAGCCCTCCAACGGTGAAAAATGCAGAAAATTCTGTATGCTGTCCGTCACGACTGTTCATGTTTTCGGTCGAAATCGTTTTAGACGTAACTTTTGATCCGTAAGTCCATTTTGGCCCCCGTTTGAAGCGTTGGAAAGCTAATGAACATGGCTATAACATGATATAGACAAGGTAATTGTTTTCCCAATATTTTTATATCTATTATGTTTGAGAATTCAATTGTGTATATGTTCTATTAATGAATCATGTTCTGGTTCAGTGATGTCTTAATGTTTGATGTTGTGATTTCTTTGATGAATTACCATGAGTATGAATATGATTTCTATGTGGTTAATATGTGATAGTATGATGATTTCCATGAGTATAATTATGAATTCTATGTGATTAATATGTGATAGTATGATGAATTAATATAAGTACGACTGTGAGTTCTATGTAATTTGTACATGATTATATGATGACTTCTATGATTTAATGATGATAAGCTATGATGATATTTCCATGATTTTTGATGATTCTATGATGATATGATGTTTGATGATGATAATTATGATGAATGATGATGCATCTATGATGTTATTATGAGGATGATTATTGACGTGTGCATCATGCATTCATGTGCATCCGAACTTTGGTTCAGGATCTTGATTTCTTTGGCTTCAATCCCATTATGCGGATGTGAGGTATTTTGATGTACTACGATTCTCGAGTAGAATCGATCCTATTGATGGGGATCTATGAAGGGTTGATGACCCAGTGCCCATCGAGTTGTGATGATTGGTACCACATGCATTGAGTCTTGTTGCATTTGCATTTATGAGATGATCTTGAGTAAATTATGATGTTGTGGCCTTTGATGTTCCTTGATGAATATGATGATGTTGAATATGAAAATGACGCCATTTTGTATGTTGATTTCCTACATTGATTATTATGAATCGTTTTACTCACCCTGCATGTTTGAATGTTGCCTCCACGTGGGTAACATGCAGATGATCAGGTTTAGCCGTGGATGCCGTCGAGGGCTTTTGAAGTTTTGGGTCGTTGGCCATGGTGGTTGACTTAGAGGGTCATGCTCTGATAGTATAACATCAGGTTGGGGTCTTTGAGTCAAACCTTATTTATTTGATTTGGGTATTTTGATTATGTTTCTGTATAAGGAAAACTTTGGATTATGCCTTTTCAGTTTCGCTGCAGTTTTTGATATCATTTGAGAAAACCCGTTGTTTACGAAGCTTTGACTTATATTGGATTTATAGGGAAATGTACGCCCTATGAGGTGATTTTTATTGAGTTTAATATTTTACTCTGATATATGTGAATATTTTGTCATTTAATTGGGGGGTAGAAAAGGGTGTTATAATAGGTAAATCCCTTGGATATTATCAACCAACATGACTACTCATTGTCGCTACTGCGAAAATCGGCGCCGGCTATGACAGAAGAGTCGCCACCGTGCGTTATTTATCCCACAAGAGGGAAAGGAAACGCTCAGAGTAAACCTAACGCAAAGAGGGAAAGGAATGGTCATCGCAACCAAATCCTGGATTCGGGAGTCGGTTACGCAAGGGGAAGGTATTAGCACCCCTCACGTCCGTCGTACTCGACGGGATCCACGCTTGTTTTCTATCTAAGGGTATGTTTATCTATCTACTCTAAAGGTCTGGTCTAAAAATAAAATAAAATGACTCGGCAAAGTATCGCATTTTATGCCTACGTATTCCCGTCTGAAACGAGAAATCAGAGTCAACGTAGTTCGCCTAACTACGGGTTAAAGGGGGTAAGGTTGCTCGCCGAGATGTCGCATCTCGTGCCTACGTACTTTCATACAGCATGAAAGATCAGAGCAAACGTAGTTCGGGCTACAGAAGACACAAGTTTGTCTGACAGTTTTTTTATCTCCTTATGAAAGGGTTTTCCTGATTAAAGGTCCAAGAGGACAAAAACAGAGTTTGATTGTTTGTTCGAGTTTTTTACGAAAGAACTGTTTTTAGGATGTTTGCAATCTCAGTCGCACTAGAGACTATGACCCAGGAGTGAACGCTTTGTATGTCACCCAAAGGGTACCACACTAACATCCAGATTACTGGAGAGAGACCCTCCACCAACCTTTTCCTGGATAGCTTAAGGCTCGTAACGCACGACTTCAATCAACCTTATTACTGTGTTTTTGCATTGTTTTGAGATGAGAAGATTAAGACACCCTAAAACTATGGTTGAAAGGGGAATCTACCTACAGTTATCATGCATGGGTCAAAACCTAATGTTTGTCATAATTCCCTCTTACACAGAGGAAATCAGAGATCCTAGGGGAAAACAGCAAAAGAAACAAGCAGTAAACAGTAAACAGTAAAATGCATGCTATGCAACAGTATAAGAGAGGCAAGGTAGAAAACAACAGGCAAGAGGAGACAAGTTCCACCTCAAACCTAGAGATAATCAACACAAGCAAACAGACAATACAACAAAAGAAAAGAAACAGAGGACACAGCCCAAGCAACAACAATAGTCTTCAGCAGACAGCAACAACAAACTCTAAACAACACAGTTGAAATGACAGCAAAGTTGACAGCAAGACTTCATCTTCAAGCTAGCTTCTATCTTCAAGCTTCTTCAACTTCATCTTCAAGCTCTAGCAAGCACACTCCAAGCAGAGGAACAATCACCAAGATCAAGGTTGCAATGTTGAGAACCCAATGAAAACCAAAGGAAATCATCAAGCACCAACATTGAAATGGAAATGTATCCTCAACGTTCTACTCAACTATGGGCGTACCACATATCCCTCCAAAGGAGAGATGGAGTTTCCCTAGGAGGACTTCATGTCATTGGATGAAATAGAAGCACACAATGCATTCTATGTTTGATGAAGAAATCAAAACTAGCTCTAATGGCTCTTCCTAAAACCCTAATTTCCTAAGCTCCTAAAACAACTCCTAAAAGAAAAGGAAACTTCAACTCCAAGCTCCAATCCTCAAGCCATAGCAGCTATACCAAGTCCAGAAGACCTCTCAAAAAGGAATCCGAGCAAATTCAGCTCCAAAGTCACCAACAAGACCAAGCAAGCCAAGGCACATAAAATAGAACACCACAAGCACAAGCAACTTGCAAAATTCAACTAAAATATAAAACAAAGATGTAAAATTCTAATAAACTTCCTAGGGGAACATACATGTTTGAAAAACCTAGGGTTAAAATATTAAAACCCAATTCAACTTCTAAGTCACCTAAATAATTTCTAGATTGAAAGGTATCAAGGTAATCCACAAGTTTGGGAAGGCTCTAATCTCAACATCTAAAACAGAACCTAAAGTTGTTCTAAAATTCCAACAAAAATCCTAAGGGAGCATACATGTCTACCCTAACACATACTAAAAAATCAAAGCCAAATTCATAACCAATTGGAAGAACAAAATTCTACAAAACAGATGGTCAATTATGCAAATACTAAAGAATTAAACAAAATGAGAAAAATCAAATTAAATTGAAAAATGCATGAAAATGCATTTTATTGATTTCAGAAAATCACAAATTCTCTCAAGATCATGGAGATATGTTTGAAATAATTTTTGGATCAAGAATGAATTTATTATGATTTTTTGAATCAATAAAGCATTTAAAATAAACAAAAATGAATAAAAGAAAACCAAAACTCAGAATAAAACATGAGCCATTGGATGAGGAGACTGGTCCACCGATCCAAGCATCCACACGCTGCCAGCACATTAAATGAAACGCATGCGTTTTAGGCTCAAAAAGTCCACTCTCAGATTAAAACACGTCCATTAGATCTGGTGGTCAGTCAAGGTCAAATGCGAGATCCAATGGTCCAGAGATCATCTTCTTCCTTTCTCAGGCTGGCTGGATGGAGACTCAGTGTGGTGGCCGGAGAAGGCTCCGGTCGTCTTCTCCGGTGAGCAGGTAGTTGCAGGTTTCACGAAACCACAATCCTTATGCCAATCTCACTCAGAATTTCACCAGGAATTCAAATCTCCTACTCAAATGTGCTTATTCTCCATAGATTTTAAAATTCGAAGCAATATTCAGAAAACACATCCAATTTGATCAACACAATTTGCAAAACTAATAATACAGAAATGTTCCTCATGCTTCATACATCAACTTAATCTATCCAAATCATGTTATAGCCTTAAGATCAGATCAACTCGAATCAAAACAAAAATAGCACCTCATGATCAAACATCACCAATTACTTCCAAATTGATCCTAAAATGACATACATCTTGTCTAGATCCTAACCACAAGTTCAATTCTAACTACATCATGCTAATTCATGTGGAAATTTGAAAGTTACTAACCTGTTGTAGATCTAGTAACAGAGATGCTTAGAGCTTGATTCTCCCTTCAAAACTCTCCAGATACGTTCAATGATGCTCTAGGAAGAGTTTGCAATCTTCAATTTGCACTGAATTGGCCTGGAATTCAAAACACGATTTCACTTGCTCCTCTTGAAAATGAAGTTGCTATCTTTGCTTCAGCCACGAAACTTGCACCAAGATGATTCTAAAATCATCAAAGAACTTAAATAGAACATGTCTATGGGCTTTAGCAACTCAATTGAGGCCCAATCCAGCCAATCCAATTTTCTGTTTTTCTCTTCACATGTGCAATCTAACAGTCACGACTTGGCCATGAAAATTGCTCTAGAAGCTTCCCTTTCAACTGCAAATTGCCTTGTGAGTGTGTTCAGACCAAAAGGAGTACTTGAATTGCATTGGTAAGGATTTTGGATGTGTGACTTGTAAATAAAGAAACCAAATGACAACTCATGAAACTTGGCCTAAACTCAAAATTCTGGTAATGCCATTGTGTCCAAAATTTAATTACCATTCAAAAAATGTGGTTAGTTGACATGTTTTGGTCCTATAACTCAAAATTGGCATTTTCCCTCCTTAATTCATTTGAAAATTTCCGCTTTTGAAACCATTTCAAACCAACTCTTTCTATGAGCTCAATCAATCCATCATGACCTCTTGGATAGGCTAAAAACCACATTTTGAACAACTTTCATGTTGAACAAAATTGCATTTGACAAGTGCAAGTTGGAGATTTTGGCCTATGATTGAAAATGACCTATAATCTCACTTTCCCAAAATACCCCTAACTTGTAAACCTCATAACTTGAGTTCTACAAATCAGATGGAAGACTTCTAGTACAATTTAGAAAGCTAAGATCATGAGGAACAACGTTCATGTTTGCCAAAAATTCATGTGAAACCTTCTTCTAGGTCAAAAATAGCTTTGAAGTCAGATGATTTTCACAGACAAATTTCAGAGGCATCTGAGGACTTGTAACTTGTCTGGACCATAAATTGAGTTATATAAATCCCCTTGAGGACTTCTAGTACTCAAATTAAAGTTATTGATATGCTATACAAGTTTCATGTTGGCCAAAGATCCATTTGAGACTTGTATCTTGACTTATGTGGTCTTGAAGTTATGCACTAAACAGGGAATTTTGCATTGAAACCCTAATTTAGCAACTTCCCACACTCTTGACTCTTCTTGATTTGATCTTGGCACAACACCACAAATGTCTCATCATACCATTTTATGAAATCCATGACCTAAAAGTAGGCTTTGACACTCTTCAATTGCCCAGTTGACCTAGAATTGATCCAGATGAAACCCTAATTGCTTACACCTCAACTATGGCTCTTGCAATTGACACAATGACTTGATTAAACTATCCCATGGCCCTATAGGAATTCTATGAGCTCCATACACACCCTCTTCTTACATTCAACACTTCACAACCCTCTGATGGTCTTCAGTTGATCCTCAAGTTAGGAGAAGATTCACACTCAAACATCTAAACCCTTAGGCCCTCAAATCACCTCCTGATGACCTTGATAACTTCTCAATCTTGAATGAGACCTCTTGCTAGGCTTTACTTGAGAAGAAACACACTTGATCCCCTGCTATATGAATGATATCATGATATGCAAATGATATAACTATGCATATGATAATGCAATGAAACATAAACCAGGTAAGAAAAGGTTGAGCAAATTTTGGGGTGCAACAGCTGCCCCTATTCAAACGGCTTGGACCCGACTGGGTGAAGAGCGAACGACCTTCAAACAATCGAGGTAGAAGACGGTTGGATACCAAGAAACTCGGAAATTTGCCAACCACAGAAATAAACTGCGAAAACCGCTTGGGGAACAACATCCATTGTGCTGAACCCAATTGTTATGGCAACAACTGATTAATCCTCTCATAAAACTTGGGATTTCAACATTAACCCCCTGTGTGACGCCACAGGTATCAAATTAACTTTGCAAGAAACAAATCCGTCCATAACTGGACTAAATTCGTCAACATGAGGAGAGACTCCATCACCATGGGTACAATTCCGTCCATAACTGGAATAACGATCTCTATCAATCACAGGTAATGACTCCATCAACACGGATAGTAATCACTAGCGACTTCACTGGGGACAACTCCGTCAATCACGGGTAATGACTCCGTCAACACGGATAATAATCACTGTCAACACAGGTACAATTCCGTCAACACGGATAACCATCACTGTCAACACGGGTAACAATTCCGTCAACATGGATAACAATCACCGTCAGCACGGGCAACGATTCCGTCAGCACGGATAACGATCACCATCAGCACGGGTAACAATTCCGTCAACACGGATAACGATCTCTATCAACTCAGGTACAATTCTGTCAACACGGATAACAATCATCGTCAGCACGGGTAACAATTCCGTCAACACGGATAACAATCACCGTCAACACAGGTACAATTCCGTCAACACGGATAACAATCACCGTCAGCACGGGTAACAATTCCGTCAACACGGATAACAATCACCGTCAGCACGGGTAACAATTCCGTCAACACGGATAATGATCTCTGTCAACCACAGGTACGATCCCGTCAACACGGGTAACAATCACTGTCAACACAGGTAACTTCTTTAAGACTTTCAAAACTGTTGTACGACAATATGAAGAATACTTTGCTGGGGAATACAAGAAACTTAACCAAACCGCTCCGTGGGGAAAAATTTCACCGGGGAAATTACTAGTGACAACTCCGAAAGTTTATGCCATGAAATCTTTTAATGCTCTCGTAACAGCATCCTGAGAAGAATTCCGCCGGGGACAAAGAGAAACTTAACCAAGCAACTCTGTTAGGGGACGAACACTATCATCACCTATCTTACACCGAGAATTTGAATATCTAGAGATCCTTCTGAGCAAGAATCCCACTCCTCTGCAAGGGATAACACTTGAAACCAAAGAGGTAACCAACCTGGCTTATGTTTCAAAATGCGTATGCTCGACAATGGCGTAATGCTCCATACGGAATGGAAATGCTACGCGTTTAGGTAGATGCAAATATGATGATATATGCAATATGCAAAGATGCCAAGAGGCGCTTCAGCAAAATAAATGCTGAAGACAAGACCCAAGTCGCTGGGGATAACCGGGTATCTCACAACATTCCAACACAATAAATGTTGGAACGGTGAAACCTACTCCGCTGGGGATAACCCTCCTGTCGGGGGAATGGCTCACAAGTTTGAAATTACGAGCCCGGTTAATGATGTTCATCCTGCCGGAGGAAAAACAACCCGTTGGGGAGAATGAGAAACAATCCTACGCGGGGATAATCCTTCTGAACTAAAGATGACTTGATTATACTCTGCGGGAGCTACCCATGTTGGGAATGGAGTGTGCACATACTCACTGCTGGGAATGCACTTTCTGTTGGGGACATCAAAATCCATTGAGGATACTCTCTTGGCAACTTCCCTGGGGAACACTCTTCTGGGAAGGACCACCCACATCCAATAGGGGTAAGTGCCATATCAAATCTTCTGAGATAAGATGTGACTTCCTTCTGCTGAAGAATGATACCATCACTATGTCACAGGACTCTGGCTGGGGAACACAACTTCTCTGCCTGTTTGCTCCAAAGGTGAGAACCCTGCAAAACACAAACGAGACAAAACAAATCTATACAACAAGATCTATTCCGGTTAGTATCTGTGACGTTCGTTCAGTCAATTCGAAGTTTTAGCAATTATTGGCAAGGGCCAGCAAGTTTATGCACATGCAAGTTCATCAAAAACATCGGCGTTTTTCACAAACAAAAACAGTAAAGAACAAGCATCAAGTACTGAATAACATGCTTTATTGATAACGGGCCTATAAATAGGCAAAATTTTGTACACTGGATACAACTCCTGAAAAGAGGAAGTTACTTACAAGCAAAAATACAAATATACAGAAGCATAAAGAAAAATTTGTATACATGTCGGCAACGTGGCACAGACGAACACCATGAGTTGATCCTCTTATGACTCGCCTGACTCTGACGCTTTCCTGATACTCGATCTTCGGAAGAGATTGTTTTGGATACATGACCCTCAGGTACTCTCAAACTACTAAGCAACGCAGTATCAAACTCAGACCGCAATCATTTGCTTTTTCAAATCCCTAACTTTTGCGTGAACCGCCCTTTGCAGGTTTTCAATTCACCGGGATGCCCTTTTTTGCCGAAGTTGCCCCTTTCAGGTTTTCAACCTCGTGGGTGTACATTTTTCAATTTTATCCCTAACTTTTTCCCGAACCCTTTATTCCTTTTTTATGGTTCGCCGGGATGCCCCATTTTTTCCTGGACTCTCTTTTTCTGTCCAGCGGGTCTATTTAAGCAAAGTATTTTTTAACTGCGTCCGAGTTCACAGGGGATGTGAAATCCTCACCATCCATGGTGGACAGCAATAAGGCTCCTCCAGAGAAAACCTTTCTAACGACATATGGACCTTTATAGTTGGGAGTCCATTTGCCCATGTGATCTGATTGTGGTGGGAGAATCTTTTTCAGCACAAGATCGCCCGTCTGAAAGCTTCGAGGACACACCTTCTTATCATAAGCTTTCTTCATCCGGTTCTGATACAGCCGACCATATGCTAGAGAAGCCAGACTCTTCTCATCCATTAAACTGAGCTGATTCAATCTATCTTTCACCCATTCTGCCTCATCAAGTTGGACATCACGTAAAACCCTCAGAGAAGGAATCTCAACCTCTAATGGTAGGACAACCTCCATACCATATACAAGTGAAAAAGGGGTTGCCCCGGTTGATGTGCGTACCTTCGTACGATAACCGTGCAAAGCAAAAGGCAACATCTCATGCCAGTCCTTGTAGGTCACAACCATCTTCTGAACAATCTTCTTTATGTTTTTATTGGCCGCTTCAACAGCGCCATTCATCTTGGGCCGATAAGGAGAAGAGTTATGATGTTCAATTTTGAAAATCTGGCACAATTCCTTCATCATCTTGTTATTCAAATTTGAACCGTTGTCAATGATAATCCGCTATGGAACTCCATATCTACAGATAATATCCTTCTTGATAAATCTGGCCACCACCTGCTTGGTAACATTAGCATACGATGCCGCTTCAATCCATTTGGTGAAGTAATCAATAGCTACCAAGATAAAACGATGTCCGTTGGATGCCGTGGGCTCAATCTTCCCAATCACATCAATTCCCCACATGGAAAAAGGCCAAGGTGATGACATAACGTTCAGAGGGCTCGGAGGCACATGAATCTTGTCCGCATAAATCTGGCATTTATGGCACTTCTTTGCAAATTTGAAACAATCTGTTTCCATTGTTAACCAGTAATACCCTGCTCTTAATAGCTTTCTCGTCATCGCATGTCCGCCGGCATGCGTACCAAATGTACCCTCGTGGATTTCTTCCATGAGCAACTTAGCCTCTTTCTTATCCACACACCACAACAACACCAAGTCATGGTTTCTTTTGTACAAAACACCATCCGGATTCAGATAGAAATTGCCAGCCAATCTCCTAAGAGTCTTCTGATCACGACTGGATGCCCCAGCCGGATACTCTTGGTTCTTCAGGAAATTCTGGATATCATAATACCACGGTTTACCATCGGAAGCTTCCACAATGACGAATATGAAGGCGGGCCTATCAAGGCGAGAGATAACTATCCTGGGAGCCTCATTCCAGAAGTTAACCTTATACATTGAAGACAAAGTCACGAGAGCGTCTGCCATCTGATTTTCTGCTCGTGGTACATGGTGCAATTCCACCTTGTCAAAGAAAGGTAACAACCTCCTTGCATAATTCATATAGTGTATCAGATTGGGCTGACGAGTCTCCCACTCTCCCTTGATCTGATTCACAACTAGAGCGGAGTCTCCGTACATCAAGATTTTTAATTCTCAGATCGATAGCTTCTTCGAGCCCCATAATGCACGCTTTATATTTGGCCTCATTGTTGGTAACTGGAAAGGTCAATCTAGCAGTGAATGGGATATGCGACCCATGGGGAGTATTAATGATTTCCCCTATTCCACTTCCATATGAATTAACGGCACCGTCAAATATCAATTGCCATTTGGAACCCGGCTCTGGACCTTCATCCGGCAAAGGCTCCTCACAGTCCTTCATTTTTAAGTACATGATATCCTCGTCAGGAAAATCAAAACTCATCGACTAGTAATCATCAATTGGCTGCTCAGCTAGGTATTCTGACAGAACATTACCTTTAATAGCCTTTTGAGAAACATACTGGATATCGTATTCTGTCAATAGCATCTGTGATCGGGCAATCCTTCCGGAAAGTGCTTGCTTTTCAAACACGTATTTGATTGGATCCATCTTTGAAATTAGCATGGTTGTATGATTGAGCATGTATTGCCTCAAACGTTTGGCAGCCCAGGCTAGCGGACAACACGTTTTTTCGAGCATTGAGTAACGAGACTCACAGTCTGTGAACTTTTTACTCAAGTAGTAAATCGCATGCTCTTTACGTCCAGTCTCGTCATGTTGCCCGAGAACACAACCCATACTTTTCTTAAGAACCGTCAAATACATAATCAATGGTCTCCCGACTACTGGGGGTATCAATATTGGAGGCTCCTGCAAATAATCTTTTATTTTCTCAAACGCAATTTGACAATCTTCATTCCAGGTCACAGCCTGATCTTTTTTCAACAACTTGAATAATGGCTCGCACATGGCCGTTAGATGAGATATGAACCGGGCAATGTAGTTCAATCTCCCTAAAAAGCCACGAACCTCTTTTTTTGTTTTCAGCGTAGGCATCTCTTGTATTGCTTTTATCTTAGCAGGATCAACCTCAATTCCTTTTTCGCTCACAATAAACCCCAATAGCTTACCAGATCTCACCCCGAAGGTGCACTTGTTAGGATTCAGTCTCAGCCTAAATTTCCTAAGCCTCTTGAACAATTTCAGAAGATTGACCAGATGCTCTTCCTCCGTCTGGGATTTAGCAATCATATTATCAACGTAGACTTCGATCTCTTTATGCATTATGTCCTGAAAGAGTGTTGTCATAGCTTGCTGATATGTTGCCCCGACGTTCTTCAAACCAAAGGGCATCACTTTGTAGCAGAACGTTCCCCACGGGGTGATAAAAGTCATTTTCTCCATATCCTCCGACGCCATCTTTATCTGATTATAGCCCAAAAAGTCGTCCATGAAGGAAAACACGGAGAATTGAGCGGTGTTGTCGACCAACACATCAATATGAGGAAGCGGAAAGTCGTCTTTTGGGCTCGCCTTATTCAAATCTCGATAGTCCACGCACATCCGCACCTTACCATCTTTCTTTGGTACAGGTACTATATTAGCGACCCATGAGGGATAAGTTGTAACAGCTAGGAAACCAGCATCCCATTGTTTCTGAACCTCCTCCTTAATTTTCACAGCCATATCTGGTCGAGTTCTTCTGAGTTTCTGCTTAATCGACGGACATTCCTCACGCAATGGCAGACGGTGAACCACCATATCAGTATCCAAACCCGGCATGTCTTCGTAAGACCAAGCAAAGATATCACTGTACTCCCGCAGCATCTCAATGAGCCTTTGCTTGATATCACTCTATAGTGCAGCCCCTATCCGGATGTTCCTGACAACCTCTTCAGACCCCACGTTGATAATTTCAATTTCCTCCTGATGAGGCAGAATGATTCTCTCTTCTTGTTTCAAAAGTCGAGTCAACTCCTCTGATAAGCCATTATCCTCAACAATCTCTTCTTCTGCTTGAAATATCGGGTGCTCAAAGTCAAAGCGAGTCATAGGAAGTTCGTGATCGATGTCGTGATCGGTGTAGTCTGAAATATGAATCCTGCAATGAGAATGGTTAAATGTTTCAAATAATGCAAACAAAGCACATAACCACGTTGCCATTTTATTGTTAAAGCAAAAACAGGAAAAACAAGGATCACAAAATTTGCATGCGAAAAACGCCTTTATTAATGATTAAACAAAGTACACACATAAGCAGGTAGCCCTAAAAACAAAATCACTATGCCCCGGGTAGGACACAGGATTATACAATAGTCGAGAAAACAAATCATTACTGTTTTGTAGTCACTAGGACTAGTTCCTGGGTAGACCAGTTGCACAGATTCTGTCCTGGCACGCCGGGCTTGATCCACGAGTCCATATCGCAGTCACTATCTCCGTCTTCAGCATCGGAAACAGCATTAATCGTTTCATAACAGACCCCACCTGGAGTGATCACTACATGTCCTTTGAACTTTGGCACGCCTGATGCGGAGGATGACGATGTCGGGCGATACCCCAATCCAAACTTGTCCATCTTGATCGGAATTTCCAAGACTTGGCCCCATCTTTTGGTTTCTCCAGGCTGAACCACTGCTTGAGCGTCTTTGTACGATGACATGGCCACCTCCGACCCTTTGATGGGAATAACAGACTTGTCCTTGATCTGCAACCCCTGGAAGGCTTGGCATGGCGTCTCATGGATCTCCCCATCCACTTCAACGTACTTGAATGACGAAAGGTGACTAACCAGAATGTCCTCCTCTCTGCAAATAGTAACAACACTGTCCCCGACCATGTATTTAAGTTTCTGATGCAGCGTGGACGTCACATCCCCTGCAGAATGTATCCATGGTCACCCAAGTAAACAGCTGTAAGCTGGATGTATATCCATGATGTAGAACACAGTGTCAAACACTTCCGGCCCGACCTGGAGTGGCAACGTTATGGACCCAAACACCAACCTCCTGGTCCCATCAAAAGCCCTCACGACCAAGTCACTTGGCATGCATATGATTTCCCGGACATCTAGCTTCATCATAGCCTTCTTTAGCAACACATTCAAAGATGATCCGGTTTCTACAAGAACGTGTGATATAACAGTGCCCCGACACTCCACTGAAATGTGCAAGGCCATATTATGGTCCCGACCTCTAGGCGTCAAATCAAAGTCAATAAATCCTAGGCTGTGTCCAGCATTCACATGCGCCAGTACCCCCTCAAGCTGATTAATAGTTACTTCCTAAGGTACAAAAGACGTGTCCAAGATTTTCAACAAGGCATTTCGATGGGCCTCGGAACAAAGCAACAAAGATAGTATTGAAATTTTGGAGGGCGTCTGCTGCAAGTGCTCCACAATCTTATAGTCACTTTTGTGAATCAATCTCATAAACTCTTCTACATCCTTGACCGATGTTTCTTTCTCTTTTGACTGGGAAGGTCCTCCTTCATTCACTTTGGCTTTGCCTCTAGCAATTCTCTCAGCCTCAATTTCGGGTGAAGTGAAGATTCTACCACTGCGGGTCATACCTCCTGCTTCAACAATACTGTCCACTGCCCCTGCTGGCTGGCTATCCACATTAATCTTTTCCTGTATCTCGTCTTCAACTGGAGAGTCCCTCAAAGCATAGCCAAACTGTCTCACAAGCAGAGAAGGGTTATAGTTAATACAACCTTTCCGTCCAATCAAAGGAACGTTCGAAAAGCCACTGCAACTATATATAATATCCACTCCGAGCAGGTTCTGATCAAACCAAACAATGTTCTCAGCACACAATCCCATCAATCTGGAAGACCAATCTAAAGTACCAGCAGTATCAACAAAAGGTCCCTTCTTAGGAAGATGTCCCTGAAACCACCTGGATAGAAGAGGTACACAGCAAGAAACATTCTTTCCCCGATGCTTCTCATTCTTATAGTGAACAGAATGATAAACGTCACCCAAGAGAGTAGGCACCGGATTCTTCGAGGCAAGAGTAAAGAAAGCATCTGAGTCAACAAAATCAGGTTAGTTCGGGAAGAATACAATCCCATAAATGCAAACAGCCAAAATAGTGTTGAAAACAATCCAACATCCATCCTTCGCACACTGCGTAGCCTTCTCAACCAAGCAAGAAAGATGAAAACCATAAGCTCCATTCAGCTTGACCAAACCTCCGGGGAACTCAGAGATATCCAAACTGACAATCTCAGCAAGCCTAGCCAACTCAGGCTCAGTATCCTCATGAACAAAAGGCATCTGATCTAACACAGGAACTCCCAGCATATCAGAATACTCCTCCAGAGTAGGAGCCAGAATAAAATCAGGGAACAAGAAGCATCTCAGCTGAGGCTCGTAAAATTGCATCAAGGTATACAATCTAGTCATCTCAGACACAGAAGGTCTGCACAACAAACTGAGCAGCTTCCCATAAGACCCTCTAAACTCAGCCCTCACTCTCTGATCTGCTAAAGCAACCAACTGCAATAAGGAACTGATATTTGGAGAAGGCAACCTGTAAGCAACTGTTCTCTTCATGGACTCCATGTCTGGCAAGAAGAACACTAGAATCGGAGGGGAAAAAACACACCTGCAACATACATACACGTTAATGAAATGCAAACATGAAAATGCAAATGCATATGCAACAGGGGATCAAGTGCAATGATGAAGAACTGTGTTGTGCTGTACTGCCACTTAAGAACCATAAGATCTTCTCCTCAAACCAAACCAACCACTAAAGAACGATCACAACCAATTCTCACTTACAGAGACAAACCAGGTGTTCTGAGGCCAGAGTTTTCCTGCAAAAAGATCCACCTACCCTCTCACAGGTATGTACTTAACTCGCAGACGAGGTACGACATCCTATGCGGTCATCAGCATCACAGACTTTCAAGAGCGATGATACGATACCCAGAAGGTGTGGCATCATCATCCCTTGAAGAGGCCTCACTTAGCCGAATCCCAAATGATAGGTTTCCAGAGTCGACAACCCTCAAATCCAACATCCTGTCGAGCCCAAAGGGCCAGGCAAGATGCCATCAAAGAGAATCTCGTCTGAGCGTAAATTTCGTAGCTAGCTGGTGCGAGCGAAGCAAGCAGGCTAACCACTACTCTCTACTTCTAACTCTATGTGCACTCAAGCCCAGGTCCGGCTTATCTCTCAAACTAACCCTCTACCCACAGCATAATAAGAATAATATACAGTACTGAAAGTAAAGACAGAAAAATAAATACACACAAAACCCCAGACGGGAAAACAAGCGCTAGGATTGACTCGCATAGGGAACCGCTGCAGTCCCCAGCAGAGTCGCTAGCTGTCGCTACTGCGAAAATCGGCGCCGACTATGACAGAAGAGTCGCCACCGTGTGTTATTTATCCCACAAGAGGGAAAGGAAACGCTCAGAGTAAACCTAACGCAAAGAGGGAAAGGAATGGTTATCGCAACCAAATCCTGGATTCGGGAGTCGGTTACGCAAGGGGAAGGTATTAGCACCCCTCACGTCCGTCGTACTCGACGGGATCCACGCTTGTTTTCTATCTAAGGGTATGTTTATCTATCTACTCTAAAGGTCTGGTCTAAAAAGAAAATAAAATGACTCGGCAAAGTATCGCATTTTATGCCTACGTATTCCCGTCTGAAACGAGAAATCAGAGTCAACGTAGTTCGCCTAACTACGGGTTAAAGGGGGTAAGGTTGCTCGCCGAGATGTCGCATCTCGTGCCTACGTACTTTCATACGGCATGAAAGATCAGGGCAAACTTAGTTCGGGCTACGGAAGACACAAGTTTGTCTGATAGTTTTTTTATCTCCTTATTAAAGGGTTTTCCTAATTAAAGGTCCAAGAGGACAAAAACAGAGTTTAATTGTTTGTTCGAGTTTTTTACGAAAGAACTGTTTTTAGGATGTTTGCAATCTCAGTCGCACTAGAGACTATGACCCAGGAGTGAACACTTCGTATGTCACCCAAAGGGTACCACACTAACATCCAGATTACTGGAGAGAGACCCTCCACCAACCTTTTCCCGGATAGCTTAAGGCTCGTAACGCACGACTTCAATTAACCTTATTACTGTGTTTTTGCATTGTTTTGAGATGAGAAGAGAAAGACACCCTAAAACTATGGTTGAAAGGGGAATCTACCTACAATTATCATGCATGGGTCAAAACCTAATGTCTGTCATAATTCACTCTTACACAGAGGAAATCAGAGATCCTAAGGGAAAACAGCAAAAGAAACAAGCAGTAAACAATAAACAGTAAAATGCATGCTATGCAACAGTATAAGAGAGGCAAGGGAGAAAACAACAGGCAAGAGGAGACAAGCTCCACCTCAAACCTAGAGATAATCAACACAAGCAAACAGACAATACAACAAAAGAAAAGAAACAGAGGACACAACCCAAGCAACAACAATAGTCTTCAGCAGACAGCAACAGCAAGCTCTAAACAGCACAGTTGAAATGACAGCAAAGTTGACAGCAAGACTTCATCTTCAAGCTAGCTTCTATCTTCAAGCTTCTTCAACTTCATCTTCAAGCTCTAGCAAGCACACTCCAAGCAGAGGAACAATCACCAAGATCAAGGTTGCAATGTTGAGAACCCAATGAAAACCAAAGGAAATCATCAAGCACCATCATTGAAATGGAAAGGTATCCTCAAAGTTCTACTCAACTACGGGCATACCACACATCCCTCCAAAGGAGAGATGGAGTTTCCCTAGGAGGACTTCATGTCATTGGATGAAATAGAAGCACACAATGCATTCTATGTTTGATGAAGAAATCAAAACTAGCTCTAATGGCTCTTCCTAAAACCCTAATTTCCTAAGCTCCTAAAACAACTCCTAAAAGAAAAGGAAACTTCAACTCCAAGCTCCAATCTTCAAGCCATAGCAGCTATACCAAGTTCAGAAGACCTCTCAAAAAGGAATCCAAGCAAATTCAGTTCCAAAGTCACCAACAAGACCAAGTAAGCCAAGGCACATAAAATAGAACACCACAAGCACAAGCAACTTGCAAAATTCAACTAAAATAGAAAATAAAGATGTAAAATTCTAATAAAATTCCTAGTGGAACATATATGTTTGAACAACCTAGGGTTAAAATATTAAAACCCAATTCAACTTCTAAGTCACCTAAATAATTTCTAGATTGAAAGGTATCAAGGTAATCCCCAAGTTTGGGAAGGCTCTAATCTCAACATCTAAAACAGAACCTAAAGTTGTTCTAAAATTCCAACAAAAATCCTAAGGGAGCATACATGTCTACCCTAACACATACTAAAAAATCAAAGCCAAATTCATCACCAATTGGAAGAACAAAATTCTACAAAACAGATGGTCAATTATGCAAATATTAAAGAATTAAACAAAATGAGAAAAATCAAATTAAATTGAAAAATGCATGAAAATGCATTTTATTGATTTCAGAAAATCACAAATTCTCTCAAGATCATGGAGATATGTTTGAAATAATTTTTGGATCAAGAATGAATTTATTATGATTTCTTGAATCAATAAAGCATTTAAAATAAACAAAAATGAATAAAAGAATATCAAAACTCAGAATAAAACATGAGCCATTGGATGAGGAGACTGGTCCACTGTGTCGCTACTGCGAAAATCGGCGCCGGCTGAACAGAAGAGTCGCCACCGTGCGTTATTTATCCCAACGGAGGGAAAGGAAACGCTCAGAGTAAACCTACCGCAAAGACGGGGAAAAGAATGGTCATCGCAACCAAATCCTGGATTCGGGAGTCGGTTACGCAAGGGGAAGGTATTAGCACCCCTCACATCCGTCGTACTCGACGGGATCCACGTTTGTTTTCGGGTATGGATTGTTATTCTATCTACTCTACAGGTCAAGGGTTAAAAGAAAAGAAAAAAATGACTCGGCAAAGTATCGCACTTTATGCCTACGTATTCCGTCGGGAACGAGAAATAAGAGTCAATGTAGTTCGCCTACCTACGGAAAAGGAGGGGAAGGTTTCTCGCTAGGATATCGCATCCTATGCCTACGTACTTTCATACAGCACGAAAGATCAGAGCAAACGTAGTTCGGGCACGTACGACACAAGTCTGTCTTGATTGTTTTTATTCCTTCTGAAAAAGGGTTTTTCCGATTACTGGTCCAAGCGGACAAAAATGACGTTTTGATGAGTTCACATTCTTTTACGGAAGAAGTGTCTTTTATTTGTGTTTGAAATCTTATTGTGTTTTTCTGTTTGTTTTGAGAAAGAAGAGACGGGACTCTAACCTACGGTTGAAAAGGGAATCAAACTAACCTAGTGTTATCATGCATGGGTTAAGACCTAATGTCTATCATGCTCCTCTCTTGCGCAGAGAGAAACAGAGATCCTAAGGGATAAACGGAAACAGAAACAATAGCAAATATACAATAAAGCAGTAAAATGCATGGATGCAGCAATACAAGCGAGGCAAGGGAGTCCCACTCAACCTCGAACCTAGAAAACAACAGGCAAAAGGGAACAGAATCCACTTTCAACCTAACAGGTTAAACAGCAAACAATACAGTCCGGGAAATTCAAACAATACATCAAGAATCATAAACAGCAAAAATAAACAGCAACAACAGTCTTCATCAGCATCTGTCTTCAAGTCATCTTCAACTATCCTCAAGCTTCAAGCAAGCATCAGTCTTCATCTCCAAGCCTTCAAGCAAGGTCTCTATCATCAGTCTGCCATGGCTTTTCTTCAAGTCTCAATTTCCAAGATGAATATCGGTCAACAAGATGGAATGGATGTTAAACAGTCAATTGCCTACCAAGGGTGGCTCACTGACTGTTAACATGATACCGACAGTTTCCCCTCAAAAGTTCTATCTTTTAAATATATTCACTAATCCTTCCAAAGGAAGGAGGTGGATATTTAAAAGAGACTTTGAATCATAGGGAAAGGATGGAGGCAGACAAGACCTTCCATGTTTGTGAATCAAGTTTTCTACTCTAGAGCTCTGCCTAGCTCCTAAACCCTATAGCCTTCAACAGTTGCCAGCAAGAGATACTTCTCATCAACTCTGGAAGTTGGTCTTCAATCTCTTTGATCTCTAATGGGCTTCATCAACACAGTCTTCAGCTCAAACCCCAAGCCCCAGGCAAGCCCAATACCCCACACAGGCAAATAATAACCCTAGAGAGGGCACACCACACAGTCAAGCAAATACAAGCATTATGCTAATAGTAATAGTAGAATAGGGGAAACCTAGTAATTTCTAAGGGATCTATTATCTACCCATAACCCCTATAGTCCCATACCCCAAAGATTCACACTACAACTCCTAAAAGAAATGATTCACTACACCTATGTTATCTCCTAAACCCTAGTTTTGGTTCTTCTAATCACACCTAAACAAATCATCTAAAATTTTAATCTAAAATTATGAATTAAATCCTATGAGGAAGCTAAAGTCCTAAGTTAATCACCCTAAAAAGAATGGATTCAAAATGTAAAAGCATCTAACTAAACTAAAATCCACAATATCATGAATCAAATTAAACCACTTAAAAAGCTATTTAAAAGAAAAATGCACAAAAAATACTAAAACAAAATAAAATGCCATTTTTAATATTTGTTATTTTTCTTAACAGAAATATGAACCTAATGCAAAAACAACCACTAAAAAATAAGCATTTTTCATTTTGTTATGATTTTTTAAAGAATTAAAAATGAAAGGATGAAATTAATATGAATGAATTGGGTTAGGGGGTGCAGTAAGCATATTAATTCAGTTAAAACATGAGAATGGGCCCAGACTGGGGGGGCGCGCATAGCAAAGCGCGTCTGGGCCCAGTTAACCAGAAAACACAAGAAAAATAAAAAAACTCAAAGCGGTGCAAATAGGAATTAAATGAGTGCAATTGGTTTTGGGCTTGCGTTGAGGGGGTGGGATTAGCATTGGTAACTTGAGCCCATCAGCAAGATTAAATGAAACGCAGCGTATTGCTGCATAACATCTCCCTCCAAATTTCGTTTGAATCATGGCCATCAGATCATATCCTAAGTCAAGGTCAAATGATGGATCCAACGGCCCTCACATTTCTTCTCCAAATACTTAGGGTTTCAGCCATGGATACACCCTGCATGCAGCTTCATGACTCAATCTTCCACCTTCTCATACGACCTCTCTCCTCCATGAAATCCAATTCTGCAAACAGCAAAAACGATCCACTTCTTCTCCTCTACCCAACCATGGCCTCACTTTCCTCTAAAACTCAATCCAAACTCAAACCCGATAGGTATAACATCCTGGTTCCACCATTTTCCACTGCTATCAACCATGCCAATTCTTGTTAACTTTTACCCTAACACAATCTACACACCATGCTGATCAATTTAAGCTATCTAACCAATATTATCAAGCCCTAACCTAGGAGTTCTAAGCCCTAACAGATTTGGTGCACCAATGGTAAACTCCATGAAACCTTCTCAAACTTTATGGAAATGATCCTCTAACCTAACCTAACAATTCTAACCTAATAATTCTCTAACATGCTAACTAAATCAACCAATTCGAAGGGAAACACCAACCTGGTTTGATGATGAAAACAGAGGTAGAATCCTTTGGATCCAATGCTTGCAATGCTTGGGAATTGATCAGTACACTTGATTCTTGGTTCTGTATGCACTATCACTTGCTCAAACCTCTTGGATTCTTGCAACCACTTCTTCTTTCACTTTGAATGGTGAAGTTGGTGTAGCACGATTCTTGTGATTTCCTCTCCAAATCTTGCTTGCAATGAACTCAGGGATGATTCCTGAGTGAGTTTAGATCATGAAATTGAAGGATTGATGAAGAATCAAAGAGATTGGAATGGTTTTGCACAATTGAGGAATGGAGTGTAACTATGTGTTATGAACAAAATGAATCACCAACCAATGCATGAAGCTACTCAATCCAATATATAGATGAAATTAGAAAGCTCTAGAACTTTGTAGAAACTTCTTGTGCACACTTTCCTTGAGTTTTGGCATATGTTACTTCCATTGTAAGCCACCTAGCATAACTTCCAAATTTTGAACCAAACTCAAAAATCCACTTTTGCCAATGTTCTTAAAACATTTTTTCCAATCAAAATGACCTATAATTTCATCCCATTTGGCCAAATTATGAAAAATCTCAATTTTAGGTCACTTTTAAATGACCAATTTTGAAACCTTGAGCTATGAGCCTTTCCAATCTTTCATGATCACTTTTCTAGACTCAAAATGTCATTTGGAGCAAGTTTGATGTTGTGAAGTTTTTCATTTGAAGCTTCCTTGTATGAGTTTTGGGCATAGGCTTGAAATGACCTGTAATTCTCAAATGACCAAAATACCCTTTGCTTGCCAAGACCATAAGTAGAGTTCCACAAATCAGATGAAGGCATGCCATACCTTTCTAGAAAGCTAAGACAATGAGGAACAACTATTATGTTGACCAGAAATCCATTTGAAATTTCCTTGAAGGGAAAAAGTTGCTTGGAAGACAAGTAACTTTCATAGACAAAATTTCAGATACCCCAGATGGCCTGTAACTTGCAAGGACCATAACTTGAGTTCTATAAATATCCTTAACGTCTTCCACCACTCAAATTAAAGGTCTTGAGATCCTCTACAAGTTTCATGTTGGCCAAGGATCCATTTGAAGCTTTCATTTTGACTTATCTTGCTTGGAAGTTTGACCTAAATCAAGGGATTTTACACAGAAACCCTAATTTAGAAACTCCTCTTCTTCTTGATTTCTCTTGATTTCTTCTTGGCACAACACCACATCCTTATCTACATGTCAAATGATGAATCCCACATCTCTCAAATAGACCTTGATGCCTTTCAATCACTCATTTGACCTAGGGTTAACCCAGATGAAACCCTAGTTGACTGTCTTCAACTGCAACTCTTGTGATCACATCAATGACTTGTCTCACTTGAAAAATGACTCTCTAAGTCCTCCATGATGTCTATATACCCTCCATGCTCAGCTCACAGCTCACAATTTCTTTGATGATCTTCCAATACCCTCAGATAGGAGATGGATGCACTGCTTGATCCACTGACTTCTTTAGCTTTCCAATTCTTTCTAATGACTTGGATATGCTTGAATTTGAATAATAACCTCTTGATAGGCTCATAGAGATGAGAATAGTACTTGGTCCCTTGTTGGATGATTTGCTATGCTATGCTATGCAGATGATTAGACTATGTACATGACTCTATATGCAAATGCTAATGCAACTGAAACATAAACCAAGTGAAGAAGGTTGAGCAAATTTTAGGGTGCAACAGCTGCCCCTATTCAAGCGACTTGGACCCGATTGGGTGAAGAGTGAACGGCCTTCAAACATTCGAGGTACGAGACGGTTGAATACTAAGAACCCGGAAATTTGCCAACTGCAGAAATAAACTGCACCACTGCTTGGGGAACGACATTCATCAACTGAATCTAACTGTTACGGCCACCAACTGATCCATTAGCGGCCGTGCTGGGGATTATTTTCATCGGCCTGAAAAAGATTCTATCATCGCAGGGATAGAACTAAACTTGTCCACGTCAGGACACCTGTTTCGTCAACACGGAAAAATCTCGGCGACTTCGCTGGGGATGACTCGTCTGCATTTCGTCAGCACGAGGGGATTCTATCAACATAGGAATGAATTGTCCACGTTAGGACTAGCACATCTCGTCAGGAATAAATCGTCCACGTTAGGAATAACCTGTCCACGTTAGGAATACACTTGTCTATGTTAGGAATAACCTTTCCACGTTAGGAATAAGACTTCGTCTGGACCTGTCCACATCAGGATTAAACTCTCCACATTAGGAATACATCGTCCACGTTAGGACTCACCTTTCCACGTCAGGAATAACCTTCGTCCATGTTAGGAATAAACTTCTTTCCACGTAAGGAATACATCTTTCCACGTAAGGAATATCATCTTTCCACGTAAGGAATCTATCTTTCCACGTAAGGAATACATCTTTCCATGTCAGGAATAACTCTCTTCTGGATCTGTCCACGTCAGGACTAAACTTTCCACGTAAGGAATACATCTTTCCACGTAAGGAATACATCTTTCCACGTAAGGAATACCTCTTTCCACGTAAGGGATAAACTTTTTTTCACGTAAGGAATAAACTTCTTTCCACGTAAGGAATATATCTTTCCACGTAAGGAATACGTCTTTTCCACGTAAGGAATCACATCTTTCCACGTAAGGAATAAACTTCTTTCCACGTCAGGAATAACTCTCTTCTGGATCTGTCCACGTCAGGACTAAACTTTCCACGTAAGGAATACATCTTTCCACGTAAGGAATACATCTTTCCACGTAAGGAATACCTCTTTCCACGTAAGGGATAAACTTTTTTCCACGTAAGGAATCTATCTTTCCACGTAAGGAATAAACTTGTCCACGTCAGGACTCACGCTTCGTCTTGATTTGTCCACGTCAGGACCTACATCTTTGTCTGCACAAGAAAATCCTATCAACATGGGGGGTAACATCGTCCACGTCAGGACACCGTTCGTTGACCTGAAGAAATATAAATTCGTCCACGTCAGGACTCACGCATCTTCAACCCGCTGAGGAAATAAAACTTGTCCACGTCAGGACTCACGCCTCACCAACATGAAGAGAGATAAACTTGTCAACGTCAGGACGCACATTTCACCATTACGAATAAAGATATCTGCTGGAAATAAGTAGTCCACGTCAGGACACCAACACAAAGAGTAATCAATTTTGTCAACGTCATGACCTCACATCCAATCAATACGGAGAAATCGAATCTGTCCACGTTAGGACTAGCACCTCTTATCAACCCGTGGAAATAAAACTGTCCACGTCAGGACACCCATTTTCTCTAGTACGAAGAAATCTCGTCAATACAGGAATAGATTGTCCATGTAAGGACTCATTTCTCCATTGATCCCAACCCACAAACTTCTTAGCACTGACGTGAAAGTGACTTTGAGGCGGACTTTACTGGGGATATTTGGAAACCAAACTACCGGACGCCTGTTCTGATAACCGGCGACAGCCTCTGAAATTCTGATTCATGAAACCCTTTGATGCTGACGTAACAACAAATTTGAAGAAAATAATCCGCTGGTCGGACTAGAGAAACTTCAACACGCAACCCTGGCGGGGAAAACAAGAGATAACTCTGCTCGGGGACAAAGAGAAACTTTGCCTGATAACTCTGTGGGGACTAATGCCAAACTGACATTTTCGTTATATGTCTCACGCTGAGATCCTGAATGTTTGGTAATTCATTTGAGCAAGAGCTCCTTCCACCTGTAAGAGAACAATACTTGAAACAAACGGTTAGCCAACCTGGTTCATGTTTCAAAATGCATATGTTTGACAATGGCGTAATGCTCCATTCGACATGGAAATGCTACGCGTTTTTATTTTATTTGGTGGATGCAAATATGACACTATATGCCGATGCAAATGCAGACTCGAACTGCTGGGATACAGAAACCGCTTTAGCAAAATAAATGTTGAATACAATGCCAACTCCGCTGGGGATAACCAGATGTCACAGAATTATTCCAGCAAAATAAATGCTGGAAACGTGAAGCCAACTCCGCTGGGAAATTGGGAACTTAAACCAAGCACCTCGTTGAAGTAACACCCTGCTGGGGAATATAACTCTACTGGGGAATAGCAGATGTGCCCAGTATGATTGGACTTCTGTCGGGTAGTGAACGGGTATCGCACGGTATTCTGACAAAGTAAATGTCGGGGGAGTCTTCTTTAATCTTCGAGTTCCACTGGGAAGAAAGAGAACACTTGCTTGAAAGAGAACTCCGTTGAGGACGAAACGATTCTCTTGGGGAAAATCAACTGACTCCGCTGGAGGGAGAGCCGATGACCCTACTGGGAAGGGTAGACTGCCCGAGTACAGCTCACCAGTTGGAAATATTGATCTTCTGCGGCTAAACCACTCTGCTTGAGATGGGGGAATCCTTCTGGGGGACACCACACTGCCTGAATACATCCTACAATCTTGGAATTGCCAACTCTGCTGAGGATGAACGACTTGGCTGGAGAATGTCCTTTGGGTAAGCTACGACTAGCTGGGGAATTTGATCCTTCTTCAATAAGGAACATTGCTATCTCAGAAGCGCGACCTGCGTGGGGATCGAGTCTTTCGTTACGAGCTTCTGGTCTATACTGCAATCTTTTGATCGTCCTCCTCATACGGCTACGAACCCTGCAACACCACAAACAAGACAAGACAAGTCTACACAATCAAATCTATTCAGGTTAGCGTTAGTGACATCATTTTCAGTTAATTCAAAGTTTTAGCAATTATTGGCAAGGGCCAGCGACGTTATACACATGCTAGTTTCATTAAACCTAGGCGTTTATCCTGCATAAAACAGTAAAGAAACAGCATCAAGTACTGAATAACATATTTTATTGATTGGGCCCCTAAATGGGCGGAGTTTTGTACACGGGACGTAACTCCTGAAAAGAGGAAGCTACGCACAACAAATATACAAGTATGCACAAGAAGCATAAATATAATGACAAATCAAATTTGTACACATGTCGGCAACGGGATGCAGACGAACATCATGAACTGATCCTCCTATGACTCGCCCGACTCTAACGCTTTCCCGGTATTCACACTTCCGAAGAGATTGTATCTGATAATCGGCCCCTCAGGTATATTCTCCCGCACCAATGCTCACTGCAGTATCAAATTCGGACCGCAGTCATTTGCTTTTCAAATCCCTAACTTTTGCGTGAACCGCCCTTTACGGGTTTTCGGTTCACCGGGATACCCTTTTTTGCCGAAGCCGCCCAGTGTAGGTTTTCAACTTCGCGGGTGTACATTTTTCGATTTTATCCCTAACTTTTGCCCGAACCTTTCATTCTGTTTTTGGTTCGCCAGGATGCCCCATTTTTGCCTGGACTCTCTTTTTTCTGTCCAGCGGGTCAATTTTAAGCAAAGTATTTTTTAACTGCGTCCGAATTCACAGGCGACGTAAAGTCTTCACCGTCCATGGTGGACAACAACAACGCTCCTCCTAAAAATACTTTTCTGACAACATATGGCCCTTCGTAGTTGGGGGTCCACTTGCCCCTGTGATCTGCCTGCGGCGGGAGAATCCTCTTCAGCACAAGGTCGCCCGTCTGAAAGCTCCGAGGATGTATCTTCTTATCATATGCTTTCTTCATTCGGCTCTGGTACAAACGACCGTATTCTAGAGAAGCTAGCCTCTTCTCATCCATTAAACTCAGCTAGTTCAACCTATCTTTCACCCATTCTGCCTCATCTAGTTGGACATCTCGTAGTACTCTCAAAGAAGGAATCTCAACTTCCAGTGGTAGCACTGCTTCCATTCCATATACCAACGAGAACGGGGTTTCCCCGGTTGATGTGCGTACCGTCGTACGATAACCGTGCAAAGCGAAGGGTAGCATCTCATGCCAATCCTTATAGGTCACCACCATCTTCTGAACGATCTTCTTTATATTCTTATTGGCCGCTTCAACAGCACCATTCATCTTGGATCGGTAAGGGGAGGAGTTATGATGCTCGATCTTGAAATTCTGGCAGAGCTCCTTCATCATTTTGTTATTCAGGTTTGAACCGTTGTCAGTGATTATCCGCTCGGGGATCCCATATCTGCAAATGATATCTCTCTTGATGAATCTGGCTACCACCTGCTTAGTTACATTTGCGTAGGACGCCGCTTCCACCCATTTGGTGAAATAATCGATTGCTACTAGAATGAACCGGTGCCCATTAGAAGCTGTCGGCTCGATCTTTCCAATCATATCAATTCCCCACATCGAGAATGGCCATGGCGATGACATCACGTTCAGAGGACTCGGAGGCACGTGGATTTTATCTGCATAGATTTGGCACTTGTGGCACCTCTTCGCAAACTTGAAACAATCAGTTTCCATAGTTAGCCAAAAATAACCTGCCCGCAGCAGCTTCCTTGTCATAGCATGCCCACCAGCATGCGTACCAAATGTACCTGTCGCTACTGCGAAAATCGGCGCCGGCTGACAGAAGAGTCGCCACCGTGCGTTATTTATCCCTCAGAGCGGGAAAGGAAACGCTCGAAGTAAACCTCGCAAAAAACGGGGAAAAGGTATGGTCATCGCAACCATAGCCTGGGTTCGGGAGTCGGTTACGCAAGGGGAAGGTATTAGCACCCCTCACGTCCGTCGTACTCGACGGGATCCACGCTTGCTTGGGTTGTCTACTGGATGCAAAACAATCTATCTACGGCTGCTAAATCTAAACAGAAGGGAATTGACTCGATAGAGCGTCGCACTCTATGCCTACGTATTCTCAAGAGAGAAAGTCAGAGTCAACGTAGTTCGGGACTACGGGGAAAATTGGCTCGCCAAGACCTCGCGTCTTGTGCCTACGTACTTCCACTGGATGGAAGATCAGAGCTTTACGTAGTTCAAACTAACTACGGCTAATCAAACATTCTCACACAGCAGTGAGAAAAACAACTGGTTTCACAGGGTCGGGAACCTATGGTCAAACTATGGCTGAGTCTCAAATGCTCTTGGGCAAGAGAGAAAAAAGGGTACTCAATTAGTCGTCAGCGGGAAAGTCTCGATCGCACAGCCGCGAGAGAACAACAGGTTAGTCGTTAGTGTGCTCGCTAGGATATCGCATCCTATGCCTACATATCTTCGTCTGGTACGAAGAATCAGAGCAGCTGTAGTTCGGCTACTATCGGACCACAGCTCAAATCTCGTTTTATTAATCTCTGAAAGAATGATTACAATGGGTTGAATACCGAAATAAATCTCCTAGGAACACTATCCTGTTCTATCTTGAAAAGTCGAATGAAAATAGCCCCCTAACAAACGGGCCTCTAATTCTATCCCTAAAAGTCGAGAAATAAAATCTATGAAAATATCCCTAAAAGAAAATGAACTTCAAAAATATTAAATCGGCACTTTAATATTTTTTCTTTTTTTCTCCTTTTCTTTTCTCATATTTTTCTTTTCTCAAAATATTTTTCTCCATTTTTTCACAAATATTTCTCTATTTTTCTTCACAATATTTCTCTATTTTCCTTTCTTTTGATATTCCTCCTTTTCTTTTCAAAATATTCTTTTCTTTTCTTTTTTTTTCACAATATCATTTTTCTTTATTTGCAAATATATTTTTTTTCTATTTTTTTCTCTATTTCTTTTCTTTTCCTATATTCTTTTCTATATTTTCTTTCTATTTTTTTTTTCTATTTCTTTTATTCTAAACAAAATATAAAGGGAGGGGGGTATTATAGTCCATACAAGGGATTACAGGAAAATAATAATAAAAAAACTGGGATTGGTTTGGGCCCAGCCCAATGTGCCTTCAGAAAAAAAACACAGGGGGGGTGTAACTGGTGAAGTCTGGGTGTGTAAGCCAGAAAGGCTTCGTTGGGCCCAGCCCAACGCTTGTCCAAAAAACTGAAGGAGGGTGATGCCAAAAAATGGAGTTGGGCCTGGCCCAAGACTCATCCGTCTACCTCTCTCCACTCTCGTCTGAAAACCCTAAACCTTGCTCCCTTCTCCCTCCGCCGCCGTAGACCTCCGTCCTCTCGTCTCTTTCGCCCCCCCATCCTTCCATTCTTTCCTTTCTCCTTCACGAATCCCTCCACACCTCGTTATTGAACCAACAGCAAATGAATCATATCACCTCTCTACGCAACCAACTTCAAACTCTGGGACGCTGATTCTGGATAAATTCGTGGCGGAAGAATCCCAACGAAGGCGAAGAAACAAAAACCTGAAGGTTTGCGAGCGCGTGTTCTTGAAATTTCTGGAAAGCTCTTGATGAAGATCTTGGAACTCACGAAGTGTTCTTCGTTCTACTCGCTGATGAACTCATTGCTTGCTCTGGTGAGGAGATTCTGGAAACGCGTTGAAGGTTGTTGAACAAGGAGGATCCGAGTCTTGAATGCTCTTGTGACGGTGATTCTTGTTGTTGATCTGAAGGTGGTTCTTGATGGATGATTCGCACGGATCTGAGAAAAATATATGGAAAACTTGATGATTGTTGATGGATTCTGGAACTGAGTTGAAGATCTTGAGTGCTCTTCGAAAAAAACGAGTTGAGAGTTCGTCCTGTTACATAACGAACATGCGATGACGATTCTGGAGATTGGTTGAGGGTTTCTGGAAAAGATTGATGGTAACAGGTGGATGAAGGAGATGAATGTGGCTGGTTGAATGGTGGTTCTGAGGTTGGACGGAGATGGATGAGGATTATTGAAGGTTTGAGGAGGACGATGGTGGCCGGAGTGGGAGGTTTAGGAAGATGAAGCTGGTTGGATGTTGGGAAGAAGATGAAGATAGGCAGTCATGGAGGTTTGATCGGAGGTTTCTGGAGTTTGGTGGTGGTTTCTGGGCGTGGTTGAAGGTTAGGGAGGATGTGGATGAAGGTCAGGGATGAAGGTGAACGGAATCTGGGCTTGGAGGGAGTTCCGGCGACGTCACGGTTGCCGGAGTACATGCACGGCGGTTGGTGGCGTATCACGGTGAAGGTTGGTAGGGAGACACGTGGGAGAGATGGTGGAAGGGCTCTCTGCATGCAGCCCACGTGTGGTGTAACGTGGCTGAGAGAGAGAGAGGCAGTGGATACGTGGCGTGTATTGGTGCAGCGATGTGGGTCCTCCCCTCTTGGACACGTGTTGCCTGGCATTTATATTGATGAGTTTTGCTGGAACGCTCCAGAAGCTTCTGGTGCTTACTGGAATTAGCTGGAATATAGCTGGACGAATTGGACTCATTTTTGGACAATTTGGACAACAAAAATGATAACTGGGCCTTGGCTGAAAAAGCCCAAAACGAAAAATGAATAAAAACTTCAAAAAAACCTGAATTGAATTAAAATCTAACAACTAAACTAATACTCAATTAAACCTAATAAATCTAATTGACTCTAATTAAAACTCTAATAAACCTATTAAAAAAAATCTAATAAATTTCTATAATATCTAAAATTAAACATTTAATTTCTATGCTATATTATTTAAAGTATTAAAATCTATTTAATCTCTAATAATATCCTATATTATTCTAAAATGAAAAAAAGCTATTTTAAAATATCTAAAATGCTTAAAAATCTATTTAAAAGAATTAAAACTATTAAATTCTAATAATATCCTAAAAATGAATTAAATCTATCAATATTCTATAAAATGCTAAAAATGATTTAAAGAGAATTAAAAATATCAAAAATTCTATTAAATCCTAAAAAATGATTTAAAAGCTATTTAAAGCCCTAAAAAATCCTATAAAATCCAGAAAAATCAACCTAATTCCCAGAGGGACAAAATGAGCACCGAACGACACAAAAATAATCGGTAAAAATAAACGGGCACCGAAATATCCCAAAAATCGATTCTACTGATTAAAAACACCTGAAACACGAGACGGGAGCTGTGATCCCTGATAAAATCAATATCAATGCAAAATGCAATGTATGCAATATGCAGATGCGAATGCGGTTATGCGTCGAAACATCGAGCCAAATGCGAGACCCGGTTGGTCAAATTTTGGGGTGCAACAGTACCCTCATGTATTTCCTCCATGAGCAGCTTTGCCTCTTTTTCGTCTACACAACGCAGCAGCACCAAGTCGTGATTTCTTCTGTATAAGACACCATCCGGATTCAAATAGAAATTACCCGCCAATCTCCTGAGAGTCTTCTGATCTTGACTGGATGCTCCAGCCGGATACTCTTTATTCTTCAGGAAATTAAGGATATTAAAATACCATGGTTTATCGTCAGAAGCGTCGTCAATAGCAAATACGAAGGCAGGTCTGTCAAGCCGAGAGATAACAATTCTGGGAGCCTCATTCCAGAAGTTGACCTTGTACATGGAAGACAAAGTGGCCAGGGCGTCAGCCATCTGATTCTCCGCTCGCGGTACATGATGCAATTCAACCTTGTCCAAGAAAGGCAATAATCTCCTCGCATAATTCATGTACGGTATCAAATTGGGCTGGCGTGTCTCCCATTCCCCTTTTATCTAATTCACCACCAGAGCTGAGTCTCCGTATACGTCCAGATTTTTGATTCGCAAATCAATGGCTTCTTCAAGCCCCATTATACAAGCTTCGTATTCGGCCTCATTATTGGTAACTGGAAAGGTCAATCGAGCAGTAAACGGGATGTGCGACCCATGTGGAGTAGTAATGATTGCCCCTATTCCACTACCGTAAGCGTTTACAGCCCCGTCAAAGATCAACTTCCATTTGGAACCCAATTCTGGTCCTTCGTCTGGCAACGGCTCTTCACAATCTTTCATCTTTAGGTACATGATATCCTCGTCAGGAAAATCAAACCTCATCTATTGGTAATCTTCAATAGGCTGCTCTGCCAAGTACTCAGACAGTACACTTCCCTTTATAGCCTTCTGCGAGACATATTGGATGTCATATTCAGTCAAGACCATCTGCCAACGGGCAATTCTCCTCGATAACGCCTGCTTTTCAAATAAATATTTGATAGGATCCATCTTTGAGATGAGCATGGTTGTATGATTCAGCATGTATTGCCTCAAACGATTGGCGGCCCAGGCCAGCGCGCAACAAGTTTTTTCAAGCATTGAATACCGAGATTCACATTCGGTAAACTTCTTACTCAAGTAATAGATCGCATGCTCTTTTCTTCCTGTCTCGTCGTGTTGACCGAGAACACAACCCATACTTCCCTCAAGAACTGTCAAATACATAATCAAGGGTCTCCCTGCCACTGGGGGTATCAAAATAGGAGGCTCCTGCAAATACTGCTTTATTTTATCGAACGCCTTTTGACAATTTTCGTTCCACGTTACAGCTTGGTCTTTTTTCAACAGCTTGAATAATGGTTCACACGTAGCCGTTAGGTAAGATATGAACCGAGCGAAGTAGTTCAACCTCCCTAAGAACCCGCGCACCTCTTTCTCTGTTTTAGGCGTCGGCATCTCTTGTATTGCTTTTATTTTTGCAGGATCGACCTCTATTCCTTTTTCGCTCACGATAAACCCCAGCAGTTTACCCGATCTCACCCCGAAGGTGCACTTGTTAGGGTTCAGTCTCAGCCTGAACTTCCTAAGCCTTTTGAATAACTTCAGCAGATTCACCAAATGCTCTTCCTCCGTCTGGGATTTGGCAATCATATCATCGACATAAACTTCGATCTCTTTATGCATCATATCATGGAAAAGAGTCGTCATTGCACGCTGATACGTTGCCCCAGCATTCTTCAATCCGAAGGGCATCACTTTGTAACAAAATGTTCCCCAAGGCGTTATGAAAGTAGTCTTCTCCATGTCCTCTGGCGCCATTTTAATCTGATTATAGCCCGAGAAGCCATCCATGAAGGAGAATACAGAGAATTGAGCAGTGTTGTCAACTAGCACATCGATGTGAGGAAGTGGAAAATCATCTTTCGGGCTCGCTTTATTTAAATCACGGTAATCTACACACATTCTCACTTTACCGTCTTTCTTTGGCACTGGTACGATGTTAGCGACCCATGAGGGATATTTTGTCACAGCTAAGAAACCAACATCCCACTGTTTTTGAACCTCCTCTTTAATTTTCACTGCCATATCGGGTCTAGTTCTACGAAGCTTCTACTTGACCGGCGGGCATTCTTCTTTCAACGGCAGACGGTGCACAACCATATCTGTATCAAGCCCAGGCATGTCTTCATACGACCAAGCGAACACATCACTATAGTCTCTGAGCATTTCAACCAGTCTTCCCTTGACGTCGCTCCGCAGCGCGGCTCCTATACGGATGTTCTTTTCAACCCCTTCCGACCCCAGGTTAATAATTTCGATGACCTCCTCATGAGGCAGAATGACTCATTCTTCTTGCTTCACCAACCAAGACAATTCTTCGGGAACGTCACCATCTTCAACAATCTCTTCTTCGGCCTGAAATACCGGGTGCTCAAAGTCGAGACGAGTCATAGGTGGTTCAATGATGTCATCTGAAAATATTATCCTGCAAAAGGAATGGTTAAATGCTTCAAAATGCGTATAAAGCGAATAACCACGTTGCCATTTTATTGTAAAACACAAAACAGGAAAAACAGAGATCACAACATTTGCACATGAAAAAAAAGCCTTTTACGCAATGTTCATAACAACACAGCCCTAAGCAAATCATAATGCCCCGGGCAAGACATCAGATTGTTCAACAATTAAAAAACAAAGCATTACTGTTTAAGAGTCACAGGAACAATCTCCTGAATAGACCAATTGCACAATCCCTGTCCTGGCACGCTCGGCTGAATCCAGGCGTCCATATCGCAGTCGCTGTCTCCTTCGTCAGACTCTGAAGCAGCGTTGATGGTCTCATGACATACTCCACTAGCAGTGATGGTTATTGGTCCTCTGAAACGGGGTGCCCCCACAACAAGTGTTGATGACGACGGTTGATATCCCAGCCCGAACCGGTCCATCTTCACGGGAATATCCAGCACCTTGCCCCAGCCCTTCGTCTCACCCGTCTCTACTAGAGCTTGAGCTTCCTTATATGATGAGACGGCTATCTCCGACGTTTTTCTCGGCTCGGGACCTTTGTCTTTGATGTGCAACCCTTCAAATGCCTGACAGGGTGTTTCATGAATCTCGCCGTCGACCTCCACATACTTAAATGATGACAGATGGCTAACCAATATATCCCCTTCACCACAGACCGTGACCACGCTGTCTCCTACCATATATTTCAACTTTTGATGCAAGGTAGACGTGACTGCCCCAGCACCATGGATCCAGGGTCGTCCAAGAAGACAGCTGTATGCTGGCTGGATATCCATGATATAAAATTCAGTCGCAATAACCTCCGGCCCCACCTGTAGAGGTAATATTATGGATCCAAAAAATGTTCTTCGCGTACCATCAAATGCCCTAACCACCAAGTCACTGGGCGTACACAGGATTCCTCTGACATCCAGTTTCATCATCGCTTTCTTGGGCAGCACGTTCAAAGACGATCTGGTATCGACCAGCACGTGAGACATGACCGATCCTCTACACTCCACAGAGACGTGCAACGCCATATTATGCTCTCTCCCCTTAGGGGTCAAATCAAAGTCTGTAAAGCCCAAGCTATGGCCTGCATTCACATGCGCCAACACCCCCTCCAGCTGATTCACGGAAACATCTTGGGGTACAAAGGAAGAATCCAGGACTTTCAACAATGCATTTCTGTGAGCTTCAGAACACAATAGCAACGACAGTATAGATATCTTTGACGGCGTCTGTTGCAGATGCTCAACAATCTTATAATCACTTTTACGAATCAAGCGCATGAACTCTTCTACATCCTTCGATGCCGTTTCTTTTTCACTTCTCTGTACAGGGACACCCTCATTCATCTTCCCTTTCCCCTTTACTAGTCGTTCAGCCTCTACCTCAGGCGATATGAAGATTCTCCCACTCCTTGTCATACCTCCGGTACCGACAACGTTGTCTATGGTCTCAGCTGGCTGCTTATTAACATCAATCTTTACCCCATCACAATACACTTCCAAACCATAGGACCATGGGACTGCCTTGGTGCTCTCATACGGGATTGGTCCGGCCTTGGTGATGGTGATCGGCGGTATCTTGGCCGGTGCCGTTATAGTGATTGTCTTTCGAGGAATCGTTACAGTAGCCATACACTTTGCTTGTCTGCTAATACCCCTGCAGGTTCTTCAATTGCTGCTCGGTCAAATTGCAATGTACCTCCATCTATTAAAGCCTGAATACCTTTCTTCAAGTCATCACAACCCCCAGCTTGGGTCCAGCACTCTAAACAATACTCGTCGCACCCTGGATACACACCACCTTGCAATAATCTGCTTTTTATCTCGCTCAACCATGTCTTTAAGTCGTCGACATTCATAATCAAATTCAAACCCTCCTCAGTTAGAATGGCGTTTGTCCCATGGTTGGGCATGGGCTTTTGCACTATATTCGGTCCCGCCGTTCCAAAATTGATAGCCTTACTATCCAATAAATCCTGCACGACATGCTTGAACGCATGGCAACCCTCTACATCGTGGCCCGGAGCCCCGGAGTGGAATTCACAGTGCCTGCTTGCATCGTACCCATACGGAGGAGTGCCTGTTATTGGCGCCAGAGTTCTTTTCTCCACCAAGTTCAAACCCAGTAACGTCTGTAGCAAATCTGCATACGTTGAAGGAGGCTTTTCAAAAACTCTCCTTGGTTTGCCCCCCTGGAATCTGCGCTGGGCAGGCTGTGCCCCCTGTTGTGGCTGCTGTTGCTGTTGTTGTTGTTGCATTGGTTGTTGCTGAAACGGTATAGTAACGCTTGCCACCTGCTGCGGCTGATTGTACTGGTTTCGACCTCTGCCCCGGCCTCGGCCCCCAAACACTGCGCTTGCATCGCCCTGACGGTGCCCACCAAAAGCCCTTCTGTTACCGCCTGTTGAGGTGGATTCCTCAGCTTGGAATCTTCCCTGTTTAATGTTACTTTCAATCTTCTCTCCCATCAGGATTAAGTCTGAAAAACTGCCCAAAGAAGTGTGAAACAACTTGTCATAGAACATGCCAGTGAATGTTCCTATGAACATATCATTCATTTCCTTATCCTCCAAAGGGGGATGGACCCTAGCAGCCATGTCGCGCCATCTCTGCGCATACTCTTTGAAGCTCTCACCCTTTTTCTGGGACAACCCCTGCAGTTGGACCCGGTTGGGTGCCAAGTCGCTGTTATACTTATAGTGAGCTACAAATGCTTCCGCCAGCTGCTTCCATGTCTTTATATGAGTTGGTTCCAATCCCATATACCACTCGAGGGAAGGGCCCGACAAGCTATCTTGAAAGAAATGCATTAGCATCCTCTCATCATTAGAATACGCCGACATCCTTCTGTAATATGACTGCACGTGCACTTTCGGACAGGTGTCCCCCTTATACTTGTCAAATGTAGGAGCTTTGAATTTGATTGGCACCCTCAAGCCAGGCACTAGACCCATTGTTGACATATCTAGGCCAACAACACTTTGATTTACGACCCCCTTCATCTGCTCCTCGAGCATTCGGATTCTCTGAGAGTCATCCATCGGCCCTTCGAAACCTCCACCGAAGAAAGCGTCCTCTTGCTGATCTTCTTGCCAATTACCATTCCCAGCTCCATACCCATCGTACCCGTTGTTACGGCCAACTCTGGTCTGATTCATTACCGGGCCTCGCCCCCTGTTACCGTATCCCGGAGCAACTCCAGCAGGTCCAAAAGCCATTACCCCAGCGCCATTTCCATTTCCGAATCCTCCATAACCCTGATTAGTCATACCAAATCCGTCCTGCCCGAAGCCTTGAGCATCGAAACCGTACTTCCCAGCATTATCGAACCCCTGGTCATTGAAGCCAAATCCAGTATTACCGAAGCCATTGCCTCCCATATTATCACCCAGGTTAACATCTCCAAGCCCAACATTGTTAACGATAGTCTCGTTCCCCATTCCAACGTTACCGTTCCCGGCAGCAGCGCCGTTGTTGACATTAACAGCAGGTATGTTGACTACAGGTGGAGCCACTGGTGTGGGAGTACCATCCCCGTGAATAGTGTCGACTCGCACAGACTGATGATCCTCATTTCCATGCCCAACATTTCTGACCAACAGAGGCTGCACCAAAGCTTGCAAATTCTCCTGCCCTTTCGCAATGGTCTCCATTGTCTGCATGAAGAGCGCCAGCTTCTCACGCATGTCTTGCATCTCGTTCTGCATTTGATCCATGATTCTTCGGCAGTTGGTACGAGTGGAGTATCGGTGCGGGCGCTGATCTTCAATCCTGAAAATACCTGGTACAGTGCAGGAAATGAGATACCGTCCAATAATCACCTGTAATGCAATATGAATGGGAATGCAATGCAATATGTGTCTGTGCATTAGGGAATGTCATTCCCCGATTCTAGTGCGAATGTGCCAGTGCAGTGACAGTGCTAGCAATACGGTGATCGGAGCCGAATCATAGAAAACACCTCATATATTGCAGAGAAATCCATTAAGCCGAGAATACAATATCACTGAGTACAATAAGAAGGCATGACCTCAACCAACAATCCTGGTGATGGTCAGCACTATGCAAATAAAGCATCAATACATGAAACAATCAAGTACACTCATAAGCCTGATACTCTTCTAGCAACTTCTTAGTCTCTGGGTGACTTGGACGGGTAAGCAGACCCTCAACAAGTTGATTTCTTAGCTTGAGAACGCGTCGCACGTCGCCAGCAGTTTCCTCCCATGCCCCTTCTCCGAAGCGATCTTCTAGCTTCCGCTTCTGAGACACAGCTTCGTTCCTGCCTTCGATGGCCTTGTTCAATGCATTCTGGAGACTATATCTGGTCATCCCCTCTTCTTCATACTTCTTAATGCTAGCCTTCAACTGTTCTTCGAGTTCAGAAATTTGCTGCTTCAATTTATCTTCCCTCTTTTTGTTGTTGGTTAGCGTAGCATTCCACGTCTTGTTACAAGAAGATATTTCTCGGTGAGAGGCATCGAGTGCTTTCTTTTTGGATTCCAGCATGTCATGGGAGCTTCTGAACTCTTTACCCAGACGTTCGCGCTTCTTTTTCTCCTCAGTCAATTCAGCACCCAGCCTGTTTACTAGTTCGATCTGCTGTTGGAAGGAGTGCACAGCCTTGTTCTTCTCACTACGCATCTGAGCCAGCTCCTTTTCTAACCCCTCATTGATCTTCATCAAGGCTTCTTTTTCTTTTACAACTCGCTCGTAGGCCTCCCTAGTAACAGTGGTTGGTTCTTCCACCGGAATATGAACAGGTACTGGTGCAGCTGGCAATGGCATCAGCAACCGTCTTGCTCTCTCTTGGATCCAAACCTTGTAGGGTGCATAAGCCTGACAATCATTCTTCCCTAACAGTGGCTTCCCTCTTCTGTTAATACGCATCCAGGCATGCTGAAGCTTGGCTAGTAACTCTCCATTCAAATCACCGGTGAAGTACAGAGATTCTTGTACTTCTTCTTCCTTTGGTGGGTTCTTCAACGCATATCCGAACTGGCGAACAAACAGAGATGGGTTGTAATTGATACACCCTTTTCTTCCTATTAACGGAACATTAGGATACCCAGAACAACTGAAAATAAGCTCAGACCCCAGCAAGTCTCGGTCAAACCACTCAATGTCTTCAGAAGATAGCCTCATCATGCGCTCTGGCCAATCAGCTATAGCTGCACTATCCACAAAAGGTCCCTTCAGGGGAAGATGGCTCTTAAACCACATGTTCAACAACGGCGCACAACAATAAACAGTCTTTCCTCTTCTATTTTCATTTTTGTAGTGCAATGAGTGGTAGAGATCTCCAATCAAAGTGGATACCGGGTTGCCAGCAGCAAACAGATGGAAAGCGTCCAAGTCCACAAAATTGGGTAAGTTGGGAAACAGCACTATTCCGTAGATGCATAGAGCCAAGATAGCATTAAAGACTATCCAGCACCCGCTCTTGGCATACTCTTGAGCTTTGCCAACCAGAAAATCAAGGGAGAAACCTGGAACCCCAAGCCAAGAAGTCGTTAATGTTGCACCCTAAAATTTGACCAACCGGGTCTCGTATCTGGCTCGATGTTTCGACGCATAATCGCATTCGCATCTGCATATTGCATACAGTGCATCTTTCATTTTTGTTTGATTTTATCGGGATCACAGCTCTCGTCTCGTGTTTCAGGTGTTCTTTTGTCAGTTTAAATAGGTAGAATCGTATTTTTGGGATATTTCGGTGCCCGTTTATTTTTACCGGCTAGTTTGGTGCGCTCTCGCGGTGTTATGTGTCGTTCGGTGCTTATTTTGTTCCTCTGGGAATCATTGTGATTTTTCTGGATTTTATTGGCCATTTTTTAGGGTTTAAATAGATTTTTAACCATTTTAGGATAATATAGCATTTTTAGAATATTAATGGTTTTTTAAATAGTTTTAAATAGATCTTTAATCTTTTTTTGATATAGATTTTTCTTATTAAATAAATAGTTTTTGTTAATAGAAATTAGATGTTTTTAATTTTAGATATAGAATAATAATAGATTTTTTATTTTATTAGTAAATAGATTTTAATAGAAAAATATAGTTTTTTTAATAGTTTTATTAGAGTAATAGATTTTCTTTTAATAAATAATATAGTTTTTTCATAGAATTTAATATAGTTGTTTTTTTATAGATATTATAGAAAATTAATAGATTTTTAATTGAGATATTTTAGTTAATTACTTAGGATTAGATTTTAATCAATTTTTTTTTCATTAACTTTGTTATCCAGATTTTTTAGGTCCATATGCGTTTTTTGCAGAGCGCAATTCGCAAGCCCATTATCCATTCAGCAGTCCAGATTTTTCCAGCATTTTCCAGATTATTCCAGAAGCGTGCAGATAATTCTCAGTGTTATAAAAGCCAGCAAGCCACGTGTTCAGGAGGGGAGGACCCCACGTTGTGTCACCACCTCACGCCACATCACCCTCACGATCCCTCTCCCACTGCCACGCCAGGCCCTGCGTGTAACCCATGCATCTGTCCCCTCCACCATCACTGACACGTGCCTCCACACCAACGCCTCGCCTGAATCATTCACCGGCCGGCCTGCATGGCCGGCGACCACCGTGAAGGTCACCGGAGAACCTCAAATCTCCAGATTCCGGCCAACATTCATCTTCCCCCTCCAATCTCCGATCAACACTCAACCAGATTTCCTCCAACGTTCTTCCATCTCCTTCAATCTTCACCTCAAATCCAGAAATATTCACCATGGATCTTCACCAATAAATCATCAGATCGCTCATCTGTTTTGTTTTTTCCAGATACCGCCATGGATTCATCGCTCGTCTTCAAGATCTTCAAAGATCTTTGAAGATCATCTTCTACATGCCAATTTCCAGAACATACTCGCAATAACCACATTCATCATATCTCCAGGAAATCGCCAGAAACAAGTCGCAGCTAGAATCTTCATCACTTCATCAAGCATTTCCTCAAACGTTTTTCAAGAACTCAATCTTCAACAAGACAGTTTTCCAGAAGTTCTTCGTTTCCACAAACAGATGCGAAATCGTCGTTTTCCAAACTCATTCTTCAACATGCTTCGTCAACACAGATAACCAGAAGACTAAGAGATCCTTCAGGTTCTTCAAGAATCTCTCCCAGCGAACTTCATCGTCCATCACCGATCGTCAAATCATTTCCAGATTCGGTAAGCTTCAAAGCGCTCATCATCAAGATCCATCGTCACCGTGTGATCTTCGTCAAGAACACGGATCAGCCTAAGTCGATGGCGTGGTTGTTGTGATTTCATTGATGATTACAAGATACTTAGGGTTTTGTTGGTTTGGAATGGGGACGATGAGGCTGAGGGAGGTTGAGTGGAAATTCTGAGATGAGAGTTTCTGTTAAGGTTGAGATAGAACGAGAGAGAAAGGGTTCGGAGAAGGAGAAGGGAACGGCGGCGCCATGGGTGGCGGAGAGGAAGCTTTAGGGTTCTTAGTCCTTTTCTGAGAGTGAAAGGAGAAGGAGAGGAAGAGATTGGGCTGGATCCAGGCCCAATCATTTTTTGGAGCCACACACACCCCCTCGTTTTTGGCCGTGAATGGGCTGGGCACCATAAGATCCTTGCTGTCAACACCCCAGTTCAGCATCATACCCCCTCCCCCGTTTTTGTCATGTACTGGGCTGGGCCCATTACAGTTTTTTATTTTTATTTTCTATTACCCCCCCCCCCCCCTGTAACAGCAGTGTACCCCCTTTCCATTTTTTTGTATTTCTTTCATTTTTCTTTTGTTTAAAGTTTTTAGAAGGAAAAAAAAACAATAAAGAAAATATAGTGAAGGAAAAATAAAAGAGAAACATTTTGAGGAAGAAATATGAAAAAAGAGAAATATTGAAAGAGAAAAAGAAATAGAAAAATATATTAAAAGAAAGAGAATAGTTGAAAAAGAAGTGAAAAATATTTTGAAAGAAAAGAAAAAATACAAGAAGAAAATAGTTGGAAAATAGCAAAAAATATTAGATGTAATATTTTTTAGGGTTTATTTGTTTTAGACGTAATTTTAGAAGTCCACTTGTTAGGGGACTCTTTTTCATTCGATTTTTTCAAGATAGAATAGGATAGTATTTCCTAGGAGATTTATTTTTCAGTATTCACTCATTGTAATCATTTTTCAGAACATTAATAAAACGAGATTTGAGTTGTGGTCCCGATAGTAGCCGAACTACAGCTACTCTGATTTCTCGTACCAGACGAGAATATGTAGGCATAGGATGCGATATCCTAGCGAGCACACTAACGACTAACTTTCTGTTCTCTCGCTGCTGTGCGATCGAGACTTTCCCGCTGACGACTAATTGTTACCCTTTTTTTTCTCTCTTGCCCGAGTGCATTTGAGACCAAGCCATAGTTTTGCCCATAGGTTCCCGACCCTGTGAAACCAGTTTGATTTTCTCACTGCTGTGTGAGAATGTTTTGTTTAGCCGTAGTTAGTCTGAACTACGTATAGCTCTGATCTTCCGTGCAGTGTGGAAGTACGTAGGCACAAGACGCGAGGTCTTGGCGAGCCAATTTTCCCTGTAGTCCCGAACTACGTTGACTCTGACTTTCTCTCTTGAGAATACGTAGGCATAGAGTGCGACGCTCTATCGAGTCAATTCCCTTCCGTTTAGATTTAGCAGCCGTAGATAGATTGTTTTGCATCCTTTAGACAACCCAAGCAACTTGGATCCCGTCGAGTACGACGGACGTGAGGGGTGCTAATACCTTCCCCTTGCGTAACCAACTCCCGAATCCAGGTTTTGGTTGCGACGACCATACCTTTCCCATGTTGTGCGAGGTTTACTCTGAGCGTTTCCTTTCCCTCCCGTGGGATAAATAACGCACGGTGGCGACTCTTCTGTTCAGCCGGCGCCGATTTTCGCCGTAGCGACAGCTGGCGACTCTGCTGGGGACTGCGATGGTTTCCTATATGAGTCTGCTGGGGATCCAACGTCCCCTGGCTGCTAAGGACTGCGATAGTTCTTATGCATGTGGGATCCAACGTCCCTTGAGAGAGTCAATCCTAGCGCTTGTTTGCTTGGCTATTGGGGCTTATTTATTGATATTATCTGTTGCTGTTGGGGTGTTACGGGTGTTCTATGATTGAGAGAAGCCGGACCTGGGCTTGAGTGCACCTTAGACTTAGAGTAGAAATTAGTGGGCGCCCGCATGCTTTGCTTGCCTTGGTGTCCCATGAAATCTACACTTAGACGAGGTTCTTCTGGTTGGCCTCTTGACCCACCCTTTGGGTGGCTTGGGTTGCTGGTTAGTTGGATTGTCGACTCTGGGAACCGATCATTTGGAAGTTAGCTAAGTGAGGCCTCTTCAGGACTTGATGATGCCACTCCTTCTAGGAATCGTATCGTCAATCTTGAAAGTTTGTGACGCTGACGACCGCATAGGATGTCGTACCTTGTCAGATATAGGTCCATACCTGTGAGTGGGGGGGTTTTTGTGCAGGAAACTTGACTTTCAACCTACCCGTTATTTTGGTCTTCTCTTCAGAGAAAGTACTCCGTCAGCAGTGCAGTAGCATTCAGATTTGCGTGGGGGCTGTGGTCCCGTTGTTTGCTGCATCTTGCATATCATGTGCATATCAGTGTTGCATCATATTGCATATCATCCTCCAGTTAGCCAGAGTTCTGATCCAGCCTTTGTTTCCTGAAGGTGATTACCCGGAGTTTGGATTGAGCAGCTGTTGATTGTTAGAAGACCGACCTAGGGGTTGAGTAGATTTGAGCAGAATCAAGCATTGAAGTCAGCTGAAGACTATTGGTAGCCATGTCTGAAGACAATTTCCAGTCTCCTAATTCCTTGACAGGGTTCACTATGGCGTCCAACCCTCTGTATGATTCTATGGAAGACTTCCCGCAAGTGAATAACGTTACTGCAGACCAAGTTGTACAGCCTCTTGTTGAGAACCGAGGTCGACATGAGCAGTTTGTTGCCAGAAATGAGCGTCCTCCTCCTGTTAACAATCAAGGTGTTGCTTTCCCTGTGATTAATTACCGAAGAGATATTCCAATGGCCGGGATGGTAGATCCAAAAGTTCTTGAAAAGGGTAGAAGACTCCGAGTGTTGGAAGAGCAAATGAAAGCTTTGAAAGCCAAAGATGCTGTTAACTTGGATGCTGTAGGCATGTGTTTGGTTCCTGACCTGGTGTTGCCTTACAAGTTCAAAGGGCCGAAATTTGAAAAGTACACGGGAGATAGCTGTCCGAAGCTGCATTTGATGATGTTCTGTCGAAGAATGACTGCGTTTGCGCGAAATGACAAATTGATGATCCATTGCTTTCAAGATAGTCTGACCGGGGCATCTTTGAGGTGGTATATGCAGTTGGAGAGAAATCAGATTCAATCATGGATGGATTTAGCCCGAGCTTTTCTGAAGCAGTACGATTATAACCTAGACATTGCTCCCTATCGCATGCATTTGCAAGAGTTGTCTCAAGAGGACAATGAACCTATCAGGAAATATGCTCAGAGATGGAGAGAATTTGCTGCTAGAGTGCGTCCACCGCTGTTAGACCAAGAGCTGGCAAGCATGTTTGTAGATTCCCTACAATATCCGTACTTCAAAAGATTGCTCGGGATTCCGGCAAGTTTCTCTGACGTGGTAGCATTAGGAGAACGCCTTAAGTACTCCATAAGAATTGGGAAATTTCAGGTTACTTCATATGATCAAGCTGGTGAAACTGAATACCCTTGTGACTATCAGAGTGAAGAAGAAGTTGTGATCAACTCAGTCATGCCAAAGGTTGAATATCCTCGAAGCGAATCAGTGAATTGTGTTGGTTCATCATCTTATCAGAGATCAGTACCTCCCGTGGCTTGCTATACTGAACAGACAGCCGTACCTGGGGCACCCTATCAGGAACCTTATGTCGCTTCCATTGCAAATCAGCGAACTCGTGGCCGAGGTTATCAGAATCAACGTCAGAATCAGAATCGACCTCGCAACAACTTGGAACGAAGGAAAGCTCCTTTTCACCCAGTGCCTATGCCGTATAGCCAGCTGCTACCATCTTTGATCCTGAAGTGTTTGGTGGAACCTAAAGCTCTTAAGCCCGTGCCAGAACCTTACCCTCCTGGGTACAATCCCCACGTTCAGTGTGGTTACCATGGTGGCTCACCGGGGCATTCGACGGAAGATTGTAAAGCATTTCAGGCGAAGGTACAGCAGTTGATTGACCAGGATCGCATTTCCTTTCGAGAAGGATTTCTGTTTGTTCATCCTAATCACTCAGCTGTCTAAGCTCATAGACTCGGAAGGTATTCCCCAGCAAAAGCCAGTGGTTCAGATAGGCAGGCGCCTCAGCATTTGCAGTCCTCAGATTTTTATATATCATTTGCATTTGTAGTTTCTTTTCTGTTAGTTACTACCTGCTTTTAAACGTTGTATGTTTCGAATGGTGATAATAATAAAGTGACTATGCATTTTTCTGAATTAATCATGTCGCTGTCGCTCATTTACTGCATTGCACTGACACTTGCATTTTATTCACTCCATTTTATCACTGTGACTAGCAAAGATGGAGGGAGGATGATGAAAATAAACTCATAACCGATGATCGTATTGCTTTCAGATAAAACCTTGCCGATGACGTACAAGGCATTGCTTCAAATCCCTAAACACTGGAGATATAAGGAGTTAGTCCCTTGTTAACCACTTCGAGCCGAGAAGTGGGAATTTCTTTCGGACTTTTTAACCCTCACATCTTAACCCGGGGTAGGGTAGTTGTCAGTTAGCTTGACCGAGCATTCAAGTCTTACAGAAGAGTGTTGTCTTTCAAGGACCAATCAGTTTATACCTTTCAAGAGGTCGAACCTCACCAATCAGGAGTGAGACAGTTACAATCCTTTCGGAGCAATCAAGACAACCAGTGTCACACGACTTTGTTCCAAAAGAAAGAAAGAAGAAAGCCCGCTAAGTAAAAAGAAAGAAAAGCTGGGAAAGCTAATACTTAGGCAAAAATCAGGGCATCCCGCTGGACTTTAAAAAGGAAAAATCGAAAAGAACTCAAAATGAGTCAGTCCAGGCAAAAATTAGGGAATCAAAAGAATGAAAAATAAGGGATAAAAGAAATTTTTCCCCAGCAAATCACAAAGTCGTGTACACAGACACCGAAAGCGAAAAAGGAGTAACTATCACTCTAGAAGAAAAGCTTTATGAGTTCCTTAACTGTGGGTCTTACCATTCAACATACCCCTCGGAGAGGCGAGTGCTTGTGCCAAGTTAACTGAACCTTAGGATCAGAGATCATCACGTAGAAGGGGTGGGTACAAATCAAAATTTGAGCCAAATATCCTTTGTTTCACGAACCGTGAACCCGACCACGATACAACCCTTAAAAGACCTAATTGGGGTAGGGTTAGTCTGAGGCGCATTACGATAAGGTTGAGTAACCTGACTCCCTCTTGACTTGCTAGTCACATCCTTGTTGTATTTTTCACTGACCACGTAAGCACTATGTCTGAACTTTGGTTCATTCGTCACTCACAATCATTGCAGGTAAATGAGTGACAGCTCAAATTTTTTCAAAATCTGCATAAACACCGCATTAAGATTACCATTCGTGAATAGACAATTTTAATTGCAGGTTGGTAGTTGGCATGAAAGAAATTCCAGCAGGAATAATCGAACAGGACTGAGTAATTCAGCAGTCTGAACCAGAATGGTGTATGTTGTGAAGCCCAATGAATCAGGGGCATTATCTTCCAGTAAGTTCGGAATCAGTTAAGTCTGAGGACAAGTCCCGAAGCTTCAGTTGATCAGGGGCAGTTTATTTGAGAAGCAGTTGATCAGAAGTGAGTCTTCTCGAGAGCCAATCAGGGGCAATTAGGCAGAGCGTTGAGATTTGAGACTTCAGGTGGATAATCAGATCGGGTTAAGTCGCTAGAACGCTCATTCAGGGGCAAGTCATCGCAGAGAATGTTGAAACCAGTCAGGGTGATAGGTGTCTAATGGAGATTGAATGCTGTTGTTGTACAGATACCGGGGCAAATATTCTCGAAGTCGTCTCGTAGCAAGCTATTCAGAGCGGTAATCTCAGGAATTGTACTGGGGCAAGTTGTTCAAGCCAGTCTTTCTACCCCCAGCTGAGTGTACTGGGGCAAGTTGTTCAAACCAGCCTGTTTATCCCCAGCCGGAGCTGAGTATCGGGGAATCATGTCAATACCCTTATCAAAACCATTACTCTTATCACTTCGAAAAAAGTCGTGTTGTCATTGGATCACTATCCTACAGTCTAAACCTGTTGTATGTCAGTGACCAGTCGTTTCCAAAGTCCAGTTCTCGTCTGGCCCACCCTTTTGTAAGCATCAGTTCCCGCCTGGTGCAGTTTATTGTAAGCATCAGTTCCCGTCTGGTGCAGTTTATTGTAACCAGTTCTCGCCTGGTCACCATTTCTTCCAGTGTTGTATCAGTTCTCGCCTGGTAGATGTTGTCGCGTAATCAGTTCTCGTCTGATCACCGTGTGTTTTAACCTAGGTACGTCAGTTTTCAGCCAGTTCTCGCCTGGTTGTCTTTTTTTCAGTCTGTTATCCAGTCAGCCCCGTCTGACGTTCAAAACACAAAAATCAATGTTTGTTCAATTTTCCTAGTCTCCTATCAGTTCTCGTCTGGTAGTCTACCTTTGAATGCTAGTTCTCGTCTAGTATTTTCCCTATCTTCCACTGTGTACATAGTCCGTGTTTAGCCTAAACCAGAAAAACAAAAAAAAACCTAAAAGGTATTTGACACAGTAATCCCCAACGACTCGCATATCACCATGTTCCTTGGTGCGAAGCTCAATAGATGCCAGTGCTCCGAGTAATGTTTGAATTCCTTGTGGATGTTGTTAAATCAGAATTGCTACTCGTCAGCAGATGAAAGTTGCGTATTATCCCCGGAAGAGTCGAGATGGTATTTTACCCCGCATCAGAATAGGATCGGGAGTATCCTCAGCGGATTAAGATTGATATCCGTGATAGTAGGGGCATTTCCAGCAGTATGTTGCGCGCCATCAACCTCAGTTTGGGTCTATCCCCGCATAGCACAATCAGTTGCCAACAGTTTGAAGGGAGCATCCCCAAGCAGAGTTGTTTTCTTGCCCCAGTGAAGTCGCCCAGCAGGTTTGCCTTTCCATTTCTCCAGCAGGACAGTTATCCCCAGCGGATTTGGTTTCCCTTTTCCATCATTTATTTTGCTGGGATGGTTCTGTGACTTCGGGTCATCCCCAGTAGAGTTGACGTTGCCTTCGGCATTTATTTTACCAAGTGGTTTTCAGACCTGGTGTTCTCTGGCAGCTCGAGCTTACATTAGCATTTGCATATATCGTTTGATTTGCATCTATCAAGCATATAGCATCTTCATGCCGTCTGGGCATCTCATTTTCAAACAGAACGCATAGCATTTACGTGTCATATAGGGCATTGCATCATTATCAAGCATACGCATGTTGAAACATAGACCAGAATGGTTGCCTATTGGATTTCAAGTTTGTTCACCTGCAGAGTTGTGTGGTTCAACTTACCTTCTCCCCCAGCGGAGTGATTCTTCATTTGGTTGTTACATCAGCATCGGAAAAAACAACAACAGCAGAGATTGACATATATCGAACTTCTGAAGCTGCCGCCTTCGTCAGAATAGGTGCCAGGCAGTTCAATTCAGAATTCCCCAGGAGAATTGTCCTCAAGTTCGCAGTGAACTGTGAGTTGACCGGATTTGATCCCATGAGAGAGATGGGAATCAAGTCGTTTTCTTTTCTGAAGCATTATTTCAATACTTGTGGCGTCACACGGGTGTTGAAAGGGAGAAGAAAATTTATCAGAAAATTGACCAGGTGTTGCCGTGACAACCAGACTTCAGTTTATTGGAAGCTATTCCTCAAGCAGCTTTGCAGTATATTCTTGCGGTTGGCAAATTTCAGGGTTCCATTTGTATTCAACCGTCATCTACCTTGAATGTTTGAAGGCTGAGCGCTCTTCACCCATTCAGGTCGAAGTCGCTTGAATAGGGGCAGCTGTTGCACCCTAAAATTTGACCAACCGGGTCTCGTATCTGGCTCGATGTTTCGACGCATAATCGCATTCGCATCTGCATATTGCATACAGTGCATCTTTCATTTTTGTTTGATTTTATCGGGATCACAACTCTCGTCTCGTGTTTCAGGTGTTCTTTTGTCAGTTTAAATAGGTAGAATCGTATTTTTGGGATATTTCGGTGCCCGTTTATTTTTACCGGCTAGTTTGGTGCGCTCTCGCGGTGTTATGTGTCGTTCGGTGCTTATTTTGTTCCTCTGGGAATCATTGTGATTTTTCTGGATTTTATTGGCCATTTTTTAGGGTTTAAATAGATTTTTAACCATTTTAGGATAATATAGCATTTTTAGAATATTAATGGTTTTTTAAATAGTTTTAAATAGATCTTTAATCTTTTTTTGATATAGATTTTTCTTATTAAATAAATAGTTTTTGTTAATAGAAATTAGATGTTTTTAATTTTAGATATAGAATAATAATAGATTTTTTCTTTTATTAGTAAATAGATTTTAATAGAAAAATATAGTTTTTTTAATAGTTTTATTAGAGTAATAGATTTTCTTTTAATAAATAATATAGTTTTTTCATAGAATTTAATATAGTTGTTTTTTTATAGATATTATAGAAAATTAATAGATTTTTAATTGAGATATTTTAGTTAATTACTTAGGATTAGATTTTAATCAATTTTTTTTCATTAACTTTGTTATCCAGATTTTTTAGGTCCATATGCGTTTTTTGCAGAGCCCAATTCGCAAGCCCATTATCCATTCAGCAGTCCAGATTTTTCCAGCATTTTCCAGATTATTCCAGAAGCATGCAGATAATTCTCAGTGTTATAAAAACCAGCAAGCCACGTGTTCAGGAGGGGAGGACCCCACGTTGTGTCACCACCTCACGCCACATCACCCTCACGATCCCTCTCCCACTGCCACGCCAGGCCCTGCGTGTAACCCATGCATCTGTCTCCTCCACCATCACTGACACGTGCCTTCACACCAACGCCTCGCCTGAATCATTCACCGGCCGGCCTGCATGGCCGGCGACCACCGTGAAGGTCACCGGAGAACCTCAAATCTCCAGATTCCGGCCAACATTCATCTTCCCCCTCCAATCTCCGATCAACACTCAACCAGATTTCCTCCAACGTTCTTCCATCTCCTTCAATCTTCACCTCAAATCCAGAAATATTCACCATGGATCTTCACCAATAAATCATCAGATCGCTCATCTGTTTTGTTTTTTCTAGATACCGCCATGGATTCATCGCTCGTCTTCAAGATCTTCAAAGATCTTTGAAGATCATCTTCTACATGCCAATTTCCAGAACGTACTCGCAATAACCACATTCATCATATCTCCAGGAAATCGCCAGAAACAAGTCGCAGCTAGAATCTTCATCACTTCATCAAGCATTTCCTCAAACGTTTTTCAGGAACTCAATCTTCAACAAGACAGTTTTCCAGAAGTTCTTCGTTTCCACAAACAGATGCGAAATCGTCGTTTTCCAAACTCATTCTTCAACATGCTTCGTCAACACAGATAACCAGAAGACTAAGAGATCCTTTAGGTTCTTCAAGAATCTCTCCCAGCGAACTTCATCGTCCATCACCGATCGTCAAATCATTTCCAGATTCGGTAAGCTTCAAAGCGCTCATCATCAAGATCCATCGTCACCGTGTGATCTTCGTCAAGAACACGGATCAGCCTAAGTCGATGGCGTGGTTGTTGTGATTTCATTGATGATTACAAGATACTTAGGGTTTTGTTGGTTTGGAATGGGGACGATGAGGCTGAGGGAGGTTGAGTGGAAATTCTGAGATGAGAGTTTCTGTTAAGGTTGAGATAGAACGAGAGAGAAAGGGTTCGGAGAAGGAGAAGGGAACGGCGGCGCCATGGGCGGCGGAGAGGAAGCTTTAGGGTTCTTAGTCCTTTTCTGAGAGTGAAAGGAGAAGGAGAGGAAGAGATTGGGCTGGATCCAGGCCCAATCATTTTTTGGAGCCACACACACCCCCTCGTTTTTGGCCGTGAATGGGCTGGGCCCCATAAGATCCTTGCTGTCAACACCCCAGTTCAGCATCATACCCCCTCCCCCGTTTTTGTCATGTACTGGGCTGGGCCCATTACAGTTTTTTATTTTTATTTTCTATTACCCCCCCTGTAACAGCAGTGTACCCCCTTTCCATTTTTTTGTATTTCTTTCATTTTTCTTTTGTTTAAAGTTTTTAGAAAAAAAAAACAATAAAGAAAATATAGTGAAGGAAAAATAAAAGAGAAACATTTTGAGGAAGAAATATGAAAAAAGAGAAATATTGAAAGAGAAAAAGAAATAGAAAAATATATTAAAAGAAAGAGAATAGTTGAAAAAGAAGTGAAAAATATTTTGAAAGAAAAGAAAAAATACAAGAAGAAAATAGTTGGAAAATAGAAAAAAATATTAGATGTAATATTTTTAAGGGTTTATTTGTTTTAGACGTAATTTTAGAAGTCCACTTGTTAGGAGACTCTTTTTCATTCGATTTTTTCAAGATAGAATAGGATAGTATTTCCTAGGAGATTTATTTTTCAGTATTCACTCATTGTAATCATTTTTCAGAACATTAATAAAACGAGATTTGAGCTGTGGTCCCGATAGTAGCCGAACTACAGCTGCTCTGATTTCTCGTACCAGACGAGAATATGTAGGCATAGGATGCGATATCGTAGCGAGCACACTAACGACTAACTTTCTGTTCTCTCGCTGCTGTGCGATCGAGACTTTCCCGCTGACGACTAATTGTTACCCTTTTTTTTCTCTCTTGCCCGAGTGCATTTGAGACCAAGCCATAGTTTTGCCCATAGGTTCCCGACCCTGTGAAACCAGTTTGATTTTCTCACTGCTGTGTGAGAATGTTTTGTTTAGCCGTAGTTAGTCTGAACTACGTATAGCTCTGATCTTTCGTGCAGTGTGGAAGTACGTAGGCACAAGACGCGAGGTCTTGGCGAGCCAATTTTCCCTGTAGTCCCGAACTACGTTGACTCTGACTTTCTCTCTTGAGAATACGTAGGCATAGAGTGCGACGCTCTATCGAGTCAATTCCCTTCCATTTAGATTTAGCAGCCGTAGATAGATTGTTTTGCATCCTTTAGACAACCCAAGCAACTTGGATCCCGTCGAGTACGACGGACGTGAGGGGTGCTAATACCTTCCCCTTGCGTAACCAACTCCCGAATCCAGGTTTTGGTTGCGACGACCATACCTTTCCCATGTTGTGCGAGGTTTACTCTGAGCGTTTCCTTTCCCTCCCGTGGGATAAATAACGCACGGTGGCGACTCTTCTATTTTCATTTTTGTAGTGCAATGAGTGGTAGAGATCTCCAATCAAAGTGGGTACCGGGTTGCCAGCAGCAAACAGATGGAAAGCGTCCAAGTCCACAAAATTGGGTAAGTTGGGAAACAACACTATTCCGTAGATGCATAGAGCCAAGATAGCATTAAAGACTATCCAGCACCCGCTCTTGGCATACTCTTGAGCTTTGCCAACCAGAAAATCAAGGGAGAAACCTGGAACTCCAAGCTAAGAAGTCGTTAATAGTTCAGCAGCGTTCATGTGCAAGGCCTTAGCTAATTCCTCCTACTTGGGCTCAGCGGCTGAATGAATAAAGGGAACATTATTCTGTACTGGTAGCTCAGTAAACTCCACATACTCTTCAATGGTAGGCCCCAAAATAAAGTCAGCAAACGTGAAACATCTCAATGCAGGGTCATAGAATTGCATCAAGGTGTACAGCCCATTCATCTCAACAGCAGTTGGCTTGCAGACCAGTCTCAACAATCTTCCATGACTCATCCTGAAACTTCTCCTAACCTCCTCATCAGCAAGGGACATCAGACCAAGTAAGGGAGTAATGTCAGGTGTAGGCAACTTGTACGCAACTGTCTTCCTCAAACCAGCCATGATCAATAAGCAGAAGTCCGGACACTAGAACCAGGGAATATGCAAATGCACCTGCAGCACAGACACACGTTAATGGGATGCAATGATGATGGTCATGCAAACAATGCAATGCAAGTAACATGCAACAGGGACCAAATGCCATGGCTGAGAAGCCTGAACCATATCAAAAAGTCTCAGATAGCCTCTCCAGAATTCCTTAAACCCTGGTCTCAGATAGACCTCATACAAAGATCCAACACTGGTCTCTGATAGACCTCATATCATAACTCTGACTGGTCTCTGATAGACCTCACATCATAACTCCAACTGGTCTCTGACAGACCTCTAAACTATCCATAATTACCCAGAATCTCAGATCAAGAAATAACCGGTATCTGGAGGTCTAGTTACCTGCATAACCCCAAAACCCTCTCACAGGTAGGTGTCCTAGCAACTGACAATGGTATGGCATCCTATGCAGTCGTTGGCGTCATAGACTTTCAGGGTTGATGATACGATTCCCAGAAGGAGTGGCATCATCAAATCCTGAAGAGGCCTCACTTAGCCAACTTCCAAATGATCGGTTCCCGGAGTCGACAATTCAGCTAACCAACAACCCCTTCGACCCAAAGGGTAGAAAAAGAAGTCAACCAGAAGAACCTCGTCCGAGTGTAGATTTCGTGGGACACTAATGCAAGCAAAGCCGGCACGCGCCCACTACTTTCTACTCTAATTCTAGGTGCACTCAAGCCCAAGTCCGGCTTATCTCTCAATCATGGAACACCCGTCACACCCCAATACAGCAATAATAACAATAATATAATGCTGAAAGTAAATGACAGAAATATAAATCCATACAAAATCCTCGACGGGAAAACAAGCGCTAGGATTGACTCGTGTAGGGGATGGGAAACGGTCCCAGCATAAGGGATGGGAAAAGGCCCTAGATGCTATAACTCCCCAGCAGAGTCGCCAGCTGTCGCTACTGCGAAAATAGGCGTCGGCTGAACAGAAGAGTCGCCACCGTGCGTTATTTATCCCAACGGAGGGAAAGGAAACGCTCAGAGTAAACCTACCGCAAAGACAGGGAAAGGAATGGTCATCGCAACCAAATCCTGGATTCGGGAGTCGGTTACGCAAGGGGAAGGTATTAGCACCCCTCACATCCGTCGTACTCGACGGGATCCACGCTTGTTTTCGGGTATGGATTGTTATTCTATCTACTCTACAGGTCAAGGGTTAAAAGAAAAGAAAAAAATGACTTGGCAAAGTATCGCACTTTATGCCTACGTATTCCCGTCGGGAACGAGAAATCAGAGTCAACGTAGTTCGCCTACCTACGGGAAAGGAGGGGAAGGTTGCTCGCTAGGATATCGCATCCTATGCCTACGTACTTTCATACAGCACGAAAGATCAGAGCAAACGTAGTTCGGGCACGTACGACACAAGTCTGTCTTGATTGTTTTTATTCCTTCTGAAAAAGGGTTTTTTCGATTACTGGTCCAAGCGGACAAAAATGACGTTTTGATGAGTTCACATTCTTTTATAGAAGAAGTGTCTTTTATTTGTGTTTGAAATCTTATTGTGTTTTTCTGTTTGTTTTGAGAAAGAAGAGACGGGACTCTAACCTACGGTTGAAAAGGGAATCAAACTAACCTAGTGTTATCATGCATGGGTTAAGACCTAATGTCTATCATGCTCCTCTCTTGCGCAGAGAGAAACAGAGATCCTAAGGGATAAACGGAAACAGAAACAATAGCAAATATACAATAAAGCAGTAAAATGCATGGATGCAGCAATACAAGCGAGGCAAGGGAGTCCCACTCAACCTCGAACCTAGAAAACAACAGGCAAAAGGGAACAGAATCCACTTTCAACCTAACAGGTTAAACAACAAACAATACAGTCCGGGAAATTCAAACAATACATCAAGAATCATAAACAGCAAAAATAAACAGCAACAACAGTCTTCATTAGCATCTGTCTTCAAGTCATCTTCAACTATCCTCAAGCTTCAAGCAAGCATCAGTCTTCATCTCCAAGCCTTCAAGCAAGGTCTCTATCATCAGTCTGCCATGGCTTTTCTTCAAGTCTCAATCTCCAAGATGAATATCGGTCAACAAGATGGAATGGATGTTAAACAGTCAATTGCCTACCAAGGGTGGCTCACTGACTGTTAACATGATACTGACAGTTTCCCCTCAAAAGTTCTATCTTTTAAATATATTAACTAATCCTTCAAAAGGAAGGAGGTGGATATTTAAAAGAGACTTTGAATCATAGGGAAAGGATGGAGGCAGACAAGACCTTCCATGTTTGTGAATCAAGTTTTCTACTCTAGAGTTCTGCCTAGCTCCTAAACCCTATAGCCTTCAATAGCTGCCAGCAAGAGATACTTCTCATCAACTCTGGAAGTTGGTCTTCAATCTCTTTGATCTCCAATGGACTTCATCAACACAGTCTTCAGCTCAAACCCCAAGCCCCAGGCAAGCCCAATACCCCACACAGGCAAATAATAACCCTAGAGAGGGCACACCACACAGTCAAGCAAATACAAGCATTATGCTAATAGTAATAGTAGAATAGGGGAAACCTAGTAATTTCTAAGGGATCTATTATCTACCCATAACCCCTATAGTCCCATACCCCAAAGATTCACACTACAACTCCTAAAAGAAATGATTCACTACACCTATGTTATCTCCTAAACCCTAGTTTTGGTTCTTCTAATCACACCTAAACAAATCATCTAAAATTTTAATCTAAAATTATGAATTAAATCCTATGAGGAAGCTAAAGTCCTAAGTTAATCACCCTAAAAAGAATGGATTCAAAATGTAAAAGCATCTAACTAAACTAAAATCCACAATATCATGAATCAAATTAAACCACTTAAAAAGCTATTTAAAAGAAAAATGCACAAAAAATACTAAAACAAAATAAAATGCCATTTTTAATATTTTTTATTTTTCTTAACAGAAATATGAACCTAATGCAAAAAGAACCACTAAAAAATAAGCATTTTTCATTTTGTTATGATTTTTTAAAGAATTAAAAATGAAAGGATGAAATTAATATGAATGAATTGGGTTAGAGGGTGCAGTAAGCATATTAATTCAGTTAAAACATGAGAATGGGCCCAGACTGGGGGGCGCGCATAGCAAAGCGCGTCTGGGCCCAGTTAACCAGAAAACACAAGAAAAATAAAAAAACTCAAAGCGGTGCAAATAGGAATTAAATGAGTGCAATTGGTTTTGGGCTTGCGTTGAGGGGGTGGGATTAGCATTGGTAACTTGAGCCCATCAGCAAGATTAAATGAAACGCAGCGTATTGCTGCGTAACATCTCCCTCCAAATTTCGTTTGAATCATGGCCATCAGATCATATCCTAAGTCAAGGTCAAATGATGGATCCAACGACCCTCATATTTCTTCTCCAAATACTTAGGGTTTCAGCCATGGATACACCCTGCATGTAGCTTCATGACTCAATCTTCCACCTTCTCATACGACCTCTCTCCTCCATGAAATCCAATTCTGCAAACAGCAAAAACGATCCACTTCTTCTCCTCTACCCAACCATGGCCTCACTTTCCTCTAAAACTCAATCCAAACTCAAACCCGATAGGTATAACATCCTGGTTCCACCATTTTCCACTGCTATCAACCATGCCAATTCTTGTTAACTTTTACCCTAACACAATCTACACGCCATGCTGATCAATTTAAGCTATCTAACCAATATTATCAAGCCCTAACCTAGGAGTTCTAAGCCCTAACAGATTTGGTGCACCAATGGTAAACTCCATGAAGCCTTCTCAAACTTTATGGAAATGATCCTCTAACCTAACCTAACAATTCTAACCTAATAATTCTCTAACATGATAACTAAATCAACCAATTCGAAGGGAAACACCAACCTGGTTTGATGATGAAAACAGAGGTAGAATCCTTTGGATCCAATGCTTGGGAATTGATCAGTACACTTGATTCTTGGTTCTGTATGCACTATCACTTGCTCAAACCTCTTGGATTCTTGCAACCACTTCTTCTTGCACTTTGAATGGTGAAGTTGGTGTAGCACGATTCTTGTGATTTCCTCTCCAAATCTTGCTTGCAATGAACTCAGGGATGATTCTTGAGTGAGTTTAGATCATGAAATTGAAGGATTGATGAAGAATCAAAGAGATTGGAATGGTTTTGCACAATTGAGGAATGGAGTGTAACTATGTGTTATGAACAAAATGAATCACCAACCAATGCATGAAGCTACTCAATCCAATATATATATTAAATTAGAAAGCTCTACAACTTTGTAGAAACTTCTTGTGCACACTTTCCTTGAGTTTTTGCATATGTTACTTCCATTGTAAGCCACCTAGCATAACTTCCAAATTTTGAACCAAACTCAAAAATCCACTTTTGCCAATGTTCTTAAAACATTTTTTCCAATCAAAATGACCTATAATTTCATCCCATTTGGCCAAATTATGAAAAATCTCAATTTTAGGTCACTTTTATTCATTAAATTCACTTTTAAATGACCAATTTTGAAACCTTGAGCTATGAGCCTTTCCAATCTTTCATGTTCACTTTTCTAGACTCAAAATGTCATTTGGAGCAAGTTTGATGTTGTGAAGTTTTTCATTTGAAGCTTCCTTGTATGAGTTTTGGGCATAGGCTTGAAATGACCTCTAATTCTCAAATGACCAAAATATCCTTTGCTTGCCAAGACCATAAGTAGAGTTCCACAAATCATATGAAGGCATACCATACCTTTCTATAAATATAAGACAATGAGGAACAACTCTTATGTTGACCAGAAATCCATTTGAAATTTCCTTTAAGGGCAAAAGTTGCTTGGAAGACAAGTAACTTTCACAGACAAAATTTCAGATACCCTAGATGACCTGTAACTTGCAAGGACCATAACTTGAGTTCTATAAATCTCCTTAATGTCTTCCACCACTCAAATTAAAGGTCTTGAGATCCTCTACAAGTTTCATGTTGTCAAAGGATCCATTTGAAGCTTGCATTTTGACTTATCTTGCTTGGAATTTTGACCTAAATCAGGGGATTTTACACAGAAACCCTAATTTAGAAACTCCTCTTCTTCTTGATTTCTCTTGATTTCTTCTTGGCACAACACCACATCCTTATCTACATGTCAAATGATGAATCCCCCATCTCTCAAATAGACCTTGATGCCTTTCAATCACTCATTTGACCTAGGGTTGACCTAGGGTTGACCCAGATGAAACCCTAGTTGACTGTCTTCAACTGCAACTCTTGTGATCACATCAATGACTTGTCTCACTTGCAAAATGACTCTCTAAGTCCTCCATGATGTCTATATACCCTCCATGCTCAGCTCACAGCTCACAATTTCTTTGATGATCTTCCAATACCCTCAGATAGGAGATGGATGCACTGCTTGATCCACTGACTTCTTTAGCTTTCCAATTCTTTCTAATGACTTGGATATGCTTGAATTTGAATAATAACCTCTTGATAGGCTCATAGAGATGAGAATAGTACTTGGTCCCTTATTTGATGATTTGCTATGCTATGCTATGCAGATGATTAGACTATGTACATGACTCTATATGCAAATGCTAATGCAACTGAAACATAAACCAAGTGAAGAAGGTTGAGCAAATTTTAGGGTGCAACACACTGATCCAAGCATCCACATGCTGCCAGCACATTAAATGAAACGCCTGCGTTTTGGGCTCAAAAAGTCCACTCTCAGATTAAAACACGTCCATTAGATCTGGTGTTCAGTCAAGGTCAAAGGCGAGATCCAATGGTCCAGAGATCATCTTCTTCCTTTCTCAGGCTGGCTGGATGGAGACTCAGTGTGGTGGCCGGAGAAGACTCCGGTCGTCTTCTCCGGTGAGCAGGTAGTTGCAGGTTTCCAGAAACAACAATCCTTATGCCAATCTCACTCAGAATTTCACCAGGAATTCAAATCTCCTACTAAAATGTGCTAATTCTCCATAGAAGCAATATTCAGAAAACACATCCAATTTGATCAGCACAATTTGCAAAACTAATGATACAGAAATGTTCCTCATGCTTCATACATTAACTTGATCTATCCAAATCATGTTATAGCCTTAAGATCAGATCAACTCCAATCAAAACAGAAATAGCACCTCATGATCAAACATCACCAATTACTTCCAAATTGATCCTAAAACGACCTACATCTTGTCTAGATCCTAACCACAAGTTCAATTCTAACTACATCATGCTAATTCATGTGGAAATTTGAAAGTTACTAACCTGTTGTAGATCTAGTAACAGAGATGCTTAGAGCTTGATTCTCCCTTCAAAACTCTCTAGATACGTTCAATGATGCTCTAGGAAGAGTTTGCAATCTTCAATTTGCACTGAATTGGCCTGGAATTCAAAACACGATTTCACTTGCTCCTCTTGAAAATGAAGTTGCTATCTTTACTTCAGCCACGAAACTTGCACCAAAATGATTCTAAAATCATCAAAGAACTTAAATAGAACATGTCTATGGGCTTTAGCAACTCAATTGAGGCTCAATCCAGCCAATCCAATTTTCTATTTTTCTCTTCACATGTGCAATCTAACAGTCATGACTTGGCCATGAAAATTGCTCTAGAAGCTTCCCTTTCAACTGCAAGTTGCCTTGTGAGTGTGTTCAGACCAAAAGGAGTACTTGAATTGCATTTGTAAGGATTTTGGATGTGTGACTTATAAATGAAGAAATCAAATGACAACTCATGAAACTTGGCCTAAACTCAAATTTTTGGTAATGCCATTGTGTCCAAAATTTAATATCCATTCAAAAAATGTGGTTACTTGACATGTTTTGGTTCTATAACTCAAAATTGGCATTTTCCCTCCTTAATTCATTTGAAAATTTCCCCTTTTGAAACCATTTCAAACCAACTCTTGCTATGAGCTCAATCAATACATCATGACCTCTTGGATAGCCTAAAAACCCCATTTTGAACAACTTTCATGTTGAAAAAAATTGCATTTGACAAGTGCAAGTTGGAGATTTTGGCCTATGATTGAAAATGACCTATAATCTCACTTTCCCAAAATACCCCTAACTTGTAAACCTCATAACTTGAGTTCTACAAATCAGATGGAAGACTTATAGTACAATTTAGAAAGCTACGATCATGAGGAACAACTTTAATGTTGGCCAAAAATTCATGTGAAACCTTCTTCTCGGTCAAAAATAGCTTTGAAGTCAGATGATTTTCACAGACAAATTTCAGAGGCATCTGAGAACTTGTAACTTGTCTGGACCGTAACTTGAGTTCTATAAATCCCCTTGAGGACTTATAGTACTCAAATTAAAGGTATTGAGATGCTATACAAGTTTCATGTTGGCCAAAGATCCATTTGAAACTTGTATCTTGACTTCTGTGGTCTTGAAGTTAGGCACTAAACAGGGAATTTTGCACTGAAACCCTAATTTAGCAACTTCCCACACTCTTGACTCTTCTTGATTTGATCTTGGCACAACACCAAAAATGTCTCATCATACCATTTCATGAACTCCATGACCTAAAAGTAGGCTTTGACTCTCTTCAATTGCCCAGTTGACCTAGAATTGATCCAGATGAAACCCTAATTGCTTGCACCTCAACTATGGCTCTTGCAATTGACACAATGACTTGATTAAACTATCCCATGGCCCTCTAGGCATTCTATGAGCTCCATACACACCCTCTTCTTACATTCAACACTTCACAACCCTCTGATGGTCATTAGTTGATCCTCAAGTTAGGAGAAGATTCACACTCAAACATCTAAACCCTTAGGCCCTCAAATCACCTCCTGATGACCTTGATAACTTCTCAATCGTGAATGAGACCTCTTGCTAGGCTTTTCTTGAGAAGAAACACACTTGATCCCCTGCTATATGAATGATATCATGATATTCAAATGATATAACTATGCAGATGATAATGCAATGAAACATAAACCAGGTAAGAAAAGGTTGAGCAAATTTAGGGGTGCAACACTCACGTGGGTCAAAAATATTCTCGGGATAGACTCGTCTGAGTGTAGCATCGTGTAACAACTATTTCGGGACAAATCCCTTATAGTCTTTGCATTACGTCTTAAAAAGGCCGAGTGGGGTGAGTGTGTAACTAAAGATCTTCAGTTTCACAGTCTCTCAGGTTGAAACAACTAATGAAATACATGACTACTCATACATTATCAATCATTTCAAGGAGGTCACAACTGAGCATGGTCACATCATATGTCAAACATGTTAGGACTACTCCCAACAGTTAACTATTGATCATACCACATCCTATCATATGTGTACACTCAAGTCTGGGTTAGGACTTATCTTACTACACAAGATATCACCCAAAGATCCAATAAAAACAAAATAGTTATATGTTTACATATATACAAGTATAGGCAAACACACACATAAACACACAAAGTGGGCTAAACCCTCAAACATTTAGACTTTCCCCAGTGAAGTTGCCATTTCGGTTGCGGTGAGAATTGAATGTCAAGCTATTGATTAACTTGAATCTTAATTCATAGAAATTCACCAACGAGCTTTGATTTATCCAAAGGAAAGGTTAAATAACAAAAATACCTTTTGCGCAATGTAACAACAACGCTAAAGATTCGGGGATCGAGGTTTGGTTATGCCTAGGGTAGGTATTTCATATCCTAAACATCTGTAGTACTCTATAGGAACCTTTTCTGTGTGTGTGAGTATGCTAAATTATCTAAGTTGTTTTCTAGGGTTATTGGATCGAGGATAGGGTAAAGTTCTAGGTAAATACCTATGGATAGTTTCTAAGTTTGCTCACAAAGATATCACATCTTATGCCTACTGTTGTACCCCAAAATTTTACCAACCCTTTCCTTGTACTCGGCTTATGTTTCATTTCATTTTTAGCATTTGCATTTGCATAGCATTGTTCTTAACAAGGGGTCAAGAGAAGTTTGCCATTCAAGAGAAGAGTCTCACAGGGTTTCAAACTCAAGCAAAAGTGCTTATTCAAGTCATCAAGTGCTTACAATCATCAAGAAGTGGTCAGAGTTCTTTGAGAGAATAGATTGATGTGTGTTGCTTATCTCCTATCTTGGAGGTCAAAGGAGGATTATCAGGGGCTTATAAGTTCGTTGTTGTGGATAAGAGGTGTTTTAGAAGCTCATTTAGTGCTTTGGAAGTCATTGTGGAGCTTATCTAGGCCTTCATTTCATTTGTAAGAGGTCACAGTCAAAGGTTGTGCACCTAAGGTTTCATCTGGTCAACTCAAGGACAAATGAGGACTTGAGGAAGTTTGAGACTTGGTTTTAAGTTATTGAAGACATGGGAAGTTATTTTGAGACATCTAGGATGTCATGTCAAGCTCAAATTAAGAAGAATTAAGGGTTCAAGAAGTTACTAAATTAGGGTTTCAGAGGATCTCAGTGTAAAATCCCCTTCTTTGGTGCCTAACTTCAAGGACAATTTACCATAAGATACAAGTTCAATCATATTTTCTTGCAAACATGAAACTTGTAAGGTATGTTCTTAGATTTCATTTGAGTACTGGAACTCATCCATTGGGTTTGTGGAACTCAAGTTATGATGCCAACAAGTTAGAGGTCTCAGATGAACATATTTTTGGTCAACTAAAAGTCAACTCACTTCCAAGGCACTTTTGAAATTCTCAAAGAAATTTCAAATTCTCAAAGAAATTCTCAAATTCGTGTTTCACTTTTCTCTGCAAATCAAAGCAAATTGAAGAGAAATTAAACTTCCTTGAAGAATTTGAAGTGGATCTTGATCATTTGAAGCAAGCATACACGTTTGAGAAGCACCAACGGAGTGTCTCTGTTCAGTAAGTTTCCAATCAACTTTTCTCTCATTCTAGGCCATGATCTAGGTTCATATTGGTTGCATTTGAAGCCCTACCTCGTGTAGGCCATGTTTTATTCATTATTGTTCATGTTTGATGGAGTTTGCAGTTGTGCATCCCAAACATGATGCATTTGATTCTCTTAATTTGTGAAGGATATGGATGATTGGATCTTGGATTCATGACTTACGTGACTTCAGCTTTAATTTAGTATACGTTTTGTGAAGTTTGGTTGAAGTTTGATGACCTGAACTCCGACCACCTTTCCGGAGAAGATGACCGGCGCCAGGGCTCCGGCGTCTGGTTCATTTGACCTCAGATATGAGGTGGAGAGGGTTTGACACTTTGACCATGCGTGTGTTAGCTCCTCATTGGCTTGACCTGTTGATTTGGCATTTTGACTCCACGTGGATTAAATGAAACACTGCGTTTCATTTAATCAGATGTGTTTGGATCAGTTGGGCATCTAGTGTTATTCACACCCCCGGTTATTTTGAGCCCAAGCGCACTGAACATGATCCCTTTGTTTCCAACACTTTAAAGTCTTAATTAATTTTTCATAATTTTTAATTTTGATTTTCTTTTATTTTTCAATTTAATTTGAATTTTGTGATTGGAAGTGTTTTCAATATGGTTCTTCTTTGATCATGCTTGCTTTATGGACAATTTGCAATCACCAATGAGTGAGGTTTCTTCTCCACTTTGATGATGGATTGAGGTACCTTTGAGGCTAACTTTGGTCCATGTTTGATTAATTTTTGTTTGACTTTGTGTAGCTTTTATTTGACACTCGATTAATAATTCCATAAGGTGGAACACCCTAGTTGATCAAATCATTTGGTGATGCCTTGATTGGAATTTGGTTTGGATGTTTTGGCCTCTGGTTGCCAACATGTTTGAGAGCTTTTGGTATTTTATTTGAGATTTATTGAACACTTTTCCTATTTTTGGTGAACCTTGCAAGTCAAGTCACCCTAGTTGAGGTTCATACAAACTAGTTGACCTAGTTCCTTTGGGAAATGACCTTTGTGAATCCCATATGCATCATATGCTTCTTGATTCACATTATTGACATGTTTAGGATGACGGTTTCAACTTTATAGGTCATACATTTATTTGGTTTGTGTTGCAAGTTACTTTTAATTAGGGCTTTCCATTTGCATTTGAATGTTAAAAGTGTTTTGAACTTTGGTTCTTTACCTTGCCCAACTTTGTAACTTGTCTTGGCTTTGTTTCTTCTTTGGTTTGTGAACCTTCTTCTCTTGTTCTCACTTCTGTCCCTTGGACTTTGGAACTCATTCAAGGTGATTTGGTACTCTTTGTTTGTACTTTGAGTTTGCCTTGAATGAGATGCGACTTTGAGAACTTGTTTGTGCTTTCTTTTTTCATGATCAATTTGATGCATTTGGTTGAGATTCTTCTTATTTTTCTTGCTCCCCAAGCCTATTCTCCCATCCTCATCTTGATCATGCCTTCCTCTCTTTCTTATTTGTTTACCTTTTGAGGTTTGTGGTTGATGTTTGACTAGTTGTAGTAGTTATAGCTTCTCCCATTTCATCTCACTTTTGCTTGGACTTGTTTAAGTTCTTTTTCTTGCATTCCTCTTTTCCTTTGCATCTCTTTGTTTGTTTTCAAGAGGTTGAGATGTGCTTGTGGTGGCTGCTGCCCCACAAGTTTTTCCTCCCTCTTTTCATTGTGTTGCATTTCATGTTTGCATCCTTTTCTTCCTTTTCATTTGTGATTGATTTATCTTGTGTTTACTTGGTTTTCTTTGCCATGATCCCTTAGGATTCCTAGTCCCTCGGGAGTAGGATAGACATTAAGTGTTCAATCCAAGCATGATAGCATTATGATAGAATTTCCCCTTTCAATCTCAATCATAAGAGCACATTGCATGATAACATTAGGGTTGAATTAGTTTCCCCTTAGTTGTGTCTTCTCTCTTCTCATCTCAAAACTTCTTCAAAACATGTAATAAAGGATAATGAGTGTTTTACGCTACGAGCCTTAAGCATTTGGGAAATGATGATTGGGGGGCCTCCTCTCAATTGTCTAGAGTGTTTAGCGTATGCCCTTTTGGCAATATGCGATGCATTCGCTCTCAAGTCATAGTCTTTAATGCAACATGAATTACAAACACAATTCAATACACTTCTTCTTCATAAAAGACTCAAAAACAAATATAAAACTTTTTTTTATCCTTTGGGATTGTTTGGAAAATCATTTTCATAAAAAAGTGTTGTTAACTCTTGGTTCTACCGCAAACAGGTAACGCCTAACTTTACAATGGTCGAGCAGCAATATACCTAACTTCTAGAACGAAGGTTTAACCCTACTCGGTTAAAACACTTGAACCAATATGTGTTCTTGTTACTCCGAACTACGTTTGCTCTGATTTCTCGTACCAGACGAGGATACGTAGGCACGAGACGGCGTTGTCTTGGCGAACAACCTTCCCCACCTTCACCCGTAGTTTTCCGAACTACGTTGACTCAGACTTTCCCATTTCCCGAGGGAGTACGTAGGCATAGAGCGGCGATGCTCTATTGAGTCAATCCTAGAGCTTTTTTCGCAGTAGCGACAGCTAGCGAATCTGCTGGGGACTCTTCCCATCCCCTATGCCAGTCAATCCTAGCGCTTGTGTGTTTTATCTTTGGGGTGTGTACATATGAGTATATGTGTTATACTTTACTGCATTTACATTTTACTTTCCACATTTATGTTATCATATTGTTGCGCTGTTGGGTGGGAATGTTCCACTGTGTGATAAGCCAAAACCCAGGCTTGAGTATAACCATAGCATTAGAAGTGGAAAGTAGTGGTGAACCTGTATGTTTGGCATGCACTAGTTCCCATGAAATTCGCGCTCAAACGAGATTCTCTTTGATGACTACCTTTCCAGTCTGTTTCGGACAGTTGAGAGGATGTTGAATTTGAGGATTGTCGACTCTGGGGACCGATCATTTGGAAGTCAGCTAAGTGAGGCCGCTTCATTAGACTATGATGCCAAACCAGAAATGGTGAACGTATCATTGTTTCTCGAAAGTCTGTGACGCTCATGACTGCATAGGATGCCAGACCTTATCAGAGATAGGTTCATACCTGTGAGTGGGGAGGGTTGTGTAGGAAACTTTGACCTTCAACCTACCTGGTTTTCTCGTCAGTGTGAACTTTTGATCCTTGATATAGTGGGTCCTTATGTCAGTGTTGTGTTATCTCGCCGAAGCAAAGCGCTGGTTCATCTCAGTCAACAACACAACAATCTTGATCCCCTATTACATTTGCATCTTCATTTGCATTTAACATTGACGTGTATTTATGTTGCAGGTGTATATTTTCCTCTCGATTCTAGTGAGCTTATTCCACTTCTGACATGGAGCCTGTGACGCCCATTTTAATTATTTTTAGTTCAGTGTTATTTTTATTCGTGGATGTGGTTGTGTGGGATTATTTGAGGATCAAAAGAAATCATAATATTAATATATAGTGATAAAATGTGATAATTAGTAGTAATGTTAACATTGCTATTAATTATTATTACTATTATTACTAATATTAATATATATGAGTAAAATATAATTATTGGATTTTTGGAATTAAAAGAAAATGAGAATTAATTATTTATTTGGAATATAAGTGATTTTTGGGGTATTAAGGGTAGAATTGGCATTTTGTGGAAATAGAATGTGAAGGAGAAGGAAGAACACGCACGGTTGGGAGAGAAGAAGAGAAGAGCAAGGTTGAGCGATCAAGAACAGAAGCTTGAGCAAGAAGGATTTTCGTGTGGATTGCGAAGCTTCATAATCATCAGAGTGAATTCGAGGTAAGGCGGAGAATACATCGGTTGATTGGGTATTTACATGAATAATTGGTAGGAACGGGAATCCCTAACCCCATGAATGAAGATGTTTGCATGTTGATGATGAATTGCATGATGAGTTGAAGTTATTGTATGTATTAATTCTGTTTTACATCGTTGATGTTTGTGTTGAACTGTTGCATGCTGAATTTGATGGTTAATTGATGAATTGGGGGTTTTGGAGTTGAATGTGGTTCTGAGTCAAGAGTGAATTGATCGGCTAGAGTCGATGTTTCATCGGGTGAATTTGACACTAATTGGGTAACACAATTGTAGAATAATGTTTTAGTGAGGCTGGTGTGACTTTTGGAGAGGATTGGTGTCGAGGGGGCTGCTGCTGTTTCTGAATAGCAGAGTTTATTTTTCTGAATACGCAGGTATTCACTGGGCGAATGAGGGGGCGAGCCTTCGCCAGGCTTCGCATGGCAAACTGGGCAGCGAATGCTGCCAGTAGCCTCTGTTTGGTTTCTCCAGAAGTTTCGTCGGGCGTGTTCCAACGAGTGTTTGTTGCAGGGCTTCGCAAGGCGAATGGTCAGCGAGTGTTCGATGCGGGGCTTCTCCAGGTGAATGCGCCAGCAAGCCCGACAGCAGTTTGGGTCCTTGCTGCTATTCTGTATTAATTTCCTTGCAGATTAGAATCTTGTTGATCATGTTTTGGTGATGAGCTTATTGGGTAAGCTTGGTGAGTGTATGTAGGGTGTCGGAACAAGATTCCGTGATATCCGCGTGACAATGATATTGCATCGGTGTATGTTATGATGTATGTCTGTGGGGATGGGTGAGGCATGTTCGAATGTGATAAATTTTAATCAGTAGGATCGTCGCGCATCGAGTGCGTTGTGGTGATGTGTTGTGATGAGTGGATCCGTAGGATCGATACGCTTGATATGCGTTGTGTTTGTATGTTGTGTAGTGATTGGATCAGTAGGATCGATATGCCTTATGTGCGTGGTGTGTGATATGTTGTGTGGTGATTGGATCAGTATGATCGATGCATTTTGTTTGCTAGTGTGTATATGTATTATATGATGCGATGGATCAGTAGGATCGTGTGTAATGTGTGTACTGTGTGGTTATGCATAGTGTCTTGCATGGCATGTGGACATGGTGAATCATTGCTCAGTGGAGTGTATGTGATTCACTCACGTGCTCCAAGTGGGGAGCGTGGACGTGAGGTATGATTTACTCACATGCTCCAAGTGGGGAGCGTAGACGTGAGGTATGATTTACTCACGTGCTCCTAGTGGGAAGCGTGGACGTGGTGTGTGATACACTCACGTGCTCCAAGTGGGGAGCGTGGACGGGATTTGGATCGTTGCTCGGATGGAGTGTATGCAACCACCCGTGTTCCAAGTAGGGAACGTTGGTAGGGATAGATCGTTGATCGGATGGAGTGTATGCGATCTATCCTGCGATTTGATTATATGGGCTCAGGAGGAGTGTAACGCCCCGATTCTGAATTCCCATTAATTGTTGAGTCTTTTAATTTATTTAATTGATGTTTGTTTAAATTGAGAAATTATATATTGTTATTATGTGGTGTTTGCTTATTTTATCTATTTTACCGATTCGGAGAGTTTTCAGGGAATTAGAGTAAAAAGGGCATTTTAGACATTTAGCACTTTAGTGTGAGAATTGATTGGTAAGTGTTGGAAAGAATTTGAGAGGAAAGAAATACAGATAGAAATAGAATAAGAGAGGAAAAAGAAAGAAAGATAGTAACATAAGAAGAAAAACAAGAGAAAGAAAAGAGGAGAAGAGAAAGAGAAGAGAAAGTGGAGAGGAAAACCTAGGATCATCAAGGAATCATTACCAAAGCTTGCAATCGATCGGTAAGGGTGTGAAACTTCATCATCTCTTTAATGTGTATGATTGTATGTGTATGTGTGTGGATTTTGTAGAGTTTCTACTCTTTTTCCACTTAGGTTAGAAGTTGGTTTTATGAGTAGAATGAGGTTTTAATCGGTTAGAACTCGGATTAGACGATGTAGTTTAGTCGGGTGATGGTTGGGTTGTGCTAATGTGACTGGTTTGGATTTAATCGGTTGGTTGTGTGGAGTTTGGGCTTTGAGACAGCCATGGAAGTTCTGTCTTCGCAAGTTCGCCAGGCGAATGGCAGCGAAGCTTCGCCCAGCGAAGCCCAGCGAGCTGTAGCGAAGCAAGTCAGAAGCTAATACCCTGTGTTCGCTGGCAAGTTCGCCAGGCGAGGTGAGTTGGCGAAGGTTCGCCAGGCGAGTGGGTAGCGAACCTCAGCGAGTAATTCCAGAATTACTCCCAGTAGACTTCGCTGGGGAGTTCGCCAGGCGAAGGCCAGCGAGCATTCGCTGCGTGGCTTCGCCAGGCGAAGGTTGGCGAACCTGGCAGTGTTATTTGTTTTATTGTTTGTTCATGACATGATGTTTGATTGATTCAATTATGATTAATGCCTATATGAATGATTGATGTGTGAACTATTTCAACATGTTGTGTTGTGGGTGGCCGAAAGGCGTGAATCCTAGATTGTGGAGCCGATTGTGAATCTTAATCGTTTGATAATGTTGTGCGTTTGCTCGAATTAGATAGAAATGCATTGATGGATTAATAGGTATGTGAACCTTGTGTGAAATGGTGTATAATGTGAGTGCATGATAGATATGTGCTATGTATGTGATAAATGCAATGAATATGTTTGTGAGCATAGTATGCATTTTTGTGTCGAATGATCCCTCGGAGGGTTTGCAGAACCTCGTATGATACGATGGTAGTATTTGATTCCTTGGAGAATCGGTTGCATTGTGTGATTCCTCGGAGAATCGGTCATAACATGTAATCCCGTGGAGGATTGGTTAGAGTATTTGATTCCGTGGAGAATCTGCTGAGTACTTGATCCTGTGGAGGATCTGCTGAATATTCGATTCCGTGGAGAATCTGATGAATATTTGATTCCGTGGAGAATCTGGTGAGTACTTGATCCCGTGGAGGATCTGTTGAATACTCGATTCCTTAGGGAATTTGTTGAATGAGTCGGTACCGCATTTGCATCTGCATAGAGTCGTGTGTCGGTCTCTATGAGTTGCATGAGTCATCTGTGTATGATGCATTGGTTGTGTGAATATAACTGTGTATGTTATATGTGATTTGTTTGGAGGAAATATAGTGAATGTTCATGTGTATGTGTAGAGACATGATTATTTGTATATGCTTAATGTGGTGAGAACATAATTTGAGTATAACTTGTATAATTATGGAGTTATGTATATATACAATTTTATGCATTAACTGTTATGATGTTGTTTCTCACCCTTCTGCTGTTTTATAATGCTCTATGAGGCATTGCAGAGTAGGAAGCTGGAGGTTCTTTTTGTGAAGCGGTGTCTTCATTCTTTTTGGTCAATGGCTCTGATATGTAACATTTGGGTAGTTAGGCAGTCTTTGACTCTTTTGGAGTTACATTTGTTCTGATTCTTTTGTGATACATATGTGTATGTATCTGTTGTGGATACGTTGTAAAACATGAATTAACTGATGGTTGTATATACTTTTATGAATGAGATCGATTCAATATTTGGATGTTTCCGCTTTATTCTAAATATTGAGATGTGGGTTACCCATTGTTGCATATCTATTTTGAGCAGGTATCGTAAGTGTTTAATTCCATGATAATGCGATGCGCCTCTTTTATACCATGTTTTAATCAAACTCTGATGAAATAAATTTTCTATGTGTCTAATTGATTTATTTAATTTATTTGGGGTATAGAAAGGGGGTGTTACATTAAGTGGTATCAGAGCCAGTGTTGAGTCAGTCGTGTCTGTCTTGTTGTTGTGTTGGTTGAACGGTTGTTTAACCTTGTTGTTATTTTTGGGAATCCTCAGAATATGGCAGGTCGTAATGACAATGCTATGGCAGCGGCGTTAGAGGCTATGGCCAGAGCTGTGCAGGGTGCACCTAACGTGAATGCGAATGATGAGTTCAGGAAGAACCAACCACCGGTGTTTAAAGGGAGATTTGATCCGGATGGTGCTCAGATATGGTTAAAGGAAATTGAGAGAATTTTTAGGGTGATGGATTGTGCTGAAGGGAATAAGGTGAGACTAGGGACTCACATGCTGAGAGAAGAGGCCGATGACTGGTGGGTCAGCATGAGGCAAGTTCTTGAGGTCGACGACGAGGAGATTACGTGGGATTTATTTCGTGCTGAGTTTCTAAGGAAGTATTATCCCGAAAGTGTTAAAGGGAAGAGAGAAATGGAATTTCTAGAGTTGAAACAAGGTAATATGTCGGTGGTGGACTACACCGCTAAGTTTACTGAGTTAGTGAAGTTTCACCCTCACTATGATGCGGTTACGGCGGAATTTTCCAAATGTATCAAGTATGAGAATGGCTTGCGTCCGGAGATAAAGCAAGCGGTGGGTTATCAAAGGATACGAAGATTTTCGGATTTGACCGAGTGTTGTAGAATTTATGAAGAAGATAGTAGAGCTCGTTCTACTCATTATAAGGGTTTGAGCGAGAGGAGAGGGAAGCAGCAAGTACGAAGCGGACCTTATGTGACGCCTGCTGAGAAGGGCAAACATAAGGGAAACTTTGATAGGAGACCCGGAGGAGGTTCCGGTGCGATCAAATGTTTTAAGTGCGGCGTGATGGGCCACAAGTCTTATGATTGTGGAAAGTTCAAGGCGAAGTGTTCCAATTGTGGACTCTTTGGTCATGATGCAGCAGAGTGTAGAAAGAATGCTGTGAAGTGTTTTAATTGTGGCGAGGTGGGTCACATTAGCCCGAATTGTACCAAACCGAAGCGAGCTCAGGCGGGCGGAAAAGTTTTCGCATTAGCAGGTTCAGACGCTACTAATGCAGCGGATCGTTTGATTAAAGGTACATGCTTTATTAATGATATGCCTTTAGTTGCTATTATTGATACTGGAGCGACTCACTCGTTCATTTCTCTTGCGTGTGCTAAGCGGTTGGATTTGTGTATGGTTTCTTTGAGTAGTGGTATGGTTATTGGGAATCCCGCTTCGGGGTCGTTAACTACTTCTTTGGTGTGTGCAAGTTGTCCTTTGACCATGTATGGTAAGGACTTCGTTATGGATTTAGTGTGTTTGCCGTTGGAAGGTTTGGACGTAATCTTGGGTATGAACTGGTTGCAATTTAATAGAGTTCATTTGGATTGCTATCACAAGTTAGTAAGGTTTGCTTCTTTGGAAGATGGTGAAAACGAGAGTTTTCTTTCCACTAAAGAGTTGAAGAAACTTTTAGCGGACGAAGCTCAGTTGTTTGGTTTGTTTGCATCGTTGTCGGTGGAGAGCAAAGTTGAGCTCGACGTGTTTCCTGTGGTTTGTGAATTTCCTGAAGTGTTTCCGGAAGATGTTGCGGATGTGCCGCCAAAGAGAGAGGTTGAATTTTCTATTGATCTAGTTCAGGGTACTAGACCGATTTCGATGGCCCCGTATCGGATGTCGGCATCGGAGTTGGTGGAATTGAAGAAGCAGTTGAATGATTTGTTGGATAAGAGATTTGTAAGACCAAGTGTTTCTCCTTGGGGTGCGCCGGTATTGTTGGTAAAGAAGAAGGATGGTAGTATGCGATTGTGTATTGATTATCGGCAGTTGAATAAGGTAACAATTAAGAACAAGTATCCGCTTCCGAGAATCGATGATTTGATGGATCAATTGGTTGGAGCCCGTGTTTTTAGTAAGATTGATTTGAGATCCGGTTATCACCAGATTCGGGTTAAGGAAGAAGATATTTCGAAGACGGCTTTTAGAACACGATATGGTCACTACGAGTATACGGTGATGCCATTCGGAGTTTCTAATGCGCCGGGTGTTTTCATGGAATATATGAACCGTATCTTCCACGAGCAGTTGGATCGTTTTGTGGTGGTGTTTATCGACGACATTTTGATTTATTCTAAGTCTCGAGAGGAACACGAAGAACATTTAAGGATTGCGTTGCGGATTTTGAAAGAGAAGAAGTTGTACGCAAAGTTGTCTAAGTGTGAGTTTTGGTTGTCGAAGGTGAGTTTTCTTGGACATATTATTTCCGGCAATGGTATTAGTGTGGATCCATCCAAGATCGATGCAGTAATGCAATGGGAGACTCCAAGATCGGTTACGGAAATTCGAAGCTTTTTGGGCTTGGCCGGTTACTACCGGAGGTTTATCGAAGGATTTTCAAGGTTAGCACTTCCGTTAACGCAGTTGACTTGTAAAGGAAAGGTTTTTATTTGGGATGTTAATTGTGAAGAGAGTTTCATAGAATTAAAGAGAAGGTTAACAACAGCGCCAGTTTTGATTTTGCCGAATCCTACGGAACCTTTTGTGGTTTATTGCGATGCTTCTTTGTCAGGATTGGGTGGTGTATTAATGCAAGATGGGAAGGTCGTGGCGTATGCTTCTAGGCAGTTGAGAGTGCATGAAAAGAATTATCCTACTCATGATTTGGAGTTAGCAGCCGTGGTGTTCGTTTTGAAAATTTGGAGGCACTATCTTTATGGTGCAAGATTTGAGGTTTTTAGCGATCACAAGAGTTTGAAGTATTTGTTTGATCAAAAGGAATTGAATATGAGGCAAAGGAGATGGCTAGAACTTTTGAAGGACTATGATTTTGGTTTAAATTATCATCCGGGTAAGGCGAATGTGGTAGCCGATGCCTTAAGTCGGAAGTCGTTACACGTGTCTACTTTGATGGTTAGAGAGTGGGAACTCTTGGAGAACTTTAGAGATTTGAGTTTGGTTTGTGAGTTAACACCGAGTAGTGTGAAGCTTGGTATGTTGCATGTCACGAATGATTTCCTTACTACAGTGTGTGAAAAGCAAAAGTTGGATTTGAAATTTGTGGATTTGATGATGAATGGAAATGAAGATTTCAAAGTTGATGAATTAGGAGTTTTGAGGTTTTGAGGTCGTATTTGTATTCCCGATGACACGGATTTGAAAAAGATGATATTGGAAGAGGGACATCGGAGTAACTTAAGTATTCATCCGGGAGCGAATAAGATGTATCAGGATTTGAAGAGGATCTTTTGGTGGTCTGGATTGAAAAGCGATGTTGCTCGTTTTGTGTACTCGTGTTTGACTTGTCAGAAGTCTAAGGTGGAGCATCAGAAGCCTAGTGGATTGATGCAACCGTTGGATATTCCGGAATGGAAATGGGATAGTATATCGATGGATTTTGTTACGGGGTTGCCGAATACGCAAAGAGGACATAATGCTATTTGGGCGATTGTTGATAGGCTTACTAAATCGGCTCACTTTATTCCGATTGATATTACTTATTCTTTGGAAAGGTTAGCCGAGATTTATGTTGGCACTATTGTGAAGCTTCATGGAGTTCCTAAGAGTATTGTGTCGGATAGAGATCCTAGATTTACTTCAAGATTTTGGGAGAGTTTGCAAGGTGCCTTGGGTTCTAAGTTGAGATTGAGTTCGGCATATCATCCGCAAACGGATGGTCAAACCAAGAGGACAATTCAATCGTTAGAAGATCTGTTGCGTGCTTGTGTGCTTGAACAAGGTGGTGCGTGGGACGGTTATTTAGCGTTGATTGAGTTCACCTATAATAACAGTTTCCATTCGAGCATCGGTATGGCGCCATTTGAGGCTTTGTATGGACGGAGATGTCGAACACCTCTGTGTTGGCATGAGACGGGTGAAAGGTCGGTAGTTGGTCCTGAAATGGTACAGCAAACGATGGAAAAGGTGAAATTTATTCGGGAAAAGATGAGAGCTTCTCAGAATAGACAGAAAAGTTATCATGATAAAAGGAGAAAGGATCTTGAGTTTCAAGAGGGCGACCATGTGTTTTTGAGAGTTACACCGGTTGCGGGTGTGGGTCGTGCTTTGAAGTCGAGAAAGTTGACTTCTCGTTTTATTGGTCCGTATCAGATTGTCGCACGGGTTGGTGCTGTGGCGTATCGTGTGGCGTTGCCTCCGAACCTTTCGAATTTGCATGATGTATTCCATGTCTCGCAACTTCGGAAGTATGTTTCGGATCCGTCACATGTGATCCCGATGGATGAAGTTGAAGTAAGAGATAACCTTACAGTCGAAGTTTTACCGGTTAGTATTTTGGACCGTGAAGTTAAGAAACTGAGAGGCAAGGATATTGCGCTTGTGAAAGTGTCCTGGGGAGGTGCCGCGGAAGGCAACATGACTTGGGAATTGGAGAGCAAAATGCGAGAATCGCATCCGGAGTTGTTTGAATCAGGTGATATTTTTGAGGACGAAAATTTCTAAAGTGGGGGAGAGTTGTAACGCCCCGATTCTGAATTCCCATTAATTGTTGAGTCTTTTAATTTATTTAATTGATGTTTGTTTAAATTGAGAAATTATATATTGTTATTATGTGGTGTTTTCTTATTTTATCTATTTTACCGATTCGGAGAGTTTTCGGGGAATTAGAGTAAAAAGGGCATTTTAGACATTTAGCACTTTAGTGTGAGAATTGATTGGTAAGTGTTGGAAAGAATTTGAGAGGAAAGAAATAGAGATAGAAATAGAATAAGAGAGGAAAAAGAAAGAAAGATAGTAACATAAGAAGAAAAACAAGAGAAAGAAAAGAGGAGAAGAGAAAGAGAAGAGAAAGTGGAGAGGAAAACCTAGGATCATCAAGGAATCATTACCAAAGCTTGCAATCGATCGGTAAGGGTGTGAAACTTCATCATCTCTTTAATGTGTATGATTGTATGTGTATGTGTGTGGATTTTGTAGAGTTTCTACTCTTTTTCCACTTAGGTTAGAAGTTGGTTTTGTGAGTAGAATGAGGTTTTAATCGGTTAGAACTCGGATTAGACGATGTAGTTTAGTCGGGTGATGGTTGGGTTGTGCTAATGTGACTGGTTTGGATTTAATCGGTTGGTTGTGTGGAGTTTGGGCTTTGAGACAGCCATGGAAGTTCTGTCTTCGCAAGTTCGCCAGGCGAATGGCAGCGAAGCTTCGCCCGGCGAAGCCCAGCGAGCTGTAGCGAAGCAAGTCAGAAGCTAATACCCTGTGTTCGCTGGCAAGTTCTCCAGGCGAGGTGAGTTGGCGAAGGTTCGCCAGGCGAGTGGGTAGCGAACCTCAGCGAGTAATTCCAGAATTACTCCCAGTAGACTTCGCTGGGGAGTTCGCCAGGCGAAGGCCAGCGAGCATTCGCTGCGTGGCTTCGCCAGGCGAAGGTTGGCGAACCTGGCAGTGTTATTTGTTTTATTGTTTGTTCATGACATGATGTTTGATTGATTCAATTATGATTAATGCCTATATGAATGATTGATGTGTGAACTGTTTCAACATGTTGTGTTGTGGGTGGCCGAAAGGCGTGAATCCTAGATTGTGGAGCCGATTGTGAATCTTAATCGTTTGATAATGTTGTGCGTTTGCTCGAATTAGATAGAAATGCATTGATGGATTAATAGGTATGTGAACCTTGTGTGAAATGGTGTATAATGTGAGTGCATGATAGATATGTGCTATGTATGTGATAAATGCAATGAATATGTTTGTGAGCATAGTATGCATTTTTGTGTCGATTGATCCCTCGGAGGATTTGCAGAACCTCGTATGATACGATGGTAGTATTTGATTCCTTGGAGAATCGGTTGCATTGTGTGATTCCTCGGAGAATCGGTCATAACATGTAATCCCGTGGAGGATTGGTTAGAGTATTTGATTCCGTGGAGAATCTGCTGAGTACTTGATCCTGTGGAGGATCTGCTGAATATTCGATTCCGTGGAGAATCTGATGAATATTTGATTCCGTGGAGAATCTGGTGAGTACTTGATCCCGTGGAGGATCTGTTGAATACTCGATTCCTTAGGGAATTTGTTGAATGAGTCGGTACCGCATTTGCATCTGCATAGAGTCGTGTGTCGGTCTCTATGAGTTGCATGAGTCATCTGTGTATGATGCATTGGTTGTGTGAATATAACTGTGTATGTTATATGTGATTTGTTTGGAGGAAATATAGTGAATGTTCATGTGTATGTGTAGAGACATGATTATTTGTATATGCTTAATGTGGTGAGAACATAATTTGAGTATAACTTGTATAATTATGGAGTTATGTATATATACAATTTTATGCATTAACTGTTATGATGTTGTTTCTCACCCTTCTGCTGTTTTATAATGCTCTATGAGGCATTGCAGAGTAGGAAGCTGGAGGTTCTTTTTGTGAAGCGGTGTCTTCATTCTTTTTGGTCAATGGCTCTGATATGTAACATCTGGGTAGTTAGGCAGTCTTTGACTCTTTTGGAGTTACATTTGTTCTGATTCTTTTGTGATACATATGTGTATGTATCTGTTGTGGATACGTTGTAAAACATGAATTAACTGATGGTTGTATATACTTTTATGAATGAGATCGATTCAATATTTGGATGTTTCCGCTTTATTCTAAATATTGAGATGTGGGTTACCCATTGTTGCATATCTATTTTGAGCAGGTATCGTAAGTGTTTAATTCCATGATAATGCGATGCGCCTCTTTTATACCATGTTTTAATCAAACTCTGATGAAATAAATTTTCTATGTGTCTAATTGATTTATTTAATTTATTTGGGGTATAGAAAGGGGGTGTTACAAGGAGCGTGGTAGGGATAGATCGTTGCTCGGATGGAGTGTATGCGATCTATCTCGAGTTGATTCGGTACCGCATATTGTCGAGTCGAGTGCATGTGTTGCATTTTTGTTTGTGTGTGTGGTGATTGTTGATGATGGGACAGTAGGTCCGAATATGTTGTATGTGAGATATGATTTATTGTTTTCTGCCTTTTATTTCATGTACATTTATACCATTAATATTTGATCGTGAATTATCACCCCCTTTGTTGTTGTTGTGGTCTGTGCTTCTTCGGAAGTACAAACAATCCAGGTTTTTAGCTAGCTTGGATTATGGCGTCGTCGTAAGATTGCTTTGATACGTAACACCGGGGCTTTTTGGGAGTTTTATTGTTTCTTGTTGATTTTGTGTTATGATGATGCTGATGATATGGATGATGTACATATGATATGTGTTATGACAAACTAGTTCTTTTTCCGTTGCAATTTTGCTGAATATTATTTTGAAAAATGATTTGTGGAATTTTGTCGAAAATTGTGACATCCCGTTGTAGGGAAAACTCTGATATGTGCTTATTTTAATTGTTTATTCTGTTTTGGGGAAACGGGGTGTTACAAGTTGGTATCAGAGCAGGTCGGTCCGTCCGACCAGTGTTGTAGTTGAGTCTGTCTGTAGGATAGAGTTGGTTGTTTTCTGTTAACCTGTTGTTGTGGTTGTTGAGCAGTATGGCGGGGAGGAATGATGTTGCGTTGGCTGCAGCTATGCAAGCAATGGCACAGGTGGTGGCCAATCAGAATCTGGATGCGGGTGCTCAGTTCAGAGACTTGACGCAGTTCCAGAGCCAGAAGCCACCAAAGTTTGAAGGTGGGATTTTGGATCCGATAGCTGCATAGAAATGGTTGAAGGCAATAGAGAAGATCTTCAGGACCATGGGGTGCAGTGACGAGCAGAAAGTGAGGTTTGACACTCATATGTTAGAGGGCGAAGCCGAGGCTTGGTGTTACAATTGCCGTCAGAGGATGGAGGCTTCGGGGACTCCGATTACTTAGGAGGTGGTTCGATCTGGATTTCTGGAGAAGTATTTTCCAGAAGATATCAGGAGTGCTAAAGAGGTTGAATTCTTGGAATTGAAGCAGGGCAGTATATCGGTGGCCGAGTATGTGGCTAAGTTTGAGGAATTGGCTCAGTATTGTCCCCATTACAATACTGAGGAGGCTATGACTTCTAAGTGCTTGAAATTTGAGAATGGGCTAAGGCCGGAGATCAAGATGGGGATCACGTGTCAGAAGATTAGGAGTTATCCTGATTTGGTGAGTAGAAGCCGGATTTATGACAACAATATCCGTGCGAGGATCGCACACTATAAGGCGGTGAATGACCGGAAGGGTAAACAAAGGTTTGGTGGTACACCTTACAGTGTGTCGACCAATAAGGGATAGCAGAAGGCTATGACTGATAAGAGGTTCTGAGAGAGGAAGGCATCGGCAGACTTAAAATGTTATCGGTGCGGTGTCGCGGGGCATCGTGCTAGTGATTGTCCTCAGGAAGCGAAGAAGTGCTTCAAGTGTGGGAAGCCGGGCCATGTGATGGCGGATTGTAGGACTAGTATGCCTACTTGCTATAACTGCGGCGATAAAGGCCATATTAGCACTCATTGTGAGAAGCCAAGGATGCCTCAGGCGCCTCAGGTTGCTGGTAAAGTGTTTGCGGTAGTGGGAACTCAAGTGGTGGACGAGGAGAGTTCGATCAAAGGTACTTGTTTTATCAATAACATTCCTTTGACTGCTATGATTGATACGGGTGCAACCCACTCATTTATCTCTATTGATTGTGTGAATAGGTTAGGTTTGGTACCGACTACTCTTGAGCGGCGGATGACTATTGAAACTCCCTCGATTGGTTCAGTGACTACTTCGTTTGTGTGTTTGAAGTGTCCACTGACTATTTTTGGCCGAGACTTCGGTGTGGATTTGATTTGTTTGCCACTTGGTAATTTTGATGTTATACTTGGTATGAACTGGTTGGAGTTCAACCGAGTGTACATCAATTATTTTCGGAAAGTATTATTGTTTTTGACCCCAGAAGAGGAAGCGTTGGCGGGTTCCTTGTCTGGTAAGGAATTGAGGACTTCGTTGGAAGATGAAGCTCAGGTGTTTGCTTTATTTGCATCGTTGTCGGTTGACAATAAGGTATTGTTTGATGAGTTAGCTGTGGTGAATGAGTTTTCGGAGGTGTTCCCGAATGATATTACAGAGTTGCCTCCGAAGAGAGAAGTTGAGTTTAGCATTGATCTTATTCCTGGTACGAGGCCTATTTCTATGGCGCCGTACAAGATGTCGGCAGTAGAGTTGGCCGAGTTGAAATCTCAGATTGGAGAGTTGCTGGATAGAAAGTTTATCAGACCAAGTGTGTCGCCGTGGAGAGCTCCAGTGTTGTTAGTGAAGAAGAAAGATGGTAGCATGCGGTTGTGCATTGATTACCGTCAGTTGAATAAAGTGACCATCAAGAACAAGTATCCTCTTCCAAGGATTGATGATTTGATGGATTAGTTAGTGGGAGCTCGTGTGTTTAGTAAGATTGACTTGAGGTCGGGTTATCACCAGATAAGAGTTAAGGAAAGTGATATTCAGAAGACGGTGTTTAGGACTCGATATGGACATTATGGGTATGCAGTAATGCCTTTTGAAGTGTCTAATGCGCCAGGAGTGTTTATGGAGTATATGAACCGTATCTTCCATTCTTATTTGGATCAGTTTATTGTCGTGTTCATTGATGATATACTGATTTATTCTAAGTCTGAGGAAGAGCATGCAAAACATTTGAGGATTGCTTTGCAAGTGTTGAAGGACAACAAGTTGTTTGCGAAGTTATCAAAGTGTGAGTTCTGGTTAAAGACAGTGAGTTTTCTGGGGCATGTTATTTCTGGTGATGGTGTTTCAGTAGACCCTTTGAAAGTTAGTGCGGTGTTGCAGTGGGAACCACCGAAGATGGTAACAGAGGTTAGAAGCTTCATGGGTTTAGCTGGTTATTACCAAATATTTATTGAAGGCTTTTCCAGGTTGGCGTTGCCATTGACTCAGTTAACGAGGAAAGACCAAGTATTTGTGTGGGATGCTGCTTGTGAAGAAAGTTTTGAGGAGCTGAAAAAGAGATGTACTTCAGCGCCGGTGTTGGTGTTACCGAATCTGTATGAGCCTTTTGTGGTATATTGTGATGCATCTAAGACGGGATTAGGCGGAGTTCTTATGCAGAATTGGAAAGTAGTAGCTTATGCTTCACGGAAATTGAGGGGGCATGAGCGGAATTATCCTACTCATGACCTTGAATTGGATGCGGTGGTTTTTGTGTTGAAGATCTGGAGACACTATTTGTATGGTTCGAGATTTGAGGTGTTCAGTGATCACAAGAGTTTGAAGTATCTGTTTGATCAGAAGGAGTTTAATATGAGGCAGAGGAGGTGGTTGGAATTCTTGAAAGATTATGATTTCAATTTGAGTTATCACCCGGGTAAAGCGAATGTAGTTGCGGATGCTTTGAGCAGGAAGACAATTCATATGTCAGCTTTGATGGTGAAAGAGATGGAGCTTATTGAGCAGTTCCGAGATTTGAGCATGGTTTGCGAGTTTACTACAGATGGTGTGATGTTGGGTAAATTGCAAGTGAAGAATGATTTCTTGGATATGGTAAAGGAACATCAATAGTTAGACGTGAAACTTGTGGATTTGATGCGAGGAGCCGGAAGTGACTCCGGTAGTGATTTCAAGTTGGATGATGCGGGTGTGTTGAGGTTCCATGGCAAAATTTGTGTGCCGAATAATGATGAGCTGAAGAGGTCAATTTTGGACGAAGGACATCGTAGTAGCCTGAGTGTTCATCCAGGAGCTACGAAGATGTATCAGGATTTGAAAAAGTTATTTTGGTGGTCGGGCATGAAGAGGGATATTGCTCATTATGTTTATGCTTGTTTGGTATGTTTGAAATCAAAGGTGGAGCATCAGAGACCTTCTGGGATGATGCAACCATTAGACGTTCCGTTTTGGAAATGGGATTGTATCGCCATGGATTTTGTTACAGGTTTGCCGAATACGGCGAGAGGATTTGATGCGATTTGGGTGATTGTGGATCGACTTACGAAGTCTGCACACTTTGTGCCGATTAGTATAAGTTTTCCATTGGAGAAGTTGGCAGAAATTTATATTCGGGTGATTGTGAAGTTGCATGGTGTGCCGTTGAGGATTGTGTCGGATAGAGATCTGAGGTTCACTTCTGTATTTTGGAAGAGTTTGCAAGAGGCTTTGGGTACCGAGTTAAAGCTGAGTTCAGCCTATCATCCGCAGACGGATGGACAGTCAGGGAGGACTATTCCGACTTTAGAGGATTTGTTGTGGGCTTGTGTATTGGAAAAAGGTGGTACGTGGGATACTCATTTGCCATTGGTAGAGTTCACGTATAACAACAGTTACCATTCCAGTATCGCGATGGCACCGTTTGACGCTCTTTATGGTAGGAGGTGTAGAACTCCTCTGTGTTGGTATGAGTCAGGTGAAAATGTTGTGTTGTGACCAGAGTTGGTGCAGCAAACTACTGAGACAGTTCAGATGATCCGTGAGAAGATGAGAGCATCTCAGGATCGGCAGAAGAGTTATTATGATAACCGAAAGAAAGAGTTGGAATTCAGTGAGGGTGACCATGTATTTTTTACGGTTAACCCAGTGACTGGTGTTGGACGTGTCCAAGAAGTTGGATCCGAAGTTTATCGGACCGTATCAGATTTTGCAGAGGATTGGTGCTGTGGCATATAGGGTGGCGTTGCCGCCGGAGCTTTCGAATTTGCATGACGTGTTCCATGTGTCGCAACTTCGGAAGTATGTACCCGATCCGTCTCATGTGATTCAGAGGGATGAAGTCCAAGTTAGAGAGAATCTAACTGTGGAGACATTGCCATTAAGGATCGAGGATCGCAAGATGAAGTGACTCAGAGGGAAAGAGATACCTTTGGTGAGAGTGGCGTGGGGAGGTGCTGCAGGAGGCAATGTGACCTGGGAATTGGAAAGCAGGATGCGGGAAGCATATCCGGAGATGTTTCCATCAGGTATTTTCAAGGACGAAAATAATTAAAGTGGGGGAGAGTTGGGACGCCCATTTTAATTATTTTTAGTTCAGTGTTATTTTTATTCGCGGATGTGGTTGTGTGGGATTATTTGAGGATCAAAAGAAATCATAATATTAATATATAGTGATAAAATGTGATAATTAGTAGTAATGTTAACATTGCTATTAATTATTATTACTATTATTACTAATATTAATATATATGAGTAAAATATAATTATTGGATTTTTGGAATTAAAAGAAAATGAGAATTAATTATTTATTTGGAATATAAGTGATTTTTGGGGTATTAAGGGTAGAATTGGCATTTTGTGGAAATAGAATGTGAAGGAGAAGGAAGAACACGCACGGTTGGGAGAGAAGAAGAGAAGAGCACGGTTGAGCGATCAAGAACAGAAGCTTGAGCAAGAAGGATTTTCGTGTGGATTGCGAAGCTTCATAATCATCAGAGTGAATTCGAGGTAAGGCGGAGAATACATCGGTTGATTGGGTATTTACATGAATAATTGGTAGGAACGGGAATCCCTAACCCCATGAATGAAGATGTTTGCATGTTGATGATGAATTGCATGATGAGTTGAAGATATTGTATGTATTAATTCTGTTTTACATCGTTGATGTTTGTGTTGAACTGTTGCATGCTGAATTTGATGGTTAATTAATGAATTAGGGGTTTCGGAGTTGAATGTGGTTCCGAGTCGAGAGTGAATTGATCGGCTAGAGTCGATGTTTCATCGGGTGAATTGGACACTAATTGGGTAACACAATTGTAGAATAATGTGTTAGTGAGGCTGGTGTGATTTTTGGGGAGGATTGCTGTGGAGGGGGCTGCTGCTGTTTCTGAACAGTAGAGTTTATTTTTCTGAATATGCAGGTATTCGCTGGGCGAATGAGGGGGCGAGGCTTCGGCAGGAGAACTGGGCAGCGAATGCTGCTAGTAGCCTCTGTTTGGTTTCGCCAGAAGTTTCGTCGGGCGAGTTCCAGCGAGTGTTCGCTGCGGGGCTTCGCCAGGCGAATGGTCAGCGAATGTTTGCTGCAGGGCTTCGCCAGGCGAATGCGCCAGCGAGCCCGATAGTAATTTGGGTCCTTGCTGCTGTTCTGTATTAATTTCCTTATGGATTAGAATCTTGTTGATCATGTTTTGGTGATGAGCTTATTGGGTGAGTTGTGGTGAGTGTATGTAGGGTGTCGGAATGTGATTCTGTGATATCCGCGTGACTATGATATTGCATCGGTGTATGTTATGATGTATGTCTGTGGGGATGGGTGAGGCATGTTCGATATGTGATAAATTTTGATCAGTAGGATCGTCGCGCATCGAGTGTGTTGTGGTGATGTGTTGTGATGAGTGGATCCGTAGGATCGATACGCTTGATATGCGTTGTGTTTGTATGCTGTGTGGTGATTGGATCTGTAGGATTGATATGCCTTATGTGCATGGTGTGTGATATGTTGTGTGGTGATTGGATCAGTAGGATCGATGCATTTTGTGGGCTTGTGTGTGTATGTATTTTATGATGCGATGGATCAGTAGGATCGTGTGCACTGTGTGTATTGTGTGGTTATGCATATTGTCTTGCATGGCATGTGAACATGGTGAATCATTGCTCGGTAGAGTGTATGTGATTCACTCACGTGCTCCATGTGGGGAGCGTGGACGTGAGGTATGATTTACTCACGTGCTCTAAGTGGGGAGCATGGACGTGGTGTGTGATACACTCACGTGCTCCAACTGGGGAGCATGGACGGATTTGGATCGTTGCTCGGATGGAGTGTATGCGACCACCCGTGTTCCAAGTGGGGAACATTGGTAGGGATATATCGTTGCTCGGATGGTGTGTATGCGATCTATCCTGCAATTTGATTATATGGGCTCAGGAGGAGCGTGGTAGGGATAGATCATTGCTCGGATGGAGTGTATGCGATCTATCTCGAGTTGAGTCGGTACCACATATTGTCAAGTCGAGTGCATGTGTTGCATTGTTGTTTGTGTGTGTGGTGATTATTGATGATGGGACAGTAGGTCCGGATATGTTGTATGTGAGATATGTTTTATTGTTTTCTGCCTTTTATTTCATGTACATTTATACCATTAATATTTGATCGTGAATTTTCACCCCCTTTGTTGTTGTTGTGGTCTGTGCTTCTTTAGAAGTACAGACAATCCAGGTGTTTAGCTAGCTTGGATTGTGGCGTCGTCGTAGGATTGCTCTGATACGTAACACCGGGGCTTTTTGGGAGTTTTATTGTTTCTTGTTGATTTTGTGTGCCCCTGTGGCGTATCTGATTGTTGTGGGATATGTGATGACATTATGCATATTTTGGGCAGATGGCCGATTGTTGTATATGATGATGCTGATGATATGGATGATGTACATATGATATGTGTTATGACAGACTAGTTCTTTTTCCGCTGCAATTTTGCTGAATATTATTTTGAAAAATGATTTGTGGAATTTTGTCGAAAATTGAGACATCCCGTTGTAGGGAAAACTCTGATATGTGCTTATTTTAATTGTTTATTCTGTTTTGGGGTAACGGGGTGTTACAGAGCCCAGTTTGAAGAAGATTATTGTGTACAAGTTTCCTACTCCTGACGTTGCACCTCTGCTCAGTTTGATTTTTGTTGTTGATCGTAATGTGATGGAAGATTTCAAGAAGTCATATGGGAAGTTCTTGGGTTGTGTCTGCAAAGCTTCAATATTTGAGTTGGGAGGTCTTCACACCTTGCTTCAGTTCTATGATCCACAGTTGAGGTGTTTCACTTTCCCGGGTTATGTGCTGATGCCTACTTTGGAGGAGTTCTCTATGCTACTAGGAGTTCTTATTATAGATCAGATGCCTTTTTATCATACTGAAGCTGAACGTAATGTGACTAAGCTTACTAATGCTATTCATCTAGATGCTTCAGAGTTAGAAGGGAAGTTGGTTAGAAGAAATGAGATGCCTGGATTTTCATTACCTTTTGTGGTTGGTAAAGCTCAATACTTTGCGAAAGAGGGTTGTTGGATTGTCTTTAATGCCATCTTAGCTCTGTGCATATATGGTGTAGTTTTGTTTCCAAATATTCCTGACTTTGTGGATTTGGATGCTTTCCACATTTTCATCTCAGGAAATCCTGTGCCTACACTTCTGGGAGATGTTTATCATTTTGTGCATTACAAGAATGAGAATCGGAGGGAAAAGATTGTGTCTTGTTGTGTACCTCTTTTATACAGATGGTTTGTGAGTCACCTTTCCAAGGATGGTCCTTTTGTTGACACTGCAGGTACCTCTGAGTGGTCAGAGAGACTTATGGGCTTGACTTTTAAGAACATCATATGGTTTGATAGAGATCAGTTGGGCACGGAGATTATCTTCAGCTATGGTGGTTTTCCTAATGTCCCGTTGATTGGAAGGAAATGAGGTATTAACTACAACCCAGCTCTTGCATTGAGGCAGTTTGGGTATGCTCTGAGGGAACCTCCGAAGGAAGAGGAAATACAGGAATCTCTGTATTTCACTGGCTTGCTTGAGAATGAGACCTTGATCAGAGTGGAGAAAGCTTGGAACAAGATTCACCGTAGAGGGAAGATTTATTTGGGTAAGAGAAACAGTAGAGCTTATAAGCCTTATATGGTTTGGGTTCAGGAGAGAGCTAGGAGATTATTGATGCCATTTCCAGCTTGTGAGCCTTTATATCCTTTGATGATTGAGGAGCCGACTACTGTTGATATCCAGAGATATAATCAGCTATGGTTCAAGAAGGAGGAGTTGCGTAAGGCAAACGAGGAATTAGAAAAAAGAGATTATTCAGCTCCGAAACGAGAGAAATCAAGCCACTTTTACATCTAAAAAGCAAACTGAATTGGTGAACAAGTTGGGTAGAGAGCTAACTGCAGAGATTCGCGCGCGAGAGCGTGTGGGCTTAGATCTGAAGAGCATCAGTGATGTTCTTAGTTCCAAGAAGAAAGAGCTGGACAGAGCATATGTAGAGATCTTCAAGTTTAATGACCAATGGAATGCCATTCTAACTAACAACAAAGAGTGAGAAGACGGACTGCGGCAATAAATTGCTAAGTTGAAGGCTTAGATCCAGGTGAGAGATGAGAAGGTTATAGCTGAATCCTCGCGCCGACGCGAAAGTGACTGTAGACTGAATGAAGCTCTTGCAACCTTGGAGGACTATAAGTCAAGAGCTGATTTCAAGAGGCCCAAGCTTGAGGAAGCGTTTGGTGAAGGCGCTTGGGAGGATTATGCTCAGAGCTTGCAGAGCATCATTAGCCAGAGAGATTTGCTCATCCAAGAGTTGGTAGACAGGCCAGATCATTCAGATACAAGAGAGTTGTTGGAAGATTTCCAGGCTCGCCATCGTATTTGATGTTTTTCTCTCTTTGTAGTTTGTTGTTATGATGTATCTTTACCATCACCAAATTTGTTGGCTGAGGTCATTTTGATTCCGTTGTATTCAGTGTTGCAATGTACATTAACTCTTGGCTCCCATATTACTTATGAGAAGTTTGCTATGCTTATCTGTTGGCTTCCCATTGTCTGGTTGTTCTCGCGGAACTAGAATCGAGGGGAAATTTCTCTAACGCATATTTACATGTATGCATATTGCATCATTTCTCATTTTGCATCGCAGGTGCTCCGGAACCGTTAACCTTATCTCTGTGGTTTGTTCAGCTTGTTTCAAGATTGACAACCAATCGACTCATCGCTATGCTACCAGGGGAAATCAACGCAAGATTATGAATCAGATTCAGGCTGAGCTTTAGGAATTCCATGACAGGATGGCTCAGTTCATGGATATGATGCAAGTGGTCGCCAATGGCCAAGAACAGCTGAGAACTTTGGTGCAATCGTTAATTGCTATGGTTGACAGAAGTGGTGTGCTTCATGGTGGAACTGTTGTTGTTCCTCCTCAAAATGACAATGGTACCCCACATGCTAATATTGTTCCTACAGTTGTTATCCCTCCGGGCGGAGGAAATCATACTGGAGTTCATATTCCTGGACCTACGTGTGTTGTGCATGGGAATACTGCCCCTCAGTGGGAAGAGGATGATCAAGAGGATGTGTTCTCTATAAGGGATGTGGGTGCTGGTCTGCCATCTGACGCAGAGAGGAGGTTTAAGCTGCTTGAGGAAAAGATGAAGAGTTATGAGAATTAGAATTCTATGGGGTTAGATATGGAAAATTTGGGGCTGATCCCAGATTTGAAGGTTCCTCTGAAGTTCAAAGTCCCAGACTTTGATAAGTATAAGGGGACAACCTGTCCGAGGGTTCATCTTCGTTCCTAATACCGTAAGATGTCCGCCTATTCCGACGATGAGAAGTTGCTTATGCACTTTTTCCAGGACAGTCTTTCTGGTCCGTCTCTAGAGTGGTACATGGGGCTAGAACCAGTTAACATCCAAAGCTGGAGAGACTTAGCTGAGGCGTTTATTAAGCATTACCAGTACAATAGTGATCTGGCACCGAATAGGGTCCAATTACAGAACTTATTTCAGAGAAATAATGAATGCTTCACAAAAAACGCCCAGAGGTGGCGTGAATTGGCCGCTAGAGTGCAACCTCCTATGGTGGAGAGGGAGTTGATAGACATGTTTGTTGCCATATTACCGGGGGTGTATTACGAGAAGTTGATCGACAACATGTCGAGGAGTTTTTCTGATCTAATCATTACAGGAGAAAGAGTTGAGAACGAAATTAAATTGGGTAAAATTCAGGCCAATGAAGGATCCTCAGCTAGAGGGATTAAGAAAAGTTTTAGAAATAAGAGGAGATAGGGGGAAACCAATGCAGTCTCGGGTTCCCGAAACACAAACAAGGGTAGAGGTCAGCAGTACCGTCAACAGCAACCTCAGGTTGCAAGCATTACAATTCCTGTAGTACCACAACCACAACAACCACAGCAGCAACAACAAAATTATGCTCCTCGCAAATTTCAGGATCGGGGCAGAGGAGTAAACATGCAGTTTGATGTGCCGCCGATGCCATACTCACAGTTGCTTCAACACTTGATACAATTATAATTGATTCAGAAAAGGACTCTGGCTCCTTTGACTGGTGCACCACCACCCGGATATGATGCTAATGCTAGGTGTGACTTTTATTCTGGTGCTCCCGGCCATAACATCGACAATTGTAAAGCATTTAAGCATAAGGTGCAAGACCTTATAGACAACAAAGCCATCAACTTCTCTCATGATACGCCCAATGTCGTGCATAATCCATGCCTAATATTGGGCAGCTGGGGTTAATGCCATTATTGAGGATGAGGGTTTGAACTTGGTAGCTGGTGTGGAAGATTTGAAGACTCCGTTCAGTTTTGTAAAAGACAAACTACTGAGTGGAGGGGTATTTCCTGGTTGTGACAGAGCTTGTGCAGAGTGTTTGGTCCATCCTGAGGGACGCGAGAAGTTGAAGAGTCATGTTCAGAAGCTGATGAATGATGGTATTCTACAATTTGACAGAGTATCATAGAAGAAAGATGAGAAAATAGTCGATGAAAAGAAGAATGAAGTTGCGACAATTTTGATTCCTTACAAGATAATCACTATTTCTGTGCCTCCAAGGCCACCCACTATCATAATTACTAAAGCTAGACCCATACCCTACGAGAGTACTAAGGTTATTCCGTGGAATTACGGAGTCGAGGTCTATTGTAATGGTCAGAAGTTCGAACTAAAAGGTTCACCATTGGATTCTATTGACAATCTGGTAGGGACCGGGGGAATAACCCGAAGCGGAAGAGTATTTTCACCTCCCAAAGTGAGTGTTGAGAAATCTGATAAGGGTAAAGGAAAAGCGGTGGTCGAAGAGAGTTCTCAGGCTGGTGAGAAAGAGTCCTTATTGAAGGATACAGATGAGTTTATGCGGTTGATCAGGAAGAGTGACTACAAGATCGTAGATCACCTACAGCAAACACCCTCAAAGATCTCCATTTTGTCATTGTTGTTGTGTTCTGAGGCACACAGAAATGCTATCTTAAGAATTTTGAATACAACATATGTAACACCCCGATTCCCCAAAATAAAATAAAGGCAATTTAACTCAAAACAAATATCAGAGTTGCCACACCAACATGGGATGTCACAAAACAGAAACTCAACAAAACATTTCATTTATATGAATTCAACAATAAGCAGCGGAAATCATCATATAGATATGTACATATAAACATCATATACATCAATATTCGGCCATCCACCCAAAATATACAAAATATATCCACCAGAAGTATTCATCACAACATGATACGACACAGAGTCAAAACAAAATCATCAGATAAACAAATAACTCCCAAAAGCCCCGTGTTACGTATCAGAGCATCCCTACAACTCGACTCGCCACTATCCAAGCTAGCTACGCACCTGGATAATCTATACTTCCAAAGAAGCACAGGCCACAACAACAACCAAAGGGGTGAGAAATCAAGATCAAAATATAGCGATCATAATGTACACGAATAAAAGGCAGTAATCACATTAATAGCATTCAACATACATCAACCCGGACCTACAGTCCAACACCAACACATCACACATAACAATGCAAACTATGCAACACGACACCATGATATGCGGTACCGACTCAATAACAACGATGGACACCGGGCCATCACCTCCCCGAAGGAACACATCATCATCACCGATGGGCACTGGGCCATCACCCTCCATAAAAGAGCACATCATAAACATGATAGATTACTTACGCTCCCCTGAGACATGATCTATCCCTCATAATCACTGATGGACACTGGGCCATCACCCTCCACATAGGAGTATATTATCACTACCGATGGGCACTGGGCCATCAACCCTCCACACAGGAGCACATCATCACACCGTGTTATGCATAACCCCAATGCACAACACACAACATTAAACACACTAAGTGCACACGATTCTACTGATCATATCCCCATACATTATACACATGTATATATAGATACACACCAATCGATTATCATTCAAATTAAATGACAGTGAAACCCCAATCGACATGGAGTACACACGATCCTCCCGATCGCCTCACTATGCATCATATACATATTATATATATATATATATATATATATATATATATATATATATATATATATATATATATATATATATATATATATATATATATATATATATATATATATATATATATATATATATATATATATATATATATATATATATATATATATATATATATATATATATATATATATATATATATATATATATATATATATATATATATATATATATATATATATATATATATATATATATATATATATATATATATATATATATATATATATATATATATATATATATATATATATATATATATATATATATATATATATATATATATATATATATATATATATATATATATATATATATATATATATATATATATATATATATATATATATATATATATATATATATATATATATATATATATATATATATATATATATATATATATATATATATATATATATATATATATATATATATATATATATATATATATATATATATATATATATATATATATATATATATATATATATATATATATATATATATATATATATATATATATATATATATATATATATATATATATATATATATATATATATATATATATATATATATATATATATATATATATATATATATATATATATATATATATATATATATATATATATATATATATATATATATATATATATATATATATATATATATATATATATATATATATATATATATATATATATATATATATATATATATATATATATATATATATATATATATATATATATATATATATATATATATATATATATATATATATATATATATATATATATATATATATATATATATATATATATATATATATATATATATATATATCAATTAAATTCAGTATTCATAATTCATCTTTCCGCATCAAGTATACTCTCTATACCCCTACGCAACATCTCTCGACCTGTCATTACCCAAGGAATTCCACGAAACAAGACACAAGGCAAAACAACTCAAAACCCACATTCTGTGATGCTCGCTGGCTCACTCGCCTAGCGAGGCCACAGCGAATGTTCGCTACTCGCTCGCCCAGCGAACTCCCTAGCGAAGGCAGACAATGGCTCCATGGGAGCACTCGCTAATCAGTTCGCCTAGCGAAACATCAGCGAATGTTCGTTATTCGCTCGTCTAGCGAAAGTGTTGGCGAAAATCTGCGATTTCACAAAAATCTCACTGTTCAGAATCGGTAAAACTCTCCGAAATCACCCGATTTTACTCAAAACAATTCCCACAGCACTAATGCAACTTAGCTACATAATATATTCCAAATTCCACTCGATAAAACTTCAGCTCTACCGATTAACTCGTTTCCGGTTTAAAATGATAAACTACCGAAAACCCCAAGATCATACCAACAATCACATGCAACAAACCTATCTTACCATCAATCAATTTAGAATCACAACAACATAACAACCAAGTTCATCAAAACCTATCGGGTTAGGGAAATCCCTTTCTACCTAAAATTCATGCAATTACCAATTTTCGACCCGATTCTCCCCCCTTACCTCGATAACTCGATCAAGTTGTAGAGGGTTCAGAAATCCAAGCTTTCCTCTTCTCTTTGATCCTTCTATGCAAAACCCTCTTCCACTTGACTTGCTCTTCTTCTTGTTCTTTCCACAATGATCGTGTTCTTCTTCTTTTCCTTTTCCAACTCCAAATATCCCCTTTTCTATTTTCTTACTTCACTTAATAATGATAATAATAATAATAATACTAATAATATTAATAATATCACTATTATTCATTAATTATCATTATCATTAATAATTATATTATTATTCTTAAGGTCCAAAATTATCAATTAAACTCCAACTTAAGGGCTACTCACCCCGCACTCGAACACGCTCCCATAAAAGGCACCGCAAATAAAATAACACAGAAAACTAAATAATTAAAATCGGCGTTACAACATACGTGCCACAGGAGATATCCGTAGATCAGCTCAAAGGAGTAGTGGCACACATTAATGCAGGTAACGCGCTGGGTTTCATTGATTTGGATTTGACGCCGAAAGGAAGGAATCATAATCTGGCGCTCCATATATCCATCGAATGTAGAGGGGAGATGTTGTCACATGTGCTGGTAGACAATGGGTCATCACTGAATGTGTTACCTAAGAAAGCTTTAATGAAGCTAGACACCCGAGGGATAATGTGCACCCCAAGTGACTTGATGGTTCGAGCTTTTGATGGGACCAGAAGGTCCGTGTTTGGGGAATTAACTCTTCCGATCCAGGTTGGTCCTGAAGTCTTTGATGTTGTGTTTTATATCATGGATATTCAGCCAACATATAGTTGTCTGTTGGGACAACCCTGGATCGATTCAGCAGGCGCTGTTACGTCAACTCTACACCAGAAGTTGAAATATATGGTGGGTGGCTGTGTTGTTACTGTTTGTGGGGAAGAAGATATTATGATAAGTCATTTGTCTTCATTAAAATACGTCGAAGTTGACAGTGAGATCCACGAGACGTTAAGTCAGGCTTTCGAGACTGTGCAGATTAAGGAGAAAACACCGGCTGTAGACAAAGTACCTGAGGTCGCTATGTCATCTTGTAAAGAAGCACAGGAAGTGGTGAAATCCGGAGCATCTCAGGGTTTAGGCCAAGTTCTGAACATCCCCAACAAACAAGACAACTTCGGACTGGGGTACAACCCGTCCTCCTTTCCACAGAGCGCGCCGCGCTACAAGGGACCCGTCTAATTCACCAGCGGTGGGGTGATCTTTGAGCAGATCAGTGTCGTGTCCGACGAAGAAGGGGATATCAATTGCGACATGGATTCATGGATTCGACCATGTATTCCGGGTCAGAGCCTAAGCAACTGAACTGTCAAGGAAGTCATCCAAGTGACTAAATAAGAGTAATGATTTGTTTTCTTGATTATGTGTAGCCCTATGTTCTACCCGGAGCATAGTGGTTTTTGTCTGCAGGGCCTAATCTTTTATGTTTGAACAATCGTTTTATCAATTAATCAGAGGGTGTTTTTCTTGCATTCAAATTTTGTGATCTCTGTTTTTCTTGTTTTATTTTTAACAATAAAATGGAAATATGGTTTGTGCTTGTTTGCATATCATTTTTAAGCATTAAATCATCATCATTGCAGGTTACACATTGCAGATGACACTGCTACAGAATCGTCTATGACTCGCTTTGACTTTGATAATCCGATCTTTCAAGCCGAAGAAGAGATTGAGGAAGATGAAGACCTACCTGAAGAGTTAGCCAGGCTACTGAAACAGGAAGAGAAAGTCATTCTGCCTCATCAGGAAGAAATTGAGGTCGTCAACTTGGGTACTGAGGAAGCCAGAAAGGAAGTCATGATAGGGGCTGCCTTGCAAAGTGATGTCAAGCAAAGATTGGTTGAAATCCTCCGAGAGTATAAGGATATTTTTGCTTGCTCATATGAAGATATGCCCGGTCTTGACACGGATATTGTGGTTCATCGCTTGCCTTTGTGTGAAGAGTGTCCACCTATCATGCAGAAGCTCAAGAGAACCAGACCAGACATGACAGTAAAAATCAAAGAAGAAGTCCAGAAACAATTGGATGTAAGATTTCTCGCCATGACAAACTACCCTCTGTGGGACGCTAACATCGTACATGTGCCTAAGAAGGACGGTAAGGTAAGGATGTGTATTGATTATAGAGACTTGAACAAGGCGAGCCTGAAGGATGATTTCCCGCTCCCCCATATTGACGTACTTGTTGATAATACCGCGCAGTATTCAGTGTTTTCCTTCATGGACGGTTTTTCCAGATATAATCAAATTAAAATGGCGCCGGAGGATTTGGAGAAAACAACTTTTATCACACCGTGGGGGACTTTCTATGATAAGGTAATGCCTTTTGGGTTGAAGAAAACAGGGGCAACCTATCAGCGGGAAATGGTGACGCTCTTTCATGATATAATTCGTCATGAGATCGAGGTCTATGTTGATGACATGATTGCGAAGTCACAGACAAAGGAGGAACATCTGGTGAACCTTTTGAAGCTGTTTAAGAGGTTAAGGAAATTCAGACTGAGGTTGAATCCAAACAAATGCACTTTTGGTGTACGGTCAGGAAAGTTGCTGGGGTTCATTGTCAGTGAAAAAGGAATCGAGGTCGATCCTGCAAAAATAAAAGCAATTCAAGAAATGCCAGCGCCGAAAACGGAGAAAGAAGTTTGTGGTTTCTTGGGTAGATTGAACTACATTGCTATGTTCATATCTCATCTCACAGCCACGTGTGATCCCATGTTCAAATTGTTAAAGAAAGATTAGGCGGTCGTCTAGAATGAAAATTGCCAAAGGGCATTTGAAAAAATAAAATAGTATTTGCAGGAACCTCCGATACTGATACCTCTAGTAGATGGAAGACCATTGATAATGTATCTAACGGTTCTTGAGAATAGCATGGGTTGTGTTCTTGGTCAACACAACGAGACTGGAAGAAAAGAGCATGCCATATACTACTTGAGTAAAAATTTCACAGATTGTGAGTCTAGGTACTCAATGTTGGAAAAGACATGTTGCGCACTCGCTTGAGCTGCCAAACGCCTGAGACAGTGTATGCTAAATCACACAACCATTTTGATTTCGAAGATATATCAGATTAAGTACGTCTTTAAAAAGCAAGCACTTTCGGGAAGGATTTCCAGGTGGCCGATGGTCTTGACAGAATACGACATTCAGTATGTTTCCCAGAAGGCCATTAAGGGGAGTGTTCTGTCAGAGTATCTTGTAGAGCAACCGATTAATGATTATCAACCGATGAAATTTGAATTTCCTGATGAAGACATCATGTTTCTGAAGATGAAGGACTATGATGAGCCACTACCTGATGAAGGTCCCGAGAAAAGCTCTCAGTGGCAAATGATTTTTGACGGTGCTGTTAACTCCTATGGAAGCGGAATTGGGGCAATCATCACGACTCCCCATGGTTCTCATATACCATTCACTACCAGTTTGACATTTCCCTGCACCAACAATGAAGCTGAGTATGAAGCATGTATCATGGGTATTGAAGAAGCGATTGATTTGAGAATCAAAAACCTAGATATCTATGGTGATTCAGCTTTAGTTGTTAATCAAATTAAAGGAGAGTGGAAGACTCGGCAGCCCAATCTGATTCCTTATATGAACTACAAGGAGGCTGTTGCCTTTCTTTGACCGGGTGGAGTTTCATCACGTGCCAAGAGCGGAGAATCAGATGGCAGACGCTCTGGTGACATTATCCTCAATGTACAAGGTGAACTACTGGAATGATGCTCCAAGAATAGTCATCTCGCGCCTTGATAGGTCGGCATTTGTATTTGCAATAGAGGAAACTTCTGATGGCAAGCCATGGTATTACGATATCCATAATTTTCTCAAGAACCAAGAGTATCCGCCTGGGGCTTCGGCCCGGGATAAGAAGACCTTGAGGAGGTTGGCTGGGAATTTCTATATGAACCTAGATGGTGTACTCTACCGGAGGAATTTTAACTTAGTGCTGCTAAGATGCGTGGACGAAAGAGAAGCAAGCCTGCTTATGAAAGAGGTCCACGAAGGTGCCTTTGGCACCATTGCCGACGGGCATGCCATATCTCAAAAGCTGTTATGGGAAGGGTAATATTGGTTGACTATGGGGTCTGATTGCTTCAAGTATGCAAAGAAATGCCATAAATGCCAGATTTATGCTGATAAGATTCATGTGCCGCCGAGTCCTCTGAACGTCATGGCGTCGCCTTGTCCCTTTTCCATGTGGGGCATTGACATGATAGGCAAGATCGAGCCGACCGCATCCAATGGACATTGCTTCATCTTAGTGGAAATTGATTATTTCACTAAGTGGGTTGAAGCCGCTTCCTATGCGAATGTCACCAAACAAGTTGTAGCTCGGTTTATCAAGAAGGACATCATATGTCATTACGGAGTGCCCGAGAGAATCATTACTGATAATGGTTCGAACTTGAATAACAAGATGAAGAAGGAATTGTGCCAGAGTTTCAAGATTGAGCATCACAACTCTTATCCCTATCGTCCGAAGATGAATGACACTGTTGATGCGACCAATAAGAACATAAAGAAGATTGTGCAGAAGAGGGTTGTGACCTACAAAGATTGGCACGAGATGTTGCCCTTTGCTTTACACGGATATCGTACTACAGTGCGTACTTCAACTAGGGCAACTCTTTTCTCGCTGGTATATGGTATGGAAGTTGTCCTACCATTGGAAGTCGAGATTCCTTCTTTGAGAGTTCTAGTTGACGTCAAGCTTGATGAGGCAGAATGGGTGAGAAACAGATTGAATCAACTCAGCCTGATGGACAAGAAGAGGCTAGCATCTATTGCATATGGTCGGTTGTATCAGAGCAAGATGAAGAAAGATTTTGATAAGAAGGTGCATCCTTGAAGCTTTCAGGCAGGAGAGTTAGTGTTGAAGAAGATTCTCCCTCCACAGACCGATCACAGGGGCAAATGGACTCCAAACTATGAAGGTCCATATGTCGTGTGAAAGGTTTTCTCTAGAGGAGCCTTGTTGTTATTAACCATGGACAGTGATGATTTCACATCCCCTGTGAATGCAGACGCAGTTAAAAAATACTTTGCTTAAAGAGACCCACTAGAAAGAAAAAGAATATCCAGGCAAAAATGGGGCATCCCGGCGAACCACAAAAAGATTGGGTTCGGGCAAAAATTACGGATAAAAAAGAAAAGATGTAAACCTGCAAAGTTGAAAACCTGAAAAGGCGACTTTGGCAAAAATGGGTATCCCGATGAATTGAAAACCCGAAAGGGCGATTCAGACAAAAGTTAGGGATTTTGAAAAGAAAATGACTGCGGTCTACGTATTGATCTTCAAAGTATAGTGGATTGAGGGAGGACCTGAGGGTTGTTCATTCGAATCAATCTCTTCAGAAGAAGAAGCATCAGACAAGCATCAAAGTCATGCGATTCATAGATGGATCGATACATGGTGTTTGTCTGTGCCACATTGCCGACATTTTGTATATTTCTGTGCATTTGTGTAAATTTTTGCACAACTTCCTCTTTTCAGGGGTTGCATCTGTTGTAAAATCTACCTATTTACAGGCCATTTGTCAATAAAGCATATATTATTCAGTAAATTATTGTTCTTGCTTTGGCTTTAGTGTTTTGTTTTCGAAAAAATGCCTGATGTTTTGATAAAACTTTGCATACATAAACTTGCAGGCTTTGCCAATAATCATTAAAACTTTGATTTATTTGAATAATGTCACGGATGATGACTGAGATAGTTTCCATTGTGCAGGATATCTTGTTGTTTGTTCATGTGCAGGGTCGTTACCCTTGGGGCAAGTTTTTTCATAGCCGTATCCCCGGTAGGATCACCATCCCCGCGGAAGGAAGGTGTGTAGTTGAGACTCACTCATCCCCGGCAGGCGGAATTTGTGCATCTAGTCACAGCGGTCCTAATGCACCTTGTCCCTAGCAAGAGTCTATTTCCACAGGAAAGGACATGCAAGTTAAGTGTGCGGTTGAGTGTATACACTTATTCCCGGCAGTTTCTCTGTATGCATTTATCCTTCAGCAGTTCAAGTGTGATTCATTCGGCAGAATAAAGTCATCCCCAGAGGGTCGAGATTGATATCCCCCATGCAGGTCAAGTGTGTGCCCATATCCCAGCAGATTATAAGTATGCACTTACTCCCCAGAGAGTAAAGACTGGATTTCTTTCCACCAGGAAGATGTGGAACTTTTTCCCAAGCAGCGAAGCAAAGCCAGAATTTTGTTTCCCCACAGAGTCCAAATATGTTTGACTTTGTATCCCCTCAGAGTTTGATTGCTGATTCGATCCCCAAGCAGAGGTGGATGTTGTTTCCCTTATTTATTATTCCCTAGCGAAGTCGGCAGAGTATACCCTTCTTCAGCAGAGTAGATTCTTCCCCACAAGTTGGAATCGTTTCTGAGAAAGTTTGTTGGTGCATCCCTAGCAGTTGAGAGGTATTTTGATGTTGATTTCCCATTGAGTAATCCCTAGTAGGGTGGATTTGGATCTCCAGTGGAGTGGATTTATCCCCAAATGTTTGCTTTATACCCTAGAAGGTTTTGGTGTTCTAGGAGGCCATTCAGGGCTGTTTTCCCCATTAAAGCGCAGGCTAATCTCAATGGTTGTTTTTGGTTCCCCTACAGGGTCGTTGATTTCCCCAGTAGGTTAGTTTTGATTCCAACGGTTGGTTGTCTTTCCCCAACCGGGTCGTTTGTTCCCCAGAAGAGTGGTATTCTGGGAGGCCATCCAGGGCGTTTCCCTCAGCAAAAGTTGATTTGATTCCCAGCCGAGTGGATTGTGTTCTCGTCACAACAGTCTTACCCATGAAAGTTCATTTTCAGGAGATCATCCAGGGCTTGTTTTTCCCAGCTTAAGTCCAATCGTACTTGGCATGTTTCATCTCTCCCCGACGGAGTTGGCCTTGTCTCTTCAGCGTTTATTTTATTGATTTGGTTCCGTTGCATTTTGCACTTGGGCATAGCATCCTCAGAAACGCGTAGCATTTCCATTTCGTATGGAGCATTACGCCATATTCAAACATGTGCATTTGAAACATAAGCCAGGTTGTTACCTCTTTGTTTTCAGGTATATCTTCAACAAACAATTGATTTTACTTTGCTCATGTGGTATTCATACCCCGAAAAATAATGTTATATCCCTTTAGCACGCGGTATCCAGACCCGGCATATTATCAGTTAATTCTTGAGCCTGTGTGGTATCCAGACCACGGTAAAATCTTTTGATGGATGTGTTCATTTTATCAGGTGCTTCCCGATAGAGTTGCTTGTTTAAGTTTCTCTTTCCCCAGCGGAGGTTTCTTGTGAATTGTTGTTAGATTCACTTATCAACTTCATGTTTATCCGACCTTCGGGCTCGACGCTTGCTTTTATTTAGCGAATGCCTACTGGTTAGAAAATGTTATCAACTTCGTGTTAATCCGACCTTCGGGTTCGATGCTCGCTTTTATTTAGTGAATGCCTGCTGGTTAGCAGATGTTATCAACTTCGTGTTGATCCGACCTTCGGGTTCGATGCTCGCTTTTATTTAGCGAATGCCTGCTGGTTAATAGATTTTCTCAACTTCGTGTTGATCCGGCCTTCGGGTTCGATGCTCGCTTTTATTTAGCGAATGCCTGCTGGTTAATAGATGCTCTCAACTTCGTGTTGATCCGGCCTTCGGGTTCGATGCCTGTTTTTACTTAACAGATGTCTGCTGGTTAGCAAAGATTCTCAACTTTTTGTTGAGCCGGCCTTCGGGTCTGATGCCTGTTTGTTCAAACAAATGCTTGATGGTGATATCAGATGATATTTCCAACATAGTGTCGTTGCCTGCGTGTTAGCAGATGTTTTTCCGACTGCATGTCGAGGCTTCTTGATTGGTAATCGGTTAGCTTATTGCTGTTGCAACTATCAAATTCAGTTATTTTCGGAGATTTTTGTTCCAAATGACAGGTTTGCAGTTCTATTTCTATGGTTGGCAAGTTTTCGGGTTCTTTGGTATTCAACCGTCTTTTACCTTGATTGTTTGAAAGCCTTTCGCTTTTCACTCATTCAGGACCAAGTCGTTTGAATAGGGGCAGCTGTTGTACCCCAAAATTTGGCCAACCTTTTTCTTTACTTGTCTTATGTTTCTTTTCGTTCTAGCATTTGCATTTGCATAGCATTATCCTTTACAGGGGATCAAGAGAGGTGTGCCATTCAAGAGAAGAGTCTCAAAGGTTGCAAGCTCAAGTAAGAATGTTTATTCAAGTCATCAAGTGCTTACAATCATCAGGAGGTGATCATAGCTCTTTGAGAGAGAAGATGGATGTATGCTGCTTATCTCCTATCTTGGAGGTCAACTAGGGATCATCAGAGGTTCATAAGATCATGGTTATGGATAAGAGGTGTTTGAGAAGCTCATTGAGTGCTCTGGAAGCCATTGTAGAGCTCATATGAACATTTATTTCACTTGCAAGACGTCACATTCAAAGGTTGTGCACCTAGGGTTTCATCTGGTCAGCTCAAGGTCAACTGTGGACTTGAGGGAGTTTGATACTTGGTTTTAAGTCATTGGAGCTATGGGGAGTTATACATCTAGGATGTCATTTCAAGTTCAAATAAAGAAGAATCAAGAGTTCAAGAAGTTACTAAATTAGGGTTTCAGCGTAAAATCCCCTTCTTTAGTGCTCAACTTCAAGGACAATTTACTTCATGATGCAAGTTCAATGTCATTTTCTTGCAAACAAGAAACTTATAAGGCAAGTTCTTAGATTTCTTTTGAGTACTAGAGTTCATCCATTAGGTTTATGGAACTCAGGTTATGATGCCATCAAGTTACAGGTCTCAGATGAACTTATTTTTTGGTCAACAAAAGTCAACTCACTTCCAAGGCACTTTTGACCCTGAATCTATTTCTCCTCAACTTGAAGTGAACATGAAAGTTTTTCCTCATGATCTTAGCTTTCCAAAAAGTCCTAGAAGTCCTTGATATCATTTGTGGAACTCAAGTTATGGACCTTATAAGGCAAGGGTATTTTGGGAAAGTTTGATTATAGGTCATTTGTTACATAAGCCATTTTCACGCACTTGTGCACTTCAAATGAACATTCAACCAACATGAAAGTTTCTCCTAGGGACCTCATTTGCATCATAAACCTCAAGGATTCTGTGAATTATGATTGATTATGGACATTTGGTGAGAATTTCAAGTGAACAATGGACTTTAAAGTGTGATTTCAATTCAATGCATTATAGGCCATCTTCATGTCTTATTTTGATCCAATTCTCTTCAAGATACATTCACAAGCAAAATGCACAAATTGGTTTGGCACATGATGAGAAAAAACACGGGCATTTTGGCATTCCTTCACAAAGAATTTTCACATTCAAACTTGTTAATTGGATCCAATGTAAAGCCCAATCCATTTCCAATGTAAAATTCAACTCACCAGCTGTAGAATTAAGTGATTTCCATGTGTGTATGCAAGCAATTCACGTGTGCATGAGGAGCTTTCCATTTTGGGCATTTTTTCAAATTCAGCAAAATAACGCTTCAGGGCCTTCCAATTGATCAGATATCCATTATATATAAACTCAAAATGCGCCTTGAGAGCTCAGAAGTGCAAATTGAGTTTGGAGAGAGCAATTTCAGTTTTCAAATTCTCAAAGAAATTTCAAAATCGTGTTTCATTTTTCTCTGCAAATCAAAGCAAATTGAAGAGCAATTAAGCTTCCTTGAAGAATTTGAAGTGGATCTGGATCATTTGAAGCAAGCTTACACGTTTGAGAAGCACCAACGGAGTGTCTCTGTTCAGTAAGTTTCCAATCAACTTTTCTCTCATTCTAGGCCATGATCTAGGTTCATACTGGTTGCATCTGAAGCCCTACCTCATGTAGGCCATGTTTTATTCATTATTGTTCATGTTTGATGGAGTTTGCAGTTGTGCATCCCAAACATGATGCATTTGATTCTCTTAATTTGTGAAGGATATGGAAGATTGGATCTTGGATTCATGACCTACGTGACTTCAGCTTTAATTTGGTATAAGTTTTGTGAAGTTTGGTTGAGGTTTGATGAGCTGAACTCCGGCCACCTCGCCGGAGAAGATGATCGAAGCTAGGGCTCCGGCGTCTGGTTTATTTGACCTCAGATCTGAGGTGGCGAGGGTTTGACACTTTGACCATGCGCGTGTTAGCTCCTCATTGGCTTGACCTGGTGATTTGGCGTTTTGACTCCACATGGATTAAATAAAACGATGTATTTCATTTAATCAGATGTGTTTGGAGCAGTTGGGCCTCTTGTGCTATTCACACCCCCGGTTATTTTGAGCCCAAGCGCGTTGAACATGATCCCTTTGTTTCCAGTTTTACTTATTGCACCCCCTTTGGTCTTGCATTTTATTTTCTGTTTTGCTTTTTAATTATTAAAAATGCTTCAAAATATCATAAAATTCAACAAAAAATATTTTCCAACACTTTAAAGTGTTAATTAATTTTTCATAATTTTTAATTTTGATTTTCTTTTATTTTTCAATTTAACTTGACTTTTGTGATTGGAAGTGTATTTAATATGGTTCTTCTTTGATCATGCTTGCTTTATGGACCATTTGCAATCACCAATGAGTGAGGATTCTTCTCCACTTTGATGATGGATTGAGGTACCTTTGAGGCTGATTTTGGTCCATGTTTGATTAATTTTTGTTTCATTTTGTGTAGCTTTTGTTTGACACTCGATTAATAATTCCATAAGGTGGAGCACCCTAGTTGATCAAATCATTTGGTGATGCCTTGATTGGAATTTGGTTTGGATGTTTTGGCCTCTGGTTTCCAACATGTTTGAGATATTTTGGTATTTTATTTGAGATTTATTGAACAATTCTCCTATTTTTGGTGAACCTTGCAAGTCAAGTCACCCTAGTTGAGGTTCATACAAACTAGTTGACCTAGTTCCTTTGGGAAATGAACTTTGTGGATCCCATATGCATCGTATGCTTCTTGATTCACATTCCTGACATGATTAGGATGCTGGTTTCAACTTTATAGGTCATACATTTATTTGGTTTGTGTTGCAAGTTACTTTTAATTAGGGCTTTCCATTTGCATTTGAATGTTGAAAGTGTTTTGAACTTCGGTTCTTTACCTTGCCCTACTTTGTAACTTGTCTTGGCTTTGTTTTTTCTTTGGTCTTTGAACCTTCTTCTCTTGTTCTCATTTATGTACCTTGGACTTTGTAAATTATTCAAGGTGATTTGGTACTCTTTGTTTGTACTTTGAGTTTGCCTTGAATGAGATGCCACTTTGAGAACTTGTTTGTGCTTTCTTTTTGCATGATCAATTTGATGCATTTGGTTGAGATTCTTCTTATGTTGATTGCTTCCCAAGCCTATTCTCCCATTCTCATCTTGATCATGCCTTCCTCTCTTTCTTATTTGTTTACCTTTTGAGGTTGGTGGTTGATGTTTGACTGGTTGTAGTAGTTATAACTTCTCCCATTTCATCTCACTTATGCTTGGACTTGTTTAAGTTCTTTTGCTTGAATTTCTCTTTTCCTTTGCATATCTTTGTTTGTTTTCAAGAGGTTGAGATGTGCTTGTGGTGGCTGCTGCCTGTTGTACCCCAAAATTTTCCCAACCTTTTTCTTTACTTGGCTTTTGTTTCATTTCATTTTCTTCTAGCATTTGCATTGCATATCATTGTTCATTTAAAAGGGATCAAGAGAGGTGTGCCTATCAAGAGGAGGTTACCAAGAGTTTTGAGCATAAGAAAGGGGTTTTACTCAAGAATGAATGCTCATCAAAGTCATCAAGAAGTGGTCAGTGTTCTTTGAAAGAGTTGATGGGTGTATGTGGATCAGCTCCTAACTTGGAGGCCAATTGAAAATCATCAGAGGATTGTGAATTCAGGATTATGGATAGGGGATGTTGAGTAAGATGATTGAAGGCTTTGAGAGCCATGTTGGAGTTTATTCAAGTTGTTGTGTCATGTGTAAGAGGCCACAATAAAGAGTGGTGCATCTAGGGTTTTCACCTGGTCAACCCTCAGTCAATTGTGAAATTGAAGGAGATTAAGATTCAATTCCAAGTCTTTGTCATCATGTAATGTTGTGTTGAGATGTCTAATATATCATTTCAAGATCAAATCAAGAAGAATCAAGAGTGTGAGAAGTTACTAAATTAGGGTTCTTAGTGTAAAATCCCCTGTTTAGTATCCAACATCAATATCACATATCTCAAGATACAAGTCTCCTCTCATCTTGACCCTAACATGAAACTTTTAGAGCATGTTTCTAGATTTCTTTTGAGTACTAGAAGTCTTTCATCTGATTTATGGAACTCAAGTTATGATGCTGGCAAGTTACAGGTCCTCAGATGAATGTAATTTTGGTCAACAAAAGTCAACCAACTTCCAAGACACTTTTGACCTAGAAGGATGTTTCCCCTTACTTTGACCCAAACATGAAATTTGTTCCTCATTATCTTAGCTTTCCAAAAAGTACTAGATGTCTTTCATCTGATTTGTAGAGATCAAGTTATAAAGCTTGCAAGGCAGGGGTATTTTGGGAAAGTAAGATTACAGGTCATTTTCATTAAAGGTCCATTTCACCATTTTGCACACCTCAAATGGAAATCTTTCCAACATAAAACTTGCTCCAAATGGGGTCAATTTCATCACCAAACCATTTCATGTCATGGTTGAAGCTTGGATTAAAGAATTGGTGGAGAAATTTCCATGGAAAAAGCTTTAAAGGCCATAAAATGCAATTAATTGATTTTTAATCATTTCAAGGCAACCTTATGCATTTTTTGAGTCCACAATTCATTCTAAGAACAATGCCAATTTTGGATTTGCAAATTGAGCTCTTTTTCATGGCCATTTTCATGCTTGCTTCACCATGAAGTAACACTTTCAAATTCCACCACAAGATCAAATTAAGGAACAATTCTTGGCCATTGGATCAATTCACATTGCCAGCAAGCTAAATGAATGAACTTCCAAGCCTTGCAGCTCAGTTTCCATCCGCAATTTAAAGCTTACAACATAAGAAAAATTGGATTTCAATTGGACCTAAAACAACTTTGATTGGGCCTCAATTCCCTCCAAATGCATTGTATATAACTTCAGCATCCTTCACAAACCTTCAGAAGTGAATTTGGTGAAGAATTGATCAAGAACACAATTGCTAAAACTCAAGGAAAAGTGGAATACGAATTTTGAGATTCATCCAATTTCAAGCAAAATCAAGCACATCTAAAACTTCAAGGAGGATTGTGGAGTGTTTCTGGTTTATTTCCATTAAGCTTCATCAAAGTTTTAAGGTCCAACGGAGCTATTCCATTAGGTAAATTCCAAATCCAAATTTATCTCTGTTTATGCATCTATCTTACGCCATTGTTGGTTTGTGCTGAAGTCCTACTCATGTAGGCAATTTCTGGTTCATAATTTTGAATGTTTGGTGACATTTCAGTGTGATGCTTGAATTTTATTTTCTTCGATTTGACTTGTTCTTGCTTGATCAATGAAAACGGGTGGTGGATTTAAGATTTACATGACCTGTAGATCAATTTTGACTATTCATTTGCACGTTTTGGTGAAGTTGAGTTCCACCTGAGTTTTTGGTCACCGTGCTCTGGCCATCTGGTTTCTCCCTTTTTCTTTCATATTTAAATCTTGCCTGAGCCACGTGTTAATGTTTGTGCCATTTGATTTGATGACGACTAGATCCAATAGCTTAGAACATGCCTCACCGTGCACTTCTTTTGACTTGCCTCACGTGATCATCCTAAAACTCAGCGTTTCACTTAAACACTTCTTGGACTAGGCTATTTTGCTTTTGGCACCCCCCAGCGTGCAGGCCCAATATTTCAACATAGTTTTGTTGCTATTTACACCATGCCTTTCTCTATTTTTTATTTTTATTTCTTTTTTTATTTTATTTGGCATCTGTTTAGAATTAATTCATTAAAAAATATTTCTCCAATTGATAAAATTCTCCAAAAATACTTTCTGGACAATTTGAAATGCCTTTTATTTTTTAGAATTTTTATTTTATTTTTTTGAATTATTTTTTCATTTAAAAAAGAATTAATTAATTGGAGGTGTTTTGTTTGGATTAATTTTTGACATTGTTAGGTTCTTGATTTGTTTCACCCTCTTCCTTTTGATCCAATTACTGAAAATCAATCCTCATATCCATGATGAGTTGAGTGATTTTTAGGACCATTTTGCCCCTATTTCATTGACTTTTGGTTTGACTTTGACCTTGCTTTTGTTGACCCTCGATAACCCTCTCTCAAATTGGTGCATCCATGTGAATCAATTTCTTTGATGATGATTTGAGATGAATTTGGTTATGATTTTTCGGCCTTTGTTTTCCAACATGCTTATGTACTTGTGACATTTTATTTGGCCCTTTTTGAATCATTTTCCTAATTTTGAGGTAACTTGCAAGTCAAGTTACCCCAAAGGGAGATTCATACATACACATTGACCTAGTTTGTCTTGGAAATGACTATGATGGATCCTTTGAGCCTTCAATTCCTTTTGATTCATGTTGCTAACAAGTTAAGGTTGGCGGTTGCTCAATTTTAGGTCATGACATGGTGTTTTTCTTGTTCAAACTTGTGTTCCTTTTGGAGTTTCCATTTAGGGTTTCCATGTGTAGCATGTTTGCCTTCTTTTGTGTATATGCTTGCATTTTCTTTTGGTATGTTTGCCTTAGCTTTTGAGCACTCTCTTCTCATCCTCCATTCTATCCCATGACCTTGGAGTCTCATTTAAGTGGCTTAGTCCCTCCCGAGGAGGTACTTGAAGCATACCTAAAATGATGAATCCTTGAGGACTTCTTTGTGCTTTGTTTTGCACTTTGTTTGTGATGCTTATGGTTGAGTGCATATTATGAGTTCCTTGCTGTATCCATATAGCCTCCCATCCTCACTTTATTTTAGGCTTTCCTTTCTTTTTGTTTTGCTTTATCGCATTGTGGTAGATGTTGTTTGGTTTAGGCCATTTCATCCCACTTTTGGTGCATTTTGTGTGATTTTATTCTTGTTATGTGATCTTATTTTGTGCATTTCTTTCTCCCTTCTTCTTTTGCATTTTCATATGCATGCTTGAGGATGAGATGAGCTTGTGGAGGCTACTGCCCCACACATATTTCCTCCCTCACTTTCATCCTATTTATGCATTCTATGTTTGTATAATTGCATTTTCATGCTCATTTCTTCTTCTTCTTTTGTCTTCTTTCCCTTAGGATCTTTAATCTCTCTTCTTTAAGAGAGGTTATGATAGACATTAGGTGCTAAAACCTTGCATGATAACATTAGGTAGTCCCCTTTTGAATCCCAACTCTAAGGCCACTTTGCATGACAACTGTTAGGATTGAGTTATTCTCCCTTTAGTGTGTCCTTTCTCTCCTCGTCTTCAAACATTTTCAAAACAAATAATAAAGGCTAATGAATGTCGTACGGTACGAGCCTTAAGCTATTTAGGAAATGCTGATTAGGTGGTTGCCTCTCAATTGTCTAGAATGTTAGTATATGTCCTTTGGACGATATGCGACGCATTCGCTCCTAAGTCATAGTCTCTAGTGCGACATGAGTTACAAATCAAATTCAAAACACTTCTTCTCTAAAAAACACAAAAAATACTTCAAATCTTTTTCGTCCTTCGGGATCTTAATAATGGAAAATCTTTTCAGATAAAAGAGTATTGTTAACTCTTAGTTCTATCGCAAAACGGTAACGCCTAAGTCTCCAATGGTCGAGCTGCATACGCCTAACTGCAAGAACTAGTTGTTAACCCTACTCGGGTAAAAAACAGTTGAACCAACCGGTGTTCTTGTTAGCCCGAACTGCGTTTGCTCTGACCTCTCATACATGTTGAGAGTACGTAGGCACAAGACGCGATGTCTTGGCGAGAAACCTTCCCCCCTTCACTCGTAGTTAGCCAAACTATGTTGACTCTGACTTTCCCATTGCATGAGGGAATACGTACGCACAAAGCGGTGATGCTTTGCCGAGTCTCTTTTCTTTCTTTTTGTCCTGTGATCCTTTAGTGTAGATAGTTTAAACACACCCTTTTAGATAGACAACAAAGCATGGATCCCGTCGAGTACGACGAACGTGAGAGGTGCTAATACCTTCCCCTTACGTAACCGACTCCCAAATCCAGGACCTGGTTGCAATGACCTCGTCTTTTCCCTTTTCTGTTAGGTTTTTCCGATTGTTTCTTTCCCTCTCTTTGGGATAAATAACGAAAGGTGGCGACTCTTCTATTTTCCGCCAGGTGTTTTTCGCAGTTGCGACAGCTGGCGACTCTGCAGGGGACTCTGGTTCCCTATGCGAGTCAATCCTAGCGCTTGTTTTTTTATCTTTTGGGTGTTGTATATGTGCTTTATTTACTTTTGCATTTTAATTTCCGCATTGTATCATTATCGCTATGCTGCGGGGAGGGGATTTTCATTGAGAGATAAGTCAGACCTGGGCTTGAGCATAAACATAGCATTAGAAGTGGATAGTAGTGGTGAACCTGTATGTTAGGCATGCACTAGTTCCCACGAAATTTGCGCTCAGACAAGATTCTCTTTGATGAATTTCTTTCCAGCCCAGTGGACCATTGAGAGGATTTCAAAACTGAGGGTTGTCGACTCTGGGGACCGATCATCTGTAATTCAACTAAGTGAGGCCTCTTAGGGGAATTATGATGCCAAACCAAAAATGGTGAAAGTATCGTCATTTCTCAAAAGTCTGTGACACTGATAAACACATAGGGTGCCAAACCTTATTAGTGGATAGGTCCATACCTGTGAGAGGGATTGGGTTATACAGGAAACCTTGACTTTCAGACTACCCAATTTCTTTACAGTGTGAATCTGTGCTCTTGGTACAAGGGGTCCTAATGTCAGAGTTATGCTAAAGCGGAGCACCGGTTCTTCTCAATCTACAGCACAACAATCTTGACACCCTGTTTGCATTTGCATGTGCATTTTCATATTACATTTCATTAACATGTATTTATGTTGCAGGTACATATTTCCCTCTGATTCTAGTGCTCTTTCCTCTGACATGGAGCCCTTAAGGAGGACATTGGCCTACAAATTTCCAACACCTGATATTGGAGCTTTACGGAGTTTGATTTCTTTAGCCGACAAGAAAGTTATGGAAGACTTCAGACAGTCCTATGGGAAGTTTTTTTAGCGTTGTATGTAAACCTTCTTTGAATGAGTTGAATGGTCTTCAGACTCTGTTGCAGTTCTATGATCCTCAGTTGAGAGGCTTTACTTTTCAGAGTTATGAGTTGGCACCAACGTTAGAGGAATTCTCTGCACTGCTAGGAGTGCCTATTCTTAACCAGATACCATTCTATCATACTGAGGATGAGCCGAATCTGGTTAAGCTTGTTGCCGCTTTACATTTAGATGGCTCTGAGTTGGTAGGGAAAGTAGTTAAGTGAAATGGAATATCTGGGTTTTCGTTACCTTTTCTGGTGGATAAAGCTCAACACTTTGCCAATGAGGGTTGTTGGGTGGTGTTCGATGCTATCTTGGCCCTATGCATCTATGGTATTATGTTGTTCCCTAATATTCCGAACATCGTAGATATGGATGCATTCCGTATCTTTGCTTCGAGAAATCCTATACCTACACTGTTAGGTGATGTTTATCATTCCGTACACTATAATAATGAGAACATAAGAGGGAAGAGTGTATCTTGTTGCGCACCTTTGCTCTATTTATGGTTTGTAATCCATCTTCCCAAGACTGGTCTGTTCTCTAATATTGCAGGTACATCAGAATGGTCTGAATGTTTGATGAGATTGTCTGCTGAAGATATTGTCTGGTTTGATAGGGACATACTGGGTATCGAGATTATTTATAGTTGTGGAAGCTTTCCGAATGTCCCGCTGGTCGGAAGGAAGGGTTGCATAAACTATAACCCATCCATTGCAATCAGGCAATTTGGGTATGCATTGAGGAGTTCTCCGAAGGACGAAGAGATACAGGAATCTCTGTATCTCACCGGGTTATTAGAGGGGGATACCTTAGCCAGAGTTGAACCTGCTTGGAGAAATGTCCAGAAAAGAGGGAAGGTTTCCTTAGGGAAGAGCAATAGCTGAGCCTACGACCCCTATTTGGTTTGGATTCAGAGTAGAGGCGAGAAGTTGATGATGCCTTACCCATCTGCTAAGCCTGTGATTGAAGAACCCACTATGATTGACATCCAGAGGTATAATCAGGTATGGGCTGAAAAAGAAGAGTTGAAGAAGGCTAATGAGGAGTTGGAGAAAGAAATCATTCAGCTTCGAAGGGAGAAGAATGAGGTTGTTCATTTCTTCAAGAAACAAATTGAGCTTGTAAACAAATTGAGTATGGATCTGACCAAGGAGACCAATTCTCAGGAGCATTTGGGTTTGGATTTCAAGGCTGTTAATAGTGTTCTTGCTTCCAAGAAGGAAGATTTGGATAGAGCTTACTTATAGATTTCTAAGTTTAACAATCAATGGAACGCTACACTCACCAACAACAAAGAGCGCGAAGACAGGTTAAAGCTACAGATCAGCAAGTTGAAGACACAGCTCAGTGTCAAGGACGAGAAGATTTCAGCAGAGGAGTCACTCAGGCGAGATAGTGAATACAAACTGAACGAAGCTATTACAAATTTGAAGGACTGCAGGTTGAGTGCTGATTCCAAGAGATGCAAGCTCGAGGCGTGCTTTGGGGAAGGAGCTTGGGAAGACCATGCTAAGAGTCTGCAGCACACTATTAGCCATCGAGAGCTACTTATTAAGGGACTACTTGCTAGACCAGATCATCTTGAGATGTAGGAGTTGCTAGAGGACTTCCGGTCTCTTCATCCAGCTTGACTATCTTGTTTATCTCTGTTGTAGTTTGTTGCTTATTGCTTATTGTACTGACCATCACCAGGCTTGTTGGTCGAGGTCCCTTCTTTTTTTGTACTCAGTTGTTGCTTGTACATTGCTTGTTGGCCTGTGATTATATATAAGGAGGTTCTGTTATTTGCTTGTCTGTAGGGTTCTCCATTGTTGGGTTTTTCTCCCGGAAACTAGAATCGAGGGGGAAATTTCTCTATTGCATACATACATGTCTGCATTTTTGCATTTTTTTGCATTGCAGGTGCATCGGAACTGTTAATCTTATTTCCTGTGGTTCGTTAGTGTGTTTTAGGATTGCCGATCAAACAACTCACCAGTACGCAACTAGGGGAAATCATAAGAGAGTAATGGAGCAGATGCAAGCAGAGATGCAAGAAATGAGGGAACGGATGGCCCAATTCATGGAGGTAATGCAGGAAGTGGCTAATGGACAAGAGCAACTCTGTACTTGTGTGTAGCCCTTGATTGCACGTGTTGATGGCAACGGTGTGTTGCATGGTGGGAACACCACTAATCCTCCACATGTTGAGACTCCTCGAGCTGATAACTCCATGCCTACTTTGATTATCCCTACTGCTGGAGGGAATGGTAATGTTGCTGGTGCCGGTAATGCTGCAGGTTTCAATGACACTGGTCTTGGTAATGCTGGAAATGGTAATGTTAATGGGAATGGTTATGGTCCTGACACCACTTGTGTTATACATGGTAATATGGATCACCTCTGGAACAAAGACAGGCAAGATGATGTGTTCTCACCAACGGTTGTGGTTGCTGAATTTCCCTCCGAAGCTGATAAGAGGATCAAGATGATTGAAGAAAAAATGAAGTCCCTTGGAAGTCAAAACTCCATGGGCCTTGATATGGCTAATCTAGGACTTATCCCGGACTTGAGAGTGCCGCTGAAGTTCAAAGTCCCAGACATTGACAAATATAAGGGTATCACCTGCCCGAGAGTTCATCTGAGATCCTACTACCATAAGATGTCTGCTTATTTAGACGATGAGAAATTGCTCATGCATTTCTTTCAGGACCGTTTGTCTGGTTCTTCGTTGGAGTGGTACATGAGTCTGGATCCCGTGAATATCCGCAGTTGGAGGGACTTGGCTGAGGCCTTTATGAAACATTATCAATACAAAAGCGACCTGGCTCCTAACAGGGTCCAGCTTCAGAATCTTTCACAAAGGAACAATGAGTGTTTTAAAGAATATGCCCAAAGGTGGCGGCAGTTAGCAGCCAGGGTGCAGCCGCCCATGGTGGAACGTGAGCTCATTGACATGTTCGTCGCCACTTTGCCTGGCGTCTATTACGAGAAGCTCATTAGTAGCATGTCGGGTAGTTTCTTTGACTTAATCATCATCGAAGAGAGGGTGGAAAATGGAATCAAATTAGGGAAGATAAGTGCTAGTGAAATACCCTCAGCGGGAGAAGGAGATAGGAAAGTATTCGGTAACAAGAAACGAGAAGGAGATACCAATTCAATATCCAGTTCTCGTGGGAGAGGTAGAGGTCAGAATCGTCAGCAATAACAGGTTGCCAGTATTACAATCCCTGCAGTTCAGCAACCACAACAACAACAACGTCAGCAACAACAACATCAACCGCAACAGAATTAAAAGGGGTATAGAAGATATCAAGACCGAGGTCGGGCGACAAATAGGCATTTTGATGCGCCTCCCATTCCGTATTCTCAGCTACTGCAAGCTTTGTTGCAATTGCAACTTATTCAGAAGATAACTTTAGCTCCATTGACAGGTGCTCCTCCACCCGGGTATGACGCAAATGCTCGCTGCGAGTTTCATTCAGGTGCCCTGGGGCACAATATCGATAATTGTAAGGCCTTTAAGCATAAAGTGCAGGACATGATTAATAGTAAAGCAATTAACATCTCCAATGACGTTCCCAATGTCGTACGAAAGCCTATGCCAAATCATGGGCAAGCTGGGGTCAATGCAATTATTGAGGAGGATGTTTTAGATTTGGTAACAGATGTTAATGAGCTGAAGACACCATTGAGCTTTGTGAAAGCTAGATTGTTGAAGGGGGTGTTTTCCCAGGTTGTGCTGAAAATTGTGCGGAATGTCTGAAGAATCCTAAGGGATATGTGCGGTTGAAGGGCTATATTCAAGATATGATGGATAGTGGAGTCTTGCAGTTTGACCGGTCTGTTGAAAGTAAGTTTGAAGAGTTGGTAGCTGAGAAAAGGGATGAGATTGCAACAATTTCCATTCTGTACAAAACCATTACCATTTATGCGCCAAAGGTAAAATTAAAGTTGGTTGTTGATAGGGTTGACAAAGGTAAAATTAAAGTTGTGGTAGAGGAAATTTCTTAGGCTGGAGAGAAGGAATCTTTGTTAAAGGATGCAGAAGAGTTTATCAGGCTGATACGAAAGAGTGACTACAAGATAGTCGATCATCTACAACAAACTCCTTCTAAGATATCAATCCTGTCTTTGTTACTATGTTCCGAAGCGCATAGGAACGCTTTGTTAAGAATACTAATTACTGCTTACGTGCCGCAAGAAGTTTTGGTTAATCAACTCGAAGGGGTTGTTGCACACTAAATGCAGGGAACGGTTTGGGGTTTACAAACCTGGATTTGACGCCAAGGGGAAGGAACCATAACTGTGTGTTGCACATATCATTAGAATGTCAAGGGGCTGTTATGTCTCATGTACTCGTCGATACAGGATCATCCTTAAACGTACTCCCGAAGAAATCCCTAATGAAGTTTGACATGTAGGGATTGATTTGCATGCCAAGTGATTTGGTGGTGCGCACTTTTGATGGTACCCAAAGATCTGTGTTCGGAGAAGTTACATTGCTCATTCAGGAGGGACCGGAAGTATTTGATGTAGTGTTATACATTATGGACATCCAGCCTGCCTATAGTTGTTTATTAGGCCGTCCATGGATTCATTCAGTAGGAGTTGTGACCTCCACGCTGCATCAGAAGCTAAAATATATGGTTGGCGGTAGTGTTGTTACAATGTGTGGAGAAGAGGATATAATAATCAGTCACTTATCATCCTTCAAGTACATCGAGGTGGACGGAGAAATACACGAAACCCTTTGTCAGGCTTTTGAAACAGTCCAGATTAAAGATAAAGCTCTTGCTGTAAGCAAAGTGCTGGAGGTGGCCATGACTTCTTTTAAGGAGGCCCAAGCAGCAGTGCAGGCTGGGGCAGCGCAAGGTTGGGGTCAAGTATTGGAGATTCCCCACAAGCAGGACAAGTTTGCTTTGGGGTACCACCCGTCATTTTCTTCTTCATCTCCGCAGAGCGTGCCGCGCTATAAAGGACCTGTGCAGTTCACTAAAGGAGGAGTTCTCTTCGAAAGGATCAACACTGTGTCAGATGAAGAGGGAGATAGTGATTGTGACATGGATGCTTGGATCAAGCCTTGTACTTTAGGATAGAGTCTGCGCATTTGGTGTATTGAAGAATCCATTCAAGTGACAACAGAACAGTAATACTTTGTTTTCCCGATTATTGTATAACCCTATGCTCTACCTGGAGCATAGCGGTATTTTGTTTTAGGGCCTTATTGTTTATGGTTGAACATTGCTTTATCAATTAATCAAAGGGCGTTTTTCTCATTCAAATTTTGTGATCCTTGTCTTTCTTATTTTTGTTTCTCACAATAAAATGGCAATGTGGTTTATACTTGTTTGCATATCATTTGAAACATTTAACCATTTTTTATTGCAGGATTCCTATTAGAGATGACATCGATTGTGAACCTCCTATGACTCGCTTCGACTTCGATCAACTGATATATCAAGCTGAAGAAGAGATTGACGAAGATGAAGACTTTCCTGAAGAGCTAGCTAGACTCTTGAAACAAGAAGAGAAGATTATTTTGCCTCATCAAGAGTAAATTGAGGTTATTAACTTGGGTTCTGAGGAAGTTGTCAGAAACGGTCGGATAGGGGCTGCGCTGCAAAGTGACATCAAGCAAATACTGGTTGAGATGCTTCGAGAGTATAGTGACATCTTTGCTTGGTCGTACGAAGACATGCCCGGGCTCGACACTGATATAGTGGTTCATCGCTTGCAGTTGCGCGAAGAATGTTCGCCAGTCAAGCAGAAGCTCAGAAGAACAATACCAGATATGACTGTGAAAATCAAAGAAGAAGTCCAGAAGCAGTTGGACGCAAGATTTTTAGCCGTGATAACTTACCCTCCGTGGGTCGCCAACATCGTGCCCGTACCTAAGAAGGATGGGAAAGTACGAATGTGTGTAGATTACAGAGATTTGAATAAGGCGAGCCCAAAGGATGACTTCCCGCTCCCTCACTTTGATGCATTGGTTGACAATACTGCTCGATACTCCGTATTTTCCTTCATGGACGGTTTTTCGGACTATAATCAGATAAAGATGGCACCGGAAGATATAGAGAAAACGAAGTTCATTATGCCGTGGGGGACGTTATGCTACAAGGTAATGCCTTTTGGGTTGAAAAACGCAGGGGCAACCTACCAGCGGGCTATGGTCACTTTGCTTCATGATATGATTCATCATGAGATTGAAGTCTATATTGATGATATGATAGCAAAGTTGCAAATGGAGGAAGAGCATTTGGTCAACTTGTTGAAGCTGTTTGAGAGGATTAGGAAGTTTAGATTGAGGTTGAATCCAAATAAGTGCACTTTTGGAGTTCGGTCCGGAAAATTATTGGGGTTCATTGTCAGTGAAAAAGGAATTGAGGTCGATCTTGCAAAAATAAAAGCTATACAAGATATGCCAGCGCCAAAAACAGAAAAGGAGGTCCGTGGTTTCTTGGGGAGATTAAACTACATTGCTCTGTTCATATCTCATCTCACAGCCACGTGTGAACCAATGTTTAAATTGCTAAAGAAAGATCAGGCGGTTGTCTAGAATGAAAATTGTCAAAAAGAATTTGATAAGATAAAAGAGTATTTGCAGGAACCTCCGATACTGATACCCCTAGTAGCTGGAAGACCTTTAATCATGTACTTAACGGTTCTTTAGAATAGTATGGGTTGTGTTCTCGGTCAATATTACGAGACTGGAAGAAAAGAGCATACGATCTATTATCTAAGTAAAAAGTTCACAGATTGTGAGTCCCGTTACTCAATGCTCGAGAAAACATGTTGTGCACTCGCTTGGGCTGCCAAACGTTTGAGGCAATATATGCTTAATCATACAACAATGCTGATTTCGAAGATGGATCCAATCAAGTATGTCTTCGAGAAGCAAGCGCTCTCAGGAAGAATTGCCAGGTGGCAGATGGTACTGACAGAGTACGATATACAATATGTTTCCCAGAAAGTCATCAAGGGAAGTGTTCTGTCAGAGTACCTTGCTGAATAACCAATCGAAGATTATCAAACGATGAAGTTTTAATTTCCTGACGAAGACATCATGTTCCTCAAGATGAAGGACTGTGAAGAGCCATTACCTGACGAAGGCCCAGAGAAGGGTTCCCAGTGGCAGATGATATTCGACGGCGCTGTCAACTCCTATGGTAGTGGAATTGGGGCAATCATTACAACTCCTCATGGCACTCATATTCCCTTCACTGCCAGGTTGACGTTCCCTTGCATTAATAATGAAGCCGAGTACGAATCGTGCATCATGGGTCTGGAAGAGGCTATTGATTTGAGAATCAAGAATTTGGATGTATATGGCAATTCAACGCTAGTGGTTAATCAGATCATGGGAGAGTGGGAAACTCGTCAGCCAAATCTAATTCCTTACAAAGATTATGCAAGGAGGTTGTTACCCTTCTTTGACAGGGTAGAGTTTCACCATGTGCCACGAGCAGAGAATCAGATGACAGACGCTTTGGCAACTCTATGTTTGATGTATAAGGTGAACTTCTGGAATGATGCTCCAAGAATAGTCATCTCTCGCCTTGATAGGTCTGCTTTCATATTCTCAATTGAGGAAGCTGCAGATGGCAAGCCATGGTTTTATGACATACAGAACGTCCTCAAGAAGCAGGAGTATCCGCCAGGGGCTTCGGCTCAGGATAAGAAGACTCTAAGGAGGTTGTCTGGTAACTTTTATCTAAACCCAGACGGTGTGCTTTACAGAAGAAACCATGATTTGGTGTTATTGAGATGCGTGGATGAAAAGGAAGCAACATTGCTTATGGAAGAGGTCCACGAAGGACTTTTGGTACACATGCCGGCGGGCATGCCAGGTCTTGGAAACTGTTACGAGCAGGGTATTATTGGCTAACCATGGAGTCAGATTGTTTCAAATTTGCGAAGAAATGCCATAAATGCCAGATTTATGCAGACAAAATTCATGTACCGCCGTGCCCATTGAATGTTATAGCGTCTCCGTGGCCCTTTTCCATGTGGGGCATCGACATGATTGGAAAGATTAAGCCAACCGCATCCAATGGATATCGTTTCATCTTGGTCGCCATTGATTACTTCACTAAATGGGTTGAAACAGCCTCGTACGCCAATGTCAGAAAGCAAGTCGTAGCCCGGTTCATAAACAAGGACATCATCTGCAGATATGGAGTACCCGAGCGAATCATTACTGACAATGGTTCGAATTTAAATAACAAAATGATGAAGGAATTGTGCCAGAATTTCAAAATCCAGCATCACAACTCATCTCCCTATCGTCCGAAGATGAATGGCGCTGTTGAAGCGGCCAACAAGAATATCAAGAAGATAGTGCAAAAGATGGTTGTCACTTACAAGGATTGGCATGAGATGTTGCCCTTTGCTTTACACAGTTATCGTACTATAGTACATACATCAACTGGGGCGACTCCTTTCTCGCTGGTATATGGTATGGAAGTTGTCCTACCATTAGAGGTCGAGATTCCTTCTTTAAGAGTGTTGGTCGACGTCAAGCTCGATGAGGCAGAATTGATAAAGAACAGATTGAATCAGCTTAGCCTGATGGATGAGAAAAGGCTAGCATCTATTGCATACGGTCAGTTGTATCAGAGTCGGATGAAGAAAGCTTTCGACAAGAAGGTGCATCCTCGGAGCTTTCAGACGGGCGATTTTGTGTTGAGAAAGATTCTCCCACCATAATCAGATCACAATGGCAAATGGACTCCCAACTATGAAGGTCCATATGTCGTTTGAAAGTCTTCTCCGGAGGAGCCTTGTTGTTGTCCACCATGGATGGCGAGGATTTTACATCCCCTGTGAACGCAAATGTAGTTAAAAAATACTTTTCTTAAAGAGACCCGTTGGAAAGAAAAAGAATATTCAGGAAAAAATGGGGCATCCCGGCGAACCATAAAAAAGAAATTGGGTTTGGGCAAAAATTAGGTATAAAAATGAAAAGATGTAAACCCGTGAAGTCGAAAACCTGAAAAGGCGACTATGGCAAAAATGGGTATTCCGGTGAATCGAAAACCTGAAAGGGCGGTTCAAGCAAAAGTTAGGGATTGAAAAGCAAATGACTGCGGTCTGTGTTGGAACTTCAGTGCTTAGTGGATTGGGAGGACCTGAGGGCCGTTTATCCGAATCAATCTCTTCTGAAGACGAAGCGTCGGGAAAGCATTAAGGTCAGGCGAGTCATAGAGGGATCAGCTCATGGTGTTTGTCTGTGCCACATTGCCGACATTTCTGTACACTTTTGTATATTTCTGTGCATATCTATATTGTTTTTTGTTTTTGCGCAGCTTCCTCTTTTCAGGGGTTGCATCTGTTGTAAAAATTTTCCTATTTACACGCCATTTGTTAATAAACATATACTATTCAGTATCTCGCTTGTTTTGTTTTAATTTTTATTGTTTTGTTTGTGAAAAATGCCCAATGTTTTTGATAAAGTTGCACATACATAAACTTGCAGGCCTTGGCCAATAATTGTTAAGACTTGGAATTAATTGAACAACGTTACGAATGACGACTGAGATAGTTCCGTTTGTGTAGGATATCTTATCGGTTTGTTCATTTTTGCAGGGTCGTTACCCTCGGGGCAAGGAGGTGTGGATGAAATTCGTTTTATTTCTAGCCAAAGTCTATTCCCCAGTAAGTGGAGTTGGCATCTCTATCCCCAGTAGAGTTTGTATGCAGTTTAAGTGAGCAAGTAGCGTGTACGCTTTCCCTCGGCAGTTGATACACATTTAATCCCCGCAAGGTGCATGTTTGTATGCACTCTCTAGTGAGTTGTGATTGGATTTTCTTCCCCACTCAGTAAGCTACAGGCTAGGTAGATTTGCTCCCAGCTGAGTAATCCCCAGCAGGCTGGGAGGAATTTTGTTACCCCGACATTTTCTTTGCAGGAAGCCAGCAAGGGATCGTTTCCTCGACATAAGTCCAATTGTTATTAGCATGAGTAGGTTTTTTCCCCAACAAGGTTATTTTCTTGCACCAGCAGGGTGGTTTCCGTATTTCTAGCATTTATTTTGCTGATTCAGTTCCGTTGCATCTGCATGCGTGCATGGAATCTACCCAAACGTGTAGCATTTCCATTTCGTATGGAGCGTTACACCATTCTCAAACATGTGCATTTGAAACATAAGTGTCGCTACTGCGAAAAAAACGAGGCCGGCAATACAGAAGAGTCGCCACCTTTCGTTATTTATCCCTCAGAACGGGAAAGGAAACGATCGGAAAAAACCTGACGCAAAGGTATAAGACAAGGTCATCGCAACCATTGTTTGGGTTCGGGAGTCAGTTACGCAAGGGGAAGGTATTAGCACCCCTCACGTCCATCGTACTCGATGGGATCCACGCTTGTTGGTTTGTCTACAGGTGAAAAAACAATCTAGCTACGACTTCTAAATCTAAACGGAAAGAACTGACTCGATAGAGCATCGCACTCTATGCCTACGTATTCCCTTGGGAAAGTCAGAGTCAACGTAGTTCGGGAAACTACGGGGGGAGATTGCTCGCCAAGACGTCGCGTCTTATGCCTACGTATTCTCATCTGGCATGAGAGATCAGAGCAAAACGTAGTTCAGGCTAACTACGGGTATACAGGGTGTTCTCGATCACACAGGGGTGAGAGAAGGGATTGACGATACTAGCGTACACATTCTAGCAGTTAGATGTATGCTGCTCGACCATTGGAGACTTAGGTGTTACCTGTTTGCGGTAGAACGGACGTAGTATATCGGGGTTTAGAGGTATGGGAACTTACAGGAACTGGAACTATAGTCTGGCCTCAATTGCGCTAGGGCAAGAGAAATGGAAAATCAGTCGTCAGCCGGGAAGTCTCGATCGCACGGCAGCGAGAGAACAGAGAAGTTAATTGTTAGTGTGTTCGCTAGGATATCGCATCCTATGCCTACATATTCTCGTCTAGCACGAGAAATCAGAGCAGCTGTAGTTCAGCCAACTACAGCAAAACAGGGAAAAAGGGAGAAGGGAGCTCGCTAGGATATCGCATCCTATGCCTACGTAATCTCGTCTGGTACGAGAGATCAGAGCAAACATAGTTCAGCGCTACAGGAAAACAAGTCTCGATTGCACAGGGGCAAGAGAAGGGGTCTCAATCGCCTGAACGCAAGAGAAAAGGGGTTTCGACCGCGCGGGGCGAGAACAAAGAGGAAGCAGGCATAACACCTAAACGGGAAGGAACTCGGGACACACACGCAAGAACCTAAGACGTAGGAGCGAGTGCGTCGTATATCACCCAAAGGGTGACACACTAGACACTATAGACGATTGAGAGGAAACCCCTCAACCACCATTTCCTACATATCTAACGCTACAACTCCCAACACTCGACGGTAGCACGAAGACTTGAATAAGAAAGACGATGTTGAACGAAGCGGCTCCGCTGGCTCCTGACATGTGCGCAAGCTCCATTCCAATCTTCTCCTCTCTGGATCCTTGATGAGGATGCTCGAATCAGAACCAATGTAACGCTTAGGCCGTCATGGTTCGACTTATAAGAGAAATCAAACTCTCAGAGGTAGCGTATTGATCTCTGTGTCAAAGATAAGATAGAGAAATGATATCGAAAATTATTCTCCAATTGAATCATGTCACACGGCCAGCCAAAAATAAAATCAGAGATAACATCGGATAGAAAATAAAATAGGAGAGAAATTAGGAGAGAAATCCAATCACAACTGGAAATAATATGCTACTCCTAAAATACGGCAATTAATTTCTACTAGAAAATATTCTAAAGAAATATAAAGAAAATGCGTATGAAAAATAACATAAAAATTCTATCCTAAAACTCTATAATATCCTAAAGAAAATAGAATGAAAATTCTATACTAAAATCTATAGTAAAAATATGCATAATATTCTAAACTATAAAAATATACTAAGGAAATATATCTAAACTATAATTCCTAATAAGAAAAAATAGAAAAAAAATAAAACTACAATTATTACATGCTGTCGCTACCGCGAAAATAAGGTGCCGGCAAAACAGAAGAGTCGCCACCTTTCGTTATTTATCCCATGGAGCGGGAAAGGAAACGATCGGAAAACCCTGACGAAAAGGTATAAGACAAGGTCATCGCAACCTTTGTCTGGGTTCGAGAGTCGGTTACGCAAGGGGAAGGTATTAGCACCCCTCACGTCCATCGTACTCGATGGGATCCACGCTTGCGGTGTTTATCTGACGGGTTGGTTTTACTATCTACCTATCAAGGCTGGTCTAAAAAGAAAAGAAAATGACTCGGCAAAGCGTCGCACTTTATGCCTACGTATTCTCATCAGAGAATGAGAAATCAGAGTCAACGTAGTTCGCCTAACTACGGGTTACAGGGAAGGTGGCTCGCCAATACGTCAGTATTGTGCCTACGTACTCTCAACAGGTATGAGAGATCAGAGCTTACGTAGTTCGGGTTAATACAGATTACGGGGATTCAGATTCATCTGTTTTATCGAGTAGGGTTAACAAATAGTTCTAGCAGTTGGATGTACGCAGCTCGACCCTTGGAGACTTAGGCGTTACCGTTTGCGGTAGAACTGGGAGTTATCGACACTCTTTTCTTCAAAAAAGCTTCCTTTGAATTATGGGCCCACGGGGCAAAAAAGGTTTGATGTTCGTTTTCTGTCTTTTACGGAAGAATTGTTTTTTATGGATGTTTGCAACCAATATCGCACTAGAGACTATGACCTGAGAGTGAATGCGCCGTATGTCACCCAAAGGGTGCCATACTAAACATCCAGACTGTTGAAAAGAAACTCTCCAGCAATCCTTTCTCAGATAGCTTAAGGCTCGTAACGTACGATGTCAGTTAACCTTTATTACTGTATTTTAATTTGTTTTGAGATGAGAAGAGAAGGCAGGCTCAACTAAGGGGGGACTATCAAGTCCTAATGTTGTCATGCCAAGGATTCATCCTATGGTTGAGGTTTGAAACAGGGGACTCCTAGAAGTTGTCATGCATAGGTTTCAACCTAAAGTTCTAATCGTCACTTCCTTATCAAAGGAAGTGAGATTCCTAGGGGATCATGTCAATGATAAATAGAAACAAATAAAGCATCAGCTTAAACAGTAAATAGTAAACGACTGTAAAATGCGTGCAATGCAAGTGAGGGAGGAAATGTGTGTGGGACATCGGCCTCCACAAGCTCATCTCAACCTCAAGCCAGATATGAATAACTGCAATCATACAGAGAAATAAAATTCCATCAAGCAAATCATAAACCACATAGGCAAGGGAGCTGGGCTCTACCGAATACCCGCAAGCAAAGCCATACAGTAACAATACAAGCAGAGGGAGCAACTCAACCTCTAGTGCAATCATGCTCCTAGCTTACATCAGTCTAGATATGGACTTATTCTAATGCATCAAGCAAATCAAACAAGTCACATCAATACAGTTGCACAGAAAGCAAACAGACAGGAAAGCAGATCCACAGCTCCCTACAGCAAAGCAATCTTCTGACAGCCATTCAGTCCTCAGTCTTCAACAGCTCTTCAATAGCAAGTATCAACTTGGCTCCTTCAGGCTCTCAATACATCAAACATAAGTATCAACTTATTCCCTCTTCCTCAAGCCTCATCTCTTCAGTAATTTCCCCTTCAGGCTTCACTCCTCATATCAAGTATCAACTTGGCTCCTTCAGGCTCTCCATGTATCAACATAAGTATCAACTTATCCTTTCTTCTTCAAACCTCAGCTCTTCACTCAACTTCAATTTGATCTTCTTCACAAGTGTCAACTTGTTCTTCTGGACCTTCAAGCTTCAACTCTCTCCTCCTTACAAGTATCAACTTGCTCTCCCTGATCTACAAGCTTCAGCTCCTATGGGTATTCTTCAAACACAAAGAAGTATCAACTCCTAACCTCCTATCTTCTTCAAGCAAGGAACTCCATCCTCTAGCACTCAATCTTCTTCAAGCAAGGAACTCCATCCTCTAGCAAGGGAGAAAAATTCATCTAACAAGAGCAAAGTTGGATGATTGGTAGCAGAGTGTAGACCAAAGGTCACCACTAAGCATCCTATCATCAGAGAAAGGGACCCTCAAAGGTTCTACCAACTTGTAAAGAGCCACACATCCTACCAAAGGAGGGATGAGGCTTTTACAAAGGGACCTTACATCATAGGGAAGAATGGGAGTGATCAACATCTTCCATGTTTATGAAGGAAGAGTATCTATCTAGAAGCTCTGCCTACAAACCCTAATCTTAACACCTAATCAACACTACACCAAAAGAAGGGAAGATCTTCACATCCAAGCTTCTTCAAGGGATCCATTGCATCTTCAACTTGCTTTCAACCTCATCCAAGAGCAAGAGAAACAAAACCCTAACCTAAGGGGACTAAAGAAGTCATCCTAGTTGAATTAGTGCATTAGAATCATCTAAAGTTAGCATCTAAACTAAAATCAAACAAAAATAGCAAACTACATTGTAAATTCCTACAAAAATTCATAAGGGATCCTAATTCAATCATGAATCTACCATACAAAAATCATAGGTTGAATCATCCACCAAGTTCTAAAAATAAAACCTAAATCACAAGGTATCAACCATAAACCCTAAAAATGGAGCCCTTAAAGTTTCAACCTAAAACTACCACTTATATTCATCACAAAAATGTGATAAAAATCTAGGGGGAGCATTCACATCTATGCTATCTACACACAAAAAGTCAAGGCAAGAACCATCATCAAATGATCAAACCAAATTCAACAAGATCAAGCATCAACCATGATTATTTTAATATCAATTAAAATTCAAAAATGCACATAAAATCAAAAATCACATGGAATGTTAATATTTTTTATCTAAAAAATACTAGATTCAATCATGAATCCAGGGAAAAAAGAATGGAATTAATTGAGTCATTTTTCAATTATTTATGAATTTTCCAATAACCATGAATGAAATGAAAAATAAAAGGAAAATCATGAGAAAATGAAAGGCGCGTGGTGTGAATAGCACAAAACCTCAGTTCATTTTAGTGATTGGGCCATAAGGGGGGTGGGAGTATCAACTATTGACTAAGCCCAAAACCAACATTTAAATGAAACGCTGCGTTTCATCTCAACTCAGAAATCCTTCACAAAATTTCCTTCACGCGTGGCCGTTGGATCCTCATCTGGTCAAAGGTCCTCCCCTAATCCAATGGCTCTGGGATCATCTTCCTCATTTCAAATTTCTGAGTTCAGTTCACCTGCCCGCGCTAGAGTCACCGCCGGTGACTTCTCCGATCAACCTTCCACAACCCTAACTTTCTCTAGAATCCACCATTGGCCACGATTCCTTGATGAATCTTGTCCCAAATTTCCTCAGGAATTCATTCATGCCACTAATTCATTCTAAAAGCTCAAGATTTTCAAGAACACAATCTCAACCGAAAATTGCAACAACCCTAATTGGTCACTAATCTCCAAATTGATGCTCCCGAAACCTTTCTACATCAATCTACAATGCATCTACCATAACAATTCCCATTGATTCTACCTAAATTAAGCCATAGAATGAGAACTGCATACCTGGTAAAATCGTGTGAACAGAGTGGTTGAATCTTCAAATCAACCCTCAAGAACTTGCAGACTCCTTCACTAGCCTCCAATCAACCTTCTGTATGCAAAGAAAAGAGTTGAAATGCCTTGGATTCTTGAAACCGATTCTGAGTTGCAAGCTTCCAACTCCAATGGCTAACTCACGATTCCTCCACAGTTTGGCCTTGAATTTGATCTGGAATTGATCACCAACCTCAGAGCAAGCTATTGGGATCAATATCTTGGATTGAAATGGCTTCAAACCTTGTAACAGATTTTGATTTGCAAGAAGGAATTTCAAAGTGCAATCTCACTCTCCTCTCTCAATTCTCACCAACCTTCACTCTGAACCAATTCATAATCATATATAGGACATGGATGAATGATCTAGAAAGTTCTAGATCAATCCAATGAGTATTTCAATATCTCATGTCATGGAAAGTTCAATCTCATGCCATTCTCATACCAATTCTGCTAGCAGCTTGTATTTACTATGCCCTTCATCCAAATTCTCCTCACATGAGATTATGAAAGTGTTTTGATGGATTGGAGCATTGGTCTTGCACTTATGCATAGTTTGGGTTATATTACTTATGTCTTAAGCAAGCAAAAGCAACTCCATGATTTTGACCTCAAATGAGAAAAGTGCCATTGCCATTGTCTTTAAAATGTCATTTCTGATCAAAATGACATATTACATGCCTTATCTTGGCCTTGAAATAAAAAATCCCAAATTTGGTCCTTTTAATGAACTTTAATTCTTCCTTTTTAAGTCAATTTTGCAATCTTGAGTTACAAGAAATTCCAACCCCTCATGACTAGCCTTAAAGCATCATTTTGAACAAGTTTGATGTTGAACATTTTCCCATTTGAAGCTTGCAAATAGGAGTTATGGCCTTATGGTTGAAATGACCTGTAATCTCCAAATGACCAAAATACCCTTGACTTGTCAAAGCCATAACTTGAGTTCTACAAATCCTATCAAGTACTTCTAGTACTCTCTAGAAAGCTAAGAGGATAAGGAACAACATTCATGTTGACCAAAAGTTCATATGAATCATCCTTATAGGGCAAACGTTTCATGCAAGTTGGGTAACTTTCAAGCTCCAAATTCACATGCCTCAGATGACTTGTAACTTGTCAAAGTCATAACTTGAGTTCTACAAATCCTATCAAGGACTTCTAGCACTTAAATTAAACCTAATATCATGCTCTAAAACATTCATTTTGGGGGCAAGATGAGATAACAATCACATCTTGAGCTAAATTGCCTTGAAGATAGAGGTCAAACTAGGGGATTTTACACTGTCAAGCCTTAGAAACCCTAGCTTGAAACTTCTCAAACTCTTCAATCATGATGATTTAACCTTGGAATCATCCTTATAACATCTCAATGTATCAATCCATGATCACATGGCTCTTGAATTAGGTCTCAACCTCCTTCAAATTATCAGTTGACTTAGGGTTGACCCAATCAAACCCTAGTTGCACCACTCATGGCTGAGCCTTCTTAATCTTGCACAATGACCTGTCTAGGCCTCAAAGTGATCTTCAACACTTCTCATGAGCTCTCTCAAGACCTCAAGTCCCTCTTCATGGCCTCAGAATAATCTGATGACTTCCCACAACTCTCAAGTTAGGAGACCTACACTCTTGGCTTCAACCACTCTCTCTGAGGATCTTTTAACTTCTCTGACAAGGATATCAACCCTTGAACACTTGAATAACCTTCTTAGCTAGCTGCATAGTCTTGTGTAGCCCTTGATTGGCAATCATACCTCTTGATTTCCTGCATACATGTCAATGAAATGCAAATGATAATGCAAATGTGAATGAAATGAAACGTAAGCTAGGTAAAGAAATGTTGGGCAAATTTTGGGGTGCAACACATGCACATGTCCAATACAAGAGAAATTTTAAAAAAAAAGTAAGGGGAGGGGGTACAGCCTAAAAACTGGGGTGTAAGGCAGTAAAAACAAACTCTGGGCCCAACCCACAATACAGTATCCAAACAAACAAAAAAACAAAGGGGAATGGGGGGTGCGCACAGGGAAATAAGGTGTAGTCAATAATCTCGTTGGGCCCAGCCCAACACCATGACAGCCAGCAAAAGAAACAAGGGACGGGGGGGGGGGGGGGGGGTGGTGTTTGCAAACGGAGGGGTATGGATCCAAAATTGAAACAATTAGGCCCAAGATCCAGCCCACCGACCCTTCCTCTCCCTCCTTCTCTCAATCTCCTCACTCAGAAACGCTAGTTTCTTCTCCCCTCACACTCCGCCACCGCCGTTCTCAATCCCTCTGTCTCACCTCTGTTTGTTCCAAAACAAAACCTCAAATCCAATCACGAACTTTCCCTCCTTTCTGCATCCAATATTCAACAACATCTTTTCATGTTCGTTTCTGGTTCAAACTGTGGTTTCGTGGTGAAGCTGATGCATGTCGAGTTTATTGAAGATCTGTGAGGATGCTGAAGCAGATCTTGAAATGTACGAAGAACTGATGAAAGTTCTTGACGATTTATGAACATAATGAAGAAAACAGTGAAGATCTTGAAGATCTTGATGGACAGTTGAAGGTTTGCATGGACGAAGTTCTTGATGAAGAATCTGGGAAGAACAGATGAGTGTGATGAAGGTGGAATGAAGATCTGGAAAATTTGATGTAAGAACTGATGAATGTTCTTGGAGAACATTGATGCATCTTCACGAGATCTGGAAACGCATGAAAATTTGGATGAAGTTTGGACGAAGATGATGAAGATTATGGATCTTGACGAAGATCGTGAGGATTGGTGAATCTCTGAAGTTTACTGAAGATTCTTGAAATTTCCTGGAAAAAGTATGAGGATCTGGATGCAGCTTTGCTGAACATTGAGCGAAAATGATAAACATTCAAAGGATTTTCTGGAAAAGTTTGTTGAATGATGAACGATCTGGATGAATATTCTTGAGGATCTTCACGAAGAAGATGAAGATCTTGAGGATCCATGAAGATCTGCGAATTTCTGGAGAATGAAGCATGAACACGATGACTTTGAAGTTGTCAGCGAGGAGTTTGAAGTTTTCGACGACAGTTAGGGGCTCTGATGATGGTTACCGGTGATGGTTACGGAGTTACCGGCGAGCCTCCGACGAAGACCTCTGGCGCTTGCATGCCGGCTGGTGAGGAAGTGAGTGGGTGGCACGCGTGGAACGCGTGGCAGCGTGCATGGGAGTGAGAGTGAGGTGGGGACACGTATGGGTAGCGTGGTAGTGATGTGTCAGGTGGGAGAGAGAGATAAACACGCGTGGCTTCTTATACTGTGACATGTGGCGCAACCTGGGATCTGTGGGTCTCCAAAACGTGGACATCTGGCCCACCGAAATTTGATTAATGGACTCCAATTAATTCATTTAACGATGATTAAGATGATTAAAATTCAATTAATGCCAAATGAAAATGGATTAACTCTGGACTCAAATTAATATTCTAATTAACCTAATTAAAATGCTAATTAACTAATCTGCTAATTAATACTACTCTACTTAAAAATGAAGATTAATATCCTAGTTAAACATCTAAAAGTTAAATCTATTAACATCTAAACCAAATTAAGTCTAAAAAAAACTCTATAAAATCTACTAGTATCTAAACCAATTAATATCTAACAAGAGATTTAAATCTATAAAATATCCTATTAATTTTTAAAATGCAACAATTAACATCTAATAAATTCTAAAAGGAGAGGAATTTAAAATCTATTTTAAATTCTGAAAAAAGAATTATCCTATTAAAACTATTTTAAAAAATCTATTTAATATCTAGAAAAAACAATTAAATCTATTAAAATCTATTTAAAAAGTCTGGAAAATAAGGGAACAAATCTAAAATGCAAGGAAGGTCAATTATATCGATTAAAAAGGATGCGCGAATACAGCGAAATAAACGGTAAAAACCGGACACCGAAATGTCCTAAAAAATAACAGCGAGAGCTGAAAACACCGGGATGGGCACAAATTCTCAAAATAAATCGTCGTATTCGAACTGGCCTGAAATGCGTGAAATGCCAGGGGAGGGCTGTAATCCCGATAAAATCAATCTGACTGGAAAAATGCAATGTATGCGGTATGCAAATGCACCATGCAAAATGAGTCAAAACATAAGGCAAATGCGAAATGTCCTCAAATGCGATAATGTATGCGGACGACTTTCAAACATTCAAAGGTAGAAGACGGTTGAATACAAAAGAAACCCAGAAATTTGCCAACCTGCAAAAATAAACTTTGCAAACTGCTTGGGGAACAAATATCCAGAATACGGAATCCAGTTGTCACAGCAACAAACTGATCACTCATCTGACACAGAAGCTGACTTCATCACCAGTTACCTGCGTGACGCCACAGATAACAAACCCGAAGGTTGGATCAACATGAACTTGCTCCTCTCACGTCGCCTAATGATAGACAGTAAGAGAAATACTCACATTGCCTAAAGGTAGACGGAAAGACACCATCCCGAAGGAGAACAATATTCATACTCGCATCGTCTAATGATAGACGAGAGGAAAATCAATCCAAATCTCGCATCGTCTAATGATAGACGAGAGGAAAAATCATACAATCCAAATCTCGCATCGTCTAATGATAGACGAGAGGAAAATCATATTCAAATCTCGCATCGTCTAATGATAGACGAGAGGAAAACCTTGTCCAAAGAACCACATCGTCGGTGAGAACTAGCGGGAAGAAAACCATATAAACTTCAACACCACCCATCAATTTTCAGAATCCTTTCGTCCATAGGAGTTGATGGAAAGAACAATATCCTCAAAGGGGCCACATTATCAATAAGGATTGACAGGAAGAAAACCACCTTCAAATAGCCATGTCATCAATAAGAATCAACAACTAGGAAAACCAAACATTCTTCAAAGAGCCTCGACGTCAATAAGGATCGACGGTCAGAAAAAACACCTCTTGAAATGTCATCTCATTCGATAAACAGAAAGAAAGCCAATATCTGAAAGATCACCTTGAAACCTCTCGACGTCTAAATATAGACGCAGAGAACCATACTCAAACTCACGACGTCTAAAGATAGACGGAGAAAACATTTGTCCAAACTCACAACGTCTAAAGATAGACGGAGAAAATCCTTGCTCAAACTCACAACGTCTAAAGATAGACAGAGAAAATATCTGCTGGGGAAATGCATCGTCAATGTGAACTGACGGGAAGAAAACCTGCTCGGAGGTACACGTCGTCAATAGGAATTGACGGAAAGAAAAGTCTGTCGTCATTAGATGATTGATGGACAAAGCATAACCGTTGTGTGATCTGAAAATCAAATAAACCCAAAGAGTTGTTTGAACAAAGCTGTTGGATAAATGCCCCTAAACTGATTGCAGAGTAATTCACATTACCACAGAAGGCAGATAGAAAAACTGGCTTATGCTTCGTATGCATATGCGTGTGTTTGAATTTTTCTATAGAGTAATGCTCCATATAAGATGGAATGCTACGCATTTGGCGATGAAATGCAAATATGATGATATATGCAAGATGCAAATGCAGACTCGGTCTGCTGGAGAAAAGTTGTACACAGAAGGACCATTCCAGCAAAATAAATGCTGGAAAGGTGAAGCCAACTCTGCTGTTGGAGAAACTGGATACGGAACCACTTCAGCAAAATAAATGCTGAAGACAAAACCAACTCCGTTGGGGATAACCGGATATCACAGAATTGTTCCAGCAAAATAAATGCAGGAAAGGTGAAACCAACTCCGCTGGAGAATAACAGAATGTGCCAAGTATGATAGGACTTCTGTCGGGGATAGTTTACACGTGCCAATGAAAATTAGACTTCCGCTGGGGAAAACAGACGGAGTCTTCCTGCGTATTAATGAAGATCGGATTCTGAGACTGATGCGCCAACACGGATCGGGCCTCACGGTGATTGTCAATATGCATTGGGCTTTAGGAATGGCACGCCAATAAGGATTGGGTTTCCTGACGATTGCCAATAGGAATTGGGCTTTTAGGCTATCCGTGATGAGTCAAGTACGACTGATGCTGGGAAACATCCTGTCTGAATTCACGGTTTCTAGTTGAAGGGTCAAAGGATAGTGGCACAACTTCCTGACATTCGCCTCACACTTGAAGATTGGCTGAACCGGCTTAAGTATCTCTGATGACACGGAGGGGAGCAACTCCTTCGCTTCTGATATGCCCCAGTCTGTGGGATCTCTGTGGAGATATTCCTCGAATGGAAATCTAAAAATCTGTACCCTGATGGTCTGACATGAACGGCCCTAGCATTCTAAACCTCGGAGAGATGCTTCGGATCAAATGCCCCTCGGGCAAGAAACAACTTCTGCACTTTTCTTAGAGTGGCCTGCCCCTGTCTACAACAACTTTGCCCCTGATTGGCTGATCTGCGGGGAAGTACACTAGTTGTCCTCGAGAGATTCACCGAGTCTCGACCTGACTGCTTCAGCACAACTGATTTTGGATGGCTGACATCACTATAGCTTGCCCCGGTTCACGGAGTATTCGGGCGTTCTGCATTCTATCATGATTAGACTTTCCACTGTAGGAAACTTTCCTGCTGTCAAGCGCTTACTTGCAAGTGAAACAAGTTGTTCTGCATAAAAGATATATTAACGCAATGCATATGGCAGTTTTGACATCCAATCTGTTCACTGGAAAAGGAAAAAACAGTTTATGGCATGTAATGAACAAATCATTTATCAGAATATCAACATCAGTACCAACATGGTAAGAAGAACCCTTTTAGGAGTCAGTTTCGACGAGACCTTTAACGATATATGCCTTCGAAACAAACCTGCTTCAATTAGGACTTTTGAAGGTTGTAACGTGGTCAGGTTCACGATTTTGAAAGGAAAGGATAAAGGCTCAAAATTTATTTTAGCCCACCCATTCATCTTTATGTTCTCCAATCCTACGTTTAACTAATTCGACCTTAGCGCTCACAGGTTGTATAGTCGGAGTGATAGTTCGAGAAACCATGAGTTTTTGGAGTGATAGCCACTCGCTTTTCGTCTTTGACACTTGGGCTCACACGACTCGTATTTGTTCGAGGATTTTTCTTTTGTAATCCTTTTCATTTTTTAGTTTTTCGCTTTCCCTAATTTTTGCCTGGACTGACTCTTTTGAGTTTCTTTTGATTTTCAAGTCCAGCGGGATGCCCTTATTTTTGCCTAAGTTGTTTGTTTTCAAGTTTTGACTTAGCGGGCTTTTGATTCTTTTCGCTTTTTTTTTTGAACAAGTCGTGCGACACTGGTTGTCTGACTCTTAGGGGAATAATGTGACTGTTTCACTCCTGACGCTTAACCACTATGGTTTTTTAGGCACGACCTCTAGAGGTGTGATTGATCCTCGAACGGGCACTCCTTTCTGCAATTGAGATGCTCGGTCAAATTAGCTAACACCTACCCTGCCTCGGGTTAAGATTGAGGGTTTTTTCATGTTCTGAAAGAAACTCCTACTACTAGGCTCAAAGGGGTTGACAAGGGATTATCTTCCTTATAACTCCGGTGTTTAGGGATTTTAAAAAATGCATGTACATCATCAGTAGGTTTTATTTTCAAAAGCATACAATCGGAAGCTTGCGCGTCTTTTAACTTCGTCATCCTCCCCGGATTCCGCTTAACCAAGCGTTGGATATCTGAAAAAATTGAGTGAACACGACTGGATTAAATCAAAACACGCATACTCATTTCATTATCAATATCGATTAAAAACAATACAAGTTTTACGAATGCAATTTGCGCTTTAACAGAAAAGAATCTACAAATGCAAAGAAGTGACATGATAAAACAAGGATTTCCAGCTTCTGGGAACCGGGCTTTTCGAACTTGATTTGCTGCTGAGCCAGCCATCTTCAGAATTGATCGTCAAAGTTATCCTGATACTCTTCTGAACATCTAATATCATTGAATTCTCCCATAACATGAACTGATTCGCCCACTTGGCTGGAGGAAGGAAGGTCGACACCCTGAGGCGTGATAGATATCCTGTTAGAGTCTAGCAAGGCTTGAATCTAGCTTCGAAGCACCTTACAATCATCTGTTGAATTCCCCTGTGCCCCAACATGGTACTCACAACGGGAGTTGGTATCAAAACCTGGAGGGTAAGGCAGGATCATTGGATTATTCTCTTTCGGCACTACCAGCCCACTTTTGACCAAATCCATCAACAACTGACTGTACGACACCGGTAGCTGAGTAAACTGCCTTTCAGGCTTCCATGGTCTTCGTCGGGCGTGCTGACGCAGCTGGCGATGATACGACTGTTGACTCTGGCGGGTAACAAATATCTGACAGACAGACGCAACAGGCTGCTGGCTCTGAACACTCGAAGTGTTTGGATACTGAATCTGAGGTACGGGAGATTCTGAGACAACATCACTTCCTTTCTCCCATTCTTTTTGAGAACTAACAATTGATTCATCTTCATAGACTGCAGTATAAGGAATATCTTGAATCTTTCCGCTCTCAACACGTTCTCCTACTCTTATCAAGTCCGCAAAGCTTGTCGTTTCACAACTAAACATTATGTCGTAATAATAGCCCTTCAGAGTACCCAAGAAGAGGTCCACCATTTCTCTCTCCACAAGCGGTGGTTGAACACGAGCAGCCAATTCTCTCCATCTCTGCACATACCCTCTAAAGGATTCATTCTCCGCCTGAGATAATTCTTGCAAATGCACGCGACTAGGAGTCATATCCAGGTTGTAGTCGAACTGCTTCATGAAGGCATTGGCTAAATCCGACCATGATTTGATAATATCACTCTTCAACTGCATGTACCAATCCAAAGATGCTCCGAGCAAACTATCTTGGAAACAGTGAATCATAAGCTTGTCATTGGTAACATGTGAAGTCATTCTTCTGCAGAACATAACCAAATGTAGCTTCGGACAACTATCCCCTTTGTACTTCTCAAAATTGGGCATCTTGAACTTTGGAGGCATCACAAGGCCTGGCACCAAACACATGCTCGAAGCATTCAGGTCAAGAGTCTTCTTACTTATCAGGGTAGCAACCTGATCCTCCAACAGCTGGAATCTTCTCATATCCTCAACAGTCCTTGGGTCCTCAGCATTAACCTTCGGAGCATCCCTCTGACGATCTGGCATAGGGAAAGTGAAACGCTGATAGTTTGTGTCACGGAGAGAAGATGCATCTCTGTCTCTGACAGGAATCTGCACAAGCCGGGCTTGGGCAACATTATTCACCGGAGTCCTCTGAACATTGCCCTCTCCTCTAGTCATAGCTATTATGGCTTCCATGAACTGACTCAACTGGTTCTTCAACAATTCAAACTCTACCCTGGTAACAAACTGATTCTGCTCTGTGGAGTTCATGATCTTTCCGGAAACTGACTCAAGTCCAATGCGAATGTCGGGAAATCAACTGCAGAGTTGGACAAACGAAGGGTAAGCTCTCTGTTCCGGCCGAGGATGGACATGCAAGCATGAGATGCACATGAAATGCAATGCAAAATGCAACAAACACAGGATCACAGCCCCCACAAAGCTCTGATTACTGCTGCGCTGCTAACGGGATAAGTTTGCTCTGACGAGAGAAAACCAAAATACCGGGTAGGCTGGAAGTCAATTTTCCTGCAAAAACCCTACCACTCACGGGTATGGACCTAAACTGACACAGGTTCGACATCTTATGCGTTCATCAGCGTCACAGACTTTCAAGAATGATGATACGATACCCAGAAGGTGTGGCATCATCATCTCTTGAAGCAGACTCACTCGGCTGAATCACAAGTGATCGGTCCCCATAGTCGACAATCCTCCAAACCAACAACCCCTCAAGCCCACAGGGCTGGAAAAGAAGTCAACCGGGAGAACCTCGTATGAGCGTGGATTTCATGAGACACTAGTACCTGCAAAGCAAGCACGCGCCCACTAATTTCCACAACTAATGCTAAGTGCACTCAAGCCTGGGTCTAGCTTTTCACTCATCAGAGCTCCCCTCCCACAACAGCACAATAGCAACAGATAAAACTAATAGTGCGGGAAATGTAAATACAGTAATATACAAAATACAACACAAAATAAACACCCACGGACAAGCAAACAAGCGCTAGGATTGACTCTCGAAGGGACGTTGGATCCCCAGGAAACTATCGCAGTCCCCAGCAAAGTCGCCAGCTGTCGCTACTGCGAAAAAAACGAGGCCGACAATACAGAAGAGTCATCACCTTTCGTTATTTATCCCTCAGAACAGGAAAGGAAACGATCGGAAAAAACCTGACGCAAAGGTATAAGACAACGTCATCGCAACCATTGTCTGGGTTCGGGAGTCGGTTACGCAAGGGGAAGGTATTAGCACCCCTCACGTCCATCGTACTCGATGGGATCCATGCTTGTTGGTTTGTCTACAGGTGAAAAAACAATCTAGCTACGACTTCTAAATCTAAATGGAAAGAACTGACTTGATAGAGCATCGCACTCTATGCCTACGTATTCCCTTGGGAAAGTCAGAGTCAACGTAGTTCGGGAAACTACGGGGGGAGATTGCTCGCCAAGACGTCGCGTCTTGTGCCTATGTATTCTCATCTGGCATGAGAAATCAGAGCAAAACATAGTTCAGGCTAACTACGGGTAGACAGGGTGTTCTCGATCACACAGGGGTGAGAGAAGGGATTGACGATACTAGCGTACGCATTCTAGTAGTTAGGTGTATGCTGCTCGACCATTGGAGACTTAGGAGTTACCTATTTGCGGTATAACGGACGTAGTATGTTGGGGTTTAGAGGTATGGGAACCTACAGGAACTGGAACTATGGTCTGGCCTCAATTGCGCTATGGCAAGAGAAAGGGAAAATCAGTCGTCAGCAGGGAAGTCTCGATCGCACGGCAGCGAGAGAATAGAGAAGTTAATTGTTAGTGTGCTTGCTAGGATATCGCATCCTATGCCTACATATTCTCGTCTTGCACGAGAAATCAGAGCATCTGTAGTTCAGCCAACTACAGCAAAACAGGGAAAAAGGGAGAAGGGAGCTCGCTAGGATATCGCATCCTATGCCTACGTACTCTCTTCTGGTACGAGAGATCAGAGCAAACGTAGTTCGGCGCTAACAAAGAGGAAGCAGGCGTAACACCTAAACGGGAAGGAACTCGGGACACACACGCAAGAACCTAAGACGTAGGAGCGAGTGCATCGTATGTCACCCAAAGGGTGCCACACTAGACACTCTAGACGATTGAGAGGAAACCCTTCAACCACCATTTCTTACGTATCTAACGCTACAACTCACAACACTCGACAGTTGCACAAAGACTTGAATAAGAAAGACGATGTTGAACGAAGCGGCTCCGTTGGCTCCTGACACGTGCGCAAGCTCCATTCCAATCTTCTCCCCTTTGGATCCTTGATGAGGATGCTCGAATCAGAACCAATGTAACGCTTAGACCGTCATGGTTCGACTTATAAGAGAAATCGAACTCTCAGAGGTAGCGTGTTGATCTCCGTGTCAAAGACAAGATAGAGAAATAATATCGAAAATCATTCTCCAATTGAATCATGTCACACGGCCAGCCAAAAATAAAATCAGAGATAGCATCGGATAGAAAAGAAAATAGGGGAGGAATTAGGGGAGAAATCCAATCACAACTGGAAATAATATGCTACTCCTAAAATACGGCAATTAATTTCTACTAGAAAATATTCTAAAGAAATATAAAGAAAATGCGTATGAAAAATAGCATAAAAATTCTATCCTAAAACTCTATAATATCCTAAAGAAAATAGAGTGAAAATTCTATACTAAAATCTATAGTAAAAATATGCATAATATTCTAAACTATAAAAATATGCTAAGGAAATATATCTAAACTATAATTCCTAAGAAGAAAAAATAGAAAAAAAAATAAAACTATAATTATTACATGCACATGTCCAATACAAGAGAAATTTAAAAAAAAAGTAAGGGGAAGGGGTACAGCCTAAAAACTAGAGTGTAAGGCAGTAAAAATAAACTCTGGGCCCAACCCACAATACAGTATCCAAAAAAACAAAAAAAACAAAGGGGAATGGGGGGTGCGCGCAGGGAAATAGGGTGTAGTCAATAATCTCGTTGGGCCCAGCCCAACACCATGACAGCCAGCAAAAGAAACAAGGGACGGGGGGGGGGGGGGGGGGGGGGTGTTTGCAAACAGAGGGGTATGGATCCAAAATTGAAACAATTAGGCCCAAGATCCAGCCCACCGACCCTTCCTCTCCCTCCTTCTCTCAATCTCCTCACTCAGAAACCCTAGTTTCTTCTCCCCCCACACTCCGTCGCCGTCGTTCTCAATCCCTCCGTCTCACCTCCGTTTGTTCCAAAACAAAACCTCAAATCCAATCACCAACTTCCCCTCCTTTCTGCATCCAATATTCAACAACATCTTTTCATGTCCGTTTCTGGTTCAAACCGTGGTTTCGTGGTGAAGCTGATGCATGTCGAGTTTATTGAAGATCTGTGAGGATGATGAAGCAGATCTTGAAATGTATAAAGAACTGATGAAAGTTCTTGACGATTTATGAACATAATGAAGAAAACAGTGAAGATCTTGAAGATCTTGATGGACAGTTGAAGGTTTGCATGGACGAAGTTCTTGATGAAGAATCTGGGAAGAACGGATGAGTGTGATGAAGGTGGAACGAAGATCTGGAAAATTTGATGTAAGAACTGATGAATGTTCTTGGAGAACATTGATGCATCTTCATGAGATCTGGAAACGCATGAAAAATTGGATGAAGTTTGGACAAAGATGATGAAGATCATGGACCTGTACGAAGATCATGAGGATTGGTGAATCTCTGAAGTTTACTGAAGATTCTTGAAATTTCCTGGAAAAAGTATGAGGATCTGGATGCAGGTTTGCTGAACATTGAGCGAAAACGATGAACATTCGAAGGATTTTCTGGAAAAGTTTGTTGAATGATGAACGATCTGGATGAATGTTCTTGAGGATCTTCACGAAGAAGATGAAGATCTTGAGGATCCATGAAGATCTTCGAATTTCTGGAGAATGAACCATGAACACGATGAGTTTGAAGTTGTCGGCGAGGAGTTTGAAGTTTCCGACGACAGTTAGGGGCTCCGATGATGGTTACCGGTGACGGTTATGGAGTTACCGGCGAGCCTCCGGCGAAGACCTCCGGCGCTTTCATGCCGGCCGGTGAGGAAGTGAGTGGGTGGCACGCGTGGAACGCGTGGCAGTGTGCATGGGAGTGAGAGTGAGGTGGGGACACGTATGGGTAGGCGTGGCAGTGATGTGTCAGGTGGGAGAGAGAGATAAACACGTGTGGCTTCTTATACTGTGACATGTGGCGCAACCTGGGATCCGTGGGCCTCCAAAACGTGGACATCTGGCCCACTGAAATTTGATTAATGACTAAAACCACTCAGACTTAGTCAATGGACTCCAATTAATTCATTTAATGATGATTAAGATGATTAAAATTCAATTAATGCCAAATGAAAATGGATTAACTCTGGACTCAAATTAATATTCTAATTAACCTAATTAACATGCTAATTAACTAATCTGCTAATTAATACTACTCTACTTTAAAATGAAGATTAATATCCTAGTTAAACATCTAAAAGTTAAATCTATTAACATCTAAACCAAATTAAGTCTAAAAAAAACTCTATAAAATCTACTAGTATCTAAACCAATTAATATCTAAAAAGAGATTTAAATCTATCAAATATCCTATTAATTTTTAAAATGCAACAATTAACATCTAGAACAATTAACATCTAAAAGGAGAAGAATTTAAAATCTATTTAAAATTCTGAAAAAAGAATTATCCTATTAAAACTATTTTAAAAAATCTATTTAATATCTAGAAAAAGCAATTAAATCTATTAAAATCTATTTAAAAAGTCTGGAAAATAAGGGAACAAATCTAAAATGCAAGGAAGGTCAATTAAATCGATTAAAAAAGGATGTGCGAATACAGCGAAATAAACGGTAAAAACCGGACACCGAAATGTCCTCAAAAAATAACAGCGAGAGCTGAAAACACCGGGACGGGCACAAATTCTCAAAATAAATCCTCGTATTCGAACTGGCCTGAAATGCCTGAAACGCCAAGGGAGGGCTGTAATCCCGATAAAATCAATCTGACTGAAAAAATGCAATGTATGCGGTATGCAAATGCACCATGCAAAATGAGTCGAAACATAAGCCAAATGCGATAATTGGTTGGTCAAATTTTGGGGTGAAACAATAAGCTAGGTTGTTATCTCTTTGTTTCAGGTGTATCTCCTGAGAATCGACATCGGTGCCATTATGGTATCCAGATCTTGGCAACTAATGATTCCTCTTAGCCCGAGTTGTATCCAAACCCTGGCTTATTCCCTAGCAGTGTCGTTGAACTTCGGTTGGTGGTATTCTTTTGTCCGTTGAGTATCCAGACTCCAATAAATTTCTAATGGGTATTTTCTCTTGATCCAGCGAGTGTTTAGACTCCAGTAATTTTCCTTTCTCCGTTGAGTATCCAGGCTCCGGTCATCTACGTCGAGCATCCAGGCTCCGGCTTCTCCGTTGAGTATCTAGACTCTAGTGAATTTGCAATTGGTATATTCTTTCGTCCGTGGAGTATCCAGACTCCAGTCAGTTCTGTTGGGTATCCAGACTCCGGTAAGTTTCATATTTGTGATGATTTTCTATGTCCGTCGAGTATCCAGACTCCGGTAAGGTCAGTGTGGTATCCAGACCCTGATAAGTATACTTGTGATGAATTCCTTAGTCCATTGAGTATCCAGACTCCGGTCAATTTTGTTGAGCATCCAGGCTCCGGTTTACTTTCGTTGAGCATTCAGGCTCCGATTTATTACGTTGAACATCCAGGCTCTGGTTTATTACATTGAGTGCTCAGACTCCGGAAAATCTCCAATTCAGGATGAATTCCTTATTTTACGTTGAGCATCTAGACTCCGACTTCTCCGTTGAGTATCCAGACTCTAGTGAATTTCTAATTCGTGATGTAGTGCTTTGTTCGTTGTGCATCCAGGCTCCGATCAATTTTCGTCGAGTATCCAGACTCCGGTAAATCCCCAGTGAAGTTGCTTATTACGTTGAGTATTCAAACTCCGTCTTTTATGTTGAGTATTCATACTCCAGCTTTTACGTTGAGTATTCAGACTCCGACTTTTACGTTGAGTATTCAGACTCCGACTTTTATGTTGAGTATTCAGACTCCGGCATTTACGTTGAGCATTCTGGCTCCAGTTATTACGTTGAGCGTTCTGGGTCCGGTTATTCTGTTGAGCATCCAGACTCTGGTCATTTTCATTTAGTATTCAGACTCCGGCAAATGATGCCTCATTTTGCTCGTTGAATATCAAGATTCCGACAACTTGAAATGTTACTTTTCAGACCATGGCACAATTTTGATGGACGAGTTCATCTTATTATGTGGTTCCCCAATAGAGTTACGTGGTTAAGTTCCTCTTTTTTTTCCCTGCCAGAGTTGTTTGGTTAAGCTTCTCTTTTCCCCAGCGGAGTATTTTTGTGATCAGAGCAGTTATCTCCGAAGGTTCTTGTTTGCAGTTTTATTTTCTACAGTTGGCAAATTTCCGCGTTTGTTGGTATTCAACCATCTTTTACCTTGATTGTTTGAAAGTCGTTCGCTTTTCACCCAGTCAGGTCCAAGTGGCTTGAATAGGGGTAGCTGTTGTACCCCAAAATTTTCCCAACCTTTTTCTTTACTTGGCTTTTGTTTCATTTCATTTTCTTCTAGCATTTGCATTGCATATCATTGTTCATTTAACAGGGGATCAAGAGAGGTGTGCCTAGCAAGAGGAGGTTACCAAGAGTTTTGAGCCTATGTAAGGGGTTTTACTCAAGAATGAATGCTCATCAAAGTCATCAAGAGGTGGTCAGTGTTCTTTGAAAGAATTGATGGGTATATGTGGATTAGCTCCTAACTTGGAGGCCAATTGAAGATTATCAGAGGATTGTGAATTCATGATTATGGATAGGGGATGTTAAGGAAGCTCATTGAAGGCTTTTAAAGCCATGTTTGAGTTTATTCAAGTTGTTGTGTCATGTGTGAGAGGCCACAGTCAAGAGTGGTGCATCTAGGGTTTTCATCTGGTCAACCCTCAGTCAATTGTGAAATTGAAGGAGATTAAGACTCAATTACAAGTCTTTGTGATCATGGAATGTTGTGTTGAGATTTCTAATATATCATTTCAAGATCAAATAAAGAAGAATCAAGAGTGTGAGAAGTTACTAAATTAAGGTTCTCAGTGTAAAATCCCCTGTTTAGTGTCCAACTTCAAGATCACATATCTCAAGATACAAGTCTCATCTCATCTTGACCCCAACATGAAACTTGTAGAGAATTTTTCTAGATTTCTTTTGATTACTAGAAGTATTTCATCTGATTTCTAGAACTCAAGTTATGATGCTGGCAAGTTACAGATCCTCATATGAATGTGACTTTGGTCAACAAAAGTCAACCAACTTCCAAGACACTTTTGACCTAGAAGGATGTTTCCCCTTACTTTGACCCAAACATGAAAGTTTTTCCTCATGATCTTAGGTTTCCAAAAAGTACTAGAAGTATTTCATCTGATTTGTAGAGATCAAGTTATGAAGCTTGCAAGGAAGGGGTATTTTGGGAAAGTAAGATTACAGGTCATTTTCATTATAGGTCCATTTCACCATTTTGCACACCTCAAATGGAAATCTTTCCAACATCAAACTTGATCCAAATGGGGTAAATTTCATCACCAAGCCATTTCATGTCATGGTTGAAGCTTGGATTAAAGAATTGGTGGAGAAATTTCCATGGAAAAAGCTTTAAAGGCCATAAAATGCAATTAATTGATTTTTAATCATTTCAAGGCAACCTTGTGCATTTTTTGAGTTCACAAATCATTCTAAGAACAATGCCAATTTTGGATTTGCAAATTGAGCTCTTTTTCATGCCCATTTTCATGCTTGCTTCACCATGAAGTAATACTTTCAAATTCCACCACAAGATCAAATTGAGGAACAATTCTTGGCCATTGGATCATTTCACATTGCCAGCAAGCTAAATGAATGAATTTCCAAGTCTTTCCATGCGTAATTTAAAGCTTACAACACAAGAAAAATTGGATTTTAATTAGACCTAAAACAACTTTGATTGGGCCTCAATTCCCTCCAAATCCATTGTATATAACTTCAGCATCCTTCACACGCCTTCAGAAGTGAATTTGGTGAAGAATTACTCAAGAACACAATTGCAAAAGCTCAAAGAAAAGTGGAATACGAATTTTGAGATTCATCCAATTTCAAGCCAAATCAAGCACATCTAAAGCTTCAGGGAGGATTGTGGAGTGTTTCTGGTTTATTTTCATCAAGCTTCATCAAAGTTTCAAGGTCCAACGGAGCTATTCGGTTAGGTAAATTCCAAATCCAAATTTCTCTCTGTTTATGCATCTATCTTGCGCCATTGTTGGTTTGTGCTGAAGTCCTACTCATGTAGGCAATTTCTGGTTCATAAGTTTGAATGTTTGGTGACATTTCAGTGTGATGCTTGAATTTTATTTTCTTCGATTTGACTTGTTCTTGCTTGATCAATGAAAACGGGTGGTGGATTTAAGATCTACATGACCTGGAGATCAATTTTGACTATTCATTTGTGCGTTTTGGTGAAGTTGAGTTCCACCTAAGTTTTTGACTAACTGGAGAAGATGACCGGAGCCGCCGTGCTCCGGCCACCTGGTTTCTCGCTCTTTCTTTCATATTGAAATCTTTCCTGAGCCACGTGTTAATGTTTGTGCCATTTGATTTGATGACCAGTAGATCCAACAGCTTAGTACATGCCTCACCGTGCACTTCTTTTGACTTGCCTCACGTGATCATCCTAAAACTCAGTGTTTCACTTAAACGCTTCTCGGACTGGGCTATTTTACTTTTGGCACCCCCCAGCGTGCAGGCCCAATATTTCAACATAGTTTTGTTGCTATTTACACCATGCCTTTCTCTATTTTTTATTTTTATTTCTTTTTCTCTTTTATTTGGCATCTGTTTAGAATTAATTCATTAAAAAATATTCCTCCAATTGATAAACTTCCCCAAAAATACTTTCTGGACAATTTGAAATGTCTTTTATTTTTTAGAATTTTTATTTTATTTTTTTGAATTATTTTTTCATTTAAAAAAGAATTAATTAATTGGAGGTGTTTTGTTTGGATTAATTTTTGACATTGTTTGGTTCTTGATTTGTTTCTCCCTCTTCCTTTTGATCCAATGATTGAAAATCAATCCTCATATCCACGATGAGTTGAGTGATTTTTGAGGACCATTTTTCCCCTGTTTCATTGACTTTGGTTTGACTTTTACCTTGCTTGTGTTGACCCTCGATAACCCTCTCTCAAATTGGTGCATCCATGTGAATCAATTTCTTTGATGATGATTTGAGATGAATTTGGTTATGATTTTTTGGCCTCTGTTTGCCAACATGTTTATGTACTTGTGACATTTTATTTGGCCCTTTTTAAATCATTTTATTTGTCTTGGAAATGACTTTGATGGATCCTTTGAACCTTCAATTCCTTTTTGTTCATGTTGCTAACATGTTAAGGTTGCTGGTTGCTCAATTTTAGGTTATGACATGGTGTTTTGCTTGTTCAAACTTGTGATCGTTTTGGAGTTTCCATTTTGGGTTTCCATGTGTAGCATGTTTGCCTTCTTTTGTGTATATGCTTGCATTTTTTTTGGTATGTTTGCCTTTTCTTTTGAGCACTCTCTTCTCATCCTCCATTCTGTCCCATGACCTTGGAGTCTCATTTAAGTTGGCTTAGTCCCTCCTGAGGAGGTACTTGAAGCATACCTAAAATGATGAATCCTTAAGGACTTCTTTATGCTTTCTTTTGCACTTTGTTTGTGATGCTTATGGTTGAGTGCATATTATGAGTTCCTTACTGTCCTCATATAGCCTCCCGTCCTCACTTTCTTTTAGGATTTCCTTTTTTTTCTTCTTTATGGCATTGTGGTTGATGTTGTTTGGTTTAGGTCATTTCATCCCTCTTTTGGTGCATTTTGTGTGATTTTATTCTTGTTATGTGATCTTATTTTGTGCATTTCTTTCTCCTTTCTTCTTTTGTATTTTCATATGCATGCTTGAGGTTGAGATGAGCTTGTGGAGGCTACTGCCCCACACATATTTACTCCCTCACTTTCATCCTATTTGTGCATTCTATGTTTGTATAATTGCATTTTCATGTTCATTTCTTCTTCTTCTTTTGTCTTCTTTCCCTTAGGATCTCTAATCTCTCTTCTTCAAGAGAGGTTATGATAGACATTAGGTGCTAAAACCTTGCATGATAACATTAGGTAGTCCCCTTTTGTATCCCAATTCTAAGGACACTTTGCATGACAACTGTTAGGATTGAGTTAGTCTCCCTTTAATGTGTCCTTTCTCTTCTCGTCTTCAAACATTTTTAAAACACATAATAAAGGCTAATGAATATCGTACGCTACGAGCCTTAAGCTATTTGGGAAATGATGATTGGGTGGTTGCCTCTCAATTGTCTAGAATGTTAGTATATGTCCTTTGGACGATATGTGATGCATTCGCTCCTAAGTCATAGTCTCTAGCACGACATGAGTTACAAATCAAATTCAAAACACTTCTTCTCTAAAAAACACAAAAAACACTTCAAATATTTTTCTTCCTTCGGGATCTTAATAATGGAAAATCTTTTCAGATAAAAGAGTATTGTTAACTCTTATTTTTATCACAAAATGGTAACCCCTCAGTCTCCAATGGTCGAGCTGCATATGCCTAACTGCTAGAACTAGTTGTTAACCCTACTCGGGTAAAAAACAATTGAACTAACCAGTGTTCTTGTTAGCCCGAACTACGTTTGCTCTGATCTCTCATACCTGTTGAGAGTATTGTCGCTACTACAAAAATAAGGTGTCGGCAAAGACAGAAGAGTCGCCATCTTTCGTTATTTATCCCACAGGAGGGAAAGGAAACGATTGGAACAAACCTAGCGAAAAGGTATAAGACAAGGTCATCGCAACCAAGTCTGAGTTCGGGAGTCTGTTACGCAAGGGGAAGGTATTAGCACCCCTCACGTCCGTTGTACTCAACGGGATCCTTGCTTGTTGTGTTTATCTGACGGGTTGTTTAACTATCTACCTATCAAGGCTGGCTCAAAAGAAAAGAAAATTGACTCGGCAAAGCATCGCGCTCCGTGCCTACGTATTCCCGTCTGGAACGAGAAATTAGAGCCAACGTAGTTCGGTTAACTACGGGTTAAGGGGGAAGGTTGCTCGCCAAGATATCGCATCTTGTGCCTACGTATTCTCATCAGAGAAATCAGAGCGAACATAGTTCGGGCTAACGAAACACAGGTTGATTCATCTGTTTTTACCTGAGTAGGGTTAACAAACAGTTCCAGCAGTTTGGTGTATCCAGCTCGCTCGTCGGAGACTTGTGCGTTACCGTTTGTGGTAGAACTGAGAGTTAACAACACACTTTTTCTGAAAACATTTTCCTTGAATTAAGAGCCCACGGGGCAAAAAGAGGTTTGAAGGTTTTTTTTTTATTTTACGGAAAGAAGTGTTTTTTATAGATGTTTGTAATTCGTACTGCACTAGAGAATATGACTTAGGAGTGAATGCGTCGCATGTCACCCAAAGGATACCATACTAAACATCCTGATTACTGGAAGGAAACCCTCCAATAATCATTTCCTTAGTAGCTTAAGGCTGGTAACGTACTATACCGACTTGCCTTTATTACGTATTTTACTGTTGTTTTGGAGATGAGAAGAAGAAATAACTCTATAAGGGAAACTATCAAGCATCCTACTGTTGTCATGCAATGGATTCATCCTATTGGGTGAGTTTGAAACAGGGAACTCCTGAATATTATCATGCAAAGGTTTCAACCTAAAAGTCTATCATCACTATCCTTATCAAATAAAGTGAGAAACCTAAGGGGTCATGTCAAAGGTAAACACCAGCAAAAATCATTAAGCAGATGAGTACAAAGCTATCAAGCTACTGAGATAAAGACATGTAAATATGCTATGCATCGGTACAAGCAGAGGGAGAACACTCAACTTCTAAGAAAACAAGCTAAGAGAACAACAAAAACAATCAAGCAAAGGGAACAAACAAAAACAATCAAGCAAAGGGAGGGTCACCTCAACCTTTCAGTGCAGTCATGCTCCTAAGCTTAACCTATTCTATATATAAACATATCCTAATGCATCAAGCAATTTGCAAATAAACAACCACACCATAATGCATCAGGAAAGGAGAAATAGTCTGGAAGAGCAACAAAGAAGTCATCCCAAGGCTACATCCAGTTGATGTGTGTCAACACATGAGTGCATCAAAGGCTCAACCTCTTGAGGAATGCACAGAGCACTTCCTAAGGAAGGCCAGGCTCTCCCAAGAGGGATCCTATGTCAATAGGACAGATAAAGAAATTGGGGTAGATCCTAGATGTCAATCTAAGGTGTTAGCTCAATGTGCATCAGCACAGGAGTCCATCAGAGGCTCCACCTCTTGAGGAATGCGCAGAGCACTTCCTAAGGAAGGCTAGGCTCTCACAAGAGGGATCCTATGTCAATAGGACAAAGAATGATTTAGGGAATGAACCTAGATGTCAATCTAATACACTTGATTAATGTGCATCAGCACAGGAGTCCATCAGAGGCTCAACCTTTTGAGGAATACACAGAGCACTTCCTAAGGAAGGCCAGGCTCTCCCAAGAGGGATCCTATGTCAATAGGACAAAAAAAGATGGGTAAAGAACCTAGATGTGCATCAGCATAGGAGTCCATCACAGGCTCCACCTCTTGAGGAATGCACAGAGCACTTCCTAAGGAAGGCCAGGCTCTCCCAAGAGGGATCATATATCAATAGGACAACGAAAAGATTTATGATGGGAGGCATGGTGAAAACCTAAGGAATTCACCAAGGCACTCAACCAAATTCATTTGATTAAGAAATGATGGGAAGCATGGTGTATACCTAAGGTATCGACCATGGGAGAATTATGAGCAATGCAAAGCAAAGCTAGAAGGGGAATCATCCTCCTAAAGGTTTTAATGGAAACCCTAATAATTAGTTGCTAGGATCACCTAACCAAATGGATTCAAAAGCTCTATCAAAGCTTAAAAATTGTTCTAAATAGGTGTCTACCTATGCTCTATTCTATCAAGAAGGACTTAGAAGTCTAAAGTTAGCTAAAGATCACCTTAGAAGCTAAACTATGAGGTAAGCTAAGTTAGGATCACCCTAAACACAATCAACTCGTAAATTCTAGGAAAAATACTAACATCAATCCTAAAAGGCTAGGAAAAATCCTAAGGCTTTCTAAGTGTGTTAAGGAATCATGGTACAAAATCCAGAGCCAAGACCTAAGTCTAAAGGTTCTAAACAAATTCTATACTTAATGGTATGCTTAAGGGAATCCACAAGGGAAAAGTCCTAGAAATCTATCTCAAACCTATACCTAAAAGTTTCTAAAAAACCAACGAAAAATCATATAACTCTATCAAGATGTCTAAAACAATTATGCAAAAAATCATAACTAAATTTAAATCCATGAGCTAGTACAAAAATCAGCAAGGAAATCAATCATTTTTTACATTTTTAATCATCTAATAAAAATGGAAAAATGGTATTAAATGGAAATTTAACCAAAAATTCAATTAAATTGCACAAAAAAATTAAAGGACATGGCAAGAATCATTCATGATTTTTTTCATTATTTTCTAGCAATTATTTCTATTTTTCTTGAATTAAAAATAATCAATGCATTAAAAGAAATAAGAAAAATGAATTAAAAGAATTAAAATGCAAGAAAATAACATGACTATCAGATCACAAGACCGGTCAACAGATCTGATGCTTCCCAGCGCGCCATGTAGGCAGTCAAAGCTCAACACAACAATGCCAATGGATCCTGACCATCAGATTAGGTCAAGGTCTAATAAATTAAAGGTTGTGAGGGAGGTGGCCAAAACGCCGCATTTCATTAAACGGGCTGAGGCGAAATCATGGCCACACACACTGAAGACTGGTCAAGCCATCCTAAGACCCACACACTGCCACGTATGCAAGTCAAACTCAAGTTCAAAATGAGATGGAATCTGATCCACACGATGGGGAGACTAGTCAAGTTCTTACACAGATCCTAAGGTCACTATTTGAACTGAGGAAATGGAGGGATATTTCACAGCTCGCCGGAGAAGATGGACCAGGCGGTGGCTCCGGTCATCTTCTTCGGCCACCAAAAAAACGCAGAGGTTCACAAAATGCCAGAACTTGGGATTTTCTACACCGAAATGCTCGCCTTGATGCCTAGACCATTAATCTGTTATTCTATTTACCTTTTCTCGCCTAAATCCCTCAAAATGCAAGCCAACCAGAAAATATGCACTTCTAAGAATCATCACAATCGAGTACAAAACCTATCTAGAATCCATCTAGGCATCATCACTAACCTAACCACATGTTTAGTCTAACCTAGTTGTGCATAAATTAAGAGCAATGGTGAATGGAAGAAACCTGATCAGAAGCTTCAAATGTGGCACTCTCAAGTATGAATCCTTGCTCCAAATGATGCAGAATAAATCAGTGCTCAATGCTGGATCAATCTTAATGCTTGACTCTTCTTGATTTTGCTTCAAACTCCAAACTCGAATCTCACTCTTCAAGCTTCAAAATCTCAACTGTTCTAACAGAATTTCCCTCCAAATTGCATCCCTTTTCATATGAACTCCATCTAGAGTTTATATAGATGATGTTTGGATCAATCTCTGGCCCAATCATGGCCCATTCAATCCATTTCAATTTTCAATTTTTCCTTCCAAAACTGATTATGGCAGCCACAAAAAACAACCTCGTTCTCCTGCCAATTGTGTTAAAATTCTCTTGTGTATGGTGGTGAGGATGAAGGGTCAAGATTAATTCCTTAATTCCAATCAATGGTGTGTGTAATTGATGTTACTTCAATCTTAAGAAACCTTGGATTTGGCCATGAAACAAACTTCAATTTGAAATTCTACCAATGCCAATGTGTTCCAAATATCATTTACATTCAAAATTTGCACATATTTGCAATATTTTGAACTAATATGAATTATTTTGCAATTTTTCTTATTTTAATGCCTTTAATGGTTCATTCATGAACATTTCTTCACACACTTCTCATTCTAATCCATGTCAATGTATTCTTGATGCTTGGTGGAGTAAATAACCGCATTTTGAACAACTTTCAAGTTGGTCAAATCTTCATTTGAGGTGTGTAAGATGGTGAAATTGACCCATAATCAAAAATGGCCTATAATCTCAACTTCCCAAAATGCCCCTGTCTTGTAAGCAATGTATCTTGAGTTCTACAAATCCAATCATGGACTTCTAGTACTTTTTCGAAAGCTACGAAGATAAGGAACAACATTCATGTTGGCCAAAAGGTCATGTGAAACTTCCTTCTAGGGAAAAAGTGTCATGCAAATTGGTTGACGTTTAAGCTCCAAATTCACATTCATCTGATGACCTGTAACTTGTCTGATTCATGACTTGAGTTCTATAAACCCTATCAAGGACTTCTAGTACTCAAATTAAAGCTATGGTCATGCTCTAAAATAATCATGTTGGGGTCAAGGTGAGATGAAAGTCACATATTGAGTTATGTGGCCTTGAAGTTAGGCACTAAGCCAGGGGATTTTACACTGTCAAACTCCTCAAACTCTTGATTCATGATGAGTTGACCTTGGAATCATCCCTTGGGCATCTTAATACATCGATCCATGATCACATGGCCTTGTAATTAGGTTTCAACCTTCTTCAAATCATCTGTTGACCTAGGGTTGACCAGATGAAACCCTAGTTGCACCAATCTTGGTGGTAGCTTCATATACTTCACATGATGACCTATCTAGGCTTCAAAATGACTTTCAATACTTCTCCCGAGCTCCCTCAAGGCTTCAAGTCCATCTATATTGATTTAGAATCATCTGATGGCCTCCCACAACCCTCAAGTTAGGAGATATGCATTCTTGTCTTCAACCACTTCTCTGAGGATCTTTGACTTCTTTGATGAGGATATTAACCCTTGAATACTTGAATAAGGACTCTCAGATAGCTTCATGACCTTGGTATCCTTTGGTTGGTAGTCATACCTCTTGATCTCCTTCACACATGTCAATGCAATGCAGATGATAATGCTAAAATGAATGCAATGAAAGACAAGCTAGGTAAAAAAAAGGTTAGGAAAATTTTGGGGTGCAACAGCTGCCCCTATTCAAACGGCTTGGACCTGACTGGGTGAGAAGCGAACGTCTCTCAGACAATCAAGGTAAAAGACGGTTGAATACCAATAAACCCGGAAATTTTCCAACCGCACAAGTAAACGATACTCTGATTGGTAGGAAAATATTCGGAAACTGAAATGCTAGTTGCACGGAAACTTGCTGGTAAATGATTAATCTCAAATCTCCGTCAGGATGATAATCTGATTTCACTGTAGAACTTCTTCCACAAGTCGTCAAGGGATCACTGGTTACACGGTAACTGGTGAAGGATTGATCTCAAATCTCCGTCAGAATGATCATCTGATTTCGCTGTAGAACTTCGTCCTCAAGTCATCAAGGGATCACTGGTTACACGGTAACTAGTGAAGGATTAATCTCAAATCTCCGTCAGCATGATCATCTGATTTCGCTATAGAACTTCGTCCTCAAGTCATCAAGGGATCACTAGTTACACGGTAACTGGTGAAGGATAACTGACATTACCGTCAGGCATTCTGTGTCACAGCAGAAGAACTCCTTTGGACTTATCGGGTCATTAGGAACGTTTGACAATCTCGGTCGGACTTCGTCAGTAAGTCAATAAGGGATTACTGGTTACACGGTAACTGGTGAAGGATAGTCGATTATGCCGTCAGGCATTCTGCGTCAGAGCAGAAGAATTCCTTAATGTCACCTCTGGACTCGTCAGGTCGCTGGACGTTTGACAATCAAGTCGATTATGCCGTCGGGCATTCAAGGAAATTCTCGGGCGTCAGCCGGACTTCGTCAATAAGTCAATAATAGAATCCTTGGTCAATCATGAACCAATAAAGATATCTAATCTCTTGCCTTCAGGCACTCCGCGTTATCATAGAGGAACTTCTTCGATATCACGGTCGAACTTCATTAGTAAGTCATGGGATAGAATCCTTAATCAATCATGAACCAATAAGGATATCTAATCTTTTGCCTTCAGGTACTCCGCGTCAGCTAGGAGAACTCCTTCGAAATTACAGTCGGACTTCGTCAGTAAGTCAGGGGGAGTTTGGCACTGTTGTCGGACTTCAATCATCAAGTCTTTAAGGGAAATTTCAACTTCTATGTTTGAAACCTACTGGGGATGACACTTCTCCGTTGGGAATTTTAGAGAACTATCAAGTAACTCTGCTATGGGGATTTAGGAATCATCCTGGACGAATACACTCTGTTAAGGAATTCAAGAATCATCTTGAACAAACTACTCCGCTGAGGAACACCTGCACACAAGAACGGTACCCACCTAGCTCATGTTTCACATGCATATGTTTGTCCATGGCGTAATGCTCCATACGATGGAAATGCTACGCGTTTAGGGTGAATGTTATGCAATCATGAAAAATCCTACGACCAACTCAGCAAAATAAATGCTGAAGAGAGAACCCTCCTGTCAAGGAGAAAAAACCATCCTGATGGGGAGCAGGAATCATTCTGCCGAGGAGAAGAAATCACACCAATCTCAATTGGACTTAACTTGGGGAAACGAACCTCAGACGACTTTCCACTGGGAAACAAAGTTCAACGAGAACCTGTACTTGCTCAACTGGGCGCACGAACCACAAACTGCTGAGGAAATGATGTCAATCGCAGAAATAAACTGCACGGCCTTCGCAGATAGAATCTTCCTGGAGATACAGACTCCGATGGGGAAGTATAGCACCAGCTATTCAATACTCTCTCCTGCTGGAGAAGATAAACAATACCCTGAACGGCTTCCAAGGACTCGGCTCTCTTGGAGGACTGCAAACTCGGCCGAGGGTAGACAACCAGACACTGGAATAAATCCTACCTGTCGGGGAGAACAAACTCTGTGGGGAATTTCAACTCTGCCGGGGACTTCAGTCTAAACTATGGAGAGCTGAACACTTACGGATAGTCTTCTATGAGAAAATTGCATGTTGACCCCCTGCTGGGAACGAGTATACACCTTTGCGTATGACTCAGCTGGGGATATGATGATCCTTCATAGGATGCATCTGGTTGGGGAGAATCTATCTCCATTTGGGGAGACACATCAATGCTCACAGCCCCATATTCAGACTCTGTGGGGAAACACAACTGAACCTGCTGAGGACTTTACTCCTGCTTGGAAAAACATGCCATGAAACAAACTCGAGATGGCTTGCCCCAGAATCTATAACGACTTCTGATAAACTCTGCAATATATGGAGAGGAACGATTCCTTCACTTTTAGCTTTTTCCCCAGCCTATGGGATCTTCGTAACATCCTTTCGAAAGGAAACCTGAGATCTCTGGCCTCTGGCGGTTTGATACGAACGGTTTCAGCGCTTTGAACCTCGCAAAGGTGCTTCAAGTTAATCTCCTTTAGGATAAGGATAACTTCAGCACTCTCGGGGTGGCTTTCCCCTGCCTTGTCATGATTTTGCCCCTCATGGGTTGATCTGTGGGTAGTACTACTCCTGGCTGCGAGAGATTCATCAAATCTCGACCTGATTTCCCCGGATTAACTGACTTCTGGAATGGCTGACTCCCATGTCGTGATCATTCGATATAGCTTGCCCCGGTTCACCGGAATGTTCTGGCGTTCTGCATCTATCCTGATCAAATCTTTCCATCGTGGAAACTTTCCCGCTGTCAAGCGCTTACTCACTAGTAAAACAAGTTGTTCTGCATAAAAAAACATATCAAATGCAATGCATATGGCAGTTTTCAAAATCCATTCCTGTTCACTGGAAAAACTTTTGTGACATAAAATGTATGAAATCATTCATTAACATGTCAACATTAATACAACGCTGTAAAGGGAATCCTTTCAAGGAGTCAGTTTCGATGCGATCTTTACCGACATATGCTTTTGAAACAAGCCTATTTCAATTAGGACTTTTAAAGGTTGTAACGTGGTCAGGTTCACGGTTTAAGAAGGAAAGGATACAGACTCAAAATTCATTTTAACCCACCCATTCTCCTTGATGTTCTCCAATCCTACGTTCAAGCTAATTCGACCTTAGCGCTCACCTTTCAAGGTTGAATGATATGAGTGGTGGTTCAAGAAATCACACCCTTTCGAAGTGACAATCACTCTCTTTTCGTCTTTCGGCGTCCGGAGCCACACCATTACGTTCTTTCTCGAGGATTTTTCTTTCGTAATCCTTTTCGCTTTTCGTTTTTCATTTTCCCCTAACTTTTTCCTGGACTAACTCTTCAGAGTTTCTTCAATTTTGAAGTCCAGCGGGGTACCCTAATTTTTGCCTAAGTCGCTTGTTCGCAAGATTCGACATAGCGGGCTTTCTTCTTTTGATTCTTTTTTTTTGTGAACAAATCGCATGACAACGGCTCGTATGACTTGTTTGAGAAGAGATTGTGACTACTTCACTCCTGATTGGCCAGGTTTAACCATCATGGTTTTTTAGGTACGACCTATAGCGGTGTGATTGATCCTTGAACGGACACTCCTTTTGTAATTAGAACGCTTGGTCAAATTAACTGACACCTACCCTGCCCCGGGTTAAGATTGAGGGTTTTCCATCTTCAGAAAGAAACTCATAACTACTAGGCTCAAATGGGTTAAAAGGGATTATCTTCCTTATATTTCCGGTGTTTGTGGATTGAAACAATGCTTGTACATCATCTACAAATTTTTTATTCAAAAGCATAGCATCGGAAGCTTACGCATCGTTGGATTTCATCATCCTCCCCGGATTCCACTTAAACAAGCGTTCAAAATAAAAGAAAGCAATATAGTGAACACAAATAGATTAGTTCAAAACATGCATATTTATTTAATTATCAATATCAATTGAAAAACAACATGCTTTACAAATGAAATTTGCAATTAAACAGGAAAGAAACTACAAATGTAAAGAAATATCATGATAAAATGCAGATTGTCAGCTTCTAGGAACTGGGCTTTCACACTTGATTTGCTGCTGAGGGGAGCGACCCTTTGAAGTCTTCAGACTCAATCAGAAGAGCGGTTGTTGTGAGGTCGACTCTGATTCGAGCTCCGATAGTTTTGATGCAATGGAGCAAGAGGTTGCTGATTCTAAACGGCAGAAACATCTGGAGACGAGGTCTGAACTAGTGAGGATTCTCTCTGTTCAGGGGCTTTCATCCTTAAGCTCGATCAAGGAACAGGAAAAAATTGCGGGCAAGGCGATTCATACTTTAAAGACCGCAGGATATACTCCTGATCTTTCTCAACTTCAGGTGAGGTAATGGGAACATCCATCTCTTTTGCATGATAAGGGATGAATTTGCCTGATGCTTTCATGTTGCCCGACACGAATTCAATTGCTCTCGAATTAATCAAGTCTTGAACCTTATGCTTAAAAGCTCTGCAGTTCGCTATGTTTTTGCCTCGGTGCTCCGGAGTGGAATTCGCAATGGGCATTTACGTTCCAGCCAGGTGGTAGTTCCTCAGTCAATGGAGCCATAAGTCGTGGTTTGGCCAAATGAAGTTGGAGCAAGAGTTGCACCAACTTGGCATAATCCAAAGGGATTGGATCGAGGATTCTGTCAGATAGTTTCATCTTTTGACCATGTCTTTTGGGGTTGTCTTGAGGAACCGGACGTGGCCGCTGACGGGAAAAGTCTCGAGCTTCACGCTGTGCAGAGAGTCTTTTATGCCTATCATGCCTTGGTGCAGGTTCTTCAAACACCTGTGGAGCAAGTATTTCGGCTACAGCTTCGGGCATTTTCTCACATTCTCTTCTGAGTACATTCCTTAACACTTCTGCCATCAAACCCACCTGACTCTTCAGCAGGTCGTTCTCCTCTTTGAGCGCATCTTGATCCCAGCGCAACGCTTGCATGTCCTTCATGAACTACCCTAGCTGGCTATGAATGCCCTTCAGTTCCGCTTGTACCTGTTCCATTGCTCGGGTCAACCTGCGACCAATCCTGAAACAACCCTGTAAAAAACAGAGGGTTAGGTAAATAAGCCAGAGGCACATGCTATGCAAAATTATTATGCAAGTGCAAATGTGTGTCTGTGCCTTGGGAGAGATTCCCCCCGATTCTAGTTTCCAAGACAAATAAAGTCTAACATCCAATCATGGAAAGAAAGCCTCATATATATCTGGAAAAAAACCCACGCGGGCAGCGTACAACTATAATCGAATACAACTGAAGCAACAAGTGTGACCCCAACCAACAAGCCTGGTGGTGGTCAGCATATCAATGCATAAAGAAATAAAAGGAAATCAAGTGCGGCTACGGGCATGAAAATCTTCCAATAACTTCTTCGTAGTGGGATGGTCAGGCTTGGTGAGCAGACCCCGGATCAACAGATCCCTCTGCCTGATGGTATCCTGGAGATCCTTGGCAACATCCCCAAAAGCACCTTCTCCTGAGCAGTCTTCCACTCTGCACCTCTTAGCATCAGCTCTGAGTTGACAATCTTGCAGGTTTGCCTTGGTTTCAACCAATCTGTATTGAACGTCTCGTCGAAGTGATGCTTTAGCCTCTATCTTCTTGTCCTTGATCTCAATCTAAACCTCTAGCTTGGCTATTTGTTGCTTCAGCTTCTCGTCTCGCTCTTTATGGTTGGTCAGAGTGTTGTTCCACAATTTCTCGAATTTGGATATCTTCATATACGCCCTATCAAAGTCTTGCTTCTTAGTGGCCAACACACTGTGCAAAACCTTCAGGTCTAATCCAAGACGTTCTTTGGAATCAGTCAGCTTAGTTAGACTTGCGCCCAAGTGGTTTATCAATTCAGTCTGCTTCTTGCAGGAGTATACGACTTCGCTCTTCTCGCTTCTAAGCTGAACAAGTTCTTTTTCCAACTCCTCGTTGGCCTTCTTCAACTCTTCCTTTTCCCACACCACCTGTTCATACATCTAGATGTCCACTGTGGTTGGTTCCTCATTCATGAGGGGAGCTGGAGGAGCGACTGGAGGAAATGGCATCAAAGACTGTTTTGCTCTAGCCTGAACCCAAGCCCGATAAGGCTCATAGGTCTGGCTGTTGCCCATACCCAACAGTGTCTTTCCTCGTCTGTGGATGTTAGTCCAAGCATGCTCTAGCTTGGTCAGCATGTCACTATCAAGCAACCCGTTAAGGTACAAAGATTCCTATACCACCTCATCCTCCGGTGGACCTCTCAAGGCGTACCCGAACTGTCTGATCAACAAGGTTAGGTTGTAGTTAATACATCCCTTACGTCCAATCAACGGAACATTAGGGAACCCACTGCAGCTATAAGCAATCTCAGTCCCAAGCGTATCCTGGTCAAACCAGGTGATGTCTTCGGATGATAAGGCCATCAGGCATTTAGGCCACTCGGCTGTGTTGGCAGAAGAAACGAAAGGACCCCTCTTGGGCATGTGGCTATCAAACCACCTGTATAACAAAGGAGTGCAGCAGGACACTATTTTCCTTCTCCTGTTCTCATTCTTGTAGTGGACAGAATGATACAGATCACCAAGCAAAGTGGGAACCGGATTCCCCGAGGCAAGCAAGTAGAAAGCATCTACATCTACAACGTCAGGAAGATTCGGGAACAACACAATCCCGTATACGCACACAGCCAAAATAACGTTGAACACGTCCCAACGACCTTTCTTAGCAAACTTCTAAGCTTTTTCCACCATAAAAGATAGAGGGAAGCCATACATCTTGTTCCTCTAAGTGAACTCTCTCTCCTCAATTCGGACTCCTCCAAATGCAAGATAGCTGCAAGGTCAGCTAACTTAGGCTCAGTGTTAACATGGTGAAAAGGCATTTGATCCTTAACAGGAATGCCTATCAAGTCAGCATACTCCTCCAGAGTAGGGGCCAAAACAAAGTTGGGAAACATGAAGCATCTCAGCGGAGCCTCATAAAACTGTAGCAACGTGTACAAACCAATAATCTCGTGGGCGGAGGGCTTGCAAACATACTTCAACAACCTCCCATATGTCTGCCTGAAATTTGTCAAAACTGTCCCATCAGCCAGGGTCTTCAAACTCAGGATGGCACTAACATCTGGTGTAGGAAATTTGTATGCAATAGTTCTCTTCAGAGTCTCCATAATGGCAAGGGAAGCAAGATCACTAGAATCAAGGATGTATGCACCTGCAACACAGACACACATTAATGATATGCATATGGAGATGCAAAAATGCAAGATGCAAGATGCAAGAATGCTAGGATGCTGCAAGAGATCAAGAGTGTTGTGCTGGGGACTGGAGAGGACCATAACTCTGCTCTGTCAAGAACAAACACATCTCTGATGATAAGAACCCTCTGATACCAATAATACTGATTCACTATCAAGAAAACCAGGTTGTCCGAAGGGCAAAGTTTCCTGCAATAACCCGACCCTGCTCATAGGTATGGACCTAAACACGGACAAGGTTCGGCATCCTATGTGGTTCCCAGTGTCACAGACTTTCACGAAATGATGATATGTTCACCATTTCTGGTTTGGCATCATCACTCCCTGAAGAGGCCTCACTTAGCTAAGTCACAAATGATCGGTCCCCAGAGTCGACAACCCTCAGATCCAACCTCCCGTCGAGCCCTAAGGGCCAGAAGAGAAGTCATCAAAGAGAATCTCGTCTGAGCATGGATTTCATGGGGACTGGTGCATGCTAAGCATACAGGTCCACCACTAATTTCCACAACTAATGTTAGGTATATGCTCAAGCCTGGGTCTGGCTTATCACTCATCAGAGTCTCCCCCCCAACAACAGTACAGCAAATAATCATATTATACAGAAAGTAAAGTGCGGGAAGGTAAAGTGCGATAAATAAATGAAAACCCAACAGATAAACACGCAAGCGCTAGGATTGGCTCGCATAGGGGATGGGAAACGGTCCCAGCATGGGAAAAGTCCCCAGCAGCTATAAGTCCCCGGCAAAGTTGTCAGTTGTCGCTACTGCGAAAATAAGGTGCCGACAAAGACAGAAGAGTCGCCATCTTTCGTTATTTATCCCAAAGGAGGGAAAGGAAACGATCGGAATAAACCGAGCGAAAAGGTATAAGACAAGGTCATCGCAACCAAGTCTGGGTTCGGGAGTCGGTTACGCAAGGGGAAGGTATTAGCACCCATCACGTCCGTTGTACCCAACGGGATCCACACTTGTTGTGTTTATCAGACGGGTTGTTTAACTATGTACCTATCAAGGCTGGCTCAAAAGAAAAGAAAATTAACTCGGCAAAGCATCATGCTCTGCGCCTACCTATTCCCGTCTGGAACGAGAAATCAGAGTCAACGTAGTTCGGCTAACTACGGGTAAAGGGGGAAGGTTGCTCGCCAAGATATCGCATCTTGTGCCTACGTATTCTCATAAGAGAAATCAGAGCGAACGTAGTTCGGGCTAACGAAACACTGGTTGATTCATCTGTTTTTACTTGAGTAGGGTTAACAAACAGTTCCAGCAGTTTGGTGTATGTAGCTCGCTTGTCGGAGACTCGTGCGTTACCGTTTGCAATAGAACTGAGAGTTAACAACAGTCTTTTTCTGAAAACGTTTTCCTTGAATTAAGAGCCCACGGGGCAAAAAGAGGTTTGAAGGTTTGTTATGTGTTTTATGGAAAGAAGTGTTTTTTATGGATGTTTGTAATTCGTACTGCATTAGAGACTATGACTTAGGAGTGAATGTGTCGCATGTCACCCAAAGGGTACCATACTAAACATCCTGATTACTGGAAGGAAACCCTCCAATAATCATTTCCTAAGTAGCTTAAGGCTCGTAATGTACTGTACCGACTTGCCTTTATTACGTATTTTACTGTTGTTTTGGAGATGAGAAGAAGAAAGAACTCTACAGGGGAAACTATCAAGCATCCTACTATTGTCATGCAATGGATTCATCCTATTGGGTGAGTTTGAAACAGGGAACTCCAGAATATTATCATGCAAACGTTTCAACCTAAAAGTCTATCATCACTATCCTTATCAAAGAAAGTGAGAAACCTAAGGGATCATGTCAAAGGTAAACACCAGCAAAAATGATTAAGCAGATGAGTACAAAGCTATCAAGCTACTGAGATAAAGACATGTAAATATGCTATGCATCAGTATAAGCAGAGGGAGAACACTCAACCTCTAAGCAAACAAGCTAAGAGAACAACAAAAACAATCAAGCAAAGGGAACAAACTAAAACAATCAAGCAAAGGGAGGGTCACCTCAACCTTTCATTGCAGTCATGCTCCTAAGGTTAATCTATTCTATATATGAACCTTTCCTAATGCATCAAGCAACTGGAAAACAAACAACCACACCATAATCCATCAGGAAAGGAGAAATAAACTGGAAGAGCAACAAAGAAATCATCCCAAGACTACATCCAGTTGAATTGTGTCAACACATGAGTCCATCAGAGGCTCAACCTCTTGAGGAATGCACATAGCACTTCCTAAGGAAGGCCAGGCTCTCCCAAGAGGGATCCTATGCCAATAGGACAGATAAAGAAATTGGGGTAGATCCTAGATGTAAATCTAAGGTGTTAGCTCAATGTGCATCAGCACAAGAGTCCATCAGAGGCTCCACCTCTTGAGGAATGCGCAGAGCACTTCCTAAGGAAGGCTAGGCTCTCCCAAGAGGGATCCTATGTCAATAGGACAAAGAATGATTTAGGGAATGAACCTAGATGTCAATCTAAAACACTTGATTAATGTGCATCAGCACAGGAGTCCATCAGAGGCTCAACCTCTTAAGGAATACACGGAGCACTTCCTAAGGAAGACCAGGGTCTCCCAAGAAGGATCCTATGTCAATAGGACAAAGAAAGATGGGAAAAGAACCTAGATGCCAGTCTAAGGTTTCAAACTTAATATGCATCAACATAGGAGTCCATCACAGGCTCCACCTCTTGAGGAATGCACAGAGCACTTCCTAAGGAAGGCCAGGCTCTCCCAAGAGGGATCCTATGTCAATAGGACATTTAAAAGATTTATGATGGGAGGCATGGTGAAAACCTAAGGAATTCACCAAGGCACTCAACCAAATTCATTTGATTAAGAAATGATGGGAAGCATGGTGTATACGTAAGGTATCCACCATGACAATCAACCATTCATGGGAGAATTATGAGCAATGCAAAGCAAAGCAAAGATAGAAGGGGAATCATCCTCCTAAAGGTTTTAATGGAAACCCAAATGATTAGTTGCAAGGATCACCTAACCAAATGGATTCAAAAGCTCTATCAAGGCTTAACAATTGTTCTAAATAGGTGTCTACCTATGCTATATTCTATCAAGAAGGAATTAGAAGTTTAAAGTTAGCTAAAGTTCACCTTAGAAGCTAAACTACGAGGTAAGCTAAGTTAGGATCACCCTAAACACAATCAACTTGTAACTTCTAGGAAAAATACTAACATCAATCCTAAAAGGCTAGGAAAAATCCTAAGGCTTCCTAAGTGTGTTAAGGAATCATGGTATAAAATCCAGAGCCAAGACCTCAGTCTAAAAGTTCTAAACAAATTCTATACTTAAAGGCATGCTTAAGGGAATCCACAAGGGAAAGGTCCTAGAAATCTATCTCAAACCTATACCTAAAAGTTTCTAAAAAACCAAAGAAAAATCATATAACTCTATCAAGATGTCTAAAACAATCATGTAAAAAATTAGAACTAAATTCAAATCCATGAGCTAGTACAAAAATCAGCAAGGAAATCAATCATTTTTTACATTTTTAATCATCTAATAAAAATGGAAAAATGGTATTAAATGGAAATTTAATCAAAAATTCAATTAAATTGCACAACAAATTAAAGGACATGGCAAGAATTAAAAGAAATAAGAAAAATGAATTAAAAGAATTAAAATGCAAGAAAATAACATGACCATCAGATTACAAGACCGGTCAACAGATCTGATGCTTCCTAGCGCGCCACGCAGGCAGTCAAAGCTCAACAAAACAATGCCAATGGATCCTGACCATCAGATCAGGTCAAGGTCTATTAAATCAAAGGTTGTGAGGGAGGGGGCCAAAACGCCGCGTTTCATTAAACGAGCTGAGGCGAAATCATGGCCACACACACTGAAGACTGGTCAAGCCATCCTAAGACCCACACACTGCCACGTATGCAAGTCAAACTCTAGTTCAAAATGAGATGGAATATGATCCACACGATGGGGAGAATAGTCAAGATCTTACATAGATCCTAAGGTCACGATTTGAACTGGGGAAATAGATGGATATTTCACAGCTCGCAGGAGAAGATGGACCAGGCGGTGGCTCCGGTCATCTTCTCCGGCCACCAAAAAAACGCAGAGGTTCACAACATGCCAAAACTTGGGATTTTCTACACCAAAATGCTCGCCTTGATGCCTAGACCACTATTATGTTATTCTTTTTTACCTTTTCTCGCCTAAATCCCTCAAAACACAAGCCAACCAGAAAATATGCACTTCCAAGAATCATCACAATCGAGTACAAAACCTATCTAGAATCCATCTAGCCATCATCACTAACCTAACCACATGTTTAGTCTAACCTAGTTGTGCATAAATTAAGAGAAATGGTGAATGGAAGAAACCTGATCAGAAGCTTCAAATGTGGCACTCTCAAGTATGAATCCTTGCTCCAAATGATGCAGAATCAATCAGTGCTCAATGCTGGATCAATCTTGATGCTTAACTCTTCTTGATTTTGCTTCAAACTCCAAACTCGAATCTCACTCTTCAAGCTTCAAAATCTAAACTGTTCTAACAGAATTTCCCTCCAAATTGCATCCCTTTTCATATGAACTCCATCTAGAGTTTATATAGATGATGTTTGGATCAATCTCTGGCCCAATCATGGCCCATTCAATCCATTTCAATTTTCAATTTTTCCTTCAAAAACTGACTATGGCAGCCACAAAAAACAACCTCGTTCTCCTGCCAATTGTGTTAAAATTCTCTTGTGTATGGTGGTGAGGATGAAGGGTCAAGATTAATTCCTTAATTCCAATCAATGGTGTGTGTAATTGATGTTACTTCAATCTTAAGAAACCTTGGATTTGGCCATGAAACAAACTTCAATTTGAAATTCTACCAATGCCAATGTGTTCCAAATATCATTTACATTCAAAATTTGCACATATTTGCAATATTTTGAACTAATATGAATTATTTTGCAATTTTTCTTATTTTAATGCCTTTAATGGTTCATTCATGAACATTTCTTCACACACTTCTCATTCTAATCCATGTCAATGTATTCTTGATGCTTGGTGGAGTAAATAACCGCATTTTGAACAACTTTCAAGTTGGTCAAATCTTCATTTGAGGTGTGTAAGATGGTGAAATTGACCCATAATCAAAAATGGCCTATAATCTCAACTTCCCAAAATGCCCCTGTCTTGTAAGCAATGTATCTTGAGTTCTACAAATCCAATCATGGACTTCTAGTACTTTTTCGAAAGCTAAGAAGATAAGGAACAACATTCATGTTGGCCAAAAGGTCATGTGAAACTTCCTTCTAGGGAAAAAGTGTCATGCAAGTTGGTTGACGTTTAAGCTCCAAATTCACATTCATCTGATGACCTGTAACTTGTCTGACTCATAACTTGAGTTCTATAAACCCTATCAAGGACTTCTAGTACTCAAATTAAAGCTATGGCTATGCTCTAAAACAATCATGTTAGGGTCAAGGTGAGATGAAAGTCACATTTTGAGTTATGTGGTCTTGAAGTTAGGCACTAAGCCAGGGGATTTTACACTGTCAAGCTTAGAAACCCTAGCCTAGGAACTCCTCACACTCCATATTCATGATGATTTGACCTTGGAATCATCCCTTGGGAATCTTAGTACATCTATCTATGATCACATATCCTTGAAACTAGGTCTCAACCTTCTTCAAATCATCTGTTGACCTAGGGTTGACCAGATGAAACCCTAGTTGCACCAATCTTGGTGGTAGCTTCTTATACTTCACATGATGACCTGTCTAGGCTTCAAAATGACTTTCAATACTTCTCCTGAGCTATGTGAAGGCTTCAAAATGACTTTCAATACTTCTCCTGAGCTCTGTGAAGGCTTCAAGTCCACCTCTATGGATTCAGAATCATCTGATGGCCTCCCACAACCCTTAAGTTAGGAGATATGCATTCTTGGCTTCAACCACTTATCTGAGGATCTTTGACTTCTTTGATGAAGATATCAACCCTTGAATACTTGAATAAGGAATCTCAGATAGCTTCATAACCTTGGTAGCCTTTGGTTGGTAGTCATACCTCTTGATCTCCTGCACACATGTCAATGCAATGCAGATGATAATGCTAAAATGAATGCAATGAAACACAAGCTAGGTAAAAAAAAGGTTAGGCAAATTTTGGGGTGCAACAAGTACGTAGGCATAAGACGCGATGTCTTGGCGAGAAACCTTCCCCCCTGCACCCTTAGTTACCTGAACTATGTTGACTCTGACTTTCCCATTGCATGAGGGAATACGTAGGCACAAAGCGACGATGCTTTGCCGAGTCTCTTTTCTTTCTTTTTGTCCTGTGAGCCTTTAGCGTAGATAGTTAAAAAAAACCCTTTTAGATAGAAAAAAAAGCGTGGATCCCATCAAGTATGATGGACGTGAGAGGTGCTAATACCTCCCCCTTGCGTAACCGACTCACGAATCCAGGACCTGGTTGCAATGACCTCTTCTTTTCCCCTTTTCGTTAGGTTTTTCCGATTGTTTCCTTTCCCTCTCTTTGGGATAAATAACGAAAGATGACAACTCTTCTGTTTTCCTCCGTGTGTTTTTTGGAGTTGCAACACTGCCCCACACTTTTTTCCTCCCTCTTTTCATTGTGTTGCATTTCATGTTTGCATCCCTTTCTTCCTTTTCATTTGTGATTGATTTATCTTGTGTTTACTTAGTTTTCTTTTCCATGATCCCTTAGGATTCCTAGTCCCTCGGGAGTAGGAGATACATCAAGTGTTCAATCCAAGCATGATAACAATAGAATAAAATTTCCCCTTTCAATCTCAATCATAGGAGCACATTGCATGATAACATTAAGGTTGAGTTAGTTTCCCCTTAGTTGTGTCTTCTCTCTTCTTATCTCAAAACTTCTTCAAAATATGTAATAAAGGATAATGATTTTTGTACACTATGAGCCTTAAGCATTTGGGAAATGATGATTGGAGGGGCCTTCTCTCAATTGTCTAGAGTGTTTAGTATATGCCCTTTGGGCGATATGCGACGCATTCGCTCTCAAGTCATAGTCTTTAGTGCAACATGAATTACAAACACAATTCAATTCACTTCTGCTTCATAAAAGACTCAAAAACAAATATCAAATTTTTTTTATCCTTCGGGAGTGTTTGGAAAATCATTTTCATAAAAAGAGTGTTGTTAACTCTTGGTTCTATCGCAAACAGGTAACGCCTAAGTCTCCAATGGTCGAGCAGCAATACACCTAACTGCTAGAACGAAGGTTTAACCCTACTCGGTTAAAACACTTGAACCAATTTGTGGTCTTGTTACCCCGAACTATGTTTGTTCTGATTTCTCGTATCAGACGAGGATACGTAGGCACGAGACGACGATGTCTTGGCGAGCAACCTTCCCCACCTTCACTCGTAGTTTTCTGAACTACGTTGACTCTGACTTTCCCATTGCATGAGGGAGTACGCAGGCATAGAGCGACAATGCTCTATCGAGTATCTTTTCTTTTATTTTGTCCTTGTGGCATGTATCTTAGATAGATTAACACCCTTTAGATAGATAATAAGCGTGGATCCTATTGAGTACAACGGACGTGAGGGGTGCATATACCTTCCCCTTGCGTAACCAACTCTCGAACCCAAGATTTGGTTGCGATGACCTGTCTTCTCCCTTTTCGTAGGTTTTCTCTGATCACTTCCTTTCCTTCTCTTTAGGATAAATAACGAACGATGGTGACTCTTCTGTCTTTGTCGGCACCTTTTTTCACAGTAGCGACAGTTTGGTTTGTGTTGCAAGTTACATTAAAGTTAGGCATTCCACTTGTGTTTAGGTATTGAATGTGGTTTGAACTTTGGTTCTTTCCTTTGCCCTATCTTGTAATTTTCTTGTGCTTTGTTTCTGCTCTTGTTTGTGAGCTCTCTTATCATGTTCTCACTTCTGTCCCTTAGGTTGTGGTACTCATTCAAAGTGATTTGGTTTGATTGATCACACTTTGAGTTTGCTTTGAATGAGAGACCACTTTGAGAACATGTTTGTTCTTTCTTTTTGCATGATGATTTTGATGCATTTGGTTGAGATATTTCTCATGTTGCTTGCTGCCCAAGCTATTATCCCATCTCCATTTTGATCATGGCTTCTCCTTTGGATTTGGTGTTTACCTTTTGGTATTAGTGACTGATGCATGAATGGTTGTAGGAGTTGTAACTTCTCCCATTTAATATCACTTTCTCTTTGACTTGTTTAAGTCATTTTGCCTTGATGTTTGGTTTGTTTTACATCCCTTGCATCTTGCATATCATGCTTGTGTATTCTCTTGACTTGTTTAAGTCATCTTCATCTCTTTCTTTCATCTCACTTGTGATTGATTTATCTTGTGTTTACTTGGTTTCTTTGCCATGATCCCTTAGAATTCCTAGCCGCGTTTGTTTAAGGTGGGAGTAGGAGAGGCATTAAGTGTTCAATCCAAGCATGATAACATTAGGATAGTCTTTTCCCCTCTTAATCTCAATCATAGGAGCACATTGCATGATAACATTAGGGTTGAATTAGTTTCCCCTTAGAGTTTGTGTCTTCTCTTCTCATCTAAAAAATTCTTCAAAACATCTAATAATGGATAATAAGTGTTGTACACTAGGAGCCTTAAGCATTTGGGAAATGATAGTTGGGGGCTTCCTCTCAACTGTCTAGAGTGTTTAGCGTATGCCTTTTGGGCGATATGCAACGCATTCGCTCTCAAGTCATAGTCTTTAGTGCAACATGAATTACAAATCTAATTCAATTCACTTATTCTCTTAAAAAACACAAAATAAAACATCAAATATTTTTGTCCTTCGGGATTAATTGAAATTAATTTTCAAAAAGAGTGTTGTTAACTCTTGGTTCTATCGCAAACAGGTGACACCTAAGTCTCCAATGGTCGAGCAGCAATACACCTAACTGCTAGAACGAAAGTTTAACCCTACTCGGTTAAAACACTTAAACCAATCGGTGGTCGTGTTAGCCCAAACTACGTTTGCTCTGATTTCTCGTACCAGACAAAGATACGTAGGCACATGATGGTGATGTCTTGGCTAGCAATCTTCCCCACCTTCACCCGTAGCTTTCCGAACTACGTTGACTCTGACTTTCCCATTGCATAAGGGAGTACGTAGGCATAGAGCGGCGGTGCTCTATCGAGTCTCTTTTCTTTTCTTTTGTCCTTGTGGCCAGCCTTATAGATTAACACCCTTTTATATAAACAACAAGCGTGGATCCCGTTGAGTACAACGGACGTGAGGGGTGCTCATACCTTGCCCTAGCGTAACCGACTCCCGAACCCAAGATTTGGTTGCGATGACCTGTCTTTTCCCTTTTCGTAGGTTTTCTCTGATTGTTTCCTTTCCCTCTTTTGGGATAAATAACGAACGGTGGCGACTCTTCTGTCTTTGCCGACCCCTCTTCACAGCAATGTGACACATACGTATCCTGACTAGGATGGAATCAGAGCAACCGTAGTTCTCCTCACTAGGGTTCAAGGAATACTTGACTATGGTCAAGTCTCCGAGGGGAACAAACATAATAATCTGTGTTCAGAGTTTGACAAAAACTCTCTAGATCTAAGTTAAACACTCAAAGGGAATTGACCATAACAAAAGCCAAAAATGGGGGTAAGTAATCATGACAATGATCCTTACATAGAGTTAACAAACTCTATCTTAAAGTTCTAGTTGAGGGATATTCCTAACAAGGGATAGGTCTTTAGACTTAAAGCGAAGTCTAACGGATATAGGTTCTAACTTAACTAAGTTAAAGAACCTAATGACTTAACCAAGTCAAGGGGAAGGGTGATGAGCTGCTTATGATTGTAAAGTCAATAGAGAGACGTTCCTTTGGAACACGGGAAAATCAAGGCAACTGGATGAGAACTAACAAGTTCCATTACTTGGGGGAAAGAAACTTAACAAAGTTAAAGCACACATAAGGATTCATTCAAACACGATGATGAAGATATGAAGAACATGGTGACAAACAAGAAAGCTAAAGGACAAGCATGTAACAACATGGGGCAAGTATAACAAGGAAAGAATCAAAACAAATGGTTACGAAAAAAGGTAGACAAAGATGTTACAACATCAAAAAGGGGATGGTGATAAAGGTTCTTACAAGACCTAACATTTCAAGCATAATTCAAGACCTTACTTATTATGGCAAGGTTCAAAGATTTATGGAGGTAACAACCAACAAAAACAAACACGAAAAAACTTGTCACAACAACAAGTTCATCCATGGTAGATAAGTAAAACTCATTCATACAAGTTACAAATTGGCATATGAATCAAACAAAGATAAAGGTAACAACATTCAATCATTTTTAAGGTATATTAATGATAATCAATCATGGATAAGCAAGAAGAGTGGCAACAGTTCAAGCATGGATTCAAACTTCACAAGGGCAATGTAAACAAGATCATGGTAACAATCAAGGTAAGAATGAAACCTAAACATGTTCTGGTTCTAACAAGACACATATACAAGCAAGATGGGTGTGTGAGGGGAAAGTTCATGAGGTTACACCATCAAGAACATCCACAAGGATTCACAGAGAAGTTCCAATACACACCTTCACATTCATGCATTTACAAAAGCAAGAATCAAACCCTAAATATGTTATGGTTCTAACAAGACACATGGGCAAGTAAGATGAGGTTTAAGGGAACATGATCAAGAGGTTACAACATCAATAAGCATATTATAAATTAATCAAAAATCTTAGGGCAAGGTTTTCATGTTCAAGCATTTACAAAGACAAGAATAATCATGGTGTAGATGTTTTTGATTGGCTGCATTTTATGGCCAAACATTGATGGATGTATGAATGTCATGATTGATGTTATGACATACATAATGAGTATTCAGCAGGGTAAGTTTGAATAGCTAAGAGTCAAGTATGATGGATGTCATGCTGAATGTTATGACATCAAGCGTATGACATCAGGGCGCGCATGTTTTAGTTTTTGGTATTAGCTCAGGCTATACTTCAGGAAACATTTTAGGAAGCCTAGTATCTCAGGAGACATATCAGGCATTGCTGAGGATAACATGGAATTCCCCTGACGTAATTGGACGTGGGCATTTTCACGAAGAGAAGTTTATCTTGGGTTAACCTAACTTCTGCACGAAGGCCCAAGGACTGTATGCTGCCTATATATACAGAAGTAGCAATCCTATTTGAAGATAGTTCTTGATAGGGTTTTAGAGAACGTGTATTTGTGAGTGAAGACTTATGTTCTTCACGTGTTTTTGTGTGTCTTAGGAATACTTGTAAACCAAGCAGTTATCTGTTGTACGATTGCATTGGTCTAGAGTTCTTTAAGTTGTCTGTTAAGTGTGTCACTCTAAGCTTTTAAGCAAGAGTGCGGTGTCACTTGATCAAAGTTGTGAAGCAAGATCAAGATGTGTTTGAAGTGTGTCTTAAATTTTATTTGCAACTTGGAATTGGTTGATATCACTGTTGTGATTGAGGGGGAGTGAGTTGGTAACTCTGGTCTAGTGTTAGGCTGAAGAGTCATTGGGTAGGTCTTAAGTGAAGAGTGCAAACTGGTTGTTTGACTCTGAATTAATTCTACTAATAGTGAATTTCCTCCCTAGCTTGGTAGCCCCCAGATGTAGGTTTTGTTTGCACTGAACTGGGTAAATAATTACTTGTGTTATTTACTATTTTCCTTTACAGTTTGTCATTAAGTTTAGGAGTCTGTGTTATAGTGGATGTCATAACATCCGTGATAACATCCACTGTTGGGTACCTAGAATTTCAATTGGCATCAGAGTAGGAACCCTGCTTGTTATTTTCTGGGTGAGATCTAGGGAAGATGAATTCCGGTACTATGGACAAGGATATAGGATTCACAAATAGACCACCAATTCTGGATGGCTCAAATTATGACTACTGGAAACCTAGGATGATAGCCTTCTTGAAGTCTTTAGACAGCAAGGCATGGAGAGCTGCCAACTCAGGATGGGAACATCCAGTGAAGACTGATAAAGATGGAGTATCTGTGTTAATACCTGAAGAGGAATGGAACAAAGAGGAAGAAGCCTTGGCTCTTGGGAATTCTATGTCTTTAAATGCCTTATTTAATGGTATAGACAAGAACATTTTCAGACTAGTGCATCATTTTGAACTGGCTAAAGAGGTTTGGGATACTCTCAAAACAACTCATGAGGGAACCTCTAAAGTCAAGATGTCAAGATTACAAATTCTGACCACCAAGTTTGAAAATCTGAGAATGAAGGAGGATGAAACTATTCATGAATTCTACATGAATATTCTTGAGATTGCCAATACCTCGGGAGCTTTTGGAGAAAAGATGTCTGAAGAAAAGCTTGTGAGGAAGATTCTAAGATCTTTGCCTAAGAGGTTTTCCATGAAAGTCACTGCTATTGAAGAAGCTCAGGATATAAGGAACATGAAAGTAGATGAACTCATTGGTTTTCTCCAAACTTTTGAGATGGGAATGTGTGATCAGGCTGAGAAGAAGAACAAAAGCATAACCCTTGTCTCAAATACTGCAGATGACTCTGAGGAAGACAATAGTGAAAGTGAGGAGAATCTGTCAGAAGCAATAGCCTTGCTAGGCCTAATGACAAGAAAACTTCTTCTGACATCAGCAAAAGACGAAGAAATGAAGAAAGGCCCAGCCAAGGCGAAGGAGTTCAGTGTCATGAATGTGAGGGATAGGGGAACATTAGAGCTGAATGTCCCACCTATCTTAAGAAGCAAAAGAAGGGCCTAGGAGTCACTTGGTCTGATGGAGATTCTTAGAGTGGATCAGAAAAAGAAATTTCCAAACATGTCACTGTTCTGAACAGTGTATGCATATCTGATGGTGACTCAAGTTAAGATAAGCTGACCTTTGATGAACTTGCAGCTTCATATAAAAAGCTATGCATCAGAAGTGCAGAAATATATCAGAAAGGAGAGCAACAGAAGAAAAGCATAAGGGAATTAGAGGCTGAGAAAATGGAGCATCTGGCAACCATAGACTCTCTCAAAAGTGAGGTCAGCTTGTTCGAATCTAAACTAGATCAGATGTCAAAATCCATAAGGATGCTAAACCCTGGGACTGAAACTCTAGAAAAAATTATACAGAGTGGTCAGAAAGCAGGAAATAAGTCTGGATTGGGATTTGTTGGTGAGCAGAAACCCATCTTGGGGACCAAGAAGCCAAAGGTTGAGAATCAGAAGTCAAACCGGATGTCACGACCAATGTCACAACATCAGAGAAACAGAAGCAGGAACCTGACCAAGAATAAATTCCAAGGGTATATGTGTTACTACTGTGGAAGACATGGACACATTAAACCTTTCTACTTCAGGCTACATGGATTTCCTAGTCACCCTTATCAAGGCAAATCCAAACAGGGTATTCATGCCAAGAAACAACATCAAGTTAGACCCAAAAAGGATGCTCAAGTCAAGAAACAATAATGGGTTGCCAAGGAGGTTGCTCTAGTAGCTCATACCTCTCTTAGGATGCCAACCAACGAAGACTGGTATTTTGACAGTGCATGTTCTAGACATATGATTGGAATAGGGAACCTTTTGATGAACATCAAACCTCATTCCTCAAGCCATATAACCTTTGGTGATGGAGCTAGAGGAGAAGTCATAGGTGCTGGAAAGCTAGATTGTCCTGGTGTTCCAGAACTGGAGAATGTCATGTTGGTTAAAGGACTGACTGAAAATCTTATCAGTATCAGTCAGCTCTGTGACCAAGGTCTCAATGTCAAATTTACTAAGGGTAAATGTGTTGTCACCAATGAAGAAGGTGAGGAAGTCATGAGGGGATCTAGAGCTAAGAACAATTGTTACTTATGGGAACCTAAAAGTAACTTGAATATTTGTCCTTTGACCATAGAAGAAAAGGAGGATAAAATGTGGAATAAAAAGAGTGGACATCTTCAAAGGATAAAGAAGACCATATCCAAGGAAGAAGTAGGAGGAACTTCAAAGCTAACTCCAGATGATAGAACAGGTTGTATAAAAAGTCAGACTGGTAGGCAAGCCAAGAAAGGAGATCCAAAAGATGGACATCATAGAAACCTAGACCTGTTATATTGGAATTTGATGGAGTCCATCATAAAGGAATCAATGTCACTCAGGATGTCATGACTTTGTACTGTGACATTAAGAGTAACATCAATATGAACTCAGTTCAGTCTGAAAGAATCAGACATAGGGATAACACGCATCAATTTGGAAAGGTTCGTGTGAAGCTTAGAAACACTGATCTACATAGTGCTGACATGGTTACAAGAGGTCTCAAGGCTACTCAATTTGAAAATTCACAAAGCAATTTGAGGACCTGCCTTTATGAGAGATTATAGAAATTAATGATAACTTGGAATTGTATTTTGAAAATTAATCATCTGCTGATTGGTCAAAATATTGATTTCCCTCCTCTTGTGTAATATTACCCCTCTAGCACATACACACAAGACGCTTACTACATTTGGTGCCCATACAAACTCTTCATCTTCCATACCTCTTCCAACAAGCACAGGAAACCCTCTCTCTCGCGATCAAAGTCTCCAAGAATGTCTCAACATCCAAAATCTTCCCCTTCCAAAAAGATGAACATCATCGCTGATGCAGATGCTGATGCTAGAACTGATTCTAGAAACCCTAACGAGGTTCTTGTGATAGCTCCTCTTTGAATGCTAACCCCAGAAGGACTGATGGTGAAGAAACCACGGTCTTCACATGCAAGAAGACCTAAAGACCTAGTCACAGGTCAGGCTCCTCACTCTTCAACCTCCATTCCTAATGATGATATCAATGGGGAAGAAGCTAGGCAAATCCACAACACCATTGCTACTTTGGCATTCAGAGTTCTGAGTGAGCCACATGATGTGCCAAGAATATCCATTCCCCCTAATCTAAATGAACAAGCGGATGTCACTCATGATGTTGAAACGTTGGAAATAACCTCTCAAAAGGACACTGACAAGGGTCAAGCCTTTGAAAATAATGATGATCACATGCAAAGTGATAAAAATGATGCTAATGAGGTTCAGAAGGACAATGCTGATGTAGTGAACCTTGATGAGTATTCAGACAATGGTATGATTGCCACAATCAACCCTAGCATAGCCAAAAGGCTCATGACTAGGAAAGGGAAGAAGGATGTTGTGCAGAACACTTCTACAAAGAAAGTTGGGACAAAGAGAACTCAGGTTGCCCCTACCCAAGCTTGGAGCAAGTTAGTTTCAAAGAAGAGGAAGGCCAAAACTAGTTCTGAATCAGTCTCTGAATATGATGTTGCTTGTGAAGTCACTAACATCCAACCAAAGCAGAGACCCACAACTAGCAAACTGGCTGCTAGTGTTCCAGATGATCCCATTGACAATGTATCATTCCATTATCCATCAAGTGTCATCAGATGGAAATATGTATTTCAGAAGAGGCTGGCATTGGAGAGAGAGCTTGCTCAAAATGCTCTTGAAAACAAAGAGATCATGAATCTTATTCATGATGTTGGGTTAATGAAAACAGTCACTAAATTCTCACACTGCTATGAGTTACTTGTCAAAGAATTCATAGTTAACCTGTCAGAAGAATGTGTTGAAAAGAAATCAAATGAGTTTGGCAAGGTTTATGTAAGAGGGAAATGTATCACTTTTTCTTTAACAACCATCAACAACTATCTGGGAAGATCAGATGGAGCACAACCTGATATAGTTGTTCCTGACAACAAAGTGTGTCAAGTGATAACAACCAACCAGGTAAAAAGCTGGCCATCAAACGGAAAGCTAGTTGCCAGCAAACTGAGTGTCAAGTATACTATGTTACACAAGATTGGTGCTGCTAATTGGTTGCCCACAAATCATAAGTTAACTGTGGCAACTATCCTTGGGAAGTTTATCTATGTCGTTGAAACCAAAACCAAATTTGACTATGGGACCTATATTTTTTATCAGACCATGAAGCATGCATGCAACTATAGTGTAAAAGGCCCCATTGCATTTCCTTCTCTTATTTGTGGAATAAACTTAAATCAGTATCCAAATATTCTCAAAGAAAATGAGTCTGTAAGCTAATGAGAAAGCTCTTTGTCCTTCCATCATAAGTTGTTTCAAGGAACTCATGTTCCTGACATTGTCAAGACATCTGCAGAAACATCCAAGGAAAGTCCCAGGACAAGAAAAGATGAGGTTATTGCAATGCTCAAAGAAACTTGAAAGGAGTTGGATACAAGGAAGAAGAATCTTGAAAGATTGATCAGGTCTCTTGAGCAAGATGAAGATTCTGAATTCACTGACACTGATAAGGAGAGAAATGATGGTGGTTTAAGGGAGGATGATGGCCAAGATGCTGCACCAGAGGAAGCTATTGCCAGTTCTGAGGAGGCAAGTGATAAAGATGTTGAGGGGGTTAGTTCCAATTCTGGCGAAGAGGAGGAAGATTGATGGTGTGGGAGACTGATGTGTGGCTCAAGATGACGGTTTGCTTGGGCTGATGATGAACCGCTGCTGGTGTGACTAGTTATTTTTTGTTTCCTTGCTTAGATTTTAGTTTAATGTGACAGCATGAAATATTTGTGTTGCTCTTCGTGAGCTTTATGTTGTAACGACCCCTAACATCTGTGCTTCAATACTTATTTTGATCTATACTATTAAATTAGTTTTGATCTAAATTTGTGGCTAAAAAGGGGGATAAGTGGTAGTAACAGCAAGGCTAGATTGATTTGGATTAATTTATGTCCCTCACAGGTGGAAGACTTGGTTGTTGTTGGTGCTCCAAGTGTGCTACAGGTGTTGTTGCTAATATGCATGTTTGCAGGTGTGATAACAGGATGTTACTGCTGATGTGTGAGTTCCTAATATGTGTAGGAATGTATGTTAGTATTGTGTGAGTTTTGGTTGAAGCTGCTAAGATGTGTGTGTGTTCCTTGATGGAACCTAGTAGTAGTATAGTTGCTAGATTTGTGTGTGACTGCAGGTTGTGCAGGTTGTGTTTGCACTGATGTGTTGTGCATCAGTTGAGGGGGAGTATCACAAGATAATCCACAAATTATTGTTATACCTGTAGTATGGATTAGCAGGTAGTTCTTAGGGTGTGAAGATGAATTTGATATGGTAATGTAGCTGTGTGTGTTGTTAGCTAGTAGCTTTCCTACATATATGGTATGATTTCTGCTGCTTGTGATCTCTAATATGGTAACAGAGTGTTTTAGCCAAAAATTTGCCAAAGGGGGGAATTTGTAGATGTTTTTGATTGGCTGCATTTTATGGCAAAACATTGATGGATGAATGTCATGACTGATGTTATGACATACATAATGAGTATTCAGTAGGGTAAGTTTGAATAGCTAAGAGTCAAGTATGTCGAATGTCATGTTGAATGTTATGACATCAAGCGTATGACATCAGGGCGCGCATGTTTTAGTTTTTGGTATTAGCTCAGGCTATACTTCAAGAAATATTTTAGGAAGCCTAGTTATCTCAGGCGACATATCAGGCATTGCTGAGGATAACATGGAATGCCCCTGACGTAATTGGGCGTGCGCAGTTTCATGAAGAGAAGTTTATCTTGGGTAAACCTAACTTCTGCACGAAGGCCCAAGGACTGTATGCTGCCAAGTAGCAATCTTATTTGAAGAGAGTTCTTGACAGGGTTTTCGAGAACGTGTATTTGTGAGTGAAGAATTCTGTTCTTCATGTGTTTTAGTGTGTCTTAGGAATACTTGTAAACCAAGCAATTATCTGCTGAACGATTGCATTGGTCTAGAGTTCTTAAGCTGTCTATTAAGTGTGTCACCCTAAGATTTTAAGCAATAGTGCGGTGTCACTTGATCAAAGATGTGAAGCAAGATCAAGGTGTGTTTGAAGTGTGTCTTCAATTTTATTTTTAACTTTGAATTGGTTGATATCACTACTGTGATTGAGGGGGAGTGAGTTGGTAACTCTGGTCAAGTGTTAGGCTGAAGAGTCATTGGGTAGGTCTTAAGTGAAGAGTGCAAATTGGTTGTTTGACTCTGAATTAATTCTACTAATAGTGAATTTCCTACCTAGCTTGGTAGCCCCTAGATGTAGGTGTGGTTTGCACTAAACTGGGTAAACAATTACTTGTGTTATTTACTGTTTTTATTTACAGTTTGTCATTAAGTTTAGTAGTCTGTGTTATAGTGGATGTCATAACATTCATGGTAACATCCATTGTTAGGTACCTAGAATTTCACATGGTAAGACAAGGAACCAAATGTTTAAAACATACAAACATTTTGCACATTAAAAACTAATTCGTGCATGATCAAACATACAAGGGAGATCAAGTATCAAGCCAAAGAAACTCATGAAAACAAGTGAAAAACCCTAAAAAAGGGCCATGCCATTCAAGTGAGCCAAATTGTTTCAAAAATAATAATTCTTGAATTCTTCCCCCACACATTTAAACTAGACATATCAAGGAGAAATTAGCAAATCGAATGGCATCAAAATGACAAAAATCAAGAAAGTTATGCACTTTTGAAAATGGGGTCCAAAATGGGGCAAACTAGGGCAAAAACCAAGTCAAGGCAAGGCAACTTTAGGCAGATTTGCTTGAAGGGTCATAACTTGCTCAAAACTTAATGAAATTGAGTGAAACAAAAAAGGAGATTGTGTATTATTTCACAAGGAATCCAATGGTGGTGGTAGTTTGGTCATATCATGCATCTTTTTGAAAATATGAAGACATCATTGAAAATGGTAAGTTATGTGCAAGAACATGTGATCAGTCAAACATACATGGTTTAAGCAGCAAGTAAGTGATCAAACACAACATATAGAAAATATAAATGATATTTACAAACATCACACATCAAGAGAGGAGTTCAAACAAGAAAAAATACATGTATACATGAAGTGGCCAAAATATAAATGATTGCACATGAAGTGGCCAAAATGGCAAGTTTGAGCATGAACATGGTGACAATCATGAATACATGTTTTTAGAAGCAACCAAATGATCAAACATGACACATAAGACATATAAATGATATTCATAACCATCACGCGCCTATGCCTAAACAGAATCTATGAGTTGCATATGAAAATGAAACTTAAGGCAAGCTAACAAGCAAAAACATATGGACAGTCAACTATGCACAAGTTTGGTGGCAAGCTAAGGTTCAAACATGACCTATAATGCATATCAAATATGTTCAGCTTCAATGTATATCAAAATCTATCATGGTTTCAAAAGTAGCTAGTTTGAGAACTTACTTCTTGAAACCTCTTCAAGAGAATGCACAAAATAAGAAGTCCAGTTGAGATGTGATGATCCAAACAGCTTCAAAATAACTCAAGTGACATGTTCAAGTGATCCAAAACTCCTCCAAGCAACTCCCTTGACAAAATGGTGCTCTATGAAAGAATGAACTAAAAATTCCAAAGTGGAATGTGGGGAAAATGATGTTATAGAAGTGTGGTGATGACTTGGATAACTCAAACAAGTTATACAGAAGGTGTTTGAGGTGTTGGAATGTTTGGAAGAGGACTGGACAAAGTTGTGGCTCTCAAAGTGTAGAAAGTCAAAGTTTTGTGGTTTGACAGTTGACTTTTTGAGTGAGAGGTTTTCTGGTGGAAGTGAGTGTTTGAGCAGCTTCAATACATCATTTGTGATGTGTGTGAAGTATTGGTAGATGTGTTTGATGATTGGAATGAGTTTTGGAAGGGTTTGTACAAAGGCATATTTTGTGCCTTAAGGTGCCCAAGTTCTCAACTTGCAAGAAGGTTGGGATCAGAAGAATGGAAGAGATTTGGCTTGGTTTCTAGCTCAATCTGGTGTTGTTTGAAGTGAGGAGGAGGCTCTATTTATATGAAAGCTTGGAAATCAAGTGGTATGGGCAGATTTGCTCATCTTGCCAACTTTGGCCTTTTTGGAGGCAAAATATACAATATCAATTTGAGATCTTTCTTCTGAGTTCTTGCCACCTCTCTATGAGTTTGATCATCACCTATAGCCTTCAAATAGTGGTCTTGAAGTGAAAGGAAGGGAGCAGTTGATGTGGTTACTGAGTTGTGACAGAACATGCAAAACATTTCTCTTTCATGCCACTTGCATCCACTTGCATGATTAAACAGTTCCATTTAATCAAATTCTAATTTTTGCTCGTGGCTATGCATTCTAATCTCCTCAATTAGGTCTATAAGCATCAAATAATAAATTAAGCAAGGGATTAGGAGAGGTTTGGAAGGTTTACGCAAGAAAATGCCAATGCTGAACTTGGTTTGGTAACATGGAAAATGCCCAACTTGCCTTCTTCGATTGTCCCTAACCACAAAGGTTGAGAAAATTATCTTGTACTTTTTAAAAATCCTCAAACATGATCTATAACTTACATGTTTTACACAAGTTCAAAATCCAAAGGGAACTATGTCAAAAATCCTGTTGAAGTTTGTTGCAAAAGTTGACTTACAAGCTAAGAAACATGAAAATTTTCTAAGTGTTGAAATTCTTCACTACTTGATGAGCTCATAACTCAAAATCTATGCATTTTTGGAACTCAACCCCATAGGACACTTTTGTAGGGAGTTATGATCATTTCATGTTGGCTTCAAATTAGGGTTTTTTCATGATCCCTAGTTTCTTGATTTGCAAGTTATCCATCAATATTTGATTAAATCTCCACCAAACTCACTAGTTAGGCACAACATGATGTTGTAAGACTTGATTCCTCAATTTGGGGTCAAAACCCTAAAATTCAAAGAGTTAACTTTCCAGTCAGACAAGCTGAACGGTTGAAATCTTCAGGATCGATCCTCAGCGTTATAGATTCTTTTAGCGTTTCAAACTTCTTCAGGAGAATTTAATAAGTCATAGGAGTACCATGAACCATGAGTCAAGCTTTGGACCACCATCTAGACCATAAGTCAAACTTCAGTTGAGTTTTCCACTAGAAACTCTAACCAGGGTGTTGCACTACACTACTTCTATTTCTTTGGTAACAACCTCATATAGCACTTGTTCTTGGCAATATATGAGCTTCTTGATGATATGAATACTTGATTTGTAGAAGGTCAATCCAAAACTTTGACTGATCAACCCACAGGATTCTTGACTCTGACAGTGTGAAACCCTAACTCATCTACATCTTGACAAAGATTAAATTAAAAAGGTTAAGGTTAGATAAAACATGCTTGATGCACCTAGAATGATAATGGGATAAAGGGTCAAAATTTGGGGTATGACACTCACAAATAACTTTCCTTGTCAAAAGAAAGACTTGATAAGAAGAAACTGAGACCAGTTCCATGGCTAAAGACCAGGATCGAGGGGGTATTTATTTCAAGAAACTGAGACCAGTTACGGGGATGAAGACCAGGATCGAGGGGAAGTTTATTTCAAACTAAGATCAATTCCATGGCTAAATACCATGATCAAGGGGAAGTTTATTTCAAACCGAGACTAGTTTCATGGCTGAAGACCAGGATCGAGGGGAAGTTTATTTCAATTTGAGACTAGTTCCGTGGCTGAAGACCAGGATTGAGGGGGAGTTTATTTCAAATTAAGACTAGTTCTGTGGATGAAGACCAGGATCGGGAGGAAGTTTTACCCTTTTCTAAGTAAGATTACTTAGTAAAAGAAATATGGATGAGGAAAATTAGGAATTTTCTACCATTCACATCCACAATCAAAATTTCGGGTATTCTGATATTTAATCCTCTTTTACCTTGAATGTCTGAATGTCTTCATCATTCACACCTTCAGGTCCAAGAAGATTAAATAGGGGCATCTGTCATACCCAAAATTTTTATAATAAAACTTCACAACGTTGTGCAAATCATCACCATAATATTGATGTACTTTCATACCTCACCAATCTTCTCAAAGATTGTTGAGTATTCACCTTAACCAAGGATTATGGTTTTGAGCCCTCTCAGAGCATTTAGGTAAGGGATCAATCAAGAATTTACATAATCTTCAACTTGTCAAGCCTTTCAAACATCGATGAAAGATCAAGAGATCCTCCCCATCAAGAATTTAACACAAGATTTCACCATTCCATGTTAATCAAGCCTCAAGACCATTAGTCTCACCAAATTAGGGTTTTTATCGACCAAGGCTTCCAAAGAGAAATTTTCATCTGGGCATGAGCCAATACATCAATACATGATTCAAGAAGCTCAAAATAACCTCATGATTCCATTCATAAGTTCAAAATAGCCTCAGTGGTTTGCATCTATCAAAAACCAGGAATTAGGGTTTTGACATAATTCAAGCCATAGGTTATCTTTTGAAGTAAGGCATGATCGAAGACTTCAAGATATAATTCAAGGAACTCAAATACATCATATTGATCTATTCACAAGATTGGATTGATTAAAAGAACTTGATTCATAAGCAATACAAAGATTCAAATTCATCTGGATTGCAAACTAGGGTTCTTGAGAAAAAGTCAACCATACCTTTGACATTTGACCAAGACATGATCTCAAACCTTGGGAAATGATTTAAGACCCTAAAAAAAACCTTTAGAACTCATCCATTAGGTTCAATTTAGCCCAAGGACTTGATTTCATAAAGGATTACAAAGTTCAAGTTACATCTAATGTAAAAGGTCAATTGTGATCAAAACCAAGTTTGTCTTTTGAGATTTTTTTGGCAAACATGGCCTCTTTAAGTCAAGAACAATGTTAACTTATGATTTGGATCACGATAAATCAAGAAAAATCCAGAAAAGTGAGGTTACTTGCAAAAAGCGCAACCTTGAGAAACTTGAAATTTCACTAAGTTATGGAAGGAACTTGATTTTTACCCATCTTTGCAAGGCCATAACTTGTGATCCAGGCAACCATTTTCGCTAATTCTAAGCTCAGATGATAGATCTTATTACATACAATAAGATGCAAAGAAGAAGTATCCCAAAAAATACCTAGATTTTGAGATATGAAGCATTAAAGTTAGGGTTTGATGAGATTTTGAAGTTTGACACTTAGAAATGTTTAGGCAGAATCTGCCTCATGTTTTGCCCAACTTTGGAGGAATTTTTCATTATGATCCAAGATGAATCAAGACCAAATGTAAACATCAAAGTTGAAGTATAATATACAAGATTTCCAAAGAGTATAAGAATATCCATTGATTCAACTTGAGCAAGAAGTTATGAACCTCACATCATGCCTTGATGCAAACTGTTTTTTGATAGCATTTGGCACATAACTTGCATCCCACGATTTTCAAGCCAATTTAGGACACTTGCATAATTGAATTTCTGTCCAATATCAACACAAATGACGTAGGAATCTGAACCATAACACAAGGGGTCAAGTATCTAGCCTAGCATGTGCAAATCCATCATGGCATGAACCTTGAATTTCAACTTTGGCATCAAACAATAATGTGATGCATTGAGGTGGCATGGATCAAGCATAAACCAGCCAAGACTCAGTCCAAAACCATGAGTGCTGAAACCTGCAAAATTGAATTGGAGTCAATGCCTAGCTATGCTAGGAGGAGACTTTGGCTACATGACAAAACACATTGGGTAATAGCATACTCTATAATCCATTCATTATTCCTCCCAAAACAAATTTGCTCTCCTATAAATAGAGCTCATTTATGATAATCTAAAACACATTAAAACATAACAACACTTGTTTTCCACCATTTCACTCATCATTCCAAATTGATAGTTCCATGGTTCTATGTTATAGAATTTGTAAGTGCTCTTGATTGGCTGCATTTTGTGGCAAAATATGAGTACATGTATGAATGTCATGTTTGATGTTGTTACATTCATAATATGGACTGTGCAGGGTAAGTTAACTAAGCTAACTATAAGTTAAGCTGGATGTCATACTCAATGTTAAGACATAGGTCGTATGACATCAACGGAAGTTTGTTATTCTGGTAGCTAGAACTCAGGAAACAACTCAGAAGCTCAAGCTGGAATGCAGGAGATATTTTAGACGCCCTAGGGGAACTAATATGTACCTGATTAAAGTGGCAAACATGCAGAATACTAAAGAGAGGTTTTATGATGGATAAAACCTAACTTATGCCTCCAGGCCCAAGGACTGATCTGCTGCTATAAATACCAGGAGAAGCAATCCTAGAAGGCAGCTGTTGGAGATAGAGAAGCAGAGAAATCACCATAGTGGTTTAAAAGTGAAGAGGTTGTTCGTCACGATTGTGTCTTAGGAACAATTGTAATCCAAGCAACTATTGATTGCATTGGTTAGGTAGTTTCTAGGCTGTGTATCACTCGAAGCTGTTAAGCAAGAGTGTGTGTCACTTGATCAAAGCTTTGAAGCAAGATCAAGGTGTGTGTGTGTAGTTGAAGTGTTTCTTCATTCTACTGTTTAATTTGTAACTGGTTGATATCACTTGTGTGTGATTATAGGGAGTGAGTGGGTATACTCAAGTCTAGAGTGTCTCTAGGTTAAATTGTCATTGGGTAGGTTTTAATAGAGGAGTGCAAACTGGAGGTTTGACTCTGAATTAATTCTACTGATAGTGAAATTTCTCCCTGGCTTGGTAGCCCCCAGATGTAAGTGTGTTGCACTGAACTGGGTCAACAACCAACTGTGTTATTTACTGCTTTAAGTACTGCATAATAATAGGTCTGCAGTGAATGTCACAGTGGATGTTATAACTTTTATTAGAACATCCATCGTGGGCTGGCCAGAATTTTCAATTGGCATCAGAGCAGGCAGCCTGCTTGTTTATTACTGGATGAGATCTAGGGAAACAAAATTCTGGTACTATGGATAAAGATATTGGATTCACAACTAGAACTCCAATTCTGGATGGTTCTAATTATGACTATTGGAAGCCTAGGATGATTACCTTCCTAAGGTCCTTAGACAGCAAGGCTTGGAGAGCTGCAAACTCTGGCTGGGAACATCCTGTGAAGACTGACAAGGATGGAGTATCTGTGCAAATTCCTGAAGAGGAATGGACCAAAGAGCAAGAGGCATTGGCTCTTGGAAACTCTAAAGCATTGAATGCACTCTTCAATTGTATAGACAAAAACATCTTTAGATTGGTCCACCACTGTGAACTAGCAAAGGATGTTTGGGACACTATCAGAACCACTCATGAAGGAACCTCCAAGGTCAAAATGTCAAGACTTCAAATGCTGACCACAAAATTTGAAAGTCTAATAATGAAGGATGATGAGACCATTCATGACTTTTACATGAATGTTCTTGAACTAGCTAACACCTCAGGAGCTTTGGGAGAAAAGATGGATGAAGAAAAGCTTGTAAGAAAGATACTAAGGTCACTACCTAAAAGGTTTGCAATGAAGGTAACAACCATTGAAGAAGCTCAAGACATATGACACATGAAAGTGGATGAACTCATTGGATCTCTTCAAACTTTTGAGATGGGGATGTGTGATCCGGCTGTGGAGATAAAGAACAAAAGTATAGCTCTTGTATCAAACTCTACAGAGGCTTCAGACCATAACAAGGAGGAAGATCTATCAGAGGCAATAGCCATGCTTGGAAGACAGTTCAACAAACTGGCCAAAAGGATAGATGCTATGTCTAAACCTTATTTCAAAAGCTTGCCTGCTGACAAAGAAAAAACTAAAGATAAAGCAAACCAAAGCAGAGGAGTACAGTGCCATGAGTGTGAGGGATATGGACATGTTAGAAAGGAATGTCCCACATACCTCAAAAAGAAGGGAAAAGGTCTAGCAGTCACTTGGTCTGATGAAGAGTCTGACAGTGGATCAGAAGGAGAATCATCCAAACATGTTACTGTTCTCAACAGTGTTTGTGTATCTGATGGTGACTCAAGTGAAGAGGAGCTAACTTATGATGAACTAGCTGAATCATTTAAGAAGTTATCCATCAGAAGCACAGAGCTATACCAGCAAGGAGAGCATCAGAAGAAGCTCATCAAAGAGCTAGAAGCTGAAAGGAGAGAGCATCTAGTTACTATAAAATCACTCCAAGGAGAGGTAAAGGAGTTGAAAGGAGAAAAGAAGCAAATGAAAAAATCCATAAGGATGCTCAACTCTGGAACTGACACCCTAGAGGAGATTCTTCAAAGTGGTCAGACTGCAGGAAATAGGTCTGGTCTAGGATTTGTTGAAAAACGAAATCCTGTCTTGAAACTCAAGAGGTTGCAGCCTGAAATTCAAAAGTTACAAAGGAGGTCACAGTCAAAGTTACAACATCCTCCACACAGAAATTGGAATCAAGTCAAGAGACAATTCCAAAGGCATAGATGCTACCACTGTGGAAAACTTGGGCATATTAGAGTTGTGTGCTTCTGGTTGCATGGATTTCCTAGCCAAAGAAGTGATAACCAGGGTAAGCATGGAAAAATACATCATTATGGACAAAGGCAACATCATGTCAACCAGCGCTGGAGGCAGCATCAAGCCAAACCCAAGAAGAAGGAAGTTCCTAAGAAGGAAGAACAATGGGCTGTCAAGACTGTAGCTCTAACAGCTAACATTTCCCTAAGAATGCCAACCAATAAGGATTGGTACTTTGACAGTGGCTGCTCCAAGCATATGACTGGAATTGAGAATCTGTTGATCAAACTCAAACCTCATTCATCTAGTCATGTAACCTTTGGGGATGGAGCTAGAGGAGAAATCACAGGTGTTAGACAACTTGACAGTCCTAAAGCTCCATAATTGAAGGATGTCCTGTTAGTTAAAGGACTAACTGTCAACCTAAAAAGCGTAAGTCAACTATGTGATCAAGGTCTAAAAGTACACTTTTCCAAAGACAAGTGTGTGGTGATTAATGAAGAGGGTAAGGAAGAAATAAGGGGATCCAGATCCAAGAATAATTGTTACCTATGGGAACCCAGCAGTAACATAAAAGGATTGGTAAATGAAGAAAAGGAACACCTAGGGCTAGATAAACGAATCAGGTCCAAATCATCAGCAAAAGGATCCTCAAAATATGCTTCAGAAAGAAGGACAGGTTGTAAGAAAAGTCTGGTGGGAAGGAGAGACAAGAAAGGATACCCAAAGATTGGTCATCAGGTAAAGCTAGATATGCTATATTGGAACCTGATGGAGTCCATGGAAACTACCCTGCAGAAAAGAAGCAATGTCACTCCTGATGTCATGACTTTGTTTTGTGACATCCAGCGCACCATTCAAACAAGTTCTGGTGAGTCCAAAGGAGGCCCGTTTAGGGGTAACTCGTGTATAGGGCAAGGGATTGGTGTAATACCAGATAAGGAGGCCATGAATAGGACTGAAAATGATGCATGTAGGGTCAAGGCCCATAAAAATGATTTACAGAAACTAAGGCCTTTAAGTAATGGTGAGTTATAGCAATTAATGGGAATAGGGAATTATAATTTAAAATTCAATCATTTACTTATTGGTCAAAATATTAAGTTCCCTCCTCATTTTCTATATCACCTAGTGAGCCCCTCCGTATCAACCTTCTACTCAACTTGGTCCACTATCGAACTGTTCATCTTCCCTACAGCCTTCAACAAACAGAAACCCTTGTTCACACGATCAATGTCCTGTACAATGTCTCAACATTCACCTAAATCATCTCCCTCCAAGAACATACCCACAAATGAGTCTGAGATAGGAACTGAGTCAAGGAACCCTGACCTAGTGTTTGAAATAGCACCACTGCGCATGACGACACCAGAAGGGGTTCTAGTAAAAAAATCCAAGGAGCCAACATGCAAGAAGGTCCAAGGATGTCTCAGGTAAAACTCCTACTCCGGAAACCTCTGATGTTAATGATGATGGAGCCAAGACCATGCACAACATCATTGCTGGCATGGTAGCTAGGGCTCTGAACATACCTATTTCAACCAGCAATGAGGGGTCTGGGCCAACTGTGCATGATCAAAGGGATGCTATGCCCAATGCTGGAATCTTGAAAGACCATACTTCAAAAAAGAAAAACAAGGGTATAGGCTCGGATGGTGAAAGTGATGAAGTACAAAACTCCAAGAAAGCTGAGTTGGTGGACCTTGATGAATACTCTGATAACGAGTTAATTACAAACCTCAATCCATGCAGAGCTAAAAGGCTTATTGTTGCACCCTAAAAGTTGCTCAACCTATTTCACTTGGTTTATGTTTCAATTGCATTATCATTTGCATATTGAATCATGTACGTAATCTAATCATTTGCATAGCATAGCATAACAAGGCATCCAACAAGGGATCAAGTTCCATTCTTATTTAAAGAAGCACATTAAGGGGCCTTATTCAAGTTTAAGACCATCCAAGTCATCAAGAAATGTTTGAAGATTCGAGAAGTTTGAGGGTCAACCAGTGGATTTCTCTCCTAACTTGAGGTGTATTGAGGGTCATCAATGGGGGTATGAGCTATGAATTGAGGGTATGGAATGTGTACAAAGCTTATGAAATGCCTAGAGGGTCATCTTGAAGATGAAACAAGTCATTGATTCAAGTACAAGAGCCACAGTTGAAGTGCAGTCAACTAGGGTTTCATCTGGGTCAATCCTAGGTCAACCCTAAGTCAACTGAGTGATTGAAGAGCATCAAGGCTTAATTGGAGGTTGTGGGATTCATGAATTAATATGTGGATACATGTGTGGTGTTTTGCCAAGGATATATCAAAGAGGATCAAGAGGAGGGGGAGTTACCAAATTAGGGTTTCAGTGTAAAATCCCCTAATTTAGGACTAACTTCCAAGCCAGATAAGTCAAAATTAAAGTTTCAAATGGACTCTTGGTCTACATGAAACTTGTAGAGCTTCTCAATAGCTTTAATTTGAGTACTATAAGTCTTCAATAAGATTTGTGGAACTCAAGTTATGGTTCTTGCAAGTTATGGGTCCCCAGAGGACACTGAAATTTATCTGTGAAAGTCACTTAACTTCCAAGCAACTTTTGCCCATCAAGGAGTTTTCAAATGGATTCTTGGCCAACATAAGTGTTGTAGATCTTGATCGTAGCTTTAATTTGATTACTAGAAGTCCTCAAGAGGATTTATAGAACTCAAGTTATGGTCTTGGCAATCCAGGGGTATTTTGGGAAAGTTGAATTATAGGTCATTTTTCAACATAGGTCAAAATCTCCATCTTCCACTCCTCAAATGAAAAAATGTTCAACATGAGATGTGTTCAAAATGATGTTTTTAGGATAGATAATAAGTGATGAGAGCTTGTAATGGCTTTCTTCACAAAATCACAAAAATGGCCTAAAATAAGGGTGAATTTTAAATGAACCAAGGATGAAAATTGGGATTTTTGATCTACAAATCCAAACCAAGCCATATGACATACCAATTTGATTGGAAAACACATTTTGAGAATAATGACATTGCCACAATTTTTAGTTGAGGGTTAATTCAATAACTTGCTTTGTAAAGGGGTTACTTACATCATAAGGCACATATGCAAAACCACTTTGTAAGGCATAACCAAGGCTCCAGTGAATCCTAACACATTCAATTTGTCATTAGGAGAGAATTTGGGTCAGAATGGGGTGCAAATGCAAGCTTGAAACTCAGCTGTCATACGTGAATTTCTCATGACATTTTCAAGAGCAAGAGATGGTGAATTTCTCATTAGAGCTTTCCAGAAGTTTCTAGATTGATCATACACATTCTATATAAGATTTAGAACTGGTTCAAAGCTTGAGGTTGGTGAGAATTGAAGGAGAAAAAAGTGATTGAGTTCAGAAATTTCAGATTGCAAAACTGAATTCAGTTACACGATTTCTATCATTTCAATCCATTCTCTTTGATGCAGAAGCTTGCTTTGGCATTGTTGAATGATTCCAGAGTGAATTCATAGCAAGAGCATTGAAGAATTGTGAGATAGCATTTGAAATTCTCAGCCTGCAACTCAAGATCGGGTTTCAAGATCCAAGCCATTTCAATCCCTTTTATTGCATACAGAAGCTTGGTCATATGCTAGTGAAGGAATCTGGAGCTTGTGGAAGATTGGTTTGAAGGTTTGAGTGGTCTGTTCATCAAGAAATCACAGGTATGTAATCTTCAATCCATGGCTTGATAGGTGCATGTTCAATAGGTTTTAGATGGTTAGATAGCATGTAGATGATCATAGGAAGCTTTCTGGTAGCAATTGGTGGGAATTAGAGACAATTTTGTGATTGACACCACTTCTGTTCGTGCATTTATCTGGCGATTCTTGGTGTTAGATGTTTAGTTTAATGGTTAGATTTGATCAGGGAGAGATGGTGATGAGTTTAGGATGATTAATTTTAAGTTTAGTGATGACTGATTTCTGACCAAATTCTGAGGTGTTGATCGTGTTTCTTGGAGGAGGATGATTCAATGTATGTGGTTAGCATGGTTAGATTCAGGGAAGAAAATGGAGTGGATTAGGGTTTTTAATTTTGATTTTTGATGAGGAATTGATGGAACACGATTGGGAGAAGATGAGGTTGAAGCTCTGCTCAACCATGGCGTTTTCCCTCCAACCTTTCAAAAGGTAGGAGATGACTCCATCACCCTTGGATCGTGAGAAGACTTTGACTGGAGAGATCATCCAACGGCCACGAGCGCGTCTTCATTTGTGAAGGATTCTGAGAAGTGAAACGCACCGTTTCACTTAATGTACTTGGATGGGCTCAAATATATGTTGCTAACCATACCCCATTTACCAGGCCCATTTGAAAACACACATGAAAGTATTGCTATTCGTACCAAGTTTATTTCCATTTTCAGTTGATTTTCCTTTTATTTTCTGATTGAATAATGGGCCTGGTACTCGTTTCTTATGCGCACCCCCTCTAGGCCCAACTGGTGAAATGAACTAGTCCTGATTGCTATTTGCCACGCATCTTTTCCATTTTCTTTTATTTTTCTTTTATTTCACATATTATTTTAGATTAATTGAAAAAATCATAACTCATTGAAAAATGAACATTTTAAGGTGAGAATTTTTTCTCTATTTTCCTTAGGGTTTCTAGAATTTAATAAAATAATAAAAATATTAATTCCTTGCATTTTATATTTTTGGCATATTTTACCATTTAATTGATTTTATTTTGCATTTGGTTGATACCTTATTTTGCTGAATTTAGTATGAGAGATTGGTGAGTGTTTTTGAGTTGATTCTTATTATATTTATTATATTAGAGATACATGCTCCCTTAGAAAATTTTCTCATTTTTTTATGATGAAATTTAGGCTAGTCTTGAATGATGAACTTTAGAGTGTTAGGATTAGGGTTTTACAACACTTAGGTGTAGTTTAGGGCATGGTTTAGAGGCTTAGGGTTTGATTTAGGCCTTGGGGTTCATGTGGGGTATAGGGTACATAGTTAGGGTCCCTTAGAAATTAATCTAGGATTTTATGATAAGTATTTCCATTTTATTTGATTTTTGCAAATTGGGTGATATTGGTGTGCTTTCCTCTTGGGATGTTGTGTTGTTTGTTGGGTTTTGGGCATTTTAACTGGGTGTTGGGCTTGGGCTTGGTTTGTTGGAGCTAATGAAGACTTTGAAGATGATTGGAGGCAAAGGATGAAGCTTGGAGCATGAAGAATTTCATCCTTGAAGATGGCTTTTGAAGACTTAGGAGATAGGAGATATAGGAAGAGCTTTAGAGTAGACTGATTTCTTCTGTCAAACATAGAGAGCTTCTTGTGCCTCTATCCTATCCCATGACACAAGGTCCCCCCAAAGAAGTTCCATCTCTCCTTAGGAGGGATTTAGAGCATGGTTTGGTATGGTAGAACCTTGAGGATACCTTACACTTGCTATGATTAAGATCTTAGTGATTTCCCTGGGTTATCATTAAGCTTCTTAATATTCCAACTTCATCTATTAGTTGACTCTCTTCTGGAGTGGTGTCATTGAAGATAGTGGACTTATTGAATGTAAGAAGTGCATTGAAGACTGAAGAAGATGAAGTTCATGCCTGTCAAAGTTGGGTATCTGTTGAAGAATTAGGGTTTTGCTCCTATTTGAAGCTGTTTATTTGTTGGGGTTCAGTGCTTGCCAGAACTGGAGATTTTGAGGATAAGAGCTTGTCTAAAGCTTGGGGATCATTTAAGAGTGAAGATGGGATCTTACTGGAAGGTGTTACTGTCAACCTGTTTGTTGTTAATCAACTGTAGCTGTCAGAGCTAGTGCTGTTTGAACTGCTTACTGTAGGAGCTGGTGTTGCTGTCAGAGCTGGTGTTGGGTTTTATTTTCTTTCTCTGTATTGTTTGTTGGCTTGTTCAGCTTGCCCCCTTAGGTTTGAAGTGAAGTTGTTTCACTTTGCCTATTGTTTTCCCAGGTTCGAGGTTGAGTGGGACTCCCTTGCCTCGCTTGTATTGTTGCATCTCATGCATTTTTTCTGCTTACTGTATATATGCTGTTTCTTTTCCGTATATCCCCTAGGATCTCTGATTTCCTCTGTGCAGGAGGGAATTATGACAGACATTAGGTTGTAATCCATGCATGACAACATTAGGGTAGTTTTGATTCCCTTTTCAAACCCTAGGTTTTTAGAGTTCTTTCTCTTCTATCTCAAAATAATTCAAAGCACAGTAATAAGGATGATCGACGTTGTACACTACGAGCCTTAAGCCATTTGAGAGAGGATTGCTGGAGGGTCACTCTTAAGTAATCTGACTGCTTAGTGTGTTAACCTTAGGGTGACATACGACGTAGTCACCCTCAAATCATAGTCTCTAGTGCGTCAGAGATTGCAAACACCATAAAAAACAGTTCTTGCGTAAAAGACTGAAAACCAATCAAAACGTCATTTTTGTCCGCTTGGACCCGTAATCAGGAGAAAACCTTTTTCAGAAGGATCTAAAAAATAGTCAGACAAACCTGTGTCTTCCGTAGCCCGAACTACGTTTGCTCTGATCTTTCATGCTGTATGAAAGTACGTAGGCATAGGATGTCGTATCCTAGCGAGCAACCTTCCCCCCCTTTCCCGTAGGTAGGCGAACTACGTTGACTCTGATTTCTCGTTCCATACGGGAATACGTAGGCATAAAGTGCGATACCTTGCCGAGTCATTTTCTTTTCTTTTAACCCCAGACTTGTAGAATAGATAGAATAACAATCCGTACTAGAAAACAAGCGTGGATCCCGTCGAGTACGACAGACGTGAGGGGTGCTAATACCTTCCCCTTGCGTAACCGACTCCCGAATCCAGGATTTGGTTGCGATGACCATTCCTTTCCCGTCTTTGTGGTAGGTTTACTTCGAGCGTTTCCTTTCCCTCCTTTGGGATAAATAACGCACGGTGGCGACTCTTCTGTTCAGCCGGCGCCGATTTTCGCAGTAGCGACACTTATGACTAGGAAAGATAAGAAGATGGTTGAACAAGTTCTCCCCAAGAAAAAGGCAGTTGAACAGGATTTTAAGCAAGACAACCTCACAAAGAAGAAGACAGCTGAACATGACACACCCTCAAGGAAGGCTAGGACTAAAAGAAGACCAATTGGACCTCCCAAAGCCTGGAGCAAAGTGGTCACCAAGAAAAGAAAAGATGACTCTGGTACTGAATCAAAGACTGAGTCTGATGTTGCTGAAGATGTCACTGACATTCAAAACAAGAAGAAACCCTCCAATAGCAAATTGGCTGAACAGGTCCCTGAAGTCCCAATTGACAATATTTCATTTCATTACCCCTCGTGTGTCAATAGGTGGAAGTATGTGGTTCAGAAAAGGCTGGCAGTGGAAAGGGAGCTGGGACAAAATGTGCTTGAAAGTAAAGAAATCATGACACTCATTAATGATGCATGACTAATGAAAACAATTAGTGACTTCTCTTCATGCTATGAGCTACTTGTCAAGGAATTCATAGTTAATCTCTTAGAGGAATGTGCTGACAGAAAATCTAAAGAGTTTGGCAAAGTGCATGTAAGAGGGGAGTGTGTTAGTTTCACTCTATCAACAATCAATAAATATTTAGGAAGATCAGATAGAGCTCGTCCTGATGTAAATGGTTCAGAAAACACAATATGCCAAGTGATAACAGGCAACCAGGTACAAAGATGGCCATCCAAAAGAAAGCTAGTGGCCAACAAATTGAGTATTGAATATGCTATGTTGCATAAGATTGGAGCAGCAAATTGGGTGCCCACGAACCATAAATCTACTGTGGCAACTGGACTTGGTAAAATCATATATGTTATTGGGACCAAGGCCAAATTTGATTTTGGAACATATGTGTTTGATCAAACTATGAAGCATGCGGGCAGCTATAGCATCAAGGGTCCCATTGTATTCCCTTCCCTCATATGTGGCATCATTTTGAAATAGTTTCCCAACATTCTCAAAAGGACTGATGTTGCGAGCAAACGAGAAAGCCCCTTGTCATTTCATCCCAAGCTGTTTCTTGGCAACCATGTCCCTGACCTTGTTGCAACATCAGCTGAGACATCACAGTCCACATCAACAAAAGCTGAAGTGATTATCAAGCTAAAAGAAACATGTCAAAAGATGGATGTGAGGAAAAGAACTCTTGAAGCACTAATCAGGGCCCTTGAGCAAAGTGACAAGGTTGAGTTCACTAATGAGGACAGGAAAAACGATGGTGCAGAAGAGAGTGATCATCAGGAAGCTGATTCAGAGGAAGAAAGAGAGAACAGTGATGCAGATGAATCCCCTGAGGTTGAGGAGCCTAGTGATGGAGAATTTGACAAAAGCAGGTCCAGTTCTGCATCTGAAGAAGAAGGATGACATGTGCTGATAAAATGCCATGAAGCTCGTGTTGATTGAGCTGGTTGTGTGAACTGTTGTATTATGTTTTGAATTATGCTGGGCAGACCTCTTGTATAGCAAGAATTACACTGGTTGAATTTGTAGGGCTCTCTATGAGCAGTTTTGTAATGTAACCCCATACTTAGGTATTGGTACAATTTATGGTATATGCTATGTGTTAGTTGGATCTCAATTTATGGCTAAAAAGGGGGAGAAAGTGTTAGATAAAAATATGAGCAGGCACAGCAGATGTAAGAATTGGTGGATAACCAATATGAGTACCACAGGTTAGGTGGTAGTGGTAGTAACAGCAGGTGGAAGAACAAGACAATCATGAGCTATACTTGAGCATATGCACCATAGTGCTTATGATATTAGTGTAACTGCAGGTGCTGCGAATGAGATGTGTGTGTGTGTGATAACAGCTATTTGGGCTGCTACTGATATAATATATATGCCATGTATGTTAGAACTTAGAACTAGGACTGACATGCTGTAGGTACTAACATGGGTGATCCTAACAAGATGCTTAGGAGTTCTGTGTATGTCTGCAAGGAGCAGAATGCATCCCTTCAGGGGTATTTGGACAACTTAGGATAATGCATCCCTTCAGGGGGAGTTGCACAACCATGTGACAGGATGTTATCCTGAATGTCATAACATCCAGAGCAGGCTGGATGAATATATGTGACTGCAGACTATTTACAGGTGAAGTCTACAACTGATGTGCATTAGTTAAGGGGGAGTAACTCTGTTACTCAACTAGCAAAGGGTGACATCTATAGTAGAAGCCTACAGAGAGTTAACTAAGTGAGTGTTAACAGGGCTGAAAGCCACTTATAAGGATTCTGAGAGCTTGAGTAGCAAGTGACTTACCTGCATGATAGGACCAATGTTAAGTCTTCTGTTGTGTAGGAAATCTATGATGTACGTACAGAGTGTTTTAGCAAAAATTTTGCCAAAGGGGGAGTTTGTAAGGGCTCTTGATTGGTTGCATTTTGTGGCAAAATATGAGTACATGTATGAATGTCATGTGTGATGTTGTTACATTCATAATATGGACTATGCAGGGTAAGTTAACTAAGCTAACTATAAGTTAAGCTGGATGTCATACTCAATGTTAAGACATAGGTCGTATGACATCAATCGGAAGTTTGTTATTTTGGTAGCTAGAACTCAGGAAACAACTCAGAAGCTCTAGCTGGAATGCAGGAGACATTTTACACGCCCTAAGGGAACTAATATGTACCTGATTAAAGTGGCAAACGTGCAGAATACTAAAGAGAGGTTTTATGATGGATAAAACCTAACTTATGCGTCCAGGCCCAAGGATTGATCTGCTGCTATAAATACCACGAGAAGCAATCCTAGAAGGCATCTGTTGGAGATAAAGAAGCAGAGAAATCACCATAGTGGTTTAAAAGTGAAGAGGTTGTTCTTCACGATTGTGTCTTAGGAACAATTGTAATCCAAGCAACTGTTGATTGCATTGGTTAGGTAGTTTCTAGGCTGTGTACCACTCGAAGCTGTTAAGCAAGAGTGTGTGTCACTTGATCAAAGCTTTGAAGCAAGATCAAGGTGTGTGTGTAGTTGAAGTGTCTCTTCATTCTACTGTTTAATTTGTAACTGGTTGATATCACTTGTGTGTGATTGTAGGGAGTGAGTGGGTATACTCAGGTCTAGAGTGTCTCTATGTTAAATTGTCATTGGGTAGGTTTTAAGTGAGGAGTGAAAACTGGAGGTTTGACTCTGAATTAATTCTACTGATAGTGAAATTTCTCCTTGGCTTGGTAGCCCCTAGATGTAAGTGTGTTGCACTGAACTGGGTCAACAACCAATTGTGTTATTTACTACTTTAAGTACTGCATAATAATAGGTCTGTAGTGAATGTCACAGTGGATGTTATAACTTCTGTTAGAACATCCATTGTGAGCTGGCCAGAATTTTCAGAATTGTCCATGGTTCTATGATTGGCTAAATTGTGGTAAAACATGACTCTGCACTAATGTTAAACAGATTGTCATTACCATAGTTATGACATCACTAAAGAAGCAAACAGGAGCTGGTGAAAGAACTGTTGTGGAGTGTTTTAATGTGAATGCCATGTTGAATGTCGTGACATCCATCACGACATCCATTTGCTGTCATGATTGAACTACTGTCATGTGTGAGAAACAGCAAGAGTAATGGTGCAGCAGGAGCTAGCAGGAGTTCATAACAGAACTGATGTCATATGTTGACATCTGGTGCAGCAGGAACTATGTGCAGCAGGAGCTAATGACATAACTATTGTCATGGATGCAGAAGGAACTAGCAAGAGCTGAGTGTCATGCATCAATGTCTAGTACATCAATAGATGCTATGTGTTAGTAGTGGTCACAACAGGTTAAGTTGTGATGAAGTTCCTCACAGGTAGTGAGTGAGGTGTGATGTCATGTGTCTTAAGTAGTGTTACACCCCAAATTTTGCCCAACATTTCTTTACCTGGCTTATGTTTCATTTCATTCACATCAGCATTATCATTTGCATTTCATTGACATGTATGCAGGAGATCAAGAGGTATGATTACCAACCAAGGGCTACATAAGACTGTGAAGCTAGCTAAGAAGGTTATTCAGGTGCTCAAGGGTTGATATCCTTGTCAGAAAAGTTAAAAGATCCTCAGAGAGAGTGGTTGAAACCAAGGGTGTAGGCCTCCTAACTTGAGAGTTGTGGGAAGTCCTCAGATGATTCTGAAGCCATGAAGTTGGACTTGAGGTCTTGAGAGAGCTCATGAGAAGTGTTGAAGATCATTTTGAAGCCTAGACAGGTCATTGTGCAAGATTAAGAAGACTCAGCCATGAGTGGTGTAATCAGGGTTTGACTGGGTCAACTGATGATTTGGACAAGGTTGAGACCTAATTCAAGAGCCATGTGATCATGGATTGATACATTGAAATGTTATAAGGATGATTCCAAGGTTAACTCATCATAATTGAAGAGTTTGAGAAGTTTCAAGCTAGGGTTTCTAAGGCTTGACAGTGTAAAATCCCCTAAATTGACCCCTATCTTCAAGGCAATTTAGCTCAAGATGTGATTGTCATCTCATCTTGTCCCCAACATGAATGTTGTAGAGCTTGCTCTTAGCTTTAATTGGAGTACTAGAAGTCCTTGATAGGATTTGTATAACTCAAGTTATGACTTTGACAAGTTACACGTCATCTGAGGTATGTGAATTTGGGGGCTTGAAAGTTACCCAACTTGCATCAAACGTTTGCCCAAGAAGGATGATTCCTATGAACTTTTGGTCAACATGAATGTTGTTCCTTATCCTCTTAGCTTTCTAGAGAGTACTATAAGTCCTTGATAGGATTTGTAGAACTCAAGTTATGGCTTTGACAAGTTAAGGGCATTTTGGTCATTTGGAGATTACAGGTCATTTCAAGCATAAAGCCATAACTCCTATTTCCAAGCTTCAAATGGAAAAATGTTCAATATCAAACATGTTCAAAATGATGTTTTAAGGCTAGGAAGGAGTTCATGAGATGTTGGAAGTGCTTGTAGCTCAAAGTTGCAAAAATGACCTAAAATAAGGGTATAAGTTAAATAAACCAAAGTTGGAAATTGATATTTTTGACCTACACATCCAAACCAAGGCATGTAATATATAATTTTGACTCTAAAAAACATTTTAAGAACTTTGGTTTAGCCACATTTTTTAGTTGAGGTGTAATTTGGGGACTTGCTTTGAAAAGTAGTTACTTACATCTTAAGTAACATTTGCAAAACACATGAGAGATCAATACACAAGCTTCCAAGGTATTGTAACACATCTAATATCTCATTTGGGGAGATTTTGGGATCATAACAAGCTGCTGCAACAAGGGAAACCAAAATTGGTGTGATTATGGCATGAGATAGTATTTTGATGACATGAGAAGTTCAATATCTCCTTGGATGATTCCAGAAGATTCTAGAAAGGTCCAACATCATCTATATATTGATTAGAAGGGGTTCAAGTGCAGGGTTGGTGAGAATTGAGGGAGAGAAGAGAGTTTGCAACTTCACATTGTTCATTGCAAATTGAAATCAATTTCTGCATTCTACACCATTTTTGATCTTTCTTTTGATCTCAACAACTTCTATTGAGGATACTGAATGATTCCAGATCAATTCCATAGCCAAAGCCTTGAAGGATCGTGTTCTTGCATTTGAGTTTCAGCACCTGCAAGTCACTATCGGATTTGGAGTTCCAAGCATTTGCAATCAATTCTCTTGCATACAGAAGCAAGAACTTGGTACACTGAATGATTCCAGAGCAGTAGAAGAGTTGAATTGAAGAATTGTTACATCTGTTACTCAAGAATTCACAGGTTGGTAACTTTCATCCCTCACCTTAATTTAAGAAGTATTACCTCAATTTGTTAGGTTAGATTGATAGTATGTGGTTAGGAGATCGTTTCTGGAAACTTAGAGAGGAATTCGTGATGATCAATGAGATGACATAATTTCTGTTTGGATCAAGAACACGTTGGATATTGAGAGATAATGTGAGTATTATAGCAAGAACTGATCAGGGTAATGTGGTGAACATTTTAGACCAAACAATTTGAAGAATGGTGATAATCGAGGTCTGAGCATAATTTTGATTCTTGATCGTGTTTTAGGTTAGAGTTTGATTCAATGAATTCTGAGGCTAGGGTTAGATTCAGTGTTCAATTTAGAGTGATTTAGTGTTTTAGATCTTGAATTTTGATGGAGATTTGGTAAGATGAGAATGTGATGAAGATGAGCATGAGAGCTCTGTTTCAATGGCGTTTCTCCCTCCATTTTTGGTTCAAATGAAGAAGATGATTAGAATGCCGTTGGATTGGCATGAAGACTTTGACTGAGCAAGGTATTCCACGACCAGGATTGATTTGGATTCATGAGAGAGTCTGAGTAAGTGAAACGATGCGTTTCACTTACTAGGTCGTTTTGGGCTTAAGTTCAAATTGTTATCCCCACCCCCTGATGGCCCAATTGTCATAATGAACTTATTTTCATTGCTACCTGCACCGTGGTTTTGTTATTTTATTTTGATTTTTTTTAATTTCTTCATTTTATACATGGTTCTTGATAAAATCATATAAAATTGAAAAATGATCCAATTAATCCCATTCTTTTTGCATTATATTCATGATTGAATCTAGTATTTTTTAGAGAAAAAATATTTTTATATCATGCATTTTCGGATTTTATGGGAATTTTCATATTTTAATTGATATTAAAATAGTCATGCTTGATGTTTGATTTTGTGGAATTTTGTGTGATTAATTGGTGATGATTCCTGAGCTAATTTTTTGTGTGTGATTAGTTTAGACATGTATGCTCCCTTAGCATTTTTCTCACATTTTTGTGATGAAAGTAGGTGTGTTTTCTAGATTGAGCTTTAGGTGCTTCCTTTTAGGGTTTAGGTTTAGTACCTTGTAGTGTAGAATTTATTTCTAGGTCTTATTTGATGATTTGATCTCTGGAATTAATATGGTAGAGTCATGATTGACCTAGGTTCGCATAGTTATTTTTGTAGGATTTTACAATTGGTTTTAGTATTTTAGTTAGGATTAACTTTAGTACTAGGTTTTAGGTGATCCTAACTTACTAACTCAAATAGATTAACTTCTTTAGTCCCCTTAGATTAGGGTTTTGATTTGTTTGCCTTTGGTTTTGCTTGAAGACAAGTTGAAGACAAGGTGCGGATGCTTGAAGTTGCTTGAAGTTGCTTGGAGCTTGGAGTTGCTTGTGCCTGAGGGTGTCTGATGAAGATTTAGGAGGTAGGAGACATAGGGAGAGCCTTATAATTAGAATGACTTCTTTCACAAACATGGAAAGCATCTTGTGCTTCCATTTCTCCCAATGACTAAAAGTCCTTCTAAGATATTCACATCCCTCCTTTGGAAGGATGAGTGGCTTTATCTGGGAAGTAGAACTTTGAGGGAACCAGTCTCTCATAATGATGAACCCTTATAGGCTTCCTTTGGTTGTCAATAAGTTGTTTATCATTTCCACTCATTCTGTTAAATCAATTGTCTTCTGGTTTGAGTGTCTTGAAAGATGTTGGACTTGAATTTGAAGATGAGGACTTCATTGAAGAGTGTGGAAGAGGATGATTCCTTGAGCATTGCCATTGCAGCTGAAGCTTGAAGAGCAAGAAGAACAAGTTGATACTTGTGAAGAAGATCCAATGGAGATTGAGTGAAGAGCTGAGGCTTGAGGAATAAAGGGTAAGTTGAAACTTACATTGATGCATTGAGAGCCTGAAGGAATCAAGTTGATACTTGCAGTTAGGAGTGAAGCCTGAAGGTGGAATTGATTGAAGGGCTGAAGCTTGAAGAAGAAAGAACAAGTTGATACTTGTGTTTGATGGGTTGAAACCTTGGAGGAGCAAGTTGATGCCTGTCATGGAGGATGATAGCCTTGGAGGGTGATTGAAGTCTGATGACTGGATTGCTGTTAGAAGAGCTGAAGCTTGTAGTTGTAGAAGCTGTTGATCTGTTTCCTTTCCTGCTTGTTTCCTTTCTGTATTGGTGTGGCTTGTTTGACTTGCTTGATGCATTAGAATAAGTCCATATTTAGACTGACTTTAAGCTAGGAGCATGATTGCACTAGAGGTTGAGTTGCTCCCTCTGCTTGTATTTTTACTGTATGGCTTTGCTTGCGGGTATTCGGTAGAGCCCTGCTCCCTTGCCCATGTGGTTTGTGTTTGTCTGATGGCATTTTATTTCATTTCTTCTGTATGATTGCAGCTGTTATTCTATTTTGCTTGATAGCATGTTATTTCTTCTGTATGATTGCAGTTGTTATTATATCTTGCTTGATAGCATGTTATTTTTGCTGTATGATTACTGTTATTCATATCTGGCTTGAGGTTGAGATGAGCTTGTGGAGGCTGCTGCCCCACACACATTTCCTCCCTCACTTGCATTGCATGCATTTTACAGTCGCTTACTGTTTATCTGTTTACTGTTTAAGCTGATGCTTTATCTGTTTCTGTTTATCATTGACATGATCCCTTAGGACTCTCACTTCCTTTGATAAGGAAGTGATGATTAGAACTTTAGGTTGAAACCTATGCATGATAACTTCTAGGAGTTCCCTGTTTCAAACCTCAACCATAGGATGAATCCTTGGCATGAAAACAGTAGGACTTGATAGTCTCCCCGTTAGTGGCCCCTTCTCTTCTCCTCTCAAAAAAAATTAAGATACAGTAGTCATGAATGATTTCTCTCGTACGTTACGAGCCTTAAGCTATCTGAGAAAGGATTGTTGGAGAGTTTCTTTTCAACAGTCCGGATGTTTAGTATGGCACCCTTTGGGTGACATGCGACACATTCACTCTCAGGTCATAGTCTTTAGTGCGATTGAAATTGCAAACACAATAAAAAACAGTTCTTCCGTAAAAGACAGAAAACAAACTTCAACCCTTTTGCCCCGTGGGCCCATAATTCAAAGGAAACTTTTCTGAAGAAAAGAGTTTCGTTAAACTTCAGTGCCACCGCAAACAGGCTTTGTCCCTAACTGCTGGAACTGTTGTTTAACCCTACTCGATAAAACAGATGAATCTGAATCCCCGTAATCCGTAGTATCTCGAACTACGTAAGCTCTGATCTCTCATACCTGTTGAGAGTACGTAGGCACAAATATTGATGTATTGGCGAGCCACCTTCCCTGTAACCCGTAGTTAGCCGAACTACGTTGACTCTGATTTCTCATTCTCTGATGAGAATACGTAGGCATAAAGCGCGACGCTTTGCTGAGTCATTTTCTTTTCTTGTTCAGACCAGCCTTGATAGGTAGATAGATAAACCAACTCGTCCAATAAACACAACAAGCGTGGATCCCATCGAGTACGATGGACGTGAGGGGTGCTAATACCTTCCCTTGGCGTAACTGACTCCCGAACCCAGACAACGGTTGCGATGACCTTGTCTTATACTTTTTCGTCAGGTTTTTCCGATCGTTTCCTTTCCCGTTCTGAGGGATAAATAACGAAAGGTGGCGACTCTTCTGTTTTGCCGACACCTTATTTTCGCGGAAGCGACAGCTGGCGACTCTGCTGGGGACTTGATAGTTTCCTGGGATCCAACGTCCCCTGCAAGAGTCAATCCTAGCGCTTGTATGATTACTTGTTGGGTTGTGTTTATTTATCGCATTTTTATTTCCCGCACTTTATTTTCAGTATGATATGATTATCTGTGTTGTTGTGGGAGGGGCATTCTGATGAGCGAGAAGCCAGACCCAGGCTTGAGTGTACTTAACATTAGTGGTGGAAATTAATGGGCGCGTGCTTGCTTGGCAGGCACTAGTGTCTCATGAAATCCACGCTCAGACGAGGTTCTCCCGGTTGACTTCTTTTTCAACCCTTTGGGTTGAGGGGGTTGTTGGTTTGGAGGATTGTCGACTATGGGGACCGATCATTTGGGATTCAGCCGAATGAGGCCGCTTCATGAGCTGGTGATGCACACCTTCTGGGTATCGTATCACCCCTCTTGAATGTCTGTGACGCTGATGACCGCATAGGATGCCGAACTTGTGTCAGTTTAGGTCCATGCCTGTGAGCAGGGTGGGGTTTGTTGCAGGAAACTTTGACCTTCAGACTACCTGGTTTTCTTGATAGTGAATCAGTTTTGGTTGGGATCAGAGGTCCTTATTATCAGATGTTTGTTCTTGACAGAGCAGAGTTTATGGTCCTGTATCAGAGGACCTTGTCTTCAGAGATGTGTGGTTGTTCTTGAGAGAGCTGGTTTATGATTGGGATCAGAGGGTCTCATCCACAGATGTATGCTTGTTCTTGACAGAGCAGAGTGTTGGTCATGTACCAGAGGTCCTTATTATCAGATGTTTGTTCTTGACAGAGCAGAGTTTTTGGTCCTGTATCAGAGGTCCTTATTATCAGATGTGTGTTCTTGACAGAGCAGATTTGTGGTCCGAGACCATGGTTTTCTTATTATCAGATATAGTGGTTGTTCTTGATAGAGCATGATTATGGTTTTGTTGACACAGAATCTCCACAGCACAGTTGTCTTGATCTCCTGCTGCATGATTGCATTTTACATTGCTTTGCATACTCATTTGCATTTCATTAACATGTGTCTGTGTTGCAGGTACTGTTTCCCCCGATTCAGGATTTCCGGCCTTCTGTTGTATTGTTATGGGTTCTCTGAGGAAGACCGTGGCTTACAAGCTCCTTGCCCCTGATGTTGTGCAGCTGACTGGTTTGATTGATTTAGCAGATGATTCTGTGAGAGATGAGTTCAGAAAGTCTTACGGCAAATTGCTCAGTTTGGTTCGTAAACCCTCCGTGTATGAGTTGAATGGGTTGCACGCCTTGCTGCAGTTCTACGATCCTCCGTTGAGATGCTTTAGTTTCCGGGATTTTTTTCCCGCACCTACGCTAGAGGAGTATGTTGATTTGTTAGGTGCGCCTATCAAGAGTCAGATGCCTTTTGTTCATATGGATGCTGAGCCTAATCTGGCTAGTCTAGCTCCTTCACTTCATCTGGATGCCTCCGAGTTGGTATTGTCTAGTTGGAACAAGGTTCCCGGTTTCTCCTTGCAGTTCTTGGTGGGAAAAGCTCAGCAGTGCGCCAAAGACGGATGTTGGGTCGTGTTCAACGCCATCCTCGCTCTGTGCATATATGGCATCATTCTGTTCCCCAATATGCCCGACTTTGTGGACTTCGACGCCTTCCACATCTTTGCTTCAGGGAATCCAGTCCCTACCTTGATTGGAGATGTTTACCATTCCATCCACTACAAAAACGAGAACAGAAGGGGTAAGAATGTCTCATGTTGTGTGCCCCTGCTTTATAAATGGCTTGATAGTCATCTACCCAAGAAGGGTCCCTTTGCTTCGTCTGCAGCCACAACTGAGTGGTCCGAGCGTTTGATGAGTTTGTCAGTGGAGGATATTGACTGGTTTGACAGAGATAGGTTGGGTACCGAGATCATCTTCAGCTGCAGCGGGTTTCCGAACATGCCTTTGATAGGCAGGAAGGGTTGTATAAACTATAATCCGTCTTTGCTGGTCCGACAGTTTGCTTACGCTTTAAGAGCTCCGCCGAAGGATGAAGAGGTGCAGGAATCTCTGTACCTCACCGGTCTTTTAGAGGGGGATATGTTATCCAAGCTTCAGCATGCTTGGAATGGTATCTGTAAGCGGGGAAAGCCATTGCTGGGGAAGAGTAATAGTCAAGCCTACGCTCCATATGTGACTTGGATCAGAGCCAGAGTAGACGCTATAGGGATGCCGTTTCCTCCTGCCAAGCCAGAAAGCCCTCCAATGATTGAAGAGCCCACCACCGTGCCTATTCAGCAGCATAATCAGGTGCTAGCTGAATGAGATGAATTGAAGAGGGCAAATGAAGAATTGGAGAAAGAATTGGCGCAACTCAGAAGAGAGAGAAGCGAAGCTGTTCATTCCTTCAAGTGGCAGACAGAGCTGGTGAACTAGCTGGGGACAGACTTGACTAAGCAGATAGCTGAGCATGAGCGCATGGGTCGAGACTTCAAAGCTGTCAACGATGTACTGGCCACGAAGAAGCAGCACCTGGACGAAGCATATCGGAGGATATCCAAGTTTAACCAACATTGGAAGGCCTCCCTAGCCAACAGGAAAGAGCGGGAGGATAAGTTGATGCAACAGATCTCCAAGCTGAAAGCCCAGGTGAAGGCTAATGAGAAGAGGTTTGATGAAGAAACCGCTCGCAGATATGCCGCTGAAGGCCAGCTTAACAAGGCTCTTGCTAACCTGAAGGAGCGCAAACTGACGTTTGAGTCCAAGAAGCGGAAGCTAGAAGATTGTTTCGGCGAAGGAGCATGGGAAGATTCAGTCGAAGGTCTTTAGTACACCATTATGCAGAGGGAGTTACTCGTCGAAGGGTTACTCACTCGGCCTGGTCATCCAGAAACAAAGGGGTTGTTAGAAGAGTTTCGCGCCCATGGCCGTGCTTGACTATTTGTATTCCTTTTGTTTTGATCATCGCTGTATGCTGACCATCACCAGGCCTGTTGGTTGAGGTCATGCTATTGATTTAGCTTGTACTCACTGATGTTGTGTACCGCCTTGATGGGCTTGCTTCATATATATGAGATGTTATTTCCATGACTGGACTCGGACTTCTTATTATCAGCACTGGCACTCAAGCACTAGGATCGGGGGAAATCTCCCTAACACACAGACACATGTTTGCATTTGCATGAAGCATTTGCATAACGAGCACTTTGTCGTTTTTCCTAACCCTTGTGTGTTTTCAGGTTGTTTCAGGTTGTTCCAGGATTGATCAGAGACCCATCCACCGCTATCCGACCAGAGAAAATCAAACCAGAATCATGGAGCAAGTGCAAACTGACGTTCAGGAACTCCGTGAAAGAATGGACCGCTTCATGGAGCTCATGCAAGCAGTCGCCAATGGCCAGGATCAGCTCAGAACCTTGGTTCAGCCTCTGATTTCAAGGGTCGATAGCAATGGCGTAATCCATGGCGGGACCGTGCCTACCCCTCCACCAGTTGAAACTCCTCAGAATGGTGTCCCCTTGACCGGGGGGAATGGCAGTGCCAACGACAATGTGATAGCTAACATGGGACTCAACGGTAATGCGACGGGCGTCGGTAATGGGAATTTGGAAGCTAACGTCAATGTTGGGCTGGGCAACGGCAATGCGGGTGTTGGAAATCTGTTCGGGCCTCAGCCGTGGTTAGGAGACCGTCAAGACGATGTGTTCTCCCAGAGAGGTGCCGAAGGTGAGCTGACTGTTGAAGCACGTCTAAGGTTCAAGGCACTCGAGGATAAGATGAGGAATATCGAGAACCAGAACACCCTGGGTGTTGATATGTCCAAGTTGGGACTAATTGCTGATTTCAAGGTGCCTCCCAAGTTCAAGGTACCTGACTTTGAAAAGTACAAGGGCACCACTTGCCCTCGCGTCCATCTGAGATCATACTACCGAAAAATGTCCGCTCATTCTGAGGACGAGAAGTTGCTGATGCACTTCTTTCAAGACAGTCTGTCCGGGCCCTCCCTCGAGTGGTACATGAGTGTGGAACCTACCAGTGTGCGCACGTGGAAGGACCTTGCTGAAGCATTTGTGCACCACTACCAATATAACAGCGATTTGGCTCCGAACCGAGTCCAACTGCAGAATCTGTCGCAAAGGAACAACGAAGGGTTCAAGGAATACGCCCAGCGGTGGCGTGAATTGGCAACCAGGGTTCAGCCGCCGATGGTTGAACGTGAGCTGGTGCAGATGTTCGTAGCCACCCTCCTAGGGGTTTATTATGAGAAATTGGTCAGCGGTATGTTTGGAACCATCTCAGATCACATTATCACGGGTGAGCACATCGAAAATGGGATCAAACTGGGGAAAATTCAAGGTGATTCATCCTCGGCTGGAGGAGGAAAAAAACCTTATAGTGGCAAAAGATGGGAAGGAGAAACGAGCGCCATGACCAATGCTCGAAGGAAGGGTAAAGGCCCTCACCAACAGGTGGCCAGCATAACTATCCCGGCAGTTCAACAGCCACAGCAGCAGCAGCCGCAGCAGCAGCAGCAACCGAATCAACAAGGGTACAGAAAGTATCAGAACCGGGCACCTCTGTCGAGCCGTCACCTCGAGACACCGCCCATGTCTTATGCTCAGCTGTTACAGACTCTGCTTCAGTTACAGTTGATCCAAAAGAGAACCCTGGCTCCCTTGACAGGGGCACCTTCGCCAGGTTATGACGCGAATGCAACTTGTGAGTTTCACTCAGGGGCACCAGGCCACACAGTAGAGAATTGCAAAGCCTTCAAGCACAAGGTGCAGGAAATGGTGGACGCTAAGATCATCAACTTCTCCGATAATGTGCCAAATGTCACGAAGAACCCTATGCCGAATCATAGGGGAGGTGGAGTAAACGCCATTATTGAAGACGAGAGTTTGGATTTGTTGACTGCCGTCCGAGATCTGAAGACACCGCTTAGCTTCGTTAAAACTAAGCTGATGAAAAGGGGTTTCTTCCCAGGTTGCGGAGAACTGTGTATGGGTTGTGCGACAAGTCCTGATAGATGTGAACAGTTGAGAGAGGGGATTCAAAGTCTGATGACTGAAGGGATCTTACAGTTTAGCCGACGCGCCAAAAGCGGATCGGGAGAGGTAATGCTGAAGCAAGATGATGAGGTTGCCACCATCACCATCCCTCGCCAGACGATAACTATTTCTGCACCCAGGCCGCCCACAATTACCATCACCAAAGCTGGGCCGATGCCGTTCGAAAGCACTAATGTTGTCCCATGGCATTATGGGGCTGAAGTCTACTGCAACGGACAGAAGTTGGAACTAGAACCATTTGGGTCGTCTGTGGAGAACCTAGCGGGCGTTAGCGGAATTACTCGCAGCGGGAGAGTGTTTGCACCATCTGAGGTCGTGGCGGATAAAGCGGACAGAGATGATGCAACTGATAAAGGGAAGAGTAAAGTCGTTGAAGAGATCCCTCATGGGGTAGAAAAAGACTTACTTGTTAAAGACGCCGAGGAATTTATGAGGTTGATTAAAAAGAGTGACTACAAGATCGTGGATCATCTCCATCAGACACCCTCGAAGATTTCCATCCTGAATCTGTTGATGTGTTCTGAGGCACACCGCAACGCGCTGCTGAAGGTGTTGAACGCCGCATATGTACCGCAGGAAATATCGGTAAACCAGTTAAAGGAGGTCGTAGCCCACGTGAATGCCGGAAATGGGTTAGGGTTCACTGACCTAGAGCTGACGCCGAAGGGAAGGAACCATAATAGCGCCCTGCACATCTCGATAGAGTGTAGAGGAATGATTATGTCGCACGTGTTGGTAGACACGGGGTCGTCGCTCAATGTTCTTCCGAAGAAGGCATTAATGAAGTTAGATACTCGCGGAGTGATTTGCACACCCAGTGATCTGGTTGTGAAAGCATTCGATGGAACCAAACGCCATGTTTTCGGGGAGGTGACGTTTCCAATCCAAGTCGGACCGGAAACATTCGACGCGGTCTTTTACATTATAGACATCATGCCTGCCTACAGCTGTCTCTTAGGCCGGCCATGGATCCATTCGGCAGGTGCCGTAACCTCCACGTTGCACCAGAAGCTCAAGTACGCCGTCGGAGGTAGCATCGTGACCGTATGTGGCGAGGAAGATATAATGGTGAGCCATTTGTCGTCCTTCAAATATGTTGAGATGGATGGGGAAATCCATGAAACCCTATGCCAAGCGTTCGAAGCTGTTAAAGTCAAGGACATAGCTCCTGTAGTCACTGAGAAGCCAGAGATGACTCTCTCCTCCTTCAAGGAAGCCCGGGCCGTTGTTCAAGCCGGATCTACCCCAGGCTGGGGGCGAATTTTGGAGATACCTAACAAGCAAGACATGTTTGGGTTGGGATATTCTCCTGTGGCTGAAGCCTCCTCTTCTAGCAGTGCGTCGCGAGGTAAAGGGCCGGTCCAGTTTACCAGCGGCGGGGTGATATTTGAAAGCATCAACGCAGTGTCTGAAGACAGCGGAGATAGCGACTGTGACCTAGACTCTTGGATCCAGCCAAGCAAGTCAGGCGAGAGCCTTAACAACTGGTCTGTCAAGGATATCATCCAGATGACAAGCAAAGCGTAATGATTTACTTTTTCCAATTGTTGTACAACCCTATGTCCTACCCGGGGCATAATGGTTTTATTGTCAGGGCCTTGTTTGATTATGTACATGCATTTTATCAATAAATCAAAAGGCGTTTTTCTTCGTATTCAAATGTTGTGTTCTCTGTTATTCCTGTTTTATATTTGTTTTGAAAAACAATAAAATGGCAATGGGGTTTGTGCTGACCTGCATATCCTTGTTTTAAGCTTAACCCTTGTTATTGCAGGATCCACATAGCAGATGACATTGACTCTGGACCTTCTACGATTCACTTCGACTTCGATTACCCGATCTATCAAGCCGAAGAAGAGATTGATGAAGACGAAGACCTTCCCGAAGAGTTGGCCCGCTTGTTGAAACAAGAAGATAAAGTTATTCTGCCTCACGAGGAAGAGATTGAGATCGTGAATTTGGGTTCTGAAGAACTAGTCAGGAACGTCAGGATAGGGGCTGCATTGCAGAGTGATGTCAAGCAGAGATTGGTCGAGATGCTGAGAGAGTATAGTGACGTCTTTGCTTGGTCATACGGAGATATGCCCGGACTTGATACTGACATTGTGGTCCATCACTTGCCGCCGCGAGAAGATTGTCCTCCCGTTAAGCAGAAGCTTAGGAGGACGCGACCAGATATGGCCGTTAAGGTCAAAGAAGAAGTGCAGAAACAGCTTGATGCTGGCTTCTTAGCGGTCACTACTTACCCTCCGTGGGTCGCCAACATAGTGCCTGTACCGAAGAAGGACGGTAAGGTACGAATGTGCGTCGATTATCGGGATTTGAATAGGGCGAGCCCTAAAGATGATTTCCCGCTCCCTCATATTAATGTGTTGGTCGACAATACAGCTCAGTTCTCCGTGTTTTCGTTCATGGATGGCTTCTCCGGTTACAACCAGATCAAGATGGTGCCGGAGGACATGGAGAAAACTACGTTTATTACACCTTGGGGAACATTTTGCTACAAGGTAATGCCTTTCGGTCTGAAGAACGCAGGGGCCACTTACCAACGAGCAATGGTTACTTTGTTTCATGGCATGATTCATCATGAGATTGAAGTCTATGTTGATGACATGATTGCGAAGTCCCAAACGGAGGAGGGACATCTGGTCAATTTGCTGAAGCTTTTTGAGAGGCTTAAGAAGTTCAGGTTGAGGCTGAATCCTAACAAATGTACTTTCGGAGTACGGTCCGGAAAACTACTGGGGTTTATCGTGAGTGAAAGAGGCATCGAGGTTGATCCTGCGAAGATAAAAGCAATACAAGAAATGCCAGCGCCAAAAACCGAAAAAGAAGTTCGTGGTTTCTTGGGCAGAATAAACTACATTGCAAGGTTTATCTCTAAGCTCACGGCCACATGTGAACCGATGTTCAAACTTTTAAAGAAAGATTAGGCGATTATCTGGAACGAGGATTGCCAGAAGGCATTTAATAAGATAAAACAGTATCTGCAAGAACCTCCAATCTTGATACCCCCAGTGGCCGGACGACCCTTAATCATGTACTTGACAGTTCTTGAGAATAGTATGGGGTGTGTTCTCGGTCAGCACGACGAGACGGGCAGAAAGGAGCATGCCATTTACTACTTGAGTAAAAAGTTCACAGACTGTGAATCTCGTTACTCGATGCTGGAGAAAACGTGTTGTGCACTAGCCTGGGCTGCCAAATGTTTACGACAGTACATGCTCAATCACACAACCATGCTAATTTCGAAGATGGATCCGATCAAGTACGTCTTCGAGAAGCAAGCGCTTTCGGGCAGGATTGCCAGATGGCAAATGGTGTTGACGGAATATGACATTCAGTACGTTTCCCAGAAGGCCATCAAGGGAAGCGTATTGTCTGAATACCTGGCCGAACAGCCGATCAAGGATTACCAGCCGATGAAATTTGAATTCCCTGATGAGGATATCATGTTTCTCAAAGCGAAAGATTGTGATGAACCGTTGCCCGACGAGGGGCCAGATAGGAAGTCCCAATGGAAATTGATATTTGACGGGGCGGTTAATTCTTATGGAAGTGGCATTGAGGCGATCATCACTACTCCCCACGGATCCCACATCCCGTTTACTGCGAGATTGACGTTTCCGGTCACCGATAACGAAGCGGAGTACGAAGCATGCATCATGGGTCTAGAAGAAGCAATTGATTTGAGAATCAAGAACCTAGATGTGTATGGTGACTCGGCACTTGTGATTAACCAGATTAAAGGGGAGTGGGAGACTCGTCAATCGAATTTGGTGTCGTACATGAACTACGCCAGAAGGCTGCTTCCGTTCTTTGATCGAGTAGAACTCCATCATGTGCCCAGGGCTGAAAATCAGATGGCTGATGCCTTAGCCACGTTGGCTTCGATGTATAAAGTCAATTTTTGGAATGAAGCTCTAAGAATTGTCCTTTCTCGTTTTGATAGACCTGCATTCGTCTTTGCGATCGAGGAAGCCTCCGATGGCAAGCCATGGTTCCATGATATCCAGACTTTCCTTATGACTAAGGAGTATCCTGAAGGAGCGTCAACCCAGGATAAGAAGACTTTGAGGAGGCTGTCTAGAAATTTTTATCTCAATCCTGATGGAGTTCTATATAAAAGAAACCACGATCTCGTGCTACTCAGATGTGTAGATGAGAAAGAAGCGAGTATGCTCATGGAAGAAGTCCATGAAGGCACGTTTGGTACGCACGCCGGCGGGCATGCCATGACAAGAAAGATCCTGAGAGCAGGATACTACTGGCTGGCGATGGAATCAGATTGTTTTAAATTCGCGAAGAGATGTCATAAATGCCAGATTTATGCTGATAAGATTCATGTGCCGTCGTGCCCGTTGAACGTCATGTCTTCCCCGTGGCCGTTCTCCATGTGGGGCATCGACATGATCGGCAAGATCGAGCCCACTGCATCTAACGGTCATCGCTTCATTCTAGTAGCTATCGACTACTTCACCAAGTGGGTGGAGGCAGCCTCATATGCTAATGTGACCAAGCAGGTGGTGGCTAAATTCATAAAGAGGGACATCATCTGTCGTTACGGAATTCCCGAGCGGATCATTAGTGATAATGGTTCGAATCTGAATAACAAGATGATGGAGGAGCTGTGCCAGAGTTTCAAGGTTGAACACCATAAGTCATCTCCTTACCGGCCGAAGATGAATGGCGCCGTTGAAGCGGCCAATAAGAACATTAAGAAGATTGTACAGAAGATGGTTGTGACCTATAAGGATTGGCACGAGATGCTGCCATTTGCACTGCACGGTTATCGTACAACGGTACGTACATCAACGGGGGCAACTCCTTTCTCACTGGTGTACGGTATGGAACCTGTCCTACCGTTAGAAGTGGAGATCCCTTCTTTACGAGTTTTGGTTGACGTGAAACTCGATGAGGCAGAATGGGTTAAGAACCGACTAAACCAACTCAGCCTGATGGACGAGAAGAGATTAGCATTGATTGCATATGGTCGTCTGTACCAAAGCCGAATGAAGAAAGCTTATGATAAAAAGGTGCGTCCTAGAAGCTTTCAGACGGGTGATCTCATCCTGAAGAATATTCTTCCTCCACACTCCGATCACCGTGGCAAGTGGACTCCCAATTACGAAGGTCCGTACGTCGTTAGTAAGGTCTTTTCGGGAGGAGCCTTACTGTTATCCACGATGGATGGTGAATATTTTGCATGCCCGGTGAACGCGAACGCAGTTAAAAAATACTTTGCTTAAAGAATGACCCGCTGGAAAGAAAAAGAATATCCAGGCAAAAATGGGGCATCCCGGCGAACCATAAAAAAGGAAAAAGGTTCGGGCAAAAATTAGGGATATAAATTGAAAAATGTACACCCGCAAAGTCGAAAACCCGGATGGGCGACTTTGGCAAAAAAGGGTATCCCGGTGAATCGAAAACCCGGAAGGGCAATTCAGGCAAAAGTTAGGGATTTGGAAAAGGAAATGACTGTGTTCCGCGTGTGGACTTTCATTGTTTAGTGGTTTGGAGGACCTGAGGGCCGTTTATATGAATCAATCTCTTCTGAAGCTGAAGCGTCGGAGAAGTATCGAAGTCGAGTGGGTCATAGAGGGATCAACTCATGGTGTTCGTCTACGCCTCGTTACCGACATGTGTATATACTGATGTATATTTATGTTTTTATATTTGCGCAGCTTCCTCATTCCAGGGGCTTGCATCTGTTGTAAAACATTTTTACCCATTCAAGGGTTCGTTATCAATAAAATGTATACTATTCAGCAATTCTGTTTGCCTGTTTAGCATTTATCTGTTTTGTTTGCGAAAAAGAACGCCAACATTTTGATAAAATGCGCATACATAAACTAACTGGCCTAGGCCACTGATTGTTGAAACAATGAATTACTCGAACATTGTCACAAGATGATGACCTTGATAGGTCCCTTTGAGAGGGGTGTCTTGTCTGTTTGGTTGTGTTGTTGCAGGTGTAGCATATACCAGACAGTACGCCGTACGCATCCCCAAGCAGGATGATTCCTTCTTCTCCAGCAAAGTTCAACAACCTCTCCCTGCAGAGTCCGAACGTGAGATCGTAAGGAATTGATATGTCTCCCCAAGCCGAGAAGATTCTCTCCCCAATCAGATGTATCCTGAAGGAACGTCATCTCCCCAGCTGAGTCATACACTGAAGTGTGCGGTACTCAGAAGTTCCAGACCGAAGTCTCCAAGAGAATTGAGATTCCCCACAGAGTCGTACTCTCCCCTGTAGGCAGGATGATTCCTTCGTTCCCCAGCCGAGTTTGTAGTTCCCCAAGAGAGCCGAGTCCTTGGAAAGCAGTTCAGGCCATGATTGGTTTTCCCCAGTAGAGTGTTGAATAGCTGATGCCGTATTTCCCCACCGGAGTCGTTATCTCTAGGAGGGTTTAGCCGTGAAGGCCGCGCAATTTATTTCCGCGATTGACATCGCTTTCCTTAGCAGGTCCAGGTTCTCGTAGAGCTTCATTCTTCTACAGCAGTCGACTAAAGTTCGTTTCCCCAGGCGGAGTCCAATTGAGATTGGCAGGACTTCTTCTCCTCGGTAGGATGATTCCTCCGTTCCACCAGAGTGGTTCTTTCTCCTTGACAGGAGGATTCTCCCTTAAGCATTTATTTTGCTGATGGGGTCATAGCATTTGCATGATTGCATAGCATTTATCCTAAATGCGTAGCATTTCCACCGCGTGGAGCATTGCGCCATTGCCAAAGCATACGCATACTAAACATGGGCTAGGTCATTACTGTTCTTGTTTTGCAGGTGTTCCTCCGCAGAACGGTTTGATCAAGATGATTCTTGAATTCTCCCCAGCAAATTCGTTTGCTCAAGATGATTCTTAAAATCCCCAGTGAAGTCGCCAGAGTTGGTTGCTCAAGTTGATGCTTAGAGTCCCCGGCAGAGTGTTTGCCCAGGATGATTCCTGAAATCTCCAGCAGAGTTATGGGTTCAGGATGATTCTTGAAGTCCCCACGGAGTTATTTGTTCAAGATGATTCTTGATTCCCTTAGCAGAGGTTATTCACCTAGAATGATTCCTGGACCCCGAAGCAGAGTGACTTGATAGTTCTCCAGAATCCCCAGCGGAGATGTGTCATCCCCTGCAGGTTTCTGAACAGCGAAGTTGAAACTTCCCCTAAAGACTTGATGATTGAAGTCCAACCGTATTAACGAAGCAGTTCTCCCAGCCGATGCGGAGTGCCTGACGGCAGAAGTTTGAGTATCCTAAATTGGTTCATGATTGACTGAGAATTCTATTCTCGACTTACTGATGAAGTCCGGCTGATGCTCGAAAGCTTCTTTGAAGGCCCGATGGCATGATTAACTTGATTGTTGACCGGATGAGTCCCGAGGAATCTTGATGCCTGACGGCATGATCGACCATGTATTACCGGTTACCGTGTGACCAATTCTCCAGCTAGTTGCCGTGCAGCTAATATTTCAGTTTTCGAAGATTTGTTCCAATCAGAGTACCGTGTACTTGTGCAATTGGCAAATTTCCGGGTTTGTCGGTATTCAACCGTCTCGCACCTTGATTGGTTGAGAGCCGTTCGCTTCTCACCCAGTCAGGTCCAAGCCGTTTGAATAGGGGCAGCTGTTGCACCCCAAAATTTGCCCAACATTTCTTTACTTGGCTTATGTTTCATTTCATTCACATCAGCATTATCATTTGCATTTCATTGACATGTATGCAGGAGATCAAGAGGTATGATTACCAATAAAGGGCTACACAAGACTGTGAAGCTAGCTAAGAAGGTTATTCAGGTGCTCAAGGGTTGATATCCTTGTCAGAAAAGTTAAAAGATCCTCAGAGAGAGTAGTTGAAACCAAGGGTGTAGGCCTCCTAACTTGAGAGTTGTGGGAAGTCCTCAGATGATTCTGAAGCCATGAAGTTAGACTTGAGGTCTTGAGAGAGCTCATGAGAAGTGTTGAAGATCACTTTGAAGCCTAGACAGGTCATTGTGCAAGATTAAAAAAGACTCAGCCATGAGTGGTGTAATCAGGGTTTGACTAGGTCAACCCTAGGTCAACTGATGATTTGGACAAGGTTGAGACCTAATTCAAGAGCCATGTGATCATGGATTAATACATTGAAATGTTATAAGGATGATTCCAAGGTTAACTCATCATAATTGAAGAGTTTGAGAAGTTTCAAGCTAGGGTTTCTAAGGCTTGACAGTGTAAAATCCCCTAGTTTGACCCTTATCTTCAAGGCAGTTTAGCTCAAGATGTGATTGTCATCTCATATTGTCCCCAACATGAATGTTGTATAGCTTGCTCTTAGCTTTAATTGGAGTACTAGAAGTCCTTGATAGGATTTGTAGAACTCAAGTTATGACTTTAACAAGTTACAGGTCATCTGAGGTATGTGAATTTGGGGGCTTGAAAGTTACCCAACTTGCATCAAACGTTTGCCCAAGAAGGATGATTCCTATGAACTTTTGGTCAACATTAATGTTGTTCCTTATCCTCTTAGATTTCTAGAGAGTACTAGAAGTCCTTGATAGGATTTGTAGAACTCAAGTTATGGCTTTGACAAGTCAAGGGCATTTTGGTCATTTGGAGATTACAGGTCATTTCAAGCATAAAGCCATAACTCCTATTTCCAAGCTTCAAATGGAAAAATGTTCAACATAAAACTTGTTCAAAATGATGTTTTAAGGCTAGGAAGGAGGACATGAGATGTTGGAAGTGCTTGTAGCTCAAAGTTGCAAAAATGACCTAAAATAAGGGTATAAGTTAAATAAACCAAAGTTGGAAATTGATATTTTTGACCTACACATCCAAACCAAGGCATGTAATATATCATTTTGACTCTAAAAAACATTTTAAGAACTTTGGTTTAGCCACATTTTTGAGTTGAGGTGTAATTTGGGGACTTGCTTTGAAAAGTAGTTACTTACATCTTAAGTAACATTTGCAAAACACATGAGAGATCAATACACAAGCTTCCAACGCATTGTAACACATCTAATATCTCATTTGGGGAGATTTTGGGATCATAACAAGCTGCTGCAACAAGGGAAACCAGAATTGGTGTGATTATGGCATGAGATGGTATTTTGATGACATGAGAAGTTCAATATCTCCTTGGATGATTCCAGAAGATTCTAGAAAGGTCCAACATCATCTATATATTGATTAGAAGGGGTTCAAGTGCAGGGTTGGTGAGAATTGAGGGAGAGAAGAGAGTTTGCAACTTCACATTGTTCATTGCAAATTGAAATCAGTTTCTGCATTCTACACCATTTTTGATCTTTCTTTTGATCTCAACAACTTCTATTGAGGATACTGAATGATTCCAGATCAATTCCATAGCCAAAGCCTTGAAGGATCGTGTTCTTGCATTTGAGTTTCAGCACCCGCAAGTCACTATCGGATTTGGAGTTCCAAGCATTTGCAATCAATTCTCTTGCATACAGAAGCAAGAACTTGGTACATTGAATGATTCCAGAGCTGACATAATTTCTGTTTGGATCAAGAACACGTTGGATATTGAGAGATAATGTGAGTATTATAGCAAGAACTGATCAGGGTAATGTGGTGAACATTTTAGACCAAACAATTTGAAGAATGGTGATAATCGAGGTCTGAGCATAATTTTGATTCTTGATCGTGTTTTAGGTTAGAGTTTGATTTAATGAATTCTGAGGCTAGGGTTAGATTCAGTGTTCAATTTAGAGTGATTTAGTGTTTTAGATCTTGAATTTTGATGGAGATTTGGTAAGATGCGAATGTGATGAAGATGAGCATGAGAGCTCTGTTTCAATGGCGTTTCTCCTTCCATTTTTGGTTCAAATGAAGAAGATGATTAGAATGCCGTTGGATTGGCATGAAGACTTTGACTGAGCAAGGTATTCCACGGCCAGGATTGATTTGGATTCATGAGAGAGTCTGAGTAAGTGAAACGATGCGTTTCACTTACTAGGTCGTTTTGGGCTTAAGTTCAAATTGTTATCCCCACCCCCCTGATGGCCCAATTGTCATAATGAACTGATTTTCATTGCTACCTGCACCGTGGTTTTGTTATTTTATTTTGATTTTCTTTAATTTCTTCATTTTATACATGGTTCTTGATAAAATCATATAAAATTGAAAAATGATCCAATTAATCCCATTCTTTTTGCATTATATTCATGATTGAATCTAGTATTTTTTAGAGAAAAAATATTTTTATTTCATGCATTTTCTGATTTTATGGGAATTTTCATATTTTAATTGATATTAAAATAGTCATGCTTGATGTTTGATTTTGTGGAATTTTGTGTGATTAATTGGTGATGATTCCTGAGCTAATTTTTTGTGTGTGATTAGTTTAGACATGTATGCTCCTTTATCATTTTTCTCACATTTTTGTGATGAAAGTAGGTGTGTTTTCTAGATTGAGCTTTAGGTGCTTCCTTTTAGGGTTTAGGTTTAGTACCTTGTAGTGTAGAATTTATTTCTAGGTCTTATTTGATGATTTGATCTCTGGAATTAATATGGTAGAGTCATGATTGACCTAGGTTCCCATAGTTATTTTTGTAGGATTTTACAATTGGTTTTAGTATTTTAGTTAGGATTAACTTTAGTACTAGGTTTTAGGTGATCCTAACTTACTAACTCAAATAGATTAACTTCTTTAGTCCCCTTAGATTAGGGTTTTGATTTGTTTGCCTTTGGTTATGATTGAAGACAAGTTGAAGACAAGGTGAGGATGCTTGAAGTTGCTTGGAGCTTGGAGTTGCTTGTGCCTGAGGGTGTCTGATGAAGATTTAGGAGGTAGGAGACATAGGGAGAGCCTTATAATTAGAATGACTTCTTTCACAAACATGGAAAGCATCTTGTGCTTCAATTCCTCCCAATGACTAAAAGTCCTTCTAAGATATTCACATCCCTCCTTTGGAAGGATGAGTGGCTTTATCTGGGAAGTAGAACTTTGAGGGAACCAGTCTCTCATAATGATGAACCCTTACAGGCTTCCTTTGGTTGTCAATAAGTTGTTTATCATTTCCACTCATTCTGTTAAATCAATTGTCTTCTGGTTTGAGTATCTTGAAAGATGTTGGACTTGAGTTTGAAGATGAGGACTTCATTGAAGAGTGTGGAAGAGGATGATTCCTTGAGCATTGCCTTTGCAGCTGAAGCTTGAAGAGCAAGAAGAACAAGTTGATACTTGTGAAGAAGATCCAATGGAGATTGAGTGAAGAGCTGAGGCTTGAGGAATAAAGGGTAAGTTGACACTTACATTGATGCATTGAGAGCCTGAAGGAATCAAGTTTATATTTACAGTTAGGAGTGAAGCCTGAAGGTGGAATTGATTGAAGGGCTAAAGCTTGAAGAAGAAAGAACAAGTTGATACTTGTGTTTGATGGGTTGAAACCTCAGAGGAGCAAGTTGATGCCTGTCATGGAGGATGATAGCCTTGGAGGGTGATTGAAGTCTGATGGTTGGATTGCTGTCAGAAGAGCTGAAGCTTGTAGTTGTAGGAGCTGTTGATCTGTTTCCTTTCCTGCTTATTTCCTTTCTGTATTGGTGTGGCTTGTTTGACTTGCTTGATGCATTAGAATAAGTCCATATTTAGACTGACTTTAAGCTAGGAGCATGATTGCACTAGAGGTTGAGTTGCTCCCTCTGCTTGTATTTTTACTGTATGGCTTTGCTTGCGGGTATTCGGTAGAGCCCTGCTCCCTTGCCCATGTGGTTTGTGTTTGTCTGATGGCATTTTATTTCATTTCTTCTGTATGATTGCAGTTGTTATTCTATTTTGCTTGATAGCATGTTATTTCTTCTGTATGATTGCAGTTGTTATTATATCTTGCTTGATAGCATGTTATTTTTTATGTATGATTACTGTTATTCATATCTGGCTTGAGGTTGAGATGAGCTTGTGGAGGCTGCTGCCCCACACACATTTCCTCCCTCACTTGCATTGCATGCATTTTACAATCGTTTACTATTTATCTGTTTACTGTTTAAGCTGATGCTTTATCTGTTTCTATTTATCATTGACATGATCCCTTAGGACTCTCACTTCCTTTGATAAGGAAGTGATGATTAGAACTTTAGGTTGAAACCTATGCATGATAACTTCTAGGAGTTCCCTATTTCAAACCTCAACCATAGGATGAATCCTTGGCATGACAACAGTAGGACTTGATAGTCTCCCCGTTAGTGGCCCCTTCTCTTCTCCTCTCAAAAAAAATTAAGATACAGTAGTCATGAATGATTTCTCTCGTACGTTACGAGCCTTAAGCTATCTGAGAAAGGATTGTTGGAGAGTTTCTTTTCAACAGTCCGGATGTTTAGTATGGCACCCTTTGGGTGACATGCGACGCATTCACTCTCAGGTCATAGTCTTTAGTGCGATTGAAATTGCAAACACAATAAAAAACAGTTCTTCCGTAAAATACAGAAAACAAACTTCAACCCTTTTGCCCCATGGGCCCATTATTTAAAGGAAACTTTTCTGAAGAAAAGAGTGTCGTTAAACTTCAGCGCCACCGCAAACAGGTTTTGTCCCTAACTGCTGGAACTGTTGTTTAACCCTACTCGATAAAACAGATGAATCTGAATCCCCGTAATCCGTAGTATCCCGAACTACGTAAGCTCTGATCTCTCATACCTATTGAGAGTACGTAGGCACAATACTGATGTATTGGCGAGCCACCTTCCCCGTAACCCGTAGTTAGCCGAACTACGTTGACTCTGATTTCTCATTCTCTGATGAGAATACGTAGGCATAAAGCGCGACGCTTTTCCGAGTCATTTTCTTTTCTTGTTCAGACCAACCTTGATAGGTAGATAGATTAACCAACTCGTCCAGTAAACACAACAAGCGTGGATCCCATCGAGTACGATAGACGTGAGGGGTGCTAATACCTTCCCCTCGCGTAACCGACTCCCGAACCCAGACAACGGTTGCGATGACCTTGTCTTATACCTTTTCGTCAGGTTTTTCCGAACGTTTCCTTTCCCGTTCTGAGGGATAAATAACGAAAGGTGGCGACTCTTCTGTTTTGCCGGCACCTTATTTTCGCGGAAGTGACAAGTAGGACATCATTGCATGACAACAGAAGGAGCTGCTAGTGTATATCTCTTGACAGAATTGGTTTGGATTGATGAGACCATGTTGAAAATACCTCATCAGTAAATATGTCAAGGAGATGGATTAGGAACAAAAACTGATTGTAGTGGTATTCATAAAAGGATCTTGGAGACCTTTTAAGAAACTTGAATATACTTGTTTCTAATGTTATTCTGCAGGAGATTGGGAGCAGCCATGACTGTCATGAAGAAGAGTCTGCAGAAGTGTTCAGCAGGGCAAGCTGGTCAGCTAAGAGGAAGTAAAACTGAATGTCATACTGAATGTCACGACATTGATCGTATGACATCAGACGGGCTGGGTTTGTTTTTCTGTTATGATACCTGATATATCTCAGGCTAAATTTCAGGATACCTGTTATGACTTCTTAGTTATCTCAGACGAGATTCTAGGCAGTATCATGACCTAATTTGACAGCACCTTGATCAGTGGAAACTAGGTTTACTTTGTTAAACCTAATGTTTGTTACTTTGGAGCAGCCCAAGCCCAGTCTGTAATGCTATAAAAGGAGCAGCAGAAGCAGAAGAAAGCAAGCACTCACACCAGGAAAAACCAGAGTGTAAAATAGAGGTCTAGGGTTTAGAGTCCCTTGTGTGTAAGTCACCCTTTATATCTTTTGATACATTGAGGTAGACATATTTGTAAGTGAAGAAGGCTAGTCTTCACGTGTAAAGTCTGTTTAGGAATACTTGTAATCCAAGCAATTGTCTGGTGGATGATTATTTTGGTTAGGTAGATTCTAGGTTGCGTCTCACTTAAAGCTGTGAAGCAAGAGTGTGTGAGTTCCTTGATGAAAGATGTGAAGTAAGATCAAGGTGTGTATGAAGTGTCTCTTCATATTAAATTCTGTAATTGTTTGAAATCATTGTTATGTGATTGAAGGGGAGTGAGTGAGTATACTCAGGTACTAGAGTGTCTCTAGGATGAAGTGTCATTGGGTAGAGATTAAGTGATAAGTGCAAACTGGAGGTTTGACTTTGAATTGATTCTACTAATAGTGAATTTCCTCCCTGGCTTGGTAGCCCCCAGATGTAGGTGTTGTTGATACTGAACTGGGTGAATAATTACTGTGTTATTTATCTTTCTGCGTTTACAATTCTGTACTTTAAGTGGTTAGATAAATAGTATGACAGACTACAGATGTCACAACAGAGGTCGTGACATTGGTCATGACATTGGGACAATTTAAAGAAATTCAAATTGGCCATGGTCTGTCCTCATCCTTGTTGAGTGTAACACCCTTCTAAACCCCGCGGAAAATATATGAATAATCAGAGTAAATAATCATGCATTCACAAAGGGCGTCACACTTAACTTTCAAACAGCCAAAAACCACCTGTCATGCTCATTAACACTTTAATGAATAATTATGCTTTTCAAGATTTCACTTTGCATGTAGCAGCGGATTCACTTTATATTCATAATTCTCTTAACAGAACATTCGTGTTCATCACATAAATCAACATCACTTAGGCACCAAGGCCAACATCATAATATTCCAATGAATATAAAAACACAATGTAGAATAAACAATGTATCTCTAAAATATAAACCAAACGATCCCAGTGTTACATGACCAGAGCATGACTCGACCCAACTTTATTAAATTACAAAACAGCTACCCAATAGTGACATCGCAACTACAAGCAGCTCTACTCTTGATATCTGCACGATGTCAGATAGGACATCATTCCAGCAGAAGGGTGAGAAATATTATCATAATAACAATGCATATAATCATATATGTACATTAACATAAAAATATGCACACACTACGATCTCACCACATTCATCATAATTCAAACATATACATTACAATGTATACACATATATTTATCACCAGACATTTCATCATGCACATTTCCACATATACATCATTCTACATGAACATACACATAGTATGTTTATTTCATCACCATTCACATGAACATCTACATTCATGTTTATTTCACCAATTCACAATTATAAAGATGATAAATCCACTCATAGAGACCGACTCACTACTCTATGCAGATGCAAACGTGGTACCGACTCAATCATCTCAAGTTCACTCAGGAACTTATTGGAACCATCGCTCACAGCCCTCCATGGGTACACAATCGTTCAGCAGATCCTCCTAGGGATCAAATATCATTCAGCAAATTCTCCTAGGAATCAATTATCGTTCAGCAGATTCTCATAGGAATCAATTATTGTTCAGAAGATTCTCCTAGGAATCAATTACCATTCAGCAGATTCTCCTAGGAATCAATTACCATTCAGCAGATTCTCCTAGGAATCAATTACCATTCAACAGATTCTCCTAGGAATCAATTACCATTCAGCAGATTCTCCTAGGAATCAATTACCATTCAGAAGATTCTCCTAGGAATCAATTACCATTCAACAGATTCTCCTAGGAATCAATTACCATTCAGCAGATTCTCCTAGGAATCAATTACCATTCAGCAGATTCTACTAGGAATCAATTATCACCAATCCCCTTTTTGGGATTATGGGTACATCGTTTGTACCCTACCAGGAATAACATCTCAGTTATTCTACCCCGACGATCATTCCACTAGGAACGACACATTAGTCATTCTACCCCAGTGAGTACGACTATATCACTTATACCTCACTTGGAACAACATCTTGTTATTCTACCCCAGTGATTACGACTCTTACACATATACATATTTTCAACATCATTCTCACATTTAACAAGCAATGCACATATATTCACAATATGTTTCTCATGCATTCTATCGCATACAATCAATATGTATTCACAATATCATGCCAAACGGCAACGAACCTCATCACAATTCATCATGCATTTTAATCAATTTAAACAATGCACATATACACGTAACTAAGCATATTCATCATTCATGCTTCAACAAATCACAAAATAATTAATCTCGATTAATTGATAAAATCGGATTAAAGTCGGATAAAAATAATATTTCTTTTCACCAAGTTATAGAACATATTATTAGCTTCAGTTTGATGTAAAGAACGACAAAATCCGATAAACGGTGAAGAAGTTATGAATTTTCGAAGTTTTGAAAAATAATATTTTCTCACACTTACAGTGTTAATCAGTTAACGTATATGGTTAACCGGTTAACACCTCCAAAAACTCAGTTTTTAGTCCGAAAACTCAGTTTTTAGGCCCCTAACACTGTGTTAATCGGTTAACACCTTAAAAACTCAGAAAAACAACTACGGGTTTGCACCAAAAACCCCCAAAAACCCGACCGATTTAATTATTTTCTCCCGATTAAATATCTACTCATCATTTCCAATCATATAGTAACAATTTGGGACCATAAAACGCAAATTCTACAACTTCCGATTTTCATCCAAAATCTTAACCTCCAATTGACCAAAAATGTCAAAACTTACAAAATCACCCGATTAAATTCCCACAAGCTCCAGTAGTCTTAGCCTAACATTTCTCGACTAATCTACATAATTTATTCCAACTTCTAACCGTTAAAACCTCGATTTCTAACGATTAATCCATTTTGACCTAAAAATGGAAAATGCACAAAAACACCCAAACAATCCAAACAATCCATACATAATCACATACATTGACAAGATAATAATATTTCACACCCTTACCTTGATTAATTGGAAGCTAGAAGTTGTTCTTGATGATTCTCCAAGTTTTTCCTCTTTTCTCCTCTTCTCTCTTCTTCCTCTTTCTTTTCTCTTCTCTTTTTCCTTCTTTCCTTTCTATCTTTTCTTCGTATCTCTTTTCTTTCCACTTTCTCTTATATCCCCTTCTCTTCTATTTCTTTTCTTTCCATTATATTTATTCTCTCAAAATATCTACCAATTCCTTTAAATAAACATCCAATAATTTCAATAAATCAATTAATTAACATAAATAATTAATTAATGAAAATTGGGCTGTTACAACTCTCCCCCACTTAAAAGATTTTCGCCCTTGAAAATTATCTCAAGAACAGAGTCGGATACGACTCTCTCAACTGGTCGCCCACTCCCAAAGCCAACTTTCTCCAGCTGGTCCTCCCAACTGCCTTCACCAAAGAAACCTCTTTACCTCGATGTTGCTTCTCGTTCATCAATCTGAACTAGCAATGCCTCAATAGTCAAATCCTCTCTGACTTGTACACCATCTATCTGAATAAATGCACTTGCACTTCCTCAACTTAGGTACATACCACAACATGTATATTCATAAGCGACAGTGGTAACGCAATCTAACATGCTACTTTTGCCACGCTTCCGCTGCGCCACTCTAATACAATTCAACAAAACACGGTGTGTGCTTCTGAGACTTCAAAGCTCGACCAACACCAGTCACCACTGTAACTCTCAAAACACGTACTTTCTTAAGTCTTCTTGATCTTTTCAGTCGTCTCTTACACAATCCTAACTACAAACTATAAGAGCGTTCAACCACGCACTGAGCAACAACTCCACACTTGCAGCGTCCTGGAGAAGCACAAGTTTCTCCCCCACTTGAATCATTCCCACTTCTGCAGACAAAGGTTAGGCAACAAACACGTACCGACAGTGTTTTCACACACATGTCGCATACAAGGGAACAAACAACATTAGACAACTTGGTCGGACGAACCGACCTGCTCTGATACCACTAATGTAACACTCTTCTAAACCCCACAGAAAATATATGAATAATCAGAGTAAATTATCATGCATTCACAAAGGGCGTCACACTTAAATTTCAAACATTGAAAAACCACCTGTCATGCTCATTAACACTTTAATGAATAATTATGATTTTTAAGATTTCACTTTGCATGTAGCAGCGGATTATCTTTATATTCATAATTCTCTTAACAGAACATTCCTGTTCATCACATAAATCAACATCACTTAGGCACCAAGGCAAACATCATAATATTCCAATGAATATAAAAAAAACAATGTAGAATACATAATGTATCTATAAAATATAAACCAAACGATCCCAGTGTTACATGACCAGAGCATGACTCGACCCACATTATTAAATTACAAAACAACCACCCAATAGCGACTTCGCAACTACAAGCAGCTCTACTCTTGATACCTGCACGATGCCAGATAGGACATCATTCCAGCAGAAAGGTGAGAAATATTATCCTAATAACAATGCATATAATCATATATGTACATTAAAATAAAAATATGCATACACTACGATCTCACCACATTCATCATAATTCAAACTTATACATTACAATGTATACACATATATTTATCACCAGACATTTCATCATGCATATTTCCACGTATACATCATTCTACATAAACATACACATATTATGTTTATTTCATCACCATTCATATAAACATCTACATTCATGTTTATTTCACCAATTCACAATTATAAAGATGATAAATCCACTCATAGAGACCGACTCACGACTCCATGCAGATGCAAATGCGGTACCGACTCAATCATCTCAAGTTCACTCATGAACTTATTAGAACTATGGCTTACACCCCTACATGGGTACACAATCGTTCAGCAGATCCTCCTAGGGATCAAATATCATTCAGCAAATTCTCCTAGGAATCAATTATCGTTCAACAGATTCTCCTAGGAATCAATTATCGTTCAGCAAATTCTCCTAGGAATCAATTACCATTCAGCAGATTCTCCTAGGAATCAATTACCATTCAGCAGATTCTCCTAGGAATCAATTACCATTCAGCAGATTCTCCTAGGAATCAATTACCATTCAACAGATTCTCCTAGGAATCAATTACCATTCAGCAGATTCTCCTAGGAATCAATTATCACTAATCCCCTTTTTGGGATTATGGGTACATCGTTTGTACCCTACCAAGAATAACATCTCAGTTATTCTACCCCGGCGATCATTCCACTAGGAACGACACATTAGTCATTCTACCCCAGTGAGTACGACTATAACAAATATACGTCACTTGAAACAACATCTTGCTATTCTACCCCAGTGATTACGATTCTTGCACATATACATATTTTCAACATCATTCTCACATTTACTAAGCAATGCACATATATTCACAATATATTTCTCATGCATTCTATCCCATACAATCAATATGTATTCACAATATCATGCGAAACGACAACGAACCTCATCATAATTCATCATGCATTTTAATCAATTTAAACAATGCACATATACACGTAACTAAGCATATTCATCATTCATGCTTCAACAATTCACATCATATTATCACATACAATCCATATGCATTCATAACGATTATGCCAAACGGAAACCGACCACTCTAATTATTTAAGCCTCAATTATTTAAAATAATTAATCTCGATTAATCAGTAAAATCGGATAAAATTCGGATAAAAATAATATTTCTTTTCACCAAGTTATAGAACATATTATTAGCTTCAGTTTAATGTAAAGAACGACAAAATCCGATAAACGGTGAAGAAGTTATGAATTTTCGAAGTTTTGAAAAATAATATTTTCTCACACTTACAGTGTTAATCGGTTAACGTATATGGTTAACCGGTTAACACCTCCGAAAACTCAGTTTTTAGGCCCCTAACACTGTGTTAATCGGTTAACGTATATGGTTAACCGGTTAACACCTGAAAAACTCTGAAAAACAACTACGGGTTTGCAACAAAAATCCCTAAAAACCCGACCGATTTAATTATTTTCTCCCGATTAAATACCTACTCATCATTACCAATCATATAGTAACAATTTGGGACCATAAAATGCACATTCTACGACTTCCGATTTTCATCCAAAATCTTAACCTCCAATTGACCAAAAATGTCAAAACTTATAAAATCACCCTATTAAATTCCCACAAGCTCCAGTAGTCTTAGCCTAACATTTCTCGACTAATCTACATCATTTATTCCAACTTATAACCGTTAAAACCTCGATTTCTAACGATTAATCCATTTTGACCTAAAAATGGAAAATGCACAAAAACACCCAAACAATCCAAACAATCCATACATAATCACATACATTGACAAGATAATAATATTTCACACCCTTACCTTGATTAATCGGAAGCTAGAAGTTGTTCTTGATGATTCTCCAAGTTTTTCCTCTTTTCTCCTCTTCTCTCTTCTTCCTCTTTCTTTTCTCTTCTCTTTTTCCTTCTTTCTTTTCTATCTTTTCTTCTTATCTCTTTTCTTTCCACTTTCTCTTATATCCCCCTTCTCTTCTATTTTTGTTCTTTCCATTATATTTCTTCTCTCAAAATATCTACCAATTCCTTTAAATAAACATCCAATAATTTCAATAAATCAATTAATTAACATAAATAATTAATTAATGAAAATTGGGCTGTTACAACTCTCCCCCACTTAAAAGATTTTCGCCCTTGAAAATTATCTCAAGAACAGAGTCGGATACGACTCTCTCAACTGGTCTCCAACTCCCAAAGCCAACATTCTCCAGCTGGTCCTCCCAACTGCCTTCACCAAAGAAACCTCTTTACATTGAAGTTGTTTCTCGTTCATCAATCTGAACTAGCAATGCCTCAATAGTCAAATCCTCTATGACTTGTACACCATCTATCTGAATAAATGCACTTGCACTTCCTCAACTTAGGTACATACCACAACATGTATATTCACAAGCGACAGCGGTAACACAATCTAACAGGCTACTTGTGCCACGCTTCCGCTGCGCCACTCTGATACAATTCAACAAAACACGGTGTGTGCTTCCGAGACTTCAAAGCTCGGCCAACACTAGTCACCACTGTAACTCTCAAAACACGTACTTTCTTGGATCTTCTTGATCTTTTCAATCGTCTCTTACACAATCCCAACTACAAACTATAAGAGCGTTCAACCACACACTGAGCAACAACTCCACACTTGCAGCGTCCTGGAGAAGCACAAGTTTCTCCCCCACTTGAATCATTCCCACTTCTGCAGACAAAGGCTAGGCAACAAACACGTACCGACAGTGTTTTCACACACATGTCGCATACAAGGGAACAAACAACATTATACAACTTGGCCGGACGAACCGACCTGCTCTGATACCACTAATGTAACACTCTTCTAAACCCCACGGAAAATATATGAATAATCAGAGTAAATAATCATGCATTCACAAAGGGTGTCACACTTAAATTTTAAACATTCAAAAACCACCTGTCATGCTCATTAACACTTTAATGAATAATTATGACTTATAAAATTTCACTTTGCATGTAGCAGCGGATTCACTTTATATTCATAATTCTCTTAACAGGACATTCATGTTCATCACATAAATCAACATCACTTAGGCACCAAGGCAAACATCATAATATTCCAATGAATACAAAAAAAACAATGTAGAATACATAATGTATCTCTAAAATATAAACCTAACGATCCCAGTGTTACATGACTAGAGCATGACTCGACCCAACATAATTAAATTTCTAAACAACCACCCAATAGCGACTTCGCAACTACAAGCAGCTCTACTCTTGATACCTGCACGATGCCAGATAGGACATCATTCCAGCAGAAGGGTGAGAAATATTATCATAATAACAATGCATATAATCATATATGTACATTAAAATAAAAATATGCATACACTACGATCTCACCATATTCATTATAATTCAAACATATACATTACAATGTATACACATATATTTATCACCATACATTTCATCATGCATATTTCCACGTATACATCATTCAAAATAAACATACACATATTATGTTTTTTTTATCACCATTCATATAAACATCTACGTTCATGTTTATTTCACCAATTCACAATTATAAAGATGATAAATCCACTCATAGAGACCGACTCACGACTCTATGCAGATGCAAACGCGGTACCGACTCAATCATCTCAAGTTGACTCATGAACTTATTAGAACTATCGCTTACGCCCCTACATGGGTACACAATCGTTCAGCAGATCCTCCTAGGGATCAAATATCATTCAGCAAATTCTCCTAGGAATCAATTATCGTTCATCAGATTCTCCTAGGAATCAATTATCGTTCAGCAGATTCTCCTAGGAATCAATTACCATTTAGCAGATTCTCCTAGGAATCAATTACCATTCAGCAGATTCTCCAAGGAATCAATTACCATTCAGCAGATTCTCCTAGGAATCTATTACCATTCAGCAGATTCTCTTAGGCATCATGCATATTTCCACGTATACATCATTCTACATAAACATACACATATTATGTTTATTTCATCACCATTCATATAAACATCTACGTTCATGTTTATTTCACCAATTCACAATTATAAAGATGATAAATCCACGCATAGAGACCGACTCACGACTCTATGCAGATGCAAACGCGGTACCGACTCAATCATCTCAAGCTGACTCATGAACTTATTAGAACTATCGCTTACACCCCTACATGGGTACACAATCATTCAGCAGATCCTCCTAGGGATCAAATATCATTCAGCACATTCTCCTAGGAATCAATTATCGTTCATCAGATTCTCCTAGGAATCAATTATCGTTCAGCAGATTCTCCTAGGAATCAATTACCATTCAACAGATCTCCTAGGAATCAATTACCATTCAACAAATTCTCCTAGGAATCAATTACCATTCAGCAGATTCTCCTAGGAATCAATTACCATTCAGCAGATTCTCCTAGGAATCAATTACCATTCAGCAGATTCTCCTAGGAATCAATTATCACCAATCCCCTTTTTGGGATTATGGGTACATCGTTTGTACCCTACCAGGAATAACATCTCAGTTATTCTACCCCGGCGATCATTCCACTAGGAACGACACATTAGTCATTCTACCCCAGTGAGTACGACTATAAAAAATATACGTCACTTGAAACAACATCTTGTTATTCTACCCCAATGATTACGACTCTTGCACATATACATATTTTCAACATCACTCTCACATTTATCAAGCAATGCACATGTATTCACAATATATTTCTTATGCATTCTATCTCATACAATCAATATGTATTCACAATATCGTACCAAACGGCAACGAACCTCATCACAATTCATCATGCATTTTAATCAATTTAAACAATGGACATATACATGTAACTAAGCATATTCATCATTCATGCTTCAACAATTCACATCATATTATCACATACAATCCATATGCATTCATAACGATTATGCCAAACGAAAACTGACCACTCTAATTATTTAAGCCTCAATTATTTAAAATAATTAATCTCGATTAATCAGTAAAATCGGATAAAATTCAGATAAAAATAATATATCTTTTCACCAAGTTATAGAACATATTATTAGCTTCAGTTTGATGTAAAGAACGACAAATTCCGATAAACGGTGAAGAAGTTATGAATTTTCGAAGTTTTGAAAAATAATATTTTCTCACACTTACAGTGTTAATCGGTTAACATATATGGTTAACCAGTTAACACCTCCAAAAACTCAGTTTTTAGGCCAAAAACTCAGTTTTTAGGCCCCTAACACTGTGTTAATCGGTTAACGTATATGGTTAACCGGTTAACACCTGAAAAACTCAGAAAAACAACTACGGGTTTGCACCAAAAATCCCCCAAAAACCTGATCGATTTAATTATTTTCTCCCGATTAAATACCTACTCATCATTACCAATCATATAGTAACAATTTGGGACCATAAAACGCAAATTCTACGACTTCCGATTTTCATCCATAATCTTAACCTCCAATTGACCAAAAATGTCAAAACTTACAAAATCACCCGATTAAATTCCCACAAGCTCCAGTAGTCTTAGCCTAACATTTCTCGACTAATCTACATCATTTATTCCAACTTCTAACCGTTAAAACCTCGATTTCTAACGATTAATCCATTTCGACCTAAAAATGGAAAATGCACAAAAACACCCAAACAATCCAAACAATCCATACATAATCATATACATTGACAAGATAATAATATTTCACACCCTTACCTTAATTAATTGGAAGCTAGAAGTTGTTCTTGATGATTCTCCAAGTTTTTCCTCTTTTCTCCTCTTCTCTCTTCTTCCTCTTTCTTTTCTCTTCTCTTTTTCCTTCTTTCCTTTCTATCTTTTCTTCTTATCTCTTTTCTTTCCACTTTCTCTTATATCCCCCTTCTCTTCTATTTCTTTTCTTTCCATTATATTTATTCTCTCAAAATATCTACCAATTCCTTTAAATAAACATCCAATAATTTCAATAAATCAATTAATTAACATAAATAATTAATTAATGAAAATTGGGCTGTTACATTGAGAAGAGATCAATGTTCTTGGAACACATGTGATCTGCATACCAGAATTTCAATTGGTATCCGAGCAGGCATCCTGTATGTTCTGGATGAGATCTTGGGAGATACTTTCGGGTTGTTAAACAAGGAAAAGCTGCAGCTGATTTGATGATCTGCTGAGCTACAGCTTATGGAGTAAAGGAGTCCATGCATCTGCTACTGTGCCCCCTGATATAAGGAGCTGTTATGACCTGTTGAATGATCTGACATCATGTTTAGGGCATGTTCTTTTGGTGTTTCCGCTGCATAGTTCTCTGATAAAAGAACTCTGATGCCCCTGGGAGAAGACTGACCTATATATACAGTTTAATGTATAGCTGTGGCAGATTGCTGAAGACTGTTTTAGAGAAGATAGTGGGAGATGATTTAGTTTCACCACTCATGACTTGCAAAGGATCTATCAGCAGAGGAAGACATAGACAAGTTGAGTCAAGGGTGTAAGACTTGATGGTTCAACAATAAAAATATTGTTACTAAAGAGTACCTTTGGTATTAGTGAAGTATCTATCAGATGGTCTTCTCAACAAGTGGATGATCCAAGATTGGCTTCTGAAAGGAGGGATCCTAATAAGGATTTAAGATTCATTGCTATAGATTATGCAGAATTCTGTTGATCCATAGATCAAAGAAGATATAGTTGGATCTGTACTCATTCTAGTAAGGGTCTTGGCAAGAAACTATAGCTATAATGGAGTGCTGATGGGAGTGAAGATGAAGACAATCTGCTCTATAAGAGTATTGGAGTGCAGTAGTTGTGTTCTAGTCTCTACTAGAAGCATTTGATATTTATCTAGAAAGTTTCCTAGCAAGAAACTTGTCTAGTATATGGTGCTGGTAATAGCACTACCTGGATCAGTTTATGTCTGATCTAAGTGCACATGAGCATGTGACCTTGCTCATCTTGGGGGACAGGGATAAGTGGCCGTTATCTGTGATTCTCTAAAGAAGTCTCTACCTAAGGAAAGTGGGAATCCTTGTGTAAAGATTTTTGTGATCTTCCTTCTCTAAAGAATCAAGCTTGGACATGTTTGGTTTTCTTTAAAGAGGAGTTCTTAAAGCAAATGCACTTCAAGCTAATTGTTGTGGTACAACCAAGCAGAATAGAGGTTGTCTACTTCAGCTGGATATCAAGCCTATGTACTCTTGTTCTAATGAAGTGAAGAGAATCTTCTAAGTGGCAGAAGGAAAGCTTGAACTCTCCAACTGAATGTCTTAACCAAAGTTGTGACATCAAGCAGAAACTTCAAGGCCTCAAGTGATGTTGTGGCACATCATTAGAAGATAAGTTGATCTTCTCAGGTATGAATGGAATTAATGCTTAATATCATGCAGTTTGCAGGAGCTGTGTGAAGGAGTAGATGCCTTGCTTTGGAGCAAGAAGAAATTGAAGATCAAAATGGCCTGGTGGATTAGCAGATTTGCTAGAGCTCTGAAAGATGCTGAATAACCAAACAGTGGCATTTGGCTATTTAAGCAGTATGCCTTTAGAGAACTATTCTTGTGCAGAAGGGTAGTTATTTGAAGACCACAGAAGGTTCTGGGACTGTTCATGCTTGGAACAAATTACTCTTGTGCAGAAGGGTAATTGGTTAAAGACCAAAGGAGGATCTGTTCCTGTTCATATATTGGAGCTTGTGGTAGAAGCCCTAAGCTGTGTATAGAAGATTTCCTTCTTTTGGAGATGTATTTGATCAAGCTGGTGGAGCTGTGTTCTCTGAAGATCTTCAGCTGGTTTACTAGGCAGAAGTAAGTCCAGTTGTGAGCAGATAAAGAACCAGTGGATATGGTTTGGTTTCCCTAGGAAAGGAATTGAAGATCTATTTTGGAAATTGGGATTCACATCTTGACTAAGAGGTACTCTAACTTGTCATATGGGAGAATGATAAGGTAAAAGGACTATCTTGGAGGATGCTGTGAAGGCATTATACAAGACTGGAATGGATCATTGGCTGATTGTATCCAAATGTGGCATATGGAAGTGATCAGGTCACTAGGCGACTCAGAAGTTTTCTAACCTATCATACGGGAGAATGATAAGGTAAAGAATGTTTTGGTGTATGGGAGATACATCCTAAGCTCTAGAAAGAAGTGGAGCAATTTGATACCCTCTCACTATATGAGCAGGGAGTTTGGCCTTGAGATATAATGATCTAGGAGCATCTTTTTGTCAAAGATAGGGGGAGAGCTTTTGGTTGATGGGGATACTATTTGCTTATGGTGAATACGTTCAACATGTGTGTTGAACAGAGAATGCGTTCTTGAAGACATGAAGATGCGTTTTATGTTTTCCATTCACGTGCACTGGTTACCCTTGATATGGGGAGTTATACTTCTATCTAGAATCTGTTGTTGCAAGAGTGCTGGTACCAAGATTGTTTGTGGTTTCAAACAATTTGGGTTTTTATGAAGATAGAATGTCAGACAAGATGTTGTGATATTGGGTTACTACTCCAAGCTCATGGTGAACATGACAAGTGCCTTCCTTTTGGTTCTGTTCTTAGGATGTTCATGGATCCAGTCAATTTTATAGGCCTCTATCCAAGTGTGTCTAGTGAAGATAAAGATCAAGACATCATCAGCTCTAATCCTGTGCAGATGAAAGGACCTTTACCCTGATATCTTGGAGATCTTCTAGATAGTTATTCTGCAACTCTTCTGCTATATGTTCTAGTATGGCTTGTAGGAATGTAAAGTTGCATTCTCTTTCAGGGGGAGTACTGAGTATGCATGACAGGGGGAGCTGTGGAGCTGTATGCAAAGGGGGATGATTCTCAGGCAAGCTTATGAGGGTGTAATGTCAAGATGTCTTGATATTGTGTTGTGCCTTGGCAACATGGTTATGGGTTACAGTCTGGGAGAATTTATTTTTCTCTACAGATGATTTGTGTGTCTCAAATTGGGGATTTAAGATCAATTGTCACTTGTGGCAAGTAGTTAATTAGTTATCCTTTAATTGGTGATGTCAAAAGTGTCATTCCTAAAGGTGCAGCTTCAGATAAGACAAGAACCCAAGATTCAAGACTGATTCAAGAGATCAAGAAATGGCAGGCTTGGACACCATGTGCAGTATGTACACTTACTCCAATTTTTGTCAATTTTTGACTAAACCAAGGGGGAGTTAAGTGCTGTTAAGGGCTGTTATCTGTTGCAACTATCAAGGGGGAGCATGATAGTGAGGCTGGGAAAAACTATTGTTGCTGATGAGGAAAAGCATTATTGTTGCTATGCTGGATGCAACTATCAAGGGGGAGCATGATAGTTTGTGTAAACTACTGCTGAATGCTCTGATAAGTTATTTTAGCCAAAATTTGCCAAAGGGGGAGATTGATAGTTCCATGGTTCTATGATATAGAATTGTCCATGCTTCTATGATTGGCTAAATTATGGTAAAACATGACTCTGCACTAATGTTAAGCAGGATGTTATTACCATAGTTATGACATCGCAGAAGAAGCAAGCAGGAGCTGGTGAAAGAACTGTTGTGGAGTGTTTTAATGTGAATGTCATGCTGAATGTCGTGACGTCCATCACGACATCCATCTGCTGTCATGATAGAACTACTGTCATGTGTGAGAAACAGCAGGAGTAATGATGCAGTAGGAGCTAGTAGAAGTTGATAACAGAACTGCTGTCATGTGTTGACATCTGGTGCAGCAGGAACTATGTGTAGCAGGACCTAATGACATAACTATTGTCATGGATGCAGAAGGAACTAGCAGGAGCTGAGTGTCATACATCAATGTCTAGTACAACAATAGCTGCTATATGTTAGCAGTGGTCACAACAGGTTAAGTTGTGATGAAGTTCCTCACATGTAGTGAGTGAGGTGTGCTATAGTGTATATCTCTTGACAATAGAAGGAGCTGCTAGTGTATATCTCTTGACAGAATTGGTTTGGATTGTTGAGACCATGTTGAAAATACCTCATTAGTAAATATGTCAAGGAGATGGATTAGGAACAAGAACTGATTGTAGTGGTATTCATAAAAGGATCTTGGAGACCTTTTAGGAAACTTGAATATACTTGTTTCTAATGTTATTCTGCAGGAGATTGGGAGAAGCCATGACTGTGATGAAGAAGAGTCTACAGAAGTGTTCAGCAGGGCAAGATGGTCAGCTAAGAGGAAGTAAAACTGAATGTCATACTGAATGTCATGACATTGATCGTATGACATCAGACGGGCTGGGTTTGTTTTTCTGTTATGATACCTGATATATCTCAGGCTAAATTTTAGGAAACTTGTTATGACTTCTTAGTTATCTGAGACTAGATTCTAGGCAGTATCATGACCTAATTTGACAGCACCTTGATCAGCGGAAATTAGGTTTACTTTGTTAAACCTAATGTTTGTTACTTTGGAGCAGCCCAAGCCCACTCTGCAATGCTATAAAAGGAGGAGCAGAAGCAAAAGAAAGCAAGCACTCACACCAGGAAAAACCAGAGTGTATAATAGAGGTCTAGGGTTGAGAGTCTCTTGTGTGTAAGTCACCCTTTGTATCTTTTGATACATTGAGGTAGACATATTTGTAAGTGAAGAAGGCTAGTCTTCACGTGTAAATTCTGTTTAGGAATACTTGTAATCCAAGCAATTGTCTGGTGGATGATTGTTTTGGTTAGGTAAATTCTAGGTTGTGTCTCAATCAAAGCTATGAAGGAAGAGTGTGTGAGTTCCTTGATCAAAGCTGTGAAGCAAGATCAAGGTGTGTAGGAAGTGTCTCTTCATATTAAATTCTGTAATTTTTTGAAATCATTGTTGTGTGATTGAGGGGGAGTGAGTGGGTATACTCAGGTAATAGAGTGTCTCTAGGCTGAAGTGTCATTGGGTAGAGATTAAGTTAGAAGTGCAAACTGGAGGTTTGACTTTGAATTGATTTTACTAATAGTGAATTTCCTCCCTGGCTTGGTATCCCCCAGATGTAGGTGTTGTTGATACCGAACTGGGTGAACAATTATTGTGTTATTTATCTTTCTGCATTTACAATTATGTACTTTAAATTGTTAGATAAATAGTATGACAGACTGCAGATGTCACAACAGAGGTCATGACATTGGGACACATCCTTGTTGATCAGAGATCAATGTTCTTGGAACACATGTGATCTGCATACCAATATTTCACAAATTTTCAAGTTCATGAGGTATGAGAATCGAATTTTGCAATAGGGAGCAATTCAACTCAAACCAATGGTCCTAACACCTCACATACATCATATATGAGTGATCCAAACCCTTGAACAACATATGTAACACCATATTCATCAAGTTCATATCTCACCCCAAGCCACCTGCAGTTGGATTCGAGCCCACCAATCCAGTGGTTCTCAATTCCTTCCAAGCATCTCAACACACTCCTTGAGGTTCAAGGAAGCTATCCATATCATCACTTGGCATCTGTAACACCTCTACATCAAAGTTTTATTTCCTATTTCACAAATAAGCCTCAAGCTCTCAAAATCTATGATCCATGCATCATAAATTTATTTTCAAGTTACCAACATGTTTCTGATAGTTCATAGAGTGTTTCCCCTCAATCAATTGGTATTTTCCAATCGTGTATAGAATTTCATGATAATTTTTGCAAATTCTAGGGTTTCTATGTTCATGCGTGATAACTCTCTCCACACTTAAAATAAATGAAATTAATTGCCACCGTCATGTTCCTTGTTATAAAACGAACAAAATCCATGTTTACATGATTTATTTCATTGCATAATAAGAGAGATAAGTGAGCTCTTGCAAAACAACCATGGAGGGAGACGTGAGGAAGAAAAAAAAGCCGTTGACGCCTTTTTTCAAATATTTGAATTTTTTGAATATTTAAATTATTTTGTTAATTATCTTCAAAAATTAATTTCTCTCTCAATTTTAATCATTTTCAAGTGATTTTTTAAACATAAATACTTCACACGTTTAATCACAGTACATTTGGGCCTCTATCCAAAGAATAAGACCTACACCTTTTACAATTCAATTCATACTTGTTCATATCTCTGTATATATTCTTGTACATATCTTCTTAAGTTTCTCTTAGCATTTGAGTCATCCTTAGTTTAGACTAGTTCAAACCCTATGATCCTTATCAATCAGTACAACTTAGTTCAAATAACTAGTTCCCCCCTGTACAAAGGAATTCTAATTCCCAATATAGTCAGCCTCCTCTTGGGATTTGTTCAATTGATTCAACCTTGAAAAACTTCAATAAAGAGAGGATTATTTCCCAGTGAAACCTCTTCTTTAACCCCTTTAATCTTGGAATAATTCAACAAAGAAAGGATTATTTCCCGGTGAAACCTTTATTGAACTCTTCTTAAGACTTGGATAATCTAAACTCCCTAACCTCCTTTTGGGCTTAGTACAAGGACCCATAGGCTTCCTAGAAGCATCCTCAGCCTCCTCTTGGGCTTAGTAAAAGGACCTCCAAGCCTCCTAGAAACACATGATAGATCCTAGTCATCCCTACACCAATTCCCAGGAGAGTCAAAACCTCTAACACATTCAAACTCATCCTTTGAGTCTCCTCTGATCCTCAAAAAGGCTTGACTTCAACCTTAAATCCCTAACCAGGGTCAAGTTACAATGAAAAATCCCCAAAAGAATCAAATCCTTTTTGGCAGTTCAATAAATCCAACTTTCCTATAATTTCCAGCAGGAATCAGTTTCTCTTTTGATTCCTCAGAGTAGTTGGATCATGCTCTTGGATTTAATTTTCCTCAGTAAGAGTCAGTCTCCACTTAAATTCCCTCAGCCTCCTCTTAGGCTTCATATAAGGATTTTCCCTAATCATCTGCACTAGTGAAGAATAAAGGCTCTTGAACATCCTTATCTTTTGGTGGCTCCCTCAAGGTGTACCCAAATTATCTAACAGTTAGAGAAGGGTTATAATTAATACCCCTTTTCTCCCCACCAAAGGCACATTCGGGAAATCTCCGCAGCTGGAAATAATCTCCTTGATAAGTAAACCATAATTGAACCAAACAACATCCTTCACAATCAGACCCATCAATCTCTTAGACCACTCAGAATAGTTCTTAGAGTCAACAAAAACTCCAGAGTGAGAAATATGATCCATGAACCACTTGTGAAGGAGTGGTGCACAATAGGAAACTGTTGCACCCTAAAATTTGACCAACCTTTTCTTAACCTAGTTTATGTTTCATTTCATTTTCTTCTAGCATTTGCATTGCATAACATTGATCATTTAACAGGGGATCAAGAGAGATGTGTCTAGCAAGAGGAGGTTACCAAGAGTTTTGAACCCAAGCAAGGGGTTCTACTCAAGAATGAATTCTCATCAAAGTCATCAAGAAGTGGTCAGAGATCTTTGAAAGATTTGATGGATGTATGTGGAATATCTCCTAACCTGGAGGCCAGTTGAAGATCATCAGAGGATTGTGAATTCATGATTATGGATATGGATGTTGAGGAAGCTCATTGAAGGCTTTGAGATACATGTTGTAGTTTATTCAAGTAGTTATGGCATATGTAAGAGGCCACAGTCAAGAGTGGTGCATCTTGGGTTTTCATCTGGTCAACCCTCAGTCAATTGTCAAATCGAAGGAGATTAAGACTCAATTCCAAGTCTTTGTGATTATGGAATGTTGTGTTGAGATATCTAATATATCATTTCAAGATCAAATCAAGAAGAATCAAGAGTGTGAGAAGTTACTAAATTAGGGTTCTTAGTGTAAAATCCCCTGTTTAGTGTCCAACTTCAAGACCACATATCTCAAGATACAAGTATTATCTCATCTTGACCCTAACATGAAACTTGTATAACATGTTTCTAGCTTTATTTTGAGTACTAGAAGTCTTTCATCTGATTTCTAGAACTCAAGTTATGATGCTGACAAGTTACAGGTCATCAGATGAATGTGATTTTGGTCAACAAAAGTCAACAAACTTCCAAGCCACTTTTGACATAGAAGGATGTTTCTCCTCACTTTCACCCAAACATGAAAGTTGTTCCTCATGATCTTAGCTTTCCAAAAAGTACTAAAAGTCTTTCATCTGATGTGTAGAACTCAAGTTATGAAGCTTGCAAAGCAGGTGTATTTTGGGAAAGTAAGATTACAGGTCATTTTCATTATAGGTACATTTCACTATCTTGCACACTTCAAATGAAACTTTTCTCAAAATGAAACTTGCTCCAAATGGTCCCAATTTCATCTTGAAACACTCACTTGAGAGGGATTTGGCTAGGGTTTGAGAATTGGTGTGAGACTTTTGCGTGAAGAAAGCTTAAAAACAATAAAATGAAATTAATTGATTTTTAATCATTTCAAGGCAACCTTATGCATTTTTTTAGTCACAGGGATGTAACAAACAAGATGCCAGAATTATATTTGAGTTTTGGTATGGTTTTCACGTGTAATTTCATGGACATTTCAAGTGGAATTTTGACAATCCAATCTCCACCATTTGATCAAATCAAGGGATGAATCCCATCCACATGATCAATATGAGATCCCAGCAAGCTTTTTGAATGAAAAAACAAGGCAATTATGGGGAGATTCACGTGTGCATGTGTCGCTTGCGCGAAAATAAGGTGCCGGCATGACAGAAGAGTCGCCACCTTTCGTTATTTATCCCTCAGAACGGGAAAGGAAACGATCGGAGAAACCTGACGAATAAGGGTAAGACAAGGTCATCGCAACCATTGTCTGGGTTCGGGAGTCGGTTACGCAAGGGGAAGGTATTAGCACCCCTCACGTCCGTCGTACTCGACGGGATCCTCGCTTGTTTGTTTACTTGGACGGGTTGGTTATAATCTATCTACCTATCAAGGCTGGCTGAAAAAGAAAAGAAAAATGACTCGGCAAAGCGTCGCGCTTTATGCCTACGTATTCCCATCAGAGAATGAGAAATCAGAGTCAACGTAGTTCGGCTAACTACGGGGGAGGATGGGGAAGGTTGCTCGCTAGGACATCGCATCCTATGCCTACGTACTTTCATCTGGTATGAAAGATCAGAGCAAACGTAGTTCGGGAAACTACAGGAGAAAACTCAACTAGGAGGGAGACTATCAAGTCCTATTTGTTATCATGCCATGGATTCATCCTATGGTTGAGGTTTGAACAGGGAGCTCCTAGATGTTATCATGCATGGGTTTCAACCTAACAGTCTATCATCAAGTCCTCATCAGAGGAAATGAGAATCCTAAGGGATCATGTCAATGATGCACAGAATACAGACAAAAACATCAGCTTTAACAGTAAAGTGCATGCAATGCAAGTGAGGGAGGAAATGTGTGTGGGGCTTCAACCTCCACAAGCTCATCTCAACCTCAAGCCAGTCATGCAATAACAGTAATCATACTGAAAATAATCACCATGCTATCAAGCAATGAATAGGTAAAGGAAATGAAGTGCCATCAGGCCAACAACACACATGCTTGAGAAAGAATCATCTATTCTCTAATTCTAACCTTAATCACAGAATCTAAACAAACCTAAGCAAAGCTCTCAAGCACAACCCTAAACAGGAGAAATCATTCCCAGCCTTCAAGCTTCAGAACAAGCTTACCAAAGACAGGGAGCTAAGCAAGCAGACTCATAGTGTCTTCCTCAGGAAAGCACTAGGAGGTGTATACTCAGGAATCATACCCTATGTGGCTCAACCACTGTGATCAGTTTACATCCCTCCTCAGGAGAGATTAAACTCACAAGCAGGCTCCAACATCACTGGACATTTAGGAAATCCTATCTGAACTAGTGGAACTAAGTGAATAGACCCATAGGACCTTCCTCAGGAAAGTACTAGGAGGCTTCCACTTAGGAGTTGTATCCCATGTGGCTCAACAACATGTGATCAGTTTACATTCCTCCTCAGGAGAAATTAAACTCACAAGTTGGCTCCAACATCATTGGATACTTAAGAAATCCTAGATCAACTAGTGGAACTAAGTGAATAGACCCATAGGACCTTCCTCAGGAAAGTACTAGGAGGCTTCCACTTAGGAGTTGTATCCCATGTGGCTCAACAACATGTGATCAGTTTACATTCCTCCTCAGGAGAAATTAAACTCACAAGTTGGCTCCAACATCATTGGATACTTAAGAAAGAGGTGAGAAGGAAGGATGAAAGTCATTCATAGTGCCTTCCTCAGGAAAGTACCATGAACTTCCTTCAAACTTCAGGCTCTCAAACCTCACAGACAGGAGATGAGACAAGCTCTGGGTTCTGAATCTTGATCTACAAGCTTCCCTTCATGATGCTCACCATCAATATCCTCAAGGCCACACAAGCCCTTCATCAAATTCCTCAGAATGAACCCCACAGATGAACAGATAACCCACTGAACGGATCACATCATCAGGCAACTTCAGAAAATACCTAAAAAATGCTAAACTAATGGGAAAAAATCCAACAAATATTCACAAGGGTCCTCAACACCTACTCCTAACATCTACAAAGGTTTCTACCTAAAAATCAAGATAAAACTCAATCAAAGAAAGGAATCATCACCTATGCACAATTCTAAACCCTAATTAGACTATCCTAAGTCAACCCTAATTAAACTAATCAAGATTAATTCTAAAAAATCTAGAAAAAATCCTATGGGGAAGTATGGCTCATCATCTAATTGCACAAAAAAGAATGGGTAAAAAAGATTAATGGAAAGTACTAAAACAATTCCTACAAAATCAAATACCAAAATGAAACAATTAAAAAGCTATTTAATTGGAAAATCTACTAAAAATATTAAACCTAAAAATAAAATCTCAATTTTATTTTTATAATTTTCTATACATTTTAATCTACTCATAGAAAAAAGAAGAAATTAAAAATCATTTTTTAACTATTTTTAATGAATTTTACAAATCAGAAAAAAATAAAAGAAGAAAAATAAAAAGAATTAAATGAAATAAGGGATGGGGGGTGCAACAAGTAAACGCGCCAGCTGAATTAATTGGGCTACACAAAAAGGGGGGTGCAAGTAGCGTTCTGGGCCCAGAATGCCCTTTAATGAAACGCTGCGTTTCAATTAAAGTTCAAATCTTCCCTCCAATCTCAGACGCGATCTCAGCCATTAGATTGGGTGAATTGGTCAATCCCTGGAACGAATCCAACGTCTCACCTTCATCGTCCCCAATGCAAACCCTAGGTTCTCAGAATTCTCCCTCCATGCCATCAACTTCGAGCCCTTCTAACTCCCTCTACACGCCACGGCTTGCCACGATATAAAAATGAAAGATCATCTACTTCTCAAGGGGAACACAACCCTACGTTCACTTTTTCTTGATTCTTCCTAGATTGCTCTAACAGAGAGCTAGAAGATCTTGGCACCACCATGGTTCAGAATTTCCAACTGATGTTAATCTTCATCAAACTTCAATTTAATGGTCAACAGATGCACTACACGTTACCCTAACTAATACACACTAATTCTTGATGATTAAAACTAACAATCTACATAGTTCTTGCAACTCAAAGATTTCTGGTTCTGTTATGGATCCTCATGGAACATGCTATAACTCTCAGGGATGGATCCTCTAGCCTAGTACATCATTCTTATGGCTATAAAACTAATTAAACTGCAATAATTTAAGAGATATAGGGTGAAGAAGGAACCTGTCAAGAAGATGATGGTGAGGCTCGTGGAGGTGGTTGCAGGGCTTGAAATTGGTCCAAGATGCTCCTACAATGGTGAAGAGCCTTCTGTTTGCACTTGTTGTGAAGGTGGTGGCTTGAAGTGAAAGAAAACTCAAGTTGCTTCAACTTGAAGAAACTCCTCCAATGGCTATGTATCCTTCTCTCTCCTCTGACTTAGCTCAACTTTTTTACCAACCATAGACTCTCCATAATGCACTCTTTTTATAACAATCCATGGAAGTCTCTAGATTCATCTAGAATGATGTGGAAGTTTCATGAATTTCTCCTTGAATGAGAAGTTGGTTATCTCATCTCCCATGCTTCAAGCCTTCAATTTGGTCTCAAAATGTCCTTATGTGAGTTATTGAATGAGGATGAGTGAAAAACAAGTGTATTTGTTGCTTGTGTAGGGTTTTCTAACATTGCCTTCTTTCTTAAGTAACAAATTTCCAAAGGAACCTCATTTTTTAAGCCTCAAATGAAAATTCTACTTAAACCAATCTTCTCAAAATGTTTTTTCCAATCAAAATGATATATTGGATGACCTATTTTGGATTTGTAGATCTTCCAAAACACTTTTCAATTTCAACTTTTCAAAGTTATAAGTCATTTTTAGTTCATTCTTGACCAATCATGGAATCTTGTGCTATGAGCTTTTTCAACAATTTGTGACCTTCTTTCTAGACTTAAAATCACATTTTGAGCAACTTTCATGTTTTGAGTTTTTCCATTTGAGGCATGGAAATAGGAGTTTTAGGCATTGGTTAAAATGACCTATAACTGACAAATGACCAAAATACCCCTGCCTTGTTCAAACCATAAGTTGAGTTCCACAAATCCAATCAAGGACTTCTACCACTCAAATTAAAGCTAAGAACATCCTCTTCAACATTCATGTTGACCAAGAAACCATAGGAATCAACCTACTAGGGCAAAAGTTGTCTGGAAGTTGGGTGACTTTCAAGGACCCAGATTCACACACATCAACTGACCTGTAATTTGTCAAAACCATAACTTGAGCTCTGTAACTCCTATCAAGGACTTCCACCACTCAAATTAAAGCTTAGAACAAGCTCTACAACATTCATGTTGTGGGGAAAATGAGATATCAAACACATCTAGTGCTAAAACTGCCTGGAAGATAGGGATCAAATTAGGGTTTTTTCACTGACAATCCTCAGAAACCCTAACTCAAAACTTCTCAAACTCCTCAATCATGATGAGTTGGTCTAGGAATCATCTTTATATAATCTCTATGCATCATTCCATGATCTCATGGCCCTTGGATTAAGTCTCAACCTTCTCCAAATCTTCAGCTGGTCTAGGGTTGACCCAGTCAAAACCCTAATTCTACCATTCATGGTTGAATCTTCTGAATTCTTACATAATGACTTCTCTGGGCTTCATGAAGGCTATCAAGGCATCTCATAAGCTTTCTCAAGACATCAAGTTCATTCTCAAAGTCTCAGAATCATCTGAGGAGCACCCACAACTTTCAAACTGTGAAGCACACAACCCTGGTTTCAACCAACTCCTCTGAGGACCTCTTGAACTTTTTGATGAAGGTATCAACTTTCAAATACTCCATGAATGAATAAATGTTGGTCAAATTTTGGGGTGCAACAGCTGCCCCTATTCAAACGGCTTGGACCTGACTGGGTGAGAAGCGAACGGCTCTCAACCAATCAAGGTGCGAGACGGTTGAATATCGGTAAACCCGAAAATTTGCCAACTGCACGAGCGCACGGTACTCTGCGGGGAACAAATCTTTGAACACTGCAACACTAGCTGCTCAACAACTAGCTGGAGAAATACTGATCTGACATCGCCGCCGGAAACAAACATAATCTGAGAGACACTCGACATCGCCGTCGTCCAAACATCATCTCTGTTGGGGATTTAAAGGAGTCTGATATTGCCGTCAAACAAACATCCAACCTTGCTGCCGTAAACAAACATAATCTGACCTCGCCGTCGGATCCAAACAAAATACCCCGCGTTGCCGCTGGAGAAAATACAACACTGAACAACTCTGACCTGGGGTTCACCCCTGGAACAAAAGGTATACTTGCGTATTTGAAGCTACTCCGCTGGGAATGAGAGACTTAACCGAGCACACTCTGATCTGGGGTTCACCCTCAGAACCATGACGAACATCGGAATACTGCTGCACACTGCCCGCTGTAGAACTTCAACATTAAAGATATATGGAACCCTGGCCCCTGGCCACTTCCAACTTCAGCTAGAAAAGATCTTCAAGTACTTCTGAAGATAAGCATCCTTGGCCTCCAAGGATGGCAACTCTGCAGGAGGTATCCTCGACCTCAGTCTGAAGAAAGTGATCCTTGCCCTTCAAGGATACATGAATCTGCCTTCAGGCAACTCCACCTCTGCTATAGAGCATCCGAGACTTCAGTCAGGGATATACTTCGGCCTTCAGCCCGAATAATGAATCCTAGGTCCTTCACGACCTTGGGGGATAACCTGGCCCTTAGGCATCTTCGCTTCAGCTTAAGAAATCTGTGACTTCAGTCAGAGAACTGGTATCCTGAGCCATTTATGACTCTACGGGGATTCAAACGCTTTGCCTACAGGCAAAACTCCGCTTCAGCTGGAGAAACATCTTCGACTTCAATCAGAAGACGTATCATTCACTTGATCGCGCTCAATCATCACCTCAGGACAACTGACTTGGTCTTCAGACTCACACGAATCACTCTGTTGTATCTACAACCTTTGGAACCTTATCTTCAGCCACCCGTTGCTTCATCCACACGGAAATCTGGCTTCACAGGAACCTTCTGGTATCGCCCTCTGGCGCTTACGAAATCCATCTTCAGATTAGACATCGTTGTTGGAGCAGACATACCACGCTGCTCTGGTCTTCAAGAATCATCTTGACCAAACAGATCCAGCGGGCGTCTTCAAGAATCGTCTTGAACTAATAACCTTTCTGGAGCAAACATTCTGTTGGGAATTCCAGGAATCTTCCTAGGCAACTCCTGCTGGAGGAGCTATTGGGGAACTCAAGTATCATACTAGGCGAACAACTCGGGAAGCTGTACTGAGGTCTTAAGAATCGTCTTAAGCAAATGGCCCTGCTGAGGGACTTGAGAATCATCTCGAACCGAAGTCTTTGCTGGGGATCTCAAAAATCATCTTGAGCGAGCGGCTGCGGGGATCACCGGGGTCTTCAGAATCATCTAAGAAAATAACCTTGCTGGGGAGAACTTCAAGAATCGTCCTGAGCAACCGGTCTTTCGGTAGTACACCTGTACAACAAGGATGATAATGACCTAGATCATGCTTATGATGCATATGCTGCTGCGCTATGCCCCACACGGCGGGAATGATATGTATTTATGCTAAGTGTCATGCAATCATGCACAATGCTATGCAGTGTTGAATGCTATGCAGTCATGCACAATGATACGATCCCGTCAGCAAAATAAATGCCGAGGGGGGAATCCTCCTGTCAAGGAGAAAGAACCACTCAGGTAGAGGAATCATCCTGCTGAGGAGAATGTGAACACGCCAATATCAATTAGGCTCTGTCTGGGGAATCAATCTTCCGCGAACTGCTGCAGGGGAACAACTTCAGCTGACTGCTGCAGGGGATGAAGCTCTACGAGAACTTGGATCTGCTGATATCAATCGCTAGAATGAACTGCGTGGCCGTCTCGGCTACTCTTCTGGGGATAACCATTCCGTGGGGAACCAACTTCAGCTGTTCAACACTCCACTGGGGAAAAACCAATCATGATCTGATCCACTTCCAAGGATTCGGATCCCTTGGACATCTGCAGACTCGGCTGAGGAGGGAGAAATCATTCTGCTTTACTGGATAGAGTACGACTCTGGGGAAATACAGCATCGGCTGCTCCATGCTCTGCTGGGGAGAATTGATCATGATCTGATCAACCTCCAAGGATTCTGCTTTTCTGCGGACTCAGCCGGGGAGAGAAATCATTCTACTTCACTGAAGAGTACGACCCTGATGGGGAATTTCAATTCTGCTGGGGAAGAAAGAATCATCTGACTTCGGGGGAGAGTACAACTCTGCCGGAGAATACAACATCAGCTGTTCCAACACTCTACTGGGGAAGAAGGAATCGTCCGTCTTCAGGAGAGAGCCTGATTCTGGTGAGGAATCTCAATTCCACTGGAGACTTCAGTCTGGCACTATCAGTTACTGCATACTTCGGTATACGAACAACCTCCCGCGAAACCTGCACTTGTGACCCGGTGCGGAGGAGCAATCCTGCTTCAGCGACTTTACTGAAGAAAACACGAGCTTCGGCTCCCGAACATTTCTCTGGAATCTGCACTTATGACCCGGTGCTGGGGAAAGGCGACATCGGTCTTCGGTGCTTGACTCAGCTGATGAGGTGACGTTCCTTCTGGATGCGTCTGCTTGGGGGAAGAGAATCACCTCTACCTGGGGAAGACATATCAATGCTCACTATCTGATTCTGATTCCGCGGAGGAGAGATCACTGAACTCTGCTGAAGAAGGAGGACTCATCCTGCTTCGGGGATACGCACGACACATCTTCTGACGGGTGCTATACCTGCAACGACACAAACAAACAGACAAGATACCCTCCTCAAAGGGGCCTATCAGGGTTATTATCTCGCGACAACGTTCAATTAATTAATTGTTTCAACAATCAATGGGCTTAGGCCCGCAAGTTTATGTATGCGCATTTTATCAAAAAAAACACATCGGCGTTATCATTCGCAAACAAAACAGATAAATGCTAAACAGACAAGTAGAATTGCTGAATAATGTGCATTTTATTGATGGTGAACCCCTGAATGGGCAAAAATCTTTTACAACAGAGGCAAGCTCCTGGAATGAGGAAGCCGCGCAAAAAAGAAAACATAAATATACATCAGTATATACAAATGTCGGCAATCGAGGCGTAGACGAACACCATGAGTTGATCCCTCTAAGACCCACTCGACTTCGATACTTCTCCGACGCTTCAGCTTTGGAAGAGATTGATTCAGATAAACGGCCCTCAGGTCTTCCGAACCACTAAACAATGAAAGTCCATACGCGGAACGCAGTCATTTGCTTATTTAAATCCCTAACTTTTGCGTGAACCGCCCTTTCGGGTTTTCAGTTCACCGGGATACCCTTTTTTGCCGAAGCCGCCCAGTGTAGGTTTTCGACTTCGCGGGTGTACATTTTTTCAATATATCCCTAATTTTTGCCCGAACCTTTTATTCTGTTTTTGGTTCGCCGGGATGCCCCTTTTTTGCCTGGACTCTCTTTTTTTGTCCAGCGGGTCGCTTTCAAGCAAAGTATTTTTTAACTGCGTCCGCGTTCACCGGGGATGCAAAACCTTCACCATCCATCGTGGACAACAACAAAGCTCCTCCCGAGAAGACCTTGCTGACGACATACGGCCCTTCGTAATTCGGAGTCCACTTGCCCCGGTGATCGGAGTGTGGCGGAAGAATCTTCTTCAGGACGAGATCACCCGTCTGAAAGCTTCGAGGACGCACCTTCTTGTCGTAAGCTTTCTTCATTCGGCTTTGGTACAGGCGACCAAATGCAATCGATGCTAACCTCTTCTCGTCCATCAGGCTGAGCTGGTTCAGGCGATTCGTCACCCATTCTGCCTCATCAAGTTTCACATCAACCAAAACTCGCAAAGAGGGAATCTCCACTTCTAGCGGTAGGACAACTTCCATACCGTACACCAAGGAGAAAGGAGTTGCCCCGGTCGACGTACGCACCGTCGTACGGTAACCATGCAAGGCAAACGGCAGCATCTCGTGCCAATCTTTATACGTCACAACCATCTTCTGAACAATCTTCTTGATGTTCTTGTTGGCCGCTTCAACGGCGCCATTCATCTTCGGCCGATAAGGAGATGAGTTGTGGTGTTCAATCTTGAAGCTCTGGCACAGCTCCTTCATCATCTTGTTATTCAAATTCGAACCATTATCAGTAATGATCCGCTCGGGAATTCCATAGCGACAGATGATATCCCTCTTAATGAATTTAGCAACCACCTGCTTGGTCACATTAGCGTACGAGGCTGCCTCCACCCACTTGGTGAAGTAGTCGATAGCTACCAGAATGAAACGATGACCATTGGATGCAGTGGGCTCGATCTTGCCTATCATGTCAATGCCCCACATGGAGAACGGCCAAGGGGAGGACATGACATTCAATGGGCACGGCGGCACATGAACTTTATCAGCATAAATCTGGCATTTATGACATTTCTTCGCGAATCTGAAGCAATCCGACTCCATAGTCAACCAGTAATATCCTGCTCTCAGGATCTTCCTCGTCATGGCATGCCCGCCGGCGTGCGTACCAAATGTGCCCTCATGGACTTCCTCCATGAGCATACTGGCCTCTTTCTCATCTACACATCTGAGTAGCACGAGATCGTGGTTTCTCTTATACAGCACTCCATCAGGATTGAGGTAAAAGTTCCCAGATAGCCTCCTCAGAGTCTTCTTATCCTGGGTTGACGCACCTGCAGGATACTCCTTAGTCATAAGGAAGGTCTGGACGTCGTGGAACCATGGCTTGCCGTCGGTGGCATCCTCGATTGCGAACACATATGCTGGTCTGTCAAGACGCGAAAGAACAATGCTTGGAGCTTCATTCCAAAGATTGACCTTATACATAGAAGCCAACGTGGCTAAAGCATCAGCCATTTGATTTTCAGCCCGGGGTACATGATGAAGTTCTACTCGGTCGAAGAACGGAAGCAGCCTTCTGGCGTAATTCATGTACGGCACTAGATTCGGTTGACGAGTTTCCCACTCCCCTTTGATCTGATTGATCACAAGCGCTGAGTCACCGTATATGTCTAGATTCTTGATTCTCAAATCAATTGCCTCTTCTAGACCCATAATACATGCTTCGTACTCGGCTTCGTTGTTGGTAACTGGAAACGTCAGTCTCGCAGTAAACGGGATGTGGGATCCGTGAGGAGTCGTGATGATAGCCCCGATACCACTTCCATAGGAATTGACTGCTCCGTCGAATATCAACTTCCACTGAGACTTCCTATCCGGCCCCTCGTCGGGCAATGGCTCTTCGCAATCCTTTGCTTTGAGAAACATAATGTCCTCATCAGGGAACTCGAACTTCATCGGCTGATAGTCTTCGATTGGCTGTTCGGCAAGGTAATCAGACAATACGCTCCCTTTGATGGCTTTCTGAGAGACGTACTGAATATCATATTCTGTTAACACCATTTGCCATCTGGCAATCCTTCCCGAAAGAGCCTGCTTCTCGAAGACGTACTTGATCGGATCCATCTTCGAAATCAGCATAGTGGTGTGATTGAGCATATACTGTCGTAGACGTTTGGCGGCCCAAGCTAGTGCACAACACGTCTTCTCCAGCATCGAGTATCGAGATTCACACTCAGTGAACTTTTTACTCAAATAATAAATGGCATGCTCCTTTCTGCCCGTCTCGTCGTGCTGACCGAGAACACACCCCATGCTATTCTCCAGAACTGTCAAGTACATGATTAATGGCCGTCCAGCCACTGGGGGTATCAAGATTGGAGGTTCTTGAAGATACTGCTTTATCTTATCGAATGCCTTCTGGCAATCTTCATTCCAAGTAATCGCCTGATTTTTCTTTAACAACTTGAACATCGGTTCACAAGTGGCCGTGAGCTGAGAGATAAACCTTGCAATGTAGTTTATTCGGCCCAAGAAACCACGAACTTCTTTTTCTGTTCTCGGCGCTGGCATCTCTTGGATAGCTTTTATTTTTGCAGGATCAACTTCAATACCTCGTTCGCTAACGATAAACCCCAATAACTTTCCGGACCGCACCCCGAAAGTGCACTTGTTAGGATTCAGCCTCAGCTTGAACTTCCTAAGCCTTTCAAACAGCTTCAGCAAATTGACCAGATGCTCCTCCTCCGTTTGGGACTTTGCAATCATGTCATCAACATAGACCTCGATCTCATGATGAATCATATCATGAAACAAAGTTACCATTGCTCGCTGGTAAGTGGCCCCTGCGTTCTTCAGACCGAAGGGCATTACCTTGTAGCAAAACGTGCCCCAGGGGGTAATAAACGTCGTTTTCTCCATGTCCTCCGGCGCCATCTTAATCTGATTGTAACCGGAGAAGCCATCCATGAACGAAAACACGGAAAACTGGGCTGTATTGTCGACCAACACATCGATATGAGGCAACGGGAAATCATCCTTAGGGCTCGCCCTATTCAAATCCCGATAATCGACGCACATGCGTACCTTACCGTCCTTCTTCGGTACAGGCACTATGTTGGCGACCCACGGAGGGTAGGTGGTAACGGCTAAAAATCCTGCATCCAACTGCTTCTGGACTTCTTCTTTGATTTTTACAGCCATATCTGGTCTCGTCCTCCTGAGCTTCTGCTTGACTGGAGGGCAATCTTCTCGCAACGGCAAGCGATGAACCACGATATCTGTGTCAAGTCCGGGCATATCCTCATACGACCAAGCAAAGACGTCACTATACTCTCGAAGCATCTCGACCAGTCTATGCTTGACATCATTCTGCAGCGCAGCCCCAACCCTGACATTCCTGATAAGCTCCTCAGAACCCAGATTTATGATCTCAATCTCCTCCTCATGAGGCAGAATAACCTTCTCCTCTTGTTTCAACAAGCGGGCCAATTCTTCCGGAAGGTCCTCGTCTTCATCAATCTCATCCTCGGCTTGATAGATCGGGCAATCAAAGTCGTAGTGAGCCGTAGAGGGTCCAGAGTCGATGTCGTCTGTTACGTGGATCCTGCAATAACAAGGGTTAAGTTTAAAGCAGGAATATGCAGGTTAGCACGAACCTCGTTGCCATTTTGCTGTTTTTCAAAACAAACATAAAATATGAATAACAGAGAACACAATATTTGATTACGAAGAAAACGCCTTTTATTTATCGATAAAATGTATACACATAATCCAACAAGGCCCTGACAGTAAAACCACTATGCCCCGGGCAGGACATAGGGTTGTACAAAAGATTGTAAAAAGCAAATCATTACTCTTCACTTGTCAGCTCGATAATCTCCTTGATGGTCCAGTTGTGAAGGCGCTCGCCTGGCTTGCTCGGTTGAATCCAGGCATCGAGATCACAGTCACTGTCCCCGCTGTCCTCTGACGCTGCGTTGACACTTTCGAATATTACTCCTCCCTTAGTGAATAGGATCGGCCCCTTTCCACGAGATGAGCTACCAGAAGAAGTTGAAGCTTCAGCTTCCGGAGAATATCCCAATCCAAACTTATCTTGTTTGAATGGTATATCCAAGACATGCCCCCAGCCTGGGGTAGAACCAGCTTCGACAACGGCTCTAGCTTCCTTAAACGAAGAGAGGTTCACCTCCTGCTTCTCTGCAACAACGGGAGCTACCTCCTTCACCTTGACGGTCTCAAACGCCTGGCAAAGAGTCTCATGGATCTCGCCATCCATTTCGACATACTTGAAGGACGACAGGTGGCTTACCATGATGTCCTCCTCTCCGCAAACTGTCACTATGCTGCCCCCAACAGCATATTTAAGCTTCTGATGCAACGTGGACGTCACGGCACCAGCAGAATGAATCCACGGCCGACCTAAGAGGCAACTATAGGCGGGCATGATATCCATAATATAGAACACTGCATTAAACGTCTCTGGACCGACTTGAATTGGCAGGGTCAATTCTCCAAAGACGTGGCGTTTGGTTCCGTCAAAAGCCTTCACGACCAGATCACTGGGCGTGCACAGCAGTCCCCGGGTATCCAACTTCATTAGTGCTTTCTTCGGAAGCACGTTCAGCGAGGAGCCCGTATCTACTAAGACATGTGACATAATCGTGCCCCTGCACTCTATCGAGATGTGCAAGGCATGGTTGTGATCTCTTCCCTTGGGCGTCAGCTCCAAATCTGTAAAACCCAGCCCATTACCAGCGTTGACATGGGCTACTACTTCCTCAAGTTGATTAACGGATATCTCCTGCGGCACGTATGCAGCATTCAATACTTTCAGCAATGCGTTGCGGTGTGCTTCAGAACACAGCAACAGGTTGAGAATTGAGATCTTTGACGGAGTCTGGTGAAGGTGATCTACAATCTTGTAGTCACTTTTCCTGATCAGCCGCATGAACTCTTCTGCGTCTTTAACCAACAAGTCTTTTTCTGCCCCTGCAGGAACCTCTTCAACGGCTTTACCTTTGCCTTTGTCAGCAGCATCAGCCCGGACTACCTTCTCTGCTGCACCCTCTGCCGGCGCGAACACTCTGCCACTTCTGGTGATACCACTGGCTTCAGCAAGATTCTGCGCAGTCGATCTGGACGGCTCAATCTCTACCTTCTGGCCATTACAATACACTTCAGCGCCGTAATGCCATGGCACGGCATTGGTACTCTCGAACGGGATTGGTCCGGCCCTGGTGATGGTAATAGTAGGCGGACGAGGTGCAGAAATAGTGATAGGGTGGCGAGGAATGGTGATAGTGGCAACCTCGTCAGCCTGCTTCAGCACGACTTCTCCCGACGCATTCTCAACGCTTCGACTAAACTGCAAAATACCTTCGGTCATCAGACTCTGGATACCTTCACTCAACTGCTCACACCCATCAGGACGTGTAGCACATGCCATACAAAATTCCCCACATCCGGGAAAGAAACCTTTCTTCAGCAGCTTAGCTTTAACAAAAACCAACGGCGTCTTCAACTCTCTGACATCAGTCAGCAGGTCTGAATTCTCTTCAGAGATAATAGCATTTACTCCGCCCCCCCTGTGGTGAGGCATCGGATTCTTGGTGACGTTGGGCACGTTGTCCGAAAAATTTATTATCTTGGCGTCAATCATGTCCTGGACTTTGTGCTTAAAAGCTTTGCAATTTTCAATTGTATGGCCAGGTGCCCCAGAATGAAATTCACAAGTAGCATTAGCATCGTACCCGGGTGGTGGTGCCCCTGTCAAGGGAGCTAGCGTCCTCTTCTGAACTAGCTGGAGCTGAAGCAACGTCTGCAGAAGCTGGGCATACGACATAGGAGGAGTTTCCAAATGACGGTTTGCCAGGGGACCCCGATGCTGATATTTCTTATATCCCGGATTATTCTGTTGCTGAGGCTGCTGCTGCGGCTGAGGGGGAGCAGCGGGGATGTTTATGCTAGCGATCTGAGACTGAGGGCCCTTGCCCTTTCTCCTAGCATTAGAGACAGCACTGGCATCGCCCTCTCGGCGTTTGCCAGTATAAGGTTTCTTGCTGGCTCCTCCAGATGAGGATGATTCGCCTTGAATCTTGCCGATCTTTATACCATTTTCAACATGCTCGCCCAAAGTGATGAGGGCCGAGAATGTCCCGGACATGCCACTAACCAACTTCTCATAATAGACTCCGGGAAGAGTAGCCACGAACATCTGTACCAACTCACGCTCAACCATCGGCGGTTGAACCCGAGCAGCCAATTCACGCCACCGCTGGGCGTACTCCTTGAAGCTTTCATTGCTCCGCTGCGAGAGATTCTGGAGCTGAACTCGGTTGGGAGCCAAGTCGCTATTATACTGATAGTGGAGAACAAACGCTTCAGCGAGATCTTTCCACGTTCGCACAGCAGCGGGTTCCAAACCCATATACCATTCAAGCGATGGGCCAGAAAGACTATCCTGAAAGAAGTGCATCAGCAACTTCTCATCATCAGAGTAAGCAGACATCTTCCTGTAATAAGATCGGAGGTGAACACGGGGACAAGTAGTGCCTCTATACTTCTCAAAGATAGGTACCTTAAACTTGTGAGGTACTTTAAAGTCAGCAATCAGCCCAAGTTTGGACATGTCAACGCCCAATGTGTTCTGATTTTCTATATCTCTCATTTTATCTTCCAGTGCCTTGAACCTGAGTCTAGCTTCAGCAGTCAACTCAGCCTCTACACCTCTCTGAGAGAAAATGTCGTCCTGATGGTCCTCCAGCCACGGTTGAGGCACCACCATATTTCCTGCACCAACATTAACATTGGCTCCCAAACCACCATTGACGGCGCCCGCCGCGTTAAGTCCGAGATTATTCATAAGATTGCCGTTAGCACTACCGTTGCCCCCGGCAGCAGGAACAACGTTCTGAGGAGTATCACCTTGAGGAGGAGGAGTGGGTACGGCCCCGCCGTGAAGAATTCCATTGCTGTCAACCCTGGAGATGAGAGGTTGAACCAAAGTACGAAGTTACTCTTGCCCGTTCGCAACTACTTGCATCAACTCCATAAAACGATCCATCCTTTCACGAAGCTCCTGAACATCTGATTGAACCTGTTCCATGATTCTCGTTTGATTGGCGCGAGTCGAGTAACGGTGGATGAATCTTTGATCAATCCTGAAAGCAGCTCGGAACCTGAGTACCTGAAAAACCTGTCAAGATCAAAGGTTAGGAAAAGCAACAGAATGTATGTCATGCAAGAATGCTTCATGCAAATGCATGCGTGAGTCTGTGTGCTTGAGAGATTTCCCCCGATCCTGTCACCTGCTGATAATAATAAGGAGAAGAATCTAGGCCCAATCATGGAGACAGCAACCTCACAGACACACGCTAATGGAATGATTATGCAAGCTAATGCAAAATGCAGGCATGCAACAATATATCCAAGGCTGCTGTGGAGATTCGATGTCAACAGTCACTGCTGAGAAGGAAACCCCGGTGTAAAACCCCTGATCTAATCTGTTGAGAATAACCATCTGGTAGGATCGAGATCAAAATTCTGCTCTGTCAAGAACGAAGGCTTGATAATAAAGACCCCAGATGCAAGATCAAGGAATATCTGTTGATGAAGTCTTCAGACCCCAAATCAAAAATCTGCCCTCTCAAGAACAAATACCCAGCTGCTGATGAGATCTTCAAACCTCACTCAAAACCTGCCCTATCAAGAACAAAATAACAACTGCTGACGAGATCCTCAGACCTCACTCAAAAATCTGCTCCATCAAGAACAAACCTCTGATAACAATACTCTGATCGGAACCTGCTCTATCAAGAACAAACAAACACCTGATGATAAGATCCTCTGATCAAACCCTTGCTCTATCAAGAACATATCTGCAACTGAGAACCCAACATAACTGATTCACTGTCAAGAAAACCAGGTGGTCTGGAGGTCAAAGTTTCCTGCAATATCCCAACCCACTCACAGGTATGATGGACCTAATCCATGGACAAAGGTACGGCATCCTATGCGGTTGTCAGCGTCACAGACATTCATGAGTGACAATACGATTCCCAGAAGGAGTGGCATCGTCAAGTCATGAAGAGGCCTCTCTTAGCTGACTTCCAAATGATCGGTCCCCAGAGTCGACAATCCTCACGTCTGGACTCCCCTCAGATCCTCAGGACCGGAAAGGAGCACCTCTGCAAGAATCTCGTCTGAGCGCAGATTTTCGTAGGGAACTGTGCCTGTTCAACAGACAGGTTCGTCTACTACTTCTCTACAACTATATCTAGGTGTGTACTCAAGCCCAGGTCCGGCTTTTCACTCACAGTAACATCCCTCTCCCACAGCAGCACAGATAATCATATCAAACTGGAAATAAAATGCAGGAAATAAAATGCGGGAAGTAAAGTGCGGGAAGTAAAGTGCGGGAAGTAAAAATGCGATAAATAAACGCAACCCAACAAGCAAACACACAAACGATAGGATTGACTCTCATAGGGAACCGGAGAACCAGAGATTCTGGGTTCGATCCCCAGCAGAGTCGCCAGCTGTCGCTTGCGCGAAAATAAGGTGCCGGCATGACAGAAGAGTCGCCACCTTTCGTTATTTATCCCTCAGAACGGGAAAGGAAACGATCGGAGAAACCTGACGAATAAGGGTAAGACAAGGTCATCGCAACCATTGTCTGGGTTCGGGAGTCGGTTACGCAAGGGGAAGGTATTAGCACCCCTCACGTCCGTCGTACTCGACGGGATCCTCGCTTGTTTGTTTACTTGGACGGGTTGGTTATAATCTATCTACCTATCAAGGCTGGCTGAAAAAGAAAAGAAAAATGACTCGGCAAAGCGTCGCGCTTTATGCCTACGTATTCCCATCAGAGAATGAGAAATCAGAGTCAACGTAGTTCGGCTAACTACGGGGGAGGATGGGGAAGGTTGCTCGCTAGGACATCGCATCCTATGCCTACGTACTTTCATCTGGTATGAAAGATCAGAGCAAACGTAGTTCGGGAAACTACAGGAGAAAACTCAACTAGGAGGGAGACTATCAAGTCCTATTTGTTATCATGCCATGGATTCATCCTATGGTTGAGGTTTGAACAGGGAGCTCCTAGATGTTATCATGCATGGGTTTCAACCTAACAGTCTATCATCAAGTCCTCATCAGAGGAAATGAGAATCCTAAGGGATCATGTCAATGATGCACAGAATACAGACAAAAACATCAGCTTTAACAGTAAAGTGCATGCAATGCAAGTGAGGGAGGAAATGTGTGTGGGGCTTCAACCTCCACAAGCTCATCTCAACCTCAAGCCAGTCATGCAATAACAGTAATCATACTGAAAATAATCACCATGCTATCAAGCAATGAATAGGTAAAGGAAATGAAGTGCCATCAGGCCAACAACACACATGCTTGAGAAAGAATCATCTATTCTCTAATTCTAACCTTAATCACAGAATCTAAACAAACCTAAGCAAAGCTCTCAAGCACAACCCTAAACAGGAGAAATCATTCCCAGCCTTCAAGCTTCAGAACAAGCTTACCAAAGACAGGGAGCTAAGCAAGCAGACTCATAGTGTCTTCCTCAGGAAAGCACTAGGAGGTGTATACTCAGGAATCATACCCTATGTGGCTCAACCACTGTGATCAGTTTACATCCCTCCTCAGGAGAGATTAAACTCACAAGCAGGCTCCAACATCACTGGACATTTAGGAAATCCTATCTGAACTAGTGGAACTAAGTGAATAGACCCATAGGACCTTCCTCAGGAAAGTACTAGGAGGCTTCCACTTAGGAGTTGTATCCCATGTGGCTCAACAACATGTGATCAGTTTACATTCCTCCTCAGGAGAAATTAAACTCACAAGTTGGCTCCAACATCATTGGATACTTAAGAAATCCTAGATCAACTAGTGGAACTAAGTGAATAGACCCATAGGACCTTCCTCAGGAAAGTACTAGGAGGCTTCCACTTAGGAGTTGTATCCCATGTGGCTCAACAACATGTGATCAGTTTACATTCCTCCTCAGGAGAAATTAAACTCACAAGTTGGCTCCAACATCATTGGATACTTAAGAAAGAGGTGAGAAGGAAGGATGAAAGTCATTCATAGTGCCTTCCTCAGGAAAGTACCATGAACTTCCTTCAAACTTCAGGCTCTCAAACCTCACAGACAGGAGATGAGACAAGCTCTGGGTTCTGAATCTTGATCTACAAGCTTCCCTTCATGATGCTCACCATCAATATCCTCAAGGCCACACAAGCCCTTCATCAAATTCCTCAGAATGAACCCCACAGATGAACAGATAACCCACTGAACAGATCACATCATCAGGCAACTTCAGAAAATACCTAAAAAATGCTAAACTAATGGGAAAAAATCCAACAAATATTCACAAGGGTCCTCAACACCTACTCCTAACATCTACAAAGGTTTCTACCTAAAAATCAAGATAAAACTCAATCAAAGAAAGGAATCATCACCTATGCACAATTCTAAACCCTAATTAGACTATCCTAAGTCAACCCTAATTAAACTAATCAAGATTAATTCTAAAAAATCTAGAAAAAATCCTATGGGGAAGTATGGCTCATCATCTAATTGCACAAAAAAGAATGGGTAAAAAAGATTAATGGAAAGTACTAAAACAATTCCTACAAAATCAAATACCAAAATGAAACAATTAAAAAGCTATTTAATTGGAAAATCTACTAAAAATATTAAACCTAAAAATAAAATCTCAATTTTATTTTTATAATTTTCTATACATTTTAATCTACTCATAGAAAAAAGAAGAAATTAAAAATCATTTTTTAACTATTTTTAATGAATTTTACAAATCAGAAAAAAATAAAAGAAGAAAAATAAAAAGAATTAAATGAAATAAGGGATGGGGGGTGCAACAAGTAAACGCGCCAGCTGAATTAATTGGGCTACACAAAAAGGGGGGTGCAAGTAGCGTTCTGGGCCCAGAATGCCCTTTAATGAAACGCTGCGTTTCAATTAAAGTTCAAATCTTCCCTCCAATCTCAGACGCGATCTCAGCCATTAGATTGGGTGAATTGGTCAATCCCTGGAACGAATCCAACGTCTCACCTTCATCGTCCCCAATGCAAACCCTAGGTTCTCAGAATTCTCCCTCCATGCCATCAACTTCGAGCCCTTCTAACTCCCTCTACACGCCACGGCTTGCCACGATATAAAAATGAAAGATCATCTACTTCTCAAGGGGAACACAACCCTACGTTCACTTTTTCTTGATTCTTCCTAGATTGCTCTAACAGAGAGCTAGAAGATCTTGGCACCACCATGGTTCAGAATTTCCAACTGATGTTAATCTTCATCAAACTTCAATTTAATGGTCAACAGATGCACTACACGTTACCCTAACTAATACACACTAATTCTTGATGATTAAAACTAACAATCTACATAGTTCTTGCAACTCAAAGATTTCTGGTTCTGTTATGGATCCTCATGGAACATGCTATAACTCTCAGGGATGGATCCTCTAGCCTAGTACATCATTCTTATGGCTATAAAACTAATTAAACTGCAATAATTTAAGAGATATAGGGTGAAGAAGGAACCTGTCAAGAAGATGATGGTGAGGCTCGTGGAGGTGGTTGCAGGGCTTGAAATTGGTCCAAGATGCTCCTACAATGGTGAAGAGCCTTCTGTTTGCACTTGTTGTGAAGGTGGTGGCTTGAAGTGAAAGAAAACTCAAGTTGCTTCAACTTGAAGAAACTCCTCCAATGGCTATGTATCCTTCTCTCTCCTCTGACTTAGCTCAACTTTTTTACCAACCATAGACTCTCCATAATGCACTTTTTTTATAACAATCCATGGAAGTCTCTAGATTCATCTAGAATGATGTGGAAGTTTCATGAATTTCTCCTTGAATGAGAAGTTGGTTATCTCATCTCCCATGCTTCAAGCCTTCAATTTGGTCTCAAAATGTCCTTATGTGAGTTATTGAATGAGGATGAGTGAAAAACAAGTGTATTTGTTGCTTGTGTAGGGTTTTCTAACATTGCCTTCTTTCTTAAGTAACAAATTTCCAAAGGAACCTCATTTTTTAAGCCTCAAATGAAAATTCTACTTAAACCAATCTTCTCAAAATGTTTTTTCCAATCAAAATGATATATTGGATGACCTATTTTGGATTTGTAGATCTTCCAAAACACTTTTCAATTTCAACTTTTCAAAGTTATAAGTCATTTTTAGTTCATTCTTGACCAATCATGGAATCTTGTGCTATGAGCTTTTTCAACAATTTGTGACCTTCTTTCTAGACTTAAAATCACATTTTGAGCAACTTTCATGTTTTGAGTTTTTCCATTTGAGGCTTGGAAATAGGAGTTTTAGGCATTGGTTAAAATGACCTATAACTGACAAATGACCAAAATACCCCTGCCTTGTTCAAACCATAAGTTGAGTTCCACAAATCCAATCAAGGACTTCTACCACTCAAATTAAAGCTAAGAACATCCTCTTCAACATTCATGTTGACCAAGAAACCATAGGAATCAACCTACTAGGGCAAAAGTTGTCTGGAAGTTGGGTGACTTTCAAGGACCCAGATTCACACACATCAACTGACCTGTAATTTGTCAAAACCATAACTTGAGCTCTGTAACTCCTATCAAGGACTTCCACCACTCAAATTAAAGCTTAGAACAAGCTCTACAACATTCATGTTGTGGGGAAAATGAGATATCAAACACATCTAGTGCTAAAACTGCCTGCAGGATAGGGATCAAATTAGGGTTTTTTCACTGACAATCCTCAGAAACCCTAACTCAAAACTTCTCAAACTCCTCAATCATGATGAGTTGGTCTAGGAATCATCTTTATATAATCTCTATGCATCATTCCATGATCTCATGGCCCTTGGATTAAGTCTCAACCTTCTCCAAATCTTCAGCTGGTCTAGGGTTGACCCAGTCAAAACCCTAATTCTACCATTCATGGTTGAATCTTCTGAATTCTTACATAATGACTTCTCTGGGCTTCATGAAGGCTATCAAGGCATCTCATAAGCTTTCTCAAGACATCAAGTTCATTCTCAAAGTCTCAGAATCATCTGAGGAGCACCCACAACTTTCAAACTGTGAAGCACACAACCCTGGTTTCAACCAACTCCTCTGAGGACCTCTTGAACTTTTTGATGAAGGTATCAACTTTCAAATACTCCATGAATGAATAAATGTTGGTCAAATTTTGGGGTGCAACAGCATGATCATGAAAAATCATAATTTGGAATTTTTGAATTACAAGCAATGGAGCCACAATTGGGCCTCCAAATGATTCCCAACCCATCATATATAATGTGTAAATGAATTTTGAGCTTTCATTCATGCCAATTCGTGCTCAGAAAGCTCAAGAATAGTTTGAACAAGCAAGCAAAAATTCCAAATCGTGAATCCTGAATTGGCCAATTTCAAGCAGAATTGAAGCTTCCATCTTCTTCCTCAAGTGAATTGGAATGTGTCTGGGCCATTTTCATCAAGTTTGAGTCACTGAGAAGGTCCAACGGAGCTATTCCGTTAGGTAAACATCAGATCCAAATTTCTCTTTGTTTATGCATCTATCTTGCTCCATTTTTGTGTCATTATGAAGTCCTACTCATGTAGGAAAATGCTGGTTCATTGTTGTGCTTGTTTACTGCAATTTTAGTGTTGAGCTTGAATTTTAATTTCTTCGATTTGGCTTATTCATGCTTGATCAATGAAAATGGTTGGTGGATTTGCAATCTACGTGAACTAGAGATCAATTTAGACTATAATTTTGCTTGATTTGGTGAAGTGTGGTTCCACCTGAGTTTGCGTGTCGCCGGAGAAGATGACTGGAGCCACCGTGCTCCGGCCATCTAGTTTTCCCCTCCATTTTTCATATTTAAATGCTGCCTGAGCCACGTGTTTTGATGTGATCCGTTTAATGTGTTTACCTTTTGATCCAACATCCACAAACATGATCTACCGTGCACGCGTGTTGACTAGTTCCACCTGATCCATTGAAACTCAGCGTTTTACTTAAATGCTTGTTGGAACTGGGCTTCCTTTTGCTTTTAACACCCCCTGCACACAAGCCCAATTTATTTGCACGTATCTGGGTTGCTATTCACACCTTGTTTTTGTTTTATTTTATTTTATTTTTGTTTTGTATCTGTTTCAAATTAATTCAATTAAAAATAGTTCTCTAATTAATAAAATTCCGCAAAAATATTTTCTGGATACTTTGAGATGTCTTTTATTTTTTTGAATTTTTTATTTTATTTTTTGAATTATTTTTCATTTAAAAAAGAATTAATTAATTGGAGATGTTTTGTTTGGATTAATTTTTGACATTGTTTGGTTCTTGATTTGTTTATCATTCTTCCTTTTGATCTAATGACTGAAAATCAATCCTCATGTTGTCAATGAGTTGAGTGATTTTTGAGGACCATTTTGCCCCTGTTTGGTTGATTTTGGTTTGACTTTGACCTTACTTTTGTTGACCCTCGATAACCATCTCTCAAATTGGTGCATCCATGTGAATCAATTTCTTTGATGATGATTTGAGATGACTTTGGTTATGATTTCTTGGCCGCTGTTTGCCAATATGTTTACGAGCTTGTGAAATTTTATTTGGCCCTTTTTGAATCATTTTCCTAATTTTGAGGTAACTTACAAGTCAAGTTACCCCAAAGGGGGGTTCATATATACACATTGACCTAGTTGTCTTGGATATGACTTTGATGGATCCTTTGAGCCTTAAATTCCTTTTGATTCATGTTTCTAACATGTTAAGGTTGCTAGTTGCTCAATTTTAGGTCATGGCATTTTGTTTTGCTTGTTCAAACTTGTGTTTCTTTTTGAGTTTCGATTTAGGGTTTCCATATGTGGTTTGTTTGCTTTCCTTTGTATAAATGCTTGCATCTTCTTTTGGTTTGATTGCATTTGCTTATGTGCCCTTTTCTCTCACCCCCTCCTCTGTCCCATGACTTTGGAGTCTCATTTAAGGTGGCTTGGTCCCTCCTTTGGAGGTATTTGAAGCATACCTAAAGTGATGAATCCATGAGGACTTCTTTGTGCTTTCTTTTGCACCTTTCTTGTGATGCTTATGGTTGAGTGCATATTATGAATTCCTTGTTGTTCTCATATAGCCTCCCATCCTCACTTTTGTTTTTAGGTTATTTTCCTATCTTATGATTTGGCTTTTGGCACTTCTGGTTGATGTTTTTTGACTTAGGTCATTTCATCCCACTTTTGGTGCATTTTTGTGTGGTTTCTTCTTGTTATTTGATTTCATCTTGTGCATTTCTTTCTCTCTTCTTCTTTTGCATTCTCATATGCATGCTTGAGGTTGAGATGAGCTTGTGGAGGCTACTGCCCCACACATATTTCCTCCCTCACTTTCATCCTATTTGTGCATTCTATGTTTGCATAATTGCATTTGCATGTTCTTTCTTCTTCTCTTCTTTTGTCTTTCTTCCCTTAGGATCTCTAACTTCTCTTCTTCAAGAGAGGTTATGATAGACATTAGGATCAAACCATGCATGATAAAATTAGGTAGTTCCCTTTTGCATCCCAACTCTAAGTCCACTTTGCATGACAACTTCTAGGATTGAGTTAGTCTCCCTTTAGTGTGTCCTCTCTTCTCATCTTCAAACACTTTCAAAACACCTAATAAAGAATGACAAGTGTTTTACGCTACGAGCCTTAAGCTACTTGGGAAATGGTGATTGGGGGGCTTCCTCTCAATGGCCTAGAGTGTTTAGTGTACACCCTTTGGGTGATATGCGACGCATTCGCTCCTAGGTCATTGTCTCTAGTGCAACATGAGTTACAAATCATATTCAAAACACATCTTCTCTGAAAAACACAAAAACATTTCAAATCTTCTTTTTTCCTTTGGGACTCTTAATAAAGGATCACCTTTTCAGATAAAAGAGTGTTGTTAACTCTTAGTTTTATCATAAACGGTAACGCCTAAGTCTCCAATGGTCGAGCTGCATACACCAACTGCTAGAACTGCTTGTTAACCCTACTCGGGCTTAAAAACTTTTGAACCAACCTGCCAGATGAAAGTACGTAGGCACAAGACGCGATGTCTTGGCGAGCAACCTTTCCCTCTTTCACCCGTAGTTAGCCGAACTACGTTGACTCTGACTTTCCCATTGCACGAGGGAATATGTAGGCACAGAGCGGCGATGCTCTGCCGAGTCTCCTTTCTTTTTCTTTTGTCCCTTGACCTTTAGCGTAGATAGTTTCAACACACCCTTTTTGGATAGACAAAAAAGCGTGGATCCCGTCAAGTACGACGGACGTGAGAGGTGTTAATACCTTCCCCTTGCGTAACCGACTCCCGAATCCAGGACTTGGTTGCGATGGCCTCGTTTTTTCCCTTTTACGTCAGGTTTTTCCAATTGTTTCCTTTCCCTCTCTTTGGGATAAATTACGAAAGGTGGCGACTCTTCTGTTTTCCGCCTGGTGTTTTTCGCAGTTGTGACAGCTGGCGACTCTGCTGGGGACTCTGGTTCCCTATGCGAGTCAATCCTAGCGCTTGCTTGTTTATCTTTGGGTGATGTATATATGTGCTTTATTCACTTTCGCATTTTACTTTCCCGCATTTACTTTCAACATCATATATCATTATTGTTGTGCTGTGGGCAAGGGATGTTCCATTGAGAGATAAGCCAGACCCAGGTTTTAGTATATACATAGCTTTAGTAGTGGAGAGTAGTGGTGGATGTGCTTGCTTTGCTCATACTAGTTCACCATGAAATTTGAGCTCAGACGAGATTCTCTTTGATGATTTTCTTTCTGGCCCTTTGGGCTCAAAGGGATCTTGGATCTGAGGGTTGTCGACTCTGGGGACCGATCATTTGTGAGTCAGCTAAGTGAGGCCCCTTCAAGAGATTATGATACTAAACTAGAAATGGTGAACGTATCATCATTTCTTGAAAGTCTGTGACACTGACGAACGCATAGGATACTGAACCTTATCAGTGGATAGGTCCATACCTGTGAAAGGGATTGGATTGTTCAGGAAACCTTGCCTTTCAGATTACCTGGTTTGTTACAGTGTGAATCTGTGTTCCTGATATCAATGGGTCCTATTGTCGGTACTTTGTTCTTGCTAAAGTGGAGTGCTGGTTATTCTCGACCAACAGCACAGCAATCTTGATCCCCTGTGTGCATTTGCATTTGCATTTTCATCTGCATTTCATTAACATGTATTTATGTTGCAGGTGCATATTCCCTTTCCGATTCTAGTGATCTTGTTCCTTTACTACTGATATGGAACCCTTAAAGAGAACAGTGGCCTACAAGCTCCCAGCTCCTGATGTTAGTTCATTGCTGAGTTTGATTTCCATGGCTGATGGGAAGGTGATGGAAGACTTCAGGAAGTCATATAGGAGGTGATTGAGATGTGTCTGCAAGCCTTCAGTGTATGAGATGGATGGTCTTTATGCTCTTCTACAGTTCTACGATCCACAATTGAGGTGTTTTGTTTTCCCTGACTATATCCTGGCGCCTACCTTGGAGGAGTATTCTATGTTGTTAGGCTTGCCCATTCTTTATCAAATGTCATTCTTCCATACTGACGCTAAGCCTGATCTGGCTGAGCTAGTTGTTGTATTACATGTGGATGCTTCAAAGCTAGAGGGGAATTTGACTAAGTGGAATGGAGTGTCTGGCTTTCCTTTGGCTTTTTTGGTTAATAAGGCTCGATAGTTCGCTAAGGATAATTGTTGGATTGTATTTAGCGCTATTCTCGCTCTTTGTATCTATGGCATTATATTGTTTCCTAATCTCTCTGACTTTGTGGATTTAAATGCATTCCATATTCTGGCTTCAGGAAACCCAGTGCCTACTATTCTTGGGGATGTTTATCATTCTGTTCATTACAAGAATGAGAACCGAACGGGAAAGAATGTAGCTTGTTGTGTTCCTTTGTTGTACAGATGGTTTGCTAGTCATATGCCCAAGAAAGGTCCGTTTGTTGCTACCGTTGGTACTTCAGAGTGGTCGGAGAGGTTGATGGGTCTATCTGTAGAGAACATTACATGGTTTGACCGAGATATGCTTGGTACAGAGGTTATTTATAGTTGTAGCGGATTTCCTAACGTCCCTTTGGTCGGAAGGAAAAGATGCATCAACTATAACCCATCTTTGTTGGTTAGGCAGTTTGGGTATGCGCTGAGGGATCCTCCTAAGGAAGAGGAGATACATGAATCTCTGTATCTCACCTGTTTATTGGAGGGTGAGACTTTAGGCAGAGTTGAGCATGCTTGGAACAACATTCACAGGAAGGGGAAGGCCTTATTGGGGAAGATTAATATTCGAGCATATGACCCTTACATGACTTGGATTCATGATAGGGCTGCGAAGTTTCTGATGCCATTTCCTTCAGTTGCACCTTTGTATCCTCTCATGATTGAGAAACCTACCACCATAGGAATTCAGAAGTACAATCAGTTATTGTTTGAGAAGAAAGAATTGAGAAAAGCTAATGGGGAGTTGGAGAAAGAAATCATTCAGCTCCGAAGGGAGAAGAATGAGGTTGTTCATTCCTTCAAGAAACAAACGGAGCTTGTAAACAAATTGGGTATAGATCTAACCAAGGAGACCAATTCTCGGGAGCGTTTGGGTTTGGATTTCAAGGCTGTTAATAGTGTTCTTGCCTCTAAGAAGGATGATTTGGATAGAGCTTACTTAAAGATTTCTAAGTTTGATAACCAATGGAATGCCACGCTCACCCACAACAAAGAGCACGAAGACAGGTTAAAGCTACAGATCAGCAAGTTGAAGACACAGCTCAACGCCAAAGAAGAGAAGATTGCAACAGAGGCATCACTCAGACGGGATAGTGAGTACAGACTGAACGAAGCTATTGCAAACTTAAAGGATTGCAGGTTGAGAGCTAATTCCAAGAGATGCAAGCTCGAGGCGTGCTTTGGAGAAGGAGCTTGGGAAGACCATGTTGAGAGTCTGCAGCATATTGTTAGCCAGCGAGAGCTATTTATTCAGGGACTACTTACTAGACCAGATCATCCTGAGACGCAAGAGTTGCTAGAGGACTTCCGGTCTCGTCATCCAGCTTGACTATCTTGTTCATCTTTTTGTAGCTTGTTGGTTATCGCTTGTTGTACTGACCATCACCAGGCTTGTTGGTTGAGGTCCTTTCTGTTATACTCAGCTGTTGCTTGTACATTGCTTGTTGGCATATGATTATATACGAGGAGGTTCTGTTATATGCTTGTCTGTAGAGTTCTCCATTGTTGTGTCTCTCCCAGAAACTAGAATCGAGGGGGAAATTTCCCTGTTGCATACATACATGTCTGCATTTTTTCAATTTCGCATTGCAGGTGCATCAGAACTGTTTATCTTATTTTCATGTGGTTCGTAGTGTGTTTCAAGATTGCCGATCAAGCAACTCACTGGTACGCAACTAGGGGAAATTAGAAGAGAGTAATGAAGCAAATGCAAGCAGAGATGCAAGAAATGAGGGACCGAATGACCCAGTTCATGGAGGTAATGTAGGGGGTGGCTAATGGACAAGAGCAACTTCGTACTCTGGTGCAGCCCTTGATTGCACGTGTTGATATCAACGGTGTGTTGCATGGTGGGAACGATGTTAATCGTCCGCATGTTGAGACTCTCGAGCTGATAACTCCATGCCTACTTTGGTTATCCCTACTGCTGGAGGGAGTGGTAATGCTACTGGTGTCGATAACGCTGCAGGTTTCAACAATACTGGTTTTGGTAATGTTGGAAATATTAATGTTAGTGGGAATGGTTATGGTCCTGATACCACTTGTGCTATACATGGTAATATGGATCACCTCTGGAATGAAGACAAGCAAGATGATGTATTCTCGCCGAGGGTTGTGGCTGCTGAGTTACCCTCCGAAGCTGATAAGAGGATCAAGATGATTAAAGAAAAAATGAAGTCCCTTGAAAGTCAAAATTCCATGGGTCTTGACATGGCTAATTTGGGACTAATCTCGGACCTGAGAGTGCCGCTTGTTACACCCCAAAATTTGCCCAACCTCTTCTTTACCTGATTTATGTCTCATTGCATTATCATTTGCATTGTTCTAGCATTTGCATTGCATAGCATTTTTTCTCGAGGCAAGGGATCAAGGCATTCAGGTGGCTCCAGGTGCAACTTTCATTGCAAGAGGCTAAACAACAAACATCAGAGGCTTCAACACTTGTTTTGCCCAGCAATCGAGCAGCCGGTTTTATTTTATTTTGCAGGGCATTTTTCATGTTAGAAGCAGCATTCAGGTTATGTACAGTGTTCCCAGGGCCAGAGCAATCAAGACTGACTTTCAGCAGCTAAACAGAGTTCAGAACGGCAGGAAACGGGCAAAGGGGCAGATTTCCCTCCAAAAGGCGCCAAATTCAAATTTTTGAATGTGTTAATCGATTAACACATAGGGTTAATCGATTAACCATTTGAAAATCAGTCCAGATTTGAATTTTTAACAGTGTTAATCGGTTAACCTATATGGTTAATCGATTAACCACAGCAGGTTTTGCCTTGCACGTGAATTTTCAAGTCCAGCCACTTTTGGGGTCCAATTTTGGTCATTTAAATTGCATTTTCACACTTGGGAAGGATCTAGAACATTATCAAATTTCATTTTCCCTCCAAATGCCCAAACCTCATTCCATACCACATTTTCCAAGCCATTTTCCAATCCTTGCTTTGGATCCAAACCAAGAGTGTATATATTCGATTCACTCCAAACCTCACAAGAAAAATCCTCATAATTCACTCTCATTTCAGAATTGCTCTCAATTTTCTCTCAATTCTCTCTCAATTTTCCAATCTCAAAAAAACCTCACCCAAAGCTCTTCTCCTTGAAATCATTGATTCTTCATTGGAATCATTGATTTCTAAGAGCTAAACCTCAATTAATTCACTCCATCAATTCCATTTCATCATCCAATTTTCGTGCACAAGCAGATATGAATTTTGAAGTGTTCTTGGAAGTGATTATTTGGATTATTTTGAGTTGTTCTTGGTGGATCTACATTGCTACTACAAGAATTGGTGTGGATCTTGAAGAATTCTGGTTTTCTTTGCTTAGATCTACTCATCTATAGTTGAATCAACAATTACCGGATCAAGTCTCTGATCCGAAGGTTGGAATTCTGATCCGATTTTGTTTTCGAACTTATTTGCACAATTTGCATGTGGATCTTTGCATTTGATTGAATATGTTGATTTTGATCCATGATCTTGTTATGTTATTGTGTTTACATGTTGTTTAAATCAATGTTTGCTGGTTTAAATTCGTGCATGATCAATCACATGATAATTGGAGTGTTTGCTTAAGTGATAAGCTGCTGAAAAGTGATTCTGAACTGCTGTTTTTCACCTCTGGCACAGTGTTAATCGATTAACCTATATGGTTAATCGATTAACCAACTCAAATATTCAAATTTTCAAGCGTTTTTCAATGGTTAACCGATTAACCCCTGGCGTTAATCGATTAACACTGTAACAGAGGGCCTGTTTTGCTGTTTTGCTTGCTTGTTCGCGTGCCGGTTCGATCCGAATCATCATAGATCTTTGTGTTGCATTAGGATTGAATTATTTTGGATGTTTGTCCATGTTCTTGGCTGTTTAATCATGATCTTGTGTGCATTTTCCACTAGCATGTTTGCATTTGCATGTTGCTTGTTTTCTCTCCTTCTTTCGTAATTCTTCCCTCTTTTTGTTGATTTTTGTTCTAGTGATTAGAATAGAATTAGGAGGAGATCTTTTGCTGGATGTCAGTAGACATATTCATGTTCCCCTAGGAATTTAATTAGAATTTTACAACTTGGTTTTGTATTTTAGTTGTATTTTGCAAGTGGCTTGTATTTGTGGATTCCTCTCTTGAGTGCTTTGTTTTGATGGGCTTGGTTGGCTGCCTTGGATTTGATTGGAGCTTGAGTTCTTTTTGTTGGAGCTTCTGGATTCATTAAAGATGCTTGGGATTGAAGATTGGAGCTTGGAGATGAAGGCTTTTCCTCTTGTGGAGCTTTTGTAGGAGCTTAGGAAACTAGGGTTTTAGGAAGAGCATTAGACTAGTTTTGCTTCTTTTTCAAACATGGAATATCTTGTCCATCTCCATTCTATCCAATGACATAAAGTCCTCCTTGGGAAGCTCCATCTCTCCTTAGGAGGGATGAGTGGTATGCCCAAGTGAGTAGAACTTTGAGGATACCTTTCATTTGCAATGTTAAGTCCTTAGTGATTTCCCTTGGTTGTCATTAAGTCTCTTAACATCCCAACTTGATCTTGTTGGTTTGGTTCTCCCTTGGAAGTGCTTGTTGAAGCTTGGTAAAGGAAAAGATGAGGTATCTTGTTGAAGCTAGGGTTTTGTTTGCTTGTTGAAGCTAGGGTTTTGTTTGCTTGTTGAAGCTAGGAACTTGTTGAGGTCAGGAGCTTGTTGAAGCTGGTTACTGGTTAGGGTTTGAGCTTGCTTAAGCTAGGAGCTTGTTGAAGCCTAGTGCTTGTTGAAGATTGAAGGTTTATTGAAGCTTGAAGATGGGAGTTATTCATGAAGATGAAGGTTGTTGTTGTCAACTTTTTTGCTGGTTGATCATCTGTTGCTGTCAGAGCTGCTGTTTGCTGTAGGAGTCTGGTGTTGCTGCTTGGGCTGCCTCCTCTGCTTTGGGGTTTTGTTTTCTGTATTTGTTTGTTGGCTTGTGTAGCTTGCCCCCTAGGTTTGAGGTGAATGTTGATTCACTTTGCCTGTTGTATTGCTGCATTGCATGCATTTTACTGTATTTGCTTGCTTTCTTTTCTTTTAACCCCAGACCTGTAGAATAGATAGAATAACAATCCGTACTAGAAAACAAGCATGGTTCCCGTCGAGTACGACGGACGTGAGGGGTGCTAATACCTTCCCCTTGCGTAACCGACTCCCGAATCCAGGATTTGGTTGCGATGACCATTACTTTCCCGTCTTTGCGTTAGGTTTACTTCGAGCGTTTCCTTTCCCTCCGTTGGGATAAATAACGCACGGTGGCGACTCTTCTGTTCAGCCGGCGCCGATTTTTGCAGTAGCGACAGCTAGCGACTATGCTGGGGACAAGAATATCCCCTATGTGAGTCAATCCTAGCGCTTGTTTGCTTGTCTTTGGATGTTTACCTTTTGCGTGTTGTATTTTACTGTATTTACAATTTCCGCATTTCGTTATTATCTGTTGCTGTTATGCTGTTGGGTGGTTGTTCCTTTGAGAGAAAAGCCAAAACCCAGGCTTGAGTACACACATAGATTTAGAGAGAGAGTAGTGGTTAGCCTGCTTGCTTAGCTCGCACCAGCTAGCCGCGAAATCTCACTCGGACGAGATTCTCTTTGATGCTTCTTGCCATGCCCTTAGGGCTCGACAAGTTGTCTGACCCGAGGATTGTCGACTCTGGGAACCGATCAATTGGGAATTCGACTAAGTAAGGCCTCTCCAAGGGATGATGATGCCACACCTTCTGGGTATCGTATCATCGCTCTTGAAAGTCTGTGACGTTGATACCCGCATAGGATGTCGTACCTTGTGTCAGTTTAGGTCCATACCCGTGCGTGGGAGGGTTTTTGCAAGAAACTTGACTTCCAGACAACCCGGTATTTTGGTCTTCTCGTCAGAGAGAACGTACTCAGTCAACAGCGCAGTAGTATTCAGAGATTGTGTGGGGGCTGTGATCCCGTATTTGCTGCATATTGCATTGCATTTGCATAAACATGTTTGCATCATATTGCATATCATTCTCCAGCTAGCCAGAGCTCTTATCCAACCGTTTCTTTGATTCTGAGGGTAATTCTCCGGTGATCGGCCTGAGCAACTGTTGATTGTTAGAAGACGACCAAGGGGTTGAGTAGATTTGAACAGAATCGAGCATTGAAGTCAGTTGAAGGTTATCGGTAGCTATGTCTTAGAGCAACTTCCAGTCTCCTAACACCTTGGCAGGGTTCACTATGACAACCAACCCTTTGTATGGTTCCCTGCACGACGAAGACTTCCCGCAAGTGAGCCACCTTACTGCAGACCAGTTTGCGCAACCTCCCGTCAGGGACCGAGATCGACGTGAGTAGTTTGTTGTCAGCAATGAACGACCTCCTCTTATCAACAGCCAAGGTGGTGTCCCCCTATGGAGAATATCTGAAGAGAGATCCCAGTAGCAAGGACTGAAGACCCAAGAGCTCTTGAGTATGATAGACGGCTCCGAGTGTTGGAAGAAGGGGTGAAAGCCTTGAAAGTCAAAGATGCTGCTAACCTGAATGCTGCAAACATGTGTTTGGCTCCTGGCCTGGTGTTACCTCCGAAGTTCAAAGCGCTGAGATTTGAGAAGTACAGAGGGGATAGTTGTCCGAAGCAACATTGGGTGATGTTCTGCCGAAGAATGACTTCGTTTGTGCAAGACGACAAGTGGATGATTCACTGCTTTCAGGATAGTCTGACTGGGGCATCTTTGAGTTGGTATATGCAGTTAGAGAGCGATCAGATCCGATCATGGGTGGGTTTAGCCAGAGCTTTGCTGAAGCAACACGATTACAACCTAGACGTAGCTCCTCATCGCATGCAGTTGCAAGAACTGTCTCAAGAGAACAATGAACCCATCAGGAAGTATGCGCAGAGATGGAGAGAATTTGCTGCCAGGGTACAACCATCGCTTTTAGACCGAGAGCTAACAAACATGTTTGTAAACTCCCTTCAGGATCCATACTATGAAAAACTGTTTGGGCTTCCGTTAAGTTTCTCTGACTTGGTAGAACTGGGAGAACGCCTTAAGCATGCCATCAAAATCGGGAAAACTCAGATTATTTCAGACGGTCAGGCTAGTGAAGCTGAATCTCTTTATGATTACCAAACTGAAGAAGGAGTTGTGATCAATGCAATCATGCCAGATGTTGGATATCCTCGAGATGAATTGGTGAAATCTGTTGGATCAGTATCTCCTGTACCTTGTTATGTTGGACAGACAACTGTGCCCGGGGCACCCTATCAGGAACGTTATGTCACTTCTCTTGCAAGTCAGCGAACTCGTGGTCGAGGTTATCAGAATCAGCGTCAGAATCAGAACATGCCTCGTAACAACTTGGAACGAAGGAATGCTCCTTCCTACCCAGTGCCTATGCCGTATAGCCAGTTGCTGCCATCTTTGATACAAAGTTCTTTAGTGGAACCTAAAAGCTCTTAAGCCTGTTCCAGAGCCTTACCCTCCTGGGTACAATCCCCACGTTCAGTGCGGTTACCATGGCGGATCTCCAGGGCGCTCAACTGAAGATCGTAAAGCTTTTCAGGCAAATGTACAACAGTCGATCAACCAAGAGTGCATCTCCTTTCCAGAGGAAGTTGTGTTGGTTCATACCAACCTCTCAGCTATCTGAGCTTGCAGATTCAGAGGGTTTATTTTCGAGAAGCCAGTGGTCCAGACAGGCGGGCACCCTCAGCATTGGCAGTCCTCAGACTGTTATATCATTTGCAATTGTAGTTTCTTTTCTGTTAGTTACTACTTGTTGTTAAACATTGTTTGTTTCGAATGGTAATATTGATAAAGTGACTATGCATTTTTCTGAATTAATCATGTCGTTGTCGCTCATTTATTGCATTGCACTGACACTTGCATTTTATTTACTCCACCTTATCACTGTGATTAGAAAAAATTGGAGGGAGGATGACGAAACTGAATACTCATAACCGGTGATCGTAGGCGTTCAGATAAAACCTTGCCGATGACGTACAAGGCATTGTTTCAAATCCCCCAAACACTGGAGATATAAGGAGTTAGTCCCTTGTTAACCACTTCGAGCCAGGAAGTAGAAGTTTTTTCGGACTTTTTAACCCTCACGTCTTAACCCGGGGCAGGGTAGTCGTCAGTTAGCTTGACCGAACGTTCAAGTCTTATAGAGGATTGTTTCCATTCGAGGACCAATCGCAGCTTACGCCTCTCAAGACGTCGCATCTCGCCAACCACAATGGTTAAACCTCACCAACCAGGAGTGAGACAGTTACAATCCTTTCAGAGCCATCAAGACAACCAGTGTCGCACGACTTGTTCCATGAAAGAAATGAGAAAGCCCGCTAAGTAAAAAGAAAAAGAAAAAACTGGAAAGCTAATACTTAGGCAAAAATTAGGGCATCCCGCTGGACTTCAAAAGAAAAAATCGAAAAGAACTCAAAGGGAGTCAGTCCAGGCAAAAATTAGGGAATCAAAAGAATGAAAAAGAAAGGATATAAGAAGAGAAAATCCTCGAAAAAGGGCAAAGTAGCGTGGATACAGACACCGAAAACGAAAAGGAGTAACTGTCACTCCGAGAAAAAACCTTGTGAGTTCCCTAACTATGGTTCTTACCATTCAACATACCTCTCGAAGAGGCGAGCGCTCGAGCCAAGTTAACTGAACTTTAGGATCGGAGATCATCACATAGAAGGAGTGGGTACAAATCATAATTTGAGCCAAATATCCTTTGTTTCACGAACCGTGAACCCGACCATGATACAACCCTCAAAAGACCTAATTGAGGCAGGGTGTATTCTAAAAGCGCATTACGATAAGGCTGAGTAACCTGACTCCCTCTTGATTTGCTAGTCATATCCTTGTTGTATTTTTCACTGATCACATAAGCACTACGTTGAACTTTGGTTCATTCGTCACTCACAATCATGACACGTAAATGAGTGACAGCACAACTTTTTTTCAAAATCTGCATGAACACTGCATTAAAATTACCATTCGGGACTGAACAATTTTACTTGCAGGAAGGAAATTCCACCAGGGAATAATCAAACAGGACTGAATAATTCAACAGTCTGGATCAGAAGGGTTTATGTTGTGAAACCCTGTAAATCTGGAGCATTGACCTTCAGTGAGTTCAAAATCAGTCGGTCTGAGGACCAGTCCCGAAGCATCGGTTGATTATGGGGCAGTTTACTTGGGAAGCAGTTGATCAGAAGCGAATCTTCTCGAGAGCCAATAAGGGGCAGTTATCCAGAATGCTATGTTTGATCAGGGCAGGTTAAGTCGCTCAATGCTCGTTCATGGGCAAGTTGCTATGTTGATAGTTGTTGAATTGAGGGAATCCTTTTGTCGTGCAAACACCGGGGTAAGCCATCGCAAGGTCGTATTGTAGCAAGGTGCTTTCGGTTCAGAGTGGGTTTTTCCAAGAACCAGATTAAGGCAAAGTCATTGCAGACAGGGGCATGCCATCCTGAGAGCGCAGGGGTTATTCGTTATTCGAGAGGCATTCGATTCGAAGTATCTCGCTGAAGTTCAGAATACTGGGGCAGTTCATATCAAACTGTCAGGGTACAGATTTTCAGACTATCCCACGGAGGTTCCTGCAGGTTGGGGCATAACAGAGGCGAAAGAATTGTTCTTCTCAGTGTCATCAGAGTTACTCAGAGCTACTTGAGCAGATTCAGCCAATCTTCAAGTTTGAGACAAATATCGGGAAATCGTGCTGCCATCCATTGACCCTTCTACTAGAAGCCGGGAATTCATACAGGGTATTGTCTAGCATCAGGAGTGTATGACCTATCACGGATGTACAGAAGCCCCATCCTACTTGGCACGTTCGGTTATCCCCAGTAAAGTTGTACATTCGAGAATCAGTTAATCTGGGGCAATTAGGTCGAGATTTGGCAAATCTCTCGCAGCTATGGGCACTGCTCCACGAATCAGTTGATCAGGGGCAAAAGATTATTGCAAGACCGGGGCAGATCACCCTAAGAACAAAAGATTTTGTTGGGACATCCTTTTTGGGTTTGACGTGCAGAAACAGTTCAGATCTAACCGTCAGGGTACAGAGATCGAAGAGTCCTTATCAGAAGGTTGGTGCCGATTCAGGGGCAAGGTATTGTGAGTAGCACTATGGCTAGCCTTTCCTTTCCAGACGAAATGCTCAGACTGGGGCATGTTGGTATTTTTGGGGCAAATTTCCGAGAAGTAATAGAGTTCATGTTGCCCTAACCAGAGGCTTTTGATGAAAGACTTGATCATTATGCAAGGTGAATCCCCACGTAGGTCACACTTCATTTCCCGAAGCTGAGATGGCAATGTTCTTTACTGAAGAAGGATCAACTCCCCTAGCTAGTCGCAGCTTATCCCAAAGGGTATTCTCCAACAGGTCAAGATTGATGCTCACCACAGGATGTCTATCCTCAGCCTCGAGTATGTAAACTGTAGCCAGATGTTTGCTTTTCCCAGCAGGGTCGTTTACCCGTAGCAGAATTTTATAACTCTAAAATACGTAAGCTATATTCAGATAGTGGTGGTTCTCCAAAAGGATTCCTTATCTTCAGCAGAGTCATTTAGCTTTCAGAGAGTTGTAAACTGTGTTCAGGCAGTTATTCTCCCCAGTAGGGTTGTTCATTCTCCCCAGCAGAGTCGGATAATATTTCCCAAGAGAGTCGTTTCTTCCCCAGCGGAGTTTTCTCTCCCCAGTAGGTGTCTTCTTTCCTCCCAGTGGAAATGGAAGGTTTAAAGCTCTCCCCGGCAGAATTCGTTGTATGTCCTGGCATTTATTTTGACGAAATACTTGGTGGCAACCGTCCCTTCCCCAGCAGGGTAGTATTTGTCCTCAACATCCATGATGAAGCGAGCTTATCAGAGCTTTTCCCCAGCAGCCCGAACCTGCATTTGCATTTGCATGCATTATCATGTTTGCATCCATCTAGAAAGCGCGTAGCATTTCCATGCTGTATGGAACATTACGCCATTGTCAAACATGCGCATTTTGAAACATAAGCCAGGTTGGTTAACCTTTTGCTTTCAGGTATGTTGCTCGATAGGAGTATGGAGTGCTAAAGCTCAGAGGTCTTTTCAGACAATCAAAGTCTTGACGTGAGACATATGATGATGCGATTCAGTTTATCATCATCCCCACAGAGTTACTGATTGAGGTTTTCTCGTGTCCGATCAGCGGACTGTTTTTCCAAGTTTGTTGCTGCAGTAGCATCTCAGGGTTCCATGTATCAAAATTTCAGAAGTGGTCGCTTGTTGTCAGGACGGGTGTCAGCCATTGGATTTCAGAATATCCTCAGCTATGTTGATAGAATTTATTCGTGTTAGCGAGGTTTGACTTCTCCGTGTTGACGGAATATGGAGTCCTGATGAAGACAAATTACGCCTATGTTGATAGGATCTTTATGTGTTGATGGAATACGGAGTCCTGAGGAGGACAATTTATGCCTATGCTGATAGGATTTATTCGTGTTGACGAATTACTCTCCCCGTGCTGATGGAATATGGAGTCCTGAGGAGGACAATTTAGGCCTATGATGATAGGATTTATTTGTATCGACGAATTACTTCTCCATGATGATGGAATATGGAGTCCTGTTGAGGACGAAGTTTGATTTCTACGGGTTAACGGAACATGGGGTCCTGATGAGGATGAGGCTTCTCTGTGCTGACGGAATATGGAGTCCTGATGAGGACAAGTTATGCCTATGCTGATAGGATTTATTCGTGTTGATGAATTACCTTCTCTGCGATGACGGAATATGGAGTCCTGATGAGGACAAGTTACTCCTATGTTGATAAGATTTATTCGTGTTGACGAATTGCTCTCTCCGTGTTGACGGAATGTGCGTCCTGGTGAGGACAATTTATGCTTATGTGGATAGGATCTCTTCGTGTTGACGAAATGTGAAGTTCAGAGATGTACAAGAATGGTATTTCTATGATGATAGGATTTATTCATGTTAATGAATTTATTTTCCTTGTGTTGACGAGATGCGGATAGCCCATCCCTAGTGGAGTCGGCAAGTTCTGTCTCTCCATGATGATGGAATATAGAGTATTGCTGAGGACAAATTTGAAAAGTACTGATGAGGGCAAGTTGTATTCCTATGACGATAGAATTTCTTCATGATGATGAATTTATGGCTTTTCGTGTTGACGAAATTTAAGGGCAATCGTGAATAAGTTTTTCATGTGATGACGGGATCTTTACTCGTGTGAATGAATTTGTTTCTCTTCTTGTGTTGACAAGGTTAGTCCAGTTGCGGGCATAGGTGTTTTTGCAAAGATAGTTCAGTACCCGTGGCGTTACACGGGTGGTGGGAGTCAAAATCAGAGTTATTTCTCGACGAATGTTCCGTTGTTACCCGAACAATCAGGTTCACTCGGCGAATGTCGTTCCCCAAGCAGTGGTGCAGTTTATTTCTGCGGTTGGAAAATTTCAGGGTTTCTTTGGTATTCAACCGTCTCGTACCTCGAATGTTTGAAGGCCGTCCGCTCTTCACCCAGTCGGGTCCAAGCCGTTTGAATAGGGGCAGCTGTTGCACCCCAAAATTTGCCCAACCTCTTCTTTACCTGATTTATGTCTCATTGCATTATCATTTGCATTGTTCTAGCATTTGCATTGCATAGCATTTATTCTCGAGGCAAGGGATCAAGGCATTCAGGTGGCTCCAGGTGCAACTTTCATTGCAAGAGGCTAAACAACAAACATCAGAGGCTTCAACACTTGTTTTGCCCAGCAATCAAGCGGTCGGTTTTATTTTATTTTGCAGGGCATTTTTCATGTTAGAAGCAGCATTTAGGTTATGTACAGTGTTCCCAGGGCCAGAGCAATCAAGACTGACTTTCAGCAGCTAAACAGAGTTCAGAACGGCAGGAAACGGGCAAAGGGGCAGATTTCCCTCCAAAAGGCGCCAAATTCAAATTTTTGAATGTGTTAATCGATTAACACATAGGGTTAATCGATTAACCATTTGAAAATCAGTCCAGATTTGAATTTTTAACAGTGTTAATCGGTTAACCTATATGGTTAATCGATTAACCACAGCAGGTTTTGCCTTGCACGTGAATTTTCAAGTCCAGCCACTTTTGGGGTCCAATTTTGGTCATTTAAATTGCATTTTCACACTTGGGAAGGATCTAGAACATTATCAAATTTCATTTTCCCTCCAAATGCCCAAACCTCATTCCATACCACATTTTCCAAGACATTTTCCAATCCTTGCTTTGGATCCAAACCAAGAGTGTATATATTTGATTCACTCCAAACCTCACAAGAAAAATCCTCATAATTCACTCTCATTTCAGAATTGCTCTCAATTTTCTCTCAATTCTCTCTCAATTTTCCAATCTCAAAAAAACCTCACCCAAAGCTCTTCTCCTTGAAATCATTGATTCTTCATTGGAATCATTGATTTCTAAGAGCTAAACCTCAACTAATTCACTCCATCAATTCCATTTCATCATCCAATTTTCGTGCACAAGCAGATATGAATTTTGAAGTGTTCTTGGAAGTGATTATTTGGATTATTTTGAGTTGTTCTTGGTGGATCTACATTGCTACTACAAGAATTGGTGTGGATCTTGAAGAATTCTGGTTTTCTTTGCTTAGATCTACTCATCTATAGTTGAATCAACAATTACCGGATCAAGTCTCTGATCCGAAGGTTGGAATTCTGATCCGATTTTGTTTTCGAACTTATTTGAACAATTTGCATGTGGATCTTTGTATTTGATTGAATATGTTGATTTTGATCCATGATCTTGTTGTGTTATTGTGTTTACATGTTGTTTAAATCAATGTTTGCTGGTTTAAATTCGTGCATGATCAATCACATGATAATTGGAGTGTTTGCTTAAGTGATAAGCTGCTGAAAAGTGATTCTGAACTGCTGTTTTTCACCTCTGGCACAGTGTTAATCGATTAACCTATATGGTTAATCGATTAACCAACTCAAATATTCAAATTTTCAAGCGTTTTTCAATGGTTAACCGATTAACCCCTGGCGTTAATCGATTAACACTGTAACAGAGGGCCTGTTTTGCTGTTTTGCTTGCTTGTTCGCGTGCCGGCTCGATCCGAATCATCATAGATCTTTGTGTTGCATTAGGATTGAATTATTTTGGATGTTTGTCACTGTTCTTGGCTGTTTAATCATGATCTTGTGTGCATTTTCCACTCGCATGTTTGCATTTGCATGTTGCTTGTTTTCTCTCCTTCTTTCGTAATTCTTCCCTCTTTTTGTTGATTTTTGTTCTAGTGATTAGAATAGAATTAGGAGGAGAACTTTTGCTGGCTGCTAGTAGACATATTCATGTTCCCCTAGGAATTTAATTAGAATTTTAAAACTTAGTTTTGTATTTTAGTTGTATTTTGCAAGTGGCTTGTATTTGTGGATTCCTCCCTTGAGTGCTTTGTTTTGATGGGCTTGGTTGGCTGCCTTGGATTTGATTGGAGCTTGAGTTATTTTTGTTGGAGCTTCTGGATTCATTAAAGATGCTTGGGATTGAAGATTGGAGCTTGGAGATGAAGGCTTTTCCTCTTGTGGAGCTTTTGTAGGAGCTTAGGAAACTAGGGTTTTAGGAAGAGCATTAGACTAGTTTTACTTCTTTTTCAAACATGGAATATCTTGTCCATCTCCATTCTATCCAATGACATAAAGTCCTCCTTGGGAAGCTCCATCTCTCCTTAGGAGGGATGAGTGGTATGCCCAAGTGAGTAGAACTTTGAGGATACCTTTCATTTGCAATGTTAAGTCCTTAGTGATTTCCCTTGGTTGTCATTAAGTCTCTTAACATCCCAACTTGATCTTGTTGGTTTGATTCTCCCTTGGAAGTGCTTGTTGAAGCTTGGTAAAGGAAAATATGAGGTATCTTGTTGAAGCTAGGGTTTTGTTTGCTTGTTGAAGCTAGGAACTTGTTGAGGTCAGGAGCTTGTTGAAGCTGGTTACTGGTTAGGGTTTGAGCTTGCTTAAGCTAGGAGCTTGTTGAAGCCTAGTGCTTGTTGAAGATTGAAGGTTTATTAAAGCTTGAAGATGGGAGTTATTCATGAAGATGAAGGTTGTTGCTGTCAACTTTTTTGCTGGTTAATCATCTGTTGCTGTCAGAGCTGCTGTTTGCTGTAGGAGTCTGGTGTTGCTGCTTGGGCTGCCTCCTCTGCTTTGGGGTTTTGTTTTCTGTATTTGTTTGTTGGCTTGTGTAGCTTGCCCCCTAGGTTTGAGGTGAATGTTGATTCACTTTGCCTGTTGTATTGCTGCATTGCATGCATTTTACTGTATTTGCTTGCTTTCTTTTCTGTTTATCCCCTAGGATCTCTGATTTCCTCTGTGCAAGAGGGAATTATGACAGACATTAGGATTTTCATCCATGCATGACAACATTAGGGTAGTTTTTATTCCCTTTTCAACCATAGGCTTTTTAGAGCTTCTTTCTCGTCTCATCTCAGAACAATTCAAAAACACATTAATAAGGTTAATCGATGTCGTACGTTATGAGCCTTAAGCTATTTGAGAAAAGGTTGCTGGAGGGTCACTCTTCAGTAATCTGATTGCTTAGTGTGTTACCCTTAGGGTGACATACGACGTAGTCACTCTCAAATCATAGTCTCTAGTGCGTCAGAGATTGCAAACACACTAAAAAACAGTTCTTGCGTAAAAGACTACAAACCAACCAATGAGTCATTTTTGTCCGCTTGGACCCGTAATCAAGGAAAACCCTTTTTGAAGGTAATAAAAAACAATCAAGACAGACTTGTGTCTTCCGTGGCCCGAACTACGTTTGCTCTGATCTTTCATGCTGTATGAAAGTACGTAGGCATAGGATGCGATATCCTAGCGAGCAACCTTCCCCTCCTTTCCCGTAGGTAGGCGAACTACGTTGACTCTGATTTCTCGTTCCAGACGAGAATACGTAGGCATAAAGTGTGATACTTTGCCGAGTCATTTTATTTTCTTTTAACCCCAGACCTGTAGAATAGATAGAATAACAATCCGTACTAGAAAACAAGCATGGATCCCGTCGAGTACGACGGACGTGAGGGGTGCTAATACCTTCCCCTTGCGTAACCGACTCCCGAATCCAGGATTTGGTTGCGATGACCATTCCTTTCCCGTCTTTGCGTTAGGTTTACTTCGAGCGTTTCCTTTCCCTCTGTTGGGATAAATAACGCACGGTGGCGACTCTTCTGTTCAGCCGGCGCCGATTTTCGCTGTAGCGACACCGTTGAAGTTCCAAGTCCCAGACATTGACAAATATAAGGGTACCACCTTCCCGAGAGTTCATCTGAGATCCTACTATCGTAAGATGTCTGCCTACTCAGACAATGAGAAATTTATCATGCATTTCTTTCAGGACAGTTTGTCTGGTCCTTCGTGGAAAGGTACATGAGTCTGGAACCCGTGAATGTCCGTAGTTGGAGGGACTTGACTGAGGCCTTTGTGAAACATTATTAATACAACAACGACCTTGCTCCCAATAGGGTGCAACTTCAGAATCTTTCACAAAGGAACAATGAGTGTTTCAAAGAATATGCCCAAAGGTGGCGGGAGTTAGCAGCCAGGGTGCAGCCGCCTATGGTGGAACATGGGCTCAATGATATGTTTGTCGCCACTTTGCTAGGCGTCTACTACGAGAAGCTCATTAGTAGCATGTCGGGTATTTTCTGTGACTTAATCATCACTGAAGAAAGGGTGGAAAATGGTATCAAGTTAGGAAAGATAAGTGCTGGTGAAATGCCCTCAGCTGGAGGAGGAGGTAGGAAAGTATTTGGTAACAAGAAACGAGAAGGAGATACCAATTCAGTATCCAGTTCTCGTGGGAGAGGTAGAGGTCAGAATCATCAGCAACAGCAGGTTGCCAGCATTACAATCCCTGCAGTTCAGCAACCACAGCAACAACAGCATCAGCAACAACAACAACAACCGCAGCAGAATCAGCAGGGGTATAGAAGATATCAAGATTGAGGTCGGGCAGCAAATAGGCATTTTAATGCGCCTCCCATGCCGTATTCTAAGCTACTGCAAGCTTTGTTGCAATTGCAACTTATTCAGAAGAGAACTTTAGCTCCATTAACTGGGCCTCCTCCACCCGAGTATGACGCAAACGCTCGCTGTGAGTTTCATTCAGGTGCCCCGGGGTACAATATCGATAATTGTAAGGCCTTTAAGCATAAAGTGCAGGACATGATTAATAGTAAAGCAATTAACTTCTCCAATGACGTTCCCAATGTCGTACGAAATCCCATGCCAAATCATGGGCAAGTTGGGGTCCATGCAATTATTGAGGAGGATGTTTTAGATTTGGTAACAGATGTTAATGAGCTGAAGACACCATTGAGCTTTGTGAAAGCTAGATTGTTGAAGGGGGTGTTTTCCCAGGTTGCGCTGAAGATTGTGTTGGGTGTCTGAGTAATCTTGAGGGATGTAGGCAGTTGAAGGGCTATATTCAAAATATGATGGATAGTGGAGTCTTGCAGTTTGACCGGTCTGTTGAAAGTAATTCTGAAGAGTTGGTAGCTGAGGAAAGGGATGAGATTGCAACGATTTCCATTTTGTACAAAACTGTTACCATTTATGCGCCAAAACCACCAACAATAACCATAACTAAAGCAGGTCATGTATCGTTTGAAAGCACCAAAGCTATTTCGTGGAACTACGGGGCTGAAGTGTATTGTAATGGACAGAAACTAGATTTGAATGGTTCCTATGTGTATTCAGTAGATAATCTTGTAGAAGCAGGAGGAATTACCCGTAGTGGCCGGGTCTTTTCGTCACCTGAAGTGGTTGTTGATAGGGTTAACAAAGGAAAAAGTAAATTCGTGGTAGAGGAAACTTCTCAGGCTGGAGAGAAGGAATCTTTGTTAAAGGATGCAGAAGAGTTTATGAGGTTGATACGAAAAAGTGACTACAAGATAGTTGATCATCTACAACAAACTCCTTCTAAGATATCAATCCTGTTTTTGTTACTATGTTCCGAAGCGCATAGGAACGCGTTGTTAAGAATACTGAATACTGCTTACGTGCCGTAAGAAATTTCGGTTAATCAACTCGAAGGGGTTGTTGCACACGTAAATGTAGGAAACGGCTTGGGTTTTACAGACCTGGATTTGACGCCAAGGGGCAGGAACCATAACTGTGCGTTGCACATATCATTGGAATGTCGAGGGATTGTTATGTCTCATCCTTGAACATACTTCCAAAGAAAGCCCTAATGAAGTTGGACATGCAGGGATTGATTTGCACACCGAGTGATTTGGTGGTGCACGCTTTTGATGGTACCCGAAGATCCGTCTTCGGAGAAGTGACATTGCCCATTCAGGTGGGACCAGAGGTATTTGATGCAGTGTTCTACATTATGGACATCAAGCCTGCCTACAGTTGTTTATTAGGCCGTCCATGGATTCATTCAGCAGGAGCTGTGACCTCCACACTACTCAAAAGCTAAAGTATATGGTTGGCGGTAGTGTTGTTGCAGTGTGCGGAGAAGAGGATATAATAATCAGTCACTTATCATCCTTCAAGTACATCAAGGCGGACGGAGAAATACACGAAACCCTTTGTTAGGCTTTTGAAACAGTTAAGATTAAAGATAAATCTCCCGTTGTGAGCAAAGCGCCAGAAGTGGCCATGTCTTCTTTTAAAGAGGCCCAAGCAGCAGTGCAGGCTGGGGCAATGCAAGGTTGGGGCCAGGTATTGGAGATTCCCCACAAGCAAGACAAGTTTGGTTTGGGGTACCGCCCGTCATTTTCTTCTCCTTCATCCTCGCAGAGCGCGCCGCGCTATAAAGGACCTGTGCAGTTCAATAAAGGAGGAGTTATATTCGAAAGGATCAACGCTGTGTCAGACGAAGAGGGAGATAATGATTGTGATATGGATGCTTGGTTCAAGCCTTGCACTCCAGGACAGAGCCTGCACAACTGGTCTATTGAATAATTCATTGAAGTGACAACAGAACAGTAATGCTTTGTTTTCCCGATTATTGTACTACCCTATGTTCTACCCGGAGCATAGTGGTATTTTGTTTCAGGGCCTTATTGTTTATGTTTGAACATTGTTTTATCAATTAATCAAAGGGCGTTTTTCTCATTCAAATTTTGTGATCTTTGTCTTTATTATTTTTGTTTCTCACAATAAAATGGCAATGTAGTTTGTACTCGTTTGCATATCATTTGAAACATTTAACCATTTTTTATTGCAGGATTCCTATTGCAGATGACACCGATTCATAACCTCCTATGACTCGCATCGAATTCGATCACCCGATATATCAAGTTGAAGAAGAGATGGATGAAGATGAAGACTTGCCTGAAGAGCTAGCTAGACTTTTGAAACAAGAAGAGAAGATTATTCTGCCTCATCAGAAGGAAATCGAGGTTATCAATCTGGGTTCTGAAGAAATTGTCAGAAATGTTCGGATAGGGGCTGCGCTGCAGAGTGACATCAAGCAAAGACTGATTGAGATGCTTCGAGAGTATAGTAACATCTTTTCTTGGTCGTACAAAGACATGCCCGGGCTCGACACTGATATAGTGGTTCATCGCTTACTGTTGCGTAAAGAATGTTCGTCGGTCAAGCAGAAGGTTAGAAGCACAAAACCAGATATGGCGGTGAAAATCAAAGAAGAAGTTCAGAAACAGTTGGACGCAGGATTTTTAGTCGTAACAACTTACCCTTCGTGGGTTGCCAACATCGTGCCTGTACCTAAGAAGGATGAAAAGGTACGGATGTGTGTAGATTACAGAGATTTGAATAAGGCGAGCCTAAAGGATGACTTACCGCTCCCTCACATTGACGTATTGGTTGACAATACTGCTCAATACTCCATATTTTCCTTAATGGATGGTTTCTCCGGGTATAATCAGATCAAAATGGCACCGGAAGCTATGGAGAAAACAAAGTTCATTACACCGTTGGGTACTTTCTATTACAAGGTAATTCCTTTTGGGTTGAAAAACGCAGGGGCAACCTACCAGTGGGTTATGGTCACTTTGTTTCATGATATGATTCATCATGAGATTAAAGTCTATGTTGATGACATGATAGCAAAGTCACAAACGAAGGAAGAGCATTTGGTTAACTTGTTGAAGCTGTTTTAGAGGCTCAGGAAGTTCAGATTGAGGTTGAATCTGAATAAGTGCACTTTTGGAGTTCGGTCCGGAAAGTTATTGGGGTTCATTGTCAGTGAAAAAGGAATCGAGGTCGATCCTGCAAAAATAAAAGCTATACAAGATATGCCAACACCAAAAACAGAAAAAGAGGTCTGTGGTTTGTTGGGGAGATTGAACTACATTGCTCGGTTCATATCTCATCTCACAGCCACGTGTGAACAAATGTTTAAATTGCTAAAGAAAGATCAGGCGGTCGTCTGGAATGAAGATTGTCAAAAAGCATTTGATAAGATAAAAGAATATTTGCAGGAGCCTCCGATACTGATACCCCCAGTAGCTGGAAGGCCTTTAATCATGTACTTAACGGTTCTTGAGAACAATATGGGTTGTGTTCTCGGTCAACACTACGAGATTGGAAGAAAAGAGCATGCGATCTATTATCTGAGTAAAAAGTTCACAGACAGTGAGTCCCGTTACTCAATGCTCGAGAAAACGTGTTGCGCACTCGCTTGGGCTGCCAAAAGTTTGAGACAATATATGCTTAATCATACAACCATGCTGATTTTGAAGATGGATCCGATCAAGTATGTCTTCGAGAAGCAACGGCTCTCGGGAAGAATTGCCAGGTGGCAGATGGTACTGACAGAGTATGATATACAATATGTTTCCCAGAAAGCCATCAAGGGAAGTGTTCTATCAGAGTACCTTGCCGAACAGCCAATCAAAGATTATCAACCAATGAAGTTTGAATTTCCTGACGAAGATATCATGTTCCTCAAGATGAAGGATTGTGAAGAGCCGTTACCTGACGAAGGTCTAAAGAAGGGTTCCCAGTGGCAGATGATATTTGACGGCGCCGTCAACTCCTACGGTAGTGGAATTGGGGCAATTATTACAACTCCTCATGGTACTCATATCCCGTTCACTGCCAGGTTGACGTTCCCTTGTACTAATAATGAAGCCGAGTACGAAGCATGCATCATGGGTCTGTAAGAGGCTATTGATTTGAGAATCAAGAATTTGGATGTATGTGGCGATTCAGCGCTAGTGGTTAATCAGATCATGGGAGAGTGGGAAACTCGTCAGCCAAATCTAATTCCTTTCAAAGATTATGCGAGGAGGTTGTTACCCTTCTTTGACAGGGTAGAGTTCCACCATGTGCCGCGAGCAGAGAATCATATGGCAGACGCTTTGGCAACGCTATCTTCGATGTATAAAGTGAATTTTTGGAACGATGCTCCAAGAATAGTCATTTCTCGCCTTGATAGGCTCGCTTTCATATTCGCCATTGAGGAAGCCGCGGATGGCAAGCCATGGTTTTATGACATATAGAACTTCCTCAAGAAGCAGGAGTATCCTCCAGGGGCTTCGGCTCAGGATAAGAAGTCTTTGAGGAAGTTGTCTGGTAACTTTTATCTGAACCCAGATGGTGTGCTTTACAGAAGAAACCATGATTTGGTGTTATTGAGATGCGCGGACGAAAAGGAAGCAATGTTGCTTATGGAAGAGGTCCACGAGGGCACTTTCGATACACATTGAAGGTGAGAAAAACACTTAGAAGGGGGGAGGGGGTAGAATAAGGGTTTTAAAACAACTTTAGTAGATAGAATATATAACACAGTATTTTTATCCTGGTTCGTTTGAACTCAAACAAATCCAGTCCACCCTATCCATGTGATTTTCCTTTCTCCACAAGGACTTAATCCACTATATCAAACTTGATTACAGTGTAAACCACTAAGACAACTGTCTTAGTCTTCTCAAGAAAATCTGACCACAACCTGGTTTTCTTAAGGAAATCTTTTACAAAGATAAACTAACAATTTGTGTTTAAGGTTTTGCTTCTAACAAGCTATATCACAACAGTGATGTTTACACAAAATTAAGAACAAATATGAAAACTGTTAAGCTTGAAGAATATTTGAATGAGAGTTGTGACTTGATTTTCTTTCAAATGATTCGTCAATTTCGTCAACGTTGGAAAGATACTGAAGCTTGTTTAAATACTACTTCAAGTCATTATCTCAAAGACTATGCATTGTTGTACGTTCTGCTGCCTCTGTTGCCTTTTTGTCCTCTATTGACTTTTCCTTTCCAGGAAGAGGAATGTTCAGACATGTGCTTTGTGTCTGAATTGTTGTGTCATGCATAAATGAGGAATAGTGCCGTTGGAGCAGATGTTGGGATTAGCAACGGATATTTTCTTTGAGCTGGCATCTTTTCAAGTGAATAAAATATATCCTTCAGATAAATACTAACATCATATCCTCTGATGTAGTTCCTTGTTCTTCAGATCAGAGCCTTGCAGCAATAGTGCTTAAGCGTGAATGTTACAATCAACACAGAGTTGAATATCAGAGCCTCTGTACTTGCAGCGTGAAGTACTTCCAGAGTCTTCTGAAACAATGTTGTACGCTCTTTACTCAAATTCTTCTTAGTATCACTCATAGTCATCTATAGCAGATCAGAGTCTCTTCAGGAAGCGCTCAGAGTATTATGAAATGTTGCTTCTGACGCTCAGAGTCTTAACGTTCTTTTTCAGTTGTAGATGTAATTTTTGCTTCCAGATGAATATATAATTTAATATCTGAAACAAAATTACTTAAACACAATTAGAGTATATATTTCCTTTATACAAAATTTCATTTATGTTATCATCAAAACAATGAGATATATTAAACACCAATCTGTGTTCTAACAATCTCCCCCTTTTTGATGATGACAAAAACATAGGAAATTTTGCTCAATAATAAGAAAAAAAATATAACTCCCCCTGAGATTGTGAATCTCCCCCTAAATTGAATACCTTAAGAAAGAATAAATACTTCCCTTTTTGATTAAGTGTTCTTTTCAGAATCAGAGCCTGGTTTATTCTTTTCAGAATCAGATCCTGGTTTAGATCCTGATTTGGACCAAAACCTGATTTAGGAGCTTTCAGAGTAACTTTCATGAATTAAGTCAGATGCAACGTTATTGTTCTGAAAGACTAAAATTCAATGTTAGTTCTAATTTATTATGTCTGAATTCCATTCTAGTAGCTGTTTATTTGAACAATTATAATTTCCATTTTCTCCCCCTTTTTGTCATATCAAAAAGAAAAAAACTTTTTATGACAAAAGAAGATCAGAGAAAAAAATGACAAAATAGATAGAAATAGAAACCAAACAGATGCATTGATAAACAAAATATTCAGAGGAAAAACACATAAGTAGAACAAACATAATGTGCACAAAAAACAGAAAAACAACTAAGATTGACGAAAGGCTATCATCTTCAGAAGGTGTGTGATCTCAGAAGTAGATTCTTCTTGCCTAGCCATCCATGTCTTGATTTCAACTATTGTCTGTTCTTGCTTAACTATCTAAGATCTGATCTCTGTGTTGCTGGCTTCAAGCTTAGCAAACTTTTCTTCAAGATCTGGATTCTCTTTCTTGACTTCAGAAGATGCAGGAGCAGATGTAGACGCAGTCTCAATAACCATAGCAGATGCATTCTCTTGAATCACTGAGTCAGATGCTTGTTCTAGAACCATCAGAGCAGACTGATTTGACACAGGAGTTTCTTCAGCAACAGATGCTTCTGGAAGAACATCTTCAGACTTAGATTCTTCAGCAGGTGCATTGGCCAGAGGAAGAATTGGAGATCTACTCATATTCAGAAGAGTTTTTCTGATAACTTCAGCAAATCTTACCTTTGCATCATCAGAGCAAATGGTTTGAAGCTACAAAATTAAATCTTGAAATGAATCTATTCCAAGTGGCTTCAGAATCATCTGGATTCAGACTGGACATGCAATCCTTCTTGACAGTAGACAACCACATGTTTAATTCCTTTTTAAAACCAGCAAATAAAGTACTAACATCCATTCTAGGTTTAGGTTTCAGAAAGTTTTCTAAAGAGGGTGTTTTGGTGGTTTCAGATGTGGAAGGTATGGAAAAAGAAAGAATGATGAAAAGAGGACGAGGATATGGTGTAGAAGGTTTAGTAACAGTCTTTGGTTTAACAGAAGGAATGACATCAGAAGGCAAGGACAATGTGGAACAAAAGCTGATGTAGGTTTTGGAGTTGGTTGAGAAAGGATAGGTTCAGATGGAATGAATACATCTGGTTGTTTTGGTTCATAACCACAGAGTGAAGGGGGTGAGTTCACTTCTTAAGGTAAATCAGATTCAGAAGAATCAGATGATGCAGAAGTGTGACAGGATGTTGAGGAAACTTCAAAAAGAATTTTCAAGGGTTGAACATCAAGAATATCAGAATTAGATATAAATGATTCAAAAGTTTTAGGTTGATCTGGTTGAGGATCAGAGGGGATGGGCTTTTCTGGTTGTGGGTTAGAAGTTTGTGTTTCTGGTGGGGGAATTTCAGAAGATTTTTTTCAGATGGGTGTGGTTTAGAAGTTTGTTGTGGTTTAGGTGTAGAAGGAATAGGTTGAGATATTTCTGGTTCAGAAGGGATGGGTTCAGATTCATGAGGAGGAGAAGGTGAGGGTATAGGTTCATAAGAAGGGGGTCAGATGCTAGTACTTCTTTAACTGTTTCTAATATGGAATCTAAACTAGTAGAAGGAGGGTTACCTTCTTGTTTCTTAACCCGCTTTGGCTTTGTAGAAGCTGCCTCGCCAGAAGCTTTCCTTTTTGTCTTAGAAGATCCTTCTTCTGAGAATTTCCTTTTCTTCCCCTGTCTGTCCCCATAAAAATCTAGTTCAGGTTCGCCTGCTCTCTAAATCATATGTTCTGGTATAGGAGTTCCATCTGCCAGACAAGTTGCTATATAGGCCAGAATAATTTCCCTTGGTTCATTAGCGTAGAACAGAGGAAAATCATCTACTGGTATCCTTCTTTTGATGTCCTCTTTAGAGTTGATCTATTTTGGTGCAGAAGTAAGTTCTTCTACAACCTTCATCCTCTGAAGATTTTTCCCATTCAGTGGTTTGCCAACCACTGAAGCTAATTCTTCCTTCATTCCAGCTTCTATCAGATGTCCAACCAAACCATTCTCAATCAGAATATCTGAGATGAGTCATCCCATAGATATCCAATTTTTCATCTTCTGATGCTTGGTTCTGACTTCTTCTCTAGATTGTTTCACATGAGTCCTCAGATGATTGAATAGCAGGTAAAGCAAATCCACTTTTGTGCTTTGACTCAGACAGTACATGAAGTACATCTGATCATTATTGACATAATCAGGAGAGTTTGTAAATTTTTTGTGATGGATGCATCCCATAAAGATCTTAGCCCAAATCCTGTAGGTTGGCTTCAGATCTTTCACTTTGTTAGAGGCTTCTCCAGATGTGCAAACTTCACTGTAAACCTCTGTCATATCAATACGCTCAGCTGGAAGATTAGTAACACCATCAGTTTGTTCATAACCAATAAGCTTCCGGATCAAATCTTTAATGATAATAATTTCCTTTCCCAGAACTGAAGAAACAATAAACTTAGGGTATGTAGTTGGGTGAATCCAAAATTCTTTCACCAAGCATGGATAAACTGGTCCCATCAATCTATCAAAGAATTTTGTCCAACTTTGAGCATCAACAATGGGACGAAGATCAAACCCATTTTCTGCAATAGATTCAGAATTCACGATTGATTCACACAGAACTTCAAGCTTGTCAACCAGTGTGAGGAGGATTCGAACTGGTTCTTTGAAAGCAACAATACCCAGATTTGCAGAAGAAATAACATCCATTGTTGATTGAAGTTGTTGAGAGGTTGATGAAGAAGTTGCCATGGTTGAAGTAGAGTGGGGTTTAGGGTTTCGTTGAGGTTTGGGTTTAGAGGAGAAGATGAAAGAATGCAATAAGTAGAAATGCATAAGAGGTGTGAGCGAAGGTGAAAAGTGTGACAAGTGAAGTGTTGTGGAATTTATAGAGAAAATTAGGGCACACAAGAGTCACACATTAAACATTTAGCATTTAATTAAATATTAAATCACATCATACATAATCATGACAAGAAAAGCATTTAATGATTCTGACAACGCGTGGGGAGGAAAACGAGAATCATAATCAATTCAAACAGTACCTCTGAACGGTGTTTCAGTGCTGAACACTCAATCTTTTCAGATTCACATGACACATTTTTGCTTGCATGTGCTTCTGAAACTCTTTGAGAAATGAAACGTTAGCCAACATTCAGATCCTCTGAGGCTTGTTAGTTCAGATTTGCACACAATAAAAAATAAACAATAAATAAATAAATGAAATACTTCAGAGTTAAAACATTTTCCATCTGAGGGAATTTGCTTCAGATAAACATTTTATTCTGGATAGAAATCCATACTTATATTTTTTAGAATAAATTTAAATCTATCTTCAGCAAGGGGTTTTGTAATGATATCAACCCATTGATGGTCTGTATCAACAAAGTTTAAACTTATAATTCCCTTATGAACATAGTCTCTGATGAAATGATGTTTAATTTCTATATGCCTTGCCTTTGCGTGTAAAATAGGGTTTTTAGACAAGCATATAGCAGAAGTATTATCGCAGAAGATAGAAATGTTACTCTCATGAATCTGATAGTCTTCTAGTTGACTCTTCATCCAGAGCATTTGAGTGCTACAACCAGCAGCAGCAATGTATTCTGCTTCTGTTGTTGAAAGCGCTATTGTGGGTTGCTTCTTGCTGAACCAAGAGATCAGATGACTTCCCAAAAACTGGCAGCTTCCAGAAGTACTCTTACGCTCTACTCTGTGTCCAGCATAGTCAGCATCACAGAATCCAACTAATTTATAATCATCAGATTTTCTGTAACACAAACCCACGTTATTAGTACCTTTCAGATACCTCAGAATCCTCTTAACAGCTGTTAAGTGGGATTCTCTATGATCTGATTGGAATCTAGCACACAGACAAACACTAAATATAATATCAGGTCTAGAAGTAGTCAAATATAGAAGAGATCCAATCATACCTCTGTAGAGCTTTTGATCTACCTTCTTACTTACCTCTTCTTTTCCAAGAGTGCTTGTAGGATGCATTGGAGTTTTAGTCAACTTACTTTCAATCATATTAAACTTCTTCAGAAGCTCCTTCACATACTTAGTCTGATGAATGTAGGTGCCTTCTGGAGTTTGATTGACTTGGATTCTCAGAAAGAATCTGAGTTCTCCCATCATGCTCATCTCGAATTCTGCCTGCATAGATTAAGCAAAATCCTTTCCAAGCGTAATATTGGTAATTCCAAATATAATATCATCAACATAAATATCACAGACTAAAATGTCTTTCTTAATGGATTTATGAAAGAGAGTAGTGTCCACTTTTCCTCTGATAAAGTTATTTTCCAGAAGGAAATTACTCAGCCTCTCATACTAAGCTCTGGGAGCTTGTTTTAAGCCATAGAGTGATTTCTTAAGTTTGAAAACATATTTTGGAAAATTTTTCATTTTCAAAGCCTGGAGGTTGATGAACATACACTTCCTCTTCTATAAAACCATTTAAGAAGGCACTTTTAACATCCATCTGATACAGAGTGATGTTATTTTGTGCAGCAAAAGAAATAAGCAAGTGAATAGATTCTAACCTTGCCACAGAAGCATATGTCTCTGTGTAATCTATACCTTCTTGCTGACTGTATCCATGAGCCACCAGCCTAGCATTGTTTTTGATCACTTCTCCTTGCTCGTTCAGCTTGTTTTTGAAGACCCATTTAGTTTCAATGATGTTGAAACCATTTGGTCTTGGAACCATATCCCAGACGTCATTTCTGGTGAATTGATTAAGCTCTTCTTGCATAGAAAGTATCCAATCATTATCGTTCAGAGCCTCATCCATAGAAGTTGGTTCAATAATAGACACCAACCCAAACAGTGACGTTCCAGAAGATCTGAGAAATGACCTTGTTCTGATAGGGTGTTGCACCCTAAAATTTGCTCAACTTTTCTTTACCTAGCTTATGTTTCATTTCATTCACATTAGCATTATCATTTGCATTTCAGTGACATGTATGCAGCAGATCAAGAGGTATGATTACCAATCAAGAGCTACACAAGACTATGAAGCTATCTAAGAAGGTTATTCAAGTGTTCAAGGGTTGATATCCTTGTCATAGAAGTTAAAAGACCCTCAGAGAGAGTGATTGAAGCCAAGAGAGCGTGTCTCCTAACTTGAGAGTTGTGGGAAGTCATCAGATGATTCTGAAGCCATGAGGATGGACTTGAGGTCTTGAGAGAGCTCATGAGAATTTTTGAAGATCACTTTGAGGCCTAGACATGTCATTGTGCAAGATTAAGAAGCCTCAGCCATGATTGGTGCAGCTAGGGTTTGACTGGGTCGACCCTAAGTCAACTGAGGATTTGAAAGAGGTTGAGACCTAATCCAAGAGCCATGTGATCATGGATTGATACATTGAGATGTTATAAGGATGATTCCAAGGTCAACTCATCATGATTGAGGAGTTTGAGAAGTTTCAAGCTAGGGTTTCTATGGCTTGACAGTGTAAAATCCCCTAGTTTGACCCCTATCTTCAAGGCAGCTTAGCTCAAGATGTGATTGTCATCTCATCATGCCCCCAACATGAATGTTGTAGAGCATGCTATTAGCTTTAATTTTAGTGCTAGAAGTCCTTGATAGGATTTGTAGAACTCAAGTTATGACTTTGACAAGTTACAGGTCATCTGAGGTATGTGAATTTGGGAGCTTGAAAGTTGTCCAACTTGCATCAAACTTTTGCCCTAGAAGGATGATTCCTATGAACTTTTGGTCAACATGAATGTTGTTCCTTATCCTCTTAGCTTTCTAGAGAGTACTAGAACTCCTTGATAGGATTTGTAGAACTCAATTTAGGGCTTTGACAAGTCAAGGGCATTTTGGTCATTTGGAGATTATAGGTCATTTCAAGCATAAGGCCATAACTCCTATTTCCAAGCTTCAAATGGGAAAATGTTCAACATCAAACTTGTTCAAAATGATGTTTTAAGGCTAGTCAAGAGGTCATGAGAGGTTGGAATTGCTTTTAGCTCAAAGTCACCAAAATGACCTAAAATAAGGGTATAAGTTAAATGAACCAAAGTTGGAAATTGATATTTTTGATATACATGTCCAAACCAAGGCATGTAATAGGTCATTTTGATTCTAAAAAACATTCTAAGAACATTGGTTTAGCCACATTTTTGAATTGAAGTTTAATTTGTGGACTTGCTTTGAAAAGTAGTTACTTGCATCTTAAGTAACACTTGCCAAACCTAAATTCAAGGCATAATCAAGGTCCCTTGCAAGCCAAACACTTCCAAAATGTCACTAGGGGTGAAATTGGAAGAGAATGGGAGTGATTTCAAGCTGTTAGCAGAATGGAGCATACCATGGCATGTAAGTGAACTTCTCATGTCATGAGAGATTGAATTTCTCATTAGAAGGATCTAGAGGTTTCTAGATCATCCACACATGTTCTATATATGATAATGAGGTGATCCAAGGCCAAGGTTGGTGATGATTGAAGGAGAGAGCAGAGATTGAGTTTGGAAAATTCTTGCTTGCAACTGAATTCGGTTACATCATTTCACTCACTTTCCAGCCATTTTCTTGATTGCAATCTCTTCCATGGATGCTAGGGAATGGTTCCAGATCATAATCAAGGGAAATTCGTGGCTGATTGGTGTTCTTGACCTCAGTTTTTTCCACCTGCAACTCAGAGTTGGTTCCAAGAATTGAAGCCATTTCAATCAATTCTATTGCATACAGAAGCTTGGAAGTGATTCACTGAAGGAGTCAGGAGCATTAGAAGGCTTGATTTGAAGGCTTGCTACTTCTATGCACACGAAATTTTTAGGTTGGTAACTTTCCATCTCCAGCTTGATTTAGTTAGAATTAATAGGAATTAGGATGTTAGATGCATTGTAGAATGGTGTGGGAAGGATTTCAGATCATTAATTTGAGAATTGGTGACCAATTAAGGATGTTACCATTTTCGGTTGAGAGTTGGTTCTTGCGAATCTTGAGGTTTCAGAGAGAATTAATGGTATGATTGAGTTCCTTGTGAGATTTGGGACATGTTTCATTAAGGGATCATGGACAATGGTGGACTCTATGGCAAACTAGGGTTGTGAGAAGATGACCGGAGAAAGTCACCGGCGGTGGTTTTGGGCGCGCATGTGACCTGAGTTGCAGAGATTTGAAATGAAGAAGATGACTTGATAGCCATCATATCAAGGTTGGACTTTGACTAGGAACCTCATCCAACGGCCACGCGTGCTTCTCAGTTTGTGAAGAGTCTGAACTTTAATGAAACGATGTGTTTCATTTATTTGCTGATTTGGGCTTAATGCATTAGTTGATATCTGCACCCCCTTATGGCCCAATCCATAGAATGAACTGCTTTTGCTTACTATCGGCAACGTGTGTTTGTCATTTTATTTGGATTTTCATTATTTTTTCATTTTTATTCATGGTTCTTGATAAAATCACAAAAAATGGAAAAATAACCCAATTGATCCCATTCTTTTTGAATTAGATTCATGATAGGATCTAGTATTTTTTAGATAAAAAATTTTTTTATTTCATGCATTTTCTGATTTTATGGGAATTTTTACATTTTAATTGATATTAAAATAGTCATGTTTGATACTTGATTTTGTGGAATTTGGTGTGATCATGTGATGACGATTTTGATCTTGATTTTTTGTGAGTAGTTAGCATAGATATGCATGCTCCCCATAGATTTTTCTCACATTTTTGTGATGAACATAGGTGGTAGTTTAGGTTGAAACCTTTAGAAGCTCCATTTTTAGGGTTTATGGTTGATACCTTGTAGTTTAGATTTTATTTGTACAACTAGGTGGATGACTCAACCTCTGATTTTTGTAGGGTAGATTCATGATTGAATTAGGGTCCCTTAGGAATTTTTGTAGGAATTTTCAATGTAGTTTTCTATTTTTGCTTGATTTTAGTTTAGGTGCTAGTTTTAGATGATTCAAATGCACTAATTCAACTAGAGTGACTTCTTTAGTTCCCTTAGATTAGGGTTTTGTCTCTCTTGCCCTTGGTGGATGATGAAAGCAAGTTGAAGATGCATTGGATTGCTTGAAGAGGCTTGGATGTGAAGATCTTCCCTTCTTTTGGTATAGTGTTGATTAGGTGTTAAGATTAGGGTTTGTAGGCAGAGCTTCTAGATAGATTCTCTTCCTTCATAAACATGGAAGATGTTGATCACTTCCATTCTTCCCTATGATGTAAGGTCCCCTTGTAAAGGCCTCATCCCTCCTTTGGTAGGATGTGTGGCTCTTTGCAAATTGGTAGAACCTTTGAGGGTCCCTTTCTCTAATGACAGGATGCTTAGTGGTGACCTTTGGTCTTCACTCTGCTACCCATCATCCCAACTTTGCTCTTGATGGATGCATCTCTCCCCCTTGTTAGAGGATGGAGTTCCCTGCTTGAAGAGTTTGAAGGATGGAGTTGATACTTCTTTGTGGTTGGAGATTACTCTGAGGAGCTGAGGCTTGTAGATGAAGAAAGACAAGTAGATACTTGTAAGAAGGAGAGGGTTGAAGCCTGAAGACCAAGAAGAACAAGTTGACACTTGTGAAGAAGATCAAATTGAGATGAAGTGAAGAGCTAAGGCTTGAGGAATAAAGGATGAGTTGATACTTATGTTGATACATTGAGAGCCTGAAGGAGTCAAGCTGATACTTGATATTAGGGGTGAAGCCTGAAGGTGGAACTTACTGGAGAGCTGAAGCTTGAAGAAGAAAGAATAAGTTGATACTTGTGTTTGATGTGTTGAAAGCTTGAAGAAGCAAGTTGATACCTGCTATTGAAGATGAAAGCCCTGAAGAGCTATTGAAGAATGAGGACTAAGCTGATGTCTGAGGAGCTTTGCTGTGAAGCTGTGGGAGTGGTTGATTTGCTTTCTTGACTGTCTGTTTGCTTGCTGTGCAACTGTATTGATGTGACTTGTTTGATTTGCTTGATGCATTAGAATAAGTTCATGTGTAGACTGATTTAAGCTAGGAGCATGATTGCACTAGAGGTTGAGTTGCTCCCTTTGCTTGTATTTTTACTATATGGCTTTGCTTGCGGGTATTCGGTAGAGCCCAGCTCCCTTGCCTATGTGGTTTGTGTTTGCTTGATAGCATTTTATTTCCTCTGTATGATTGCAGTTCTCATATTTTGCTTGATAGCATGTTATTTCTTCTGTATGACTACAGTTATTCATATCTGGCTTGAGGTTGAGATGAGCTTGTGGAGGCTGCTGCCCCACACACATTTCCTCCCTCACTTGCATTGCATGCATTTTACAGTCGTTTACTGTTTATCTGTTTACTGTTTAAGCTGATGCTTTATCTGTTTCTATTTATCATTGACATGATCCCTTAGGACTCTCACTTCCTTTGATAAGGAAGTGATGATTAGAACTTTAGGTTGAAACCTATGCATGATAACTTCTAGGAGTCCCCTGTTTTAAACTTCAACCATAGGATGAATCCTTGGCATGACAACATTAGGACTTGATAGTCTCCCCTTAGTTGTCCCTCTCTCTTCTCATCTCAAAACAAATTAAAATACAGTAATAAAGGTTAACTGATGTCGTACGATACGAGCCTTAAGCTATCTGAGAAAGGGTTGTCGGAGAGTTTCTTTTCGACAGCTTGGATGTTTAGTATGGCACCCTTTGGGTGACATGCGACGCATTCACTCTCAGGTCATAGTCTCTAGTGCGATATTGGTTGCAAACATCCATGAAAAACAGTTCTTCCATAAAAGACAAAAAACAAACTTCAAATCTTTTTGCCCCGTGGGCCCATAATTCAAAGGAGGCTTTTCTGAAGAAAAGAGTGTCGTTAACTCCCAGTTCCACCGCAAACGGTAACGCCTGAGTCTCCAAAGGTCGAGCTGCGTACATCCAACTGCTGGAATTGTTTGTTAACCCTACTCGATAAAAACAGATGAATCTGAATCCCCGTAATCCGTATTATCCCGAACTATGTAAGCTCTGATCTCTCATGCCTGTTGAGAGTACGTAGGCACAATATCGATGTATTGGCGAGCCACCTTCCCCGTAACCCGTAGTTAGACGAACTACGTTGACTCTGATTTCTCATTCTCTGATGAGAATACGTAGGCATGAAGTGTGACGCTTTTCCGAGTCATTTTCTTTTCTTTTCAGACCAGCCTTGATAGGTAGATAGATAAAACCAACTCGTCCAGTAAACACAACAAGCGTGGATCCCATCGAGTACGATGGACGTGAGGGGTGCTAATACCTTCCCCTTGCGTAACCGACTCCCGAACCCAGATAATGGTTGCGATGACCTTGTCTTATACCTTTTCGTCAGGTTTTTCCGATCGTTTCCTTTCCCGTTCTGAGGGATAAATAACGAAAGGTGGCGACTCTTCTGTTTTGCCGGCACCTTATTTTCGTTGTAGCGACAACTGGCGACTCTGCTGGGGACTGCGATGGTTCTCTAAACGAGTCTTGTCTTGGATTCTCTTCCAAGTTGTCTGGTCATCCCCAGCAGCTGGAGACTCTGCTGGGGACTTGATAGTTTCCTGGGATCCAACGTCCCGCATGCGAGTCAGTTTGGGGATCCAACGTCCCCTGTGAGAGTCAATCCTAGCGCTTGTATGATTACTTGTTAGGTTGTGTTTATTTATCGCATTTTATTTCCCGTATTTTATTTTCAGTATGATATGATTATTTGTGCTATTGTGGGAGGGGCATTCTGATGAGTGAGAAGTCAGACCCAGGCTTGAGTGTACCTAGCATTAGTTGTGGAAATTAGTGGGCGCGTGCTTGCTTTGCAGGCACTAGTGTCTCATGAAATCCACGCTCAGACGAGGTTCTCCCGGTTGACTTCTTTTACAACCCTTTGGGTTGAGGGGGTTGTTGGTTTGGAGGATTGTCGACTCTGGGGACCGATCATTTGGGATTCAGCCGAGTGAGGCCGCTTCAGGAGATGGTGATGCCACACCTTCTGGGTATCGTATCACCCATCTTGAATGTCTGTGACGCTGATGACCGCATAGGATGCCAAAATTGTGTCAGTTTAGGTCCATACCTGTGAGCAGGGCTGGGTTTATTGCAAGAAACCTTAACCTTCAGACTACCTGGTTTTCTTGATAGTGAATCAATTTTGTTGGTATCAGAGGTTCTCATCAGCAGATGTGTATTTGTTCTTGACAGAGCAGGTTTATGTTTGGGATCAGAGGATCTCATCAGCAGAGATGTTTGTTCTTGACAGAGCAAATTTATGGTCCTGTATCAGAGGGCCTTATTGTCAGATGTTTGTTCTTAACAGAGCAGAGTTATGGTCCTGTATCAGAGGGCCTTATTGTCAGATGTTTGTTCTTGACAGAGCAGATTTATGGTCCTGTATCAAAGTTCCTTATTGTCAGATGTGTGTTCTTGACGGAGCAGATTCATGATCCTGTATCAGAGGTTCTTATTATCCGATATGTGCGTTCTTGACAGAGCAGATTTATGGTCCGATACCATGGTTTTCTTCTTATCAGAGATAGTGGTTGTTCTTGACAGAGCAGTATTGTGGTTTTGTTGATACAGAATCTTCACCTCCATATGCTCAACAGCACAGTTGTCTTGATCTCCTACTGCATGATTGCATTTTACATTGCTTTGCATACTCATTTGCATTTCATTAACGTGTGTCTGTGTTGCAGGTACCGTTTCCCCCGGTTCAGGATTTCTTGCCTTCTATTGCGCTATTATGGGTTCTCTGAGGAAGACCGTGGCTTACAAACTCCCCACTCCTGATGTTGTTCAGTTGACTGGTTTGATTGCTTTAGCAGATGATTCTGTGAGAGATGAATTCAGAAAGTCTTACGGTAAACTGCTCAGTTTGGTTCGTAAACCCTCTGTGTTTGAGTTGAATGGGTTGCACGCCCTGCTGCAGTTCTACGATCCTCCGTTGAGATGCTTTACTTTCCAGGATTTTGTTCTCGCACCCATACTAGAGGAGTATGTTGATTTGTTAGGTGTGCCTATCAAGAGTCAGATGCCTTTTGTTCATATGGATGCCGAGCCTGACCTGGCTAGTCTAGCTCCTTCACTTCATCTGGACGCCTCCGAGTTGGTCTTTTCTAGTTGGAACAGGGTTCCCGATTTCTCCTTACAGTTCTTAGTGGGAAAGGCTCAGCAGTGCGCCAAAGACGGATGTTGGGTCGTGTTCAACGCCATCCTCGCTCTGTGCATATATGGCATCATTCTGTTCCCCAATATGCCCGACTTTGTAGACTTCGACGCCTTCCACATCTTCGCATCAGGGAATCCAGTCCCTACCTTGATAGGAGATGTCTATCATTCCGTCCACTACAAAAACGAGAACAGAAGGGGTAAGCATGTCTCGTGCTGTGTGCCCCTGCTCTATAGATGGCTTAATAGCCACCTACCCAAGAAGGGTCCCTTTGCTTCGTCTACAGCCACAGCTGAGTGGTCGGAGCGTTTGATGAGTCTGTCAGCGGAGGATATTGCCTGGTTTGATAGAGATAGGTTGGGTACCGAGATTATCTTCAGCTGCAGTGGGTTTCCGAATGTGCCTTTGATAGGCAGGAAGGGCTGTATCAACTATAATCCATCTCTGTTGGTCCGACAGTTTGCTTATGCTTTGAGAGCTCCGCCGAAGGATGAAGAGGTGCGGGAATCCCTGTACCTCACTGGTCTTCTAGAGGGGGATACGTTATCTAAGCTTCAACACGCTTGGAATAATATCAGTAAGAGGGGAAAGTCGTTGCTGGGAAAAAGCAATAGCCAAGCCTATGCTCCGTATGTGACCTGGATCAGAGCCAGAGCAGATGCTATAGGGATGCCGTTTCCTCCTGCCAAGCCAAAAAGCCCTCCAGTGATTGAAGAGCCTACCACTGTGCCTATTCAGCAGCACAATCGGGTGTTAGCTGAGAGAGATGAGCTGAAGAAGGCAAATGAAGAACTGGAGAAAGAATTGGCCCAACTCAGAAGCGAGAGATGCGAAGCCGTTCATTCCTTCCAGAGGCAGACAGAGCTTGTGAACCAGTTAGGGACGGACTTGACTAAGCAGATAGCTGAGCGTGAGTGCTTGGGTCGAGACTTCAAAGCTGTCAATGATGTACTGGCCACTAAAAAGCAGCACTTGGATGAAGCGTACCGGAGAATATCCAAGTTTAATCAGCATTGGAAGGCCACCCTAGCCAACGACAAAGAACGGGAGGATAAGCTGAAGCAACAGATCTCCAAGTTGAAAGCCCAGGTGAAGGCGAGTGAGAAGAGGTTTGATGAAGAAACCGCTCGCAGATATGCCGCTGAAGGCCAGCTCAACAAAGCTCTTGCTAACCTGAAGGAGCGCAAACTGACGTTTGCATCCAAGAAGCGGAAGTTAGAAGATTGTTTCGGTGAAGGAGCATGGGAAGATTTGGTTGAAGGTCTCCAATACACCATTATACAGAGGGAATTACTCGTCGAAGGGTTACTCGTCGAAGGGTTACTCACTCGGCCTGATCAACCAGAAACGAGGAATTTGTTAGAAGAGTTTCGCGCCCGTGGCCGTGCTTGACTATTTGTATTCCTTTTGTTTTGATCGTTGTTATATGCTGACCATCACCAGGCTTGTTCGTTGAGGTCATGCTATTGATTCTGCTTGTACTCAGTGACGTTGTGTACCGCCTTGATGGGCCTTCTTTATATAGATGAAATGTTATTTCCATGACTGGACTCGGACTTCTTATTATCAGTGTTGGCACTCAGGCACTAGGATCGGGGGATACCTCCCTAACGCACAGACACACGTTTGCATTTGCATGAAGCATTTGCATAACGAGCACTTTGTCATTTTTCCTAACCCTTTTGAATTTTCAGGTTGTTTCAGGTTGTTCCAGGGTTGATCAGAGACATATCCACCGCTATCCGACCAGAGCAAACCAAACCAGAATTATGGAGCAAGTGCAAACTGATGTTCAGGAACTCCGCGAAAGGATGGACCGCTTCATGGAGCTCATGCAAGCGGTTGCCAATTGCCAGGATCAACTCAGAACCTTGGTCCAGCCTCTGATTTCAAGGGTTGATAGCAATGGCGTACTCCATGGTGGGACCGTGCCTACCCCTCCACCTGTTGAAACTCCTCAGAATGGCGTCCCCGTGACCGGGGGGAATGGCAGTGCCAACAGCAATGTGATAGCTAACATGGGACTCAACGGCAATACGAAGGGCGTCGGTAATGGGAATTTTGAAGCTAACGTTAATGTTGGGCTGGGCAACGACACTGCGGGTGTTGGAAATCTGCTTGGGCCTCAGCCGTGGTTAGAAGACCGTCAAGACGATGTGTTCTCTCAGAGAGGTGCTGAAGGTGAGCTAACTGCTGAAGCACGGCTCAGGTTCAAGGCACTCGAGGATAAGATGAGGAATATCGAGAGCCAGAACACCATGGGTGTTGATATGTCCAAGTTGGGAATGATTGCTGATTTCAAAGTACCTCCCAAGTTCAAGGTACCTGACTTTGAAAAGTACAAGGGAACCACTTGCCCTCGCGTCCACCTAAGATCATACTACCGGAAAATGGTCGCTCATTCTGAGGACGGGAAGTTGCTGATGCACTTCTTTCAAGATAGCTTGTCCGGGCCATCCCTAGAGTGGTACATGAGTCTGGAACCTACCAGTGTGCGCACATGGAAGGAACTTGCTGAAGCATTCGTGCACCACTATCAATATAACAGCGACTTGGCTCTGAACCGAGTCCAACTGCAGAATCTGACACAAAGGAACAATGAAGGGTTCAAGGAATACGCCAAGCGGTGGCGTGAATTGGCAGCTAGGGTTCAGCCGCCGATGGTTGAACGCGAGCTTGTGGAAATGTTCGTAGCTACCCTCCCAGGGGTTTATTATGAGAAATTGGTCAGCAGTATGTCCGGAACCTTCTCAGATCTCATTATCACGGGTGAGCACATTGAAAATGGGATCAAACTAGGGAAAATTCAAGGTGATTCATCCTCAGCTGGAGGAGGCAAGAAATCTTATGGTGGCAAAAGGAGGGAAGGAGAGACGAGCACCGTGTCCAACGCTCGAAGGAAGGGTAAGGGCCATCACCAGCAGGTGGCCAGTATAACTATCCTTGCTGTCCAACAACCCCAGCCACAGCAGCAGCAGCAACCGAATCAACAAAGGTACATAAAGTATCAGAACAGGGCACCTCTGTCGAGCCGTCACCTCGAGACCCCGCCCATGTCTTACGCTCAACTATTTCAGACTTTGCTTCAGCTACAGTTGATCCAGAAGAGAACCCTGGCTCCCTTGACAGGGGCACCTCCGCCAGGTTATGATGCGAATGCAACATGCGAGTTTCACTCGGGGGCGCCAGGCCACACGATAGAAAACTCCAAAGCCTTCAAGCACAGGGTGCAAGACATGGTGGACGCTAAGATCATCAATTTCTCAGATAATGTGCCGAATGTCACGAAGAACCCTATGCCGAATCATAGGGGAGGTGGAGTAAATGCCATTATTGAAGACGAGAGCTTGGATTTGTTGACTGACGTCAGAGATCTGAAGACGCCGCTTAGCTTCGTTAAAGCTAAGCTGATGAAAAGGGGTTTCTTTCCAGGTTGTGGAGAATTGTGCATGGCTTGTGCGACAAGTCCTGATGGATGTGGACAGTTGATAGAGGGGATTCAAAATATGATGACCGAGGGAATCCTGCAGTTTAGCCGAAGGGACGAAAGCGGATCGGGAGAGGTAATGCTGAAGCAAGATGATGAGGTTGCCACCATCACCATCCCTCGCCAGACGATAACTATTTCTGCACCCAGGCCGCCTACGATTACCATCACCAAAGCTGGGTCGATACCGTTCGAAAGCACTAATGTTGTCCCATGGCATTATGGGGCAGAGGTCTACTGCAATGGACAGAAGTTGGAACTAGAACCGTTTGGATCGTCTGTGGAGAACCTAGTGGGCGCTAGCGGAATTACTCGCAGCGGAAGAGTATTTGCACCACCTGAGGTCGTGGCGGACAAAGCGGACAGAGCTGATGCAACGGATAAAGGGAAGAGTAAAGTCGTTGAAGAGATCCCTCGTGGGGTAGACAAAGACTTACTTGTTAAGGACGCCGAAGAGTTTATGCGGTTGATTAAAAAGAGTGACTACAAGATCGTGGATCATCTCCATCAAACACCCTCAAAAATCTCCATCCTGAATTTGTTGCTGTGTTCTGAGGCACACCGCAACGCGCTGCTGAAGGTGTTGAACGCCGTGTATGTACCGCAGGAAATATCGGTAAACCATTTGGAAGGGGTCGTAGCCCACGTGAATGCTGGAAATGGGTTAGGGTTCACTGACCTAGAGCTGGCGCCGAAGGGGAGGAACCACAATAGCGCCCGGCACATCTCGGTAGAGTGTAGGGGAACGATTATGTCTCACGTGTTGGTGGACACAGGGTCGTTGCTCAATGTTCTTCCGAAGAAGGCATTGATGAAGTTAGATACTCGCGGAGTGATCTGCACACCCAGTGATCTGGTAGTGAAAGCGTTCGATGGAACCAAACGCCATGTTTTCGGGGAGGTGACATTGCCAATCCAAGTCGGGTCGGAAACATTCGATGCGGTCTTTTACATTATGGACATCATACCTGCCTACAGTTGTCTCTTAGGCCGGCCATGGATCCATTATGCGGGTGCCGTAACCTCCACGTTGCACCAAAATCTCAAGTATGCTGTCAGAGGTAGCATCGTGACTGTATGTGGCGAGGAAGACATAATGGTGAGCCATTTGTCGTCCTTCAAGTATGTTGAAATGGATGGGGAAATCCACGAAACCCTATGTCAAGCATTCGAAGCTGTTAAAGTCAGCAATCACTAAAAAGCCAGAGATGACTCTCTCTTCCTTCAAGGAAGCCCGGGCCGTTGTCCAAGCCGGATCTACCCCAGGCTGGGGGCGAATTTTGGAGATACCTAACAAGCAAGACAAGTTTGGGTTGGGATATTCTCCTGCGGCTGAAGCCTCCTCTTCTAGCAGTGCGTCGTGAGGCAAAGGGCCGATCCAGTTTACCAGCGGCGGGGTGATATTTGAAAGCGTCAACGCAGTGTCTGAAGACAGAGGAGACAGCGACTGTGACTTAGACTCTTGGATCCAGCCAAGCAAGCCAGGCGAGAGCCTTAACAACTGGTCCGTCAAGGATATCATCCAAGTGGCAGGAAAAGAGTAATGATTTACTTTTTCCAATCATTGTACAACCCTATGTCCTACCCGGTGTTACACCCCAAAATTTGTCCAACCTTTCTTTACCTAGCTTGTGTTTCATTGCATTCATATTAGCATTATCATTTGCATTTCATTGATATGTATGCAGGAGATCAAAAGGTATGATTACCCATTAATAGCTATATAATACTATGAAGCTAGCCAAGAAGGTTATTCAAGTGTCCAAGGGTTGATATCCTTGTCGGAGAAGTTAAAAGATCCTCAGAGAGAGTGGTTGAAACCAAGAGTGTGTGCCTCCTAACTTGAGAGTTGTGGGAAGACCTCAGATGATTCTGAAGCCATGAGGAAGGACTTGAAGCCTTGAGAGAGCTCATGATATGTCTTGAAAGCCATCATGAGGCCTAGACAGGTCATTGTGCAAGATTAAGAAGACTCAGCCATGAGTGGTGCAGTTAGGGTTTGACTGGGTCAACCCTAGGTCAACTGATGATTTGGAGAGGTTTGAGATCCAATCCAAGAGCCATGTGATCATGGATTGACACATTGAGATGTTATAAGGATGATACCATGGTCAACTCATCATGATTGAAGAGTTTGAGAAGTTTCAAGCTAGGGTTTCTAAGGCTTGACAGTGTAAAATCCCCTAATTTGACCCCTGTCTTCCAGGCAGTTTAGCTCAAGATGTGATTGTCATCTCATCTTTCCCCCAACATGAATGTTGTGGAGCTTTCTCTTAGCTTTAATTTGAGTGCTATAAGTCCTTGATAGGATTTATAGAACTCATGTTATGACTTTGACAAGTTGCAGGTCATCTGAGGTATGTGAACTTGGGGGCTTGAAAGTTACCCAACTTGCATCAAACTTTTTCCCAAGAAGGATGATTCCTATGAAATTTTGGTCAACATGAATTTTGTTCCTTATCCTCTTAGATTTCAGGTCATTTCAAGCATAAGGCCATAACTCCTATTTCCAAGCTCCAAATGGATTTTTGTTCAACATGAAAGTTTTTCAAAATGATGTTTTTAGCTTGTCTAAACATCAAGTGTCCATTGATATGGATCATATCAAACATTGGTTGAAGAAACTTCACATGAAAGCCATTTTAATGAATTAAAATGAGAAAATTCAAAAGAAATGGGATCAACATGTTTCCAAGTCAAATTTGTGGTCATTTTGAATGGAATTAATGTTTTAGAAAGATTGGAATTGCCACATTTTGGATTTGAGGTCCATAGCATGGTCATTTGGATGGTTACTTCACATTTAAGAAATATATCATATACACTCCCCATGTTAAAACCAAAGGAAGAAAACCATTACATCACACTCCTTAATGATTAAGTGAATGACTTGGAGTGAGTTAAAGGCATGAGTAAGGCTTGAAGTCACATTTCCATGTTGAAATTTGGAAGGAAAGGTGAACATCCAAAATCAATAATTGGGCCTAGTTTGGGCTTGATATCCATCTGAACACACTATAAGTAAGAATTAGAACGAATTTGGAAGGTTCTGGAGCAGAATTCTGTTGAGAATCCATTGATGTGAAGTGAAGAAAAGCTTGGAAAATTGGAAATGCGTTTTGGAGAATCAAGAGGTTGCAGCAAGAACTAAGCATCAAGAATTGTCCACCATTACTCCTTGAAGGATTCTGCATAGTTTGAGAGAGAATTGAAGCACATAACCACTACAATCCGAGCTTCAAGGTTGGTTCTAAAATCTTGAGATATCTCTTTAATTATGCACTTTTAATCCATTAGAAGCATGTGGTTAGGTTCCCCTTAACATGTAGATGAATTCTGGTTAGTTAATTTCATGGTTAGAGACAAGTTAGGGTTCCTTCCATTTTCGGTTGAGATATGGTTTTGGCGAATCACGCGTTTTCAGTGTAAACTAATGGCATGGTTAGATTCCTGAGAAAATTCTAATCAATTTTCATTAAGACATCGTGACCAATGGTTGAGTATAGAAGGATCTTGGGTTGCACAGGGGTGGCCGGAAAAGCCACCGGCGATTTGGGTTGGCGCGCGCGAGTTGCAGGTTTGAAACGAGGAAGATACAATCCTCACTCTTCGTTAGCGTGGAGAATTTGACTTGGTCTGTGGATCCCAGGGCTCACGTTGAGCCACGCGTCCCTAGCCTTAAACACATCGTTTTGATTATTGACTTGAGAAGCTTCGCTGCATAGACCATGGGTGAGCCAATTCGAACCTTGGTGTGTGACATTTTTGATTTTGTGAGTTGAAGACTGAAGCGTTGGGCTTGGATTACATTTGGTACTGACACCCCCCTTTTCAGCCCAGTCTGAATTTGAACTGATTTTTCTTGCTATTTGCCACACACGCCTATTAATTTCCATTGATTTTCTTTGTTTTATATTATTTTTATACATGGTTATTGATTAAATCATATAAAATTGAAAATTAATCCAATTCATCCTATTCTTTTTGCATTTTATTTATGATTGAGTCTAGTATTTTTTAGAGAAAAAATATTTTCATTTCATGCATTTTCTGATTTTATGGGAATTTTACATTTTAATTGATATTAAAATGGTTAAGCTTGATACCCAATTTTGTGGAATTTTGTGTGATCAATTGGTGATGATTTTGATCCTAATTTTTTGTGTGTGATTAGGTTAGACATGTATGCTCCCATATCATTTTTCTCACATTTTTGTGAAGAAAATAGGTGTGCTCTCTAGATTGAGATTTAGGTGCTTCCTTTTAGGGTTTAGGTTTAGTACCTCATAATGTAGAATTTATTTCTAGGTCTAATTTGATGATTTGATCTCTGAAATTAATGTGATAGAGTCATGATTGACCTAGGTTCCCATAGTTATTTTTGTAGGATTTTACAATTGGTTTTAGTATTTTAGTTAGGGATAACTTTAGTACTAGGTTTTAGATGATTCTAAGGCACTAACTCAACTAGACTAACTTCTTTAGCTCCCTTAGATTAGGGTTTTGCTTTGTTTGCCTTTGGTTGAGATTGAAGACAAGTTGAAGACAAGGTGAGGATGCTTGAAGTTGCTTGAAGTTTCTTGGAGCTTGGATTTGCTTGTGCCTGAAGGTGTCTGATGAAGACTTAGGAGGTAGGAGACATAGGGAGAGCCTTAGAGTTAGAATGATTTCTTTCACAAATATGGAAAGCATATTGTGCTTCCATTCCTCCCAATGACTAAAATTCCTTCTAAGATATTCACATCCTTCCTTTGGAGGGATGAGTGGCTTTATCTGGGAAGTAGAACCTTGAGGGAACCAGTCTCTCCTAATGATGAACCCTTACAGGCTTCCTTTGGTTGTTAATAAGCTGTTTATCATTTCCACTCATTCTGTTAAATCAATTGTCTTCTGGTTTGGGTATCTTGAAGATGTTGGACTTGAGGTTGAAGATGAGAGCTTCATTGAATAGTGTGGAAGTGGATGATTCCTTGAGCATTGCCATTGCAGCTGAAGCTTGAAGAACAAGAAGAACAAGTTGATACTTGAAGACCCAATGGGGATTGAATGAAGAGCTGAGGCTTGAAAAAGAATTGAAGGATGAAGTTGACACTTCTATGTGATTGAAGATTACTCTGAGAAGCTGAAGCTTGTAGGAGAAGAAGACCAAGTTGATACTGGTAAAGCAAAGAGAGCTGAAGCTTGAGAGAACAAGTTGATACTTGTGAAGAGGATTCAATTGAGAGTGAGTGTAGAGATGAGGCTTGAGGAATAAAGGATGAGTTGATACTTACACTGATGCATGGAGATCCTGAAGGAATCAAGTTGATACTTGTAGTTAGGAGTGAAGCCTGAAGGTGGAATTGACTAAGGAGCTGAAGCTTGGAGAAGAGAGAATAAGGTGACACTTATGTTTGATGGGTTGAAACCTTGGAGGAGCAAGTTGATACTTGTCATGAAAGATGATAGCCTTGAAGGGTGGTTGAAGTCTGAAGACTGGATTGCTGTTAGAAGAGCTGAAGCTTGGAATTGAAAGAGGGTTGATCTACTTTCTTCCTTGTCTGTTTTTTTTTGTATTGATGTGCCTTGTTTGACTTGCTTGATACATTAGAATAAGTCCATATCTAGGCTGATTTTAAGCTAGAAGCATGATTGCACTCGAGGTTGAGTTGCTCCCTCTGCTTGTATTGTTACTGTATGGCTTTGCTTGCGGGTATTCGGTAGAGCCCAGCTCCCTTGCCCATGTGGTTTGTGTTGCTTGATAGCACTTTATGTTTTACTTTTCTGTATGATTGCAGTTATTCATATCTGGCTTGAGGTTGAGATGAGCTTGTGGAGGCTGCTGCCCCACACACATTTCCTCCCTCACTTTCATTGCATGCATTTTACAGTCGTTTACTGTTTACTATTTAAGCTGATGCTTTATCTGTTTCTGTTTATCATTGACGTGATCCCCTAGGAATCTCACTTCCTTTGATAAGGAAAGGATGATTAGAACTTTAGGTTGAAACCTATGCATGATAACTTCTAGGAGTTCCCTGTTTCAAATCTCAACCATAGGATGAATCCTTGGCATGACAACAGTAGGACTTGATAGTATCCCTTTAGTTGAGTATGTTCTCTTCTCATCTCCAAACAGCTTAAGATACAGTAATCATGAATGATTTCTTTCGTACGTTACGAGCCTTAAGCTATCTGAGAAAGGATTGTTGGAGAGCTTCTTTTCAACAGTCTGGATGTTTAGTATGGCACCCTTTGGGTGACATGCGACGCATTCACTCTCAGGTCATAGTCTTTAGTGCGATTGAAATTGCAAACACAATAAAAAACACTTATTCCATAAAAGACAGAAAACAAACTTCGAACCTTTTTGCCCCGTGGGCCCATAATTCAAAGGAAAACGTTTCTGAAGAAAAGAGTGTCGTTAACTCCTAGTTCTACCGCAAACAGGCTTTGTCCCTAACTGCTGGAACTGCTGTTTAACCCTACTCGATAAAACAGATGAATCTGAATCCCCGTAATCCGTAATAGCCCGAACTACGTAAGCTCTGATCTCTCATATCTGTTGAGAGTACGTAGGCACAATACTGATGCATTGCCGAGCCACCTTCCCCGTAACCCGTAGGTCGAACTACGTTGACTCTGATTTCTCATTCTCTGATGAGAATACGTAGGCATAAAGCGCGATGCTTTGCCGAGTCATTTTTCTTTTCTGTTTAAGCCAGCCTTGATAGGTAGATAGATAAACCAACTCGTCAAGTAAACACAACAAGCGTGGATCCCGTCAAGTACGACGGACGTGAGGGGTGCTAATACCTTCCCCTTGCGTAACCGACTCCCGAACCCAGACAACGGTTGCGATGACCTTGTCTTATACCTTTTTTGTCAGGTTTTTCCGATCGTTTCCTTTCCCGCTCTGAGGGATAAATAACGAAAGGTGGCGACTCTTCTGTTTTGTCGGCACCTTATTTTCACGGAAGCGACAGCTGGCCACTCTGCTGGGGACTTGATAGTTTCCTGGGATCCAACGTCCCTTATGCGGGTCAGTTTGGGGATCCAACGTCCCCTGCGAGAGTCAATCCTAGCGCTTGTATGATTACTTGTTGGGTTGTGTTTATTTATCGTTGTTTTTATTTCCCGCACTTTATTTTTCAGTATGATATGATTATCTGTGCTGCTGTGGGAGGGGCATTCTGATGAGTGAGAAGCCAGACCCAGGCTTGAGCGAACATAGCATTAGTTGTGAAAATTAGTGGGCGCGTGCTTGCTTGGCAGGCACTAGTGTCTCATGAAATCCACGCTCAGACTAGGTTCTCCCGATTGACTTCTTTTTCAACCCTTTGGGTTGAGGGGGTTGTTGGTTTGGAGGATTGTCGACTCTGGGGACTGATCATTTGTGATTCATCCGAGTGAGGCCGCTTCATGAGCTGGTGATGCCACACCTTCTGGGTATCGTATCACCCCTCTTGAATGTCTGTGACTCTGATGACCGCATAGGATGCCGAACTTGAGTCAGTTTAGGTCCATACCTGTGAGCAGGGTTGGGGTTTGTTGCAGGAAACATTGACCTTCAGACTACCTGGTTTTCTTGATAGTGAATCAGTTTTATTGGTACCAGAGGTTCTCATCATCAGATATATGATTGGTCTTGACAGAGCAGAGCTTTGGTCCTGTATCAGAGGACCTTATATTTAGAGATGGGTATTTGTTCTTGACAGAGCAGGTTTTTGTTGGGATCAGAGGATCTCATCAGCATATGTGTATTTGTTCTTGACAGAGCAGGTTTATGGTTGGGATCTGAGGATCTCATCTGCAGATGTATGTTTGTTCTTGACAGAGCAGAGTTTGGTCCTGCATCAGAGGTCCTTATTATCAGATGTTTGTTCTTGACAGAGCAGAGTTTTGGTCCTGTATCAGAGGTCCTGTATCAGATGTCCGTTCTTGACAGAGCAGATTTATGGTCCTATGTGTGTGTGTTCTTGACAGAGCAGATTTGTGGTCCGATACCAGGGTTTTCTTCTTATCAGAGATAGTGGTTGTTCTTGATAGAGCAGAATTATGGTTTTGTTGACACAAAATTTCCACAGCACAATGGCCTTGATCTCCTGCTGCATGATTGCATTTTACATTGCTTTGCATACCCATTTGCATTTCATTAACGTGTGTCTGTGTTGCAGGTACCGTTTCCCCCGATTCAGGATTTCTGGCCTTCTACTGTAATGTTATGGGTTCTCTGAGGAAGACCGTGGCTTACAAGCTCCCTGCCCATGATGTGGTTCAGCTGACTGGTTTGATTGCTTTAGCAGATGATTCTGTGAGAGATGAGTTCAGAAAATCTTACGGCAAATTGCTCAGTTTGGTTCGTAAACCTTCTGCGTTCGAGTTGAATGGGTTGCACGCTCTGCTGCAGTTCTACGATCCTCCGTTGAGATGCTTTACTTTCCAGGATTTTGTTCTCGCGCCCACACTAGAGGAATATGTTGATTTGTTAGGTGTGCCTATCAAGAGGCAGATGCCCTTTGTTCATATGGATGCTGAGCCTAATCTGGCTAGTCTAGCTCCGTCACTTCATCTGGATGCCTCCGAGTTGGTATTGTCTAGTTAGAACAAGGTTCCCGGTTTCTCCTTACAGTTCTTAGTGGGAAAGGCTCAGCAGTGCGCCAAAGATGGATGTTGGGTCGTGTTCAACGCCATCCTCGCTCTGTGCATATATGGCATCATTCTTTTCCCCAATATGCCCGATTTTGTAGACTTCGACGCCTTCCGCATGTTTGCTTCAGGGAATTCAGTCCCTACCTTGATAGGAGATGTCTACCATTCCATCCACTACAAAAACGAGAACAGGAGGGGTAAGAATGTCTCGTGTTGTGTGCCCTTGCTTTATAAATGGCTTGATAGTCATCTGCCCAAGAGGGGTCCCTTTGTTTCGTCTGCAGCCACAGCTGAGTGGTCCGAGCGTTTGATGAGTCTATCAGCGGAGGATATTGACTGGTTTGACAGAGATAGGTTGGGTACCGAGATTATCTTTAGCTGCAGCGGGTTTCCGAACGTGCCTCTGATTGGCAGGAAGGGCTGCATAAACTATAATCCGTCTTTGCTGGTCCGACAGTTTGCTTACGCTTTGAGAACTCCTCCGAAGGATGAAGAGGTGCAGGAATCTCTGTACCTCACTGGTCTTCTAGAAGGGGATATGTTATCCAAGCTTCAGCGCGCTTGGAATGGCATCAGTAAGCGGGGAAAGTCGTTGCTGGGGAAAAGTAATAGTCAAGCCTACGCTCCGTGCGTGACGTGGATCAGAGCCAGAGTAGACGCTATAGGGATGTCGTTTCTTCCTGCCAAGCCAGAAAACCCTCCAGTGATTGAAGAGCCTACCACCGTGCCTATTCAGCAGCATAATCAGGTGTTAGCTGGGAGAGATGAGCTGAAGAAGGCAAACGAAGAATTGGAGAAAGAATTGGCTCAACTCAGAAGCGAGAGAAACGAAGCTGTTCATTCCTTCAAGAGGCAAACAGAACTGGTGAACCAGCTGGGGACAGATTTGACTAAGCAGATAGCCGAGCGTGAACGCATGGGTCGAGACATCAAAGCTGTCAACGATGTACTGGCTACGAAGAAGCAGCACTTAGACGAAGCGTATCAAAGGATATCCAAGTTCAACCAACACTGGAAGGCCTCCCTAGCCAACAGGAAAGAGCGGGAGGATAAGCTGATGCAACAGATCTCCAAGCTGAAAGCCCAGGTGAAGGCTAGTGAGAAGAGGTTTGATGAAGAAACCGCTCGCAGATATGCCGCTGAAGGCCAGCTCAACAAAGATCTTGCTAACCTGACGGAGCGCAAACTGACGTTTGAATCCAAGAAACAGAAGCTAGAAGATTGTTTCGGCGAAGGAGCATGGGAGGATTCGGTCGAAGGTCTTCAATATACCATTATGCAGAGAGAGTTACTCGTCGAAGGGTTGCTCACTCGGCCTGATCATCTAGAAACTAAGGGATTGTTAGAAGAGTTTCGCGCCCGTGGCCGTGCTTGACTATTTGTATTCCTCTTGATTGATCATCGTTGTATCGTGACCATCACCAGGCTTGTTGATCGAGGTCACGTTATTGATTCTGCTTGTACTCACTGATGTTGTGTACTGCCTTGATGGGCTTTCTTTATATATGAGATGTTATTTCCATGATTGGACTCGGACTTCTTATTATCAGCACTGGCACTCAGGCACTAGGATAGGGGGATACCTCCCTGACGCACAGACACACGTTTGCATTTGCATGAAGCATTTGCATAACAAGCACTTTGTCGTTTTTCCTAACCCTTTTGTGTTTTCAAGGTTGTTTCAGGTTGTTCCAGGATTGATCAGAGACCAATCCACCGCTATCCGACCAGAGCAAATCAAACCAGAATCATGGAGCAAGTGCAAACTGATGTTCAGGAACTCCGCGAAATAATGGATCGCTTCATGGAGCTCATGCAAGCGGTCGCCAATGGCCAGGATCAGCTCAGAACCTTCGTTCAGCCTCTGATTTTAAGGGTTGATAGCAATGGCGTACTCCATGGCGGGACTGTGCCAACTCCTCCACCAGTTGAAACTCCTCAGAATGGCGTCCCCGTGACCGGGGGGAATGGCAGTGCCAACGGCAATGTGATAGCTAACATGGGACTCAACGGTAATACGACGGGCGTCGGTAATGGGAATTTTGAAGCTAATGTTAATGTTGGGTTGGGCAACGGCACTGCGGGTGTTGGAAATCTGTTCGGGCCTCAGTCGTGGTTAGAAGATCGTCAGGACGATGTGTTCTCTCAGAGAGGTGCTGAAGGGGAGCTGACTACTGAAGCACGTCTAAGGTTCAAGGCACTCGAGGATAAGATGAGAAATATCGAGAACCAGAACACCCTGGGCGTTGATATGTCCAAGTTGGGACTTATTGCTGATTTCAAGGTGCCTCCCAAGTTCAAGGTACCTGACTTTGAAAAGTACAAGGGCACCACCTACCCTCGCGTCCACCTGAGATCATATTACAGAAAAATGTCCGCTCATTCTGAGGACGAGAAGTTGCTGATGCACTTCTTTCAGGACAGTCTGTCCGGACCCTCCCTCGAATGGTACATGAGTCTGGAACCTACCAGTGTGCGCACGTGGAAGGACCTTGCTGAAGCATTTGTGCACCACTACCAATATAATAGCGACTTGGCCCCGAAACCGAGTCCAACTGCAGAATCTATCGCAAAGGAACAATGAAGAGTTCAAGGAATACGCCCAGCGGTGGCGTGAATTGGCAGCCAGGGTTCAGCCGCCGATGGTTGAACGTGAGCTTGTGCAGATGTTCGTAGCCACCCTCCCAGGGGTTTATTATGAGAAATTGGTCAGCGGTATGTCTGGAACCTTCTCAGATCTCATTATCACAGGTGAGCACATTGAAAATGGGATCAAACTCGGGAAAATTCAAGGTGATTCATCCTCAGCCGGAGGAGGAGGAAAGAAACCTTATAGTGGCAAAAGACGGGAAGGAGAAGCGAGCGCCGTGACCAACGCTCGAAGGAAGGGTAAAGGCCCTCACCAACAGGTGGCCAGCATAACTATCCCGGCAGTTCAACATCCACAACAGCATCAGCCGCAACCGAATCAACAAGGATACAGAAAGTATCAGAATAGGGCACCTCTGTTGAGCCGTCACCTCGAGACACCGCCCATGTCGTACGTGCAACTATTACAGACTTTGCTTCAGCTACAGTTGATCCAGAAGAGAACCTTGGCTCCCTTGACAGGGGCACCCCCGCCAGGTTATGACGCAAATGCAACTTGTGAGTTTCACTCAGGGGCACCAGGCCACACCATAGAAAACTGCAAAGTCTTCAAGCATAAGGTGCAGGACATGGTGGACGCTTAGATCATCAACTTCTCAGATAATGTGCCAAATGTCACGAAGAACCCTATGCCGAACCATAGGGGAGGTAGAGTAAACGCCATTATTGAAGACGAGAACTTGGATGTGTTGACTAACGTCAAAGATTTGAAGACACCGCTTAGCTTCGTTAAAGCTAAGCTGAGGAAAAGAGGTTTCTTTCCAGGTTGCGGAGAGCTGTGTATGGGCTGTGCGACAAGTCCTGATGGATGTGAACAGTTGATAGAGGGGATTCAAAGTCTGATGATTGAAGGGATCTTACAGTTTAGCCGGAGGGCCGAAAGCGGATCGGGAGAGGTAATGCTGAAGCAAGATGATGAGGTTGCCAGCATCACCATCCCTCGCCAGACGATAACTATTTCTGCACCCAGGCCGCCTACGATTACCATCACCAAAGCTGGGCCGATACCTTTCGAAAGCACCAATGCCGTCCCATGGCATTATGGGGCTGAAGTCTACTGCAACGGACAGAAGTTGGAACTGGAACCGTTTGGGTCGTCTGTAGATAACCTTGCAGGAGTAAGCGGAATCACTCGCAGCGGGAGAGTGTTTGCACCACCAGAGGTCGTGGCGGATAAAGCGGACAGAGCTGATGCAACTGATAAAGGGAAGAGTAAAGTCGTCGAAGAGACCCCTCATGGGGTATAAAAAGACTTACTCGTTAAAGACGCCGAGGAATTTATGAGGTTGATTAAAAAGAGTGACTACAAGATTGTGGATCATCTCCATCAGACACCCTCGAAGATTTCCATCCTGAATCTGTTGCTGTGATCTGAGGCACACCGCAACGCACTGCTGAAGGTGTTGAACGCCGCATATGTACCGCAGGAAATATCGGTAAACCAGCTGGAAGAGGTCGTAGCCCACGTGAATGCTAGAAATGGGTTAAGTTTCACTGACCTAGAGCTGACGCCGAAGGGGAGGAACCACAATAGCTCCCTGCACATCTCGATAGAGTGTAGGGGTACGATTATGTCTCACGCGTTGGTAGACACGGGGTCGTCGCTCAATGTTCTTCCTAAGAAGGCATTAATGAAGTTAGATACTCGCGGGGTGATTTGCACACCCAGTGATCTGGTTGTGAAAGCGTTCGATGGAACCAAACGCCATGTTTTCGGGGAGGTGACGTTGCCAATCCAAGTCGGGCCGGAAACATTCGACGCGATCTTTTACATTATGGACATCATGCCTGCCTACAGCTGTCTCTTGGGCCGGCCATGGATCCATTCCGCAGGCGCCGTGACCTCCACGTTGCACCAGAAACTCAAGTATGCTGTCGGAGGTAGCGTCGTGACCGTTTGCGGCGAGGAAGATATAATGGTGAGCCATTTGTCGTCCTTCAAGTATGTTGAGATGGTTGGGGAAATCCAGGAAACCCTATGTCAAGCGTTCGAAGCTGTCAAAGTCAAGGACGTAGCTCCTGTAGTCACTAAAAAGCCAGAGATGACTCTCTCCTCCTTCAAGGAAGCCCGAGCCGTTGTTCAAGCCGGATCTACTCCAGGCTGGGGGCAAATTTTGGAGATACCTAACAAGCAAGACAAGTTTGGGTTGGGATATTCTCCTGGAGCTGAAGCCTCCTCTTCCAGCAGTGCGTCGCGAGGTAATGGGCCGATCCAGTTTACCAGCGGCGGGGTGATATTTGAAAGCATCAAAGCGGTGTCTGAAGACAGCAGAGATAGCGACTGTGATCTAGACTCTTGGATCCAGCCAAGCAAGCCAGGCGAAAGCCTCAAAAATTGGTCCGTCAAGGATATCATCCGGATGACAAGCGAAGAGTAATGATTTACTTTTTCCAATCATTGTACAACCCTATGTCCTACCCGGGGCATAGTGGTTTTATTGTCAGGGCCTCGTTTGATTATGTACATGCATTTTATCAATAAATCAAAAGGCGTTTTCTTCGTATTCAAATATTGTGATCTCTGTTATTCCTGTTTTATATTTGTTTTGAAAAACAATAAAATGGCAATGGGGTTTGTGCTAACCTGCATATCCTTGTTTTAAGCTTAACCCTTGTTATTGCAGGATCCACATGGCAGATGACATCGACTCTGGACCTTCTACGACTCACTTCGACTTCGATTGCCCGATCTATCAAGCCGAAGAAGAGATTGATTAAGATGAAGACCTTCCCGAAGAGTTGGCCCGCTTGTTGAAACAAGAAGAGAAAGTTATTCTGCATCATGAAGAGGAGATCGAGATCGTGAATTTGGGTTCTGAAGAACTTATCAGGAACGTCAGGATAGGGGCTGCATTGCAGAGTGATGTCAAGCAAAGATTGGTCGAGATGCTAAGAGAGTATAGTGACGTCTTTGCTTGGTCAACGAAGATATGCCTGGACTTGATACTGACGTCGTGGTCCACCACTTGCCGCAACGAGAAGATTGTCCTCCCGTTAAGCAGAAGCTTAGGAGGACGCGACCAGATATGGCCGTTAAGATCAAAGAAGAAGTGCAAAAGCAGCTTGATGCTGGCTTCTTAGCAGTTACTACTTACCCTCCGTGGGTCGCCAACATAGTGCCTGTACCGAAGAAGGACGGTAAGGTACGAATGTGCATCGATTATCGGGATTTGAATAAGGCGAGCCCTAAAGATGATTTCCCGCAGCCTCATATTGATGTGTTGGTCGACAATACAGCTCAATTCTCCGTGTTTTCGTTCATGGATGGCTTCTCCAGCTACAATCAAATCAAGATGGCGCCGGAGGACATGGAGAAAACTACGTTTATCACCCCTTGGGGAACCTTCTGCTACAAGGTAATGCCTTTCGGTCTGAAGAACGCAGGGGCCACTTACCAACGAGCAATGGTTACTTTGTTTCATGACATGATTCATCATGAGATTGAAGTCTATGTTGATGACATGATTGCGAAGTCCCAAACGGAGGAGGGACATCTGGTCAATTTGCTGAAGCTTTTTGAGAGGCTTAGGAAGTTCAGGTTGAGGCTGAATCCTAACAAGTGTACTTTCATAGTACGATCCGGAAAGTTACTGGGGTTTATCGTGAGGGAAAGAGGCATCGAGGTTGATCCTGCGAAGATTAAAGCGATACAAGAAATGCCATTGCCAAAAACAGAAAAAGAAGTTCGTGGTTTCCTGGGCAGAATAAACTACATTGCAAGGTTTATTTCTCAGCTCACGGCCACGTGTGAACCGATGTTCAAACTGTTAAAGAAAGATCAGGCGATTATCTGGAACAAGGATTGCCAGAAGGCATTTGATAAGATAAAACAGTATCTACAGGAACCTCCAATTTTGATACCCCCAGTGGCCGGAAGACCTCTAATCATGTACTTGACAGTTCTTGAGAATAGTATGGGGTGTGTTCTCGGTCAGCACGACGAGACGGGCAGAAAGGAGCATGCCATTTACTACTTGAGTAAAAAGTTCACAGATTGTGAATCTCGTTACTCGATGCTGGAGAAAACGTGTTGTGCACTAGCCTGGGCTGCCAAACGTTTACGACAGTACATGCTCAATCACACGACCATGCTGATTTTGAAGATGGATCTGATCAAGTACGTCTTCGAGAAGCAAGCGCTTTCGGGCAGGATTGCCAGATGGCAAATGGTGTTGACGGAATATGACATTCAGTACGTTTCCCAGAAGGCCATCAAGGGAAGCGTATTGTCTGATTACCTTGCCGAACAGCCGATCGAGGATTACCAGCCGATGAAATTTGAATTCCCTGATGAGGATATCATGTTTCTTAAAGCGAAAGATTGCGATGAACCGTTCCCCGACGAGGGTCCAGATAGGAAATCCCAATGGAAATTGATATTTGACGGGGCGGTTAATTCCTATGGAAGTGGAATTGGGGTGATCATCACGACTCCCCACGGATCCCATATCCCGTTCACTGTGAGACTGACGTTTCCGGTCACCAATAATGAAGCGGAGTACGAAGCATGCATCATGGGTCTAGAAGAAGCAATTGATTTGAGAATCAAGAACCTAGACATATATGGTGACTCAGCGCTTGTGATTAACCAGATTAAAGGGGAGTGGGAGACTCGCCAATCGAATTTGGTGCCATACATGAACTATGCCAAAAGGCTGCTTCCGTTCTTTGATCGAGTGGAACTCCATCATGTGCCCAGAGTAGAAAATCAGATGGCTGATGCCTTAGCCACGTTGGCTTCGATGTATAAAGTCAATTTTTGGAATGAAGCTCCAAGAATTGTCCTTTCTCGTCTTGATAGACCTGCATTTGTCTTTGCGATCGAGGAAACCGCCGACGGCAAGCCATGGTTCTATGACATCCAGACTTTCCTTATGACTAAGGAGTATCCTGCGGGAGCGTCAACCCAGGATAAGAAGACTCTGAGGAGGCTGTCTGGAAATTTTTATCTCAATCCTGATGGAGTTTTGTATAAAAGAAACCATGATCTCGGGCTACTCAGATGTGTGGATGAGAAAGAGGCGAGTATGCTCATGGAAGAAGTCCATGAAGGCACATTTGGTATGCACGCCGGCGGGCATGCTATGACGAGAAAGATCCTGAGAGCAGGATATTACTGGCTGACGATGTAATCGGATTGCTTTAAATTCGCGAAGAGGTGTCATAAGTGCCAAATTTATGCTGATAAAGTTCATGTGCTGCCGTGCCCTTTGAATGTCATGTCCTCCCCGTGGTCGTTCTCCATGTGGGGCATCGACATGATAGGCAAGATCGAGCCCACTGCATCTAACGGTCATCGCTTCATTCTAGTAGCTATCGACTACTTCACCAAGTGGGTGGAGGCAGCCTCATACGCTAACGTGACCAAGCAGGTGGTGGCTAAATTCATAAAGAGGGATATCATCTGTCGTTACGGAATTCCCGAGCGGATCATTACCGATAATGGTTCGAATCTGAATAACAAGATGATGAAGGAGCTGTGCCTGAGTTTCAAGATTGAACACCACAACTCATCTCCTTACCGACCGAAGATGAATGGCGTCGTTGAAGCGGCCAATAAGAACATCAAGAAGATTGTTCAGAAGATGGTTTTGACCTATAAAGACTGGCACGAGATGTTTCCATTCACATTGCACGGTTATCGTACGACAGTACGTACGTCGTCTGGGGCAAATCCTTTCTCCTTAGTGTACGGTATGGAAGCTGTCCTACCGTTAGAAGTGGAGATCCCTTCTTTGCGAGTTTTGCTTGACGTGAAACTCGATGAGGCAGAATGGATTAAGAACCGACTAAACCAACTCAGCCTGATGGACGAGAAGAGATTAGCATTGATTGCGTATGGTCGTCTATACCAAAGCCGAATGAAGAAAGCTTATGATAAGAAGGTGCGTCCTAGAAGCTTTCAGACGGGTGATCTCGTCCTGAAGAAGATTCTTCCTCCACACTCCGATCACCGGGGCAAGTGGACTCCCAATTACGAAGGTCCGTATGTCGTCAGCAAGGTCTTTTCGGGAGGAGCTTTGTTGTTATGCACGATGGATGGTGAAGATGTTGCATCCCCGGTGAACGCGGACGCAGTTAAAAAATACTTTCCTTAAAAAACGACCCGCTGGAAAGAAAAAGAATATCCAGGCAAGAATGGGGCATCCCGGCGTACCATAAAAAAGGAAAAAGGTTCGGGCAAAAATTAGGGATATAAATTGAAAAAAAATGTACACCCGCAAAGTCGAAAACCCGGATGGGCGACTTTGGCAAAAAAGGGTATCCCGGTGAATCGAAAACCCGGAAGGGCGATTCAGGAAAAAGTTAGGGATTTGAAAAAGCAAATGACTGCGTTCCGCGTGTGGACTGTATTTGTTTAGTGGTTCGGAAGACCTGAGGGCCGGTTATCTGAATCAATCTCTTCTGAAGCTGATGCGTCGGAGAAGTATCGAAGTCGAGTGGGTCATAGAGGGATCAACTCATGGTGTTCGTCTACGCCTCGTTGCCGACATTTGTATATACTGATGTATATTTATGTTTTTATATTTGCGCAACTTCCTCATTCCAGGAGCTTGCCTCTATTGTAAAGCATTTTTGCCCATTCAGGGGTTCGTTATCAATAAAATGTATACTATTCAGCAATTCTGTTTGTTTGTTTAGCATTTACCTATTTTGTTTGCGAAAAAGAACGCCGATGTTTTTGACAAAATGCGCATACATAAACTTAGTGGCCTAGGCCCCTGATTGTAGAAACAATGAATTACTTGAACATTGTCACAAGATGATCACCTTGATAGGTCCCTTTGAGAAGGGCATCTTGTCTGTTTGTTTGTGTTGTTGCAGGTATAGCATATTCCAGACAGTGCGCCGTGTGCATCCCCAAGAAGGATGATTCCTCCTTCTCCAACAAAGTTCAGCAGCCTCTCCCCGCAGAGTCTGAACGTGAGATCGTAAGCATTGATATGTCTCCCCAGGCAGAGAAGATCCTCTCCCCAGTCAAATACATCCCGAAGGAATGTTGTCTCCCCAGCTAAGTCATACTGAAGTGTGCAACACTCGATAGTTCAAGACTGAAGTCTCCAGCAGAATCGAGATTCCCCACAGAGTCGTACTCCCCCCAGTAAGCAGGGTGATCCCTTCTTCCCCAACCGAGTTTGCAGTTCCCCAAGAGAGCCGAGTCCTTGGAAAGCAGTGGTTGTCCCCAGTAGAGTGTTGAATAGCTGATGTTGTATTTCCCCGCCGGAGTCGTTACCTCCAGGAAGCTCTGGCTGCGAATGCCGTGCAGTTTATTTCTGCGATTGACATCGTTTTCCTCAGCAGGTCCAGGTTCTCGTAGAGCTTCATTCCCCTCCAGCAGTCGACTGAAGTTTGTTTCCCCGGGCGGAGTCCAATTGAGATTGGCGTGACTTCCTCTCCTCGGCAGGATGATTCCTCCTCTCCACCAGAGTGTTTCTTTCTCCTTGACAGGGGGATTCTCCCTTCAGCATTTATTTCGCTGACGGGATCGCAGCATCTTGCATGATTGCATAGCATTTATCCTAAACTCATAGCATTTCCACCGTGTGGAGCATTGCGCCATTGTCAAAGCATATGCATACAAAACATGAGCTAGGTCGTTACCGTTCTTGTTTTGCAGATGTTCCTCCGCAGAATGGTTTGCTCAAGATGATTCTTGAATTCTCCCCAGCAAATTCGTTGCTCAAGATGATTCTTGAATTCCCCAGCAAAGTCGTTTGCCCAAGATGATTCTTGAATTCTCCAGCGAAGTCGTTTGTTTAAGATGATTCTTAAAATCCCCATTAAAATTTCCAGAGTGGGTTGCTCAAGTTGATGCCTAGAGCCCCGGCAGAGCGTTTGCTCAGGATGATCCCTGAAATCTCCAGCAGAGTTATTGGTTCAGGATGATTCTTGAAGTCCCGGCGGAGTTATCTGTTCAAGATGATTCTTGATTTCCTCAGCAGAGATGATTCACCCGGAATGATTTCCGGACCTCCAAAGCAGAGTTACTTGATAGTTCTCCAGAATCCCCAGCGGAGATGTGTCGTCCCCAGTAGGTTTCTGAACAGCAAAGTTGAAACTCCCCCTGAAGACTTGATGATTGAAGTCCAACCGTATTGACGAAGCAGTTCTCCCAGCGGATGCGGAGCGCCTGATGGCAGAAGTTCAGATATCCCAATCGGTTCATGATTGACCGAGAATTCCATTCCCGACTTACTTGTGAAGTCCGGCAGATGCCCGAGAAATTTCTTTGAATGCCCGACGGCATGATTAACTTGATTGTTGACCTGATGAGTCCCGAGGAATCTTGATGCCTGACGGCATGATCGACCATGTATCACCGGTTACCGTGTGACCAATTCCCCAGCTAGTTGTCGTGCAACTAATATTTCAGTTTCCGAAGATTTGTCCCCATCAGAGTACCGTGTACTTGTGTAGTTGGCAAATTTCCGGGTTTGTTGGTATTCAACCGTCTCGTACCTTGATTGTTTGAGAGTCGTTCGCTTCTCACCCAGTCAGGTCCAAGCCGCTTGAATAGGGGCAACTGTTGCACCCCAAAATTTGTCCAACCTTTCTTTACCTAGCTTGTGTTTCATTGCATTCATATTAGCATTATCATTTGCATTTCATTGATATGTATGCAGGAGATCAAAAGGTATGATTACCCATTAAGAGCTATACAAGACTATGAAGCTAGCCAAGAAGGTTATTCAAGTGTCCAAGGGTTGATATCCTTGTCAGAGAAGTTAAAAGATCCTCAGAGAGAGTGCTTGAAACCAAGAGTGTGTGCCTCCTAACTTGAGAGTTGTGGGAAGACCTCAGATGATTCTGAAGCCATGAGGAAGGACTTGAAACCTTTAGAGAGCTCATGAGATGTCTTGAAAGCCATCATGAGGCCTAGACAGGTCATTGTGCATGATTAAGAAGACTTAGCCATGAGTGGTGCAGTTAGGGTGTGATTGGGTCAACCCTAGGTCAACAAATGATTTGGAGAGGGTTGAGACCCAATCCAAGAGCCATGTGATCATGGATTGACACATTGAGATGTTATAAAGATGATTCCAAGGTCAACTCATCATGATTGAAGAGTTTGAGAAGTTTCAAGTTAGGGTTTCTAAGGCTTGACAGTGTAAAATCCCCTAGTTTGACCCCTGTCTTCAAGGCAGTTTAGCTCAAGATGTGATTGTCATCTCATCTTGCCCCCAACATGAATGTTGTGTAGCTTGCTCTTAGCTTTAATTTGAGTGCTATAAGTCCTTGATAGGATTTATAGAACTCAAGTTATGACTTTGACAAGTTGCAGGTCATCTGAGGTATGTGAACTTGGGGGCTTGAAAGTTACCCAACTTGCATCAAACTTTTGCCCAGAAGGATGATTCTTATGAACTTTTGGTCAACATGAATGTTGTTCCTTATCCTCTTAGCTTTCTAGATAGTACTAGAAGTCCATGATTGGATGTGTATAACTCAACTTATGGCTTTGACAAGTCAAGGGCATTTTGGTCATTTGGAGATTACAGGTCATTTCAAGCATAAGGCCATAACTCCTATTTCCAAGCTCCAAATGGATTTTTGTTCAACATGAAAGTTTTTCAAAATGATGTTTTTAACTTGTCTAAACATCAAGTGTCCATTGATATGGATTATATCAAACATTGGTTGAAGAAACTTCACATGAAAGCCATTTTAATGAATTAAAATGAGAAAATTCAAAAGAAATGGGATCAACATGTTTCCAAGTCAAATTTGTGGTCATTTTGAATGGAATTAATGTTTTAGAAAGATTGGCATTGCCACATTTTGGATTTGAGGTCCATAGCATGGTCATTTGGATGGTTACTTCACATTTAAGAAACATATCATATACACTCCCCATGTTAAAACCAAAGGAAGAAAACCATTACATCACACTCCTTAATGATTAAGTGAATGACTTGGAGTGAGTTAAAGGCATGGGTAAGGCTTGAAGGCACATTTCCATGTTGAAATTTGGAAGGAAAGGTGAACATCCAAAATCAATAATTGGGCCTAGTTTGGGCTTGATATCCATCTGAACACACTATAAGTAAGAATTAGAACGAATTTGGAAGGTTCTGGAGCAGAATTCTGTTGAGAATCCATTGATGTGAAGTGAAGAAAAGCTTGGTGTCTCTACTGCGAAAATCGGCACCGGCTGAACAGAAGAGTCGCCACCGTGCGTTATTTATCCCAACGGAGGGAAAGGAAACGCTCGAAGTAAACCTCGCAAAAAAACGGGGAAAGGTATGGTCATCGCAACCAAAACCTGGGTTCGGGAGTCGGTTACGCAAGGGGAAGGTATTAGCACCCCTCACGTCCGTCGTACTCGACGGGATCCACGCTTGCTTGGGTTGTCTAAAGGATGCAAAAAAAATCTATCTACGGCTGCTAAATCTAAACGGAAGGGAATTGACTCGATAGAGCGTCGCACTCTATGCCTACGTATTCTCAAGAGAGAAAGTCAGAGTCAACGTAGTTCGGGACTACAGGGAAATTGGCTCGCCAAGACCTCGCGTCTTGTGCCTACGTACTTCCACACTGCATGGAAGATTAGAGCTTACGTAGTTCAGGCTAACTACGGCTAAACTGGGTGGTCTCACACGGCAGTGAGAAATCAAACTGGTTTTAAAGGTACGGGAACCTATGGGAGAAACTACGGTCTGGTCTCAAATGCACTCAGGCAAGAGAAAGAGGGTAACATCAGTCGTCAGCGGGAAAGTCTCGATCGCACAGCAGCGAGAGAACAACAGGTTAGTTGTTAGTGTGCTCGCTAGGATATCGCATCCTATGCCTACATATCCTCGTCTGGTACGAGGAATCAGAGCAGCTGTAGTTCGGCTACTTCGGGACCACAGCTCAAATCTCGTTTTATTGATATTCTGAAAAAATGGTTACAATGATTGAATACTGAAAAACAAATTCCTAAAGAATACTATCCTATCCTATCCTGGAATGGAAAAAATCAAATGGAAAAGTCCCCTAACAAATGGACGTCTAAACTTACCTCTAAAAGGTGTAAAAGAAATTCTATGAACAATAGTATCCCTAAAGAAAAAATACTAAGTCTACAAACTAATATTTTTTTCATACTTCTATTTTCTTTTCTTTCTCAATATTATTTTCTCTTTATTTTTCAACATTCTTTCACATATTTTTTCTTTTCTTCCTTTTCAAAATATTTCTTTTTCCTCAATATTTTCTTTTACTCTTTTCTTTTTCTCTTTTTCAAATATTCTTTTCCTTCTCTTTTTCTCATTTTTTCCATCTAACAAACAAGAAAATATTACAAAAGAAAAAACAAAAAAGAAAATAAGAAAGGGGAAGGGGTACAGCAGTACAAGGGGGTACAGCAAAAATAATGCTGAAAAGAAATTGGGCCCAGCCCATAAGCAATTCAAAAAATAATAAAGAAAAAAACAAGGAAAAAGGGGGGCGAATTGAGGAAACGGAGGGTGCATGTTGGGCTAAACCCATATTCCTTCAGCAAGCAAAACGGAGGGTATACGTCCAAAACGGGGGGGTGTGACAAAAGAAACATTGGGCTTTGAGGCCCAATTCACCCGGTCCACTCCCTTCCCCTCAGAAACCCTAGTTACACTTCTCCACTCCCAATCACTGTTCACGCCGTTTCCACGAACCCTCTCTCTCGCTTCTTCTCCGCCTCAAACTTTCGGTCTCACTCTCCTTCAACCCTCAATCTTTATTCCGTTTCAACCTCTCTTCCTTCAAGTACCAACTAAAGACAAAAACTGGAGTTATGGTGGATCTATGGCCGTTAATGGAGGATGGAAGATCCATTGTGATGAAGCTTTCTGGAGTCGTCCTGAAGAACTGATGATGTTGAAGGTCCGCATTCTTGACAAGGCGATGAAGAACCATGACAGAAATCTGGAAAACTCAACGAACATCCTTACGAAGATTGCTGAGGATTTCGGTTGATGAACGTGCGAGATGAAAATCGGTGGTGTTGCGTGGGCGTGTTCTTGATCTGGAAACTCATTGAAGGATCTTGAATGTTTTCTGGAGATTTGCTGAAGATTGACAAATTGTTGATGGAAACCTGAAGAAATCTCGTAACCTGACGAACTAGGCGATGAAAATGAAACGATCTGGACATCATGAAGGTTCTTGAAGTGGATAACAATTCTTGATGACGAACTGTGGTGAGATCTTGATGAAGATCTTAAGAATCTTGTTGGATCTTGGATGCATTTGGAGATTTGATGAAGTTCCAGAAAAAGAAGCGCCTCAGATGAAGATCTTCAAAGATCTTCGCAGATCTTGAAGTTGTTGGGGGCTGATGAAGATCTACGAACACCTGGAAACATCTAGAAGTGCGAATCTGGAGATGATGCTTAGCATTCATGGCTTTTAGGGACGATCTCGATCGGAGGAGATGAAGACTTTTGGGGATCTGGAAACTTAAAACCTTGGCGAAGAACATCACAATGATGAAGATCCGCTGATGCATGTTCGTCGTGGTTCGATGACTGTTTGAAGAATCTGATGAACTTCAGATGAAGGATTCTAGACAAAACGATTATGGATGATGAGGGTTGGCCGATTTCTGGAAAATGGTTCTTGGTGAGATGATGAAGATAGACGGTTGAGGACGAATTTCTGGCAACTTTGATGAACGAGGTGGCTGAGGAAGATGAATATTGAGGGTTTTCTGGGCATTTGCAGTTTTCCGGCGGGAGTTACGGCGGCCGGAGTTGGTTGGTGGTGGCCGGCGAGGTTGGGGGACGGTGGTTGCATGGCCGCCGGCCATGCAACCGGCGAAGATCTGGCGAGGTTTGGGTGAGGACAGGTGTCACGGGGAAAGCGTGCATGAAGCACACGTGGATGGGAGGCTGAGATAGTGGAAAAAACGTGGCAGCTTCTGGGGTGAAGTGGAAAATGTGGTGGGGTCTTGTGGGTGCAGAACGTGGCCTCTCCCAGTGAATTACACGTGGGACTCTGACTTTATAGTGCTGGCACTTTGGACCTGGATAAAGAAGACTGGGCCTCCAATCTTTCTGGCCCAACGAAAAAAAGACATAAAGGACTGAAAAAAAGGACTAATTGGACTACCAAATGCTGAAACAGATTAGTGTACTAATGGACAATTAAGTGAACTGAATTAACGTGGATTAAATGGATAATGACTAATTGAATTAAAGCTAATGACCTGATTAATTTTGATTAAATGGATTAATATGGAAACTAAAGAATGATGTGATTAATGAATCTGATGGACCTAATAAAATCCTAATCAAAATTAAAACAACCAATTAATATTCTAAACCTTATTAACACCTATATTAATCTGAAATCCTATGAAAAATAAAAGGAAATTAAGCCCTATTTTATATCTAGATTAAAACCTAATATTCTAAAATCTATTAATTTTCTATTAAGAAAATCTATTTAATAATAAAAGAAACTATTTAATTCTATTAAAATAAAAACCTATATTCTATAAAACTATATTCTATTAAAAGACTATTAAAATATATAAAATGCTAAAAAATGATTTAAAGCTATTAAAACTATTAAAAAAAAAACTATTAATATTCTATATTATTCTAAAATGATTAAAAAACTATTAAAAATATAAAGAAAATCTATTTAAATTCTAAAAACTCTATAAAGCCTATTTAAAATCTACGAGCAGCTATTAAATTCTAAAAAATGCAGACAAAGGCAAATAACCAAAAATAAAAGAGAGCGCGAGACCAGATCGAAGCAAAACAATCACCAGATACCAAAAAATCACTGCATAAGCTAAAAACACCCAGGAAGCGCGCGACTTCCCAAAATAACCTCCGATTACCCGAATCGGTCTGAGATACCTAAGATGCGACAGCAGGGCTGTAATCCCGATAAAATCACCATGATTGAAGAAATGCACTATATGTAGTATGTAAATGCGGATGCGAAATGCGTCGAAACATCGAGCCAGATACGGGACCCGGTTGGTCAAATCTTAGGGTGCAATACTTGGAAAATTGGAAATGCGTTTTGGAGAATCAAGAGGATGCAGCAAGAACTAAGCATCAAGAATTGTCCACCATTACTCCTTGAAGGATTCTGCATAGTTTGAGAGAGAATTGAAGCACATAACCACTACAATCCGAGCTTCAAGGTTGGTTCTAAGTTCTTGAGATATCTCTTTAATTATGCACTTTTAATCCATTAAAAGCATGTGGTTAGGTTCCCCTTAACATGTAGATGAATTCTGGTTAGTTAATTTCATGGTTAGAGACAAGTTAGGGTTCCTTCCATTTTCGGTTGAGATATGGTTTTGGCGAATCACGTGTTTTCAGTGTAAACTAATGGCATGGTTAGATTCCTGAGAAAATTCTAATCAATTTTCATTAAGACATTGTGACCAATGGTTGAGTATAGAAGGATCTAGGGTTGCACAGGGGTGGTCGGAAAAGCCACCGGCGATTTGGGTTGGCGTACGCGAGTTGCAGGTTTGAAACGAGGAAGATACAATCCTCACCCTTCGTTAGCGTGGAGAATTTGACTTGGTCTGTGGATCCCAGGGCTCACATTGAGCCACGCGTCCCTAGCCTTAAACGCATCATTTTGATTATTGACCTGAGAAGCTTCGCTGCATAGACCATGGGTGAGCTAGTTCGAACCTTGGTGTGTGACATTTCTGATTTTGCGAGTTGAAGACTGAAGCGTTGGGCTTGGATTACATTTGATGCTGACACCCCCCTTTTCAGCCCAGTCTGAATTTGAATTGATTTTTCTTGCTATTTGCCACACACGCCTATTAATTTCCATTGATTTTTTTTGTTTTTTTTTATTTTTATACATGGTTATTGATTAAATCATATAAAATTGAAAATTAATCCAATTCATTTTTTGCATTTTACTCATGATTGAGTCTAGTATTTTTTAGAGAAAAAATATTTTCATTTCATGCATTTTCTGATTTTATGGGAATTTTACATTTTAATTGATATTAAAATGGTTAAGCTTGATACCCAATTTTGTGGAATTTTGTGTGATCAATTGGTGATGATTTTGATCCTAATTTTTTGTGTGTGATTAGGTTAGACATGTATGCTCCCATAGCATTTTTATCACATTTTTGTGATGAAAATAGGTGTGCTTTCTAGATTGAGATTTAGGTGCTTCCTTTTAGGGTTTAGGTTTAGTACCTCATAATGTAGAATTTATTTCTAGGTCTAATTTGATGATTTGATCTCTGAAATTAATGTGATAGAGTCATGATTGACCTAGGTTCCCATAGTTATTTTTTTAGGATTTTACAATTGGTTTTAGTATTTTAGTTAGGGCTAACTTTAGTACTAGGTTTTAGATGATTCTAAGGCACTAACTCAACTAGAATAACTTCTTTAGCTCCCTTAGCTTAGGGTTTTGCTTTGTTTGCCTTTGGTTGAGATTGAAGGCAAGTTGAAGACAAGGTGAGGATGCTTGAAGTTGCTTGAAGTTGCTTGGAGCTTGGATTTGCTTGTGCCTGAAGGTGTCTGATGAAGACTTAGGAGGTATGAGACATAGGGAGAGCCTTAGAGTTAGAATGATTTCTTTCCCAAATATAGAAAGCATCTTGTGCTTCCATTCCTCCCAATGACTAAAAGTCCTTCTAAGATATTCACATCCCTCCTTTGGAGGGATGAGTGGCTTTATCTGGGAAGTAGAACCTTTAGGGAACCAGTCTCTCCTAATGATGAACCCTTACAGGCTTCCTTTGGTTGTCAATAAGCTGTTTATCATTTCCACTCATTCTGTTAAATCAATTGTCTTCTGGTTTGGGTATCTTGAAGATGTTGGACTTGAGGTTGAAGATGAGAACTTCATTGAATAGTGTGGAAGAGGATGATTCCTTGAGCATTGCCATTGCAGCTGAAGCTTGAAGAACAAGAAGAACAAGTTGATACTTGAAGACCCAGTGGGGATTGAATGAAGAGCCGAGGCTTGAAAAATAATTGAAGGATGAAGTTGACACTTCTATGTGATTGAAGATTACTCTGAGAAGCTGAAGCTTGTAGGAGAAGAAGACCAAGTTGATACTGGTAAAGCAAAGAGAGCTGAAGCTTGAGAGAACAAGTTGATACTTGTGAAGAGGATTCAATTGAGAGTGAGTGTAGAGCTGAGGCTTGAGGAATAAAGGATGAGTTGATACTTACACTGATGCATGGAGAGCCTGAAGGAATCAAGTTGATACTTGTAGTTAGGAGTGAAGCCTGAAGGTGGAATTGACTGAGGAGCTGAAGCTTGGAGAAGAGAGAATAAGGTGACACTTATGTTTGATGGGTTGAAACCTTGGAGGAGCAAGTTGATACTTGTCAAGAAAGATGATAGCCTTGAAGGGTGGTTGAAGTCTGAAGACTGGATTGCTGTTAGAAGAGCTGAAGCTTGGAATTGAAAGTGGGGTTGATCTGCTTTCTTCCTTGTCTGTTTTTTTCTGTATTGATGTGCCTTGCTTGACTTGCTTGATGCATTAGAATAAGTCCATATTTAGGCTGATTTTAAGCTAGAAGCATGATTGCACTCGAGGTTGAGTTGCTCCCTCTGCTTGTATTGTTATTGTATGGCTTTGCTTGCGGGTATTCGGTAGAGCCCATCTCCCTTGCCCATGTGGTTTGTGTTGCTTAATAGCACTTTATGTTTTACTTTTCTGTATGATTGCAGTTATTCATATCTGGCTTGAGGTTGAGATGAGCTTGTGGAGGCTGCTGCCCCACACACATTTCCTCCCTCACTTGCATTGCATGCATTTTACAGTCGTTTACTGTTTACTATTTAAGCTGATGCTTTATCTGTTTCTGTTTATCATTGACATGATCCGCTAGGAATCTCACTTCCTTTGATAAGGAAGGGATGATTAGAACTTTAGGTTGAAACCTATGCATGATAACTTCTATGAGTTCCCTGTTTCAAACCTCAACCATAGGATGAATCCTTGTCATGACAACAGTAGGACTTGATAGTCTCCCTTTAGTTGAGCCTGTTCTCTTCTCATCTCCAAACAGCTTAAGATACAGTAATCATGAATGATTTCTTTCGTACGTTACGAGCCTTAAGCTATATGAGAAAGGATTGTTGGAGAGCTTCTTTTCAACAGTCTGGATGTTTAGTATGGCACCCTTTGGGTGACATGCGACGCATTCACTCTCAGGTTATAGTCTTTAGTGCGATTGAAATTGCAAACACAATAAAAAACACTTCTTCCGTAAAAGACAGAAAACAAACTTCGAACCTTTTTGCCCCGTGGGCCCATAATTCAAAGGAAAGCTTTTCTGAAGAAAAGAGTGTCTTTAACTCCTAGTTCTACCGCAAACAGGCTTTGTCCCTAACTGCTGGAACTGTTGTTTAACCCTACTCGATAAAACAGATGAATCTGAATCCCCATAATCCGTAATAGCCCGAACTACGTAAGCTCTGATCTCTCATATCTGTTGAGAGTACGTAGGCACAATACTGATGTATTGGCGATCCACCTTCCCCGTAACCCGTAGGTCGAACTACGTTGACTCTGATTTCTCATTCTCTGATGAGAATACGTAGGCATAAAGCGCGACGCTTTGCCGAGTCATTTTTCTTTTCTGTTTAAGCCAGCCTTGATAGGTAGATAGATAAACCAACTCCTCAAGTAAACACAACAAGCGTGGATCCTGCCGAGTACGACGGACGTGAGGGGTGCTAATACCTTCCCCTTGCGTAACCGACTCCCAAACCCAGACAACGGTTGCGATGACCTTGTCTTATACCTTTTTCGTCAGGTTTTTCCGATCGTTTCCTTTCCCGCTCTAAGGGATAAATAATGAAAGGTGGTGACTCTTATGTTTTGTCGGCACCTTATTTTCGCGGAAGCGACACCCGGGGCATGGTGGTTTTATTGTCAGGGCCTCGTTTGAGTATGTACATGCATTTTACCAATAAATCAAAAGGCGTTTTTCTTCGTATTCAAATATTGTGATCTCTGTTATTCCTGTTTTATATTTGTTTTGAAAAACAATAAAATGGCAATGGGGTTTGTGCTAACCTGCATATCCTTGTCTTAAGCTTAACCCTTGTTATTGCAGGATCCACATAGCAGATGACATCGACTCTGGACCTTCTACGACTCACTTCGACTTCGATTGCCCGATCTATCAAGCCGAAGAAGAGATTGATGAAGACGAAGACCTTCCCAAAGAGTTGGCCCGCTTGTTGAAACAAGAAGAGAAAGTTATTCTGCCTCACGAAGAAGAGATTGAGATCGTGAATCTGGGTTCTGAAGAACTTGTCAGGAACGTCAGGATAGGGGCTGCATTGCTGAGTGATGTCAAGCAGAGATTGGTCGAGATGCTAAGAGAGTATAGTGACGTCTTTGCTTGGTCATACGAAGATATGCCTGGACTTGATACTGACGTCGTGGTCCACCACTTGCCGCAACGAGAAGATTGTCCTCCCGTTAAGCAGAAGCTTAGGAGGACGCGACCAGATATGGCCGTTAAGATCAAAGAAGAAGTGCAAAAGTAGCTTGATGCTGGCTTCTTAGCGGTCACTACTTACCCTCCGTGGGTTGTAACACCCCACTTCCCAAATTAAATAAAATATAAACATTATAAATAAACATCAGAGTTTTCCCCAAAATAGTGGGATATCACATCACCAAATTTTTATAAAAATACTTTATTAATTATTCTAAAAAATAATACAGCGGAAAACATTATTCCAACATTCTCGGCCATCCGCCAAATTTCGTAAAATCTTTATTATTATAATTCACAAAAAAAAAGTGATACGTCACAGGATTACAACAAGTTTGACATAAAACAATTAAAACACCCATATCCCGTGTTACGTATCAGAGCATCCTAGACTCGACTGGCACACCACCATCCAAGCTATCTAAGTACCTGGATTATCTGTACTTCCGGAGAAGCACAGACACAACAACAACCAAGGGGTGAGAAAACATGATCAAAAATATATTGGTAATGTAATACATATAAACAAGGTAGTAAAACACACCAACACACCAATATTCACCCCAACAACTCCATATAACGAACCTACTGTTCAAATTACAATATAACATATTATAATGCAAATATGCAACTCAACACCATGCATGCGGTACCGACTCATTGGTTCATTCAATCGAACCTGGATAGATCACTTACGCTCCTCCTGAGACATGATCTATCCCCCACTATTCTCCACCAAGGAGTACGGATGAATCACTTACGCTCCTCCTGAGACATGATTCATCCCACCAAAACACCATGATATGCACACACCAATGCATAACTATCATATTTAGGCACACTAAGTGCACACGATCCTCCTGATCATATCATCATACATCAATGCATATATGTGTAGATATATTACACCAACACCATATAAATCAATCAGATAGTAAATAAATTCATACTATAACACCATATATAACCACATCCCAACACCCGAGAACACACGATCCTACTGATCACTACATACATATACGTTAACCAATTGTTCACCAACAATATCAAGGAAAACGAGTACCATCACCAAGTAAACAAGTTCATACTTTATCACCAAGATATAAACACGTCCCACCACTCGGGAATACACGATCCTACTGATCACTACACCATGCTCCGCATGATTCATACACCAACTAATTATCCATTTAAATAATTAGTAACGGAAATCACATACTATCACCGAGTACTCACTCTATAACACTCAATCATCTCCCCTATAATCAACAAAGTCCAAGGGCACTACACTCTTAGCGCACACAGTATAACAGCATAGAAAAACCCCATTCTGCTACGCTCGCTACACCCTCACTAGGCGAGCTCCCAGCAAATGCTTGCTACCTGTTCGCTTAGCGAACCTCCTCGCGAAGGCAAACAGAACCTACTAGACTCACTCGCTAGGCGAGCACCTAGCGAACGCTCGCTGCCTTCTCGCTAAGCGAAGTGCTAGCGAGTTGCCTGCGACTTCTCAAGTTCTCACAGTTCAGAATTCTCACTCTTCTCTGATTCAAGCCTATTCTATAACATCCACTTCCTATACTATCCGTATTACGACCAATGCATATTAGGCTTATCAATCTTCCTATAATTCTACTCCAGATCAACATTACGGCACACTACCGACACTTTAGAGTTACTCTGAACCTTACTCAAACCAAACCAACACCAACAGTCAATCAACAATGGCAACATCAAACATCCGTACATCATCATATACATATTATTCCAAAGTCATCACTTAAACAATCTATCGACACATCAAAAAGGTCACACAGAACTTCCCTAAAACCGTAAACCCAACCTATACGCCAAATTAACCAAAAACAACAATTCACCAACACTCAACATATTTCAATCCATCAACATCAACATAACTCAACAATCAATAGCATATCAATATAAAACTTCATCAACGATATATTCCTACGGGGTTAAGGAATCCCCACTACCCTATACATGTATATACCATTCCCAATCAAGTTTCTCCCCCCTTACCTTGTTAATCGGTTGATCGATGAAATTCTTCCTGGATTTGGTCTCTTGGCCTCCTCTTTTCTTTCCGTTCTTCGTTCCCTTTTTCCTTCGTTCTTCTCACTTCTCTCGTTCTTTCCTCTTCTCTCTTTCTATCGCTCTTTCTCTCTTCCATCTTTCTATCGTGTTATTTTCTCTAATACTTCCCCCATCCCTTCATATTCTATTTTCCTTTTTATTTCCTATCCCAATAATAATAATAACTAATAAAAATAATATAATAATAATAATAATAATAACTAATAAAAATAACATAATAATAATAATAATAATAATAATAATAATAATAATAATATTATTATTATTATTATCACACCAATTTCCCACGATCTATGGTAATCCCTTTTCTCTCTATTCCAACTTTTCTAATATCTCCTTGCTACCCCTTCATATTTCCTTCCTCACGGTTTCTATCATGACTTTTCATATTTCCATTCTAACTTCCCAATAACCCTTCCACCTCTTATTTTACTTATTTCAACCACTAATATTCCCAATAATAATTCTAATATAATAATTATAATAATCATTATAATAATAATAATAATATAATATAATACTATTATAATATTATAGTAATATTCAACATAATAATAATAATAGTAATACACCCAACAATAATTATAATTATAATAATAATAATACTAATGATAATAATAACAATTATATTAATACTAATAATAAAATAATATGAATAATAATAATCTTAATATTAATAATACTAATATAATATTACTAATATTAATAATACTAATCATAATAATACTATTAATAATAATAATAATAATAATATTATTATTATTATCTCACCAAAATAATAATAATAATAATAGTAATAATATTATTATCTCACCAAAATAATAATAATATTAATAATACTAATAAATATAATAATATATAATAATAATACCCCCACCAATATTACTATTATTCATTATATTATCATATTCACACCAAAAATCATAATAATATAATAACTATATTAATAATAATATTATATTCTCCATATTAATAATATTACTACAAATGTTAATAATAATCATAAATATAATAATAATAATAATATTAATACCACCACCAATATTACTATTATTTCTTATATTATTATAAACTCACCAAATTACCACCAATGATCTCCCATCTCAGGGACACCCACCAAACATCATCAAATACACCCTACCAAAGGGCACATCAACATATAATATTTAAAATAATAATAAAATGACTAAATAATTAAAATGGGTGTTACATGGGTCGCCAACATCGTGCCTGTACCGAAGAAGGACGGTAAGGTGCGAATGTGCGTTGATTATCGGGATTTGAATAGGGCGAGCCCTAAAGATGATTTCCCGCTTCCCCATATTGATGTGTTGGTCGACAATACAGCTCAGTTCTCCGTATTTTCGTTCTTGGATGGCTTCTCCGGCTACAATCAGATCAAGATGGCGCCGGAGGACATGGAGAAAACTACGTTTATTACACCTTGGGGAACATTTTGCTACAAGGTAATGCCTTTCGGTCTGAAGAACGCAGGGGCCACTTACCAACGAGCAATGGTCACTTTGTTTCATGATATGATTCATCATGAGATTGAAGTCTATGTTGATGACATGATTGCGAAGTCCCAAACGGAGGAAGGACACCTGGTCAATTTGCTGAAGCTTTTTGAGAGGCTTAGGAAGTTCAGGTTGAGGCTGAATCCTAACAAGTGTACTTTCGGAGTATGGTCTGGAAAACTACTGGGGTTTATCGTGAGTGAAAGAGGCATTGAGGTTGATCCTGCGAAGATAAAAGTCATACAAGAGATGCCAGCGCCAAAAACAGAAAAAGAAGTTTGTGGTTTCTTGGGCAGAATAAACTACATTGCAAGGTTTATTTCTCAGCTCACGGCCATGTGTGAACCGATGTTCAAACTGTTAAAGAAAGATCAGGCGATTATCTGGAACGAGGATTGCCAGAAGGCATTCGATAAGATAAAACAGTATTTGCAGGAACCTCCAATCTTGATACCCCCAGTGGCCGGAAGGCCCCTAATCATGTACTTGACAGTTCTTGAGAATGGTATGGGGTGTTTTCTCGGTCAGCATGACGAGACGGGCAGAAAGGAGCATGCCATTTACTATTTGAGTAAAAAGTTGACAGATTGTGAATCTAGTTACTCGATGCTGGAGAAAACGTGTCGTGCACTAGCCTGGGCTGCCAAACGTTTACACAGTACATGCTCAATCACACCACCATGCTAATTTCGAAGATGGATCCGATCAAGTACGTCTTCGAGAAGCAAGCGCTTTTGGGCAGGATTGCCAGATGGCAAATGGTGTTGACGGAATATGACATTCAATACGTTTCCCAGAAGGCCATTAAGGGAAGCATATTGTCTGAATACCTGGCCGAACAGCCGATCGAGGATTACCAGCCGATGAAATTTGAATTCCCCGATGAGGATATCATGTTTCTCAAAGCGAAAGATTGCGATGAACCGTTGCCCGACGAGGGTCCAGATAGGAAATCCCAGTGGAAATTGATACTTGACGGGGCGGTTAATTCTTTCTTACGGAAGTGGCATTGGGGCAATCATCACGACTCCCCATGGATCCCACATCCCGTTCACTGCGAGACTGACGTTTCCAATCACCAATAACGAAGCGGAGTATGAAGCATGCATCATGGGTCTAGAAGAAGCAATTGATTTGAGAATCAAGAACCTAGATGTATATGGTGACTCGGCACTTGTGATCAACCAGATTAAAGGGGAGTGGGAGACTCGTCAATCGAATTTGGTGTCGTACATGAACTATGCCAGAAGGTTGTTTCCGTTCTTTGATCGAGTGGAACTCCATCATGTGCCCAGAGAAAGAAGCGAGTTTGCTTATGGAAGAAGTCTATGAAGGCACATTTGGTACGCACGCCGGCGGGCATGCAATGACGAGAAAGATCCTGAGAGCAGGATATTACTGGCTGACGATGGAATCAGATTGCTTTAAATTCACGAAGAGATATCATAAATGCTAGATTTATGCTGATAAGATCCATGTACCGCCATGCCCGTTAAATGTCATGTCCTCCCCATGGCCGTTCTCCATGTGGGGCATCGACATGATAGGCAAGATCGAGCCTACTGCATCTAACGGTCATCGCTTCATTCTAGTAGCTATCGACTACTTCACCAAGTGGGTGGAGGCAGCCTCATATGCTAATGTGACCAAGCAGGTGGTGGCTAAATTCATAAAGAGGGACATCATCTGTCGATACGGAATTCCCGAGCAGATCATTACTGATAATGGTTCGAATCTGAATAACAAGATGATGAAGGAGCTGTGCCAGAGTTTCAAGATTGAACATCACAACTCATCTCCTTATCGGCCGAAGATGAATGGCGCCTTTGAAGCGGCCAATAAGAACATCAAGAAGATTGTGCAGAAGATGGTTGTGACCTACAAAGATTGGCACGAGATGCTGCCATTTGCACTGCACGGTTATCGTACAACGGTACGTACATCAACTGGGGCAACTCCTTTCTCCTTAGTGTACGGTATGGAAGTTGTCCTACCGTTAGAAGTAGAGATCCCTTCTTTGCGAGTTTTGGTTGACGTGAAACTCGACGAGGCAGAATGGATCAAGAACCGACTGAACCAACTCAGCCTAATGGATGAGAAGAGGTTGGCATCGATTGCATATGGTCGTCTATACCAAAGCCGAATGAAGGAAGCTCATGATAAGAAGGTGCGTCCTAGAAGCTTTCAGACGGGTGATCTCGTCCTGAAGAAGATTCTTCCTCCACACTCCGATCACCGGGGCAAGTGGACTCCCAATTACAAAGGTCCGTACGTAGTCAGCAAGGTCTTCTCGGGAGGAGCCTTGTTGTTATCCACAATGGATGGTGAAGATTTTGCCTCCCCGGTGAACGCGGACGCAGTTAAAAAATACTTTGCTTAAAATGACCCGCTGGAAAGAAAAAGAATATCCAGGCAAAAATGGGGCATCCTGGCGAACCATAAAAAAGGAAAAGGTTTGAGCAAAAATTAGGGATATAAAAGAAAAGAATGTACACCTGCAAAGTCGAAAACCCGGAAGGGCGACTTTGGCAAAAAAGGGTATCCCAGTGAATCGAAAACCCGAAAGGGCGATTCAGGCAAAAGTTAGGGATTGGAAAAAGCAAATGACTGCGTTCCACGTGTGAACTGTATTTGTTTAGTGGTTTGGAAGACCTGAGGGCCGTTTATCTGAATCAATCTCTTCTGAAGCTGAAGCGTCGGAGAAGTATCGAAGTCAAGTGGGTTGTAGAGGGATCAACTCATGGTGTTCGTCTACGCCTCATTGCCGACATGTGTATACTGATGTATATTTATGTTTTTATATTCGCGCAGCTTCCTCATTCCAGGAGCTTGCATCTGTTGTAAAACATTTTTACCCATTCAGGGGTTCGTTATCAATAAAATGTATACTATTCAGCAATTATGTTTGTCTGTTTAGCATTTAAATGTTTTGTTCGCGAAAAAGAACGCCGATGTTTTTGATAAAATGCGCATACATAAACCTACTGGCCTAGGCCACTGATTGTTGAAACAATGAATTAATTGGACATTGTCCCAAGATGATAACCTTGATAGGTCCCTTTGAGAAGGGTATCTTGTCTGTTTGTTCGTGTTGTCACAGGTATAGCATACTCCAGGCAGTACGCCGTATGCGTCCCCAAGCAGGATGATTCCTTCTTCTCCAACAAGGTTCGGCAGCACCTCCCCGTGGGGTCTGAACATGAGATCGTAAGCGTTGATATGTGTCTCCCCAGGCAGAGAAGATTCTCTCCCTAATCAGATGTATCCTGAAGGATCACCATCTCCCCAGCTGAGTCCTATACTGAAGTGTGCAGCACTCGATAGTACAGACTGAAGTCTCCAGGAGAATCGAAATCCCCCACAGAGTCGTACTCTCCCCAGCAAGCAGGATGATTCCTTCTTCCCCAGCCGAGTTCGCCAATCCCCAAGAGAGTCGAGTCCTTGGAAGCCGTTTGAGCCATGATTGGTTTTCCCCAGTAGAGCACTGAATAGCCGATGTTGTATTTCCTCAGCGGAGTCGGTACCTCCAGAAGGTTTTGCCACGAAGGTCGTGCAGTTTATTTCTGCGATTGACATCGTTTTCCTCAGCAGTTGTAGTTTGAAAACCCAATTGAGCGGGTTCAAGTTCTCGTAGAGCTTTATTCCCCTGCAGCGGTCGACTGAAGTTCGTTTCCCCAGGCGGAATCCAATTGAGATTGGTGCAACTTTTTCTCCTTGACAGGAGGATTCTCCCTTCAGCATTTATTTTGCTGATGGGGTCGTAGCATCTTGCATGATTGCATAACATTTACCTTAAACGCGTAGCATTTCCACCGTGTGGAGCATTGCGCCATTGTCAAACATATGCATATGAAACATGAGCTAGGTCGTTACCTTTCTTATTTTGCAGGTGTTCCCCGACAGGGTGTCTGCTCAGGATGATTCCTGAAGTCTCAGAAGAGTGGTGTGATTCTTGAATTCCCCCCCCCCCCCCAGCAAAGTCGTTTTCCCAGGATAATTCTTGAATTCCCCAGCGAAGGTGTTGGTTTAAGATGATTCTTAAAAATCCCCGGTGAAGTCGCCAGAGAGGGTTACTCCAGTTGATGCTTAGAGTCCCCAGCAGAGTATTTGCTCAGGATGATTCCTAAAATCTCCAGCAGAGGTATTGGTTCAGGATGATTCTTGAAGTCTCCCACGGAGTTATTGGTCCAAGATGATTCTTGAAGTCCACAACAGGGTTGATTTACCCAGAATGATTTCTGGATCCCCGAAGCAGAGTTACTTGATAGTTCCCCAGAAGTCCCCAGCGGAGATGCGTCATCCCCAGCAGGTTTCTGAGCAGCGAAGTTGAAACTTCCCCTGAAGACTTGATGATTCAAGTCCAACCGTATTAAAGAAGCAGTTATCTCAGCTGATGCGGAGTGCCTGATGGCGGAAGTTTGGATATCCCCAATTGGTTCATGATCGACTGAGAATTTTATTCCCGACTTAGTGATGAAGTCCGGCTAATGCCCGAAAATTTCTTTGAGTGCCCGATGGCATGGTTAACGTGATTGTTGACCTGATGAGTCCCGAGGAGTCTTGATGCCTGACGGCATGATCGACCCTCTATCACCGGTTACCGTGTGACCAATTCCCCAGCTAGTTGCCGTGCAGCTAATATTTCAGTTTTCGAATATTTGTTCCCATCAGAGTATCGTGTACTTGTGCAGTTGGCAAATTTCCGGGTTTGTTGGTATTCAACCGTCTTTCACCTTGATTGTTTGAGAGCCGTTCGCTTCTCACCCAGTCAGGTCCAAGCCATTTGAATAGTGGCAGCTGTTGCACCCCAAAATTTGCTCAACTTTTCTTTACCTAGCTTATGTTTCATTTCATTCACATTAGCATTATCATTTGCATTTCAGTGACATGTATGCAGGAGATCAAGAGGTATGATTACCAATCAAGATCTACACAAGACTATGAAGCTAGCTAATAAGGTTATTCAAGTGTTCAAGGGTTGATATCCTTGTCATAGAGAGTGATTGAAGCCAAGAGGGTGTGTCTCCTAACTTGAGAGTTGTGGGAAGTCATCAGATGATTCTGAAGCCATGAGGATGGACTTGAGGTCTTGAGAGAGCTCATGAGAAGTTTTGAAGATCACTTTGAGGCCTAGACAGGTCATTTTGCAAGATTAAGAAGCCTCAGCCATGATTGGTGCAACTAGGGTTTGACTGGGTCGACCCTAAGTCAACTGAGGATTTGAAAGAGGTTGAGACCTAATCCAAGAGCAATGTGATCATGGATTGATACATTGAGATTTTATAAGGATGATTCCAAGGTCAACTCATCATGATTGAGGAGTTTGAGAAGTTTCAAGCTAGGGTTTCTATGGCTTGACAATGTAAAATCCCCTAGTTTGACCCCTATCTTCAAGGCAGTTTAGCTCAAGATGTGTTTGTCATCTCATCATGCCCCCAACATGAATGTTGTAGAGCATGCTCTTAGCTTTAATTTGAGTGCTAGAAGTCCTTGATAGGATTTGTAGAACTCAAGTTATGACTTTGACAAGTTACAGGTCATCTGAGGTATGTGAATTTGGGAGCTTGAAAGTTGTCCAAATTGCATCAAACTTTTGCCCTAGAAGGATGATTCCTATGAACTTTTGGTCAACATGAATGTTGTTCCTTATCCTCTTAGCTTTATAGATAGTACTAGAAGTCCTTGATAGGATTTGTAGAACTCAAGTTAGGGCTTTGACAAGTCAAGGGCATTTTGGTCATTTGGAGATTATAGGTCATTTCAAGCATAAGGCCATAACTCCTATTTCCAAGCTTCAAATGGGAAAATGTTCAACATCAAACTTGTTCAAAATGATGTTTTATGGCTATTCAAGAGGTCATGAGAGGTTGGAATTGCTTGTATCTCAAAGTCACCAAAATGACCTAAAATAAGGGTATAAGTTAAATGAACCAAAGTTGGAAATTGATATTTTTGATATACATGTCCAAACTAAGGCATGTAATAGGTCATTTTGATTCTAAAAAACATTCTAAGAACATTGGTTTAGCCATATTTTTGAATTGAAGTTTAATTTGTGGACTTGCTTTGAAAAGTAGTTACTTACATCTTAAGTAACACTTGCCAAACCTAAATTCAAGTAATAATCAAGGTCCCTTGCAAGCCAAACACTTCCAAAATGTCACTAGGGGAGAAATTGGAAGAGAATGGGAGTGATTTCAAGCTGTTAGCAGAATGGAGCATACCATGGCATGTAAGTGAACTTCTCATGTCATGAGAGATTGAATTCCTCATTAGAAGGATCTAGAGGTTTCTAGATCATCCACACATGTTCTATATATGATAATGAGGTGATCCAATGCCAAGGTTGGTGATGATTGAAGGAGAGAGCAGAGATTGAGTTTGGAAAATTCTTGCTTGCAACTGAATTCGGTTACATCATTTCACTCACTTTCCAGCCATTTTCTTGATTGCAATCTCTTCCATGGATGCTAGGGAATGATTCCAGATCATAATCAAGGGAAATTCGTGGCTGATTGGTGTTCTTGACCTCAGTTTTTTCCACCTGCAACTCAGAGTTGGTTCCAAGAATTGAAGTCATTTCAATCAATTTTATTGCATACAGAAGCTTGGAAGTGATTCACTGAAGGAGTCTGGAGCATTAGAAGGCTTGATTTGAAGGCTTGCTACTTCTGTGCACACGAAATTTTCAGGTTGGTAACTTTCCATCTCCAGCTTGATTTAGTTAGAATTAAGAGGAATTAGGATGTTAGATGCATTGTAGAATGGTGTAGGAAGGATTTTAGATCATTAATTTGAGAATTAGTGACCAATTAGGGATGTTACCATTTTCGGTTGAGAGTTGGTTCTTGAGAATCTTGAGGTTTCAGAGAGAATTAATGGTATGATTGAGTTCCTTGTGAGATTTGGGACATGTTTCATTAAGGGATCGTGGCCAATGGTGGACTCTATGGCAAACTAGGGTTATGAGAAGATGACCGGAGAAAGTCACCGGCGGTGGTTTTGGGCGCGCAGGTGACCTGAGTTGCAGAGATTTGAAATGAAGAAGATGACTTGATAGCCATCAGATCAAGGTTGGACTTTGACTAGGAACCTCATCTAACGGCCACGCGTGCTTCTCAGTTTGTGAAGAGTATGAACTTTAATGAAACGATGTGTTTCATTTATTTGCTGATTTGGGCTTAATGCACTAGTTGATATCTGCACCACCTTATGGCCCAATCCATAGAATGAACTGCTTTTGCTTACTATCGGCACCGTGTGTTTGTCATTTTATTTAGATTTTCATTATTTTTTCATTTTTATTCATGGTTCTTGATAAAATCACAAAAAATGGAAAAACAACCCAATTGATCCCATTCTTTTTGAATTAGATTCATGATAGGATCTAGTATTTTTTAGATAAAAAATATTTTTATTTCATGCATTTTCTGATTTTATGGGAATTTTTACATTTTAATTGATATTAAAATAGTCATGTTTGATACTTGATTTTGTGGAATTTGGTGTGATCATTTGATGATGATTTTGATCTTGATTTTTTGTGAGTAGTTAGCATAGATATGCATGCTCCCCATAGATTTTTCTCACATTTTTGTGATGAACATAGGTGGTAGTTTAGGTTGAAACCTTTAGAAGCTCCATTTTTAGGGTTTATGGTTGATACCTTGTAGTTTAGATTTTATTTGTACAACTAGGTGGACGACTCAACCTCTGATTTTTGTAGGGTAGATTCATGATTGAATTAGGGTCCCTTAGGAATTTTTGTAGGAATTTTCAAGGTAGTTTTCTATTTTTGCTTGATTTTAGTTTAGGTGCTAGTTTTAGATGATTCAAATGCACTAATTCAACTAGAGTGACTTCTTTAGTTCCCTTAGATTAGGGTTTTGTCTCTTTTGCCCTTGGTGGATGATGAAAGCAAGTTGAAGATGCATTGGATTGCTTGAAGAGGCTTGGATGTGAAGATCTTCCCTTCTTTTGGTATAATGTTGATTAGGTGTTAAGATTAGGGTTTGTAGGCAGAGCTTCTAGATAGATTCTCTTCCTTCATAAACATGGAAGATGTTGATCACTTCCATTCTTCCCTATGATGTAAGGTCCCCTTGTAAAGGCGTCATCCCTCCTTTGGTAGGATGTGTGGCTCTTTGCAAATTGGTAGAACCTTTGAGGGTCCCTTTCTCTGATGATAGGATGCTTAGTGGTGACCTTTGGTCTTCACTCTGCTACCCATCATCCCAACTTTGCTCTTGATGGATGCATCTCTGTCCCTTGTTAGAGGATAGAGTTCCCTGCTTGAAGAGTTTGAAGGATGGAGTTGATACTTCTTTGTGGTTGGAGATTACTCTGAGGAGCTGAGGCTTGTAGATGAAGAAAGACAAGTAGATACTTGTAAGAAGGAGAGGGATGAAGCCTGAAGACCAAGAAGAACAAGTTGACACTTGTGAAGAAGATCAAATTGAGATGAAGTGAAGAGCTGAGGCTTGAGGAATAGAGGTTGAATTGCTCCCTCTGCTTGTATTTTTACTGTATGGCTTTGCTTGCGGGTATTCGGTAGAGCCCAGCTCCCTTGCCTATGTGGCTTGTGTTTGCTTGATAGCATTTTATTTCCTCTGTATGATTGCAGTTCTCATATTTTGCTTGATAGCATGTTATTACTTCTGTATGACTACAGTTATTCATATCTGGCTTGAGGTTGAGATGAGCTTGTGGAGGCTGATGACCCACACACATTTCCTCCCTCACTTGCATTGCATGCATTTTATAGTCGTTTACTGTTTACTATTTAAGCTGATGCTTTATCTGTTTCTATTTATCATTGACATGATCCCCTAGGAATCTCACTTCCTTTGATAAGGAAGTGATGATTAGAACTTTAGGTTGAAACCTATGCATGATAACTTCTAGGAGTCCCCTATTTCAAACCTCAACCATAGGATGAATCCTTGGCATGACAACATTAGGACTTGATAGTCTCCCCTTAGTTGTCCCTCTCTCTTCTCATCTCAAAACAAATTAAATTACAGTAATAAAGGTTAACTGATGTCGTACGATACGAGCCTTAAGCTATCTGAGAAAGGGTTGTCGGAGAGTTTCTTTTCGACAGCTTGGATGTTTAGTGTTGTACCCTAAATTTTGACCCCTTAGATCCTCATTATCATTTTTAGAAGCATGATCATGAATTATCTAACCCTAAATCAGTGCAAGTTCATTATTGTCAAGTTACAGACGAATCAGGGTTCTCGCACCGACAAATTCAAAACAACCAAGGAATGATCAACCAATGATTTGGGCCAATTCAATCATTGAATGAAATCAAAGATAATATCAAAGTCAAAAGAGAAGTCAATTTGAAGAAATCATTTCAGAATCAAGAACAGTGCAGTCAGGAGGCCCCGATTAGGTTTTTTAACTAGTGAAAAGTCAACTGTGGTTTGACTTTGATGTTGGAAGATGTTTTAATGGTGGGATTAAGGTCCATTAAGTTCATATAGACTATTAAAGACTATTCAAGAAGTGTCAAAGTCTCAGGATGTCCAGAATATCAACAGACGGCTCAATCGGCACCGATCGATCGTACGGTTGACCGATAAGTCAACTCCTCAAATTTTGAGAATTGGAACCCAAGTTGTGAATAAAAGTTGTTCCTTATGTCATAATGGACTTGCATATCAATTTTCATGATCATTGGATCAAGGATGAGAGAGTAATCGAGAAATCGGGAAATTAGGGTTTTGAAAAGGGCTAAACCATAACTCCTTAACCACACATCCAATTGAGTTGGTTCTAGTCTCATTTGAAAGCTCTTGGCAAGTCCTACAAAAGTCCCATACTAGTCCACAACCAGAAAATGCATACTTTTTGAGATAGAAGCAAAAACATTCCTAGAAGGGAAAATAACTTAGAAAATTTCTAAGTTATTTTCACTTTAAAAGCTAAAATCAGCCAACTTCAAGAGGATTTTTCACCTAGTTTCAAATAGAATCAAGACTTCTGTCCAACATGAAAGTTTTAGTACTATGTGAGGGCTTTCTAAATTGTACAAGAACTCCTCAAGATGATTTATGAGCAGAAAGATACATGTGTTCAAAGTTGGTGTTTTGTCACTTTAGTCCCACATTGACCAATTTTGCAAAAGCACCTCTCCCACCCAAGTGGGCCAATTCTAACTTGTCAAACTCATACTATCTGATATATTGAACATCTCAAGCAGGTTGAAGCAAAGAAATTGCATGGAGATAGCATAGAATTAAAGATTGGAAGTTCATTGCCTAAGTTGCCATTTTTGACTTTTCCAAGCATGAGGTGGAAAGTGATTCTGCTCCAGCCACTCTACCAAGCATCTAGGCTGCAATTTATCAGTAGAAACATCATTTAAACTTGCCCATTGGGTTAAGGAGACAGCCAAAGATCAGAAAAAGCAAAGCAAGTTGGCAAATGGATGGAAATATCAAGGATAACTTCATTTGTAAGTAAGGTTCTCAAGCAAGCACCTCCTTGCTTTTTGCTATAAATAGGGACCTCATACCCCTCATTCAAGACATCAATTTCATTCTGAAACCCTGCTAAACCAAACTCCCTCATCACATCTCTCTCACTTACATTTTGCAAAATCATTCAAAGTGTCCAAAATAGCCAAAATTCTGCACTTTGCATTTTTGCTACCACATCAAGTTCTACATGTTCCAGCACCCAAATCATCATCCATACACCTTCTAAATAACATATAGAAGGTGTACAAACCATTGAACCACCAAAAATCACAAGAAATCAAAAAGTCAACATTTCACTTGGCTTACTTTGACCAAAGTCCATAAAAAACACCAAACTGATCTCCAAGCATTTTCTTGAGGTTGTGACCACTCATACACCTCACATACCATATACCTCAACTGTCCAAGCCTTCACCTATCATCAGAGACTCATAAATCTCATTTTGGCATCTCAAGTGGCTTGATTCTTAAGCTTCAAGTAAAGCAAAGACTAGGATTCAGCACCTCTGGTTTTCTCAACAGCTTTTGATTGTTTAAACAAGCTTCCCAACAGGTATGTAACATTTAGATTATTGCTTTGCATCATGGTAGCATAAAACTCATGTTGCTCATTTATGGTCTATGCTTTGGTGTATGTTTACCATGTATGTCTCAATGAATGGAAGGACTTCTCATAAGCTTTAGCCTACCTGTCTTGACCTGTTTATCATGATTTATGCTAGCTCAATCCTTTTTGATGCCCTTGGTTCTATTATGTCTTGTAAGTGATAAGGCTTGTAAACTCCCTATAACCAAGACTGTTTTGAAAATCTGTCAACATGGAGAAGTATGGTCTAACTGTTTTGATCTTAAATCTTGCTATGACTGATGTTTATCATTTGTAAAGCATAAATTCTGTTCATGCTTCTGAATCTGTCCAGCCCTGGTGTTGGTTTTTGCATCAAGGGTGTGCCTTGAAATGTTTGTGTTTACAACTCATTAAAATTATGTTGTTGCTTCTGTAAAACCTCTTTAATCACATTTTGCATTTGAAAAATTCTTTAAGTGTTGTTCATAAACTTGCTGTTAAGAGCTAGGTTGAAACATCAAAAGTGCTGCTGAAACAGGTGGTGTGTGTGTTTTTATCATGGTTGCTGTCAAGTACATTCTTCATAATAAGTTTGGTTTAAGTGGATAGTGTTTGACTGTAGGTTTTAATTTATTTTCTATGCTGGAATTGTTTTGATAAACTGCTATATTCTCTAGTTATTCCTCAATAGAACATACTGATGTCATGATTGAAACCAATGCTTCACCAAGATGTGATAAGGGCTGCACCAGTTAGACTAGGATAAGTAAAACCCTAGCCTGTTTGCCCCACTGTTTGGGAAATTCACTTAGAAGACTGAGGTTTGATCTAGATATTTTCCCCCTACCTGCTGTCATGAAACTGAACCCTGGTATTGAAAGTCAATTGGATTGATTGTTTGGTATACCTTTTGCTGTTATCAAGAGAGTTGTTGTTACTGTCAAATGCTGCTAACAGTTTTGTTGTTGCCAAACCTATTGATGCTAGAGTCCCTTGTGGAGAGTGAGTATGAGGATTGCTTAGACATTCTGTTTAAAATTTTCAATTATCTGTTTATGTGCATGCTGGCTTAACAAGTTTGAGGAGCATTTCATAAAACCATGACTGTTTAGGTTGCTTTCATTATTACAGCTTTTGCACATTGTTGATTGATGATGCTGTTATGTGTGATTCTTACTTTTTGATGTATCTGGTAAATTGAACCAAACACTGAATTCATGTTCTTATGGTTTATAATTATTTTCTCAAATGCATTAACATTATGATCATACAATAAGCATACTACTTGAACTTGTAACTTGCTGTCAAGAACTTGGAAAGCAGTTTGAAAACCATTTTCTACATGAGCATTGAAAATCATTTTGTCATGGTTGGAACATGTTTAGATGTACATTTAGAATTTGTCTATGTATTCACTATTGTCACTTTGTGCATAGCACACATATCCACATGTTTTCATAGCATTTCATTAAAATCTTCAAATCACTCACATACCATTTTGTTGCATAAACTGGTTTCTCACTAAAAACACCTTTTGAGCACCTCATGCTAACCATTTAGAGTGTGTGTGCATAATTTCTTGGAATCAAAACAGACTATCATGATCTATGTACCACAAAGTGCATTCTTGCCTTTACATGCTCTCTATGCTACACCAGTTTGAAAATGAATGAAGTTCCTTGAGATCTTTTGATGGCAACAGATTAATATGATCATAGGTAACATGTTTGTGTATTCACTTTGCTGTTTTGAGCATTGCATCAAAAAAAAACTCACTTGTGGACACCAAATTTCATGATACACACAAGTCACTTAACATTGACATTCTTGGCATAACACATGATATGTTTGATTTTCTCATTTCCACATGTTTGTTTGATTATTCTAAGCATGCCTATGTGTGTGGTTTACTGTTTTGCTGTCTTGCATCAAAAGTCACCTATTGACACCAAGATTCAAAATGCACAAAATCACTCAAATGTTGTTTTTTGCACATACTTGTTTTCTCACTAAAACAACACCTCACACACCTCATATTGGTCAATTATAACATGTATGTATGATCATTTCTTTGAAAAACTCACTGTCATGAAAAATCACTTTCAAAATGAAAAATGTCACTTTTTGCACTTAACTTCCACTGGTGGAGGTTAGTGTTATTTTAGGCTTTTTTCAAAAATGTCACTTTTTGCACTTAACTTCCACTGGTGGAGGTTAGTGTTATTTTAGGCTTTTTTGAAAAATGTCACATTTTGTACTTAACTTCCACTGGTGGAAGTTATGTGTTAAATTTGCCTTTTTTTCAAAATGGTCACATACACTTCCATACACTTGCTACTTTTTGCACAAGTTTATTTTTCACTAAAACCACATCACACACACTTCATATCAGTCATTTATAAGATGTTAGAATGATCACTTTGTCATAAAACCCTTTACATCAAAATCTCATTCTTCAAATGCTCATTTTTTCCACAAAGTGACATATCATACATCATCTTTGCATCAACTTTGTTTTGGATTGAAACACTTGATCCAACAGTTCATATCTATCATTTATAGAGTGTTTGCATAGCTACTTGAATCTAAAACTGTTTGGAACAAGAATCACACATTGAAATGCATGCTCACACACAAGAAAGGCACTTTGAACACCAAAACTTTATACTGTCATTACAGCCCCTGGTTTTTCATGTGAACTCAGTTCTTAACTCATTTTAGAGGTGTGTGTAAGGTTAGAATGATCAATACTTATCTGAAACAGAAATACCAACTTTCATGCATAATTTATGTTATCTTTGCATTTTGTATGTGACATTTCAATACAGTTCAGTTTCAGCTCCAAGAAGGATTTAAACTCACTCATTACCCTTTACCCATGATCTATGTATGGCTGTTACAATTTGAATTTGAGTGTGTGAGGCTACTCATGAGAAAAATGCAATTTTTGAGCCTAAAAGAAGGTACTATCGGGTTTTGCAGTAGAAATTGAATTTCAAAAAAACAACACCACCATCCTCTTCCTCATTCAATTCTACCCAATTTCCATATAAAATTTGCCTCGATCCGATAAGCGGTTAGTGAGATACGGTATAAATCGTATTTGGTTTTGATTATGTGTTTTCCCAGCCATGGAACCAAGCAAGCTTTATATATTTATTGATGCACATTTGTTATTGGATGTATGGCCGCCCCAGCCGTAGAAACTTGCGTGCGTATTGTTCTTGGCATGGGTTCGATCCTTGGTGATAACCCTTGTTGCCACTTTTTGTCATTTTTCACATGAAACTTCAAAAAATCATAACTCCCTCATTTTTTATCGTTTTGCGCCCGTTCTTTTTTCATTGTGTTTGTTTTTATATGTACTTTCATACCATGTAATTATTTCCCATGTTTTATTATTTTTTCACCATGTTTTATTATGCGCGATCCGCGCGTTGACAGTACTAACCCTAATCGGTTGCAGATGAAAGTTAAAAGGGTTTCACTTATTTTCTTTGTGGAAATTTGATTGTTATCATACCTATACATGTTTGTCAACATGTTAGAAATTTTACCTTGAATTATTATCATGTTTACCTCATCTGTTTGTTAACTATACTCCAGGTGCGAACTGTCGTCACGGTTCTCATACTGAATCAGCTGCTTTGATTGTTATCATTGCTTTTTCATATTTAATCTTTTTCATTGGTTGTTACCATGAATGCTTTTGTATGTTGTTTTTATTTTTATCCCCAAGTGATGAAGCTTGTTAGCTTTCGTCCAGTTGCCGACAATACTGTCCCTCCAAAGGAAGGTCTGTCCACTTGACTGTCAATGTCTTGGACCAAAAATATATGTTTTCCCTTTGACTTGGTTAAGTCATTTTAACCCTAATTAAGAAACCTCTAGACCTTGCTTGAAGTCTAAGAAACCCACCCATACTAGGAGTGTTCTTCAACTAGAACCCTAGGAAAAAGTTCGTCAACTCTGTGTAAGAATCATCGTCATGATTTCTTACTTCCCCTTTTAATTTAGACTAGGGAGTTTTGTCAAACTCCACACAAACATTGTCATGTTTGCTCCCCCCTTTTGAACCTTAATCATCATCAAGTGTTTTTTCCCCTTGTGAGGTGAACTACGATTACTCTGATTCTATCCTAGTCAGGATACGTAGGCAGAAGGTGTGACGCCTTTGCGAGCAAACTTAGAAAACCACTTAGGCCTTTTATTTGTTTTATTCCCAATCCTTAAACCATTAGTGCACAATTCACAAACTTTAACAATTAATTAAACAAAAGGTTCCTGTAGAGTACTACAGATATTTAGGGTGCTAATACCTTCCCTAGATATAACCAACCCCCGAATCCCCGAATCTCTTAAGCGTTGTCGTTACTTCGCGCAAAAGGTTCTTTCTTTCTTTAGACCTATCCTTTGGATAAATTAAAGTTCGGTTGTAAAAAGAAATAAGGTTCAAGTTAATTAATAGCTTGATATCAAATTTTCACCGCAACAGAAATGGCGACTTCATTGGGGACGCTGCTTTTGCTTTTATTTTGAGGGTTCAACCTATTTTGTTTAACTAATTGCTATCTGTGAATACTTGTATATATTTGTGCTCTGTTGGTTTGGGAAACTTGAAATGGTGAGACAGCACTACCCCCGTGCTCAAGCGTACTTATGATAGGAAGGTGATATATTCAAGAAGGCTTATAGGGAGTAGATTCCCGACCAAGCTGACTTGAGAAAATCACCGCTCAGTGGAGGCCCTTTTGAGAGTTAGTATTGTTGATCGAGTATTCGTGAAAACAATGCTACTTTCTACTTAGGTGCCCATGACACTGAGGACCTTTAGATACCTTTTCCCCCACTATGGCTTTATTAGGATGTAGTGCGATGACTATAAGGAAGTAATTCCAAAGTAGTTGATACGCGATACTACACTTGGACGAGACTCTCTTGAGAATATTATCGACCACCAAGTATTTGGGAAATTGGTAATATCCGAAAGATGGGTCGAAGACTCCGGGAACTCTCTTAGAACCTTGTTCTACAGCGGAAAAAAAAGCCCTAATACACACCTTTTGGGATGGGTAGACCTCGACTCCTCTTTCATTATCCAAACCCAAAACCTTGTCTGTTTGCTTATGTGAATTTGTGAATATGTGATTACCTGTGTTTGTGCATTCATGCATCCGTAAACATCATGTCATAAAAGTTTTATGGAACTCAGAGTCTCTCATTTATAAAATATCAGGAACATGATGGACAATGGAAAAAAGAAAACTATAAAGTACACTTACAAAAGCCCTAATGTGGATGAGATTGAAAGGTTGAGCACTCTGATCACAGATGTAGAAGGGTTCAAAAGCAGGTACGGGAATTTGTTGTCTCTACTGAAAACGAGGAAGAGAATGGATTTGGGACTCCTTTCCACATTACTCCAGTTCTATGACCCACTTTATCACTGCTTCACATTCCCGGACTATCAGTTAGTGCCAACACTTGAAGAGTATTCCTGTCTGATTGGGTTACCCATCCTTGATGCATCTCCTTTTCCCGTCATGGAGAAAGACCCTAAAGAGGAAGAGATTGCTAAAGCCACCCGTATCGGGTTGGTAGACATTCGGAAGAACATGGTTACTAAAGGAGGGATCTTTGGGCTGACTGCAAAATTCTTGATTGGGAAGGCTCAGTATTATGCCGGTCACTTGAGTATGGATGCTTTTGAGGCTCTTCTAGCGTTGCTTATTTATGGGATCTTTCTGTTTCCGAGCTTTGACAACTTTGTGGATCTCAATGCCGTCAAAATATTCTTAAAGAAGAATCCAGTACCTACTCTACTAGCTGATGCTTACCACTCTGTTCATCTAAGAAATCTTCACAAAGGAGGGATGATCGTCTGTTGTGTTCCGTTGTTGTATAAATGGTTTGTTTCTCATCTACCCAAAGCCCATACTTTTTGGAAAAAAGGATGGTGGTCTGAAAAGATTATGGCTCTTACTCACTCCGATATTGACTGGTACAACCGTAGTTACGACGGAATCAAAATCATTGATAGTTGTGGAAGCTTCGGGAATATACCTCTCCTTGGTACAAATGGGGGAATCAGCTATAACCCTGTGATTGCTCGTCGACAATTTGGTTATCCGCTGAAAGACAAACCCAACAGTGCTCACGTAGAAGGTATTTTCTTCATAGGAGTTTCAGAATTAAAAGATGAAATTCTCAAAGCATGGAGGCATATACACAGGAAAGGAAAAGAGGATTTGGGACGACCTAACTGCATCTCTTTTGAACCTTATCTCCAATGGGTCCGAAAGAGGGCCATTCAGTTGGAAATTCCTTATCCTCCACAAAAGCCTATGGTCTTAATAGAAGAACAACCGTTGATGTTCATGTCTGAGGAAGAGAAGCTGAAGATTGCTCTGAGGAAGTCACAACAGACTGAGGTATCCTGGAAGTACAAATATCAGGTTGCTATGGAAGAGAACGAGGAACTCCGCAAACAACTTCAATTGAAAGAAGAGGAAGCAGTTGCAAGCAAGAAGAGGAAGGCACAGGAAGATGCATTTTATTCCAACCATCAATCAACTCCTTGGAAGGCTATGGTAGACAAACTCATCCTTGAGAAAGCACAGGTAGAAGAAGAGCTCAGAAGAATCAAGAAGAGAGAAGACTTTCTTTTAGAGCATATTGAGTTGTAATGTTAGGGCTTTTGTAAGATGTACTAAAATATTTTGTAATACCCTTTTGAAAAATCAATGAAAGGAAAGGATATTTTGGTAAATTTGAGTTCCATAAAACTTTTTCATTTACATTTGCATTCTTTAAATATTTGCAAATAAAGCTTTTATTCCTTTGAATGTTTAAAAAATCTGCATTTTGCATGTATACATTTCATAAGCATCGCATACGCATGTTCCTGAGTCGTGTCTCATTCCTCTGTCTTGTCTTCAGAATCACACTGAGACCTCGCCATCAGTACAACACACGAGCCCAAGCTTGCTTAAGGATGGAAGAACAGAACTTAGATGTAGACAGAATCGACAATGAACTCGGAGAGCTCCGAGGAGGCATGGGACAGATCAGGGAAGCCTTACAAGTCATCCGTGCAATGTTGGACACTCAAGCCACCGTTGTCTCTGAAATCACTGCAGAACCAATCCCGACAGCTGTAACCATTGCAAATGTACCGCCTTATGGTTTGTCTCCAGGCTTTGTGCCACCACCGAGAGTCACTCAACAGACAATTCCATTGGGAGGAGAAATTCCACAAGTTATTCCCACCTACACTCCAGCTACAGTTCAGGTTCAAGCGCGCCCCATCTTTCATAATCCACCACCAGTATACGAAGGACCCGAAGGGTATGAAGAGGAGAATGAATCACATGAGAAGTTAAAGGAAAGTGTTGAAACTATAAGGAGAAAGATCCGAGCGATGGAAGGAAACGATACCTTTGGCACTGACGCCAGAGAGATGTGTTTGGTATCTGGACTAGTAATACCGCCAAAGTTCAAAATCCCAAATTTCGATCAGTACTCAGGAGCTACTTGTCCACGAACTCACTTAATCATGTACTATAGAAGAATGGCAGCACACGTCGAAGACGACAAGTTAATGATCCATTGCTTCCAAGACAGTCTGAAAGGAGCTCCCGCAAAATGGTATCTAAGTCTAGATCAGTCAAGAATCCACAGTTTTCAAGATTTGGTTGATGCATTCATGAAACATTACAAATATAATATGGATATGGTGCCTGACCGAAGGCAGTTGTTGAACATGTCCCAGAAAAGCACAGAGTCATTCAAACAATACGCTCAGCGGTAGAGAGAAACAGCATCCCAGGTAGAACCACCCCTAAGTGAGAAGGAACTGACAGACTGGTTTATTGACACAGTGAGACCAGAATTCTATGAGAAAATGATCAGCAGTGTGTCTGCAAGTTTTTCAGACATTGTGGCCGTGGGAGTGAGGGTAGAATTGGGAATGAAAAGTGGAAAGGTAGCCAGCAGCTCCAGCAGTTCTAACAACAGCAGTATTAAGAAGGTCAGCAGTGGGTTTCACAAGAAGAAAGAAGGTGAAACAAATGCCGTAATGGGAAGAAGAAATCATACCATGAGACCTCCATATCAGCAATATCAGCCGCCTCAACAAAGTTTCTTCCAGCCAATCCAACCTAACTATGTTCAACAGTTTCATCAACAAAGACCCGTGTACCCGGTACAGTATGCCCCTCAGCAATATGTGGCAACTGTAACCCCAACATTCAACCATTCCACTTCAAACTATCAACCAGGGCGACCAGCGCCCATGTATCAGCAAAACCAGCAAGGGCATCAGCGAGCGCCCAACGCTCCACCCTTTCAACAAAATCAGCAGCAGAGGGTACCACAGCCTAGGCAACAATACCAGAACCGGAGGCCAACCACAAAACCTCCACTCCCACAAATACCAATGACGTATACTGAGTTATATCCATCTTTGGTCCATCAGGGGTTGATCACGACAAGACCGCTTAATCCGGATACCACATCTCCACATTATAACCCAAATGCCCATTATGCTTTCCATGAAGGTGCTGCCGGCCACGACTTAGAAGGATGCTTTGCCTTAAAACATCTGGTAAGAGAGTTGATGGAGAAGAAAATCCTGTCCTTTGATGATGTCCCACCTAACGTCAAAAGTAACCCACTGCCAAACCATGGAGGGGTCAATGCCATTGAAAAGTCAGATGAAGAGATAATTAATTATGTGTCAAAAATCAGAACGCCATTGAAGACATTGCATGATAAGCTGACAGAAGCAGGGTTGTTGGGAAGTGTTCATAGCAAATGTGAAAAATGTACCGTAGGTTCCAGCAGATGTAATGCGATGCAGGAAGATATACAAAGATTGATAAATGAGGGGATGTTACAAGTATGTGGTAAGGGAAGGAAAGAAGAGGTTTCTGTAATAGAGCCAGTTTTCGACCTGTCCAGGAAAAAAGAGAAAGTTCCAGTGTTTAACAGAGGTGCAAGGCCAGTTTTCAACAGAGCTGCTATTGGTCAGCCACGACCAATCGTAGTTCAAAAACCGAGACCGTTCCATTATGACAATACAAAAGCTGTTCCGTGGAAGTACGATGTGACCATGGTAGACAAGGAAACGAGAAAGGTTGTTCAGAAGGATAATCAGAAAGATGTGACCAACATCGCCGGCACTAGCAAGATGACCCGCAGCGGTCGGATCTATCAGCCGAAAGAATAAGTAGTTATTCCAAAAGAAGTCATTCCTGCTGTGGTAATCAAAGAAAAAAAAGCTCCAAACACAGAAGAAGAAAATGATGAATTTTTGAGGATTATCCGAAGAAGTGATTACAAGGTGATAGATCAGCTTCATCAGACGCCATCAAAAATATCAATCTTGTCACTCTTGATAAATTCTCCAGCTCACAGGGAAGCATTATAGAAAGTATTAAGAAAAGCACATGTAACCAAGGATATTTCACTTGGGCAGTTTGATTCAGTAGTGGCTAACATCACGGCATGCAATACTTTAAGTTTCAGCGATGCCGAATTACCAAAGGAAAAACGTGATCACAATCGTGCACTACACATATCCATCAAATGCTAGGAAGATACTTTGGCACGAGTACTGGTCGACACAGGATCCTCGTTAAACGTGCTACCCGCAAGATCACTGGCTAGACTAGCCTATGCCGGGGCAGAGATGAAACCAACCTCATTAATTGTAAAGGCTTTTGATGGTTCGAGGAGAACGATCATCGGAGAAGTAGAATTACCGATTTTGGTGGGACCCCATGAATTTAACATTGTATTTCAGGTGATGGACATAAATCCAGCTTATAGCTGTCTACTGGGACGTCCCTGGATCCATGAAGCAGGGGCAATAACTTCTACCCTGCACCAAAGAATGAAGTTTTTGGTAAATGATAAGCTAGTAATTGTTCATGGTGAAGAGAAATTAATGGTCAGTAATCTTTCATCGTTCCGGTACATTGAAGCAGAAGAGGACGCGCTAGAGACATCATTCCAAGCACTAGAAATAGCAAACGCAGTGATGATAAAGGAGACGGTGGCAAAAAGTGGTCCAACTTTCGCATCTGCTCAAGGCGCCAAAACTACGCTGGAAGAAGGTACTCCCGCAGGATGGGGAGAAGTCATTGAGGTAAAGCCGAAGATGAACCGCCAGGGGTTGGGTTACAAACCAACTCAAAGTGAAGAACCGAGGCATGACAACAGCCGACCAAAGGCTATGCAAGAAATATTTATCAGTGGCGGTTTTCAAATTAACGCCGTGGAAGGAAATCTTGAAAGTGAAGACATGGGAGCACTAGTGTATCATGACGAAGCTACTCTGAACAACTGGGAGGCTATCGAAATTCCTGTAGTTTTTCCCGAGTTAAAGTAATTTGTTGTTTTCTTTCTTTGTTATTTTAAAATCTCCATAGCCGTGCCCAAGGCTATAGGAATATTTTGTAAGGACCCCATGCTTTCAAAGAAATATCAATGAGAATGGACTATTTTGTTAAAAATCCTCGTGTTGTTTCTTTACCGTCTTTTTTGCTTTTACTTTGAAAGAAAAATGGCAATACAAAAAAAACCAAAACAAAAAACAATTTTCTCTTTCTCTGTGTGTGTTGCATTTGTTGATTGTGTGTTTTAATAAAATAAACCCTTCAAACATGCAGTGATGACCATAACCCCATTGAATCCTGTGACCATGCATCTCCTCCTGACCTTGATTCACCAATTTACCAAGCTGAAGACGAGGATGAGGACTGTGAAATTCCTGATGAACTGGTAAGATTGGCCCAAAAAAAGGATGCAGAGCTTCAACCCCATAAGGAACAGGTAGAAGTTATCAACCTTGGCACAGAAGGAGACAAAAAAGAAGTCAAAATTGGGGCAGCCCTAGGGGCAGAAGTAAAACAGCAGTTAAAGGAACTCTTAAGAGAATATGTAGATGTGTTTGCTTGGTCTTATCAGGATATGCCTGGTTTGGATACAGACATAGTGGTTCACAAGTTACCACTCCGACCTGAATGCCCTTCGGTTAAACAGAAACTCAGAAGAACCAGACCCGACATGGCTCTTAAAATCAGAGATGAGGTAAAAAAACAGATTGATGCAGGCTTCCTTGGAGTGGCCAAATATCCAGAATGGGTAGCCAACATTGTTCCTGTACCAAAGAAAGATGGAAAGGTAAGGATGTGTGTGGATTATCGAGATTTAAACAAAGCCAGTCCAAAGGACGACTTCCCTCTACCGCATATTGATACTTTGGTAGATAATACAGCTCGGTTTGCAGTGTTTTCCTTTATGGACGGTTTCTCTGGTTACAATCAAATCAAAATGGATCCTGACGACATGGAAAAAACAACCTTCATCACTCCATGGGGCACCTATTGTTATAAGGTTATGCCATTCGGTTTAAGAAATGCAGGCGCAACTTATCAAAGAGCTATGGTGGCTTTGTTCCACGACATGATGCACAAAGAAATAGAAGTATATGTGGATGACATGATCGCCAAGTCTCAAAATGAAGAAGACCATCTAGAACATTTGTTGAAGTTATTCAAAAGACTTCGGAAATATCAGTTGAGGTTGAATCCCGCAAAGTGCACTTTCGGAGTCAGATCAGGAAAATTACTCGGTTTCATCGTTAGTCACAAGGGGATTGAAGTGGATCCAGACAAAGTCCGTGCCATTCAAGACATGCCAGCTCCGCAGACCGAAAATCAGGTTAGAAGTTTTCTTGGAAGGTTGAATTACATATCCAGGTTCATTTCCAATATGACCCCCACCTGTGATCCGGTCTTCAAGTTGTTACGAAAGGATCAAACAGTTGTATGGAATTCTGATTGTCAAACAGCGTTCGATAAAATCAAAGGTTATCTCCAAGAACCTCCAATTTTGATACCACCTGTTCCGGGAAAGCCTCTCTTTATGTATTTGACAGTGCTTGAAAACTCAATGGGTTGCGTTCTGGGCCAATAAGACGAATCCGGACGAAAAGAACATGCCATTTATTATCTGAGCAAGAAGTTTACTGATTGTGAAAGCAGATACTCACTCCTAGAAAAGACTTGTTGTGCTTTAGCGTGGGCCGCTAAGCGTTTGAGGCAGTATATGATTTGTCACACCACTTTATTGATCTCGAAAATGGATCCAATAAAGTACATCTTTGAGAAGCCGGCACAAACTGGAAGACTCGCCCGGTGGCATATGCTACTATCAGAATATGATATTCAATATGTGGCTCAGAAATCCATCAAAGGCAGTGTGTTATCAGAATATCTCGCAGATCAACCTGTCGAAGATTATGAACCTCTGAAGTTTGATTTTCCGGACGAAGATATCATGTTAGTAAAAGATTGTGAAGAAACAAGTTCTGACAAAGGTCAACAGACAGATAATTGGTGGAAGATGATGTTCGACGGTTCCTCCAATTATAGCGAACATGGCGTAGGTGCAGTCTTAATGAATCCTGAAGGTAGTTACACCCCGTTTACAGCCAGATTAGACTTTGATTGTACAAACAACATTGCTGAATACGAAGCATGTATCCTTGGTCTCGAAGCAGCCATTGATCTCCAAATCAAAAATCTCGAAGTCAGTGGAGACTCAACTTTAGTTATCTACCAAGTCACGGGTGAATGGGAGACAAGACATGAAAACCTGATCCCTTACAGAGCTTATATCGTTGAAACAATCAAGAATTTTGACGAAATCACCTTTAAACATGTTCCGAGAGCAGAGAATCACATCGCCGACGCCTTAGCCATGCTGGCCTCGATGTGGAAAACTAGAGATGTCAATGATGGCACACTTATCAAAATTGAACGCAAGACAGAGCCTGCTTACTGTCAAATGATTGAAGAAGAAACCGATGGCAAACCCTGGTATCATGATATAAAGAATTATCTGTTGAAACAAGAATATCCCGCAGATGCTACAACACTTAACAAGAAAACACTGAGACGATTAGCATCCAAATTCTTCCTCAGCAATGGTGTACTTTACAAAAGAAATCATGATATGGTCTTACTCAGATGTGTTGACAAAAGAGAAGCGGACTTGTTAATGAAAGATGTTCATGAAGGAATGTTTGGTACTCACGCCAACGGATACGCCATGTCCAAAAAGATCTTGAGAGCAGGTTATTACTGGTTGACCTTGGAAACTGACTGTATTCAATACGCCAGAAAGTGTCACAAGTGCCAGATTTATGCAGACAAAATGCATGTACCTCCAACACTGTTGAATGTACTGTCGTCGCCATGGCCTTTCTCTATGTGGGGGATTGACATGATTGGGGCAATTGAGCCAAAAGCTTCAAATGGACACCGTTTCATTCTGGTTGCCATCGACTATTTCACAAAATGGGTTGAAGTTGTATCTTACACCAATGTTACACGTCAAGTGGTGGCTCGTTTCATTAAAAAGGAGATCATCTGTCGCTACGGTATCCCAAGCAGAATTATAACAGACAACGGCACCAATCTGAACAACAAAGTTATGAAAGAATTATGTGAGGACTTCAAAATCGAACACCACAACTCTTCCCCTTACCGTCCAAGAATGAATGGAGCTGTGGAAGCTGCAAATAAAAACATCAAGAAGATCTTGCAGAAAATGGTTAAAACCTACAAAGATTGGCATGAAATGCTGCCGTTTTCCCTGCACGGATACAGAACCTCCGTCCGCACTTCCACAGGGGCAACCCCCTTTTCTCTGGTATATGGAATGGACGCAGTTCTTCCCATCGAGGTCGAGATACCATCCCTCAGAGTCATCATGGAAACCAAGTTAGAAGAGGCAGAATGGATTAAAGAAAGATTTGATCAGCTGAATCTCATCGATGAAAAGCGCATGTCTGCGATGTGTCACGGCCAGTTGTATAAAAAAAATCAAGAGGGCGTTCGATAAAAAGGTCCGTATCAGAGAGTTCCACGAAGGAGAACTTGTGCTCAAGAAAATCTTACCAGTTCACAAAGACGCAAGAGGGAAGTGGATGCCTAATTATGATGGCCCCTTTATTGTGAAGACAGTATTCTCCGGAGGTTCACTGGTCCTTACTACCATGGACGGAGAACAACTCACACACCCGATAAACTCTGACGCAGTTCGGAAATATTACGCCTAAAAAGTACCCGATAAGCCGGAAAATCCAAAAGAACGGTTTATGCAAAAGTTAGGGTAAAAAAAAAGAAAAAAGAGAAGAAAAGAAAAAAGAGAAAAGAAATCAAAAAGCTCGCTAAGTTGAAAACCCGAAAGGGCGGCTTAGGCAAAAATGAGCGTCCCGGTGGATTGAAAACCCGAAAGGGCGATCCAGGCAAAAATTAGGGACAAAGGCGTTTCGCTGCGTCAGACAAAGCCATCAACACTGCAGACTCAACAAAGATTCATCTCAACAGCTCTCGTCAGAAGCAAGGATCTTGGAGAATTCTAGTCTTTAGGGATAGTTAGGTCACAGGATTCAGTGTAACCTTATCCACTTTTGCCATTTTACTTGTAAAAATTTCCATGGAATATTGTCATTGGCAAGATTTCATCCTTTAAATAAAATCAGCCTTTTGAGCCTCTCTTTCTTGTGCAAATTATCAGTTCCTTATTTTCTTTGTTATGCAAAATACCGTTCGTAGTCAACGATTGTTTTTGAAAGCATTAAAGTCCAAATTTTTGAAAAAAAAAATAACTTGGAAAGATTTTACAAAATGTTTTAACTTGTGGAAAGACTCGAGGAAAATCATACTTCCCCGAAATTTCAGGGTAGCAGGAGTCTTGATACACAGTCAGAATTTACATCCCCCAATGAAATGCTAGCAAGTTGGGCAACGAAGGGTCCTTTGGCCATGTATGGTTATCAAAGATTGAAGATTATCCCTCAGGATTTCTTATGATGATATGAAGGTTCTTTCCCCAGCAAAGTATTTCTGGACATCTGTTTGAATTCACCTCAGCAAAATCTACCTACAGGCTTTATTCCCCAGTAGGTCTTCGGGTTTATTTCCCAAGTCTACGTACACCCATCATCATGGGATCAGTGTGATTCGTTTGTTCCCCGAGTCGGTGACATCTATCAATCCCCGCGAAGTCTAAGTTATTACTCACTTCATTTCCAAGTATAAGTCCAGTCGTAACCGGCATTTTGTTCAAACCAATTGTTGTTGATATTCATTTGGTCGTCACCATCCATGTCCTTTTAAAGCCCAGTCGTCACTGGCATTGTCTAAATCCAATCGTCATTGGTGTCTCGTTAGTTGTCACTAACAAATCCACATATAAGTCCAGTCGTCACTGGCACTAAATAAAAGTCCAATTGTCATTGGCGCCTCTTGGTTTGGTTGTTACCAACCTTTCCCCGGGGAATCCAGTCGTCACTGGTATTGTTCCAATTATTATTGGTATCTTGTTAGTTGTTGCTAACTCTCCCCATGAAGTCCAGTCGTCACTGGCACTGCCTAAATCCAATCGTCATTGGTATCTTGAGGTTTTAACCAATTTTTCCCTTTGAAACCCAGTCGTAACTGGTATCATCATCTAGAGTCCAATCGTTATTGGGAATCTATTTCAGTTTGGTTGTCACCAATCCCCAGCTAGAAGATCTAGTAATCACTAGCATTTTTGTATAACCAATTGTCATTGGTATTCCCCAGCATGGTCGTCACCATCTTCATTAAAAATCCTGTTGTAACTGGCATTGTTTCATAACTAATTGTCATTGATACCCTAATTTGGTCGTCACCAATCACCATTAAAAGACCAGTCGTCACTGGCATCGCTTGGAATTCTGGTCGTTACCAATTCCCCAGGAAGTCTATTGATTACCAGCACTGTGTGAACTGGTTGCAGAAGCTGAGGGTGTATCCCCAGTGATCCATGTTCCCAGTCAAGTCCCGGAGATCTAGTCGTCATTAGTGTCCTCCGTGTGTGATTAGTCTTGTTCCTAGTCCATTCCTGAAGATCCCGTTTGAACTCTTCGCTATAGGAAGTTCCTCATCTGATCATCCCCAGTGAGGTTGTATCCAGTCTTTCGCTTCCCCGGTGAATTCTGCTTCTCTTTTCCCGACGGAATTAATTTTCCGTTTCCCTAGTAAAAGTATATCCTTTTCCCCAGTAGAAGTCAATTCTTCTCCCCGGTGGAGTACCTCTGTTCCAATAAGATTGTCATATTTATTAGATTTTTTTCTTCCCCATGTGAAGTTTCCCTGCTTACGCTATCAGTCATGTCTGAACTGTTAATTTAGTTTTTCAGTACGAGTCCCCAATGTCGAGTCCTTGTATTTGTCATTGTTTGTTTTACTGTTTCTTTTATGATTATCTTTGCGTCTATGTTGTTTGCATTCAAGCATCATAAAGCATCATTTAGGATTCATGGCATATCATAACTTGTCCTTTAAATATGACATCGAATCTAAGGGACAAAATTTTCGGTTATCTATATTTAAATACCTTTCACTCCGATTTAACGAAGATTGTCATCTCTCGTTCCCCATCTAGTGAAGTTATTTAAATAGGGGCAACTATTGTACCCTAAATTTTGACCCCTTAGATCCTCATTATCATTTTTAGAAGCATGATCATTATTTATCTAACCCTAAATTAGTGCAAGTTCATTATTGTCAAGTTATAGATGAATCAGGGTTCTCGCACCGACAAATTCAAAACAACCAAGGAATGATCAACCAATGATTTGGGCCAATTCAATCATTGAATGAAATCAAAGATAATATCAAAGTCAAAAGATAAGTCAATCTGAAGAAATCATTTCAGAATCAAGAACAGTGCAGTCAGGAGGCCCCGATTAGGTTTTTTAACCAGTGAAAAGTCGACTGTGGTTTGACTTTGATGTTGGAAGATGTTTTAATGGTGGGATTGAGGTCCATGAAGTTCATATAGACTATTAAAGACTATTCAAGAAGTTTCAAAGTCTCAGGATGTCCAGAATATCAACAGACGGCTCAATCGACACCGATCGATCGTACGGTTGACCGATAAGTCAACTCCTCAAATTTTGAGAATTGGAACCCAAGTTGTGAATAAAAGTTGTTCCTTATGTTATAATGGACTTGCATATCAATTTTCATGATCATTGGATCAAGGATGAGAGAGTAATCGAGAAATCGGGAAATTAGGGTTTTGAAAAGGGCTAAACCATAACTCCTTAACCACACATCCAATTGAGTTGGTTCTAGTCTCATTTGAAAGCTCTTGGCAAGTCCTACAAAAGTCCCATACTAGTCCACAACCAGAAAATGCATACTTTTTGAGATAGAAGCAAAAACATTCCTAGAAGGGAAAATAACTTAGAAAATTTCTAAGTTATTTTCACTTTAAAAGCTAAAATCAGCCAACTTCAAGAGGATTTTTCACCTAGTTTCAAATAGAATCAAGACTTCTGGCCAACATGAAAGTTTTAGTACTATGTGAGGGCTTTCTAAATTGTATAATAACTCCTCAAGATGATTTATGAGCAGAAAGGTACATGTGTTCAAAGTTGGTGTTTTGTCACTTTAGTCCCACATTGACCAATTTTGCAAAAGCACCTCTCCCACCCAAGTGGGCCAATTCTAACTTGTCAAACTCATACTATCTGATATATTGAACATCTAAAGCAGGTTGAAGCAAAGAAATTGCATGGAGATAGCATAGAATTAAAGATTGGAAGTTCATTGCCTAAGTTGCCATTTTTGACTTTTCCAAGCATGAGGTGGAAAGTGATTCTGCTCCAGCCACTCTACCAAGCATCTAGGCTGCAATTTATCAGTAGAAACATCATTTAAACTTGCCCATTGGGTTAAGGAGACAGCCAAAGATCAGAAAAAGCAAAGCAAGTTGGCAAATGGATGGAAATATCAAGGATAACTTCATTTGTAAGTAAGGTTCTCAAGCAAGCACCTCCTTGATTTTTGCTATAAATAGGGACCTCATACCCCTCATTCAAGACATCAATTTCATTCTGAAACCCTGCTAAACCAAGCTCCCTCATCACATCTCTCTCTCACTTACATTTTGCAAAATCATTCAAAGTGTCCAAAATAGCCAAAATTCTGCACTTTGCATTTTTGCTACCACATCAAGTTCTACATGTTCCAGCACCCAAATCATCATCCATACACCTTCTAAATAACATATAGAAGGTGTACAAACCATTGAACCACCAAAAATCACAAGAAATCAAAAAGTCAACATTTCACTTGGCTTACTTTGACCAAAGTCCATAAAAAACACCAAACTGATCTCCAAGCATTTTCTTGAGGTTGTGAACACTCATACACCTCACATACCATATACCTCAACTGTCCAAGCCTTCACCTATCATCAGAGACTCATAAATCTCATTTTGGCATCTCAAGTGGCTTGATTCTTAAGCTTCAAGTAAAGCAAAGACTAGGATTCAGCACCTCTGGTTTTCTCAACAGCTTTTGATTGTTTAAACAAGCTTCCCAACAGGTATGTAACATTTAGATTATTGCTTTGCATCATGGTAGCATAAAACTCATGTTGCTCATTTATGGTCTATGCTTTGGTGTATGTTTACCATGTATGTCTCAATGAATGGAAGGACTTCTCATAAGCTTTAGCCTACCTGTCTTGACCTGTTTATCATGATTTATGCTAGCTCAATCCTTTTTGATGCCCTTGGTTCTATTATGTCTTGTAAGTGATAAGGCTTGTAAACTCCCTATAACCAAGACTGTTTTGAAAATCTGTCAACATGGAGAAGTATGGTCTAACTGTTTTGATCTTAAATCTTGCTATGACTGATGTTTATCATTTGTAAAGCATAAATTCTGTTCATGCTTCTGAATCTGTCCAGCCCTGGTGTTGGTTTTTGCATCAAGGGTGTGCCTTGAAATGTTTGTGTTTACAACTCATTAAAATTATGTTGTTGCTTCTGTAAAACCTCTTTAATCACATTTTGCATTTGAAAAATTCTTTAAGTGTTGTTCATAAACTTGTTGTTAAGAGCTAGGTTGAAACATCAAAAGTGCTGCTGAAGCAGGTGGTGTGTGTGTTTTTATCATGGTTGCTGTCAAGTACATTCTTCATAATAAGTTTGGTTTAAGTGGACAGTGTTTGACTGTAGGTTTTAATTTATTTTCTATGCTGGAATTGTTTTGATAAACTGCTATATTCTCTAGTTATTCCTCAATAGAACATACTGATGTCATGATTGAAACCAATGCTTCACCAAGATGTGATAAGGGCTGCACCAGTTAGACTAGGATAAGCAAAACCCTAGCCTGTTTGCCCCACTGTTTGGGAAATTCACTTAGAAGACTGAGGTTTGATCTAGATATTTTCCCCCTACCTGCTGTCATGAAACTGAACCCTGGTATTGAAAGTCAATTGGATTGATTGTTTGGTATACCTTTTGCTGTTATCAAGAGAGTTGTTGTTACTGTCAAATGCTGCTGACACTTTGTTGTTGCCAAACCTATTGATGCTAGAGTCCCTTGTGGAGAGTGAGTATGAGGATTGCTTAGACATTCTGTTTAAAATTTTCAATTATCTGTTTATGTGCATGCTGGCTTAACAAGTTTGAGGAGCATTTCATAAAACCATGACTGCTTAGGTTGCTTTCATTATTACAGCTTTTGCACATTGTTGATTGATGATGCTGTTATGTGTGATTCTTACTTTTTGATGTATCTGGCAAATTGAACCAAACACTGAATTCATGTTCTTATGGTTTATAATTATTTTCTCAAATGCATTAACATTATGATCATACAATAAGCATACTACTTGAACTTGTAACTTGCTGTCAAGAACTTGGAAAGCAGTTTGAAAACCATTTTCTGCATGAGCATTGAAAATCATTTTGTCATGGTTGGAACATGTTTAGATGTACATTTAGAATTTGTCTATGTATTCACTTTTGTCACTTTGTGCATAGCACACATATCCACATGTTTTCATAGCATTTCATTAAAATCTTCAAATCACTCACATACCATTTTGTTGCATAAACTGGTTTCTCACTAAAAACACCTTTTGAGCACCTCATGCTAACCATTTAGAGTGTGTGTGCATAATTTCTTGGAATCAAAACAGACTATCATGATCTATGTACCACAAAATGCATTCTTGCCTTTACATGCTCTCTATGCTACACCAGTTTGAAAATGAATGAAGTTCCTTGAGATCTTTTGATGGCAACAGATTAATATGATCATAGGTAACATGTTTGTGTATTCACTTTGCTGTTTTGAGCATTGCATCAAAAAAAACTCACTTGTGGACACCAAATTTCATGATACACACAAGTCACTTAACATTGACATTCTTGGCATAACACATGATATGTTTGATTTTCTCATTTCCACATGTTTGTTTGATTATTCTAAGCATGCCTATGTGTGTGGTTTACTGTTTTGCTGTCTTGCATCAAAAGTCACCTATTGACACCAAGATTCAAAATGCACAAAATCACTCAAATGTTGTTTTTTGCACATACTTGTTTTCTCACTAAAACAACACCTCACACACCTCATATTGGTCAATTATAACATGTATGTATGATAATTTCTTTGAAAAACTCACTGTCATGAAAAATCACTTTCAAAATGAAAAATGTCACTTTTTGCACTTAACTTCCACTGGTGGAGGTTAGTGTTATTTTAGGCTTTTTTCAAAAATGTCACTTTTTGCAATTAACTTCCACTGGTGGAGGTTAGTGTTATTTTAGGCTTTTTTCAAAAATGTCACATTTTGTACTTAACTTCCACTGGTGGAAGTTATGTGTTAAATTTGCCTTTTTTTCAAAATGGTCACATACACTTCCATACACTTGCTACTTTTTGCACAAGTTTATTTTTCACTAAAACCACATCACACGCACTTCATATCAGTCATTTATAAGATGTTAGAATGATCACTTTGTCATAAAACCCTTTACATCAAAATCTCATTCTTCAAATGCTCATTTTTTCCACAAAGTGACATATCACACATCATCTTTGCATCAACTTTGTTTTGGATTGAAACACTTGATCCAACAGTTCATATCTATCATTTATAGAGTGTTTGCATAGCTACTTGAATCTAAAACTGTTTGGAACAAGAATCACACATTGAAATGTATGCTCACACACAAGAAAGGCACTTTGAACACCAAAACTTTATACTGTCATTACAGCCCCTGGTTTTTCATGTGAACTCAGTTCTTAACTCATTTTAGAGGTGTGTGTAAGGTTAGAATGATCAATACTTATCTGAAACAGAAATACCAACTTTCATGCATAATTTATGTTATCTTTGCATTTTGTATGTGACATTTCAATACAGTTCAGTTTCAGCTCCAAGAAGGATTTAAACTCACTCATTACCCTTTACCCATGATGTATGTATGGTTGTTACAGTTTGAATTTGAGTGTGTGAGGCTACTCATGAGAAAAATGCAATTTTTGAGCCTAAAAGAAGGTACTATCGGGTTTTGCAGTAGAAATTGAATTTCAAAAAAACAACACCACCATCCTCTTCCTCATTCAATTCTACCCAATTTCCATATAAAATTTGCCTCGATCCGATAAGCGGTTAGTGAGATACGGTATAAATCGTATTTGGTTTTGATTATGTGTTTGCCCAGCCATGGAACCAAGCAAGCTTTATATATTTATTGATGCATATTTGTTATTGGATGTATGGCCGCCCCAGCGGTAGAATCTTGCGCGCGTATTGTTCTTGGCATGGGTTCGATCCTTGGTGATAACCCTTGTTGCCACTTTTTGTCATTTTTCACATGAAACTTCAAAAAATCATAACTCCCTCATTTTGTATCGTTTTGCGCCCGTTCTTTTTTCATTGTGTTTGTTTTTATATGTACTTTCATACCATGTAATTATTTCCCATGTTTTATTATTTTTTCACCATGTTTTATTATGCGCGATCCGCGCGTTGACAGTACTAACCCTAATCGGTTGCAGATGAAAGTTAAAAGGGTTTCACTTATTTTCTTTGTGGAAATTTGATTGTTATCATACCTATACATGTTTGTCAACATGTTAGAAATTTTACCTTGAATTATTATCATGTTTACCTCATATGTTTGTTAACTATACTCCAGGTGCGAACTGTCGTCACGGTTCTCATACTGAATCAGCTGCTTTGATTGTTATCATTGCTTTTTCATCTTTAATCTTTTTCATTGGTTGTTACCATGAATGCTTTTGTATGTTGTTTTTATTTTTATCCCCAAGTGATGAAGCTTGTTAGCTTTCGTCCAGTTGCCGACAATATTGTCCCTCCAAAGGAAGGTCTGTCCACTTGACTGTCAATGTCTTGGACCAAAAATATCTGTTTTCCCTTTGACTTGGTTAAGTCATTTTAACCCTAATTAAGAAACCTATAGACCTTGCTTGAAGTCTAAGAAACCCACCCATACTAGGAGTGTTCTTCAACTAGAACCCTAGGAAAGAGTTCGTCAACTCTGTGTAAGAATCATCATCATGATTTCTTACTTCCCCTTTTAATTTAGACTAGGGAGTTTTGTCAAACTCCACACAAACATTGTCATGTTTGCTCCCCCTTTTTGAACCTTGATCATCATCAAGTGTTTTTTCCCCTTGTGAGGTGAACTACGATTGCTCTGATTCTATCCTAGTCAGGATACGTAGGCAGAAGGTGCGACGCCTTTGCGAGCAAACTTAGAAAACCACTTAGGCCTTTTATTTGTTTTATTCCCAATCCTTAAACCATTAGTGCACAATTCACAAACTTTAGCAATTAATTAAACAAAAGGTTCCTGTAGAGTACTACAGATATTTAGGGTGCTAATACCTTCCCTAGATATAACCAACCCCCGAATCCCCGAATCTCTTAAGCGTTGTCGTTACTTCGCGCAAAAGGTTCTTTCTTTCTTTAGACCTATCCTTTGGATAAATTAAAGTCCGGTTGTAAAAAGAAATAAGGTTCAAGTTAATTAATAGCTTGATATCAAATTTTCACCGCAACATTTAGTATGGCACCCTTTGGGTGACATGCGACGCATTCACTCTCAGGTCATAGTCTCTAGTGCGATATTGGTTGCAATCATCCATGAAAAATAGTTCTTCCGTAAAAGACAGAAAACAAACTTCAAACTTTTTTGCCCCGTGGGCCCATAATTCAAAGGAAGATTTTCTGAAGAAAAGAGTGTCATTAACTCCCAGTTCCACCGCAAACGGTAACGCCTGAGTCTCTAAAGGTCGAGCTGCGTACATCCAACTGCTGGAATTGTTTGTTAACCCTACTCGATAAAAACAGATGAATCTGAATCCCCGTAATCCGTATTATCCCGAACTACGTAAGCTCTGATCTCTCATGCCTGTTGAGAGTACGTAGGCACAATACCGATGTATTGGCGAGCCACCTTCCCCGTAACCCGTAGTTAGACGAACTACGTTGACTCTGATTTCTCATTCTCTGATGAGAATACGTAGGCATGAAGTGCGACGCTTTGCTGAGTCATTTTCTTTTCTTTTCAGACCAGCCTTGATAGGTAGATAGATAAAACCAACTCGTCCAGTAAACACAACAAGCGTGGATCCCATCGAGTACGATGGACGTGAGGGGTGCTAATACCTTCCCCTTGCGTAACCGACTCCCGAACCCAGACAATGGTTGCGATAACCTTGTCTTATACGTTTTCGTCAGGTTTTTCCGATCGTTTCCTTTCCCGTTCTGAGGGATAAATAACGAAAGGTGGCGACTCTTCTGTTTTTCCGGCACCTTATTTTCGCGGTAGCGACATAGGGTCATCCTTCTTTCCAATTATCATTTCCTCTGGGTGAGAGGCTTTGATTCTTGATGATCCTTTGACATTTGGTTCTTCAAAAATGTTCAAGTTATTCATCTGAGCAGCCAAGGGAGTAGCATCTGGCGTTGCTTCTGGTGCTTCTGCTTGAGCTTTATCTGCCTCTGATTCTTCAGAGTCTGTGAGAAGGACTTCTCTATATGCAGAAATTTCAAGCTGCTTTGGCTTTTGAATGCCAAGCTTATCATTAAATCTAACATGAATTGATTCCTCTACAATCTGTGTCTCAGTATTGTATACTCTGTAGCCTTTAGACCGTTCAGAATATCCAAGCATGAAACACTTATGTGCTTTAGAATCAAACTTGTTCAGATTCTCCTTAGTGTTCAACATAAAACATACACATCCAAAAGGATGGAAATAAGAAATGTTGGGCTTTCTATTCCTCCATAGTTCATAAGGAGTCTTCTCCAGAAGAGGTCTTACAGACACTCTATTCTAAATATAACAAGTTGTATTCACTGCTTCTGCCCAAAAATGTTTTGCCATGTTAGTCTCGTTGATCATGGTTCTGGCCATTTGTTACAATGTTCTATTTTTCCTTTCTACAACTCCATTCTGTTGAGGAGTTCTAGGACAAGAAAAATCATGTGCAATGCCATTTTCTTTAAAATATTTGATTAACAATTTTAAAATCTTTTTCGTTCTGGACTTGTTTGCAGAAGTCAATGAATTCGGAATGAGACTCATCCTTGTGTTTCAGGAATTTTACCCATGTCCATCTGCTGTAGTCATCAACAATGACTAATCCATACTTCTTACCTATGATGGATGCAGTTTTCACTAGTCCAAACAGATCAATATGAAGCAGCTCTAATGGTCTTGAGGTTGAAACAACATTTTTTGTTTTGAAAGAAGATTTTTAAAATTTTCCTTTCTGACATGCTTTGCAAAAAGCATCTGAGTTGAACTTCAATTGAGGAAGTCCTCTGACCCGATTGAGTTTATTAATTTGAGATATACGTCTCATACTAATATGCCCCAATCTTCTGTGTCAGACCCATTACTCTTCGTTAACAGACAAAAGGAATTTTACATTCTGAACCTTAAGTTCTGAAAGATTGATTTTATAAATGTTGTTCTTCCTTTTTCCATTAAAGAGGATTGAGCCATCTTTTTGACTGACATATTTACAAGATTTTTGATTGAAGATTATGTCATAACGATTGTCACTTAATTGACTTATGGACAATAGATTATGTGTTAATCCTTCAACAAGTAAAACATTAGAAATGGAAGGAAGGTTAACATTACCAATAGTTCCAGAACCTATTATCTTGCCCTTCTGGTTCCCTCCAAACATTAAGTCACCACCTGATCTAAGTTCTAGGCCTTGGAACATAGACCTTCTTCCCGTCATGTGACGCGAGCAGCCAGAGTCCAGGTACCAAGACTGGTGTTTCAACTTTGCTGCTAACGATGTCTACAACAAAAATAGTTTTGTCCTTAGGTACCCATATTTTCTTGGGTCCTCTGAGGTTAGTAGGTTTGAAATTCTTTCTGAATTTCTTTCCCTTATAAGCATCCTTGTTCAGATGGAATTTTGGTTTATTAAACACAGGTTTGTTCTGATTAGAACGTGTGTGTTTAATATCATTTAAATGACCAAATTTGAAATGAGTATATAGAGGAGAATACTTAATGGTCAGTTTATAAGCAGGTTTTGGATTCAAATCCTTCCAAGAAGGTGATTCATATCCAATTCCCTTTCTATTGTTTCTGCTTGCGCCATAGATCATTGAAGCCATCTTGCTTCTATCTAGGCCTCTGGCCAGAAACTTCTGAAAGCTATAGTCATACTCTTCTAAAATATTTTTAGAGCATGGTATAGGATCTGAGTCAGTTTTCTGAGCTTTTTCTAAATCATTTTTTATTTTAAGATTGTTTGCCTTCAGCTCAGCAACTTCAGACCTCAGCTGATCATTCTCAGATACAAGATAACTTTGAAGCTTCTTGTATTTGAGTTTGATTCTGCTGTAACTTTCCAGAATTTCTGATAAACTTTCAGAAAGTTCTGCTCTAGTGAGTTCAGAAAATACCTCCTCAGAATCTGATTCTGATCCAGATTCAATAGCTTCTTCGTGGTCCTCCACGTCAACCATTAGTGCTACATTAGCACACTCATCCTCTGATTTTGATGAAGATTCAGAAGCATCTGAATCATCCCACGTGGCCATTAAGATTTTCTTCTTCTTTTCAAACTTCCTTCTGGGTTTCTCCTTCAGAAGTTTGGGACATTCATTCTTATAGTGGTCAGGCTCCTTGCATTCATAGCACACTATATCTTTCTTTCTAGATTTTTTATGTCTAGAAGAATCGCCATGCTGATCAGATCTTTTGAAGTTTCTGAACTTCTTTTGTTTTCACTTCCAGAGTTGATTAATCCTCTTGGACAACAGAGAAAGTTCATCTTCTTCTTTTGAAGATTCTTCAGAACTTTCTTCAATAACCTGCAATGCTTTAGCAGATTTGTTAGATTTTAATGCAACTGACTTACCTTTCTTCTGAGGCTCGTCTTCCTCCAGCTCAATCTCGTGACTCCTTAAGTAACTGATCAATTCCTCCAGAGTGATCTTATTCAGATCCTTCGTGAGCTTCAGAGCTGTCACCATTGGTCTCCATCTTGTTGGCAAACTTCTGATGATCTTCTTGAAATGGTTAGAAGTAGAGTAGCCTTTATCCAGAACCTTCAACCAAGCAGTTAGGATCTGAAATCTTGAGAACATAGTTTCTACATATTCAGACTCCTCCATTTTGAAGGTTTCATACTTCTGGATAAGGGCCAGAGCCTTTGTCTCCTTTACTTGGGAGTTCCCTTCATGCGTCATTTTGAGAGACTCAAACATATCAAATGCATTATCTCTGTTTGTTATTTTATCATACTCAGTATGAGATATTGCATTTAACAGGATGGTTCTTGCTTTATGGTGGTTTCTAAACTCCTTCTTCTGTTATTCAGACATAGATTTTCTGTCCACCTTTTTCCCTTCATCATTGGTAGGATGAATGTAACCATCAGTTACCAACTCCCACAAATCAACATCATAGCCTAGAAAGAAACTTTATATTCTATCTTTCAAGTAATCAAACTTCTCACCATCAAACATGGGAGGTTTGGTGTTGATTCTGTCTTTATCATCGTATCTGTTGTTGTATGAGGTTGAAGTTGAAACTTCAGCAGCCATGATGAATAAAGAACAAGATATTAAGAGTTTTTCTCAACTGGATCTTTTTCTGTCACGCTTAAGTGAGAGCACTTACAGAACCGGAGCTCTGATGCCCACTGAAGGTGAGAAAAACACTTATAAGGGGGGTTGAATAAGGGTTTTAAAACAACTTTAGTAGATAGAAAAAATAACACAGTATTTTTATCCTGGTTCGTTTGAACTCAAACTAATCCAGTCCACCCTATCCATGTGATTTTCCTTTCTCCACAAGGACTTAATCCACTATATCAAACTTGATTACAATGTAAACCACTAAGACAAGTGTCTTAGTCTTCTCAAGAAAATCTGACCACAACCTAGTCTTCTTAAGGAAATCTTTTACAAAGATAAACTAACAATTTGTTTTTAAGGTTTTGCTTCTAACAAGCTATATCACAACAATGATGTTTACACAAAATTAAGAACGAATATGAAAACTGTTAAGCTTGAAGAATATTTGAATGAGAGCTGTGACTTGATTTTCTTTCAAATGATTCGTCAATATTCGTCCATGTTGGAAAGATGTTGAAGCTTGTTTAAATACTACTTCAAGTCATTATCTCAAAGACTGTGCATTGCTGTATGTTCTACTGCCTCTGTTGCCTTTTTGTCCTCTATTGACTTTTCCTTTCCATGAAGAGGTATGTTCAGACATGTGCCTTGTGTTAGAATTCTTGTGTCATGCATAAATGAGGAATAATACCGTTGGAGCAGACGTTGGGATTAGCAACAGATCTTTTCTTTGAGCTGACATCTTTTCAAGTGAATAAAATATATCCTTCAGATAAATACTAACATCATATCCTCTAATGTAGTTCCTTATTCTCCATATCAGAGTCTTGCAGCAATAGTGCTTAAGCGTGAAGTACTTCCAGAGTCTTCTGAAACAATGTTGTACGCTCTTTACTCAAATTCTTCTTAGTATCACTCAGAGTCTTCTATAGCAGATCAGAGTCTCTTCAGGCAGCGCTCAGAGTCTTCTGAAATGTTGCTTCTGACGCTCAGAGTCTTAACGTTCTTTTCAGTTGCAGATGTAATTTTTGCTTCCAGGTGAACATATAATTTAAGATCTGAAACAAAATTACTTAAACACAATTAGAGTATATATTTCCTTTATACAAAATTTCATTTATATTATCATCAAAACAATGAGATATATTAAACACCAATATGTGTTCTAACACACATGCCGGTGGGCATGCCATATCTCGGAAACTGTTGCGAGCAGGGTATTATTGGCTAACCATGGAGTCAGATTGTTTCAAATTTGCGAAGAAATGCCATAAATTCCAGATTTGTGCAGATAAAATTCTTGTATCGCCGTGCCCTCTGAACGTCATGACATCTCCATGGCCCTTTTCCATGCGGGGCATCGACATGATTGGAAAGATTGAGTCAACCACATCCAATGGTCATCGTTTCATCTTGGTTGCCATTGATTACTTCACCAAATGGGTTGAAGCAGCCTCGTATGCCAATGTCACAAAGCAAGTCGTAGCCCGGTTCATAAAGAAGGACATCATCTGCAGATATGGAGTACCTGAGAGAATCATTACTGAAAATGGTTCAAATTTAAATAACAAGATGATGAAGGAATTGTGCCAGAATTTCAAAATCGAGCATCACAACTCATCTCCCTATCGTCCAAAGATGAATGGCGTTGTTGAAGCGGCCAACAAGAATATCAAGAAGATAGTGCAAAAGATGGCTGTCACTTACAAGGATTGGCATGAGATGTTGCCCTTTACTTTACACGGTTATCGTACTACAGTATGTACATCAACCGGGGCAACTCCTTTCTCGCTGGTATATAGTATGGAGGTTGTCCTACCATTGGAGGTTGAGATTCCTTCTTTAAGGGTTATGGTCGATGTCAAGCTCGATGAGGTAGAATGGATAAAGAACAGATTGAATCAGCTTAGCCTGATGGATGAGAAAAGGCTAGCATCTATCGCATACGATCGGTTGTATCAGAGCCGGATGAAGAAAGCTTTCGACAAGAACGTGCGCCCTCAAAGCTTTCAGACGAGCGATCTTGTGTTGACAAAGATTCTCCCACCATAATCAGATCACAGGGGAAAATGGACTCCCAATTATGAAGGTCCATATGTCGTTCGAAAGGTCTTCTCCAGAGGAGCCTTGTTGCTGTCCACCATGGATGGCGAGGATTTTACATCCCCTGTGAATGCAAACGCAGTTAAAAAATACTTTGCTTAAAGAGACCCGCTGGAAAGAAAAAAGAATATCCAGGCAAAAATGGGGCATCCTGGCGAACCATAAAAAAGAGAATGGGTTCGGGCAAAAATTATGGATAAAAATGAAAAGATGTAAACCCGCAAAGTCGAAAACCTGGAAAGGCGACTTTCGCAAAAATGGGTATCCCGGTGAATCGAAAACCCGAAAGGGCGGTTCAGGCAAGAGTTAGGGATTGAAAAGAAAATGACTGCGGTCTGTGTTAGAAGTTCATTGCTTATTGGATTGGGAGGACCTGAGGGCCGTTTATCCGAATCAATCTCTTCTGAAGACGAAGCGCCGAGAAAGCATCAAGGTCAGGCGAGTCATAGAGGGATCAACTCATGGTGTTTGTTTGTGCCACATTGCCGATATTTTTGTACACTTTTGTATATTTTTGTGCATATCTGTATTGTTTTTGCACAACTTCCTCTTTTCAGGGGTTGCATCTGTTGTAAAAGTTTGCCTATTTACAGGCCATTTGTCAATACACATATACTATTCAGTATCTCGTTTGTTTTGTTTTAACTTTTACCGTTTTGTTTGTGAAAAACGCCCAATGTTTTGATAAACTTGCACATACATAAACTTGCAGGCCTTGGCCAATAATTGTTAAAACTTTGAATTAACTGAACAACGTCACGAATGATGACTGAGATAGTTCCGTTTCCGTAGGATATCTTGTCGATTTGTTCATTTTTGCAGGGTCGTTACCCTCAGGGCAAAGAGGTGTGAAGGAGATCCGTTTATCTCCAGCCAGAGTCTATTCCCCAGTAAGTGGAGTTGGCATCCCCAGTAGAGTTTATATGCAGTTTAAGTGAGCAGATAGCGTGTACGCTTTCCCTCGGCAGTTGGTGCATATTTAATTCCCATTTGTACGTACTCCCTAGTGAGTTGTGATTGGATTTTCTTCCCTACTGAGTAAGCTACAACCTAGGTAGATTCGCTCCCAGCTGAGTAATCCCTAGCAGGCTGGGAGGAATGTTGTTACCCCGGCATTTTCTTTGCAGGAAGCCAGCAAGGGCCCATTTCCTCGGCATAAGTCCGATTTTTATTGGCATGAGTAGGTTGTTTCCCTGGCAGGGTGGTTTCTGTATCTCTAGCATTTATTTTGCGGATTCAGTTTTGTTGCATCTGCATGCGTGCATAGCATCTACCCAAAGGCGTAGCATTTCCATTTCGTATGGAGCATTTCGCCATTTTCAAACATGTGCATGTGAAACATAGGCCATGTTGTTATCTCTTTGTTTCAGGTGTATCTCCAGAGGCTTCATCTTTTTTGCCCTTGGTGTCCAGACCATGGAAATTTCTGGTAGCCCGCACGGTATCCAGACCCCGGCTCATGTTATTCCACAGAAGTGTCTTCGAATTTCAGAAACTCATTTGTTTTAAACTCATTTGGTATCCAGGCCTTGATGAGTATTTATGATGAATTCCTTAGTCCGTCGAGTATCCAGACTCCGGTCCATTCCTAAATGATGGGGTTTTACTTTTTCCATTGAGTATCTAGACTCTGGTAAAGATGGTTGTGGTATCTAGACCACGACAATTGATATTATTGTGCTTTTTCCGTCGAGTATCCGGACTCCGGTGAAGACAGTGTGGTGTTCAGACTTTGATGGGTATATTTGTGATATTTTCCCATCGTCCGTTGAGTATTCAGGCTCCGGTTTATTACGTTGAATGTTCAGACTCCGGTAAGTTTCATATGGTGATGATCTCCTTTGTCCGTTGAGTATCCAAGCTCCGGTCAATTTCGTTGAGCATCCAGGCTCCGGATTATTTTTGTTGAGCATTCAGGCTCTGATTTATTACGTTGAGTATCCAGACTCCGACCGATTTCCAATATGTGGTAATTTCTTTTTTTGCGTTGAGTATCCAGACTCCGGAAAATTTTTCGTGATTCCAATTTCTTTGAGTATCCAGGCTCCGATAAATTTCCAATTTATGGTTTACTTCTTGGTCCGTTGAGTGTTCAGACTCTGGCTTTTACGTTGAGCATCCAGGCTCCAGTTTATTACGTTGAGCATCCAGGCTCTGGCTTCTTCGTTGAGCATCCAGGCTCCGGCTTATTACATTGAGTGTTCAAACTCCGGCAAATCTCCAATTCAGGATGAATTCCTTATTTTTTCGTCGAGCATCCAGGCTCCGGCTTCTCCGTTGAGTATCCAGACTCCGGTGAATTCCCAATTCGTGATGAAGTTGCTTATTTCGTTGAGCGTTCAGGCTCCGGTCAATCTTCGTTGAGCATCTAGGCTCCGGGTTTTACGTTGAGCATCCAGGCTCCGACTTTTACGTTGAGCATCCAGGTTCCGGTTATTACGTTGAGTATTCAGACTCCGGCTTTTACGTTGAGTATTCAGAGTCAGGCTTTTATGTTGAGCATCTAGGCTCCGGTTATTACGTTGAGCATCCAGGTTCTGGTTATTACGTTGAGCATCCAGGCTCCGGCTTCTTCGTTGAGCATCCAGGCTCTGACTTATTACGTTAAGTGTTCAGACTCCGGCAAATCTCCAATTCAGGATGAATTTCTTATTTTTCGTCGAGCATCCAGACTCTAGCTTCTCCGTTGAGTATCCAGACTCTAATGAATTCCTAATTCATGATGAAGTTTCTTATTTCGTTAAGCATTCAGGCTCCGATCAATCTTCGTTGAGCATCCAGGCTTCGACTTTTACGTTGAGCATCCAGGCTCCGGCTTTTATGTTGAGCGTCCAAGCTCCGGTTATTATGTTGAGTATTCAGACTCCGGCTTTTACATTAAGCATCCAGGCTCCAGTTATTACGTTGAGCATCCAGGTTCCGGTTATTACGTTGAACCATCCAGGCTCCGGTCCCTACGTTGAGTGTCCAGACTCTGACAAATTTCATTGACTCATTTTGTTCGTTGAATATCCAGATTCCGACAATTTGAAATGTTCCCCTTTAACCTGTATGGTATCTAGACCATGGCAGAATCCTTGATAGACGCATTCGTCCCACTATATATTTCTCCAAGCAGAGTTACTCAGTTAAGCTTCTCTTTTCCCCAGCGGAGTATGTTTGTGATCAGAGCAGTTATCTCTGGAGTTTCTTGTTTGCAGTTTTATTTTATGCGGTTGGCAAATTTTCGGGTTCTTTGGTATTCAACCATATTTTACCTTGATTGTTTAAAAGTTGTTCGCTTTTCACCCAGTCAGCTCCAAGTCGCTTGAATAGGGGCAGCTGTTGCACCCCAAAATTTGACCAACCTTTTCTTAACCTGGTTTATGTTTCATTTCATTTTATTCTAGCATTTGCATTGCATAGCATTGTTCATTTAACAGGGGATCAAAAGAGGTGTGCCTAGCAAGATGAGGTTACCAAGAGTTTTAAACCCAAGCAAGGGGTTCTACCCAAGAATGAATGCTCATCAAAGTCATCAAGAAGTGGTTAGATATCTTTGAAAGAGTTGATGGATGTATGTGGAATATCTCCTAACCTGGAGGCCAGTTGAAGATCATCAGAGGGTTGTGAATTCATGATTATGGAAATGGGATGTTGAGGAAGCTCATTGAAGGCTTTGAGATCCATGTTGGAGTTTATTCAAGTAGTTGTGGCATGTGTAAGAGGCCACATTTAAGAGTGGTGCATCTAGGGTTTTCATCTGGTCAACCCTTAGTCAATTGTGAAGTTGAAGGAGATTAAGACTCAATTCCAAGTTTTTGTGATCATGGAATGTTGTGTTGAGATGTCTAATATATCATTTCAAGATCAAATCAAGAAGAATCAAGAGGGTTAGAAGTTACTAAATTAGGATTCTCAGTGTAAAATCCCCTGTTTAGTGTCCAACTACAAGACCACATATTAAGAGACAAGTCTCGTCTCATCTTGACCCTAACATGAAACTTGTAGAGCATGTTTCTAGATTTCTTTTGAGTACTAGAAGTCTTTCATATGATTTCTAGAACTCAAGTTATGATGCTGACAAGTTACAGGTCATCAGATGAATGTGATTTTGGTCAATAAAAGTCAACCAACTTCCAAGCCACTTTTGACCTAGAAGAATTTTTCTCCTCACTTTGACCCAAACATGAAAGTTGTTCCTCATGATCTTAGCTTTCCAAAAAGTACTATAAGTCTTTCATCTTATGTGTAGAACTCAAGTTATGAAGCTTGCAAGGCAGGGGTATTTTGGGAAAGTAAGATTACAGGTCATTTTCATTATAGGTCCATTTCACTATCTTGCACACTTCAAATGAAACTTTTCTCAACATAAAACTTGCTCCAAATGGTCCCAATTTCATCTTGAAACACTCACTTGTGAGGGATTTGGCTAGGGTTTGAGAATTGGTGTAAGACTTTTTCATGAAGAAAGCTTAAAAACCATAAAATGCAATTAATTGATTTTTAATCATTTCAAGGCAACCTTATGCATTTTTTGAGTCACAAGGATTTAACAAACAAGATGCAAGAATTATATTTGAGTTTTGGTATGGTTTTCACGTGTAATTTCATGGCAATTTCAAGTGGAATTTTGACAATCCAATATCCACCATTTGATCAAATCAAGGGATGAATCCCATCCACATGATCAATATCAGATCCCAGCAAGCTTTTTGAATGAAAAAACAAGGCAATTATGGGGAGTTTCACGTGTGTATTGTAACACCCATTTTTAATTATTTAGTCTTTTGGTGTTATTTTATTTTGGTGTGTCCTTTGTGGGGGAGTGTATCGGAGCGCGTGGGTGGGTGTCCTTGAGTTATAGGAGCTATTTAATAAAATATAGAGTTTAATAATAATATGATATAATTAATAATGATGATAATCTTATAATTAGTATATTAGTATTATTATTATTATTTGTATTATTATTATTATTATGATTATTATTATTATTATTATTTGTATTAATATTATTAATGAAATACGAAATAAGAGATATAAAAGGGGATTTTTGGGGAAAGAGAGTTAGAACACGATAAGTCAGTTCTAGAGAAAGGAGAGAAGAAAGAACAAGAGGAAGAGAAGCAGGCTAGGGCTAACAATTCTTCAGAGTTCTTCATCAATCGGAGCATTAATTGAGGTAAGGGGGAGAAACGGGTTAAGATTGGTAAATTTCATGAACATGGTAGAGGGGATTCCTTAACCCCGTAGGAGTTTGGTGAATATGAATGATATATTGAAATGTTGATGATTGTTGTTGTTGTTATGATGAATTGATTGTGTATTGATGTGTTTATGAGCATGGCTGCCATTGATGACCTTGGGTATGTGTTATTGGGAGATTGGTGAGGTTCTGAGTAACTTCTATAGTTCTGATGATGAACATAGGTGTGGGTTCTGGTGTTAAAATTGATAGAAAATGATAGAGTAGTGTTTATTGGTTGTAGTACTGATAGGACTGAAGATAGAAGTAAAGTGATAGGCTTGAATTTGAGCAAGATAACAGTTTTGGACTGTGAGAGTTTTGAGAGATTGCAGAACTCGCTAAGCGCGTAGCTAGCAAGCGAGCGATTCACTAGGTAGTTCGCTAGGCGATCGAGTAGAGAGTGTTCGATAGGGCTTTGCTAGGAGAGATGGGTAGAGAAGGCTTCCAGTAGCCACTGTCTGCCTTCGCTAGGGAGTTCACTAGGCGAGCAGCTAGCGAGCATTCGCTAGGGCTTCGCTAAGCGAATGAGCCAACGAGCGTGACAAAATGTGTGTTATGCTGTATTGCTTTGTGATTCGTTTTGTAGGATCCCTTGGTCTGGGACAGGTACAGATGTGGTGTTTAGTGGTGAAGAGTATACACTTGACATTAAAAGGTGAAATTATGTAGTGATTGAACTTAATTAAAATAAGTAGATTGAGGTGTGATATATGTATGGGGTATGGTGATGGGATCAGGGGGATCGTGTGACTTTAATTAAAATAATTAATTGATGAACAATGGGTATGTATGATGTATGGTGATGTGATCAGAGGATCGTGTGCACCTTGTGTGCTTGAGTTCATTTGTTGTGCATTTGGTGTTATGCATATCATGGTGTTGGTGGGACGAATCATTGCTCAAGAGGAGTGTAGGTGATTCATCCGTACTCCATTGCGGAAAATGGTGGGGATAGATCATGGCCAAGGACGGGTGTATGTGATCTATCTGGGGTTCGATTGAATGAACCAATGAGTCGGTACCACATGCATGGTGTTGAGTTGCATATTTGCATTATGGTGTGTTGTGTTGTTGTTGGACAGTAGGTCGTTTTTTATGAATGTTGGGTGATATTTTATATGATTGCTACCTTTATTTCATGTACTGTATTATCAATAATTTTGATCATGTTTTCTCATCCCTTTGTTGTTGTTGTGGTCTGTGCTTCTTTGGAAGCACAGATAATCCAGGTACTTAGCTAGCTTGGATAGTGGTGTGTGAGTTGAGTCTTAGGATGCTCTGATATGTAGCATGGGACTTGGGCGTTTTCTTTTGATTTAGTTGAACTTGTGTTACTTTCCTGTGACGTATCATGTGTTGGTGAACATTTTAATGAATCTTTTTATGTAATTCGGTGGATGGCCAAGAATGATGAATTAAATATTATTCCGCTGTTTTGTTTTGAAAACCTTCTAATGAAGAGTATTATGGATTAAGTGATGTGATATCCCACTTGTTGAGGGGAGACTCTTATGTTTATTTGGATTAATTGTATTTTATCTTAATTTTGGGAAGTGGGGTGTTACATGCATGATCATGAAAAATCATAATTGGGCATTTTTGAATTACAAGCAATGGAGCCACAATTGGGCCTCCAAATGATTCCCAACCCATCATATATAATGTGTAAAGGAATTTTGAGCATTCATTCATGCCAATTCGTACTTAGAAAGCTCAAGAACAGTTTGAACAAGCAAGCAAAAATTCCAAATCGTGAATCCTGAATTGGCTAATTTCAAGCAGAATTGAAGCTTCCATCTTCTTCCTCAAGTGAATTGGAACGTGTCTGGGCCATTTGCATCAAGTTTGAGCCATTGAGAAGGTCCAACGGAGCTATTCCGTTAGGTAAACTTCAGATCCAAATTTCTCTCTGTTTATGCATCTATCTTGCTCCATTTTTGTGTCATTCTGAAGTCCTACTCATGTAGGCAAATGCTGGTTCATTGTTGTGCTTGTTTACTACAATTTCAGTGTTGAGCTTGAATTTTAATTTCTTCGATTTGGCTTATTCTTGCTTGATCAATGAAAATGGTTGGTGGATTTGCAATCTACGTGAACTGGAGATCAATTTAGACTATAATTTTGCTTGATTTTGTGAAGTGTGGTTCCACCTGAGTTTGTGTGTCGCCGGAGAAGATGACCGGAGCCACCGTGCTCCGGCCATCTGGTTTTCCCCTCCATTTTTCATATTTAAATGCTGCCTAAGCCACATGTTTTGATGTGTTTACATTTTGATCCAACAGCCACAAACATGATCTACCGTGCACGCGTGTTGACTAGTTGCACCTGATCCATTGAAACTCAGCATTTCACTTAAACGCTTGTTGGATCTGGGCTTCCTTTTGCTTTTAGCACCCCCTGCACACAAGCCCAATTGATTTGCATGTATCTGGGTTGCTATTCACACCTTGTTTTTGTTTTATTTTATTTTATTTTTGTATTGTATCTGTTTCAAATTAATTCAATTAAAAATAGTTCTCCAATTAATAAAATTCCCTAAAAATATATTCTGGATAACTTGAGATGTCTTTTATTTTTTAGAATTTTTTATTTTATTTTTAGAATTATTTTTCATTTAAAAAAGAATTAATTAATTGGAGATGTTTTGTTTGGATTAATTTTTGATATTGTTTGGTTCTTGATTTGTTTCTCATTCTTCCTTTTGATCCAATGACTGAAAATCAATCCTCATGTTGTCAATGAGTTGAGTGATTTTTGAGGACCATTTTGCCCCTGTTTGGTTGAATTTTGGTTTGACTTTGACCTTGCTTTTGTTGACCCTCGATAACCCTCTCTCAAATTGGTGCATCCATGTGAATCAATTTATTTGATGATGATTTGAGATGACTTTGGTTATGATTTCTTGGCCTCTGTTTGCCAACATGTTTATGAGCTTGTGACATTTTATTTGGCCCTTTTTGAATCATTTTCATAATTTTTGAGGTAACTTGCAAGTCAAGTTACCCCAAAGGGGGTTAAAATATACACATTGACATAGTTTGTCTTGGATATGACTTTGATGGATCCTTTGAGCCTTCAATTCCTTTTAATTCATGTTGCTAACATGTTAAGATTGCTAGTTGCTCAATTTTAGGTCATGACATTTTATTTTTCTTGTTCAAACTTGTGTTTCTTTTTGAGTTTCCATTTAGGGTTTCCATATGTGGTTTGGTTGCTTTCCTTTGTATAAATGCTTGCATCTTCTTTTGGTTTAATTGCCTTTGCTTATAAGCACTTTTATCTCATCCCCTCCTCTGTTCCATGACCTTGGAGTTTCATTTAATGTGGCTTGGTCCCTCCTTTGGAGGTATTTGAAGCATACCTAAAGTGATGAATCCATGAGGACTTCTTTGTGCTTTCTTTTGCACCTTTCTTGTGATGCTTATGGTTGAGTGCATATTATGAGTTCCTTGTTGTTCATATAGCCTCCCATCCTCAATTTTGTTTTTAGGTTATTTTCCTTTCTTTTGATTTGGCTTTTGGCACTTGTGGTTGATGTTGTTTGACTTAGGTCATTTCATACCACTTTTGGTGCATTTTTGTGTGGTTTCTTCTTGTTATTTGATTTCATCTTGTGCATTTCTTTCTCTCTTCTTCTTTTTCAATATCATATGCATGCTTGAGGTTGGGATGAGCTTGTGGAGGATACTGCCCCAGACATATTTCCTCTCTCACTTTCATCCTATTTGTGCATTCTATGTTTGCATAATTGCATTTGCATGTTCTTTCTTCTTCTCTTCTTTTGTCTTTCTTCCCTTAGGATCTCTAACTTCTCTTCTTCAAGAGAGGTTATGATAGACATTAGGATCAAACCATGCATGATAACATTAGGTAGTTCCCTTTTGCTTCCCAACTCTAAGTCCACTTTGTATGATAACTTCTAGGATTGAGTTAGTCTCCCTTTAGTGTGTCCTCTCTCTTCTCATCTTCAAACACATTCAAAACACCTAATAAAGAATGACAAGTGTTCTACGCTACGAGCCTTAAGCTACTTGGGAAATGATGATTAGGGGGCTTCCTCTCAATGGCCTAGAGTGTTTAGTGTACACCCTTTGGGTGATATGCGACGCATTCTCTCCTAGGTCATAGTCTCTAGTGCAACATGAGTTACAAATCAAATTCAAAACATTTCTTCTCTAAAAAACACAAAAACATTTCAAATCTTCTTTTGTCCTTTGGGACTCTTAATAAAGGAACATCTTTTCAGATAAAAGAGTGTTGTTAACTCTTAGTTCTATTGCAAACGGTAACGCCTAAGTCTCCAATGGTCGAGCTGCATACACCAACTGCTAGAACTGCTTGTTAACCCTATTCAGGCCTAAAAACTTTTGAACCAACCTGTGGTCTTTTTAGCCCGAACTACGTTTGCTCTGATCTTTCATACCAGATTAAAGGAACGTAGGCACAAGACGTGATGTCTTGGCGAGCAACCTTTCCCCCTTTCACCCGTAGTTAGCCGAAATAAGTTGACTCTGACTTTCCCATTGCACGAGGGAATACGTAGGCACAGAGCGGCAATGCTCTGCAGAGTCTCCTTTCTTTTTCGTTTGTCCCTTTAACTTTAGTGTAGATAGTTTCAACACACCCTTTTTAGATAGACAACAAAGCGTGGATCCCGTCGAGTACGACGGGCGTAAGGGGTGCTAATACATTCCCCTTGCGTAACCGACTCCCGAATCCAGGACTTGGTTGTGATGACCTCGTCTTTTCCCTTTTTGGTCAGGTTTTTCTGATCGTTTCCTTTCCCTCTCTTCGGGATAAATAACGAAAGGTGGCGACTTTTCTGTTTTCCGCCGGGTGTTTTTTGTAGTTGCGATAGAAACCATCCCTCTTTTTCTCATCTCATTCCTATAGTGAAATGGATGATACAAGTCCCCCAAAAGAGTAGGAATATTATTCTTCATAATAAAGAGACGAACAACACTCATATCCATAAAGTCCACCAGGTTGGGGAACAAGACAATGTCGTAGATGCACTGAGCCAAGATAGAATTAAAAAATCACCCAGCTACCAGCTTCAGCATACTTCTGAGCTTCACCCACTAAGAAATGTAACCGGCAATGTAACTCTCCCCGGATCAACTTCTTTTCTCGGTAGAGTATGTTTGATGATAGCGCTACAACTTGCATCAAACACTATTGTTTCCGATTCCATATACCTCTGTTTCTTTGTAAGTATGTCCTTCATGAATTTGGCATACTTTGGCATTTGTTCCAAAGCTTCGGCGAACAGAATATTGATTTGTAATTGTTTAAAAATATCCATGAACCGGGCGTAATGCCGTTCATTTTCTCTCCTAGATGGAGCATGAGGATAAGGTAAATTTTGAATCAGAGTAGTGCTCACTACCTCCTTCCCTCTAGATGCTCTAGTGTTTCTTTCTCTTTTCTTATTCACTTCATCCACCTTCACTTTTTCACTTTCATTATTTTCAACTACACCATTTGTTTTGTTTTCACTTTCAACCACTTTTTCTTTTTCAACTTCACCATTTTTTTCATTATTTTCTACTTCCTCCTCACTCCATTCACCAACTTCACCATCAAGTTTGTCATCAATTTTTTCTCTACCTCTCTTTTTTCACTCTCGTCAACCAACTCTTTCCCACTTCTCATCTTAATCGCCTTACAATGTTCCTTCAGATTTGTTTGCATGTTTGCCGAGAAAGATGGTCCCTCTTGTTGTTCCGCTAATTGCTTAGCGAGTTGACCAACTTGAGTCTCAAGATTTTTTATCGCTGCGTCATTGCTTTTTTGATTCGCCATAGACATTTGCATGAATTGCGTCAATGTATCTTCTAGCTTAGAAGTTGCAACCGGCGGTTGTTGAGGTATATACGGATTTTGACGGCTAGAGGTACCACCCCAATAACTTTGGTTATTGTGGTAGTTACCTCTAGGTTGGTACCCTTGGTTTCCTTGATAGTTGTGTTATTGTTGTTGTTGATGAGGATGTTGATATGGTTGTTGTTGTTGTGGATGTTGCCTCTGTTGGTAATCTCTCTAACTAGCCATGTAATTAACTTCTTCAAATCCGGGAGGCGGACAAAATCCGGTGTCATGTTCGCCCTTACAAAGCTCGAAACAAGCAATCTATTTAACTTTTGATGGTTCTTTTAACTCTTTGATTTGTTGAGTTAATAGTTCCACTTGTTGTGAGATAAGCTTGTTTTGGGCAAGAATTGCATCATTCGTCCCTAACTCGAGCACACCCGGCTTTCTTTGAGTTACTCCTCGGTTATGGTTCCCTTGGTGATCATTAAGCGCCATCTTATCAATAATTGCAATTGCATCATCGGCACTTTTTGACATCAAAGATCCTCCCGCCGTAGCATCCAATAAGGTCTTGTGAACCGAAAGGAGTCCATTGTGGAAAATATGAACTTGAGTGAGCTCATCGAAACCGTGTCCTTTGCACTTTCTTAACATAAGTTTGTAACGCTCCCAAGCTTCATTGAGTGATTCACTAGCTCCTTGAGAAAATACCGCAATCGCAGTTTTAGCCTCCATGAACCGGTTACGTGGAAAGAACCGTTCAAGAAACTTCTCTTCTAAAAGATTCCAATCCGTCATGATAGTTGTCGATTGGTAAAGATACCACTCCTTCGCTTTCACAATTAAGGAATGAGGGAATAGTCTCCTAAACAATGACTCTTCGTCAGCTTCGGTAGCTCCCGGTGCGCCTGCAATCTCATAGAATTTTGTAAGATGAGTAAACGGATCCTCATGGTCTAATCCTGTGAAAGGATTTTGATAGACTAGAGCTAGGATTCCCGTCTTCATCTCAGCTTGCCTTCCATTATGAAGATTCCGTGCAAACTGAGCTGTATGTCTTGGACTGTTCATGCATGGAGTAGAAACTGGTGGTGGAGGTGGTGGTTTTGCCATAATTGGTGTAAAATGTGGTGGTGGTGGTGTAGTAGAAGAAGTTTATCCTTGTTCTTGTCTTTGTTTAGCAAGTTTCCTCCTTCGTCTTGTTTTGCTGTTCAATCTTCTCGCGGTCTTTTCTATTTCTGGATCGAAAAGGAGTTGGTCCTCGGGAATCTGTCCTCGCATAAACAGAAGCAGAAGCTGTACACTAAACCACACAAATTAACAAGCACAAGTCAAAGATTCAAAACTAAAAATTCAGCAACTATTGTTATGCTTGCAATATCAATTTATTTTCCCCGGCAACGGCGCCATTCTGTTAAGACAGTGGTAAAGTGTCGGGTTTTTGTTATCGTCTCCACAGGGAATATAAGATTTTGCCTCAGTACGATAGTTGTTAAATTCGTAGTTTTATAGTAACAAAGGGTTTGGTTTTAAAAACGGTATCTTGCATAAAAAGTTATAAACAACGGTAAAAATCAGGGTTTGACGATTTAAAGAAAGATTGCCAAAGTTAGGTTTCAATGATCACTTTGCATGCATATGCTTAATCAAAAAGATTTATAAACTCCATCTAGATAATAAACTCCTTCGCAACATCCTCTCAATGTGATTATCTCTAACTCACATTGTGGGTTTCACCGTTTTGATCCATTGTTGATCTCTCACTCAATCTATCAAACTGATAACATTAAAGTTTAACATTTTAAGTGAACATCTTCATTCTTAACTATCTCTAGCATAAAAACAAATATGGATGAAAACCTAGGTTAAGAGTTGGAAAATATCTCTCAATCATAAACCAACACAAAGAGTTTTCAATAAAGCAAAGTTTTCATCATTCATTCATCATCCAAGAGTTTACAATATAAATGAAGATCAATACATTAACATACAAAGGATGATGATCACCTACATCTAACCTTGACAAAAAGAAGGACTTAGCCACTCATTCTCATGGTAGCTTTGAACAAGAAGGAAATGGAGAAGATGAAGAACATCCACTTGGAACACAACAAAATGAAACTAAACACCATTCACTTGGAACACAACAAAATGAAACTAAACAAATTCTACTATTAAATCAAATACTATTAGATGAAAACGATTAAAAAGACTACTAAAAAGAAATCAAATATCTACTATAATTGGGATCTAACAACTCTCCCCAACTACTTATTTGCATGTCCTCAAGCAAAGTATGCCTCTCAAAACAAAAAGGAGGATTTTCTCAAGACCAATTCAATCCAAGTGAAAATATTCGACTCAAATACACAACATGTGCAACAAGGCAAAAATTACACAATTCCACAATAGATAATGTTCAAGAACTAAATGCTAAGAACAAATTGAACAATGCTTCAAGCAACAACTTACATCTCATGACATGTCATTCTAACACTCCACTTCGAAAAAGGATTGAAGCAAAAACACGCATGCAAGCGTGGGACAAAAATTCACTCAAATGATGAACAATGCAATACTATACATTTCATACAATATCTAAATGCTTACAACAAAATTATGGAAACTCAAGATCACAAAGGACTTAAATGGTTGTAGCTTGGTCAAGTTAACAAACAAGGGATATATCTAAAGCCATTGAAACAACATTTCCGATGCAAAAGAGACATTCACTGTACACTATTTACACAGCTTCGACTTTGTTTTACAAGTTCCTCATTTGAACCCTTCACAACTCATGTTTCACAACTCACTTTGTTTTTTTTTTTTCAATATTTTTCTACCAAGCAAGCATTCATTTTCATTTTTTTTTCTATACCATATTCACAAAACGAGTGTTTCTCTTTTTCATCTTTTCTTTTCAATGCTTGCTTAGCTTTTCAAGAGTTGTGACAAATTACCACCTTACATTTTCGTTCTCCCAAACTTGTCTTTTCTCGTTCCCTAAGTGAATGCTCTTACTTTTTACGGCAAAAGAACAATTAATAAAAAATTCTAAGGTTTCAAGAACAAGATTTTTGAACTCTCGCTTTATTTCAAGCAAGGATTCAACTGTTTAGGCTCAAAAAGGTTTACGAATACTCTCTGCTCACGGGTATAATTGTATTTGGAACTGGTTGTGCTCAAAAGAAACAAGTGCCTTGATCCTCTCTAGAGCTTCCACAAAATTATAAAAAACAAAAGATAAAGCATGAACTACACGCATACACAAAATTCTCATCCATCCATAGCATATGTACACATAAATGGAGGATTCTTACATTTGTGGTATAGGACCTAAATGACATATCAATCAAAAGAGTTACAGAAGAAACAAAGATACAAAAATTGTTCCTAGCATAACAAGTTCTACAACATTTTAAATTCTAGAACAAGGTAATTAAGTACCTTGTCAACAAATTTGTGATAACGATAATATCATCGCCGTCCCACTTGAAAGAATTCTTGCACAACTACAACAAAAAACTAAACATTGACAATAGGGTGTTAACATATTTACAACCACCCTTGAACAGAACTTCACATGAAACTTACTAAAATAAATAAATAAAAATGCTGAACCATAAAAGGGTGCCTAACACCAATAATGTGAAAAGTACCATGGAAGGTACAAGTACAAAACTTCAAATTAATCCAAAGTACATAACAAAATAACCAAATGAAACTCCAAGATAAAAGAAAACTTCACTTTGTAGCACAAAGTGAAAAACAAAACACACAAGAAATCACTCCTCCTCAGACATGTCATCATCATCATCATCATCATCATCCTCGTCCTATTCCTCTTCATCATCATCAGCGTCAACATCATCCTAATCAGCATCCTCCCCCCCTACCGAAACTGGGCCTGTCCACAGGCCATGCAGCATGTTCAAGGAATTGCTCCCTTGTCATCATCGGGTGGCTCCCAGCAGGATCACGAATTTGCAGCTGCAACAGCTGCATCAAGTCATGAAGATCACAATTGGCATGCTGCTGATCAGCCATACAATCCCAATTATAAGCACAAATCTCTTGTTGAAAGGGATCGTATACAGGAGGAGCCTGACCAAATCCAAAAGAATCACGGCTATGTCCGTCGGCAGCAGTACCTGCACCAGAAGTCTCACCAATTGCAGGTTTTGCTCTACAAAATTTCTCCATATACCTGTCATCGATCACAGCTAGGATAGTGACCTGTCGTCTCTGAGGAATATCCACCCCAGCATTAGCACAGAGTGACATGATAAGGCATGGAAAGGTCAGCGGGGTATTTTTGCGAGCCGCCAACCCTCCACGCCCACTGAGTACAACCGCACGCAACTCATCCGCGATGATGCGGACAATGTCTATCTGAACATTTAGTAGGATAGAGTGGATCAAATGTGCAATAGGTATGGTTACTGAGCTGTGGTGGGACCTCGACACTACATTCGTTAAAACAAACAACAGAATTAGCTGCACCAGCGGCTTCATATCTGTCCTGAGGTACCGAATGGCTACCCCCGAAGAGTTACGCACTACACTGCGCCCATCCAAACATAAATCTTTGGTCATAGCATCCATATTGCGATGCTTATTCAGATCACAGTGATAGTCGTCAATTTGGCCACCTGTCAAAGAGAGAGGATTACCCAAAACATGATTAATGGACCTCCGATCAAACCTTACCATAACACCCCGAACCATCGAGGTCCAACTGAACACTTCGTCGTCATCAGGGAGGGCGTTAGCATAAAATTCCCGCACTATTTCAGCGTTGTAGCCATCAAGCGGGGTCATCAGACGCTCCCACTTCTTTGCTACAAACAGAGCGTCGATGGTGCGGTAGTCCCCTGTGTCATTCAGCTGGAACCTCTTCTCCGGCACAATGTTCCTCCTCTCGAGGACTTCATAGCGAGCATGGTGAGTAGCGCCTCGGAAGCGGTCCTGGTCAAAGCGGATTGGTACTGTACGAGAGGTAGTGGCCTTCCTCTTGTGAGGGTTGATCATTCTTGGACCCATTCTGCATACAGAAAAATACACAAACATAACAAATAGCATAAAACAAATTAGAAGGAACTAACAGCACAAAACAGTGAGGAAAGAAAAATCTGCTGCATTCGCCTTGGTTCGCCAGGCGAATCCTGGCGAACTCTCGCTACCACTCGCCAGGCGAATGCCAGTGAAGGTGAGAAAAATGCAGAACAAACAGCACTTCTGTAATTGTGTTAGATGCAAACCAAAGGTGTTCTATTTCCCATTCTCATTAACAGAAACAATTCGAACATTCATGCACTAATTTTCACAGAAAAACAGAGAGGGGTTTCTTAACCTAACACAATTTCAGAAGCACATTCAAGGATCCAACAACATAATTGTACTGACATAAAAGCATAGAAGTAGAAGAACACAACAATAATAATGCACAAACTGAAAGAAGAATAAACAAGAGAACATACCTTAGGATTGAAATTTAGGAATTTGCACAAGCTAAACAAGAGAGAAAATTGGAAGGGAATGTGAGAGTGAGGCAATGAAATGAGGCAAAGGGAGGTTAGGGTTTTCAGAATTGAAAATTTAACGGATAATGGGCCCAGGTGGCCCATCTCAAAGGCCTCTTTTTTTAACTGATATCGCACACTCGCCAGGCGAAAGCCAGCGAAGATTCGCTGAGGCTCACTGGGCGAATGCTCGCTGCCATTTGCCAAGCGAATGTTAGCGAACATGACAATATATTTAGGATCTGCTGCATTGCTCCACTTCACAAATCCACAGCCAAACTTTCTCAAAAATATATAAAATGAACAAAAATATGTAAATACTTACAATGTTGAGGTGCCTCTCAACAAGCGCTTGTTTAATGTTGGATAAGCTCGACGGTCCATGATGCTCAAACTGGAACATCAAGAAGAAAAGCACAACTTGTTCGGTCCACATGACCTCCGAGATAAATCTTTTACCGCTGAGCATTGATTGTCCAGCTGTCTGTTCGCTCCAAATCCTCAATGACCACTGCCCCGAAAGTTTTCACCTCTTTGACGCGGAATGGTCCAGACCACTTTGATTTCAATTTGCCCGGAAACAATCTTAACCTGGAATTGAACAATAGCACAAGCTTCCCCGGCGCAAATTCCTTCTTCCGGAGCTTCTTATCATGGTATTCCTTCACTTTCTCCTTGTACAACCAACTTGAGTGGTATGCGGCATTGCGCATCTCTTCCAACTCAAGAAGTTGCACCTTCCTCTTATCACCGGCCAACTCTTGATCAAAATTTAAAAATTTTAAGGTCCATAAGGCCTTGTGCTCCATTTCAACTGGTAAATGGCAAGTTTTACCAAAAACCAATTGGAATGGAGTTAGCCCAATTGGAGCTTTATAGGTCGTGCGATACGCCCATAAAGCTTCATCCAACTTTTGCGACCAATCCTTCCTTGAGTTCGACATGATTTTTTCCAAAATTCTTTTAATCTCTCTATTCGAGACCTCAGCCTGACCATTTGCCTGCAGGTGATACGAAGTCGAGACTTTATGCGTTACACCGTAATGTTGCAGAACTTTTTCTAACGGTGCATTACAAAAATGTGACCCTCCGTCAATTATCAACACCCGAGGGGTTCCAAAACGGGAAAAAATGTTTCTTTTTAAAAAGCTTATGACCGTTTTAGAATCCGCTCTTGGTGAGGCAATCGCCTCAACCCACTTAGACACATAGTCAACTGCCACCAACAAGTATTCGTTTCCGAAATAGGGTGGGAATGGTCCGACAAAGTCGATACCCCAACAATCAAACAATTCTACCTCTTGGATATTTTGAAGAGGCATTTCGTCTCTCTTTCCTATCCCACCACTCCTTTGACAATTGTCACAGTTTTGCGCATGGGCATTTGCGTCTTTAAAAATAGAAGGCCAATAAAATCCCGATTGAAGGACTTTATTTGCCGTTCTAGCCCCATTAAAATGACCGCCATAAGGCGAGTTCTGACAGTGCCATAGAATACTTTGGGCCTCATCACCTGTAACACACCTTCTTAACAAATTATCACCTCCCAGCTTAAATAGATAAGAAACATCTCACACATAGTACTTGGCATCCGAGAGGAATTTCCTCTTTTGATTAGGAGTTAGGTCGAGCGACACAAAACCACTCGCCTTGTGGTTTGCAAAATCCGCAAACCACGGCCTCACTTAAACTTTGAAGAGTTTTTCATTAGGAAACTCTTCTCGGATTTCCTTTTCTAAGGTAGTCACCTCATCATTGACAAGGCGAGACAAATGATCTGCCACCATATTTTCCGACCCTTTTTTGTCTTTAACTTCTACATCAAATTCTTGCAACAAAAGGATCCACCGGATAAGCCTTTGCTTTGAATCCGGTTTGGTTAGCAGATATTTTATCGCCGCATGGTCAGTGTAAACAACAACTTTTAAGCCAATGAGATATGACCGAAATTTCTCAAGAGCATACACTATTGCAAGCAATTCTTTTTCTGTAGTGGCATAATTTACTTGGGCCTCATTAAGAACTTTGCTCGCATAGTGTATGGTATGAAAAAAAATTTCTTTTCATTGGCCTAGCACCACTCTAATAGCATAGTCGCTAGCATCACACATTAGCTCAAAATTTAAATTCCAATTCGGAGCAACTATGATTGGAGCGGTGACCAATTTCTCTTTCAAAATCTCAAAAGCTTTTAAAAATTCATTGGTTAGGAGAAATACCTGGTCTTTGGCAAGCAAATTACTCAAAGGTCTAGCCACCTTTGAGAAGTCTTTGATGAATCTTCGGTAGAAACCGTCATGCCCAAGAAAGCTTCGTATTCCCTTTAAGTTAGCAGGAGGAGGTAACTTATCTATCACATCTACTTTAGCACGATCCACTTCTAGTCCTTTTGACGAGACTTTGTGGTCGAGAACAATCCCCTCCGTTACCATAAAGTGGCACTTCTCCCAATTAAGCACCAAATTAGTTCGCACACATCTTTCAAGCACAGTTTTCAAATTCTCCAAACATAAACCAAAGGATCCCCCAAACACCGAGAAGTCATCCATAAAAACCTCCATTGTCTTCTCTATAAGATTGGCGAAAATGGCTTGCATGCATCTTTGGAAAGTTGCCGGCGCATTACACAACCCAAAGGGCATTTTGAGGTAAGCGAAGATTCCAAAAGGACACGTGAAAGCCGTTTTCTCGTGATCGGCCGGGTCAACCGCAATTTGGTTGTACCCGGAATAGCCATCTAGAAAACAATAGAATTCTTGTCCCGAGAGTCTCTCTAGCATTTGGTCCATGAACGGAAGTGGGAAGTGGTCTTTCCGAGTTGCGGTATTTAACCGCCTATAGTCTATGCACATCCTCCACCCCGTTTCTACCTTTGTAGGGATTAACTCATCTTGCTCATTGCGAATAACGGTAATGCCCCCTTCTTAGGAACCACATGCACCGGATTCACCCAAGGGCTATCCGAGATAGGGTAGATCATTCCCGCATCCAAAATCTTTACAACTTCTTTCCTAACAACCTCTTTCATTGTAGGATTTAAGCGGCGTTGCGGTTGAGCCACCAACTTGAAATCCTCCTCCATTAAAATTTTGTGCATACAATAAGAAGGACTAATTCCTTTTAGATCTGAAAGAGTCCACCCCATTGCTTCTTTATTCTTTTTTAACACATCAATTAAAAGGGATTCTTCATTGTTTGTCAAAAGGTTGGTAATGATAACCTGCTTTTCGTTGGTTTCATCTAGAAATGCATACTTCAAATTGTTTGGTAACTCCTTCAATTCAATTATTGGCTTTTCATCCGTGACTTCCTTTTTCAAGACTTCTTCCTCTACTTCCCAAGGATGCAACTCATTAAGACTATCGAGTTCTCTTAAACATTCATCAAGAGCTTCTTCTTCTTCAAGAGTGAAAACTTCGAAGGAACCATTAAGGGCTAGCTCCATGGGAGTTATGTCACGAACATGTTTTGCAACTTCAAATGTGGCTTCTTCACCTACATCAATCCGGAAACTATCACGCTTGTCATTTGAGTGCTTCATTGCTTCAAAAAGGTCAAAAGTGACCTCTTCGTTTTGTACTCTCACCTTCATCAAACCTTCGTCTACATCAATCATCATCCGAGCAATTTTCATGAAAGGTCTTCCGAGAATTATAGGCTCATCATCGTCCTCCTCCATATAAATAACAATAAAATCCACCGGGAAGAAAAACTTGTCAACTTTTACCAACACGTCTTGAGCTACTCCATGAGGATGAGTAATGGACTTATCGGCTAATTGTAACGTCATTCGGATGGCTTTAATCTCAATGTTGCCAATCTTTTTCACAATAGACAAAGGGATAAGATTGATGCTTGACCCCAAATCGATTAACCCCTTTCCAACATAAACGTCACCAATTGTAACCGGCAATGTAACTCTCCCCGGATCAACTTCTTTTCTCGGTAGAGTACGTTGGATGATAGCGCTACAACTCGCATCAAGCACTATTGTTTCCGGTTCCGTATACCTCCGCTTCTTTGTAAGTATGTCCTTCATGAATTTGGCATACTTTGGCATTTGTTCCAAAGCTTCGGCGAACGGAATATTGATTTGTAATTGTTTAAAAATATCCATGAACCAGGCGTAATGCCATTCATTTTCTCTCCTAGATGGAGCATGAGGATAAGGTAAATTTTGAACCGGAGTAGTGCTCACTACCTCCTTCCTTCTAGATGCTCTAGTGTTTCTTTCGCTTTTCTTCTTCACTTCATCCACCTTCACTTTTTCACTTTCATTATTTTCAACTACACCATTTGTTTTGTTTTCACTTTCAACCACTTTTTCTTTTTCAACTTCACCAATTTTTTCATTATTTTCTACTTCCTCCTCACTCCATTCACCAACTTCACCATCAAGTTTGTCATCAATTTTTTTCTCTACCTCTCTTTTTTCCCTCTCGTCAACCAACTCTTTCCCACTTCTCGTCTTAATTGCTTTACAATGTTCCTTCGGATTTGTTTGTGTGTTTGCCGAGAAAGATGGTCCCGCTTGTTGTTCCGATAATTGCTTAGCGAGTTGACCAACTTGAGCTCAAGATTTTTTATCGCTGCATCATTGCTTTTTTGATTCGCCATAGACATTTGCATGAATTGCGTCAATGTATCTTCTAGCTTAGAAGTTGCAACCGGCGGTTGTTGAGGTATATACGGATTTTGACGGCTAGAGGTACCACCCCCATAACTTTGGTTATTGTGGTAGTTACCTCTAGGTTGGTACCCTTGGTTTCCTTGATAGTTGTGTTGTTGTTGTTGTTGATGAGGATGTTGATATGGTTGTTGTTGTTGTGGATGTTGCCTCTGTTGGTAATCTCTCTAATTAGCCATGTAATTAACTTCAAATCCGGGAGGCGGACAAAATCCGGTGTCATGTTCGCCCTTACAAAGCTCGCAACAAGCAATCTGTTTAACTTTTGATGGTTCTTTTAACTCTTTGATTTGTTGAGTTAATAGTTCCACTTGTTGTGAGATAAGCTTGTATTGGGAAAGAATTGCATCATTCGTCCCTAACTCGAGCACACACGACTTTCTTTGAGTTACTCCTCGGTTATGGTTCCCTTGGTGATCATTAAGCGCCATCTTATCAATAATTGCAATTGCATCATCGGCACTTTTTGACATCAAAGATCCTCCCGCCGTAGCATCCAATAAGGTCTTGTGAACCGAAAGGAGTCCAGTATGGAAAATATGAACTTGAGTGAGCTCATCGAAACCGTGTCCTTTGCACTTTCTTAACATATATTTGTAACGCTCCCAAGCTTTATTGAGAGATTCACTAGCTCCTTGAGAAAATACCACAATCGCAGTTTTAGCCTCCATGAACTGGTTATGTGGAAAGAACCGTTCAAGAAACTTCTCTTCTAAAAGATTTCAATCCGTCATGATAGTTGTCGATTGGTCAAGATACCACTCCTTCGATTTCCCAATTAAGGAATGAGGGAATAGTCTCCTAAACAATGACTCTTCGTCAGCTTCGGTAGCTCCCGTTGCACCCGCAATCTCATAGAATTTTGTAAGATGAGTAAACGGATCCTCATGGTCTAATCCTGTGAAAGGATTTTGATAGACTAGAGCTAGGATTCCTGTCTTCATCTCAGCTTGCCTTCGATTCTTAAGATTCCGTGCAAACTGAGTTGTATGTCTTGGACTGTTCGTGCATGGAGTAGAAACTGGTGATGGAGGTGGTGGTTTTGCCATAATTGGTGTAAAATGTGGTGGTGGTGGTGTAGTAGAAGAACTTTGTCCGTGTTCTTGTCTTTGTTTAGCAAGTTGCCTCCTCCGTCTTATTTTGCTGTTCAATCTTCTCGCGGTCTTTTCTATTTCTGGATCGAAAAGGAGTTGGTCATCGGGAATCTGTCCTCGCATAAACAGAAGCAGAAGCTGCACACTAAACCACACAAATTAACAAACACAAGTCAAAGATTCAAAACTAAAAATTCAACAACTATTGTTATGCTTCCAATATCAATTTATATTCCCCGGCAACGGTGCCATTTTGTTAAGACAATGGTAAAGTGTCGGGTTTTTGTTATCGTCTCCGCAGGGAATATAAGATTTTGCCGCCGTACGATAGTTGTTAAATTCGTAGTTTTATAGTAACAAAGGGTTTGGTTTTAAAAACGGTATCTTGCATAAAAAGTTATAAACAACGGTAAAAATCAGGGTTTGACGATTTTAAAGAAAGATTGCCAAAGTTAGGTTTCAATGATCACTTTGCATGCATATGCTTAATCAACAAGATTTATAAACTCCATCTAGATAATAAACTCCTTCGCAACATCCTCTCAATGTGATTATCTCTAACTCACATTGTGGGTTTTACCGTTTTGATCCATTGTTGATCTCTCACACAATCTATCAAACTGATAACATTAAAGTTTAACATTTTAAGTGAACATCTTCATTCTTAACTATCTCTAGCTTAAAAACAAAGATGGATGAAAACCTAGGTTAAGAGTTGGAAAATATCTCTCAATCATAAACCAACACAAAGAGTTTTCAATAAAGCAAAGTTTTCATCATGCATTCATCATCCAAGAGTTTACAATAAAAATGAAGATCAATACATTAACATACAAAGGTTGATGATCACCTACATCTAACCTTGACAACAAGAAGGACTTAGCCACTCATTCTCATGGTAGCTTTGAACAAGAAGGAAATGGAGAATATGAAGAACATCCACTTTGAAGAATCAATGAAGGATGTGATTCCACTTCTCCTTGATTGCACAAAATAGCAATAAGTAGAAGAACCAATGTTTTTAGGGTTCTAGAGCTCTATTCTTATGTTACAAGATTCATCATGCCTTTCAAAGAACATGGTATGGGCTATATATAGCAACTAATAAAGTAAAAAGGAAATGTTGTCTGCGCACATTCGCCAGGCGAACCAAAAATAACTTGGCACTTCAAAGTGCCTCTAGCTAGCAAATCGCCCTCTGAGGTATCGTGTATTCTCCATGCGAACAATTCACTCACCAAGCAAACATTCGCTGGCCTCACTCTCAGGCAAACTTTGGGTGGTTTTACTATTGGAATTTGCATGAGGAAAGCTACCACTTCTTCGCCAGCACCTTCGCCAGGCGAACGGTAGCGAAGCTTCACTGGAACCTTCGCCTGGCGAACTTCCTGTCTTTTAAATCTGGGAGTTAATTCTGAATTACTCGCTCTAGCACGCCAACACTTGCCTGGCGAACATTCGCTGAGCTTCGCCAGGCGAATTCTTTGGTTTGCAACTTCTCCAAACTGCTCTGTCTTGTCTCCCAAGGTGCTCTTATTAGTGTCAATCCCGCACACTAACAGCAACATTACAAACACCATTCACTTGGAACACAACAAAATGAAACTAAACAAATTCGACTATTAAATCAAATACTATTAGATGAAAACGATTAAAAAGACTACTAAACAGAAATCAAATATCTACTATAATTGGGATCTAACAATAGCCTTATACTCATATCTAGTAATTGTGTGATCAAAACTCAAAATTCAACCATAATACTTCTTGAAGTCTTTAGGAACGCTAGAATCTTCCATAGCAATCAAACCATGAAGGGAAACCAATTTAGGAGTTAGAAACTTAGACACGATGATCTTCTTTCTACCAATGTTCATCTCTATAAACCTCTGACAACCAGAATCAAGGATAAGATGTAAACTTGGAAATACATAAACATGAGGGTTAGGATGCAAAATGATTCTGCAAATGCAAACATAGGATCAAGGTTTCCATATGCTCTGAATAGTTGTTGCACTGTTGACTGAATAAGGTCATAATTCTGCTTCACCGAGAAAACCGGAAAACCAGAATATTAGAATAACCAAAATATCTAGGATCAAAAGTCCACACTGACAAGAAAACCAGAAAACCGGGTAGGTTGAAGGTCAAGGTTTCCTACAAAACCTATCCCCTATCACATGTGGGTTCTACTCTTGGACACAAGCATCCTAGCAGGTCCTCAGTATCACGGACTCTCAGTTCGAGAAACGATGATACATTCACTGTTTCTTGTTTGGCATCATCATCAATCAAGGAGGCCCCAACTGACTTCCCATGAACGGTCTCCATATTCATAAGCTCTCTAAGTCAACACCCTATCATCTGCACCAGACGCGCAGGATATAGTATCTCCAAAGAAAACATCGCCTGGATGTGAATTTTGTGTCAACTACATATGGCAGACGCCACACAAGCCACACTACTCTCCACTCTAATCCTAAGTGTATACTCAAGTCTGAGTAGTGGGCTTGTCTCTCGTGGAACAATCTCACCCAACAGCACAACAGCATCAAAGCAATATGATAACAATAATAAAATGCAAATGCAATAATATACAACAGATAATGTACATAAAAGGATAAAAAGTAAACACCTAAAAAATAGAAACAGACAAGCGCTAGGATTGACTCGTATAGGGAACCAGAGTCCCCAATAGAGTTGCCAGCTGTCGTAACTGCGAAAAACACTTGGCAAAAAAAACAGAAGAGTCACCTTCGAACGTTATTTATCCCAACGGGGGAAGGAAACAATCAAAGAAAACCTCAAAGATGGGACAAGACATGGTCATCGCAACCAAATCTTGGGTTTGAGAGTCGATTATGCGAGAGGAAGGTGTTATCACCCTATCGCGTCTGTTGTACTCAACGAGATCCATGCTTGTTGTCTAATTAAAGGGTGTGTTATCTCAAGCCTACTGCTAAACGGAAACGAGAATGAAAAAAGGGAGAAAAAGGAGACTCGATAGGACCTCGCCGCCCTAGTGCAATGAGCCACGTTAAGTTCCCATTCCGGTAGTTAGGGTCGATGTCTGTTTGCAGTAGAATAGAAAAATAACGTACTCTTTTTGAAAATGATTTGACACACGATCGCAAAGGATGAAAATGATTTGAGTTTGTTTGTGAGTTTTAGAGAAGTGAATTAATTTGATTTGAGATTCACATTGCCCTAAAGTCTATGATATAGGAGAGAATTCGTTGCATGATCGCCCCCAGACGGGACGTACGCTTAAAACTTTAGATGAAGTAAGGAGAGACCCGTCACGCATCATTTCCCATATACTTAAGGCTTGTGGCGCACAATGTTCATCGTATTTATTACGTGTTTTGATATTGTTTTGAGAAAGAAGATGAGAGAGAGACACTGAAGGTCTAAGGGGAAACTCGACCTAACATTGTCATGAAAAATAGCCCTAAGGTCGGGATGCGAGAGGAAATTCTATCCTAATGTTAGCATGCAAAAATGGACATACAATTGAGGTTGAAAGGGAATAACCTAATGTTATCATGCATGGATTAACTCCTAATGTCTATCCTACTCTAATCTCAATCAAAAATTAAGTTGGACTCAGAGGCCTTAAGGGAGCATGCAAGAACAAAACGAAACAAGGAAAACAAATTAAAAACAACACCAACGACAGTGCTCCAGCTTCAGAACAACAACAAAAACCTAACAAGTAAGTACAACAGCATTTAACAGCTCATGTTTCAGCACATACCTGGTGTAAAAAGTAGCAGGCATAATGGATACACAATTAACAACATGCTAATATCCAGAACAACAGGTGTGAAAGGTCAGGCAGCATGTAGCATCAATATTGCAACGAATGCTATGACATGGTAAGTATCAATCTAGAACATGCATTAACAATCAAGAACAAAACAAGCACGATGCGCAGTTAAACATTCGACGAGAACATCATGCATATCCAACACCAATTAATCACTCCAATCGGAAACAAACAACGAGTATGTAATTCATATCGAGTAAGACAAACATCAAAACCAACAATCAACATTATATAAACAAACATGCAACATATCATCACACCATGAATGCAACACAATAATCATAGATGTTCATCAACAAAAACCAAAAGTCACCGCGTCGAAGAATTACGAGCATGCTATCAAGAATGATGAAACATGTCGAAAACAATTCACATATATGCATTGTATCAATCCATGAGGTTTAATGATGAAAAGGAACTCAAACAAGCTTGAAAAATGCAAGAAAAAGGAATTTTATCTCGGTGGTAATCGATTACCAATATGTGGGTAATCGATTACCCACTCGAAAACTTCAAAAAAAACACGTGGAAAAGGGAGGGTAATCGATTACCCCTATTATGGTAATCGATTACCACTGAGACAGTGGCAGAATTTCAACTTCCAAAAAGCACTTTCAGCAGCAAATGAATTATCCAGTCATCTAAATGAACAAGCAATCAATTATGCATGAAAATCATGTCAAAGCACAACAATCAAACATCAATTGCATCAATCAAACAACACAATCAAAGATCAAAGCAAGCAATGGATGAAATATCACCAACAATCCAAGGATCTATATTGTGCAATGCATGATTAAGCAAAATTAGAGCTAAATCTAGAATTTACCAACCTAAAAAGATGAGATTTGCTTTAGTGAGTGTTGTTAAGCTACAATTAACATATCCAAGCAAGAAATCCAATAATATATGGAGCTCTAGCAAGAAAACTTGAAGATTCAAGCAATAATCCACAAATAGGCAAAATCTCTTCCAAAAGTGATTCCAACAACTTGATTCAAGATCCATATGAACTACAAAATCAGAACTGAACCAAGGATGATGATGCAATGAAGGTTTAGCTCAAGAATTTATAAATTACGATGTACAATTTGTGAAGCTTTTGACTATGGAGCTTTTGTGAGGATTTTGGAATGAGAGAAAAGTTGAGAGAATTGAAGTAAGATGTGTAGAAAATTTAGAAAAATGAGTGAGAGTTATAAGAGGTTTGGAGCAAAATGATTTAAGTATGGTTTAGGTTTGGAGTTAAATGTGGTTTAGAGTGTGGGTTAGTGTGAGGAATGGAAACTAAAGGTGGGATTAGGAATTGAAATGTTTGAATTTTCGGAGGGAATGAAATTATTTTGTGAAAATGAATCAAGTTTTGGACCAATGCTAGACCTTTCTACTAATGCACATGGAAATCACATGACAAAAAATGCAATCCAAATGCTGCAGTGCTGAAAAATAAACAATCTGGGAAAATTTTGCCTATGGTAATCGATTACCTTGATTGTGGTAATCGATTACCACATTCAAATTTTCAAAAATTGGCGCCAATAAGGAGGGAAAATTGCACAATCATCCTTAACCACTTATTTTGAGCTTTTTTCTACCTCTGAAACTTGTTATTGGATACTACACCTGTATAATGCCTAAAATAGACTGTAAATTGTCTCATGCGCTTAAAATAACCTGCTGAAAAGTATAATTTGGTACCCGATTGCTGAACCAAATAAATGCTGAAGCCTCTGATGCTTGTTGTTTAATAACATGAAATAAAAGAAATCCTTGAGCATAGAAACAACTTAATCCCATGTCCCAAGAACCAATGCCATGATATGCACAATGATAATGCAAAAAAGAACGAAACATAAGCCAGTTACAATCAAAACGAGAGGGTAAAGTTTGGGGTGTAACACCTCATAATATGCACCTTAGAGGTTTTTGTTATGGAAACACCAATTATTTTAGAAAGAATAACACACATAGAATTCGGCTCAACAATGGAAACACTAATCCAAAACTTTTTGCCAAGATCTGGATAAGTGAAACCACAAAGCATGTCAAAGTATCCATTGCATCCTTGTTGAGACACTGTCTTCAGAAGCTAAAGCCTAACTTAAGAAACTCATCAAAATCCACAAACATTCCATTGATGACAACCATTTGTTTCAATGAAAAATTGACTAGGAAATTCATCTCAAGTTTTTCTTGATCACCACACAACCAAAGAGAAAATAAAAATAAAAGAACTGAACAAGATTCCTAAAGGAATAAAAATATTGTTAGAATAAGGACAAAATGATGTTTCACAAGTCACGGGATAGTGACAATAAGTATCCAAAAAGAAAACATCATTACCCAAAGGCTCCTATCCAGCATATTTCATGAATCCACTATATGAATTTCACCTTTATGAAAATTTAAGTATTATAAAAGTTTTTGAAAAACCTTTTACTTAAACTGATCTATCAGAAGTAAAGAATCCTCTTCTGAATCTCAATATCTGACAACTTTCAGAAGCAATTATCCATCAGAGTCTAGTATAACTTGACTGAGAGAGAGATATCTTATGTCAGTCATTAGTCTCCAAGATTCTATTCAAAAAAAACATTTCCTCTTGAAACAAGAGTCACGAGTGATAGATGAGTATTGAATTGTTTCCTTTGACAGCTAACAAACAACAGTAACATCACAAAAAGTGAGGAAACTATTTCCATAAATATGATCATCATCTAGCTTAATGAAATATTCTGTATAGATAAATACAACAAAGTTTCTTCTTAAAGATTTACGAAGATCCTTTTTTTAAAAGAGCTTCTCTAGAGGTCTAACAGAAACTTTTGTATTTACACCTACGCAAATATCTCATTGAATCAGGAGATAAGCCAGAAAAGAACAAGCATACCTATTTTTTTTTATTTTCTTAGTCAAACACGTATCCATATTCAGACTTAACCATAGAGTCTGAACATCGCTTTGAGTGGATTCTGATTCAATGGATGTTAAACCAATGAATCCACTTTTCTCACCAAGCTCAGTACCTCTAGCACTTGAGTCTGGGTTGTGGGCTCTTCTTCCATCAAATGTTGTAAACAACCTTTGATAAATGTCATGGAAGATACCTCTGCTCCTTTCTTTGATATTTGCAAAAAAATACATTTAAATAATGACACATATTTCTATGAGACAATACAGGAATGTTCAGATAGGCTTTCCTTCACCTTATGCCACATTCTGATAGAAATACCATGATTAATTCCAGAGTATCAATCTAGAATAAAACATAATATGAACAAGATATTGTTCTTAGTAGAATAATTAATTTCATTGTCTTGACTCAAGACTTTAAGATCTTTGATAAGCAAAGAACCAAATGATGTTATCTATCAGAGAATGGCATAAAACAAATTAAAGCACCATCATCTAATTTCCTGTAGAACACAAATAAAAATTGAAGGTTTCTCATAGACTTGTCCTTTAATAAAAATTCCTTGATGACCCTCAATCAAGGAGTAATGGAATCTCTTAAGATATTACCTTAAATAGCAGACTCCTTATTATCAAATATTGAAGCAAGATAGATTTGGCATAATCTCTTTCTCTTCAATAATTGGTTTTTATTCCAGGACTTAGATGCTTATTCTGAAGCAGTAATGACTAGCAGAGTCAGATTACTCTTTTATCTGAATCCTGCACTAATGTCATCTTCAAAAGAATATGCAGTGAAGATTAACTGACATTAGGTTCTGGTAGTGTTTCTCCTTACTTTCAGATTTGGGAGATCAGTTGAAATACAAGTATTTTAGAAGATTTTTAAGTTACTCTTCTATGAAAGATGTTACAACCTATCCAGTTGGTTAAGAATACTTCTGACAAGAAATATAAATCCCTCATCATCAAACATTTCAAAGAACCAAGATTTAGGAAAGGTAATCTATTAGATAGCTTTTCATCATCTAATTTCATTTCTTTTCTTTAAATATTTGCAAGACAAACCAACAGAGCAAAACAAATTCAAGTTGTATAACTTCTTAAATAACCGTGACCTCGAGTTTGAATCTAAAAAAATCTTCTCAGAATTTTATTGAAAGATTAGATGAAGTGTAACTAGTCAAGCTTCAAAACTGATTCCCACAAATCTGAGCACAAGGATTCAAAGATAGTCCGAGCATCAGACATATCAATGATGTTGACATACTCAGAAGTGAGGTAGAGCACCTACCAAAATGCAACTACCCCTAAAGATATTCAATAAGCTTCTTCTGAGCTGATGATATAGACTTTCAAACAAATCAGCTCTACACCATCAACTTCTATAGTAATAACTTTTTCAAGGATATTCTATAGACCTTCAGGAACCCCTTTTATCAAGACCAATGGGTTAAAAATATGTTTTGCTTTTTCATCATTTAAATTCAGTGGAATCACCCTTTGAATATGGTACGAAAAGAAGTGTAACACCCCATTTAAATTATTTAGTCGCTTTGGTATTTTCTGTGAGGTGTAGTTGTGTGGTGTCCTTAATTAAGGGTATGAGGTTAGGAGTAAGGGAGAGAGGTAACCTTAGTTGGGGTACTGTGGACCTAGATAAAGGAGTAAGTTAATTATGATATCGAGAGCATTATAGTGATTAATATTATTCCAACTATTATTAATAATAATGTTAATGAGATTATCATTATTATTATTATTATTATTATTATTATTATTATTATTATTAATAATAATATTATTTGGTGGAATATTATTATTATTCATATTATTACTATTAGTATGAATATTATTATTAGTGGGAGAATAATATTAGTATTATTATTATTATTATTATTATTATAGGATTTAAATAATAAAATAAGAAATAAGGGATTAAAGGAAATAGAGAAGTTTTTTTGGGGAAAGAGAATTAGAACACGATAAACTGCCAGAGAAAGGTTTTGGGAGAAAAAGTGAGAAGAAGAACAGGGAGGAAGAGAAGGAGGCTAGAGTTGTCAATCCTTCAAGATTCTTCAACGATTGAGAAATTAATTGAGGTAAGGGAGGAGAATGAATTTCAATATGGGTGAATTAACATGAGAGGGTAGTGAGAGGTCCTTTCTCTCATAGGAATTATGTGTTCTTGAGGATCCTTGAATCCAATTTTCGTAACTTGATTTGTTCTCAAATTTTCTGTTATTGTTGAATACTGTTTGTATGATGTTTTGTGTATCCGAAACCAGAATTAATACGGAATTCGTGTGAGAAATGTTTGATGCTGTCATAAAATACTAGTGAGTAGTAGATCTGGAAATCTGAACTTTTAGGGATTTGGGCAAATATGTAGAAATGAATGTGTTATATCATTATTAGTACGATGCTCTAAGGTTTCCCTAAGGTTTAGAGATTTGGGTTAATTGTGGGAAATAGAGAGGTAACCGTAAGAATCTAAGGTTATGGCCAAATGGACAAATGATATGTATCGTTGAATATTAATATGTGCTTGTAGGGAAAAACTTATGGGAAATTGAACCTTCGTGACCAGAACCTTGACATTGTTATATGTCTGACCCTGAAGGGTTAAATATTAGATAGTAAGTAACTTAAATGTCGTAGGGTGTAATTGAAGGAAAAATTGTAATATGTTGTCCCTATAGGAACAGGAATATTCAAATGTGAGTAACTATGAAGTACTTAGAGCAATTGCAGGAAATAGTGTTTTATGTGTTGCAAATGTTGCCAGATGAGCCTAATAAACCATAGAAGTTGTGCAGTTATTGCCGTATAACCTTAGGAATGTTTTAGTGATGTTTTGGGTGCTTTGAGTAAGTGATTCGCAAGAATAATTGGGTGAATATCAGTTCCGGAGCGTAACAGCGTCTTTCTGTCCGTCACGGATGTTCATGTTTTCTGTCGAAATTGTTTTGGACGTAATTTTGGATCCGTAAGTCCGTTTTGACCCTTGTTCGAAGAGTTGGAAAGCTAATGAACAGAGCTATAACATAGGATAGATAATGGAATTGTTTTCCCAATATTTTATATCTAATTATGTTTGAGAAGTCAATTGTGTATATGTTTTAGTAACGAATCATGCTCTGGTTCAATGATGTCTTGGTGTTTTGATAGATGTGGGCCAAGATGGTCGAATGTGGACAATCTTGTGCGATTATGGTAATTCCCGAGAGGAATAACCCTTTGAATATGGTAGGAAAAGAAGTATAATATTTTTCATGTGGCACTTGGTTCCTTTTTGAAGGAAAGCCTTTACAAACATATTTTTCTTATTGGATCATTATTTGCGCCACTGTTAAGTGTTAAGAACATACCATGTTCTGATACCAATTGAAGGTGAGAAAAATGCACAAGAATGGGGGGGGGGTTGAATTATGTTTTCTGTTTTCTTAGTTTGCATCTGACCAGAGTTCAGAATCTAAAATGGTGTTCAGATTCTGGTTAATTCTTAGAAGTAGAATGTTTACAAAAACAACTAAATAATAGCAGAAGACACAAAGATTTATACTGGTTCTTCCCAAACTGAGAGTAGTCCAGTCCTCTTGCTTCATAAGATATTTTTACTATAATCAAGTCATGATTACAATCGTTTATGCATTCTACATAAGACTTTTACAATTCCTTAGACCCAAAGTCTAAGTCTTTTGCTCAAGCTTTAAGGTGTGAAAAGTACACAAGAAGTAGGGGGGCTTGAATTTTTTTTACATTTTATTTTAATTTAACTTTTGATCAGAGTTTCAGAATCAAAACTGGTGTTTAGATTCTGTTTTAATTAATTTGCAGCAGATATAATAGATGTAAACAAAATAACAACATAAGATACAAAGATTTATCTTGGTTCCTCCCTTAAGTGAGAGTACTCCAGTCCCATTGCCTCATAAGATATTTTCATTATAACCACTTCATGATTACAATGCTTATGCTTATACGTAAGTCTTTTACACCTGCTCAGACCAACTTTCTGAGACTTCCCTTACTTAGAGCACATTCCTAAGACTTCCCTTGTTCACACCTTCTGACTGAGCCACCTGCTCCAAAGTTTTTCTTGTTGAGACTTCCCCTTGCTTAGAGCACATGTATATGACTTCTTGCTCACGTCCTCTTACCGAGCCACCTGCTCTTCTCGCTATCCAGACTAAGACTTCCTTGCTTAAGCTATCCTCAAGACTTCTTGTTCATGCCTCTCAGATGGAGACTTCCCCTTACTCAATCAGACTAGCTGAATAAGACTTTCATAGCTTAAGCACTTAAGCTATGAGACTTACGTGGCTTAAGCATTTTGTCTCAAGACTTGTTGCTTGAATCCCAATGAGACAAGACTTCTGCTCAAGAACATAGGATAAGACTTTGATCTAAACTACTAAAGACTCAGCAGAATAGAGAACAAGTTTTACATGATACAAGTATCAGAGGTACGGGAAATCACTATAACAAATACCTAAAGCTCTTAAGATTTCTAAGACATTCAATGGTAAGAAATCTTAAGGCTTTTACAATTACAACCTACAACAAAAAATATGTATATTACAAAAGAGTTGATAATTGCTTGATCATGCTACTCCTTCGTTTGAAGAAACCTTGTTAAGATTAAAACTTCAATCTTTAGCCATATTTATAGCCTTCGCAAAAACTAGCCATTGAGGAGGTAACTTGGTCATGTGTCTTTGCCTTTACTTCATAGTATAAGAAACGTTGAAGATGGATGCACAACAAATTCTGAATCCAGTGTGTAACACGTTTAACCTTTGAGTCTTTAAGAGGTTTTGACTGATAGATTTGTTGAGAGCAGATATCCATACAACATTCCAACCTTTCCCGAGCGTTACAATCTTGTAGGCTCTAGCTGACAAGCTGATAAGACAATACAACTTGCTTTCTACAGTATGGACAATCCACAACTTTATTACCAACTCTGAATGGTACCAGATACTGATATACAATTACCAAGTGTAGTAACTTGTTTGAATGATGAGGCCTTCAGCTTAGAGTCTACACCAAGTCACACTAGCAATTGTTCTTTAGACTCTGCCACCAGAAGCTAATAATGAAGCAACTATAAAGTGTGTTCATGTAACACAAATTCTGATTATATATGTACAATGACAAGAACCTACATAAATAAAACACACATCAAATAAACCATTGTACTTTCAATACTTTGTTATCATCAAAACTAAAATAGAATATGTCATGGACAAATCTCGTTCCAACAATCTCCCCTTTTTTGGTGATGACAAGCACAATTATTTAAAGGACAATGTGGGGAATTTAATTTTCTTTCCAATAATAGGGTTTGGGGTTTGTAAGCTCCCCATGAGTCTGATAGTCCACAACTGAGTTCTGTTGACTCTAACACCAAGAACTATCTTTCAATGAAAACTAAAACAATCTTCTTAGTAATATTAGGGTGTGAGGTTTGATAGCTCCCCTTGAGTCAAACAGTTACAAGGTTGAGGTTTGTAAGCTCTCCCTTAGTTCCATATTTAAGAAAACCAATATAACAACATTTTAACTTCCTCTGGCAACATCAGAATATGAGGTTTGTAAGATCATTCTGAGTCTAAACAGGTTAAGTCAGAGGTTTGTAAGCTCTTACTTAACACTATGTACAAGAGAGTTAAAATATGTTTCTGATCTAGAGTGATCAGAATGGATCATCGTGGCCTTCGATGTAGGGAAGCAATCATGGTTGTAGGAGAGGATGGGGTGTACCTGCAAGGTACTCCGATGCCAAATTAAGTTTTTTAGGCTAGAGAGAGAGCAAGTACAAGTGTTTAGGTATTAATTGGAATGGTTAGAATACTTGACCCTCTCAAGAGAGAGGGTATTTATGAGATTCCCTTGGCACGAGGCCAAGGTCTCCCATGTGGCTGAAATATCTGGTCGACCAATGGGACAATGCCAGGTGGAAGATCTAGCACGTGATGTTTGATCTGTTCCAACTGTGCCCATGAATTCTAGAGGGGCAGTTGGTCGCGTGAACTGTCAAGCGTGTGAGGGGGTTGTTCCCAACGACTATTCTCCAACGGCTATAATGTGTCAAATAATCATATTGTACTCAACAACTATGTTGTGCCCAACGTTCATATTATCTTAATCTTCTTATTGGGCCTTGTCTAAAACTGGATTAGATTGGGCCTTGCCCAACTGTGGGCCATGTGTCAGTCCAGTCCAGAACAGGAGCCTCCCAAGTCGTTTCTCTAAGGTAAGGAGTAATGGCTTTGAGTTAGCCTAGCTGGTCGATCGGGGGAAGGAGATGCATAGTGGGGAGGTTTCTTGAGGTCATCATTATTCAAACGAAAATCTTCGAAACGTGCCCGTCAGTAGTATATGATTAGTATGGTCGACTGCTAATTGCTCGTGGCTTCTTTTGAGATGTGAGGATGTGGTCGGACATGAAAGGTGTGTTTTGCGTCGACTAGACTCACAATTGATGCAGAAAATTTTGCATCGAGGAGACTCCCACTCGGATGATATCCTTTGACTTGTCGAGGAGGATGTGCCCGCAGGGAGATGAAGTGACTTGTTCAGAGGAATGTGAAGGGTCAGTCTTGAACGTGCCAACTAAGAGCTTCCTCTTTTGCCACGTGTGAGGGCGTAACCATTTTCTTTAAGGCCTAGGAGGCCTAGGCTGGCTATGTAATGATGACTTTTTCCTTTTGCGCTTCCCTATGTGAGCAAGTGCTTATAAAAAAGGGGGAAGAGGATTCATTTTCACACTTCACGCAAATTTCTCTCCTCTACTTCTTTTGCTCTGCAATGTTCGTTCTTCGTCAAAGCAATCTTCGTCGTTGTCGATCCCCCTTTCTTTTTCTAGATCTTCATCCTAAACCTTCATACTCAAGTAAGTTCATTATCTTTTCTTGTTAGAACACATAGATTTCAAGAAATTAGCTGGAATTTTTCGGCGAAGCATGAATTTTCCGGTTGAAGTTAATGCGTTATTTGATGAACACATTAATTTTATGGGAAACTCATGAAGCTCTTAAAGAACATGAATCTAGGATGTTGTGTATGTCTGTAGATCTTCCTAGGTTATTGTGTGAAACATCTTGTGTTTGTAGTCTGGCAGGAGGTTTCCTCGATGCTATAGACTTTATACTCGTGTGCCCGATAGGTCATAGTAGTCGTGGGGCTTATCCCTTTTTTGGCCTTTACAAGTCGTAGAGACTTGTCCCTGTTTTTGGGGAGGGCGTTACGCCAAGGCCCCGTGCTGTCGATAAGGGCTTGAGTCGAGGAGGCATCCTTGTACTCAATCCTCGCCCTTTCACTTAATTTGTGGTGGAAGGGTAGATTTTATCTTCGTCGAATTCACTTTTTCTTCCTCTGCTTTTTAGGTGAAATGGCTGATCATAATGAAGGAAACATCCCCGACGTCGAGTTGACTAATAATGAGGACATTCCTCCTATCGAATATGCCAACATGCGGGTTGCTCAACGGGACCTTAGTTATATTTCCCAAGAGCCTATAGTGACTAAGTCGACCTTTATGGAGGAGGATGCCAATACTTTTAATCTCCTCGAAGATAGGGAAGAAGATGTGCCTACAAGTTGGAAGGCGATTAGCCCTACGGAAAATGATCGGATATGCTCGGTGTATCCGAGGAGAAGATTCCCCGCGTATGAGTTTTCTTTTAAGGAGGCGAGGTGCCGTATGCCCTTCATGGATTTCCAAAGGGCAATGTTTTGTCATCTCGAGTTGTCCCCTACCTAACTTCACCTGAATGCTCTGGCGTTCATTCGGGCCTTTGGGCTGGTATACCGGTATCTGAAAATCGGGGCTACCGTGGAGCTATTTTTCTACATTTTCTAGCTACAGAGGAGCATGAATTAGTTAAAACAAAGTTGGGTATCCTTTAAATAGTAGAACAGGTTGTTTTGGCCATATTCAGAATCTGTTCGAAATTTCAAATCAGGTTCCTAGTCGTAAAGCCTCTCTAAGAGGAGGCCAAAAGTTCTCTGGCCACCCTAGAGACTATGGAGGAGGATGGTCGGGAGGTGATACGCCCCGTGCCAAAGTTTCCACTAGAGTGGGTGTATGCCCATTTAAGATATAGGACTGACCAATTCCTCATGAAACATGATCAACTGTGCATCGAGGACAAGAAATCCCTTCGGACCTTGACAATGTTTGTGGAGAGTTTTACCCCTGCTACCACGGTGGACAATGACGGTAACCTACTCTATGCAGAGGACGGGGAGCCTGCTCAGGCAACCTATTATATAAACATTAAAGCCCTCCTCAATTGTGAAATAGAGGTCGAGGCTTTTGAACTCCTAGGTATAGATGATCGGTTTTGCTTGTGCTTCTTGATGTTTTGATGTCGTGCTAACCCCTTTTTCTCCCTTTGTAAGAAAAATGTCAAACTTGCACGAATTCCTTATCAAGTTCACCGCAACCAAGAACGTCAAGAAGCTTTCAACCTCGAGGGTGGATGCAATCAGACAGCAGGCGACGTTGGAGAAGTTTGTGGGTGGGTCTTCACCTTCTCCAGGAAGCACCTTCAGTCCTCTTACCCCAGATCCTCAGAAGAAAAGGAACAAATGATCTCAATTCTTCTTCAGTTGAAGGCTCAAGTGGCTTTGTTGGGGGAAATTCATCTTGCTGCCTTGCTATCTGCAGGAGAAGATCTTCGACGGGGAAGGATTCGTAGTTATCCCTGACCTGGAAGCTTCAGCAATATTGTCTGCTGACCCAAAGGTGAGGAGGACGCTTCTTTTCTAAGATGCAACAACGATGATGAGGGTGCTGGATACAAATCTGGCCATGGGCGACACGGAGACAGTTCCACTTAAGGAGTTCAAGAAGGTAAAGGCCTGGGAGACCGAGCTCGAGTTGGAGACAGCTAAACTGTTCAACAAGTTGACGACTCTCTAGGCCAACTATGAGGCCAAGGTTGCACTCTTGAAATAAATGAGCAAGAAGATAGAGGAGATGAAGAAAATCAAGGAGGAGAATACCAACTTAAATGTGAGGGTAGCAGAACTGGATGGATCGTCGACGGTGGGGTTGGATGAAACCGAGGAGGACAAATCCTCGAAGACCCGGAAAGAATTGATCAACAAGATCCACATCCTCGAACAGGATACTCTCAGAGCTGCCGAGTTTGAATTCAATGCTGCACTGGAGCAGATGAAAGCCTTGGACCCTGATGTCTAGCTGGTTACTGAAGGGGTGGACGTTTTACATCAAGTGGTCGACGGGAAGGTGGTCCCTTCAGATGTTCTGGTTGATGATGCTTGTTTTTTCTTTGTAACTAAGAATATTTTGGCCTGTGTGCCGTTTTTTGTAAATTCTGACTGTCGGGCTTTGCCCGCACTTTTTGTAATATTTAAACACTTTATGGCTAAGTGGTCAGACTTATATATATATATATATATATATATATATATATATATATATATATATATATATATATATATATATATATATATATATATATATATATATATATATATATATATATATATATATATATATATATATATATATATATATATATATATATATATATATATATATATATATATATATATATATATATATATATATATATATATATATATATATATATATATATATATATATATATATATATATATATATATATATATATATATATATATATATATATATATATATATATATATATATATATATATATATATATATATATATATATATATATATATGTTGCGGTGAGAATAGGATATCAAATTATTGATTAATTTGAATCACAATCTTGAATTCACAACCGGTCTTTGATTTATCCAAAGGAAAGGTTGAAGAAAGAAAAACCTATTTTGAATCGTAAACACAATGCAGGGAGATCTAGGGTTCGGGGGTTGGTTAAACTTAGGGAAGGTATTAACATCCTAAGCATCTGTAGTACTCTACATGAACCTCTTGTTTTAAATGTGATTTGCTAATCTATCTGTTATAGGGTATGCTAAAGGGTTGAAAGGAGACCTAAGGTGTTATTCCTAAGTATACTCGCCAAGAAATCGCATCTCGTGCCTACGTATCCTGGGTAGGGGGTGGAATCAGAGTATTCGTAGTTCCACTCAAAGAGGAGTGAGGAACTTCTTGACTATGGTCAAGGTTCCAAGGGGAAGTAAGTATTCATAGTGAAGTACTTACGTGGAGTGCAACGACTCCTATTCTACATTGAAATGGTTGAAAAGGTAAGGTAAGTAAGTATCCACGGCGGGAACTTACGTGGAGTATGGCAACTCTTGATCCTAAGGCTAGGACGAAGGTGAAGGATATCCACGGCGGGATGACTACCTGGAGTACGGCGACTCCAATCCTAAGTGGCAAAAGGTAATAGAAAGTTAGTTGTTAGTGAGCTCGCCAAGACGTCGCATCTTGTGCCTACGTATTCTCTATGAGAAATCAGAGTGTTCGTAGTTCTCCTCAAAGAAGGTGAGGAACTTCTTGACTGTGGTCAAGGTTCCAGGGGGATGTAAGTTTTCACAAGGAAGCACTTGTGTGGAGTGCGGCGACTCCGAATCTACATTGAAAGTTGAAAGAGGTGAGTATCCACGGTGGGAATCTATATGTAGTACGGCGACTCCGGATCCTAAGGCTAGGATAGGGATAGGGTGAAGAAATGAGGTATTGGCATAACAGTCAGTAGAAGGGTACCTTTCATTCGGAATATGCAGTTAGATAATGGAAAAATTAAAGCAACGGTAACACAAGTGATACAAAATAGATAAAGAAATATGTGAACATGCAAGTAAAATACTCAGAATATCGGACTAAGATTTCAACTTGGTGCATCAAGAGTAATGTTAAAGATGAATATTGAAAGCGGTTAAACTCGGATTAATGAACTTGTGATTAATGTTAATGAATAAAGGTGAAAAGTCTAAACTTAAAAAAAGGGTTATAAAAAACAAGAATATCTAACATTTTAATTTTGTTTTTATATACTTTTGTTAAAAATTAAATTAATGGAAATTAAAGAAAGATTAGTTAATAAAATACTTTCTAAATAATTTAAATTCTAGATATTAAAATAAATCTAAAGTATTATTTTAATTCTAAAATAAACTTAAATTACCTAAATCATTTAAATCCTAAAGAAATTAAAATTATTTTTTGGTGGGTTTTTTATTGTTATGTTTTTATTATTATTTTTTTTTTTTACTTTTTTTTTATTATATTTTATTTTCATTTTTTTTTATAGAACAAAAAAATTAGAGGTGGCAAAATGGATGGATTGGATGGATATGGATTGGTTTGGATTGTTAATGGATGGATCAAGGCAATCCATCAATCCATTAACAATCCACTAAACTCTCAATAAAAATCCAATCCAATCCATCCATTAAAAGATAAAATCCATCCAATCCATCCATTAACATATTTCTAATGGATGGATATCCATCCATCCAAAAAATTAATTTAAAAATTCTTAATTTAATAAGTGACAACATAATATCAAATGGATTTATAAAATGAGATGGATGGATTGAATTCATCCATATGAGTTAGTGGATGGATTGGATCAAATCCATTAAATTATTTTTTGTCTTATGGATGGATTGAATGGATAAATTATTGGATGAATTGGATGGATGTTATCTAAATGGATTTCATTGCCACCACTAAAAAAATACAAAGAAAATAGAAAACTGGAAAAAAAACAAAATGGGTTGGGCCGGTGGTGGTCAGGCCCACCGGACCCAACCCGAACCAAAATACACAAAAGGGGGTTGGGAAGGGTTTCGCAAAAAACCCTAGAATTTCACAGCGGCGAACCCCCCTATCTTCTTCTTCTCTCTGATTCTCTCTTTCCCCTTCGCGATTCCTTGCCTTCTCTTCTTTCCTCTCGAGACTCTGTTCTTCCTCTATTTATCCCTTCTTCTCTCGCCTCTTTTCCCTTCTGTTCTTTCTCTTCTCTCTCTTATCACCTCACTCGATCGTTCTTCTTCTTCTTCCTTTCTACTTCTCCTCTTCCGCGTCTCTTTCTTCGTCTTCTATGGTCTTCTTCACCTGTAAACGTTTAAACAAAAAAATAAATCAAAAGATCCATATCAATAGATAACAAAAGTTTACTGCAATGGTGATTCAAAGAGACAAGGAGTAGGGGCCGAAACGAGGGTTTCGTGGCATCTCTGAAAGTGTGGTTGCGGCGTTAATGGTGGCTTCGGTGAAGATGGCCACGTCGGAGAGTCAGATAAGCTTTCTAGACCCTTTCCTCTTTAAGGTTTTTCGTTGTCTGAGTTTCGTGTGTTTGAGAGTAGATTTAGGTTTTTGTCCTCCTCTGATTTCTGGTGTCTTTTTCTTCTTTTTCGATTTGAATCTCGATGTCCTCTTTATATATGACCTTATGTGCTTATTTCCATGGTTATGTGATTCAAAGCTTTCCTTTTTAAAATGATCCTGTCTGATAATAGTTTGAAAAACTTTGAATATGTTTCTGTTTACAAATTAACATGTTTGAACACTTTTGGAATAACCTGGATTTGAATTAAATACGTCTGTTTTCTGTTTGGCTTTCATTAATTTCGTCCTTATTTATTTTTGTAGTAATCAAGCTCTATGAGGTATTGTTTTGGAAAGTTCAATGATCTTGTCTCCCGGTTTTGTTCCATTCATGATTAATAGGCTGTGAATCTTTGATGGGGGTTGTTCTCATGAGTAATGGATATTGTTGTTGAGATTTTCGATGGAAATTGCAGCTTAAATCAAATTGACTCACGTTTGCAACATTTACAAACTAAATGGCTTTTATTTTTGCAATATTATTCTTCTTAAAAATGATTCCTCTTTTTTTCCAGATGTTGTTGGGAGACGTCAGAGTGTGTAGAACCCCATAACAAGAGCCGAGATTGTGATACCTACTGCAAACTGCATCATTGTTGTTTAGGGGTGTAAAATGCAGTAGTTGGTTTACCAGGTCACCTGCAGATGTCGGTTAGCATTTTCAGTGTTCTGGCGTAGCGAAATAAAGGTCAAGTTGGGAAGGAAGAGTTGTATTTTCCTGATTCGGTCGATTAGAAAGACGACACCGTATTTTGCCAACCTGTTGAGTAACTTATTGAGACAAAGCGTGAGATCCTCAAGACATGAGTTTTATGTAACTAAGCATACACCTCCTTTTTATTTACTTTTCTTTTATCTTGTACTTGAGTGGCTATAAAAAAACTTTTGGAAGTCATGAATAAAACGAAATTAACCTATACGAATCTCGAACAAATTTATGTTTGAAACTTGATCTTGAAGTGATGATTCCGAACCAAATTTGCATAACGATAAATGGTAGATGAGTATGATGTTTTCTTAGATTCCAACTTGAAGTTTAAACTTAATGGAATCTTAATGAGAAAAAAAAGAATATTGAATAGTGGACTTGACTTGTACTTGAACTATTGTGAATATTGCGTCTCCTCAAATTCAAATCTCTTAAACCACAATGACAAGAATGACGGTGTGAAGATGAATAAGACTTAATTTTTAGTACTTGCAATCATAAACCATAACTTGTTAGGGGCATTTCGAAATTTGTATGGATGGTTTAGACTTGTGGACCTAAGTTGTAAACTTTGAATAAATCCTCTTACTTTGAACGTGGAAAGGACATTATAGCCTGGACTCTTATGCTTGAACCTTCACAATATTTGTAACTTGAGTACTTGAATAATAATGACTTGCATTTGAAAAATATGGAATCAAACTTGTAAAGAACATGATTCTTGAATTTTATTCATGGGGGTTCTTTACTAAAATATGATTCAGGATGTTTATCCAGTATTTCACCACTTCAAAACATACTTATCGAGAAACTTCAATCCCATTTGTAATGTCATAAAAATCCAATTAGTCTTCCCAAGACCAAAGTCCAAAATCCATGGACAGACATACGCTAATCAAAATTTTCCTCCTTCCCGGGGAAACCTATGAGAAATATTTAGAGGGATATTGACATTGTGTTGTCCACAGGGCCATAAGGATAAGGGCACTTCCTTCTTCCATTCATACAAGATTTTAACACAATTTACAGGGACTGCACACATTTAAGCTTCCATGGTTCTTTGAAACTCTCTGCAACAAACCTAACTTCATAAAACAAAACAAAGTAAACTGGTTAAATGGTTAGCTATGCATGGATGATAGACCTAAGATGATATGCAAGGGATCAATGAGTATAAGGGTAAAATTTGGGGTGCGATAATATGCTTGTTCGACATTGCATGCCTTATTATGTTCTTTTTGTCTGCCTTGTTCTAGTTTTTTGCGAGTTGTGTTCGCTAAATGAGGGTTTGCTCGACTCATCTCGATGCTCGACTGTTTGGGGAACTTGTCGAGTGAGCAAAGTAGTTCGTTGGTCGTGGGACTAGGATCTCGGTCGAGGTCCTGATCACATAGGGCTTGGACTTTCCCATCGCGAGCCGGGTGTCCTACCACGCTGTTACGACAACAGCAGAGCTCGATTGAGGTATCCCCATTGGGCGCAGAATCTGCTCATTCCATGAGCAGAAACTTGCCTTCGTTATATTTGAGGATTGTGCTTGCACCAGGGTACGGTCCCTTGGCTGAGCGATCTCCCTTCAATGTGAGATGAAGTCGTCGGCAGTTAGTCCTAATTGACTTAGTACTAATTGTAATATTATTTGAGCTTTTCAGCATTCCATGGTCGAGCAAATGGTTCTTTGTTTAGATGTTCGTGGTAGTAGACTGCAATGCCTGTCTTTGACCTCACCCAGTAAGGGCTTTCCCAATTTGCGTCCATCATTCCCTCGTGCGAATTTTTTTATTTCGGTGAAGGACTAGGTTGCCCACTTGGAAGTCACGCTTTACGACCTTGGCGTCGTGGCGCAGTTTTATTTTTTTTCCAGTGAAGCTTCATGGAGGGTTGCCCCTTATCTTCAACCAGATCGAGTTCCTCTCTTAATGCTTTGTCGTTCATCTCCTCGTCGAGAGGAGCCTCTGTCCGTCTAGAGGGTTTTTTGATTTCCATCGGGATTACTGCTTCGGTTTCGTATGCTAGTCTGAAGGGAGTTTCCCCAGTGGTAGAGCGTGAAGTTGTTCTGTAGGCCCATATCACACTATGTAGCTCCTCGACCCATCTAATTTTAGCTTCGCCAAACCTTCGTTTTAATATGCGAAGGATCGCCCGGTTCTCGGCCTCTGCTTTCCCATTGGTCTGAGGATGTTCGATGGACGTGAAGTGTTACTTGGTGTCTAGTTTGGCGACAAAGTCTTGAAACTTCCTGTTTGTGAACTGGGCCCCGTTGTCGGTCACAAGGGCCTGGAGCACACCGAATCATTGGAGGGCGGGGTCTTCAGCTCGTTGGGGGGTGCTAAGTGCATGTCTCCATGGCATTGGCATCTGTCGCATTTCTTGACATTCTCCTTTGCGTCGTGCTCCATAGTTGACCAATAATATCCTGCCTAAAGGGATTTTTGCGCCAAAGATACACCTCTTAAGTGTTGTGCGTTGATCCCGTTGTGAATTTCTTGGAGAACGTCGGGGACCTTGTTCTCCTCAACACACTTTAAGAGGGGGATGAAGAATCCTCGTCGGTAGAGCTTGTCTTCGACTAGAACGTATGAGCTTGTTTTCGATGCTTGGACGGGGAAGCATCTCTTGTATAACAGACTTGGTGCCATCTTTCCTCTTTGTACTAGCCAGTTTCAACAAGACGTCTGCCCGACTGTTTTGTTCACGGGGGATGTGTTGGACTTCCCATACGTCAAACTTGGCCATTTTCTCTTATACCATCGACAGGTATTCGACAGGATGATCATTTTTTTCTTGGTATTCCCCCCATACCTGAGAGGCTACGAGCTGGGAGTCCGTGAAGATTTTTATTTCCTTAGCGCCTAGGTCCTCAGCCAGTCGTAAGCCTGTAGGAATGCCTCATATTCGGCTCGATTTTTCGAGGTTGGGAAGGATAACACCAACGAAACTTTGATTAGGATCCTTTTTGTTTTCGAGGATGATGCCCGCACCGCTGCCAGTGGAGCTGGAAGCTCCGTCGACAAAAATGGTCCATTTGTGCGATCCACTCGATGGGGATGTTGGGGGCGTCATTTTTTCCACAAAGTGGTCAGGGCTTGTGCCTTAAGGGCCTTCCTGCTTTCATAGTGGATGTTAAATTCTGACAGCTCTAGTGACCATTTGAGCATCCTACCGGCCATATATGGTTGGTCGAGCAATTGCCTTATGGGTTGGTCTGTCCGAACCACAGTTACATGGGCTAGAAAGTAATGCCTTAATATTCTCACAGCGTTGATGAGGTCCGGGGAGACCTTTTTGATCTGCTGGTATCTGAGCTCTGACCCTTGTAAGGCCTTGCTTGTAAATTGTATTGGCTTTTGCTCGTCGATGATTTCTCGAATGAGGGCAGCGCTAATGGCTTTATTGGTGACAGAGAGATACAGGTAGAGTGTTTCCCCATTGTCTGGTCGAGACAGAACTGAGGGTTCAAACAGGGCTTGCTTAAGATAGTGCAGAGCTTGCTCACATTCCTATGTCCATTCAAACGTAGCCTCTTTTTATAAGAGCTTGAAGAAGGGCATAATATGTTGGACATACTTGGTCACGAAGCGAGATAACGAGGTAAGCATCCCGTTGAAGGATTGTATGGACTTCTTCGACTTTAGCATGGGGAACTTCGAAAATGCTCGACATTTGTCGGGGTTGTCCTTGATCCCCCTCTCAGTGAGGTAGAATCCAAGTGATTTCCCTTCTCGCACCCCAAAGGTGCATTTTTTTGGGATAAATCGCATTTTGCACGTTCTTGCTTGGTCGAAGAATTTTTGTAAATGAAGCGTATGATCGGATTCCTCTTGGGGTTTTACGATCATGTCGTCCATATATACTTCGAAAATATCTCTGATTTTTGATAAGAAGACTTTGTTCATCATTCGCTGGTATGTGGCCCCAACGTTTTTCATACCAAATGGCATTACGTTGTAGTAATAGTTGTCCGACTAGGTCATGAAAGTGGTGTACCTCTTGTCCTTCTCTAGCATAGGAATTTGGTCATATCCCAGGTATGCATCGATGAAGGACAAGAGTTTGAAACCGGTAGAATTATCTACTAACTTATCAATATTAGGCAAAGATTGAGATCCGTGTAGTCAATGCACGTCCTCCACTTTCTAGGTCGTATACCTGGCCTCTGAAATGAATTTTGCCTCAAAGAGGTCTTTTACAAGTTTTTCCGTTGCTTCAGCCTTTTCATCAGTTTTTTTACGCATGCGTTGTGCTATTGCTCGAGTCAACGGGTCAATGGTGAGTTGATGGCAAGCAGTCTCAAGATCGAGGTCGGGAATGTCAGTGGCTCTCCAGGAAAACAAATTTGTGTTGTCTCTTAGGCATTTCTTCAGCTGCTCCTTCACATCTTCGGGAAGTCTTGCACCTATCCTGACTCCTCTGTTGTGATTGTCCCTGAATGTGATCACCTCGAAGTCCCCGTCTGGTACCGGGTGCATGGTAGTTGCGGAAGGGGAGCTGCCCCTTGATGCCGGCGTGTCTTTGCTACTGTCCTCTCTGCCTTCTTCTAAGATTTGACTGTCAAGGTCAATGGTGTGGACCTGGAGTGCTGGCTTTTTCTCGGGCTGACTTTCTTTACTAGAAAGGTCTTTGTCACTTGCACGTTTGATGGCTTATGGTTTTGTGCTAATCGAACTCTACCCCTTGGTAGCTGCCGCAAAGTATCATCTTGCAGCTTCAATGTCTCCATGCAAGGTGGCGACGTGACCCTTCTCAGTATAGTATTTCATCTTGAAATGAACTATAGATGAAACAACGATCAGCTCAGCAAGTGTAGACCTCCCCAGGATACAATGGTACAGAGAAGGACATTCGATGACTAAGAATTGCGTCTTAATCATTTTGAAAGCCTCTTCCTCCCCGAAGGTGACTAAGAGTTCCATGTATCCCCAGGGCCTAGCAATAGCTCCATTGAATCCCTGCAAGTTTGAGCTCACATATGGGGATAATTTCTTCTGGTCGAGCTTAAGAGCGCAGAATAGGCTGGTGTACATGATGTCTACCAAACTTCCTTGGTCGACCAGAATTTGACGGGCATCAGTGTTGGTCAATCTGGCTCTTATGAGTAGAGGAATGTACGTGTTAGGGGAGCCTCTAGGGAGTTTTTCACGGTAAAAGGTGATGGGCTGAGTGCTTCCTCGAAACTTTTCGAGTGTTGACAGTCGGTTTGGGCTGCAGTCGTTTAGCTGGTCGAATTTCCTCTTCACTGATCCTACTGTGAGCTCGCTTTACCCGCCATAGGAGATGACCTTCATGTTGGGGAAGGTCTCCTAGGAGTTTTACATGGAGAAATATGGAGGATCTTCGAGATAGTCAGGGACGAAAAAGTCCTCTGGTCGTGAAACAGACATGGAAACCTTCGAGAGAGGGCTAGAAGGTGAAGCTCTTGTTTTTGTTTTTTATACTCGTACGTCTCTCCTTGATGACGATCTCGATGGCGTCCTTTTAGATGGACACAATCTTCGGTCATGTGACCATGACTGTGATGAAAACGGCAATACTTGCTTCGGTCGATGTTGCCCTTTGATGCCGTCAGTTTAGGGAATCGTACCCCTCCCTGTTTGAATTTGGCGTTGATACATTCAGAAAGGATACGCTCGCGGGGACTAGTCAGCAGGGTATATTCATAAAGTGACCAGCAAGACCTTTATGATCACGGGGGCGGTTGTCTCGTCGCCTATCTTTGTCGCGCCGGGAAGTTTCTGCCTCGTCCTTCTTTGAAGCTTTAGAACTCTCCTGGTCCCTCGAATCTTTGGCTTTATACGCGGCTTTTTTTTCCTCATATTGGATGTAAGATTGTGCTCTACGGAGGAGTTCGGCCAAAGAACAAGGTGGATCGATTCCCACCGCTTTGCGAAAATCATTCTTTTTCTATAAGGTACTTCTTCATGTGGCCAGTCATGCAGATCTCAACTTCTTCCTTGTTAAGCCTGTTGATGTAGTTGCGAAGAGGTTCATCCTTTCCTTATATTATGGTAATGTAGCATGGCCTCAATGTTCTCTAAATGGTCGCCAGAATCTGCGGTACCATCATAGAGAGCTAGAGGGGGAGGCTTCTCTAGCCCGTGAGGAATGCGGGTGTCCAAGATCTCTTGGGATAGAGGTCCATGGATGTCGTCCTCATCGCTCGTACTCAACAACCTGCTGCGGGAATAACTACGCCCATGACTCCTGCTGCATCGAGGAGAGTGCATGTGCCGACTATGATGCTCTTCGTGAGGCTTTTCTGAAGGGTTGGTTCTCTTGGTAGCTGGATAGTGCCTAAACCTCCGGGGAGGGGTGCAATTTTGTCTTCTGGTGATTTCACGCCCATGTTTCTTCGACTTGGATTGTTCCTTGACTGGGGAGATGCTCCTAGACTCGTCTCGCTGACATTTATGAAGAGAGGAGCGAAACTGGGGAGCGGGATGAGGGTCTCCACGGGGGAGGCTATTCTCTAAGGGTGTTCTCCAACATGTGGATCTTTTACGCTTGCTGGAAAAGCAAATAGTTGGATTTATTTAGGGTGGTGATGAGGGCCGCAGTGCAGGGATCATCGTCTTGAAGGACGAGGATGGGCTCGTAGATGTGATCGGGGATCTAGACGTAGGGCTTCACGTTGTTGGAGGGTGGAGAAACATGTTTTCCATCCCGGTGATCGGTCTCCTCCACAACAGCTTCAGGAATGAGGGTTTCGCCGCAACCCAGGGTGGCACCAACAAAATCTTGATGAGTGTCATTGTTATGGTGCTAGGCTATGATGATGAAGGTTCAGAGAGAAATAACTTTGGTCTTTTGTTTGGAAATATTGGGGATCTTGGTTCAAAAAGACGGGGGGAGTTGGGTTCCCACAGAAGACGCCACTGAACTAGAGTGATCATAATGGATCGTCATGGCCTTCGATGTTGGGAAGCAACAGTGGTTGTAGGAGAGGAGGGAGATGTACCTGCAAGGTACTCTAATGCAAAAGTAAGTCTTTTGGGCTAGAGAGAGGAAGTACAAGTGTTTAGGTATGAATTTCAATGGTTAGAATACCTGACCCTCTCAAGAGAGAGCGTATTTATGAGATTCCCCCAGCGTGGGGCCAGGGTCTCCCATGTGGCCGAAATATCTAGTCGGCCAATAGGAGACTGCCAAGTGGAAGATCTAACGCTTGATCTTTGACCCACATTCACACAAGGGTGTCACACATAATTTCCATAACATCAAAAACACTTGTCATGCTCATTAGCACATTAATAAATAATCATGATTTTCAAGGTTTCACTTTGCATGTAGCAGCGGATTCAATTTATATCATAATTCTCTTACGAAAACATTCATGTTCATGACATAAATCAACATTACTTAGGCACTAAGGCCATCATCATAATATTTTGATAAATATACAAACATAGCATAGAGTACAAAATGTATCTCTAAGACATAAACCAAACAATCCCAGTGTTACATGACCAGAGTACGACTCGACCCAACATAATTAAAATACTAAACAACTGCACCAAAAGCGACCTTGCAACTATGAGCAGTTCTACTCCTTGATACCTGCACGATGTCGTATAGGACATCATTCCAGCAGAAGGGTGAGAATTCACATCAATATTGAAATCATTAGATAATGAATAATGTAAAGCATGTCAACACAACATCAATATTCTTACACTTCAATCTTTCTCAGCTAATATCATTCAACAACCACACATTCACCACCCTCAATTCACAAGTCATACACATACACATGCTTTCATACAACAATTATATGTGCCATGCGACACAATGCAAACTCAATGCAACTCATGCCATGTGGTACCAACACTTGTTATTATTTTTCGGTTTTTACATTTAAACTGGGTCCGTCCCCTAAACCAATAACAAATAAAAACCCGTCCCCTAGGCTTTCAAACCCCACTCTAGGTTTGGGACAAGTCACTAGTCTCCACGAAACTAGCAAGCATTGCCTCTTAACAACAAATGATATGTATGCAATCAACAACCAAATGCACTTAAGACCGTTCTCGTATCTTAATCCCATGCATTCTCAAATAATTCATCACACAAGAATTATAACATGATTGAACACACAACACATTTCATAATAATCAAAGTATTCATACATTCAACATCATCACTACATTTATCAAGTAATGCACAAGAATCAATTTGATTCAATCAAAATTCACAATACAGTTCACTGATTACACATAGGACAATCAATCCATCACCAATAATTAAATTCAATATTCAATACACAATCAGCTTGTTAAACAACAACTGATATCTCAATAACCAACCAAAAGTTGGTAATCAAATAATACTCAATTAAATAATCAATAATCATCTCAATTAATCCATGTTTTAATTAGAGTTTAATTAAACAATGACTCTGTGTACTCAAACTTCCTGTACATGACTTTTCCAAATTTCAGCTTTTGTACAGCGTGCAATCGATTGGAGTTATGGTGCAATCGATTGTATGACTCAATTTCTCATATTTTTAGCTACTTTTTTTAAGTGCAATCGATTGGCATCTTAGTGCAATCAATTGCTCAGTTCAAAAATTCAATTTCCAGCAGCTTTGCTAAGTGTGCAATCGATTGTAGCCTTAGTGCAATCGATTGCTCACTGTGTGTTTTCGAAAAATTGTGCACAAAATTATATTTTCACCAGCCATTCCCTTCTTTGCTACAATAATCGACCCCCTCATATTAGGGCATTCATAACAATAAAAAAATTCACTAAATCATGGGAAATCTAAGGGTTTCTCCCCACACAAACTTCTACCCATTAATCATTAACTCACAATCCCAATAATGAGAGAATACTCAACCTTACCTTAGGTTTCTCTTTGGGAAGAATCCTTGCTTTCTTGAATGCTTGAATTCTGAGTTTCTCTCTTCCACTCTTCTTTTCCTCTTGTCTCTTTCTCTTCTTCTCTTCTATGCTCTATATTCTCTTCTTTCCCCTTTTTCCTTCTCTTACTAACTTCTCTTCTCTAAAACCCTAATTTTATCTCTTTCTCCTATTTTATAAACCTCACAATTACTCTTATAATTCTATGGGTTTACCAACTCACCATCATAATTTCTATTCACACCCTCCATTAAGCCCAATTATTAATTCTAACAATTCTACATTTTATTATACCAATAAAATAAATCACATCAATTAATTTAATTCAATAAATCACATATATCAATTAAATCAATTAACTCATATAAATTCAATAAATCAAATAATTTTTATAAATCAAATACTTCATATAAATTTAATAAATTAACTAATTCAAATAAATCACATAAATTAGTTAATTCAATTAGGCACAAAATCACACAATTAATCAATTAATTTAATTAAATAAATAATTACTAAAAATTGGGGTGTTACAACCCTCCCCCACTTAAACGAATTTCGCCCTCGAAAATTACCTCAAACGAATAACTCGGGATAAGACTCCCTCATCTGACTTTCAAACTCCCAAGTCACATTTCTACCAGCTGGCCCTCCCTAAGCGACCTTCACCAAAGAAATCTTTTTACCTCGAAGTTGCTTCAACTCCCGATCCTCTATCCGCATAGGTGATGTCTCCACAGTTATGTTATCTCTGACCTTCACATCATCTATTTGGACTACATGAGACGGATCCGCAATGTATTTCCTCAACTGAGATACATGGAACATGTCATGGAGCTTAGCAAGCGACGACGGCAAAGCAACACGATAGGCTACCTCTCCTATCCTCTGCAAAATCTGATAAGGACCAATAAAATGCGGCGTTAACTTACGTGACTTCAACGCTCTACCAACACCATTTATCGGAGTAACCCGAAGAAACACATGATCTCCCTCTTGAAATTCAAGTGCTTTCCTCCTCTTGTCATGATAACTCTTTTGACGACTCTGAGAAATCTTCATCTTCTCTTGAATCATCTTAATCTTATCAGTAGTCTGCTGGACTATCTCGGGTCCAACCACGACACTCTCTCCCGACTCATACCAATATAATGGCGTTCTACACCGCCTACCATACAATGCCTCAAATGGTGCCATTCCAATATTCTTATGAAAATTGTTGTTGTAAGTAAACTCAATCAAAGGTAAGTAGCTATCCCAAGCTCCTACCTTTTCCAACACACAAACTCTCAAAAGATCCTCAAGTGACTGAATCATCCTCTCAGTCTAACCATCGGTCTGCGGGTGATAAGTGGAACTCCAATGTAACTTCGTACCCAAGCACTTTGCAAACTCTCCCAAAATCTCAAAGTAAACCTCGGATCTCTCTCTGACATAATGCTAGACAGAATACCATGCAAACTGACAATCCTTTCAATGTACAGATTTGCCAATCTCTCTAATGGGTAATCCATTCGCATAGGAATAAAGTGCACAGATTTAGTCAATCTATCCACAATAACCCAAATAGCTTTAAAGTTACTCGGTGTTCTAGGTAAACCAGACACAAAATCCGTAGATATGATATCCCATTTCCACTCAAGAATAGACAACAGTTGCATCAAGCCCGACGGTTTCTGATGCTGAATCTTTGACTTTTGACAAGTCAAACAAGAATATACAAACTCGAAAATATCCTTCTTCATACGAGGCACCAACATACTTTCCTCAAATCTTGATACATCTTAGCAGCACCCGAATGAATACTCAATCCACTATGATGCCCTTCTTCAAGAATACTTTTCTTCAACTCAACAATATCTGGAACACAAACTCTATCACGACACCTCAAGATACCATTTTCATCAATCCAAAAATCACCACCTTGACCTTGATTAATCAAAGTCAACCGATCAACTAAATCCAAATCATATTTCTGACCTTCTCTTATCTCATGAAGAACACCACTAGTAAGCTTCAACATACCCAGCTTAACTCTATAAGATGTGTCTTCACAAACCAAACTCATGTCTCGAAATTGCTCAATCATTTGCAACTCTTTTACCATCATCATCGACATATGCAAAGATTTCCTACTCAATGCACCAGCTACCGCATTCGCTTTACCCGGATGGTAATTCAATCCAAAATCATAATCCTTCAGAAGTTTCAACCATCTCCTCTGCCTTGCATTTAATTCTTTCTGATCAAAGAGATACTTCAAACTCTTATGATCACTAATTACCTCAAATCTCGAACCAAACAAATAATGTCTCCAAAGCTTTAACACAAATACAACAGTGGCCAACTCTAAGTAATGCATCGGATAATTCCTCTCATGCACTTTAAGTCTCCTTGAAGCGTAAGCTACAACTTGTCGATTTTGTATCAACACACCTCCTAAACCCATCAAGGAAGCATCGCAATACACAATAAACGGTTCTGCCAGATTCGGCAAAATCAAAACAGGAGTTGTCGTCAATCTTCTCTTAAGCTCTTGAAAACTTTCTTCACACTTTGTATCCCAAACAAAAGCTTGACCCTTCCTAGTCAACTGCGTCAACAGCAACGATAACTTGGCAAATCCTTTAATGAATTTCCGATAATAACCTGCCAAACCAAGAAAACTTATAATCTCAAAAACTGATTTCGGAGTCTCCCATTGCGATACCGCTTCAACCTTCGACAGATCAACTGCAATACCTCTACTCAAAATCACATGACCAAGGAAACTCACTTCCTTCAACAAAAATTCACACTTAGAAAGTTTAGCATACAACTACTTCTCTTTCAACACTGATAACGTAATCCTCAGATGCTCAACTTGATCCTCTTCATTCTTCGAATAGATCAAAATATCATCAATGAACACAACCACAAGCTTATCCAAATAAGGATGGAAAATCCTATTCATGTACTCCATAAATACACCTGGTGCATTAGTCACACCAAATGGCATCAAAGAATACTCATAATGTCCATACCTCGTTCTAAAAGCAGTCTTCTGAATATCTTCAGCCTTCACACGAATCTGATGATACCCAAATCTCAGATCTATCTTACTAAAGACACTCACACCAATCAACTGATCCATCAAATCATTAATCTTGGAAGTGGATACTTATTCTTGATAGTCATCTTGATCAATTGTCTGTAGTCCATGCAAAGTCTCATAGAACCTTCTTTCTTCTTAACCAAAAAAACTGGTGTACCCCACGGTGACTTGGACAAATAAACCTCTTCTCTAGTAGATCTTTAAGTTGACTCTTCAACTCTTTCAATTCTGATGCGGACATACATATGGAGCCATCGATATCGGACTAGTTCCAGGAATTAAGTCGATCGCAAACTCCACTTCTCGTTCCAGCAGTAAATCTCTTATCTCATCCGGAAAAACTTCTGGAAAATCATAAATAATTGGAAAACCACCAACTTCACCACTTTCATTAACACTAAAAGTTTCCATCAACATAAACATCTCAACACCATCGTACACCAACTCACCAATATAATCTGTAAGAAAGTGGCTTAACTCCAAAAATTCACTAGACACACCATCTAAGCTCACAAGATAATTTTATTCCATCCAACATGATCTCGTCCACTATCAACAAGAGATTAAGGGTGATCAGTTTCTCAATTTGTCAATAGACAGCCAACAATCATAATGGGACATCAACCATCTTTACCAAACTATAATAGCGTTTAACAACACACTGAGCCACCACTCCACACATGAAGCATCTTGGAGAAGCACAAGCTTCTCCACCACTTATTTCAATCCCACTTCTGCAGACAAGGGTTATAAAAACAAACGTGTACGGACAGTGTTTTCACACACATGCCACATACAAGGAAACAAACAACAATAGACAACTTGGTCGGATGGACCGACCTGCTCTGATACCACAAATGTAACACCCTTCTAAACCCCGCAGAATATATATAAATAATCAGAGTAAATCACCATGCATTCACACAAGGGTGTCACACATAATTTCCATAACATCAAAAACACCTGTCATGCTCATTAACACTGAAATTCTGGTATGCAAATATCATATGTTCCAAGAACATTGATCTCTGCTGAAACAAGGACGAGGACAGACCATGACCATTTTTAATTTCTTTAAATTGTGCCAATGTCATAACCAACGTGATGACCTCTGTTGTGTCATCTGCATACTGACAGACTATTTATCTATACATTTAAATTGTGCAGAATTGTAAATGCTGAAAGATAAATAACACAGTAATTGTCTACCCAGTTCGGTGCAACTTCACCTACATCTGGGGGCTACCAAGCCAGGGAGGAAATTCATTATTAGCAGAATCAATTCAAAGTCAAACAACCAGTTTGCACTTCTCACTTAATCTCTACCCAATGATACTTCAACCTATATTCACTCTAGACCTGAGTATTCCCACTCACTCCCCCTCAATCATAACACAGTGATATCAATACACAATTACACACAGTTTTGATCAAGGCCTCACACACTCTTGCTTAACAGCTTTGAGTAAAACAATGAAAACAACAGTTCATTCATAATAACCAAAGCAATTATACAACACACAATTGTTTGGCACACAAGGAATCCTAAGATCCATAGACACACGTGAAGAACCAAGTTCATCACTTACAAATATGTCTACCACAATGTATCAGACGATACAAAGGGTGACTTACACACAAGGGACTCTCAAACCCTAGACCTTTATTTTACACTCTGGTTTTTCTTGATGTGAGTGCTTGATTTTCCCTTGCTTCTGCGCCTCCTTTTATAGTAGTGCAGATTGGGCTTGGGCTGGTCACAAGTAACAAACATTAGTTTTAACCAAGTAAAACTAATTTCCACAATTCAAGGTGCTGTCAAATTAGGTCATGGCTCTTCATGATATGGTCAGCACTGCCTAGAATCTCTCCTGAGATAACTCAAGAGTCATAACAGGTTTCCTGAAGTATATCCTGAGTTTCCTCTTACAATATACCAGAAAACCAAACCCTGCATGCCTGATTTCATACGCTCAATGTCATATGACATCCAGTATGACATCCAACTCTGTTTGTGCTTAGCTGACCAAACATGCCCTGCTGAACACTTCTGCGGAGTCTTCTTCATGACAGTAGAAACAAATGTTTTATAGTTCCCTAAAACGTATCAAAGATCCTTTTTATGAACATACATTAAATATGCACTTTGTTCCTAATGATTCTTTTTAGCCTGTACACATTGATGAGGAATGTCCAACAGTACCAAAACACTTATGTCAAGAGATATAACATAGCAGCCTCTGTTGTACCAGCCATTGATGTCATGAAATTCAGTATAACATCCATGACAGCAGTTCTGTCATCATCTCCTGCTAGCTCCTTCTGCATCCATGACAGCAGTTCTGTCATCTGCTCTTGTTAGCTCCCGCTGCACCAGATGTCATGATATTGGTAATGACATCCTGTTTACAACACATGACAGCAGTTCTGTTATCAGCTCCTGCTAGCTCCTTCTGCACCACTACTCCTGCTATTTCTCACACATGACAGTAGTTCTATCATGACAGCAGATGGATGTTGTGATGGATGTCATGATATTCAACATGACATTCACATTAAAACACTCCACAACAGTTCTATCACCACAGCAGATGGAGATCTATCACCACAGGATCATGTTATACCCAAAATTTATCCAATCATAGAACCATGGACAATTCTATATCATAGAACCATGGAACTAATCAACACTTTAATAAATAATCATGCTTTTCAAGGTTTCACTTTGCATGTAGCAGCATATTAAATTTATATCATAATTCTCTTACGAAATCATTCGTGTTCGTCACATAAATCAACATTACTTAAACATGATCCAATGGTTGAGAATGGTTCAAGTGATCAAAAAGTGAGTTTGTGAAAAAGTGAAAATGTTAAACTCAAGTGTTAAAACCTCAACTGGCTGAATTCATAACTCTCAACTCATAAGGGCTATGGAGGAGTTCTAGTACATTTTAGAAAGCCCTCATGAGCTCTAAAACTTTCATGTTTTCATGATCTTCAGATTCCCAATGGAACTAGGTCAAAAATCCACTTAAAGTTGCTAAAAAACATGCCTAAAAAGTGAATAACTTAGAATTTTTCTAGGTTATTTTTCCCTCTTGTAATGAATTTGGTCATAACTCCAAATCTATGCATTTTCTGCTCATGGACCACTGTGGGACTTTTGTAGGACTTATCCAGAGCTTTCCAATGAGCTTTGAACCAACTCAATTGGATGTGTGGTTAGGGAGTTATGGTCTTGCCCCTTTCAAAACCCTAATTTCCCGATTTCTCGATTACTCCTCAACCCTTGATCCAATGGTCATGAAACTTCATGTATAAGTTCAATATGCCATTAGGAACATTTTCTATTCACACCTTGAGGTCAAATTCCTTATGATTGCAGAGTTGACTTTTCGGTCAATCGAACGATCGATCGATGACTACCGAGTCAACTGTTGATGTTCCGAGTCTTTTGAGGCCTCGAAACTTCTTGAGTAGACTTCTCTAAGCCATATGAAATTTATGGACCATGATCCCCCTATTGGAACACCATTTAAATCAAAAGTCAAACTACAATTGACTTTTTCCTAAATCTTCTATTCTTTTCAATTGACTGATCAATTGAAGGCCTTATGATTAAAATTGATGGTCAATATCTCATCCCCAAACACCTTAGGACATATGTAAGGCCATGGAAACAAATTTGCTTGAAGAAACAAACTTTATCCTAATTAAAATTGAAACCCTAATTTCAATCTTTTCAACTGCAGCCACTTGCACTTGATATGACACTTGGATGAGCTCCACAATGACCCTCAAGGACTCTAATGAGCTTAAATGATAATCTCCCTCCATAACCATGGGCTTGTGATCCTCAGATGACCTTCAAATGGCCTTCTAAACAGGAGGTGAACCACATACACTTTTCTTCCTATCCAAAGGGCTTTGACTTGTCTCTGATGATGATAATCACTTGATAACTTGCATATAAACCCTTGATTAGAGCCTTTGGAAAATTCCTCTTTTTGCACACACATCTCTTGATCCCCTGTAAAAAATTAAAATGCTATGCAATGCAATATGCTAGAACAATGAAATGAAACAGAAGCCGGCCAAAGAAAAGGTTGGGCAAATTTTGGGGTGCAACAGCTGCCCCTATTCAAGCGAGTTAGACTTGAATGGGTGAAAAGAGAATGACTTTCAAACAATCAAGGTAAAAGGCGGTTGAATACCAAAGAACCCAGAAATTTGCCAACCGCGGAAATAAACTGCCAATCACTTGGGGAGAAAATATCCAGAAAGCTGAATCCAGTTGCAACGGCACCAAACTGATTGAACACATGACTTCACCGCCAGTTATCTATGTAACTCGACAGTCATTGAACCCACGGACCGGATCAACATGCACTTGATCTTTTTTGTTGTCCAAAACCAGATCAACATGCACTTGATCTTTTCACATCGTCTAAAGCCGGATCAACATGCACTTGATCCTTTCACATCGTCTAATGATAGACAGGAAGAGAAACAATCCCGAAGGTTCACATTGTCTAATGATAGACAGGAAGAAAATATCCATACTCACATCGTCTTAAGATAAACGAGAAGACTCCAAATACTCACATCGTCTAGGGATAGACGGAAAGACTCCAAATACTCACATCGTCTAGGGATAGACGGAAAGTCATCAAATACTCACATCGTCTAGGGATAGACGGAAAGTCACCGCTAAAAGCTGGATCAACATGCACTTGATCCCTTCACTTTGTCTAAGGATAGACAACAAAAAAACCATACTCACATCGTCTAAAGGTAGATGAAAAGACACCAAATACTCACATCGTCTAGGGGTAGATGGAAAGTCACGATAGACCACGTCAATGAACTTCAAAACCACCCATCAAATTTCAGAATCCTTTCGTCCATAGGAGTTGATGGAAAAATATCTTCAAAGGGGCCACATCATCAATAAGAACCGACACGAAGAAAACCACCTTCAAAGATCCATATCGTCAATAAGAATGGACAACTAGGGAATCCTAACATTCTTCAAAGAGCCCTGACGTCAATAAGAATCGACAGCCATGAAAAACCCCTCTTGAAATGTCATCTCGTCCAATAAACAGGAAGAAAACCATATTTGAAATATCGCCTTGAAACCTCACATCGTCTAAAGATAGACGGAGAGAAAACCATATCCGAAACTCACATCGTCTAATGATAGACGAGAGGAAAATCATATCCAGAACTCACATCGTCTAATGATAGACGAGAGGAAAATCATATCCAAATATCACATCGTCTAATGATAGACGAGAGGAAAATCATATCCAAATCTCGCATCGTCTAATGATAGACAAGAGGAAAATCATGCTGGGGAAACACGTCGCCAATAGAAATTGGCGGAAAGAAAATCTGTCGGCATCAGAGGACTGATGGACAAAGGAACTCTGCTTGAGGATGTCATCATCAGAGGACTGATGGACAAAGCATAACCGACGTATGATTTGAAACCTGAGTAGACCGATAAGCTGTCTAAACAAAGCTGCTGGATAAATGCCCCTGTACTGATTGAAGAGCGATTCATGTTGCCACGGAAAGCTGACAGAAACTGGCTTATGCTTCGAATGCATATGCGTATGTTTGAATATGGCGTAATGCTCCATATGAAATGGAAATTCTACGCATTTGAGGATGAAATGCAAAGTTGATGATAACTATATGCAAAAAATGCAGATGCAGGCTCAGGCTACTGGGGAAAGCAGGATATAAAAGAACTACACCAGTAAAATAAATGTTGAATATGTGAAACCAACTCCGCTGGGAATAACCGGATGTGGCAAGTATGATTGGACTCTACTGGGGATGGCTTACACGTGCAAAACAAACGAAGTCTTCCTGCGTACCAAAGGGAATCAGATTTGGGTTATCTGTGAAAGGTCAGGTATGACTGATGCTGGAAAAACATCTTGTCTGAACTCAAAGGTTTTTTCGGTTGAAGGGTCAAGGGATAGTAACACGACTTCCCGACATTCGTCTTGAACTTGAAGATCAGCTGACCTGCTTGAGTAGCTTCGAGTAGCTCTGATGACATGGAGAGGAACGATTCCTTCGCTTTTCGAAAATTCTTATACTCTAACGAATCAAGATAAACTGCCTCAGCACTTGAACCTCAAAGAGGCGCCTCAGATTAAATGCCCTCTGAGTCAGGAATAACTTCTTGGAATGGCCTGCCCCAGTCCTGCAATGACTTTGCCCCTGATTGGCTGATTAGTGGAGTAAAATTTCTGACTTCGAGAGATTTACCGAATCTCGACCTGAATGCCTCAGAATAACTGCCTTTGGATGGCTGACTTCACTTGGGATCATTTGATTCAGGCATTCTTCATTCTATCTTGATCATACTTTCCGCTGTAGGAAACTTTCCTACTGTCAAGTGCTTACTTGCAAGTAAAACAAGTTATTTAGAATAAAAGATATATTAAATGCAACGCATATGACAGTTTTGAAATCCAAACTGTTCACTGGAAAGGGAAAAACAGTTTACGGCACATAATCAACAAATTATTTACCAGAATATCAACATCAATACCAACATGGTAGGAAGAAACCTTTTAGGAGTTAGTTTCTACGCGATCATTACCGAAGTATGCTTCCGAAACAAACCTGCTTCAATTAGGACTTTTTCAGGTTGTAACGTGGTCAGGTTCACGGTTTGAAAGGAAGGATATAAGGCCCAAAGTTCTATTTAACCCACACACTCTCCTTGATGTTCTCTGATCCTATATTCAGCTAATTCGACACTAGTGCTCAACTTCCCAGAGGTTGAATGACAGGAGTGATGGTTCAGGAAACCATAGGTTTTTTGGAGTGACAGTCACTCACTCTTCGTCTTTGACACTTGGGGTTACACGAATTGTATTTATTCGAGGATTTTTTTTTGTAATCATTTTCATTTTAACTTTTTCTCTTTTCCCTAACTTTTTCCTGGATTGACTCTTTTGAGTTTCTTTTGAATTTGAAGTCCAGCGGGATGCCCCAATTTTTACCTAAGCCACTTTTTTTTTCAAGTTTGACTTAGCGGGTTTTTGATTCTCTTTTTTTTAACAAGTCGTGTGACACTGGTTGTCTGACTCTTTGGGAAGTAATGTGACTGTTTCACTCCTGAAGTTTTTTAGGTACGACCTCTAGCGGTGTGATTGTTCCTCGAATGATAACGATTTTGTTGTAATTTGGATGTTCGGTCAAATTAGCTAACACCTACCCTGCCCCAGGTTAAGATTGAGGGTTTTTTGTTTTTAGAAAGAAACTCCTACTACTAGGCTCAAAGGGGTTGACAAGAGATTATCATCCTTATATCTCCGTTGTTTAGGGATTTGAAACAATGCCTGTACATCATCAGCAAGATTCGATTTCAAAAGCATACAATCGGAAGCTTACGCGTCTTTCAATTTCGTCATCCTCCCAGGATTCTGCTTAACCAAGCATTGGATATCTGTAAAAACTGTTAGTAAACACGAATGGATTTAAACAAAATAAGCATACTCATTTCATTATCATTATCACATGCAAACAACAAGTTTTACACACAAGATTGCAATTTAAACAGGAAAGAAACTACAAATATGAAGAAATGACAAGATAAAACAAAAATCACCAGCTCTTGGGAACTGGGCTCTCAAACCGATTTGTTGCTGGCGGATGCGCCCCTTGAAGTTTCTAGACTCAAGCAGATAAGTGATCGATGTGTACGACTAGCCTTCCGCCTGGCGTGAATTCAATTGCCTTTGAGTCAATCAGGTCCTGGATTTTATGCTTAAAAGTTTTACAGTCCTCAATGCTATGCCCTAGTGCCCCAGAGTGGAAATCGCAATGGGCATTCATATCAAAACCTGGTGGAGGCTCACCAATCAAAGGATTCATGGTCCGAAGCTTAATCACCTGGTGTTGAAGCAAAGGTTGCAACAGCTGAGCATACGTCGTAGGAATCTGATCGAAAACTCTGTTGCTTAGCGTTGTCTTCTGATACCTCCCAGGCATAGGATTAACCTGAGAAGCAAGGCGTTGATGAGAAAATTCTAGAGCTCTCTGTCGTGTATGAGATATCTGTGGCTTATCACACCTTGGCACAGGTCCCACAGGCACAAGCGGAACAAGCATTTTTGCTGCGGTCTCAGGTAGCTGATCACCTTCTTTTCTGAGCACATTCTTTATCACCTCCATGATCAAGCCCACCTGGGTCTTCAGCTGATGGTTTTCTTCTCTAAGTGTCTTCTGGTCCAAATGCAACTCTTGCATGTCCATCATAACTTGCCTTAGCTGGCCTCAGACTTCAATCAATTTAGCTTGAACCTGCTCCATAACTCTACGGGGATTCCTGCAAAAAACTCTCTCTATACAGGAAATAAGACCCACGGTTCTAAGGTACCTGTTATGCGGGAATGCAATGCAGAAAGAAAACACAAATCTACAACAAGACAAAGAAAACCTAAGCTATAAGCACAGAGATAAACACCTCACACAACTATGCAAAACCAACAAAAGCAAACAAGCACAACCGAGTACAAAATACAATGACCCCAGCCAACAAGCCTGGTGATGGTCAACAAACAACAATGAACAAAAGCTAAACACGTAAGCAGAGAAAAAAAAGATGCGGCAATCAGCACAGAAAACCTTCTAGCAACTTCCCTCATATTCAATTGAGCCCTTAGTTTGAAACTCTTCAGAACACACACTCTCGGTGGATCCTTCCATAACAAGAACTGTTGTGCCCTCATGGCGGGATGAAGGGGAATCATTAATCTGAACAATACCCTAAGGCGTGATGGAGAACCTGTTAGAGTCTAAAAGAGTCTGCACTTGGCTTCTAAGCACCTTACAATCGTCTGTTGAATGCCCCTGTGTCCCAACATGGTACTCACAGCGAGCGTTGACATCAGAATCTGACGGATGTGGAGGAATCTCTGGATCAATCTTCTCCGGCACTATCAATCCACCTATGATCAAGTCTGGCAACAACTGAATGTACGACGCCGGTAGCTGTGTAAACTGCCTTTCAAGTTTCCTTGGTCTTCGTCGAGCGTGCTGACGCGGCTGATGACGGTATGACTGCTGGCTTCGAACACTTGAAGCGTTTGAAAATTGACCCTGAGATATTAAAGATTCCGAGATAAGATCACTTCCTTTCTCCCATTCTTCTTGTGAACTGACAACTGATCCATTTTCCTCAACTGAGATAAAGGGAATGTCTCTAATCTTTCCACTCTTGAGTCCGCTCTCAACATGTTCCCCTGCCATCATTAAGTCAGCAAAGTTCAAGGTTCCTCCACCAATCAATATATCATAGTAACGGCCCTTCAAAGTACCCAAGAAGATGTCAATCAGTTCTTTATCTCGAAGCGGTGGTTGAACACGAGCAGCAAATTCTCTCCATCTTTGCACATACCCACTGAAGGATTCATTCTCCTCCTGAGATAATTCTTGTAACTGCACACGATTGGGAGCCATGTTGAGATTGTAGTTGTACTGCTCCACGAAGGCATTGGCTAGATCGGACCATGATCTGATGCTACCATTTTCCAACTGCATACACCAACTTAATGATTCTCTACTTAAATTATCTTGGAAACAGTGAATCATAAGCTTGTCATTGTGGACATGTGAGGTCATTCTTCTGCAAAACATTACCAAATTTTGCTTCGGAAAACTATCTCCTTTGTACTTCTCAAAGTTTGGCATCTTAAATTTCGGAGGCATCACACGACCTGGAATGAACTACATGCTCTAAGCGTTTAGATTAAGAGTATCTCGACTCATTAGGGTATCGAGTTTTTCTTCCAACAGTTGACATCTTCTCATAATCTAAGCAGTTTATGGGTCTCTATCATTAACCTTTGGAACAACCCTATGAGAACCTGGCACAGGGAAGTTGAATTCTGATAGTCCATGTCGTGAAGGGAAGATAAATCTCTATCTCTGGAAATAGGATGCTCTTGATCTTCAACAGGAATTTGCACAGGCTGAGCTTGAGCAACATTGTTCATTGGAGTTCTCTGAATACCAGCCTCTCCTATGGTCATAACTGCCATGGCTTCCACGAGTTGATCTAGTTGATTCTTTATCAATTCTAACTCTTCCCATGCAACAACCACATTCTGCTCTGTTGTGCCCATGCTTTTTCCGGAGGCTAAATCAAGTGCAATGCGAATGTTAGGAAATCAACTAACGGAGTTGGACAAAAGATGGGTGAGCTCCCTGATCCGGCTGAGGATGGATATGCAAAAATAAAACACGAATGCAAAACAATGCAAAATTGAAAATGCAACAAACAAGGGATCAAGATCACTGCTGTTGATCGAGGAGAACCGACGCTTCTCCTTAACAAGAACATAGCACCGCTCTAATAGGAACCAACTGATACCAATAATCCAGGTTCAGACTGTAGAGAAAATCGGGTAATCTGAAGGTAAAGGTTCCTGCATAACCCCAGTCCCACTCACAGGTATGGACCTAATTCGCTGATAAAGGTATGACATCCTATGCGTTCATCAGCGTCATAAACTTTCAAGAAATGATGATACGTTCACCATTTCTGGTTTGGCATCATTATCTCCTTAAGAGGCCTCACTTAGCTGAATCCCAAATGATCGATTCCCAGAGTCGACAATCCTCAGATCCAAAATCCCTTCGAGCCCAAAGGGCCAAAAAGAAAATCGTCAAAGAGAATCTCGTATGAGCGCGAATTTCATGGCTAGCTGGTGCATGCAAAGCATACAGGCTCACCACTAATCTCCACTTCTAATGCTAAGTCTATACTCAAGCCTGGGTCTGGCTTATCACTCATCAGAATTTCCCTCCCCCAACAGCATAACAACAATGATAGTGCTGAAAAGTAAAATGCGGAAAGCAAATAAAGAAAGATAAAGCACATATGTACACACCCAAAAATAAACATACAAACGCTAGGATTGACTCGCATAGGGGATATTCCATCCCCAGCAGAGTCGCCAGCTGTCGCTACTGCGAAAATCGAGGCTGACAATGACAGAAGAGTCGCCACCGTGCGTTATTTATCCCAAGAGGTGGAAAGGAAACGCCCAGAGAAAACCTAACGAAAAGAGGGATAAGATTGGTCATCGCAACCAAATCTCGGGTTCGAGAGTCGGTTATGCAAGGGGAAGGTATTAGCACCCCTTACGTCCATCGTACTCGACGGGATCCACGCTTGTTGTCTACCTAAAAGGGTGATTGAAACTATCTAGCTAAAAGCTTGAGGGTAAAAGGAAAAGAAATGACTCGGCAAAGCAACGACACTTTGTGCCTACGTATGTCATCTGGAATGAGAAGTCAGAGTCAACGTAGTTCGACTAACTACGAGTGAAAGGTGGGGAAGGTTGCTCGCCAAGACATCACATCTTGTGCCTACGTACTTTCATTTGGCATGAAAGATCAGAGCAAACGTAGTTCGGGCTAACGGGGAAACACATGTTTGTTTAACTGTTTTTTAGGTCCGAGTAGGGTTAACATGTAGTTCTAGCAGTTGGTGTGTGCAGCTCGAGCATGAGAGACTTAGGTGTTACCGTTTGCGGTAGAACTAAGAGTTAACAACACTTGTTGTAAAAATGATTTTCCAAAGTTAAAGGCCCAAAGGGCAAAAAGAAGTTTGAATGATTTTTGTTTTATGTTTTTTAGAGAAGTGCTTTTGAATTGGTTTGCAATTCATATCGCACTAGAGACTATGACTTAGGAGTGATTGTGTCGCATATCACCCAAAGGGTGCTATACTAAACAATCAAGCCATTGAAAGGAAACCCTTCAACAACCATTTCCCAAGTAGCTTAAGGCTCGTAACGTACAATACTCATTAACCTTATTAAGTGTTTTATGATTGTTTTGAGAGGAGAAGAGAAACGACACAAACTAAAGGGGGACTAAATCCAAGCCTAAAGTTGTCATGCAATGGTGATCCTAAGATTGAGATGAAAGGGAATGAAACTATCCTAATGTTATCATGCATAGGATTTAACACCTAATATCTCTCCTACTTCCATCCTAAACAGAGGGACTAGGAATCCTAGGGGGGTCATGGCGCGAGGCCAAGTAAACACTAAATAAATCAATCGCAGATGAAAATGAGAAAGAAAATAAAATGATGAATTCAAAATAAAAAATGATGAAATAAAATAGAAAATAAAATAAAAACATGGAACATAAAGTAACATATTAAAAATAATAGACAAATGATTTTTTGGGTTTTTTGGATATTTAAAACTATTTTTACAATAAATAAAATAGAAACAAGAAAAGAAATAAAAATAAAAGGAAGAAAAGAAATAAATAAATGCTTAAAAAAGAAATGTTCACACTAGGATTTGAACCCTTGACCTTGGGGTTGCAAGTTAAACAACAAACCAATTCTACCACTCAGTCACAAGTGAAAATAAATGGGAGGAAAAAAGTAAAATATTAAAAGCTTGAAAAATAATAAATGGAAAGCAAAAACGCCCCAGCAGGGCTCGAACATGGGTACGTGGCAATGCAAGGCAAGGATACAACCACTGGGGTGGCGATACATCCATGTATTTATGCCACCCCATGTGTACATATACCAAACAAGTAAGAATTTCTGGGTAAGGCAAGCTAGCAAAAACACAAGGCAATAGCATGAAAACGAGAACAACGCAACTTACTCAAAAATCAATCATTTTTGACAAACTTTAGGTCTATCTCACGTGAAATTCAACAAGGAATGCAATGGCGGTGTCAGTTTTTCAAGATAATGTGCCCAAATTAAAATTCGATAGCAGCTGTCATGTGAAGCTTAGATGTGCATTTTGAAATCAAGGGACCAAACCAGATGCCTTTAAACTCATGTAAGCTTAGACGTGCATTTTGAAATCAAGGGACCACAACTCAAAACATAAAGAAATATGATCAGATGGAGATATGCACAAGTTGCAAATACATGGTTCATGGATTCTTGATGCAAAAATCAAACAAAAACAAGTCCAATCAAAAACCGATATGCAAGTTGCACAAATTGCCTTGTGATGTGCACTATGGTGGCTGTGATGCAAAACAGAAATGATCATGGTTAAATGAAGGTGCGCACATCTTTCAAATATGTAAATCAATGATTCTAGATGCCTAGATCAATCAAGAACAGCTCCAAACCAAAACTGGTATGTAAGTTGCAATTATGGACCAAAATGCTTGATATGTGGTTTTGAAGAATAAGATCAGTTCAGCATACATACAAAATTCAATCACCATACTTTAAAGGATTCTCAAATGTCAAAACATGTATTCAAAGTATCTTGCAAGATCAAAACAGATGGTACATGAATTGAAAGCATAAAACAGAAACTGGCAGCAGCTTGCCTCTTGGCCAAAACAGCATACACACATACATGGTTTTCAAATTAAGACAACTTGAACTTGAACAAAAGAGCCTAACAAATTAATCATGGCAGTTGGTTTTGGTGCAGCAAACATAACAATTAACTCATGCCTTGCACTGAAAGTTACAATACCATAGGAATGAATACAAGCAAGCTTAGCATGAAAATTTAGTTCTAGCATGCTAACCATCACAAACAACATGTTCTGCTTACAAACAAATCAAAGCAAGCAAGATTGGGCAAAGATTGAAGATAAAGCATAGCAGCATGATAATGTTCATGAATTCAGGCAGTTGTGGCAGCAGGTGTAGATTTTACAAAATGGCAAGGCTAGCACAAATCATCAATCAGTTCTAATACCCCTAATGCATATGATAGTTGCAAGTTAACAAGGGCATCATGACAGTTTGTGTCTCAATGGCATATGGATGCAAGTATTCACAAAATTGACTAATGAGACTGAACAGCAATTCAAAACAGATTCACACCAAAGGCTTGCAATGTATCAAAATAAAACATACAGGCTTATCACAGTTTAACAAATGCAAGTAAGGTATGGATAGATCATGGTTACAGCCCTATTACATAAACCTAAAGATGACAACAAGTTGATGCAAAACAGAATAATGCCAACCCTCAAGCAAAACATGATTCAAAGAGTATCACAATCTCATGTTAGCAAACATAGGCCATTCACCATCAGCAGTTCAAACCAACCATAAGGACATGCTTTACATGACAAGGGTAAGGATCAAGTTTCAAGTCAAAGCATCTCATGACAGTCACAAGCATTAAGACAGCAAGAAAATGGTGTTGGTCATCAACTTCACATGAGTCATCCCAAATCCAACAGCACAAAATAACTTACAAGCATACTCCAAATGTGTCATAAACTAGGTTTGAGCACAAAAATGATTCAAAAGTGAGCTAGAAATGAAAATGACCTATGAATTAAAAATGCACATGATTTTGAACAAGGCCAAAACAGAAATGGGCAGATCAAGCATAGATAGTTTCCAACAATACAAGCATCACATAAACACCAACAAACAGATAAAGGCCTAAAGGAATGTTGCTGCAACAGAAACATCATCATCATTCACAAAGTAGACAAAATCAAAACAACATTAAGACATAACAGTTGCAACTTGTCCTTCATATGACATACATGACATAAAAATGGCACTTAAGAGAGTCTCAATGTTCAACACATAGCAGAACAACACGGTATGATGATTATGAAAGTAATATACATTAATGAGCAAACAAGCTAAAGTGGGACAGATTCAAACATGCACTGCATTGTACTCAAAATACATTGTAACCACTAATGCATAAAAAACACATTCATGATAGTTTAAAGAAGGATAGTGACTACCAACCTCTTGTAGACCTCCAAGCAAGTTTGTGCAGTATGGAAAACCTTGAAGCCTTCAAATAAAATCCAATCCAATGCCTTGATGAAGATGACAACCTTTCTTGCACTTGAAGTAAACAAGTGAACACTTAGGACAGAACTTGAAACAAGTGATGATGATGGTTTTTTTAGGTTATGGACAGTTGGTACATCATAAACCAAGGGTGTTTGGAGGCTTACAAAGATCAAAACAGACCTGGTTACTATTTTGACAGATTTGGTGTGTGAGGTCAAACTATACTTGGTTGAAAGTTGACTTTTGGGAGAATGAGGGTTTTGGCTGGTTTAAAGGCTTGAGCACCTCCAACACATCATTTGTGGATTGTGTGGATGGTTTGTGATGATTTTGAGTGGGTGGAAAATGACTTTGGAAGTTGTTTTGCTTAAGGCAGATTTTTGGTAGTTTTGGAGTGGTTTTCTTCACTTGTAAGAAAATGCAAAGCAAGATGAGAGCAAGGGTTTTTCTCTTGGGTTTTAGAGTGCTCTGGTGTACCTCTCAACATAGAGGAAACCTCTATTTATAGGAAAGGAGAGGCTTGGGGTAGATTGGTACTTTGGCACTTGGAGGGAGATTTGAAAATGCAATCTTGCTTGAGATTTGTTGCAGCTGCAAGTTCAAGTCTTTGGCTCAAGATGATGCATTACTCAAGTGGCATGAATGACATAGCAGCGATTGAAGGGTGGCTAGGTAGTAGGAGGATTGTTGCTGCAAGATTTCTATAAAGTTTCTCTTTCTTCCTTTTCTTTCATTAAAATAATACCAACTTGCCTCCAACTTGCAAGACTCATCAAACTTCCTAATTTCCTGCATTTCTTCTCCTCATATTCTCTAAATATCAGATAGAAACATGATCCAATGGTTGAGAATGGTTCAAGTGATCAAAAAGTGAGTTTGTGAAAAAGTGAAAATGTTAAACTCAAGTGTTAAAACCTTAACTTGTTGAATTCATAACTCTCAACTCATAAGAGCTATGGAGGAGTTCTAGTACATTTTGGAAAGCCCTCATGGAGCTCTAAAACTGTCATGTTTGCATGATATTCATATTCCTAATGGAACTAGGTCAAAAATCCACTCAAACATGCTAAAAAACATGCCTAAAAAGTGAAATAACTTAGAATTTTTCTGTTATTTTTCCCTCTTGTAATGAATTTGGTCATAACTCTAAATATATGCATTTTCTGCTCATGGACCACTGTGGGACTTTTGTAGGACTTGTGAAGAGCTTTCCAATGAGCTTTGAACCAACTCAATTGGATGTGTGGTTAGGGAGTTATGGTCCTGCCCCTTTCAAAACCCTAATATCCCAAATTCTCGATTACTCCTCAACCCTTTATCCAATGGTCATGAAACTTCATAGATAAGTTCAATATGCCATTAGGCACATTTTCTATTCACACCTTGAGGTCAAATTCCTTATGATTGTAGAGTTGACTTTTCGGTCAATCGAACGATCGATTGATGACTACCGAGTCGACTGTTGATGTTCCGGGTCTTTTGAGGCCTTGAAACTTCTTGAGTAGACTTCTCTAATCCATATGAAATTTATGGACCATGATCCCCCATTGTAACACCATTTAAATCAAAAGTCAACCTACAGTTGACTTTTCCCAAATCTTCTGATCTTTTCAATTGCCTGATCAATTTAAGCCCTTATGATTAAAGTTGATGGTCAATATCTCATCCCCAAACACCTTAGTACATATGTAGGGCCATGGAAACAAATTTTCTTAAAGAAACAAACTTTATCCTGATTAAAATTGAAACCCTAATTTCAATCTTTTCAACTGCAGCCACTTGCACTTGATATGACACTTGGATGAGCTCCACAATGACCCTCAAGGCCTCTAATGAGCTTAAATGATAATCTCCCTTCATAACCATGGGATTGTGATCCTAAGATGACCTTCAAATGGTCTTCTAAACAGGAGGTGAACCACATACACTTTTCTTCCTATCCAAAAGGCTTTGACTTGTCTCTGATGATGATAATCACTTGATAACTTGCATATAAACCCTTGATTAAGTTTAGAGCCTTTGGAAAATTCCTCTTGTTGCACACACATCTCTTGATCCCTTGTAAAAAAATTAAAATGCTATGCAATGCAATATGTTAGAACAATGAAATGAAACAAAAGTCGGCCAAAGAAAAGGTTGGGGAAAATTTGGGGTGCAACAGTATGGAATCATGGTTCTCTTTTTTTTACACCTTTGAATGACAATGGGATTGGGTTTTGGATAATGTACATATTGTTGTGCAAATTTTGTGTAGTGTGGATTGTAAAAAAAAAACTTTGGTTTTTATTTACTTTTGCAATGGGTTTTTGGCAATTTTTTGAAATATGGTTGATGGGCTTCATTGTTGGAACACTTCATGAATCACTTTATTTTGTAAAAGCTTTTGTAGAATTTAGGCCATATAATTTGTATTAGAACTTTGAAGAATTAATCGCACCAGCACTTGATACTTGAATCGTGCTTGAAGAATTAATCATGATAATTTTGCACTTGATTGTTGACTAAAATACGACCATTAAAATTTGAACTTCCAATTAGACCTCAAAAATATCATGAACCAAATTTCACCCTTTTGAATTCTTATTTAGAAATGAGGTATTGAAATCAAGCATGAATCAGTTTTGCACTTCGAAGGAATTAAAACCCTGACCCACCAATAATTCACTCTGAGTTTTTTCACTTGAACCCAATGAGTAGGAATATGCCTTGAGATCGGAGGATCAAGACATGACATATGGACTGCACCGCAACTTCACCAGAACTCTAATTGAAAGTGAATTGGTCTTTGATGATCTTTAACCATGAAACAATATGAACCTAACATAGCCTGACAACTTGATCCTCTTCCGAATAACCCGAATTGATATGGAAACCCTAAGTGAAGCTTCACACACATACTTGAATCAATTCACCCTGACCTGAATTGTGAAATAGAACTTTGCCTGAAACGTGATTCAACCTAGCAACACCTTGAGCAGGAGCAACATATTTTTTAGGAAAGGTGGAAAGATAGGAAAACTTTGGGGTATGACACATATTTATCCATGAAGGTTAAAGGTGGAAAGAAATCAAAACATGCTTGAAAACAACCAAAAACCATATTCTGGTCCAGTGTTAATCAATTAACCATTTACTAGTGCAAACTAGTTAATCGATTAACCACTTCAAAAAATTTCACTGGTTAATAGATTAACCAGTTTTGTACTGCAACTGGTTAATCGATTAACCCTGCACTAGAAGCAAAAAAAACAACAATTTAAAAGCACTTTCAGCAATTAATTCAATGTGCAATTATCCTAATGATCATGTAATCAATTATGCACGAACTTAACACCAAAAACAATTATCAAACATCAATCAAACTTAATCAAGCATTAAGGTCACAAATCACAAAGATCAAAATCACCAAAATCAATCAAAACTTGAAGATCTACATTGTGATTATTCAAATAAGCTCAAAACAGAATTGATCTAGAATTAACCTACCTCCAAAGTTGCAATTTGCTTTAGTAAGTGTTGATTCATTGTAAATTGATAGATCCAAGCTAGAAATCTAAGAAATCTTCAAGATCCAAGAGCTTTCTTGCAAGATAAGTGAAGAACAAGCCAAAATAAGCCCAAATTGATCCAAGAATCACTTATAAGCTTGCTTCCAAAATCAGATCCAAATCCAAACAAAAATCAAATGATGAATTAAAGATAACAAAGACGAATGATGGAGTTTTAGATCTAGAATTCAAGGATTCTAATGAAGAATCAATGAACTCAAAGAAAAAAGCTCTAATGTAGTTTTGGAGTGTAGAAAATTTAAGAAAATTTTGAGGGCAAATTCTCAAGAATAAGAGAGTGTGAAATCTGAAGATGGAAATTATGGTGAATTCTTGTGAAGTTTTGGAGCAAATTCATTTAAATAGGCTCTTGGTTAGTAGTAGAATTATGGTTTGGAGTGAAGTTATGAAAATTGGAATGGGATTAGGAATGGAAAATTGGAGGGAAATTGAATTGACTTTGAAAGTTAATCAAAATTTAGAGTGATTCTAGATCCTTGTTCTAGTGTAAAATGAAATTCACAAGTGATCAAAATAGACCCAAAAGTGGAAGCATTGAAAATGCACATTACTGGGCAAAATTTACTATGGTTAATCGATTAACCATTTGCTAGTGCAAATTGGTTAATCGGTTAACCACTCACAAATTTGCAAAAATGCGCCATTTGGAGGGAAACCTACACATTTGTCCGTTTTTTCCTGTTTTGAGCCCTGTTAAGCCTTTGAAACTTTTCCTTTGACATTATAATTGTGAGAATGCTTGAGATAACATGCTGAATAAAATAAAATCAGCCACCCGATTGCTGGGCAAAATAAATTCCAACGCCTCTGACACTCGCTGTTTAAACTCTTGCGATAAAAGAAAACCCTGAGCCAAAAAAACACCTTGATCCCATGTCTCGAGAACTAATGCCATGATATGCAGAATTGAAAAAATATAGAGAAACATAAGCCAGTAAACCAAGAAATGATGAGACAAATTTTGGGGTGCTACACCCAACATCAGAGTACAATGTCAAGACAGATGTTATGACATCTTAAGTCTGACAAAATAATATTATCAATCTTTAATTATGCAGAAACTATAAATTGCAGAATGATAGAAACACGGCTAATTGTTAACCCAGTTCGGTGCAACTCACCTACATCTGGGGCCATCAGAGCTAGGAAGGAAATCCACTATTAGTAAGATTAATTCAAAGCAAAATAATCCCAACTTACAACTTCTCACTTAATCCCTACCCAGTGCAACTTCTACCTAGGAACTCACATATGAGACCCCTCTCACTTCCCTTAATCACTCACTAGTGATAACCTCAACAATAATGAATAATAGAAGATCACATTTCCAAAACAATACTTAGTTTGCTTAAAAGCTTCCCCCAAGAACAATACTCAACTCCATTGCTTATAAGATTTAGAGTGAGAACAACATACACATGCAATATGTCTACCACAATATATCAAATGATGCAAAAGGTTACTTACAAAGTCACACACACAAGAGACTCTCAAAACCTAAGTTTATAAAACTTCCCCTAGTTTTATACAAGGGAAAAATCATAAATACAATAGGCTTAGGTCTTCTTTAAATATTCCTCAGTAGTCCATGGGCTTCGAAATCTTCACCCAATTCTAGCTTGATCTGCACATTGAGAGTTGCATCAATTATGCAGAAAAAATCTCCTCGAATCTTGGAACAAATCATTAAGTTTCCTAAATTGTCTCAACAACCAATTTAGAAACTTGTGAACATCTGGAGATATGAAAACTTGTTCTAGATAAAATATTCTTGACCTACAAAAATTATTGGGATATATCTAAAAGAAATATCACAGAATCAAATCAAATCTTGTCAACATTTAAATAAGCCAAAACTGATGTTCTAGTACAACATGTTACAACATTTGTCAGGACATCTGCTCACAAGGTGACCTTTTCAGCATGTTACAATATTACACATAACATCCTGCTGTGAACCATGTTTTAGCAAAATTGTTTCCAATCTTAAAACCATGGAACCTTCAATGTCAATGCACTACATTACGAAAGCGTAAAATCGATCGAAAACGGTAAATTACGTGATGTTCACCAACATACAAGGCTGAGATTTTCCTTGGTAATTGTTGTGATTAAAATATGATGAAGAGAAGCTTAGAAAACTAGAAATCCAGAGATCTTTAGCAATCTGTTGCGAGAAAACCGAGAATATTGCGATGATTGATTTGTATTCGAACTTGCACCAAAACTCCTTCAATAATCAGCTTGGATGTGAATGGAGTGAATGTTTTTGTTGCTACACAATTCGATGATAAAGTGGAGATGAATGAAGGCTTAGATCAAAGAATAACAAGCTTCAATGCAAACCTTTCTAAACTATAATGGTGAATAAGCTTTTGTGAGATTTAGGGAAGAAGAAGATAATGATTGAGAGTAAATGTTGTAGAAGCTCAGAGAATGAAGAGTAAAAATTCAGAGCAAAATGAGAATCCAAGTTGGGATCCTTGCATAAATGTAAGGAGTTTTTTTATATAGACCATAGGCTAGGACTGAGTGGAGACTTAGAACTTTGTATGGAGGTAGTTAAGTGAGGTTTGGAATTTGATTTGTAGTTAGTTAGACCCAATTCACTGGGTTGGGGTCTAACTCAGTTAGTTATTACTTGACTCGGTTGGGAATCCAAATGCAACTCAAGGATCGATTGGTAAAAAATGAGTGAAAATGAGGGCGTATGATGAACCTCATTGATAATGAGGTAGTGGAACAAATGTAGCTGATATTTTTGGTGTGGTTTCATGTCTAAAACCATCTACATGATGCTAGAATGAGGCATAAAAAAATGGGACAGAAGTTGTTGCAGCATGAAAAAACAAGTGATAAACTTAAAAACATACAGGTGTAACCGGTTACCCTGATTCTGGTAATCGGCTACCAGTATCCACTCATGTCATCCTGGGATGGTCAATGATGGTGTAACCGGTTACAAAAATTTGGGTAACTAGTTACCATAGTCAAAAATCCTCTTTTTTGGCTTGGAATGAGGTGCTTTGGCCATGGTTTCATGCCTTAACTTTGTGCTTGGAAAGATAGGCATATAAATCTTTATGTGTTACTCGTATTAATGCTTTGACGACTTTTTGGGATACAATCAACGATCTTCGTGCCAATATCAATTTCATAGCCTCGAGACCTTTTGGGAATTTGGATATTGAAACTAGTGGGATTATACCTGAGTGAATCACACAATCAAAGATACAACAGAGTCGCTACCAAACTTTATTTAGTCTCGAAGGACAGGGAAAATATCGATAAAACCCAAGGGAAAAGAAACGGGAAAGGGGGTCGGTTATGCGAAAGGATGGTACTAGCACCTTACGCATCTGTCGTACTCGACGGGAACCATTTCGCTTACTTCTAGGCTCAGATGAGTTATCTATCTAAAGGCTTCTGGATAAAAAAGGAAAGAAAAGAGAGAGAGCAAGAGAAGGAAAGAAAGAGGAAGAGAGAAAGAAAGAAAGAAAGAAAGAAAGAAAAGAAGGTGCTCGAAGAGGATTGAGGCCCTCGTACCTACGTATCCTCATAGTTCAATGAGAAAATCAGAGCTCTATAGTTCATGGAATCAGGAAAAGAGAGAGAAGACCTGCGTGGACCAGGGGAAGAAGTGGAAGATAGTTCGCCAAGATCTCGCGATCTCGTGCCTACGTATCCTCATAGTGTAATAAGGAATTCACAGCTTACATAGTTTGGGGAACTAGGATAAAGAAAGAAAAGGAAACAAAGATAATGGCATAACTAAGAGCGAAAGGAAAAAGCAAGATCCAACTAGGGATGCAAAATAAATGGTGTAAAAACCAAGAAAGAAAGGCAAAGGAAAACCATGCTGAGGAACACAAAATTGAAGTAATAACTCCACTGGGGATAAAACAAAAGAATGGTGTTGAAACCAGAAGAATAAAGGGATAAAGGATAAGAAACGAGATAAAGATAAAAATACACAGGGGACTCGATGCATTAACTAACAGGCAGTGGTTAACTGAAGAAAGATAATAGCAAAACTTTGTAGGGAGAGCAAAAGGTTGGTGTCAACAGATTGATTGTGATGAACCAGGAGAAAGAGAGAGTATTGAACCAACAGAAGGTGTTTGACTCTCTGGAGAAATCGGTGTGTTAACTGATAAATAATGGTTAAATGAAAAGAAGAAAGGAGTTGGTTTTAACCAAAGGATGGTAATCAACCAGAAGATCAAGTGTGAAACCAAATGAAGGATATGACCCAAAAGACGGGTGTGGAACCAAGCGAAGGTTGTGACCCAAAGGATGGTACATTGACTGAACAAGCAGCACTTGACCAAAGGAAAGGATATTTGAATCAAACAAAGGTTACTAACCCAAAGGTGCGAGTATTTGAACCAAAGAAAGGTTTCCACCTACAAGGGATTCGGTGTTAAACAGACAGACTATAATTAACCAAAAAGAATGAGTGATTAACCAAGAGAAGATGATTAACTCAAGCAAAAATCAGTATGTTAAAAGACGGGTTGTGGTTAATTGAGAAAAACATGATTGGTGTTTTAATTGACATGCAATGATTAACCAAATAAGAAGGAGAGAGAACCAAGAAAATGGTTGCGAACTCTGATGGGGACTAGGTTTTTAACAGGAAGACTGTGCTTAACCGAGTAGAAAGGATTTACTTTGCTAGGGAAGAAGTGAATTTGGCTTTAACCAAAGAACGGTTGATTAGCCAAAGAAAGGACTGATTACGAACCTGTGGGAAAACCAACAATGGTGATTAGCCACAAGAGAAAGGAGAGTTGAATCAAAAGGAGGAAGCTAAATCCAAAGACATGAGATTAGGGTACAAGTGATCAAGGATCGACTTGGTTGGGAAACGGGGAATACCACAGTAAAGAGATAGAGGTGACTATTCCAGACACAGGGTCATTCATCCCCTACCTAAAATAATGAGAATGAGTGTAGGAATTTTCCACTCTCATTCCTTCTCTAACACCAAAGTGTAGTGCGGGAAACAAAACCGATAGCAACGACGCAAACTTATATAGTGCTCCAATGCGTTGCAAATCTTCAACTCCGAGGGGGAAGGAGATGACAAATCTCTAGAAGATCTAAAGGAGAAGAAAGACGGAAGATCAATTAATCAAAACGAAGTTTTGATTAATTAATGAAAAAGGAGTGATGTGCTAAAAATTTTCAAAGGGATGAAAAATCATTAAAGAAAAACGGTGAATTATTGATTATACAAGATTAAGCACATTCCAAAGAGGAACAATCTTAATGCATACATGAATGGTAGTGCAAAATAGTACCAAAGTCATTTAATATGCATCACAAATTATGTAGCATGTGATCAAAGAATGTGCAAGAATGTACATGATCATACAATGCCAAAAATAAGAACAAATGTGTAATCGATAAAATTGAGCATCAGAAAGTGTACAGGCATGCTTCATACATAAGTTAAATGACTCATAAAATATTGATAAAAATCAATCAAAACAATCCATGGGAGTTGAATGAGAAAAGAATGTCAAACATACTTGAAAAAACACAAAAATAGCATTTTGGAGCAGTGTTAATTGATTAACACTTTGCTAGTGCAAAAGTGTTAATTAATTAACCCTTTAAAAAAAAGGTAGATTTTTGCTGAAAACACAGTGTTAATCGATTAACACTTTTCTAGTGCAAAGGTTTTCATCGATTAACACTGAAGTAGTGGCTGAAAATTGATTTTTCAGAAGAACTTTTGACCACTTATGATTTGTGAATTCACTCACATGCTAGGTGTCGCATCGCTGCGAAGAGGGGGCTGGCAAGGACAGAAGAGTCGCCACCGTTCATTATTTATCCCAATGATAGGGAAAGGAAAGGATCAGAGAAAACCTACGAAAAGGGAATAAGACAGGTCATCACAACCATATCTCGGGTTCGGGAGTCAGTTACGCAAGGGGAAGGTATGAGCACCCCTCACGTCCGTCGTACTCGACAGGATCCACGCTTGTTGTCTATCTAAAAGGGTGTTTAAACTATATATACTAAAGGCTCACGGGGACAAAAGAAAAGAAAAATGACTCGATAGAGCATCGTTGCTCTATGCCTACGTATTCACATCTGGTATGAGAAATCAGAGTCAACGTAGTTCGGAAAACTAGGGGTGAAAGGTGGGGGAAGGTTGCTTGCCAAGACATCGCCGTCTTGTGCCTACGTATCCTCGTCTGGTACGCGAAATCAGCGCAAACATACTTCGGGATAACACGACCACTGGTTGGTTCAAGTGTTTTAAGCAGAGTAGGGTTAAACCTTAGTTCTAGTAGTTAGGTGTATGCAGCTCGACGATTGGAGACTTAGGCGTTACCTATTTGCGGTAGAACTAAGAGTTAACAACACTTTCTTTATGAAAATGATTTTCCAATTAAGATCCTGAAGAATAAAAAGATTTGATGTTTTTGTTTTGTATTTTTTAAGACAAGAAGTGAATTGAGTTATGGTTTGAAACTCATGTCGCACTAAAGACTATGACTCGAGAGAGAATGCATCGCATATCGCCCAAAGGGCATATGCTAAACAATATAGACAGTTGAGAGGAGGCCCCCCAACCATCATTCCTCAAGTACTTAAGGCTCATAGCGCACGACACAAATTATTCTTTATTAAATGTTTTGAATTGTTTAGGAGACGAGAAGAGAAAGACACAGACTAAAGGGGAAGCTGGACCCTAATGTTGTCATACACAATGTTCCTAAAGTTGGGATGAAGGATAAAGGTAGAAGATATCACATGTAACCACATCAAAAATGAATCACTTAAAAATTAAAATAAATAAATGAAAATAAATAAATAAAATAAAATAAAAATGAAGAAAAATAATTTAACACATTAAAATATTAGAATATGATTTTTGAAATTTTTTATGATATTTAAAACTATTTTTAAATAAATAAAACAAAACAAGAAATAAAATAAAATAAAATAAAAAAGAAACAAGTTGCTAAAAAGAAAGAAGTGCCTACACCAAGGGTAGAACTCATGACCTTGGGGTTGTAGGCACAAAACATGGGCAACTCAACCATTAACACGCGCGTGCACAAAAATCACAAAAATGCAAAAAGCGCCCTCGCTGAGGGGCGAACCGAGGTTTCAAAGGCATGGCAAGTTCTTATGGAAAGGCGAATAACCACTGGGGTAGTGATACATCTGTTGTATCAAGCCACCCCAGCTCTACATATACCAAAATTCGCGTGCAGGCTGGGCCAAATGCAAGGCAAGGCAAGTGAAAATGTCAAAACGATTTCAACATAACTTCTTCAATCCTTAACCAAATTCCATGAAATTTTAGTCAAACACGCTTGATTTTTCAAGAGGATCATGATGGTGCAATCCAAATTTTAAAATGATGCACATACCATAAAACTCGAATGGACATGTAAAGTGAGATTTTGAGATGCGTTTCGGAGGTTTTAGAGTTGAGACAGGCATGATTAAAGGCCAAAGATGGTTTGAGCAAGTTTGAAATATGATAAGGAATGGTTTCTGACAAGAAAGCTAATCAAAAGATCTCATAATCAGAATGGTTATCATGATCATAGATAAACCAAAACAAAGTAATCACAAAAGGAGTGAGCTCAAAGGCCAAATACTCATGAACTTCAAAAAAAAAACTCAGCTCTTTGCCATGAATCAGTAAGAGAAAAGTCTGATGCAAGTTAGTGAAATGGTCTCTTTTCAAACGAAAACTGAATCAGTGATCTATGTTCAGCAACTGCTGTCAGTGTTGATGTCAGACCAAAACATTGTTGCAACTACCAGTGGTTTTCACAATAGCAGCAAACTAAACAAAAACTTTAAACTAAACCTTGCTAGGCAGTCAAACCAAAATCCTAACCTATAACTTTTAACACTACCTGTCAGCCAAAGCTTCAGGCTCCTCAAGTCAACAAAGGTTCAAACATACCTCAAAATAGAGTACTGGCAACAAAAGTTCAAACTAACAACCTATCCAATATGGCTTGTGATGCTAGCAAGTAAAGATCATGGTTGATCTCAAACATAATTGAAGCAATCATGACAAGGTATACACACTACAATTTGTGAACTTGAAAACTAAAGACAGTCACCAAATATGTTCACAATTAAAAGCATTAACACCCAAAATTGAATAGATCTTAACAAGGTATTCCCACCATCATGCTTTAAGGTCTGAACAGCCAGATGTGAAACTAAAAACTGATAGGAAACAAAGTAGATCACCCTTCCAACTAACTGGACAACAAGTATGGTACTCAATCATCAAAGTTGAAATTCAATCTTGGCATAAATTCACATAGACATACATGATGACTTTTCTTCAACACTTTCACACAAGCCAATCACAAAAATCCTACCAAATACTACAACCTAGCCTCACCTAGACTGTCTAAGATGATTGGACAGTTCTGAGGACCAAAGAAACATGTCAAAGAAGTTGAAGCACTCTAGACTGTCATGAAATTATGGTAACAACCCTCTCTTATGCACACTAGTAGAGTCCAATCAACACCACCTCAAACACTAACAGGCTTCAAAAGGTTAACAGCCACATGACCTCAACATGAATCATCACTAAAACTCAGAAACTATCCCTCAAAGATCTAGAGGCAAACAAAAATCTAGAACTCAAAACAGATCTTACTTTGTCTTAAATAGAAATGAGGCACAAAATAAGCTAAAACCTCATGACAGCTTCCACTTGCTATCCAAATAAATCAAACCAAACAAACACAGCAGGAAAAACTACTCTAAAAGGTTTAACAGTCCAAAATCTTTATGACAGTAAATTTGGCTACAACCTTACCTTAGATAAAAACAAAGCAAAAACCAACTGTGTATCACAAGAAACCCTTTTGGAAATAGCTAGTTATGAGTTGACACACTCAGTTAGAAAAATTCATGGATACACATTACATTGCTAGATCCCAACTCAAACCATCAAACTAACTTAAAGCCTGAATTCACAACTTTAAACCTACAACTGAACCCAAACAGGAACCTGACATTACAATGCCTATGAATCTATGTAAAAAGCCAACCACTCTAAGTATCTCACCATGAATTGATAAATCCAAACTCAAACATTTTGTCAGCAACCCCTAAACAAAGAAAACCCAGACAGTCCGTAACATACACTATGCAAGCCAAACAGACCTAGCTAGGAGCAAAGTTAAAGTTACCAACCAGACATGACAATGTTCAACATCAAGCCACTAAACCAAGAAAACTTATGCTGCCAGTTCTCTCCTTTCAAAACAATTCGTGATCAATCCAACATGATAATGCTTAAGGCATAGATTAATCAAGTGCTCAACCTCATACTTTCATGAAAGTAGTGACCACATAAGCTAAACCAACTATCATTCCAATAGCCAGCCATATATGGTGTAAGTTCACATATTTTTGACAACACATTTAACCTTGAACATCACAATGTCCAGTTTATTCAAACTAAACAGAAACTACATGATGAGGCTGCTGCCGTTTCACTAACAGGCCACGACAAAAAGGCTTTGGCAGCAACAAGACATGAGTTGATAAACTCCAACTCAAGACATTTCTAACAGCAGTGAGATTTCAAACATGGCACCAATCAAACCTAGACCATAAATGTTCATTTACACATGAGAGGACTGTTGCTTTTAAAATAGGTTTTATTATGAGAAGTGAACCTTAAAACAACAAAGCACCATGAGTTGACCAATTCATAACTTCAAAATAGTTTGACAGGAAAGTTGTAATTTAAACATAATAGTGTCAAAACTATTAACAAACCAACAAAACATAAACATAATGCACCTTAATGAGGAGATTTATGGCCACATACCTCTTGTAGACCTCTAAAAAAGAGCAAGCTAGCAGCAAACACACAATACCCATTTCTTTCTTTGAGCAAGCTTTGAATCTTCTTTCTTTTGCAAACAGTAGCAATATGATGTTGAGGTGATGATGGAATTGAAAGAGTTTTTTCAAATGGCTCACAAATGAGAGAGTTCAAAGGAAAAAAATTCAGAGGTTTCCCAAAACTCAAATTCTGATTTCTTGCAAAGGTGGTGGCTAGGGCTATCTAGGGTTTCTCTTTAGACTCATATATAGAGTGAAATCAAGCTTTGGAGAGTTTTACCATGGTAAAAGATCAATGGTGTAGGTGTTGTATTTTCATGAATTTTTGAATCAATGGTGGATGGGAGAGATAGTACACCAGCCAGCTTGCACATGAAGTTGTTTTGCTTGAGTGGAATAAACAGAATGTTTGGCTGCATGTAACAGAATAAAGCAACTTGTCCCTTTCTTGTTTTGGCAAAAGATTCAAAAATGGAGCAAAGAGGTACATGCCTTGGTTTGGCTCTTTTTGACAATGTTTGGTGGGCTCTAAACACATGTTCTTGCGCATGGGATAGAGAGAAAACCAGATTGTATGACTAAAGTTCACAAATATGCCAAAATGACTTGTAACACATGCATAGAAAATATGTTCAAACCACCAACTTTGAGCAATGATAACTTGATGCACAAAGATCAATTTGCCTAAACTTGAGCTCTAAGTAAAGAGGGCATGGCAAGGAACAATTTTGATGTTGAAATCATCTTGATTTGAGGATTGGAGGACCATGAAAAATGATGTTGAAAATCATACCATGTAAGTTGTCTACAAATAACTTAGAAAAATTCTAAGTTATGGATTTTGGCTTACTTTTTCCCAACTTTGAACTTCCATAACTGGAGCTTCACAAATCATATGGAGGACTTCTAGGAATTTTTGGAAAGCTTGGAACATGATCTATAACTTTAATTTGGGACAAAGTTTCATTTGACATCAAGAACTTGTTGGAAATTGGCCTGCAAAAGAGGTGCAAAAATCTGTCCAATCTTGGCAATGTTGAAATCATTGAAATCCTCAACTTTGATTGATCATAACTTGAGCTCCAAGTATCATATGATTATGAATTGGTACTCAAAAGAAAGCTTGAAATACAAGGAACAACTTTGATATTTGACCAAAGTCCATTTGAAACCTTGATCATGAATAAAAATGGCCTTGACTACTTCAATCATGAAACTTTCCATAAATGGAAAGTTTCTAAAACCCTAATTCCCAAAATGGAAACTTTCAACAATTCTTGATTTTTCATGATTCCCTTGACTTTTCTTGATCAAATTCCATCCATTGGTCATATTGAACTTCAGGAACATGATCTTGACCTCAAAAAGTCAGGAGTTGACTTTTTCACTGCACGGTTAACTTTTTCCCCAAATGTCCTGATTTTCAATTGACTGATTAATTGAAGCTCTCCTGATTAAAATTGACGATCAATCTCCCATCCTTAAATACCTTAGGACATGTAGAGGTACATGGGAACAAGTTTTTCCTCAAGAAACAAGTTTATCTTGATTAAAAATGAAACCCTAATTTCTTCCTTTTTGCCTAGGCATTGCATAGATGAACTGAGTGACCATTTCCACTCCACTATAACCTCTGAGGTACTCAACAAGCTCCTACCTCATGCTTCTACAAATAATGAACCTCATGGATCCCCATACAATCCTCTGATGGTTCTTTGATAATGAGCTGTGGCACACCTCTCCTCTCTAGGAGCTCTGATGACTTCATGACAATAGCACCCACTTGATGACTTGTACCCATACCCTTGCTTGAGCTTGAAGCCAATAAGGCTCTCCTCTTAGATGGTACACAAATAATCACTTGATCCCCTGTAAGAACAATGCTATGCAGATGCAAGATGCTAAAATGCAATGAAACATAAGTCAAAGATTAAGAAAAGAGGTTGGTCAAATTTTGGGGTACAACAGCTGCCCCTATTCAAACGGCTTGGACCTGAAGGGATGAAAAGAGAACGACTTTCAAACATTCAAGCTAAAAGACAGTTGGATACCAAAGAACCCAGAAATTTGCCAACCGTAAAAGAAACAGTAACTGAATAAAATATGTTAGGGAGAGACGAAGATAAGATGGACGCATCCATCGAAGATCACAATCTACCGGCGTCTGGATACCGCACGGGTTAAAGGAAACATCATGGTTTACCGGGGTCTGGAAACCACACAGGAAAAACAAATCACTAGTCGGCGTCTGGATACCACACAGGCTCAGGAGTCAAACACTTGTGAAAGTCAGGGTCTGGATACTGCTCGGGATAAGGGAAAACATCATAAACTACCGGGGTCAGGATACCACACGGGCAAAAAGATACATTTGTGGAAGTCGGGGTCTGGATACCGCACGAGCTTGCTGAAACAACAACTGGGGTCTGGATACCACACGAGTTGGTTGAACAAATGGGTATAAGTCCGGGTATGGATATCACACGGGCTTACTGAAATGACCGGAGGAAGCTGGGGTCTGGATACCTCACGAGCTTACTGAAATGACCGGAAGAAGTCGGGTTCTGGATACCACACGGGCTAGGAAAATAAACCGGTGGAAGCTGGGGTCTGGATACCACACGAGCTTACTGAAATAACTTGAGGAAGTCGGGGTCTGGATACCACACGGGCTAACTGAAATAACCGGAGGAAGCCAGGGTCTGGATATTGCACGGGCTAACTAAAATAACTGGAGGAAGCCGGGGTCTGGATACCGCACGGGATAACTGAAATAACTGGAGGAAGCCGAGGTCTTGATACTGCACAGGCTTTGAGAAATGGATCAGAGAGAGCTGGGGTCTGGATACCACATGGGCTTACTAAAATAGCCGGAGTCTGGATACCACACGGGCTTACTGAAATAACTGGAGGAAGCCGGTGTCTGGATACCGCACAGGCTTAAGAAAACATCACTAACCGGGATCTGGATACCACACGGGTTAATGAAAACAAACCGGTGCGAGCCGGGGTCTGGATACCACAAGGTCTGAAGAAAACATCACTAACTAGGGTCTGGATACCACACAAGTTAATGAAAAAAAACCAGTGCGACCCAAGGTCTGGATACCATACGGGCTTAAGAAAACATCACTAACTGGGGTCTGGATACCACACGGGTTAATGAAAACAAATCATTGTCTGCTGGAGATACCACTGGAAACAAATAGGTAACAACCTGGCTTATGTTTCAAATGCACATGTTTGAAAATGGCGTAATGCTCCATACGAAATGGAAATGCTACATGTTTGGGAGGATGCTATGCACGATGCAAATGCAAAGGAATCACTCTAGAAAAATAAATCCTAAAGAGAGAAAACTAAACTCCGCTAGGGAAAGACTAGGCACACCTAGCAGAAACAGACTCATGCTGGGGAAAACAAGCCCTGGATGGCCTCTAAGAACGCTTCTGGGTAAAACTACTTTGCTAAGAGCAAAACCACTCCGTTGGGGATCAAATCAAACTTTGCTAAGGAAAATGCCCTGGATGGCCTACTAGAAACTGCACTCTACCAGGGAAATTAGCCCTAAATGGCCATCCAGAATAACTCTACTGGGAAACACAACAGACTCCTGAAGAATAGATCCATTTTGCCGAAGATTCCGCTTTGCTGAAGATTTAATCTGCTATCCGCTAGGGATAATGCACATGATTTACTGGGGAATATCCCAAACTTTCTCTGCCGAGGATGGGGAGAAACAACCTCTAAGTCAGTCCCAAATTGTGGGGAAGAAAACTATTCCATTGACCTGTGCTTAGGGGATGAGTCAATGACCTAGACTCTGTGGGGAAAGGTGTCAAAGACTTGGACTCTGTGGGGAGAACAAAACTCTGACTTCGTTCCACTCCTGGGGATAACTGTCGCTACCGCGAAAATAAGGTGTCGGCAAAACAGAAGAGTCGCCACCTTTCGTTATTTATCCCTCAGAGCGGGAAAGGAAACGATCGGAAAAACCTGACGAAAAGGTATAAGACAAGGTCATCGCAACTGTTGTCTGGGTTCGGGAGTCGGTTACGCAAGGGGAAGGTATTAGCACCCCTCACGTCCATCGTACTCGATGGGATCCATGCTTGTTATGTTTATCTGACGGGTTGGTTTTATCTATCTACCTATAGAGGCTGGCTTAAAAGAAAAGAAAATGACTCGGCAAAGCGTCGCACTTTATGCCTACGTATTCCCATCAGAGAATGAGAAATCAGAGTCAACGTAGTTCGCCTAACTACGGGTTACGGGGAAGGTGGCTCGCCAATACGTCAGTATTGTGCCTATGTACTCTCAACGGATATGAGAGATCAGAGCTTACGTAGTTCGGGATATTACGGATTACGGGGATTCAGATTCATCTGTTTTTTTGAGTAGGGTTAACAAACAGTTCCAGCAGTTTGGTGTATGCAGCTCGACCCTTTGAGACTTATGCGTTACTGTTTGCGGTAGAGCTGGGAGTTAACGACACTCTTTTCTTCAGAAAAGCTTCCTTTGAATTATGGGCCCATGGGGCAAAAAGGTTTGAAGTTTGTTTTCTGTCTTTTACGAAAGAACGGTTTTTATGGATGTTTGCAGCCAATATCATACTAGAGACTATGACCTGAGAGTGAACGCGCCGCATGTCACCCAAAGGGTGCCATACTAAACATCCAGACTCTTGAAAAGAAACTCTCCAACAATCCTTTCTCAGATAGCTTAAGGCTCGTAACGTACGACGTCAGTTAACCTTTATTACTGTATTTTAATTTGTTTTGAGATGAGAAGAGAGAACGGGCTCAACTAAGGGGGAGACTATCAAGTCCTAATGTTGTCATGCCAAGGATTCATCCTATGGTTGAGGTTTGAAACAGGGAACTCCTAGAAGTTATCATGCATAGGTTTCAACCTAAAGTTCTAATCATCACTTCCTTATCGAAGGAAGTGAGATTCCTAGGGGATCGTGTCAATGATAAACAGAAACGGGTAAAGCATCAGCTTAAACAGTAAACAGATATACAGTAAAATGCATGCAATGTAAGTGAGGGAGGAAATAAGTGTGGGGCACCGGCCTCCACAAGCTCATCTCAACCTCAAGCCAGATATGAATAACTGCAATCATAAAGGAAAATAAAATGCCATCAAGCAAAATAACAGACCACATAGGCAAGGGAGCTGAGCTCTACCAAATACCAGCAAGCAAAGCCACACAGTAAAAGTACAAGCAGAGGGAGCAACTCAACCTCTAGTGCAATCATGCTCCTATCTTAACACAATCTAAACATGAACTTATTCTAATGCATCAAGCAAAAACAAGTCACACCAATACAGTTGCACAGAAAGCAAACAGACAGGAAAGAAAGCAGATCAACAGCTTCCACAACTTCATAGCCAAGCAATCTTCTGACAGTAGTTCAGTCCTCAGTCTGTAACTGTTCTTTAAGTCTATCCTCTTCAATAGCAAGTATCAACTTGCTTCTTCAAGCTTTCAATACATTCAACATGAGTATCACCTTATCCTTCTTCTTCAAGCCTCAGCTCCAAAGTAGACCCCATCTGTAGGCTTCAATCCCAATTGTAAGTATCAACTTGCTCCTTCAGGCTCTCAAAGTATCAAACACAAGTATCAACTTGTTTTCCTCAAGCTTCAGCTCTTTCTCTAATCTCAATTTGATTCCTTTCACAAATGTCAACTTATCCTCACTGGTCCTCAAGCTTCAGCTCCAATGGCAGTCTTCAAATACAAAGAAGTAACATCCTCTAGCATCTTCAATCTTCTAGCAAGGAACTCCCTCCTCTAGAAATGGAGAAGGATTCATCTAACAAGAGCAAGGTTTGGATGATTGACAGCAGAATGAAGACCAAAGGTCACCACTAAGCCCTCCATCATCAAAGAAAGGAACCCTCAAAGGTTCTACCAACTTGTGAAGAGCCACACATCCTACCAATGGAGGGATGAGGCCTTTACAATGGGACCTTACATCATAGGGAAGAATGGAAGTGATCAACACCTTCCATGTTTATGAAAGAAGAGAATCTATCTAGAAGCTCTGCCTGCAAACGCTAACCTTAACACTTAAACAACACTCAAACCAAAATAAGGGAAATCTTCACATCCAAGCTTCTTCATGCATTCCATGGTAGCCCAAGATTTTCTTCAACATCATCCAAGAGTAAGAGAGGCAAGACCCTAATCTAAGGGAACTAAAGAAGTCATTCTAGTTGAATTAGCAGGTTAGGATCACCTAAAACCTAGTACTAAAGTTAATCCTAACTGAAATACTAAAACCAATTGTAAAATCCTACAAAAATAACTATGGGACCCTAATTCAATCATGAATCTACCATACAAAATCCAGGGGTTGAATCATCTACAAAGTCCTAGAAATAAAACCTAAATCATGAAGTACTAAGGTTAAACCCTAAAACTAGAGCACCTAAAGTTTCAACTTAAAACTACCACCTAATTTCATCACAAAAATGTGAGAAAATTACTAGGGGAACATGCATGTCTATTCTAGCTACACACAAAAAATCAAGGCAAGACTCATCACCAAATGCTCAAACAAAATTCACCAAAACAAGGTATCAACCATGGCCATTTTAATATCAATTAATATTCAAAAAATGCAAATAAAATCACAAATGCATGAATTCCTAATATTTTTAATCTACTAAATTCTAGATTCAATCATGAATCAGGGGAAACAAGTTTGGAATTAATTGAGTTAATTTCCTATTTTTTATGAATTAATCTCTAAGTCACATGAAATGATGAAAAATAAAAGAAAACAAAAGAAATTAATAAGAACGCGTGGTAAATAACAATCCAATACAGTTTATTTCAACAAGTTGGGCCAAAAGGGGGGTGTGGATATCACTCTGAGTGCTAAGCCCAAAACCAGTCAATTAATGAAACGGTGCGTTTCATTGGGAAATTTCTCTTCAAAGCTGAGATGCAATCGTGGCCGTGTATCCCTCGCCTGAGTCAAATGTCAAACCATGATCTGAGGGCCCATGTTCATCGTCCCCAATTTGAACCTGCAACCTGCGCGCGAACTAGCCATCGCCGGTGGCTTTTCCGGCCACCCCTGCATAACCCTAACTTCCTCTACAGCCAACCAATTGCCACGATTCCTGAATGAACCTTGACCAGAATCTTCCCAGCAATTCAACCATACCAATTATTCATCCTCAAAACGCATGAATCGTGAAATATCAATCTTGACCAAAAATGGTATCTGACCTAAATCATCTCTAATCAAGCAATTAAACATCCTAAATCCAACTACTCATCATCAGGATCCTAACCGCATATGAATTTCTATCTATCACTGCCTAAATCATGCATAATCAAGAAATTCACCAACCTGTGTTCAAGCTTGCAACAGAAGTGGTTCTTGCACGATTCAAACTCCACAACAATCCAGATTCACTCCAAATTTCCCTCTGAAGCTAATTCACACCTCAAATTAGCTTAGTTTTTCCTTGAATTGAAAATTCGATCTCAACTTGCATTCATGAAACTTTGATCTCCCTCTCTGCAACCAGCTTCCATCCCTTCCAAAAAAAGCACTGAACTCACTCAATGACTTATATAGAAGTGATTAGACTCATCTAGAAACTTCTGGATCCATCCAAATGAAATTTTGGATTTTCAATTTCTCCTCCAAATATCATTCATGGCATATGCAATATCTCCTCTGTTTGGGCCTCAGCCAACTTGGTTTTCACTCCTCATGAGCTAAGGAATTGAATGATGATGATTGTTTCCTTGTTTGCAAGCCAAAGGTGTGAGTTGGATATGTTGCTTCATCATGAAGAAATGAAATGGAATGTTATTCAAATGACCTCAAATCAAAATTATACCATTGCCATTGTTTCTAAAATCATTTTTTCAATCAATTTGACCTATAATTTTGTTTCATTTGGTCACAAAATGAATTTTTTGAATTTTTTGCCATTAAATCCTTTTAATTCTTTCTTTTCTTTCAAAATTTCTTGAACCAAGTCTCTCATTGAGCCATTTCAATGCCTCCTTGATGCACGGTCAAGGTTACCATTTTGAGCAACTTTCTAGTTGAACAAAATTCCATTTGAGACCTCTAAGTTGGTGAAAATGGCCTATGATCACAAATGACCTATAATCACCAAATGTCCAAAATACCCTTGACTTGTCAAAGCCATAACTTGAGTTATACAAATCCTATAAAGGACTTCTAGTACTCTCTAGAAAGATAAGAGAATAAGGAACAACATTCATGTTGACCAAAAGTTCATAGGAATCATCCTTCTTATGCAAAAGTTTCATGCAAGTTGTGTAACTTTCAAGCTCCAAATTCACATACCTCAGATGACTTGTAACTTGTCAAAGCCATAACTTGAGCTCTACAAATCCTATCAAGGACTTCTAGTACTCAAATTAAAGCTAAGACCATGCTATACAACAATCATGTTGGGGGAAAGATGAGATGACAATCACATCTTGAGCTGAATTGCCTTGAAGATAGGGGTCAAACTAGGGGATTTTACACTGTCAAGCCTTAGAAACCCTAGCTTGAAACTTCTCAAACTCTTCAATCATGATGAGTTAACCTTGGAATCATCCTTATAACATCTTAATGCATCAATACATGATCACATGGATCTTGGATTAGGTCTCAACCTCCTCCAAATCATCAGTTGACTTAGGGTTGACCCAATCAAACCCTACCTGCACCAATCATGGCTGAGGCTTCTTAATCTTGCACAATGACTTGTCTAGGCCCCAAAGTGATCTTCAACACTTCTCATGAGCTCCCTCAAGACCTCAAGTCTAACTTAATGGCTTCATAATCATCTGATGGTCTTCCCCATAACTCTCAAGTTAGGAGACCCACATACTTGGTTTCAACCACTCTCTCGGAGGATCCTTTAACTTCTCTGACAAGGATATCAACCCTTGAACACCTGAATAAGCCTCTTAGCTAGCTTCATAGTCTTGTATAGCTCTTGATTGGTAATCATACCTCTTGATCTCCTGCACACATGTCAATGAAATGCAAATGATAATGCTAATGTGAATGAAATGAAACACAAGCTAGGTGAAGAAATGTTGGGCAAATTTTGGGGAGCAACAGCTGCCCCTATTCAAACGGCTTGGACCTGACTGGGTGAGAAGCAAACGACTCTCAAACAATCAAGGTAAAAGACGGTTGAATACCAACAAACTCGGAAATTTGCCAAATGCACAAGTACACGGTACTCTGATGGGGACAAATCTTCGGAAACTGAAATAATAGTTGCGCGACAACTAGCTGGGGAATTGGTCACACGGTGATTGGTGAAGGGTCTAATCTCAAATCTCCGTCGGGATAATTATCAGATTTTGCTGCAGCTTCTTCCTCAAGTCATCAAGGGATCACGAGTCATTCAGTAACCGGTGATACATAGCTGGTATTGCTGTCAGGCATTCTGCGGCACTACGGCAGAAGGATTCCTCGGGACTCATCAGGTCATTAGGAACTTTTTAACAATTAAGTTATTTATGTCGTCGGGCATTCAAAGACATTTTCGGGCGTCAGGCGGACTTCGTCAGTAAGTCGGGAATAAATTTCTTGGTCAATCATGAACCAAATAAGGATATCCAATCTTCTGCCATCAGGCACTCCACATCAGCTGCGAGAACTGCCTCGACACCGCAGCTGGACTTCATCAGTAAGTCAGGAGATTCGGCACTACCGTCGGACTTCAGTCATCAAGTCCTCAAGGAAATTTCAACTCCTCTATTTAAAACCTGCTGGGGAGGACACATCTCCGCTGGGGGTTCTGGAGAACTATCAAGTAACTCTGCTTCATGGATCCAGAAATCATTATGGGTGAATCAACTCTGCTGAGGACTTCAAGAATCATCTTGGACAAATCACTCTGCTGGAGATTTCAGGATTCATCCTGAGCAAACACTCTGCCGGGGCCTCCAACCATCAACCTGAGCAACCAACTCTTGCGACTTTACTGGGGATTTTAAGAATCATCTTAAACAATCAACTTCGCTGGGGAATTCAAGAATCATCTTGAGTAAACCATTCTGCAGAGGAACACCTGCAAACAAGAATGGTAACAACCTAGCTCATGTTTCATATGCATATGTTTGACTACAGCGCAATGCTCCACACGGTGGACATGCTACGCGTTTAGGGTAGATGCTATGCAATCGTGCAAAATGCTAAGACCCCATCAGCAAAATAAATGCTAAAGGGAGAATCCTCCTATCAAGGAGAAAGAACCACTCTGGTGGAGGAAGGACTCATCCTGCCAAGGAGAAGAAGTCACACCAATCTCAATTGGATTCCGCCTGGGGAAACGAGCTTTAGTTGACTGCTGTAGGGGAACAAAGCTCTACGAGAACCTGGACTATCGAGGGAACGATATCAATCGCAGAAATAAACTGCACGGCCTTCGCGGCAAAGCTTTCCTAAAGATAACGACTCCGATGGGGAAAAACAGCATCAGTTATTCAACACTCTACTGGGGAAAACCACTCACGGTCTCAACGACTTCCAAGGACTCGGCTCTCTTGGGGAAATGCAAACTCGGCTGGGGAGACGACGATCCTTCAGGATACACTTGATGGGAGAGAGAATCTTCTCTGCTTGGGGAGACATATCGATGCTTACGATCTCATGTTCAGACTCCGTGGGGACATGCGGCTGAACTTGCTGGAGAAGAAGGAATCATCCTGCTTGGGGACGCATACGGCGTACGGCCGGGAATACGCTATACCTGCAACAACATAAAAAGACAGACAAGATACCCTTCTCAAAGGGACCCATCAAGGTTATCATCTTGTGACGATGTTCAAGTAATTCATTGTTTCAACAATCAATGGCCTAGGCCAGTAAGTTTATGTATGCGCATTTTATCAAAAACATCGGCGTTCTTTTTCGCAAACAAAATAGATGAATGCTAAACAAACAAACAGAATTGCTGAATAACATATATTTTATTGATGACGAACCCCTGAATGCGTGAAAAATGTTTTACAACAGATGCAAGCTCCTGGAATGAGGAACTGCGCAAATATAAAAACATAAATATACATCAGTATATACACAAATGTCGGCAATGTGGTGTAGACGAACACCATGAGTTGATCCCTCTATGACCCACTCGACTTTGATACTTCTCCGACGCTTCAGCTTCAGAAGAGATTGATTCAGATAAACGGTCCTCAGGTCTTCCAAACCACTAAACAATGAAAGTCCACACGCGGAACGCAGTCATTTGCTTTTTCAAATCCCTAACTTTTGCCTGAATCGCCCTTCCGGGTTTTCGATTCACCGGGATACCCCTTTTTTCCAAAGTCGCCCTTCCGGGTTTTCGACTTTGCGGGTGTACATTTTTTCTTTTATATCCCTAATTTTTGCCCGAACCTTTTTCTTTTTTATGGTTCGCCGGGATGCCCCATTTTTGCCTGGATATTCTTTTTCTTTCCAGCGGGTCGTTTTTTAAGCAAAGTATTTTTTAACTGCGTCCGCGTTCACCGGGGATGCAAAATCTCCGCCATCCATCGTGGATAACAACAAGGCTCCTCCCGAGAAGACCTTGATGACGACGTACGGACCTTCGTAGTTGGGAGTCCACTTGCCCCGGTGATCGGAGTGTGGAGGAAGAATCTTCTTCAGGACGAGATCACCCGTCTGAAAGCTTCTAGGACGCACCTTCTTATCATAAGCTTTCTTCATTCGGCTTTAGTACAGACGACCATATGCAATCGATGCTAACCTCTTCTCGTCCATCAGGCTGAGTTGGTTTAGTCGGTTCTTAATCCATTCTGCCTCATCGAGTTTCACATCAACCAAAACTCGCAAAGAAGGAATCTCAACTTCTAGTGGTAGGACAACTTCCATACCGTACACTAGTGAGAAAGGAGTTGCCCTGGTTGAGGTACGTACCATCGTACGATAACCGTGCAATGCAAATGGCAGCATCTCGTGCCAATCCTTATAGGTCACAACCATCTTCTGTACAATCTTCTTAATGTTTTTATTGGCCGCTTCAACGGTGCCATTCATCTTCGGCCGGTAAGGAGATGAGTTGTGGTGTTCAATCTTGAAACTCTGGCACAACTCCTTCATCATCTTGTTATTCAGATTCAAACCATTATCAGTAATGATCCGCTCGGGAACTCCGTATCGACAGATGATGTCCCTCTTTATGAATCTAGCCACCACCTGCTTGGTCACATTAGCATATGAGGCTGCCTCCACCCACTTGGTGAAGTAGTCGATAGCTACCAAAATGAAGCGATGACCGTTAGATGCGGTGGGCTCGATCTTGCCTATCATGTCGATGCCCCACATGGAGAACGGCCACGGGGAGGACATGACATTCAACGGGGATGGCGGCACATGAATCTTATCAGCATAAATCTGGCATTTATGACATCTCTTCGTGAATTTGAAGCAATCTGACTCTATCGTCAGCCAGTAATATCCTGCTCTCAGGATCTTTCTTTCCATAGCATGCCCGCCGGCGTGCGTACCGAATATGATAAAAATTCCATCAGGATTGAGATAAAAATTTCCAGACAGTCTCCTCAGAGTCTTCTTGTCCTGGGTTGACGCTCCCGCAGGATACTCCTTAGTCATAAGGAAAGTCTGGATATCATAGAACCATGGCTTGCCGTCGGAGGCTTCCTCGATCGCAAAGACGAATGCCGGTCTATCAAGACGAGAAAGGACAATTCTTGGAGCTTCTTTCCAAAAATTGACTTTATACATCGAAGCCAACGTGGCTAAGGCATCAGCCATTTGGTTCTCGGCCCTGGGCACATGATGGAGTTCCACTCAATCAAAGAACGGAAGTAGCCTTCTGGCATAATTCATGTACGGCACCAAATTCGGTTGACGAGTCTCCCACTCCCCTTTAATCTGGTTGATCACAAGCGCCGAGTCACCATATACATCTAGGTTCTTGATTCTCAAATCAATTGCTTCTTCTAGCCCCATGATGTATGCTTCGTACTCCGCTTCGTTATTGGTGACCGGAAACGTCAGTCTCGCAGTGAATGGGATGTGGGATCCATGGGGAGTCGTGATGATCGCCCCAATGCCACTTCCGTAAGAATTAACCGCCCTGTCAAATATCAATTTCCATTGGGATTTCCTATCTGGACCCTCATCGGGCAACGGTTCATCACAATCTTTCGCTTTAAGAAACATGATATCCTCATCAGGGAATTCAAATTTCATCGGCTAATAATCTTCGACCGGCTGTTCGGCAAGGTACTCAGACAATACGCTTCCCTTGATGGCCTTCTGGGAAACGTACTGAATGTCATATTCCGTCAACACCATTTGCCATCTGGCAATCCTGCCCGAAAGCGCTTGTTTCTCAAAGACATACTTGACCGGATCCATCTTCGAAATTAGCATAGTTGTGTGATTGAGCATGTACTGTCGTAAACGTTTGGCAGCCCAGGCTAGTGCACAACACGTTTTCTCCAGCATCGAGTAACGAGATTCACATTCTGTGAACTTTTTACTCAAATAGTAAATGGCATGCTCCTTTCTGCCCGTCTCGTCTTGCTGACCGAGAACACACCCCATACTATTCTTAAGAACTGTCAAGTACATGATTAGAGGTCTTCCGGCCTTTGGGGGTATCAAGATCGGAGGTTCCTGTAGATACTGTTTTATCTTATCAAATGTCTTCTGGCAATCCTCGTTCCAGATAATCGCCTGATCTTTTTTCAGCAGTTTGAACATCGGTTCACACGTGGCCGTGAGCTGAGAGATAAACCTTGCAATGTAGTTTATTCTGCCCAGGAAACCACGAACTTCTTTTTCTGTTTTTGGCGCTGGCATTTCTTGTATCGCTTTTATCTTTGCAGGATCAACCTCGATACCTCTTTCACTCACGATAAACCCCAGTAGTTTTCCAGACCGTACTCCGAAAGTACACTTTTTAGGATTCAGCCTCAACCTGAACTTCCTAAGCCTCTCAAAAAGCTTCAGCAAATTGACCAGGTGTCCCTCCTCCGTTTGGGACTTCGCAATCATGTCATCAACATAGACTTCAATCTCATGATGAATCATGTCATGAAACAAAGTGACCATTGCTCGTTGGTAAGTGGCCCCTGCGTTCTTCAGACCAAAAGGCATTACCTTGTAGCAAAATGTTCCCCAAGGTGTAATAAACGTAGTTTTCTCCATGTCCTCCGGCGCCATCTTGATATGATTGTAACCGGAGAAGCCATCCATGAACGAAAATACAGAGAACTGAGCTGTATTTTCGACCAACACATCGATATGAGGGAGCGAGAAATCATCTTTAGGGCTCGCCCTATTCAAATCCCGATAGTCGACGCACATTCGCACCTTACCGTCCTTCTTCGGTACAGACACTATGTTGGCGACCCACGGAGGGTAAGTAGTGACCGCTAAGAAGCCAGCATCAAGCTGCTTTTGCACTTCTTCTTTGATCTTAACGGCCATATCTGGTCGCGTCCTCCTAAGCTTCTGCTTAACGGGAGGACAATCTTCTCGCAGCGGCAAGTGGTGGACCACGATGTCAGTATCAAGTCCGGGCATATCTTCGTATGATCAAGCAAAGATGTCACTATACTCTCTTAGCATCTCGACCAATATCTGCTTAACGTTACTCTGCAATGCAGCCCCTATCCTAACGTTCCTGACAAGTTCTTCGGAACCCAGATTCACAATCTCAATCTCTTCCTCGTGAGGCAGAATAACTTTCTCTTCTTGTTTCAACAAGCGGGCCAACTCTTCGGGAAGGTCTTCGTCCTCATCAATCTCCTCTTCGGCTTGATAGATCGGGCAATCGAAGTCGAAGTGAGTCGAAGAGGGTCCATAGTCGATGTCATATGTTATGTGGATCCTGCAATAACAAGGGTTAAGCTTAATACAAGGATATGCAGGTTAGCACAAACCCCATTGCCATTTTATTGTTTTTCAAAACAAATATAACAGGAATAACAGAGATCACAACATTTGAATACGAAAAACGCCTTTTGATTTATTGGTAAAATGCATGTACATAATCAAACAAGACCCTGACAATAAAACCCCTATGCCCCGGGTAGGACATAGGGTTGTACAACGATTGGAGAAAGTAAATCATTAATCTTTGTCTGTCACTTGGATGGTATCCCTGATGGACCAGTTGGTGAGGCTCTGGCCTGGTTTGCTTGGCTGGATCCAAGAGTCTAGGTCGTAATCGATGTCCTCGCCGTCTTCAGACACTGCGTTGACACTTTCGAATATTACCCCGCCACTGGTAAACTGGATCGGTCCTTTACCTCGTGACACACTGCGAGAAGAGGAGGCTTCAGCCGTAGGAGAGTATCCTAACCCAAACTTGTCCTGTTTGTTAGGTATTTCTAGAATTCGCCCCCAACCTGGGGTAAATCCGGCCTGAACAGCGGCCCGGGCTTCCTTGAAGGAAGAGAGAGTCATCTCTGGTTTCTCAGTGATTACAGGAGCCACGTTCTTGACTTTAACAGCTTCGAACGCCTGACATAGGGTTTCGTGGATTTCCCCATCCATCTCAACGTATTTGAAGGACGACAAATGGCTCACCATTATGTCTTCCTCGCCACATACAGTCACGATGCTGCCTCCGACAGCATACTTGAGTTTCTGGTGCAATGTGGAGGTCACGGCGCCAGCAGAATGGATCCATGGCCGGCCTAAGAGACAGTTGTAGGCAGGCATGATGTCCATGATGTAGAAGATTGCGTCGAAAGTTTCTGGTCCAACTTGGATCGACAGCGTTACCTCCCCAAAGACATGACGTTTGGTTCCATCGAAAGACTTCACAACCAGATCACTGGGTGTGCAAATCAATCCTCGAGTGTCTAACTTCATCAATGCTTTCTTCGAAAGAACATTGAGCGATGACCCAGTGTCAACCAACACATGAGACATAATCGTTCCCCTACACTCTATCGAGATGTGCAGGGCGCTGTTGTGGTTTCTTCCCTTCGGCGTCAGCTCCAGGTCAGTGAACCCTAACCCGTTTCCAGGATTCACATGGGCTACGACCCCTTCCAACTGGTTGACCGAGATTTCCTGCGGCACATACGTGGCATTCAAAACCTTTAACAGCGCGTTGCAATGTGACTCCGAACACAGCAACAAATTCAGGATGGAAATTTTCGAGGGTGTTTGATGGAGGTGATCCACGATCTTGTAGTCACTCTTCTTGATCAACCTCATGAACTCTTCAGCGTCCTTAACAAGCAAGTCCTTCTCTACCCCACAAGGGGTTTCTCAACGACTTTTCTCTTTCCCTTATCGACTACTTCAGCTTTGTTTGTTTTGTCCGCCACAATCTCAGGAGGAGCAAATACCCTTCCGTTGCGCGTAATTCCGCCAATCCCCACTAGGTTATCCACACACTGCCCTGAGGGTTCCAATTCTAACTTCTGCCCGTTGCAGTAGACGTCTGCCCCATAATGCCACGGGACAGCATTGGTGCTTTCAAAAGGTATCGGCCCGGCCTTGGTGATGGTAATCGTGGGCGGTCTGGGTGAAGAGATAGTGATCGTCCGACGAGGGATGGTGATGGTGGCAACCTCATCATCTTGCTTCAGCATTACCTCTCCAGATCCACATTCGGCCCTTCGGCTAAACTGCAAGATTCCTTCGGTCATCAGACTCTGAATCCCCTCTATCAACTGTTCACATCCATCAGGACGAGTCGCACAGCCCATACACAGTTCTCCGCAGCCCGGAAAGAAGCTTCTCTTCATCAGCTTGGCTTTGACGAAGCTGAGCGGCGTCTTCAGATCCTTGATATCAGTCAACAAATCTAAGCTCTCATCTTCAATAATGGCATTCACCCCGCCTCCCCGATGATTCGGCATAGGGTTCTTCATGACATTTGGCACATTATCTGAGAAATTGATGATCTTAGCATCCACCATATCCTGCACTTTGTGCTTGAAGGCTTTGCAATTTTCTATCGTGTGGCCTGGTGGCCCCGAGTGAAAGTCACAAGTTGCATTCGCATCATAACCTGGCAGAGGTGCCCTTGTCAAGGGAGCCAGGGTTCTCTTCTGGATTAGTTGTAACTGAAGCAGAGTCTGTAACAACTGCGCATAAGACATGGGCGGTGTCTCGAGGTGACGGCTTGACAAAGGTGCCCTGTTCTGATACTTTCTGTACCCTTGCTGATTCGGCTGCTGCTGTTGCGGCTGGGGTTGTTGGATAGCAGGGATGGTTATGCTAGCCACCTGCTGGCGAGGGCCTTTACCCTTCCTTCGAGCGTTGGACACGGCGCTCGTCTCTCCTTCCCGCCTTTTGCCACCATACGGTTTTTTCCCTCCTCCAGCTGAGGATAGATCACCTTGAATTTTCCCCAATTTGATCCCATTTTCAACGTGCTCGCCGGTGATGATGAGATCTGAGAAACTTCCAGACATACCGCTGACCAATTTCTCGTAATAAACCCCTGGGAGAGTGGCAACAAACATCTCAACGAGCTCCCGTTCAACCATCGGCGGCTGAACCCTAGCTGCCAATTCACGCCACCGTTGGGCGTATTCTTTGAACCCTTCGTTGTTCCTCTGTGACAAATTCTGCAGTTGGACTCGGTTTGGATCCAAGTCACTGTTATATTGGTAATGGTGCACGAATGCCTCAGCAAGTTCCTTCCACGTGCGCACACTGGTAGGCTCCAAACTCATGTATCATTCCAAGGATGGCCCGGACAAGCTATCCTGAATGAAGTGCATCAGCAACTTCTCGTCTTCAGAGTGAGCGGACATTTTTCGGTAGTATGACCTCAGGTGGACGCGAGGGCAGGTGGTGCCCTTGTATTTCTCAAAGTTGGGTACCTTGAATTTAGGAGGCACCTTGAAATCAGCAATCAATCCCAATTTGGACATGTCGACACCCATAGTGTTCAGGTTCTCGAAATTCCTCATCTTATCCTCGAGTGCCTTAAACCTCAGACGTGCTTCAGCGGTCAGCTCTCCTTCAGCACCCTTCTGTGAGAACAAATCTTCTTGACGGTCTTCTAACCATGGCTGAGGCCCATACAGATTTCCAACACCCGTGTTGCCATTGCCCAACCCAACATTGACATTAGCTTCAAAATTTCCATTACCGACGTCAGTCGTATTACCATTGAGCCCCATGTTAGCGATCACGTTGTTGTTGCCACTGCCATTCCCCCCGGTCACGGGGATGCCACCCTGAGGAGTTTCAACAGGTGGAGGGGTACCATGGAGTACACCGTTGCTGTCAACCCTTGATATCAGAGGCTGGACCAATGTTCTGAGCTGGTCTTGGCCGTTGGCAACCACTTGCATGAGCTCCATGAAGCGGTCCATCCTCTCTCGGAGTTCTTGAACGTCAGTCTGCACTTGTTCCATTGCTCTAGCTTGATTTGCTCTGGTCGGATAGCGGTGGATTGGCCTTCGATCAATCCTGGAACAACCTGTATACACAAAGGGTTAGAAAAAACGACAAAGTGCTCGTTATGCAGATGCTTCATGCAAATGCAAACGTGTGTGTGCGTTAGGGAGATTTCCCCCGATCCTAGTGCCTGAGTGCCAGTGCTGATAATAAGAAGTCCGAGTCCAGTCATGGAAATAACATCTCATATATATAAAGAAAGCCCATCAAGGCGGTACACAACGTCACTGAGCACAAGCAGAATCAACAACATGACCTCGACCAACAAGCCTGGTGATGGTCAGCATACAACAATGATCAAAACAAAAGGATTACAAATATAGTCAAGTACGGCCACGGGCTCGAAACTCTTCTAACAGATCCCTCGTTTCTGGATGATCAGGCCGAGTGAGCAACCCTTCGACGAGTAACTCCCTCCACATAATAGTGTATTGAAGACCTTCAACTGAGTCTTCCCATGCTCCTTCGCTGAAACAACCTTCTAGCTTCCGCTTCTTGGATTCAAACGTCAGTTTGCGCTCCTTCAGGTTAGCAAGAGCCTTGTTTAGCAGGCCTTCAGTGGCATATCTGTGAGCGGTTTCTTCATCAAACCTCTTCTCACTAGCCTTCACCTGGGCTTTCATCTTGGAGATCTGCTGCTTCAGTTTATCCCCCCGTTCCTTGCCGTTGGCTAGAGTGGCCTTCCAATGCTGATTAAACTTGGATATTCTCCGGTACGCTTCATCCAAGTGCTGCTTCTTAGTGGCCAGTACGTCATTGACAGCTTTGAAGTCCCGACTCAAACGCTCGCGCTCAGCCATATGCTTAGTCAAATCCGTCCCTAACTGGTTCACCAGCTCTATTTGCCTCTTGAAGGAATGGACGGCTTCGCTTCTCTCGCTTCTGAGTTGAGCCAATTCTTTCTCCAGTTCTTCATTTGCCTTTTTCAGCTCGTCTCTCTCAGCTAACACCTGATTATGCTGCTGAATAGGCACGGTGGTAGGCTCTTCAATCACTGGAGGGCTTTCTAGCTGGGTAGGTGGAAACGGCATCCCTATGATATCTGCTCTGGCTCTGATCTAGGTCACATATGGAGCGTAGGTTTGGCTATTACTTTTTCCCAGCAATGGTTTTCCCCGCTTACTGATACCATTCCAAGCGTGATGAAGCTTAGATAACATATCCCCCTCTAGAAGACCAGTGAAGTACAGAGATTCCTGCACCTCTTCATCCTTCGGCGGAGCTCTCAAAGCATAAGCAAACTGTCGGACCAACAGAGATGGATTATAGTTGATACAGCCCTTCCTGCCTATCAAAGGCACATTCGAAAACCCGCTGTAGCTAAAGATAATCTCAGTACCCAACCTATCTCTATCAAACCAGGCAATATCCTCCGCTGATATACTCATCAAATGCTCAGACCACTCAGCTGTGGCTGCAGACAAAGCAAAGGGACCCTTCTTGGGTAGGTGACTATCAAGCCATCTATAGAGCAGGGGCACACAGCACGAGACATTCTTACCCCTTCTGTTCTCGTTTTTGTAGTGGACGGAATGATATACATCTCCTATCAAGGTAGGGACTGGATTCCCTAATGCAAAGATGTGAAAGGCGTTGAAGTCTACAAAGTCAGGCATATTAGGGAACAGAATGATGCCATATATGCACAGAGCAAGAATAGCGTTGAACACGATCCAACATCCGTCTTTGGCGCACTGCTGAGCCTTTCCCACTAAGAACTGCAAGGAGAAACCGGGAACCCTGTTCCAACTAGACAAGGCCAACTCGGAGGCATCCAGATGAAGTGAAGGAGCTAGACTAGCCAGATTAGGCTCAGCATCCATATGAACAAAGGGCATCTGACTCTTGATAGGCACACATAACAAATCAGCATACTCTTCTAGTGTGGGTGCGAGAATAAAATCCTGGAAAGTAAAGCATCTCAAAGGAGGATCGTAGAACTGCAGCAGGGCGTGCAACCCATTCAACTCAAGCACAGAGGGTTTACGAACCAGGCTGAGCAGTTTCCCATAAGACTTTCTGAATTCACCTCTCACAGAATCATCTGCCAAAGCAATCAAACCAGTCAGCTGAACAACATCAGGAGTGGGAAGCTTGTAGGCCACAGTCTTCCTCAGAGAACCCATAGTAGCACAATAGAAGGCAAGAAAACCTGAACCGGGGGAAACGGTACCTGCAACACAGACACATGTTAATGAAATGCAAATGAGTATGCAAAGCAATGAAAAATGCAATCATGCAGCAGGAGATCAAGACAACTGTGTTGTTGAAGAGATGAAGGTGAAGATTCTGTATCAACAAAACCACAATACTGCTCTATCAAGAACAACCACCATCTCTGATAATAAGAAAACCCTGGTATCAGACCATAAATCTGCTCTGTCAAGAACACACATATATCTGATGATAAGGACCTCTGATACAGGACCATAACTCTGCCCTATCAAGAACAAATACACGTCTGATGATGAGAACCTCTAATACCAACAAAACTGATTCACTATCAAGAAAACCAGGTAGTCTGAAGGTTAAGGTTTCCTGCAACAAACCCGACCCTGCTCACAGGTATGGACCTAAACTGACACAAGTTCGGCATCCTATGCGGTCATCAGCGTCACAGACATTCAAGAGGGGTGATACGATACCCAGAAGGTGTGGCATCACCATCTCCTGAAGCGGCCTCACTCAGCTGAATTCCAAATGATCGGTCCCCAGAGTCGACAATCCTCCAAACCAACAAACTCTCAGGCCCAAAGGGCCGGAAAAGAAGTCAACAGGGAGAACCTCGTCTGAGCGTGGATTTCATGAGACACTAGTGCCTGCAAAGCAAGCACGCGACCACTAATTTCCACAACTAATGCTAGGTACACTCAAGCCTGGGTCTGGCTTCTCACTCATCAGAACGCCCCTCCCACAACAGCACAGATAATCATATCATACTGAAAATAAAGTGCGGGAAATAAAATGCGATAAGTAAACACAACCCAACAAGTAATCGTACAAGCGCTAGGATTGACTCTCGCAGGGGATGTTGGATCCCCAAACTGACTCGCATAAGGGACGTTGGATCCCAGGAAACTATCAGGTTCCCCAGCAGAGTCGCCAACTGTCGCTACCGCGAAAATAAGGTGCCGGCAAAATAGAAGAGTCGCCACCTTTCGTTATTTATCCCTCAGAGCGGGAAAGGAAACGATCGGAAAAACCTGACGAAAAGGTATAAGACAAGGTCATCGCAACCGTTGTCTGGGTTCGGGAGTCGGTTACGTAAGGGGAAGGTATTAGCACCCCTCACGTCCATCGTACTCGATGGGATCCACGCTTGTTGTGTTTATCTGACGGGTTTGTTTTATCTATCTACCTATCGAGGCTGGCTTAAAAGAAAATAAAATGACTCGGCAAAGCGTCGCACTTTATGCCTACGTATTCCCATCAGAGAATGAGAAATCAGAGTCAACGTAGTTCGCCTAACTACGGGTTACGGGGAAGGTGGCTCGCCAATACGTCAGTATTGTGCCTACGTACTCTCAACGGATATGAGAGATCAGAGCTTACGTAGTTCGGGATATTACGGATTACGGGGATTCAGATTCATCTGTTTTTTCGAGTAGGGTTAACAAACAGTTCCAGCAGTTTGGTGTACGCAGCTCGACCCTTGGAGACTTATGCATTACCGTTTGCGGTAGAACTGGGAGTTAACGACACTCTTTTCTTCAGAAAAGCTTCCTTTGAATTATGGGCCCACGGGGCAAAAAGGTTTGAAGTTTGTTTTCTGTCTTTTACGAAAGAACTGTTTTTATGGACGTTTGCAGCCAATATCATACTAGAGACTATGACCTGAGAGTGAACGCGCCGTATGTCACCCAAAGGGTGCCATACTAAACATCCAGACTGTTGAAAAGAAACTCTCCAACAATCCTTTCTCAGATAGCTTAAGGCTCATAACGTACGACGTCAGTTAACCTTTATTATTGTATTTTAATTTGTTTTATCTATCTCCCATGCATCCAACTTGCACTCTGGGAAAAGAAGAGGTAAGTAAAAAGGTAGATCAGAAGTTGTACAGAGGTATGATTGGCTCTCTTCTGTATTTGACTGCCTCTAGGCCTGACATTCTCTTTAGTGTATGTTTATGTGCTAGGTTCCAATCAGATCCTATAGAATCTCACTTAACTATTGTTAAGAGAATTCTGAGGTATCTGAAAGGTACAACTAACGTGGGTCTGTGTTACAGAAGATATGATGAATATAAATTAGTAGGCTTCTGTGACGCTGATTTTGCTGGAGATAGAATTGAACACAAAAGCACCTCTGGAAGCTGTCAGTTTCTGGGAGGCAATCTGATCTCGTGGTACAGCAAGAAGCAACCCACTATAGCACTCTCAACTACAGAGGGAAAATATATTGCTACTGCTGGTGGCAGTACCCAGATGCTCTAGATGAAGAGTCAGCTAGAGGACTACCAAATACATGAGACTTCAGAGGATCTGAGCGTCAGTTAACGATTCATTTCCTAAAAGAGCTTCAGAGGCACACCACATCAAACACGTGTCACTTCTAATCTAAAATTTTGAAAACGATTGAGTGTACACAAAACTGAGGCGTCGTTTCAGGTACTGTTTGAATCATTGAAATTCTCTTTTTCCCCCCACTTTGCCAAACCACATTTAATGCGTTAAATCATTATTTTTTTATTTGATTTATGTTTCTCTTTGTGACTTAATACTTATTCCACATCGTAACACATTTCACACTTTCATTATTTCACACACCTTATGCATTTTGCTCTTCTTCATTGCTTAATTTTCAAATCAAAAATTAAAAGAATCTCTAGTCATCTCAAAAGTTCTTCTTACATGGCTACCTCATCTTCATCACATCAACACATGGTTTCTACAATGGTTGGGTCGTCTTCATTGCAAATGGGTAATGAAGCGTACAACGAACCAGAACGCACTCTTCTCACACCAGTGAACAAACTAGAGGTACTCTGTGAGTTTATGGTTGATTTTAACTGTATGGAGAAAAATGGGTTTTATCTTCTTTCAAAGGTTAACTTTCAAGGATGGGTAAAATACTTTGATCGATTGTTTGGTCCAATTTTTCCCCAACTGGTAAAGGAATTCTGGATTCATGCCCAAGTTTACCCTAAATTTATTTCTTCATCTGTTTTGGGTAAAACTATAGTCATCACTGAGGAAATGATTCGCCAACTTATTGGCTATGAAGAAGAGGGTATTGTGAATACCTCAGTGGGATGCGTGAATATGAATGAAGTGTACAACAAGGTGTTTATCTCTGGGCTTCCATCCAACAAAATAAAGGATCTGAAGACCCATTACAAGATTTGGGCCAATATATTTTTGGGTTGTATCCATCATCGTAAGGCTTCAAATTCTCCAGATTACATTAATACAGATCAATTGTATATTTTGTATTGTCTAGGGAATAATATCATGGTGGATCTTCCATACCTGTTGTTTTTTCATCTGTGGAGTCATGTCAAGATGTCTAGAGAAATCATTTGCACCAAACACCAAAAGATCAAAGATTGGATTCCCATGGGAAGGTTAATTTCTGATATTCTCACTGAAAATGGTTTGGTATCTTATTTGAAAGATGCTGGTCAGACAGATGAATTAGTTCCTATTCTTGGGAAGCCTCTGGATGGCAAGAGTCTTCAGAGAATGAATTTGGTAGAAAAACTTCAATCTGATCCAGTTCAGATTGATTCTGATGTTGTGCGCAAAAGGAGGGTACCAATGGAAGATTTTCCATTCTTCACTGTAGAGGAGCCAAAGGAAGCTCTCCTCGCTTATATTGCTTCCTGTATGGAAGATGGCACTCCTATGCCAACTGATCTGCTGCTACGTGCTTCTCAACCTGCTCTAGAGCTAATTATGAGGAAGAAACGCAAGAAGAGAAAAGTCTCTGAAGAAGGCTCTTCCAAGAAGTCCTCAAAGCATTCCAAGAAATTAGGTAATCCCTCTGCTGTTTTATCTCCTGTTTTGGAAACTGTAATAGAAGAACCAACATCTCAACCCCCTCTCTCTTCTGAGCATCTCAACATCTCAACCCCCTCTCTCTTCTAAACCTATTCTCTCTTCTGAACTTATTATCTCTTCTGAACCTTTTATCACATCTGAACCTATTATCTCTTCTCAACATCTCAACATCTCAACCCCCTCTTTCATATGAACCTTTTATCACATCTGAACCTATTATCACTTCTGAACCTATTATCACTTCTGAACCTATTATCACATATGACTCCTCATCTAACCAATCAGATGCTACATCCCCTCCACATAACTCCCCAAACCACCCTCTTGAGTTTTCTTCTCCCACTCCCATTCCCTCTCATTCTCCAGATAAACTTTCATTCTCTTTTAAACCTTCACTCTTTGATGCCCTTAGGACATCCTTCTTCGAGGCCTACCTTAAGCCTACACCTAGACCCAATGTTGGTAATCTGTTATCTAGTTTTGAAACGGAGATGCGGATGTGGTTTTCTGCTGTAAGGGAGAAGTGCCTCACTAGCACGAATCCTCGTGACTCTGAAGATATATGGACTTCCTTCAGAAAGAGATTCACTTTTGTGACTATAAATCTTCAGGATGCTTGCTCTGCAGATGCGCAAGAGACAGTTTCTGAAGTTTTGAGACTTGCTCAACTCAGTGTCAGCAGAACTCTCATTCTTTGTCTGGAAAACACACCTGTAGAGGTTGTGTGTTCCTCATCTGAGAAATCTGCTGCACTTCAGAGTGGTGAAGGTCCTCATGCTGAAGAAGGTACCTCAGAGGCTCCTGTTGATGAAGAGATTCCTGACTCTGGTCAGCCCTCTGCTCTGGAATTCTTCATTGGTTGTTCATAGTTCAACAGATTTAAAGAAAGAAAATGAAGATGTGCAAAACAAATTTGCTCAGCAAGAGGCTACTAACAGCGAGATAAATCTTGGATGATCAAGCAAGAGAAAACTACAGCAGAGATTCAGGAGTGGATGGTCAAACAGGAAGAACCCACTACTGAAATCAAGACATGGATGGCCAAACAAGAAGCTTCAACTTCTGAGAAGACGGGGCTTCTTAAGCTTTTAAATTCTCGTTTATCTTAATTGTTTGACAGTTTGTGCTCATCTGTGAACTTGCCTGTTTTATTTCTTTTCTGAGTTTCTAAATACATATGTGACTTTTTTTTTACATCTGATTCTATCTTTTTTTTTCTATTTTTCTTGCTCTAAAATTTTTTTGGTTTAAATGATTTTCTAAAATCACTTTTTGATATGGCAAAAAGGGGGAGAAAATGGAAATTTTGAATCGTTCACATTAACAGATACTGAATGGAAACTCACACATGTTAAGAACTAACTTATCTTGAATTCAGTGTTTCAGAGTTAAAGTTACTCATTTGACAATATTTATAGAATTAACTTTGAACAAGGTCTGAGATAGTCCACAAGCTTGCTCTGACTCTAGAAAGAATACAAGTGCCGAAAGGGAAGTTTTGAATTTTCTAGCAGTATTCATTTCAGGGGGAGAATTATATTCTCAGGGGGAGATATATATTTTAATTTTGAATAAAATTTTGTATAGTTTTTGTCATCATCAAAAAGGGGGAGATTGTTAGAACACAAATTGGTTCTTAATATATCTCAATGTTTTGATGATAACAATAATGAAATTTTGTATGGAGAAAATATATACTCTAATTTTGTTCAAGTGTTTTTGTTTTAGATAACATGATAACTATTCCTCTGAACGGAATATTCCTCTGAACGTTAAGCTACAACACGCAGAAGACTCTGAGCGTTTGGTAAAAAGCGAAGCTACAGAAGGCTCTGAGCATAGAGTATAAAGCAAAGATTCAGAAAACTCTAAGCGTACTAAACTCAATGTTGCAACTGCAGAAGCTCTAAGAATCAAATCACGTAAGGCTCTGAAATGTTCATAACAAAGTGATACATTTGGATAACACATAAGAGCAAAGATCTGCTCTGATCTAAAGCGCTCCTCTGGATGATAAGTTTGATTAAACAATCACGCTAACACTAAGCTGCATAATTCTAGAATAGAGTTGCTCTGATAAGAAGAAAATGCAACATCATCAGAACTTTGGAAGTGAGTTACTCTGATAAGAAGAAAATGGAACATCATCAGAACTCTGGAAGTGAGTTACTCTGATAAGAAGAAAATGGAACATCATCAGAACTCTAGAAGAAAGTTACTCTGATAAGAAGAAAATGGAACATCATCAGAGGATCTGATGCAGGAAATATTTCCATATTCGTTCTTTTAAAAAGATGCTGATCAAGATAGATCCATTGCCAAACTCATTGTCTACATCCAACAGCACTATTCCTCTTTTGTGTATGGGACGGGATTTCAAAACAAAAAGGATATCTCTGAACATTCCTTTTTTGTGTATGTGCATGTTAATTGAGGAATGGGTGTGAAGTATTGAAACAAGTCTTCAACAGCAATTCAAATAACAACCAAATAGAACAACATCATTCTACAACGAACATATTTTTCATTGATCTTCAATTTGTGTAAAATCACTGTTGTTAAAAAGCTTTTCTAAGAAGCACTTAAACACACTTTATTGTATTACTTTGTAAAAGATCCTTGAGAGACGAAGTTGTGGCCAGTATTCTCAAGAAGACTAAGACAAGTTTGTCTTAGTGAAAAGATTGTAATCAGTTTTTAATTATTGGATTAAGTCCTCTTTTGAAAGAGGCGAAATCACCTTGGCCGGGTGAACTAGAGTAGTTTGAGTTCAAACGAACCAGTATAAAAATACCTGTTATTTTTATTGCCTTATTTGTTTTAGAAAACCCTTATTCAACCCCCCTCCCCCTTCTCAGTTTTTTCCTACCTTTACATATATGGGAATCCATTTGCCGCTGTGATCGTTCTATGGTGGGAAAATCCGCTTCAACAGCAAATCATCTGCTTGAAAGCTTCGAGGATGCATCTTCTTATCATAGGCTTTCTTAATCCTTCGCTGATACAGACGGCCGTACGTAAGGGATGCCAACCTCTTCTCATCCATCAAACTGAGTTTATTCAACCTGTTCTTCACCCATTCTGCCTCATCTAGCTTGAGGTCAGACAAAATTCTCAGAGAAAGGATCTCGACCTCTAATGGCAGGACAACTTCCATACCATATACCAGCGAGAAAGGAGTCGCCCCAGTTGAGGTACGTACCGAGGTACGATATCCATGTAGAGCAAAGGGAAACATCTCATGTCAATCCTTATAAGTCACAACCATCTTTTGCACTATCTTCTTTATGTTTTTCTTTGCCGCTTCAACAGCGCCATTCATCTTCGGATGGTAGGGAGAAGAATTGTGATGCTCAATCTTAAAGCTCTGGCACAATTCCTTCATCATCTTATTATTCAGATTGGAACCATTATCAGTAATGATCCTTTCGGGTACTCCATATCGGCAGATGATGTCCCTTTTGATGAACCGGGCTACAACTTGTTTGGTGACATTGGCATAAGATGATGTTTCGACCCATTTGGTGAAATAGTCGATAGCTACTAAGATGAGATGATGAACATTGGATGCAGTTGGCTCAATCTTGCCAATCATATCAATGCCCTAATGGAGAAGGGCCATGGGGATGACATGACATTCAAAGGACACGGCGGCACATGAATCTTGTCGGCATAAATCTGACATTTGTGGCATTTCTTGGCGTACTTGAAGCAATTAGACTCCATAGTTAACCAATAATACCCTGCTCTCAACAGTTTTTGAGACATGGCATGCCCACCTGCATGTGTTCCAAAGGCTCCTTCGTGGACCTCTTCCATAAGAAAATTCGCTTCATTTTCGTCCACACATCTTAGCAGCACTAAGTCAAAGTTCCTTCGATAGAGTACACCGTCTGGATTCAGATAGAAGTTACAAGAAAACCTCCTCAAGGTCTTCTTATCTCGGGCCGATGCCCCAGGCGAATACTCTTGATTCTTGAGAAAGTTCTGGATGTCGTAATACCATGGTCTGCCATTAGAAGCTTCTTCTATTGTGGAAACAAATGCCGGCCTATCAAGGCGTGAGATAACGATTCTCGGAGCATCGTTCCAAAAGTTCATTTTGTACATTGAAGACAATGTAGCCAAGGCATCTGTCATCTGATTTTTTGCTCTCGGCACATGGTAAAACTCTACACGGTCGAAGAAAGGTAGCAACCTCCTTGCGTAGTTCATATAAGGGATCAGATTAGGCTGGCGGGTCTCCCACTCTACCTTGATCTGATTGACCACCAGAGCTGAATCTCCATAGATATCAAGGTTCTTGATTCTCAGATCGATTGCTTCCTCGATACCCATGATACATGCTTCATATTCGGCTTCGTTGTTGGTGCACGGAAATTTCAACCTAGCAGTGAATGGTAAATGAGAACCATGGGGAGTCCTAATGATTGCCCTAATTCCACTACCGTAAGAGTTAACAACACCGCCAAAGATCAACTTCCACTGGGAGCCCAACTTAGGACCTTTGTCAGGAAGCGGCTCATCACAATCCTTCATCTTCAAGTACATAATGTCCTCGTCGGGAAACTCAAACTTCATTGGCTGGTAGTCATCGATTGGCTGCTCTGCGAGATACTCTGATAGAACACTCCCTTTAATAGCCTTCTGAGAGACGTACTGAATATCGTATTCTGCCAGAACCATATGCCATCTAGCAATCCTCCCTAACATCGCTTGCTTTTTGAATACGTACTTAATCAGATCTACCTTTGAATTTAGCATGGCTGTATGGTTTAGTAAATATTGTCTTAGGCGTTTGGCGGCCCAAGCAAGTGCGCAACAAGTCTTCTCCAACATTGAGTATCTAGATTCACAGTCCGTGAACTTTTTACTCAAGTAGTAAATTGCATGCTCTTTTCTTCCAGTCTCGTCATGTTGACCGAGAACATAACCCATGGAATTCTCAAGAACCATTAAGTACATTATCAACAGTCTTTTGGCCACTGGGGGCATCAGTATTGGAGGTTCCTGCAAATACTCTTTTATTCTCTCAAACGCCTTATGGCAATTTTTGTTCCAGACGACCGCCTGATCCTTCTTCAATAGTTTAAACATTGGTTCGCATGTGGTTGTGAGGTGAGATATGAACCTCGCAATGTAGTTCAATCTACCCAGGAAGCCACGAACCTCTTTCTCAGTCTTTGGTGCTAGCATTTCTTGAATTGCCTTGATCTTCGCAGGATCGACCTTAATACCTTTCTCGCTGGCAATGAAACCCAACAGCTTCCCTTACCATACACTGAAAGTACACTTGTTTGGATTCAGCCTTAGTTTGAACTTCCTTAACCTCTCAAACAGCTTTAGAAGATTCACCAGATGCCCCTCCTCCGTCTGGGACTTAGCAATCATATCATCGACATAAACCTCAATCCCATGATGCATCATGTCGTGAAAAAGAGCTACCATAGCCCGCTGATAAGTTTCCCCTGCGTTCTTCAACCCAAAAGGCATTACTTTATAGAAGAACGTCCCCCATGGTGTAATAAAATTCGTTTTCTCCATATCCTCCAGTGCCATCTTAATCTGATTGTAGCTCAAAAAACCGTCCATGAAGGAAAACATTGAGTATTATGCGGTGTTATCAACAAGCACGTCAATATGGGGGATCCGGAAATCATCCTTCGAACTCTCTCTAATCAGGTCCCTATAGTCAACACACATCCTGACTTTTTCGTCCTTCTTAGGCACGGACACGATGTTAGCGACCCACGGAGGGTAGTTTGTCACAGCAAGAAATCCAGCGTCCAATTGCTTCTGGACTTCCTCCTTGATTTTCACTGCCATATCTGGCCTGGTTCTTCTCAATTTCTGTTTGACAGGAGGACATTCTTCTCAAAGAGGCAGGCGATGAACTACAATATCTGTGTCGAGTCCAGGCATGTCTTCGTATGACCAAGTAAAGACATCCTTATACTCTCGGAGTAATTCAACCAATCTTCGCTTGACATCACTTTGCAGCGCAACCCCTATGTTGACTCCCTTCTTAGCCTCTTTTGTTCCCAGGTTGACGACTTCAACTTCCTCCTGATGAGTTAGGATGACCTTCTCCTCTTGTCTCAACAATCTTTCAAGCTCTTCGGGCAGGTCTTCGTCTTCTTCGATCTCTTCTTTCGCTTGAAAGATCGGATTATCAAAGTCACACCGAGTCATAGACGAGTCTGAGTTGGTGGTATCTAAAATGTGTAACCTACAATGACGATGATTTTATGCTCAAATGATATGCAAACAAACAAACACAAACCACATTGCCATTTTATTGTTAGAAAATAAAACAAGAAAAGTAAGGACCGCAAATTTTGAATGAAAATACGCTTTTTTGATTGATGATAAAAAAGATTGTTCATACATATAACAGATAAGGCCCTACAAATAAAGACCAATATGCTTCTGGCAGAGCATAGGGCAATACATTAATCAAAACAAAGCAACTACTATTCGTAAGTCACAGGAATAACTTCTTCCATGGTCCAATTCTTCAATCTTTGGCCAGGGATACATGGCTGGATCCATGCATCCATATCGCAGTGGATGTCTCCCTCCTCGTCAGACACGACATTAATCCTCTCGAATATCACCCCATCGCTGGTGAACTGGACAGGCCCTTTTTAGCACGGAGCGCTTTGTGAAGAGGATGCATATGGACTGTATCCCAACCCGAACTTATCTTGTTTGTTGGGGACGCTCACCACTTGCCCCCACCCTTGCACTGATCCGGACTTCACGGCGGCTTGTGCTTCCTTGTAGGATGACATAGAAACTTCTGGCCCTTTGACCTCAACTGGTGCCTTCTCCTTGATTTAAACGGTCTCAAAAGCCTGGCACAATATTTCATGGATTTCGCCGTCGACCTCTACATATTTAAACGAAGATAGATGGCTAACCATGATGTCCTCCTCTCCGCAAACAGTCACAGCTCCTGCTGAATGTATCCAAGGTCGGCCCAATAGGCAGCTATATGTCGGCTGGATATCCATTATATAGAACACCGCATCAAAAACTTCAGGACCTACCTAGATTGGCAACGTCAACTCCCCAAACACGGACCTCCTAGTCCCATCAAAAGCTCGGACTACCAGGTCGCTCGAAGTACACATAATTCCTTGAGTGTCCAACTTCATTAGGGCCTTCTTGGTCATCACGTTCAGCGATGACCCAGTATCCACGAGCACGTGTGACAAAACATCACCTCTACACTCAATAGAGATGTGCAGCGCTGAATTATGATTCCTTCCTTTTGGTGTCAAATCAAAATCAGTGAATCCCAGTCCATTACCTGCATTGACATGGGCCACCACCCCTTCCAACTGATTTACGGATATCTCTTGCGGCACGTAAGCATTATTCAAAACATAGCAACACTGACAAGATGGAAATTTTTGAAGGAGTCTGTTGTAAGTGATCCACAACTTTGTAGTCACTCTTTCTTATCAAACGCATAAACTCCTCTGCGTCCTTCAGCAAAGCTTCCTTTTCTCCAGCCTAAAGACTCTCTTCAGCTACTACCTTTCCTTTTCCTTTGTCGGCCTTATCGACACTTACTTCGGGAGGTGAGAATACCCTCCCACTTCGGGTCATTCCTCCAGCCCCTACCAAATTGTCAACTGAGTCCAAAGGCGAACTCTTTAGTTCATGCTTCTGTCCGTTGCAATAGACCTCCGTACCATAGTTCCAAGCGGTCGCCTTGGAGCTCTCATAAGGTATAGGCCCTGCCTTCATAAATATGATAGTAGGCCACGCTGGAGGCGCGGAAATAGTAATCGTCTTGTAAGGGATGGAGATGGTGGTCACCTCATCCTTCTCTTCACTGATTATCTTTTCATCATTCTTCTCCATCATACATTGCACATAATTCCTCAGACTTCTACATCCCTCAGGATAACTCACACAGTCTTCACAATCCTTCCCACAACCAGGGAACATCCCACCCTCCAACAACTTACTCTTCACAAAGCTTAACGGAGTTTTCAGATCCTCCACACTAGACACCAAATTCAAACCTTCTTCGCTAACAATAGCATTTACACCACCAGCCCCTCCATGGTTTGGCATGGGATTCTCGACGACATTCGGTGCATCATGATTAAAGTTGATAACCTTGCTGTCAATAAGGTTTTGAACCTTATGCTTGAAGGCTTTACAGTTATCGATGTGGTGGCCGGGAGCGCCAAAATGGAAGTCACACTGAGCATTAGCGTCATATCTAGGACGCGGTGGGCCTATTAATAGCGCCAATGTCCTTTTCTGGATTAGCTGTAGTTGTATCAGATGCAATAATAATTGGGTGTAAGGCAATGGTGGTGCATCGAAATGCCTGTTTACTGTTCTTCTACGATCCTGGTATTGTCGAGGCGCAAAGTTCTGTTGTTGAAGTTGTTGCAGTTGCTGTTGCTGATGTGGCTGTTGTTGTTGTTGGGGTTGCACTGCCGGGATGGCAATACTAGCCACTTGTGGTGGTTGTTGATAATACGATTGTTATTGAAGTTGATTCTGATTCCTGTTTCGATTCTTAAAACCGGACACTGCATTTGTCTCAGTCTCCCTCTTCTTAGTACCTAAGTTCTTTCTTCCACCTCCAGATGAGGTCCCTTCCCCTGCTTGTATCTTTTCCATCTTAATGCCGTTTTCAACCCTTTCGTCGGTAATTATCAAATCCGAAAAACTTCCAGACATGTTACCCACCAATTTCTCGTAGTTAATTCCGGGCAACGTAGCCATAAACAAGTCAATCAGTTCTCTCTCCACCATGGGTGGCCGAACTCTAGCGGCAAGTTCACGCCATCTCTGGGTGTATTCCTTAAAGCATTCGTTGCTCCTTTGAGATAAATTCTATAACTACACTCGGTTCGGTTCCAAGTCACTATTGTACTGGTAGTGCTTAACAAAAGCCTCTGCTAAATCCCTATAACTCCTGATATTCACTGGCTCTAATCCCATATACCACTCTAGGAATGGCCCCAACAGACTATCTTGGAAAAAATGCATAAGTAATTTCTCATCATCGGAATATGCTGACATTTTCCTATAATAAGAGTGGATACGCACTCTAGGACACGTCGTCCCCTTGTATTTATCGAAATCCGGCACCTTGAACTTCGGAGGAATCCTAAGTCCCAGAATCAATCCCAGATTGGACATGTCAAGACCCATAGCATTATGGTTTTCACGGCTCCTCACTTTTTCCTCAATTGCCTTGAACCTTCTATCAGCATCAGTCTGTAATCCTTCCCCAAGGTCTCCCATGGAAAAGACATCATCTTGCTCTTCGTGTTCCCACTGGGGACCATTATTACCCTGCACAACGTCCATTGGACCTAGGATAGGAATTCCAGTCTGGTTTCCTCCGCCCGGAGGGATAACTACTGTTGGGACAGCATCTACTCGTGGCGTACTGTTGTCCACTGGAGGCATAGCAGCGGTACCACCATGTAAAACCCCATTTCCATCAACCCTTGATATCAAAGGCTGGACCAGCATCCTTAACTGTTCTTGGCCGTTGGCGACCCCCTACATCATTTCCATGAATTGTTCCATCCTATCACAGAATTCCTGAAGCTCGAGCTAAACTTGATCCATAACTCTTTGTTGGTTTCCTCGTGTAGAATAACGGTGAATTGGCTGGCCTTCAATCCTGAAACAAACTAGTGGAGAAAACCACAGGAAGAGGTGAGGTTAACAGAAACAGGACACATGCAATGCAAATAAGGAATGATGCAAAATGCAGACATGCAAATGTATTTCAGGGAAATTTCTCCCCTCGATTCTAGTTCCACAGCCATGGTAGGAGAATGAAGAACCATAGAGGTAGCCTAAAAAACATCTCATAAATAAAATGAACCATAGAGTATCATCATACATCACCAAAGGAATACAAAAAAAAGAGTCATCGTGACCTCATCCAGCAACCCTGGTGATGGTCAGAATACAAATAACAACGAAAAAGAGAAAAAGTGTCAGAAGCGGTGTCGAGTCTGGAACTCTTCTAGCAACTCCTTTGTGTCCGGATGATCAGGCCTGTCAATTAATCCTTGAATGAGAGAGTCCCTCTTCTTGATTGTGGCTTGCAGACCCTGAACATACTCCTCCCAAGCATCCTCCCCAAAAGCGTCTTCAAGTCTAGGTTTCTTCAAGTCTATTCTCAGCTTGTATTCCTCCAACATTGCAAGAGCTTCATGGAGTTTGCGGTCGCTTTCAAGTAGTCGCATGTATTCACCTGGAGCTTTTACAATTTTGACTCGAAGCTGAGCTCTCAAGCTATCAACCTGTTGATGAAGCTTATCTTCCCTCTCCTTGTTGTTAGTTAATATAGCGTTCCACTGAGCGTCGAATTTGGATATCGCTAAATGGGTTTTCTCTAGCTCCTTCTTCTTTCCCTTAAGGACATCACCGACGCTCTTCAAATCCTTACCTATCTGTTCTCGGGCACTAATATCCTTTGTCAATTCCATACCCATCTTGTTTACCAACTCTGTTTGCTTTTTGGACGACTGGACAGCTTGACTCCTCTCAGTCCTAAGCTGGACAATTTCCTTCTCTAACTCTTCATTAGCCCTACGCAGTTCTTCCTTCTCGGCCCATAATTGATTGTATTTCCGTACATCAATTGTCGTAGGTTCCACAACTACTGAAGGATCCAAAGGATCTCTTACTGGAAAGGGCCATAAGCTCTAGAATCACCCTTGCCCAAAGAAAGCTTTCCTTTCCGATGAATGCCATTCCAAGCCTGTTGCAACCTAGTCAGAGTAGTAGTATCAGCTAAACCCGTGAAGTATAAAGAATCTCGTATTTCTTCCTCCTTAGGGGGTTCTCTCAAAGCATAACCAAATTGTATAACGGCGAGAGCTAGGTTGTAATTAATACCACCTTTTCTTGCGATCAGGGGAACGTTGGGGAAATCCCCACAACTGTAAACAATTTCTATAGCCAAGAGCTTTCTGTCAAACCAAACAATGTTCTCTGATCTTAACCCCATAAGCCTTTCTGGCCAACCAATAGTGCTTGTGAGGTCAACAAAGGGTCCAGACTTTGGTAGATGTGAGATAAACCACTTGTACAACAACGAGGTACAACAGGAGACACTCCTCCCTCGCCGGTTCTCATTCTTGTAATGGGTGGAATGATAGACATCACCTAGAAGGGTTGGCACAGGGTTCTTTGAAGCAAAAATCTTGAAAGCGTCCATATCGACAAAATCAGGTACATTGGGAAACAATATTATCCCATAGACGCAGAGTGCCAAGACTGCGTTAAAGATAACCCAACATTCTTCCTTTGTAAAGTGTTGGGCCCTTCCTATTAGGAATGGTAAAGGGAAACCAAGCACCCCACTTCTCCGTTTCATCTTTCCTTCTAGCTCATAAACATCCAAGTGCAGAGAATGGGCTAGCTTGGATAGGTTAAGCTCATCTTTAGAATGGACGAAGGGCATCTCTTCCAAGACCGGGACTCCCAATAACTGAACAAACTCTTCCAAGGTGGGTAAGAGGACATACCCAGGGAAAGTGAAACAGCGTAACTAAGGGTCATAAAATTGTAGCAGCGTGTTGAGACCTTCCAACTCATACTGAGAGAATTTGCAGACAAAGCTTAAGATCTTCCTATACTCCTACTTGAAATCCTCCATAACTCTATGCTCTACTCCGGAAACGAGACCAACCAAAGACTTCACATCTGGTACTGGGAACTTGTAAATGACTGCCTTCTTGAAACCAAGCTCCATGACAACAGTGGATTGAGATGACTAGAATCAAGGAGAAAGTATACACTTGAAACACAGATACATGTTAATGTCAAAATGCAAATAAGTATGCAAATTCAACAGAGGATCAAGTTGTTGTGTCGTTGACGGAGATGAATCAGCGCTTCGCTTTGGCGAGAAAACTATACAGCAATAGTACAGGGATCCCACTGTAACTGTTCACACTGATAAGACAAACGGGTAGGATGAAGGTCAAAGTTTCCTGCAAACCCTTCCCCTCACAGGTATGAACTTATCTTCGATAAGGTCTGGCATCCTATGCAGTAGTTAGTGTTGTACCCCAAACTTTGCCTAACCTTTTTTCTGTACTTGGCTTGTGTTTCATTTCATTTTTCTAGAACTTGCATGTACATAGCATGGTTCTTTGCAGGGGATCAAGAGAGGTTTAAATCAAGAGAGAAGTATCAAGGTTTCCAAGCTCAAGCAAGAGTGTTTACTCAAGACATCAAGTGCTTATGGTCACCAGGAAGTAGTCAAAAATCTCTGAGGGAGAAGATTGACAAGTGTGGCTTACCTCTTATCGTGGAGGTCAATTGAGGGTCATCAGAGGATCACAAGCTCATGGTTATGGATGGGATATGATTGGAGAGATCATTAAGTGCTTTTGGAGCCATTTTGGAGCTTATCTAAGTGGTTATATCATGTGCAAGAGGTTGCAGTCATGGATTGTACACCTAGGGTTTCATCTGGTTGCTACAAAGTAAACTGTTGGCTTAAAGGAGATTAAGACTTGGTTTTAAGTCAATGGAGTCATGGTAAGTCATGTTGAGACATCTAGAATACCATTTCAAGTTCAAATCAAGAAGAATCAAGAGTGTGAGAAGTTACTAAATTAGGGTTTCAAAGGTTGTCAGTGTAAAATCCCTTATTTCAAGACCACATATCTCAAGATACAAGTTGAATCTAATTTTCTTACAAACATGAGACTTGTAGGGCATGTTCTTAGCTTTCTTTTGAGTACTAGAACGCATCCATTGGGTTTGTGGAACTCAAGTTATGATGCCATCAAATTATGGGTCTCAGATGAACATATTTTTCAGTCAACAAAAGCCAACCAATTTCCGAGGCACTTTTGACTTGGAATCATGTTTCTCCTCAACTATTGATGAACATGAAATTTGTTCCTTATGATCTTAGCTTTCCAAAAATTCCTAGAAGTCCTTCATCTGATTTCTAGAACTCAAGTTATGAAGCTTGCAAGGAAGGGGTATTTTGGGAAACTTTGATTATAGGTCATTTTGATTATGGGCCGTTTACATGCCTTTGTGCACTTCAAATGGAACTTTCACCAACATGAAAGTTGTCCCAAATGACTTCAAATGCATCACGGAACTCAAGGTTAGCATGAATTTGGCATGGATAAGGAGATTGGTGAGGGATTTCAAGTGAAAAATGGATGTTAAATCATGAACTCAATTGAATTATTTCTAGAACTTTTTCATGCGATATTTATACTTAAAATGGTTCAAATTTGTCCAACAAGTGAAATGCAAAAATTAGTTTTGGTGTATAAAGTGAAAATCACGTGTATTTCAAAGTAACTTCACAAAGAAGTTTACATTCCAATCTCCATAATTGGATCAGCTCAAGGCCCAATTCCAATCCACATGTGAAGTGCATATTATCAGCTGTAAAATGAAGCAAAATTCAAGTGTGTATGGTGTGAAATTCACGTGTGCATGAGCACTTGCCAAATTTGGGCATTTTCAAAATTCAAAGGAATCAAGCCTCATTGGGCCTCCAATGCATCAGAGATCCATAATATAAAAGCTTAGAATGAAGTTTGAGAGCTAAGAAGTTGAATTTCATGGAGAAAGCTCAGAGTGCATACTTGGAAAGTGAGAGAGAATTTGAAAATTGCAAATCCATATCTAGCTCAATTCAAGTAAAATTGAGGTGATATTCTTCTTCCACAAGTTAAATAGAGTGGATCTGCACGTTTGTAAGCAAGCTCAACATCATTTGAAGCTCCAACGGAGAGACTCCGTTAGGTAATTTTCTTTCTCAGAATTCTCACATGTTAGAGCTCAAACCTAGGTCATTATTGGCGCATCTGAAGCCCTACAACTTGTAGGTATGGTTTGCATGGTTAATTGTTGTGTTTTATGAGATTTCCAGTTGAGCTTGCAAAACTTTCCTCGTTCGAATTTCTTGATCTATGTATGATAAATGATTTTGGAGGTTGGATTCATGATCTATGCAACTTGGTGTTTAATTTGATGTAAGATTTCATGAGTTTTGGTGAGGTTTTGAACCTGGTCTCCGGCCACCTTGCCGGAGAATATGACCGGAGCTAGGGCTCCATCATCTGGTTCGTTCTCAGGCCATCCTACGTGTGTTTGGTTTGAATCTTTGACTTGTTGTGATGTGTGGCCAGGATTTGTTTGACTGAATGATGTGGATGAGTTGAAAGCCACGTCAATTAGTGAAACGGTGTGTTTCACAAATTGAACTGAGTTTAATTTGTTTGGGCCTGGCATGCTATTTGCGCCCCCATCCTGAGTGAGCCCATTGATTTCAATTGAGTTCTTTGCTATTAGCACCGTGTGTCATTTTATTTTGTTTTTTATTTTATATGTTTTATGTTTTCTGTTTTCATTTTAATCAATTAAAAATAACTCCAAATATGATAAAATTCGCCAAAAAATATTTTCTGACACCTTAGGGTGTTAATTAATTTTTGATATTTTTTATTTTTTAATTTCCTTTTATTTTTCAATTAAAATGGGAATTAATGATTGGAGAGGTTTTTAAATTGATTATTCATGTGTATTCATTTGTTCTTGCTTGTTTCTTGACCAATTGACATCTCCAATAATCAAGACTCATTCCTCATTTCAATAATGAGTTGAGTGATCTTATAGGATGATTTTGGCTCTGGTTTGGTTCATTTTTGGTTGACTTTCAAGTCATTTTGTTTGACCCTCGACAACCCTCCTTCAAAGTGGGGCACCCTTAGTGAATCAATTTCTTTGGTGATGCTTTGATAGGGCTTTGGTTGTGTGCTTTTAGCCTCTTGTTGCCAACATTCTCTTGTGCTTTTGAGATTTTATTTGGATTTATTTGAGATATTTTCCTATTTTTGGAGTAGCTTGCAAGTCAAGCTACCCCTAAGGATGGTTCACGTACACACTTAACCTAGTTTTGATGGGAAATGACCCTTGTGGATCCCAAATGCTTCCAAATATTTTTGATTCACATTCATAACATGTTGAAGTTGTTGGATGCCAATTTATAGGTCATAAAGTTTCTTGATGCTTGTTGTAAGTTGCATTCTTTTTAGGGCTTCCATTTGGTTTCAAGTGTTGAAAGTGTTTAGGACTTAGGTCCTTTGCCATGCCTAATTTTGCAATTGCCTTTGATTTTTTTTCTTCCTTGATTTGTGTATCCTCTTTTCTTGTTCCCACCTCTGTCCTAGGACCTTTGAATCCCATTTAAGATGATTTGGTCCCTCCTTTGGAGGTACTTTGAGTTTGTCTTAAATGGTGATTCATTTTGAGAACTTTTGGTGTGTTTCTTTTTGCATGATCTTTGTGATGCTTTGGTTGAGTTTTCTTTTGATGTTGCTTGCTGCCCTCATCTTATCTCCCATCATCTCTTGGATCATGTATTCTTCTCCTTTCTTTTTGGTTTGCCTTTGGGCTAGTGGTTGATGACAAGTGGTTGTAGGAATTCATTTTTCTCCCACTTCATCCCACTTTTGTGTGAACTTTCCTAGTTCTTCTTTGTGTGTATTTCTTCTTTGTCTTGCATCTCTCATTTGCATGCTTAAGGTTGAGATGTTCTTGTGGTGGGTACTTCCCCCACACTTTTTTCCTCCCTCTTTTCTTCATCCTTGTTTGTGCATTACATGTTTGCATTCTTTCTTCTTTATCTTATGCTTCTCCTTCTTTTGTCTTCCTTTTCCATGTTCTCTTAAGACATATAATCTCTCTTGTTTAAGATTGATTATGATAGACATTAAGATTGAAGCCATGTATGATAACATTAGGTAGCATTCCCTTTTCATCCCAATCATAGGTGCACTTTGTATGAGAACATTAGGGTGAGTCTTAGTCTCCCTTTAGAGTTGTGTCTCTCTTCTCATCTTCAAACTTCTTCAAGACACTTAATAATGGATAATGAATGTTGTACACTAAGAGCCGTAAGCATTTGAGAAATGATGATTGGGGGGCCTCCTCTCAATTTTCTAGAGTGTTTAGCGTGTGTCCTTTAGACGATATGCGACGCATTCGCTCCTAAGTCATAGTCTTTAGCGCAAAATGAATTACAAATCAAATTCAATTCACTTATTTCTTAAAAAACACAAAAACAAACATCAAATCTTTTTATCCTTCGGGATTTAATTTGGAAAATTTTTTTTTCATAAAGAGAGTTTTGTTAACTCTTGGTTCTACCGCAAACACATAACGCCCAAGTCTCCAATGGTCGAGTAGCATACACCTAACTGCTAGAACTAAGTTTTAACCCTACTCGGGTAAAATATTTGAACCAAGTTGTGGTCTTGTTATCCCAAACTACATTTGCTCTGATTTCTCGTACCATACGAGGACACGTAGGCACAAGACATCAATGTCTTGGAGAGCAACCTTCCCCACCTTCACCCGTAGTTTTCCGAACTACGTTGACTCTGACTTTCCCATTGCACGAGGGAGTACGTAGGCATAGAGCGGCGATGCTCTATCGAGTCTCTTTTCTTTTCTTTTGTCCCTGTGGCCTGTAGCTTAGATAGATAAACACCCTTTAGATAGATAATAAACGTAGATCCCGTCGAGTACGACGGACATGAGGGGTGCTAATACCTTCCCCTTGCGTAACCGACTCCCGAACCCAAGATTTGGTTGCGATGACCTGTCTTCTCCCTTTTCGTAGATTTTCTCTGATCATTTACTTTCCCTCTTTTGGGATAAATAACGAACAGTGGAGACTCTTCTGTCCTTGCCGGCCCCTCTTCACACCGATACGACAGTCATCGTCACAGACTTTCGAGAAACGATGATACGTTCACCATTTCTGGTTTGGCATCATAGTTTAACGAAGTGGCCTCACTTAACTGACTCCCAAATGATCGGTCTCTAGAGTCGACAGCTTTCAGATCCAACACCCTTTCCCGACCTAGTACAGGATAGGATGTCTTCAACAGAAAACCTCGTCTGAACGTGAATTTCATGAGGATTATTGCATGCCTAGTGCGCAGATCCTCACTATTTTCCACTTCTAATTCTAGAGTTATACTCAAGCCTAGGTTTTGGCTTATCTCACCATGGAACACCCCCCCCCCCTTACAGCACAGTAGTAATGATATATACAAATGCTGAAAGTAAAAATGTAAAAGAGCAATAAAAATGCAAACACATAATGCACATATATACACACCCAAAGATAAAACACACAAGCGCTAGGATTGAATCGCATAGGGGATGGGAAAGGTCCCCAGTAGAGTCGCTAGTTGTCGCATCGCTGCAAAGAGGGGGGCCGGCAAGGACAAAAGAGTCGCCACCGTTCGTTATTTATCCCAACAAGAGGGAAAGGAAACGATCAGAGAAAACCTACGAAAAGGGAATAAGACAGGTCATCGCAACCATATCTCGGGTTCGGGAGTCGGTTACGTACGGGGAAGGTATGAGCACCCCTCACGTCCTTCGTACTCGACAGGATCCACGCTTGTTGTCTATCTAAAAGGGTGTTTAAACTATCTATACTAAAGTCTTACGGGGACAAAAGAAAAGAAAAATGACTCGATAGAGAATCGTCGCTCTATGCCTACGTATTCTCATCTGGTATGAGAAATCAGAGTCAACGTAGTTCGGAAAAATACGGGTGAAAGGTGGGGGAAGGTTGCTCGCCAAGACATCGCCCTCTTGTGCCTACGTATCCTCGTCTGGTACAAGAAATCAGAGCAAACGTAGTTCGGGCTAACACGACCACTGGTTGGTTCAAGTGTTTTAAGCCGAGTAGGGTTAAACCTTAGTTCTAGCAATTAGGTGTATGCAGCTCGACCATTGGAGACTTAGGCGTTACCTGTTTGTGGTAGAACCAAGAGTTAACAACACTCTCTTTATAAAAATGATTTTTCAATTAAGATCCCGAAGGATAAAAACATTTGATGTTTTTGTTTTGTATTTTTTAAGACAAGAAGTGAATTGAGTTATGGTTTGAAACTCATGTCGCACTAAAGACTATGACTCTAGACAATTGAGAGGAGGCCCCCCAACCATCATTCCTCAAGTACTTAAGGCTCGTAGCGCACGACACAAATTATTCTTTATTAAGTGTTTTGAATTGTTTAGGAGACGAGAAGAGAAAGACACAAACTAAAAGGGAAACTGGACCCTAATGTTGTCATACACAATGCTCCTAAAGTTGGGATGAAGGATAAAGGTAGAAGATATCACATGTAATCACATCAAAAAAGAATCACTTAAAAATGATAAAAATAAATTAAAAAATAATAATAAAATAAAATAAAAATGAAGAAAAATAATTTAACACATTAAAATATTAGAATATGATTTTTGGAATTTTTTATGATATTTAAAACTATTTTTAAATAAATAAAACATAACAAGAAATAAAATAAAATAAAATAAAGAAACAAGTTGCTAAAAAGAAAGAAGTGCCTACACCAAGGGTAGAACTCATGACCTTGGGGTTGTAGGCACAAAACATGTCCAACTCAACCATTCACACGCGCGCGCACATTGATGGAAAGAGAAAGTAAAATAAATGTAAACATGGAAAAATCACAAAAATGCAAAAAGCGCCCTCGCTGAGGGTCGAACTGAGGTTTCAAAGGCATGGCAAGTTCTTATGGCAAGGCGAATAACCACAGGGGTGGCGATACATCCATTGTATCAAGCCAACCCAGCTCTACATATACCAAAATTCGCGTGCAGGTTGGGCCAAATGCAAGGCAAGGCAAGTGAAAATGTCAAAACGATTTCAACATAACTTCTTCAATCCTTAACCAAATTCCATGAAAGTTTAGTCAAACACGCTTGATTTTTCAAGAGGATCATGATGGTGCAATCCAAATTTTAAAATGATGCACATACCATAAAACTCGAATGGACATGTAAAGTGAGATTTTGAGATGCATTTTGGAGGTTTTAGAGTTGAGATAGGCATGATTAAAGGCCAAAGATGGTTTGAGCAAGTTTTAAATATGATGAAGAATGGTTTCTGACAAGAAAGCTAATTAAAAGATCTCATAATCAGAAAATGTTATGTGAGTGGTTATCATGATCATAGATAAACCAAAACAGAGTAATCACAAAAGGAGTGAGCTCAAAGGCCAAACACAGACCAAATACTCATGGACTTCAAAAAAAACTCAGCTCTTTGCCATGAATCAGTAAGAGGACAGTTAGATGCAAGTTAGTGAAATGGTCTCTTTTCAAACAAAAACTGAATCAGTGATCTATGTTTCACAACTGCTGTTAGTGTTGATGTCAGACCAAAACATTGGTGCAACTACCAGTGGTTTTCACAATAGCAGCAAACTAAACCTGGCTAGGCAGTCAAACCAAAATCCTAACCTATAACTTTTAACACTACCTGTCATCCAAAGCTTGAGGCTCCTCAAGTCAACAAAGGTTCAAACATACCTTAAAATAGAGTATTGGCAGCAAAAGGTCAAAGTATCAACCTATCCAATATGGCTTGTGATGCTAGCAAGTAAAGATCATGGCTGATCTCAAACATAATTGAAGCAATCATGACAAGGTATACACACTACAATTTGTGAACTTGAAAACTAAAGACAGTCACCAAATATATTCACAATTAAAATCATTAACACCCAAAATTGAATAGATCTTAACAAGGTATTCCCACCGTCATGCTTTAAGGTCTGAACAGCCAGATGTGAAACTAAAAACTGATAGGAAACAAAGTAGATCACCCTTCCAACTAACTGGACAGCAGGTATGGTACTCAATCATCAAAGATCTAGAGGCAAAGAACAATCTAGAACTCAAAACAACTCTTACTTGGTCTTAAACAGAAATGAGGCACAAAATAAGCTAAAACCTCATGACAGCTTCCACTTGCTATCCAAATAAATCAAACCAAACAAACACAGCAGCAAAAACTACTCTCAAAGGTTTAACAGTCCAAAATCTTTATGACAGTAAATCTGGTTACAACCTTACCTTAGATAAAAACAAAGCAAAAACCAATTGTGTATCATAAGAAACCCTCTTGGCAATAGCTAGTTATGAGTTGACACGCTCAGTTAGAAAAAGTCATGGATACATATTACATTGTTATATCCCATCTCAAACCATCAAACTAACTTAAAGCCTGAATTCAAAACTCTAAACCTACAACTGAACCCAAACAGGAACCTGACATTATAATGCCTAGGAATCTATGCAAAAATCCAACCACTCTAAGTAACTCACCATGGATTGATAAATCCAAACTCAAACATTCTGTCAGCAGCTCCTAAACAAAGAAAACCCAGACAGTCCGTAACGTACACTATGCAAGCCAAACAGACCTAGCTAGGAGCAAAGTTAAAGTTAACAACCAGACATGACAATGTTCATTATCAAGCCACTAAACCAAGAAAACTTATGCTGCCAGTTCTCTCCTTTCAAAACAGTTTGTGATCAATCCAACATGATAATGCTTAAGGCATAGATTCATCAAGTGGTCAACCTCATACTTTCATGAAAGTAGTGACCACATAAGCTAAACCAACTATCATTCCAACAGCCAACCATATATGGTGTAAGTTCACATATTTTTGACAACACACTTAACCTCGAACATCACAATGTCCAGTTCATTCAAACTAAACAGAAACTACATGATGAGGCAGCTGCCATTTCACTAACAGGCCACAACAAAAAGGCTTTCGCAGCAACAAGCATGAGTGGATAAACTCCAACTCAAGACATGTCTAACAGCAGTGAGATTTCAAACATGGCACCAATCAAACCTAGACCACAAATGTTCATTTACATATGAGAGGCCAATTGCTTTTAATATAGGTTTTATTATGAGAAGCAAACCTTAAAACAACAAAGCACCATGAGTTGACCAATTCATAACTTCAAAATAGTTTGACAGCAAAGTTAAAATTTAAACATAACAGTGTCTAAACCATTTAACAAACCAACAAAACATAAACATGATGCACCTTAATGAGGAGATTTATGGCCACATACCTCTTGTAGACCTCTAAAAAAGAGCAAGCTAGCAGCAAACACACAATACCCCTTTCCTCCTTTGAGCAGGCCTTGAATCTTCTTTCTTTTGCAAACAGTAGCAAGATGATGTTGAGGTGATGATGGAATGGAAAGAGTTTTGTCAAATGGCTCACAAATGAGAGAGTTCAAAGGAAAAATTTCAGAGGTTTCCCAAAACTCAAATTCTGATTTCTTGCAAAGGTGGTGGCTAGGGGTGTCTAGTGTTTCTCTTTAGACTCATATATGGAGTGAAATCAAGCTTTGGAGAGTTTTACCATGGTAAAAGATCAATGGTGTAGGTGTTGCATTTTCATGAATTTTTGAATCAATGGTGGATGGGAGATAGTACACCATCCAGCTTGCACATGGAGCTGTTTTGTTTGAGTGGAATGAGTAGAATGTTTGGCTGCATGTAACAGAATGAAGCAACTTGTCCCTTTCTTATTTTGGAAAAAGATTCAAAAATGGAGCAAAGAGGTACGTGCCTTGGTTTGGCTCTTTTAGACAATGTTTGGTGGGCTCCAAACACGTGTTCTTGCGTGTGGGATAGAGAGCAAACCAGACTGTATGACTAAAGTTCACAAATATGCCAAAATGACTTATAACACATGCATTGAAAATATGTTCAAACCACCAACTTTGTGCAATGATAACTTCATGCACAAAGATCAATTTGCCTAAAACTTGAGCTCTAAGTAAATAAAGCATGGCAAGGAACAATTTTCATGTTGAAATCATCTTGATTTTAGGATTGGAAGACCATGAAAAATGATGTTGAAAATCATACCAAGTAAGTTGTCTACAAATAACTTAGAAAAATTCTAAGTTATGGATTTTGGCTTACTTTTTCCCAACTTTGAACTTCCATAACTGGAGCTTCACAAATCATATGGAGAACTTCTAGGACTTTTTGGAAATCTTGGAATATGATCTATAACTTTAATTTAGGACAAAGTTTCATTTGACATCAAGAACTTGTTGGAAATTGGCCTGCAAAAGAGGTGCCAAAATCTGTCCAATCTTGGCAATGTTGAAATCATTGAAATCCTCAACTTTGATTGATCATAACTTGAGCTCCAAGTATCATATGATTATGAATTGGTACTCAAAAGAAAGCTTGTAATACAAGGAGCAACTTTGATGTTTGACCCAAGTTCATTTAAAACCTTGATCATGAAGAAAAATGGCCTTGAAGATGGCTGCTTCAACCATGAAAGTTTCTAAAACCCTAATTCCCAAAATGGCAACTTTCAACAATTCTTGATTTTTCATGATTCCCTTGACTTTTCTTGATAAAATTCCATCCATTGGCCATATTGAACTTGAGGAACATGATCTTGACCTCATAAAGTTAGGAGTTGACATTTTCACTGCACAGTTGACTTCTTCCCCAAATCTCCTAATTTTCAATTGACTGATCAATTGAAGCTCTCCTGATTAAAATTGATGATCAATATCCCATCCTTAAACACCTTAGGACATATGGATGTCCATGGGAACAAGTTTTTCCTCAAGAAACAAGTTTATCCTGATTAAAAATGAAACCCTAATTTCTTCCTTTCTGCCTAGGCATTGCTTAGATGAACTGAGTGACCATTTCCACTCCACTATAACCTCTGAGGTACTCAACAAGCTCCTACCTCATGCTTCTACCAATAATGAAACCTCATGGATCCCTAGACAATCCTCTGATGGTTCTTTGATAATGAGTTGTGGCATACCTCTCCTCTCTAGAAGCTCTGATGACTTCATGACAATAGCACCTACTTGATGACTTGTACCCATACCCATGCTTGAGCTTGAAGCCAATAAGGCTTTCCTCTTAGATGGTACACAAACAATCACTTGATCCCCTGTAAGAACAATGCTATTCAGATGCAAGATGCTAAAATGCAATGAAACATAAGCCAAAGATTAAGAAAAGAGGTTGGTCAAATTTTGGGGTACAACACTAGGGCAACCATTTGTGCACGAAAATCAAGTCCAAATACAGCAAATAATCATCAATGGAATCAATTAACTTATTAAGATCAAGGATCAAGCAATGGCATAATCAATTTACACATAAAAAATTATCGGAACTACATCGCAAACGATACGAAAACTATCGAAACAATAAAATGAGTGAGAAATTCTAACCTACAAGGCGGAGATTTGCCTTGGAAGTTGTTTCAAATGAATTGTGATGAAGATAATAAAAAAAACCAGAGAAATCAGAATTTGCAACTGAATTGTAACTAAACCTAGCAAAATGCGATAAAATCTCCAAATATGAATTTACACAGAAGAAGCTTGAAGTAATTACATGAGATGAACCAAAAGCCAATAAAACTATAGAAAACCAAGTAGAATTGCAAGATGATGATGGTTAAGCTCAAGAGAAAAGCACTTCTAATGTAGAAGCTGCTACTCTTTAATGGTGAATTTGAGCTCTAGTGTGGTTTGGGAAGAAAGTGAAGATGAATGTGAGAAAAAGTTGCAAAAAATTCAGAGAGAATGCGAAAGAATTAAGAGTGATGAATGTAGAAATTGAGAAAATGATTGAGGGTCCTTTGTGAAATGGTGGAGCTTTGTTTATAGAAAATTGTTTTGGAGTTGCTAGGTTTGGAATGAGCTTTGGAACTAGCCTTGGAGTTTGTTGGAGTCAACTAACTAAGTTGGAAGTTAACTCAGTTAGTTAGGTAGTTGACTCGGTAAAAATCCCAATGCAAGTTCAAATCAAATGGTTATCATGCTTGCAAATGAAGTTACATGGTGGTCTCAATAGGAAATTATGTATTGGAGTAAATTCCTTGAAGTGTTTGGAAAGGTCTTGAAATGTCTAGAGATGTCTAGAATGTTCCACACAATGCTAGAACTAAGTAGACCCCAAAATAGTAGAGTGCAAGTTGTTGTCCTGAAAATGCAGCACAATCTGCATCTTTTACAAGGGATAATTGATTAACCCATTTGCACTAGCAAATGGTTAATCGATTAACCAGACCAAATTTTGCCCATTTTTCTTGAAAAATGGTGTTGTGGCCAAGGCTCCAATTTTTGACCTTTTGCTTTAATGAATAGGCCTAGAAGCCCTTATTTTGTGCTTGCAATGATGATGTGATATTTTTTGAGGATATGATTAATCGGGCTTGGAAAACCTGAATATTCTTGCAACGAAAACCACAGAGAAAAATATGAATGTGTATGTCAGTGATGCGAATGCACATGCCTATGCAAAAGGCAAAAAGGGAGGTCAATTTTTGGGTTACGACAGCTGCCCCTATTTAATCTTCTTGGACCTGAATGTTCGAATTGCACCAGCTTTTCTATTATTCGAGGTGGAAGGAGATTAAATAAAAGAGTAGCTTGAAGATTTGGCTGGCGGCGATAAAAGATGGTAAGGTGAAAGTGTAGAGATCTATTCAAGAGAAAAGTTTGGCAGAGATTCGTTGGGGAGACCAGTCATTCAAAGGGGAGTATGATATGATGCTTGATCTTACATGATGCTTGATATCATGTTATGCAACTACAAAGGTTAACATACTATTTTGCAGGTAGGCAGAGATTGTAGCAAAACTAACTCTGGGGAAAAGAACTAAACGAATGATGATGACGCCGCTGGGGAAAGAGCCTAGAGATCTCAAACTTCCAAGTTATTACCAATATTGCCACTGGAGATGAAGATACCTTCCAACCGGAGCTAACTCTGGCTGGGAGAATGAAGGAATCATTGGTGATCTTCAGATATCCAACTTTTCTTAGGGAATAACAAGGTCAGGATTATCAAGGCACTACCACTGTTGGGAAATGATAACTTTGATCTGCTAGGGATGACGTGAAATCCAGCTCTTGATGGTGAAAGAGAAAACATGTCTCTACTTAGGGAAATTACAGCTCTACTAGGGAAATGAAAGGTAACCAACCCTTCTAAAGAACCATAACGATATTTTTTGGGGATTAAAACCTGCAATGGAGATTACCGATCATCCCTTAAGGATTTCTGGTAAAGCATGTAATGCATAATGCTTTCCTGGTTGATTTAACTTTTTATTATTCTCAACGCTTTATAGCCTTATGTGACCACAAATAGTTGTTCATTTTGCAAACAAAATACTGAAAAGAGACAAATGAAAGATAAAATGTTGAATTTTATTGAATATGAAAATATTTGTACATAAGATGTGTACAAGGATGCAAAAAATCCTTGATGAAGAAATTGACAATAAATTGAAAAACAAAGTAAATGGCAATGAGAAATTTGTTTTTGCATTGATCACAACATTTTCCACCATCCACTGTAAATATTGGTTCCAACACTGTGCATCTGTTGATGATGATTTGACTGATCATTTACTGTTTGAGGTCCAGCTATGATGAAGATAGGCTCAAGTGTTCACAGTCAGATGCCTTTATCCCTAAGTTTTTCCTGGACATTTTCTATTTTTTTCGTCCATCGGGATATCTATTTTTTCCTAAGTCAGCCTTTTGGGTTTTCAAATTAGCGGGCTATATATATATATATATATATATATATATATATATATATATATATATATATATATATATATATATATATATATATATATATATATATATATATATATATATATATATATATATATATATATATATATATATATATATATATATATATATATATATATATATATATATATATATATATATATATATATATATATATATATATATATATATATATATATATATATATATATATATATATATATATATATATATATATATATATATATATATATATATATATATATATATATATATATATATATATATATATATGGTCCACCGAGATGCCCATTTTTGCCTAAATTGTCCTTGTGGATGCCAATCTAGCGGGCTCTTTGTCCATTTTTTCAGGCATAATATTTTTTGACTGCGTCGGAGTTCACGGGTAGTGGCAACTCCTCCCCATCAATGGTGGTGAGGATCAGGGCTCGCCTGAGAAGGCCTTCTTGACAACAAAGGGTCCTTTGTAGTTGGGAGTCCACTTGCTGCATTGACCAGAGTGAACAGGAGAATATCACTTGAGCACGAGTTCGCCTGCATGGAACACTCGAGGGAGAACTTTCTTGTCAAAAGCTCGCTGATATAATTGACCGTAGCAAATGGATGTTAGGCGCTTTTCTTCGATGAGATTCAACTGGTTGTATCTAGATAGGACCCATTTATCTTCATTAAGAACTGATTCCATGATGACTCTAAGCGAAGGAATTTTAACTTCAATAGGTAGAAATGTTTTCATATCATACACAAGCGAATACAAAGTTGCCCCAGTGGAAGTAGAAGATGAAGTTTTATAGCCATGTAATACGAAGGAAGCATTTCGTGCCAATCCTTGTAAGTTTTGACCATCTTCTGGACGATCCTCTTGATGTTTTTGTTTGCTGCTTTGACGACACCCTTCATCTTGGGCCGATATTCTTGAGACAACTCCTTCATCATCTTGTTGTTCAAGTTTCTTGCATTGTCAGTGATATTATCTCTTTCTTGATAAATCTGGCAACCACCTGGCATGTAACATTTGCGTAAGAAGCAACTTCAACCCACTTGGTGAAATAGTCGATAGAAACTAGAATGAAGAGATGACCATTGGAAGCCTTCGGCTCAATCATTCCAATCATATTAATACCCCACATAGAGAAGGGCCAAGGAGAAGTCAAAATATTCAATGGAGTTGGTGGCACATGGATCTTGTCACCGTAAATCTGGCACTTGTGACATTTTTTTGGCAAAGTTGTAACAATCTACCTCCATTGTTGTCCAGTAATACCCAGTTCGAAGGATCTTCGTAGCCATAGCAGGCCCTTTAGCATGTACACCCTCACATCCCTCATATATGGACCTTATGATTGTGTCTGGTTCGTGTCTATCCATACATCTGAGCAACACAAAATCATAATCATCTTGTACAGTATATCATCACTTAAGAAAAATTTGGTGCAGAGCCGTCTGAGAGCTTTCTTATCAGTGATAATGATACCCTCAGGATATTCATGTTTTTCCAGATATCTTTTGATGTCGTAGAGCCAAGGCTTGTCATCAGACTCGTCCTCGATTGTTCGTTGAGATGATCAATACGGATAAAAGGAGCTTTGTTCTTCCACTTGACTTTGAACATGGATGCCAAGGTGGCAAGAGTATTAGCTAGTTGCTTTTATTCCCTAGGAATATGATGAAAAGAGATTTCATCAAAATAGGAAATCAATTTTGCGATATGCTTTTGGTATGGAACTAGCTTGGAATCCCGAGTTACAAAGTTCCCTTTGAATTGGCCAATCACCAGAGCAGAATCTCCGTAAACCTCAAGAATCTTGATTCTCATGTCAATTGTCGCATTAATACTGTAGATACATGCTTTGTATTCAACTATATTGTTGGTGCATTCAAATCATAATCTGGCGGTGAAGGGAAGATGAAAACCTGTCAGAGAGATGAGGATAGCACCAATTCCACGACCTTTAGCATTGGCGGCACCATCAAACACGAGCGTCCATCACGCCCCTGGTTCGTGTCCTATATCAGGGTCTGGAATTTCATAATCTCTGATGAACAGAACATCCTCATCAGAAAATTCAAACTTCATTTGTTGATAACCCTCCATAGGTTGATGAGCAAGGTAGTCAGACAAGACGCTCCATTTTATTACTTTCTGGGTTACATGTTGGATGTCATACTCAATTAACAGTATTTGCCACCGAGCAATGCCTCCAGAGATAGCAGGCTTTTCAAAAATGTACTTTATCGGATCCATTTTGGATATCAATAAAGTAGTATGGAAAATCATATATTGTCTCAGGTGTCAAGCAACCCAAGTCAGAGCACAACAAGTTTTTTCCAATAGTGAGTATATGGTCTCACAATCAGTTAACTTCTTGCTCAGATAGTAAATTGCATGTTATTTTGTGCCAGTGTCATCATGATGACCCAATACACATCCCATTGATTCATCGAGAATAGTAACATACATGATTAAAGGCCTACAGGGAACCGAAGGTAATAAGATCAGTGGTTCTTGCAAATATTTTTTTATTTTGTCAAAAGCTTATTGATAATCATTGTTCCATTTAACCATTGATTTTTTCTTATCAATTTGAATATTGGTTCGCAAGTAGCTGTTAGATGAGAAATGAATCTGAAAATGTAATTAAGTCGGCCTAGAAAGCCACAGACTTCTTTTTTTATTTTGGGAGGCGACATGTTCTAAATTGCCCGAACCTTATCAGGATCAACTTCAATGCTCTTCTGACTCACAATAAAGCCCAACAGTTTACCAGATCAAACTCCAAAGGTGCACTTTGCAGGATTCAACCGTAATATGAACTTTCAGAGTCTCTCAAACAACTTTTTTAGATGGTCCAGATGATCATCCTCAATTCTGGATATGGAAATCATATTGTCCACGTAAACCTCAATCTCTTTATAGATCATGTCGTGAAAGAGGGTTATCATAGAACGTTGGTATGTTGCCCCTGCGTTTTTCAAACCAAATGGCATGACTTTGCAGCAATATGTACCCCAAGGTGTGATGAAAGTAGTCTTTCCCATATTAGTTGGGGACATCTTGATCTGATTATATTCTGAAAAACCGTCCATAAATGAAAAGATAGAGAACTGTGCAGTGTTATCTACCTAGACATCAATATGAGATATAGGAAAATCATCTTTCAGGCTTGCCTAATTGAGATCTCAATAATACACACACATTCTGACCTTCCCATCTTTCTTTTGAACAAGTACGATGTTAGAAATCCATTCAGGATATTCAGAAGTGGCTAGGAACTTAGGTTCAAATTGTTTCTTTACCTCTTCTCTGATTTTAAGTACCATGTCGGGTGTGGTCCTTCTGAGCTTCTGCTTGACATGAGGACATTCAGGCTTGAGTGGCACGTGATGTTCAACAATGTTGGTATCCAACCCATGAATATCTTGATAAGACCAGGCAAAAATATCAACATACTCTTTCAATAACTTGACCAACTCAGAGTGTACATGCTTAGCGAGGGATGCCCTATTCTTAACTTCCTTTCTGACATCATCAGTACCAAGATTGATAACTTCCATGGGCTCTTTGTGTGGATGAATCTCCTTCTGTTCGTGCTCAAGTAGCCTTGCTAGTTCAGCCGACAATTCACAATCTTCCTCACCATCTTCTTCAGCTTGGTTAATTGGAATCCCAGGATTACAACGGATGTTTTCCATGTTATTATCAATGTAATTATTTATTCTGCATGTTTATGAATTATGTTTAGAATGAGCTATTTGAAAGGTGAAAAATAAAAGAAACTTTTGCCATATATTATTTGTGAAAAAGTAAAATAAATAAAGGAATATGAGCATGATTTAAATGCAAAAAAATTTATTTATTTATTGATCACATAATGTTTCAAAAGCGGGAGGCCCTTTATAAGCTACCAGCTCGTCTCGGGTGAGGACAATGGAATAGGAAAGCAAAACACATTACATGTTTGTAGGAAAACTTTCAACAAAGTCGATCTGTGCGCAGGCGAGCTCATGAGTAATGACAAGATTGAAATCCTCGGAGGAGTTTTCCCTAGCTGATCAACAATCTTAAAATCACTCTTCTTAATCATCTTGAGAAACTCTTGATCATCCATTACTTCTTTTCCTCTTGTAACATCCATAGATGGAGTCACTAAAATTGATGCAGCGGTAGATGCCCCTTGTTGCACAACATGGGTTGTTGAAGCAGACTTCTCCTTGGGAGGAACAATAGTTGGAACTTGCACTGGCTTAGATGTGACCTTCGGAGCAAACACTCGTCTTTTACGAGTCATCCCTTTAGTGGCAGTTATGTTCAGAATTTCGAATTCTGAAAACTGGATTTCTCGACCCCCAGAAAACACGACGGAACCATACTTCCAAGGAACCTCTTTTGAATTCTTATACGGGAACAATTTTGGCACACAAACACTGATAGGCTGTATTTTCTTCTTAGGAGCTTCCACAAGAACCTTCCTATGTACGATCGTGAACAGCTCAATAGTAGCAACCTCTTCCACATATTTGACTCTGGAAAGCTGAACTACACCTCATTTCATCAAGATCTGAATGCAGCCTTTCAACCTTCAGCACTGATTGGGATTATCATCACAAATCTGGCACTTTCCGTGAAGATCTTTTAATAATCCTTTCTCTCTCAACTTCTTGATCACAATAGTTATCGGAGTTTTCCCTTAGTCAATGTATCTGATCATCTTAGCCCCTTGATCATCCTCAGTCATATTAACCCTAGGTCCACCATGAGTAGGCAAGTGATTAGTTTGTATATTAGGACGCTCTTCAGAAAATATCAGGATTTTTTGGTCGATAAGCTCTTGAACCTTGGCCTTGAGAACAATGCAGTCTTTAGTAGCATGTCCTATGTGTTGCACCCCAAAATTTGCTTAACCTTTTCTTGCCTGATTGATGTTTCATTGCATTTCATTTGCATCATGTACATAGTTCAATCATTTGCATATCATAGCATATCAAGTCATCCAATAAGGGATCAAGTGCCATTTATGTCAAAAGAAGCCTATCTAGAGGTGTTCTCTGAGTCTGAGAGCCCATCCAAGTCATCAGAGAAGGGTTGAAGTCATGAGAAGTTTGAGTGCCCACAGGTAGATTTCTTCTCCTAACTTGGGGTGTATTGAATATTATCAACAGGGAATGTGAATGTGAGGTGTATGGACCTCATGGGATGCCTAGAGGGCCCTATTGATGCTTAGACAAGTCATTGTATCAAGTTCAAGAGCCAGGGTTGAGGTGTGTACAAGTAGGGTTTCATCTGGCTAACCCTAGGTCAAGGAGAGCAAAGAAAGGGCATCAAGACCTAGCTCTAGGTCATAGAAGTCATGGATTGATATGTTGAAGCATGTGTGTGGATGAGCCAAGACCAAGTTCAAGAGAATCAAGAGTGGTTGGAGGTGTTTAAGACAGGGTTCCTAGGGTAAAATCCCCTGTATAGCACTGGACTTCCAAGCCACATAAGTCAAACTACAAGTTTCAAATGGATTCTTGGCCAACATGAAACTTGTAGAGCTTCTCAATACCTTTAATTTGAGTACTAGAAGTCTTCAAGAAGATTTGTAGAACTCAAGTTATGGTTCTTGCAAGTTACAGGTCATCAGAAGACACTGAAATTTATCTGTGAAAGTCACTTGACTTCCAAGCAACTTTTGCCCCTCAAGGAGTTTTCAAATGTATTCTTGGCCAACATAAGAGTTGTAGGTCTTGATCTTAGCTTTAATTTTAGTACTATAAGTCCTCAAGAAGATTTGTGGAACTCAAGTTATGATCTTGGCAATCCAGGGGTATTTTGGGAAAGTTGAATTATATGTCCTTTTTCAACATGTGTCAAAATCTCTATCTTCCACTCCTCAAATGAAAAAGTGTTCAACATGAAATGTGTTTAGAATGATGTTTTTAGGTCAGGTAAGAAGTCATAAGGGATTGAATTGGCTTGTATCACAAAGTTGCTAAAAATGGCTTAAAAAGGAAGAATTTAAAGTCATTTAAAAGGCCAAAAATGGGATTTCATGTTTTAAGGTCAAAACAAGGCATATGGCATATCAAATTGATCAAAATTGATGTTTTAAAGATGATGGCAATGTTAATTTTTCCATTTGAGGTCATTTGAACAGACTTGCATTTGGTAACTTCACATGTAAGTAACACTTGCCAAATCACTCATGAGATCAGAACCAAGGCACTAACCCTTACCAATCAATTCAATATGTCATTTGGTGAGAAATTGGAGCAAAATGAAGCTTCTGCACTAGCCAAGAACCCGACTGTCATGACATGAGATTTCAAATGCAAGAGAAATTGAATTTCTCACATGGATCATTCCAGAACTTTCTTGATCATTCCAACATGTTCTATATAAAGAGTGTAACTGATTCAGTTATTTTTTTGGCCAAGAACTCTGAAGAATTGAGAGAGAGCATAGTGAGTTTCAACCTTGCAACTCAAAATCGGATTTGGTGATTAAGAAGGATTCAAGGCAATTCAGTGCATACAGAAGTTTCACAAGACTTCATTGATCGTATCTGGAGAAGATTGAAGGGTGACTTGAAGGATTTCTTGCTCTGTTCACTCAATTTTCACAGGTTTGCAAATTTCATCTTATAGCACGATTTAGGTATAATTGATAGGATTTAGACATGTAGATGCATTGTAGACATGGCTAGGGTGGATTCTGGTAGGAAAACTTGATGATTAGAGACAAAATCTTAAGCATCACCATTTCTGTTGAAGGTCGTTTCTCTTAGTTATTGGAGATTTAGACATGTTTAGATAGTGAGGATCAATCAGTGAAACGTGTAGATGATTATAAGCTTATCAATTAAAGAATCCTGATGATTGAATTTGGAGCATGTTCTGAATTTTTAATCGTGTTTTGAGATGGAAGGACTTTTAGTGGAAATGGAGGTCATGGTTAGAATCAGCGAGAAAAAACGAGCAAGAGGAAGTGTTTAGGTTTAGGTTTTATTGAGGTTTTATGGTGTTTGCATTTGGGGACGACGGTGGCGCCACCTCCGGCCACCGTCTGGTTCACTTTCCCTCCCAATTTGAAATGAAGAAGATGACTTTCTGGCCATAGGATTAGGGAAGACCATTGACCGAACCATCCATCTAAGGGCCACGATTGAATTTGATTTTGTGAAGCAATCTGAAACATATTCAACGCACTGTTTCACTTAGTGTAGTTTGGCTTGGGCTTAGTACAAACATTGTTATCCGCACCCTATTTGAGGCCCATTGAGAGAATACACAAGATTCACTTGCTATTTGCCACGGAGTTTTTCCATTTTTCATCATATTTTCCATTCTATTTTCTGTTTGGTTTGGGCCTAATACGCGCTTACTAATGACACCCCCTCCTGGGCCCAACTCTGGTTTATAATTGGATAATCCTGCTATTTGACACGCCCATTTATCATTTTCTTTTATTTTCTTTTCATAGTTGTATTTAGGTTAGTTTTTAATTCATAAAATTGAAAAATGAACATTTTGGAGTGAGATTTTTTTCCCTGGTTTCCTTAGGATCTCTAGAATTTTATAGGACAAAAAAATATTAATTTCATGCATTTTATATTTTCTGGCATATTTTTATAGTTTTATTGCCTTTATTTTACTTTTGTTTGATACTTCATCTTTCTGAATTTTGCGTGAGAGTTTGGTGAGGATTTTTTGATTGATTCTTATGAGTTTGATTAGAATAGGGAAGCATGTACCCTGAGGAATTTTATAATAATTTTGTGAATAAAATTTAGGTTAGTTTGTGAGGTGAATAGGAGATGTGTTAGAATTAGGGTTTTAAAACAAATAGTTGTAGTTTAGTGCATAGTTTTAGGATTAAATGATTGAGTTAGGTTCTGGGATTTATATGGGGTATTGGGTATAGGGTTAGGTTCCATTAGAAATTTACTTAGGATTTTATGATAAGTTTTAGCATTTTATTTGATTTTTGCAACTTGTGTGATGATTGTGGGTTTCTCCCTTGGATGCTTGGTTTATTCCTTTTGTTTGGGCTATTTTGGGTGTGCTTTTGGCTTGGACTTTGCTTGGATGAATTGAAGATAAAATGAAGTTGCTTTGGATGGCTTGAATAAGCTTGGAGTTGAAGATTTCTCATCTGTTGGATTGCTTGTCAAGAGCTTAGGAAAACTAGGGTTTTAGGAAGAGCTTTCTAGACTTAGCTCATATCTTTCCTCAAACATGGAATGCTTTGCTTGCTTCCATCCTATCCTATGATTCAAAGTCCTCTTAAGGAAACCCCATCCCTCCCTTGGAGGGATGAGTGGTATGCCTTAAAGAGTAGAACTTTTGAGGATACCCTTATTTGCAGATGATGGTTTCTAGTCATTTCCTTTGGTTTTCACTGGTTTCCATTCATTATAACTTGATCTCAATAATCAATCTTTCTTGGTGGAGCTTGGATATGAAGAGCTAAGATGTTGAAGATGCCTCTCATGAGGTTGTTTGAAGATGGAGTTGTGTTACTGTCAACTTTGCTATCAGGAGCTTGCTGGAGGATTGAAGCTAGGGTTTACTGTTGCTTTTGAGCTGGAGTTTTCTGTAGCTGTGGAGCTTAACTGTCTAGGTTTTGAGGAGGCTTATTTGAAGTGTGCTTTCTCTTCCCTGGAGCTTGAAGATGGGAGCTATTCATGAAGATGAAAGTTGTTGCTGTCAACTTTCTGTGGTTTAACCAACTGTTGCTGTCAGAGCTATTGTTTGCTGTAGGAGTTTGGTGCTGCTGCTTGGGTTGCCTCCTCTGCTTTGGGGTTTTGTTTTCTGTATTGTTTGTTGGCTTGTGTAGCTTGCCCCCTAGGTTTGAAGTGAATGTTGATTCACTTTTCCTGTTGTTTTCCCAGGTTCGAGGTTGAGCAGGACTCCCTTGCCTCGCTTGTACTGCTGCATTGCATGCATTTTACTGTATTTGCTTGCTTTCTTTTCTGTTTATCCCCTAGGATCTCTGATTTCCTCTGTGCAGGAGGGAATTATGACAGACATTAGGATTCTTATCCATGCATGACAACATTAGGTTAGTTTTTATTCCTTTTTCAACCCTAGGCTTTTTAGAGCTTCTTTCTCTTCTTATCTCAAAACAACTCAAAAATACAGTAATAAGGTTAATCGATGTCGTACGTTACGAGCCCTAAGCTATTTGAGAAAGGGTTGCTGGAGAGCTTCTTTCCAGTAGTCTGGCTGCTTAGTGTGGCACCCTTTGGGTGACACGCGACGTAGTCACTCTCAAATCATAGTCTCTAGTGCGTCAGAGATTGCAAACAAACTAAAAACACTTCTTTCGTAAAATATTCAAAACAAACATCAGAGTGTCATTTTTGTCCGCTTGGACTCTTAATCAAGAAAAACCCTTTCATAAGGTAATAAAAAACAGTCAGACAAGCTTGTGTCTTCCATAGCCTGAACTACGTTTTCTCTGATCTTTCATGCTGTATGAAAGTACGTAGGCATAGGATTTCGTATCCTAGCGAGCAACCTTCCCCTCCTTTCCTGTAGGTAGGCGAACTACGTTGACTCTGATTTCTCGTTCCAGACGGGAATATGTAGGCATAAAGTGTGATACTTTGCCGAGTCATTTTCTTTTCTTTTTAACCCTTGACCTTTAGAGTAGATAGAATAACAATCCGTACTAGAAAACAAGTGTGGATCCCGTCGAGTACGACGGACGTGAGGGGTGCTAATACCTTCCCCTTGCGTAATCGACACCTGAATCCAGGATTTGGTTGCGATGACCATTCCTTTCCTGTTTTGTGTTAGGTTTACTCTGAGCATTTCCCTGCCCTTCTGTGGGATAAATAACGCACGGTGGCGACTCTTCTGTCATAGCCGACGCCGATTTTCGCAGTAGCGACAGCTGGCGACTCTGCTGGGGACTGCCAACGGTTCCCTACGCGAGTCAATCCTAGCGCTTGTTTTCCCGTCGTGGGTTTTGTATGGATTTACTTTTCCGTATTTACTTTCAGCATTATATTATTGTTGTTATGCTGGGTAGGGGGTCAGATTGAGAGATAAGTCGGACCTGGGCTTGAGTGCACCTAGAATTAGTTGTGGAAAGTAGTGGGCGCGTGCATGCTTTGCATGTACTAGTGTCCCGCAAAATCCACGCTCGGACGAGGTTCTTCTGGTTGACTTCTTTTTCAACCCTTTGGGTTGAGGAGGTTGTTGGTTAGTTGGATTGTCGACTCCGGGGACCGATCATTTGGAAGTTGGCTAAGTAAGGCCTCTTCAGGACATGATGATGCCACACCTTCTGGGTATCGTATCATCAGTCTTGAAAGTCTGTGACACCGACGACCGCATAGGATGCCGTACCTTGTGTCAGTTGATAGGGCACCTACCTGTGAGAGTGATTGGGGCATGCAGGAAACTTGACCTCCAGACTACCCGGTTTTCTTGATATTGGATCAGTATGTGTGGTTACTTGGGGTTTTTCGTCAGGACAGTGTTAGGTATGTTGAGACCAGGTTGGAGCATTGTTTTGAGCCTGTTGAGGCAAAGTGGAGCATTGTTAGGGGTCTGTTGGGACCAGGTTTGAGCAGTATTGCGGGTCTGTTGAGACAGATGTGGATGGATCTCTTCAGCAATATATCACTTGATCCCTGTTGCATGTTTGCATATTGCATTGTTGCATACTCATTTTGCATATCATTAACGTGCGTCTGTGTTGCAGGTGGATTTCATACCTTCTGATTCTAGTTGCCCGGATTTCTGTCTGCTGATATTATGGATACTTTGAAGAAGACTGTAGCATACAAGTTGCCTACTCCATATGTTTCTTCTCTGCTTGGTTTGATATCTCTAGCTGATGACGACGTGAAGAGAAGCTTCAGAAAGAGTTATGGGAAACTGCTTAGGTTGGTTTATAAACCATCCATGTATGAACGGAACGGATTGTACGCGCTGATGCAGTTCTATGATCCCCCGCTGAGGTGTTTTACTTTCCCTGACTTCATTCAGGCTCCGACTATGGAAGAATATGCTGAGATCTTGGAGGTAACCATTCAGAACAGGGTACCCTTCATTCGTATGGGTGTTGAGCCCAAGCTGGAAGATTTGGCTGTTGCTTTGCATTTAGACCCCTCAGAGCTGTTGTTAGCCACGTGGAATGGAGTGTCTTGTTTTTCTCTCAAGTTCTTAGTTGGGAAAGCACAAGAGTATGCCAAGAGTGGCTGCTGGGTTGTGTTTAATGTTATCCTTGCTTTGTGTATCTATGACATTATATTGTTCCCTAATATGCCTGATTTCGTTGATCTGGATGCGTTCTATATATTTGCTTCAGGCAATCCTGTGCCTACTCTGATTGGAGACTTCTATCACTCTCTGCATTATAAGAACGAGAATAGGAGGGGAAAGAACGTCTCTTGCTGTGTGCCTTTGTTGTATATGTGGTTTGATAGTCACCTGCCCTAGAAGGGTATCTTTGCTGAGTCTGCAGATACGGTGGATTGGTTTGAGCATCTGATGGGACTTTCTTCAGAAGATGTTGTCTGGTTTGACAGAGATTTACTGGGATCTGAGATTATCTACAGCTGTGCCAGATATCCTAACGTTCCTCTGATCGGGAGGAAAGGGTGCATTAACTACAATTCATCATTATTAATCCGGCAATTTGGTTATGCTTTGAAAGGCCCGCCAAAAGAGGAGGAAGTGCAGGAATCTCTGTACTCCACAGGTGATTTGAAGGGAGAATTATTGTCCAAGCTTCAGCATGCTTGGAAAAATATCAACAAAAGGGGTAAGCCGTTGTTGGGTAAGAATGATTGTCAAGCCTATCCTCCGTACCAAGTCTGGATCCAAGATAGGGCAAAGCAGGCGCTGATGTCATTTTCTGCAGTATTACCTCCTGCTCCCCTCGTGATTGAGGAGCCAACTACTGTGTCTATTGAGAGATACGAACAGATTGTGAAGGAGAAAGAAGAGCTGATGAAAGCAAACGAGAAGTTGGAAGAAGAGTTAGCGCAACTCAGGAGCGAAAGGAATGAAGCCGTGTATTCCTTCAAGCAACAAATAGAGCTGGTGAACCAACTGGGCACAGAACTGACTGAACAAGGAAAGAAGCCTGAACGTTTGGGGATAGATTTCAAAAGCTCTCATGACATGCTGGAGTCTAAGAAGAAAGCACTTGATATAGCCTACCGGGAGATCTCTGCATTCAACAAAACCTGGAATGCCACGCTGACCGGCAATAAGGAAAGAGAAGACAAACTGAAGCTGCAGATCTCTGAGCTGGAAGGCCAGTTGAAAGCTAGCCAGAAGAAGTTTGAATAAGAGTTTATGCGGAGATATGATGTTCAGAATGCCTTGAACAAAGTTATCAAGCGTAAGAAAGAGTCTGCATCCCAGAAGAGGAAGCTAGAAGAGTGATTTGGAGAAGGTGTTTGGGAGGAATCCATTGGGGATCTCCAGCGTGTTATCAGGCAAAGAGACTCGCTCGTCGAAGGGTTGCTTTCTCAGCCGAATCATCCCAAGACTAAGAGATTGTTAGAGGAGTATCAGGCATATGGTCGCACTTGATTACTTTATGCACTGTTGTATATGCTTTATTTGCATTGTGCTGGCCATCACCAGGATTGTTGGTTGAGGTCATGCCTTCTTATTCTACCCTCAGTGATATTGTATCCCTGACTCGATGGGCTTTTCAGCAATATATGAGATGTTTTCCATGATTGGATTTCGAGCTTCTTATTACTATCACTGTCACTACACTGGCACTTTGGCACTAGAATCAGGGGTTGATCTCCCTAACACAAAGACACATATTGCATTTGCATGTTCATTTTGCATCGCCAGTTACTTGTTGAATTTGTATTTTATTTCCTGCATATCACAGGTTTTTCAGGATTGACGAACAAAGAGTCCACCGCTATTCAACCCGAAACAACTGCAAGAAGATAATGGATCAAGTTCAGGTCGAGATGCAGGAAATCCGTGAGAAGTTGACTCTGCTCATGCAAGCTATGGAGAGCATGGCCAAGGGCCAGGAGAACCTTCAGACCTTGGTGCAGCCGCTGCTGACGCGGGCAAATGGAAATGGCAACACTGACCACATTTCTGTTGGAACTCCTCGCCGGGAGAATGAGGTACCGGCAGTTGTTACTCCACCTGTTGTGACTATCAATGGAAACACTGGTACTGGTGCAGGTGCTGGCGCTGGCAACGGCAATACTGGGAATGGTGGTGATGGGCATGTTGTTAACAACAAAGGCAACACTGTGGATGCTGATCAAGGATTCGTTGACAATGTTGGATTTGGAAACAATGGGTATGGCAATGTCAATCAGGACGGGAACTTCGGGATCAACAATCAAGGCTTCGGTAATGACGGTTACAACAACAATCAGGGGTATGGCTACGGTAATGGTGGATTCGGTAATGTGAATGTGAACGGCGTTGGAGCATTTCCTTTCAACAATGGTTTTGGACCTGCTGGGGTCAATCTGGGGTTCGGCAACCGAGGACAGGGTCCTGTGTTCAATCAACAAGGATTTGGCCGTAACATGGGTTATGATGGGTATGGCAATGACTGGAATGTGGATCAACAGGAGGACGCTTTTTCAGGAAGAGGTATGGGACCCGAAGCCCCTATTGACCCTGTTCAGAGGATCAGAATGCTAGAAGAGCAGATGAAAGGTGTGGTTGATCAGAACTCCGCCGGGTTAGATATGACTACTATGGGGTTGGTACCAGGGCTGAGGGTGCCATTGAAATTCAAGGCTCCAACATTCGACAAATACAAAGGGGATACCTGCCCAAAGGTCCATGTACGTTCTTATTATAGAAGGATGTCTGCGTATTCCAATGATGAAAGGATGCTCATGCATTTCTTTCAAGATAGCTTATCGGGACCATCATTGGAGTGGTACATGGGACTGGAGCCCACTCAGATTAGAAGTTGGAAGCAGTTGGCTGATGCTTTCGTTATGCATTACAAATATAATAGTGATTTGGCGCCAAACAGGGTTCAGTTGCAGAGCCTGTCACAGAAAAATGGTGAAAGTTTCAAAGAGTACGCGCAGCGGTGGCGCGATATGGCAGCTCGAGTGCAACCTCCTTTGGTTGAAAGGGAGATGAATGACATGTTTGTGGGGACGTTTACAGGAATGTACTATGACAAGTTGCTCAATATTTCGATGGGTAGTTTCTCCGATATGATCCTCATGGGGGAAAGAATCGAAAATGGAATTAAAATTGGAAAGATTCAGGTAGGCAAATCTACTTCAGCTGGGGGTGCGAGAAAAGCGTTCGGTGGAAGACGACAGGGTGATACTAGCGCTGTGTATGGTGGCAGAGGCCGGGGTAGAGGTAGAAATCAGTACATTCAACCTCAACAGATAGCCAGTGTTACTATTCCAATTCCTCAGCAACAACAACAATAACAACAACAGCAACAGCAACCGCAGCAGCAGCAAAGGCAGAGTCAAGGTCAGGGAAGGTTTCAGAATGTAAAGCCGAAGAGGGTGTTTGATAAGCCTCCGTCGACATATACAGAGCTTCTTCAGACACTGTTGGGGTTAAATTTGGTCGAGAAAAGGACAATGGAACCACCTACAGGACCGGTACTTCCTAGGGGGTATGATGATAATAAGCATTGCGAATTTCATTCCGGGGCGCCCGGACACGAAATAGAATCTTGTCATGCTTTCAAGCATAAAGTTCAAGATTTATTGGACAGTAAAGCCATCAACTTTGGCCAAGTGGGGCCCAATATTGTACAACAGCCTATGCCTAATCATGGGGCAAATGCCATCCTAACATAAGAAAATTTGAACCTGGTGTTGGACGTTAACAAACTGAAGACACCATTGAGTGAAGTGAAAAGCAGGTTGCTCAGAGGGGGAGTATTCCCGGGTTGTGATGAATACTGTTTAGAGTGTTGGACCAAGCCTGAGGGTTGTAATGATTTGAAGCAGGGCATTCAGGCCATGATCGACGAAGGGACCTTGCAATTTGATTGAACTGCGGTTGAGAAGCCTGTGGAGGCAGTATGTGATAAGCAGAATGATATTGCAACAGTGACGATCCCGAGGAAGACTATAACGATAGTGGCGCCCGCCAAGCGGCCAACTATTACGATTACCAAAGCAGGGCCTGTCCCTTTGAAAGTATGAAAGCTGTCCCGTGGACGTACGGTTTAGAAGCGTATTGCAATGGTGAAAAGATTGTGATGAATAGCCAGCCAGCAGGAGCTGTTGACAATGTTGTTGGTACGGGGGGCATGACCCGTAGCGGAAGGATCTTTACCTCACCTGAAGTAGAAGCAGAGAGGTTAGCCAAAGGTAAAGCCAAAGTAAGTGAAAGCAGGCCTTCTCAGTCGAAAGAAAAGGATACATCGCTCAAGGACATAGAGGAGTTCATGAGACTGATTCGCAAGAGCGACTACAAAATTGTTGAACACCTACAGCAGACGCCGTCGAAGATTTCTATCTTGTCACTGTTGTTATGTTCCGAAGCCCACCGGAACGCCTTGCTGAAAATACTGGATACGTCATTCATACCCCAAGAAGTTTCTGTAAATTAGTTAGAGGGGGTAATGGCACATGTCAATGCTGGACATAGTCTGGGTTTCACAGATTTTGACTTAACGCCCAAGGGTCGGGAGCACAACATGGCCTTGCATATATCGGTGGAGTGCCGGGGCACCGTAATGTCGCATGTATTGGTAGATACTGTATCGTCGTTGAACGTATTGCCAAAGAAAGTCATGATGAAATTGGACATACGGGGAGTTATTTTCACGCCCAGCGATTTGGTTGTAAGGGCGTTTGACGGGACGAAAAGATCAGTGTTTGGGTCAATAACATTACCGCTTCAGGTGGGGCCGGAAATTTTTGATACCGAATTCTACATCATGGATATCCATCTAGCTTATATCTACCTTCTGGGGCGCCCATGGATCCACGCTGCAGGGGCCATAACGTCCATATTGCATCAAAAGTTGAAGTATATGGTGGGTGATAGTGTTGTTACCGTTTGCGGGGAGGAGGATATTTTGGTCAGTCACCTGTCATCGTTTAGGTATGTGGAGGTCGACGGAGAAATACACGAGACACCTTGTCAAGCCTTCGAAGGGTTGCGAATTAAAGACAAAGCCCAGGATTCTAGCAAAATATCAGACGTGGCAGTGTCATCTTACAAGGAGGCTCAGGCTTTAGTGCAGACTGGTGAGACTAAAGGTTGGGGGCAGGTACTGGAGATTCCCGTGAAGAATGACAAGTTTGGGCTAGGGTATCGACCGACGTCATCAGCGTCATCTTCAGGAGCGCCCAGGTTCAAGGGACCGGTCACGATTATGCCAAGCTAGGGCATAGTGATGTTACATTAGGGCTACTTGATTATGTGTATTGCACTGTTTTAATCATGAAATAAAGGCGTTTTCATATTCAAATATTGTGATCCCTGTTTTTCTTGTTTTTACTTTAACAATAAATGGCAACGTGGTTATTTGCTTTGTTTGCGTGTTGAAGCGTTTAACCATTTCCTTTGTAGGACTAATATTTCAGATGACATCCCATACGAACCGCCTATGACTCGTCTCGACTTCGAGCACCCGGTATTCCAAGCAGAGGAAGAGATTGTTGAGGATAGCGACCTGCCAGAGGAGCTGACTCGTTTGTTGAAACAGGAAGAGAGGATCATTCTGCCTCACCAGGAGGAAATTGAGATTATCAACCTGGGGTCGGAAGAAGTTGTGAGAAACATCCGTATAGGGGCTGCGCTGCAGAGCGACATCAAACAAGGGCTGATTGAGATACTGCGAGAGTATAGTGATATATTCGCTTGGTCGTACGAGGATATGCCTGGGTTGGATACGGACATGGTTGTGCACCATCTGCCGTTGCGAGAGGAATGTTTGCCTGTTAAACAGAAACTCAGAAGAACCAGACCAGACACGGCTGTGAAAATCAAGGAGGAAGTTAAAAAACAGTGGGATGCCGGGTTCCTTGCTGTTACAACTTATCTATCATGGGTCGCTAATATAGTACCAGTGCCGAAGAAAGACGGTAAAGTGCGAATGTGTGTAGACTACCGTGATTTGAATAAGGCGAGCCCGAAAGACGACTTTCCACTTCCTCACATTGATGTGCTGGTTGATAACACTGCTCAGTTCTCCGTATTCTCCTTCATGGACGGCTTCTCGGGCTATAATCAGATCAAAATGGCGCCAGGAGACATGGAGAAGACTACCTTCATTACTCCCTGGGGAACATTTTGTTACAAAGTGATGCCCTTCGGATTGAAGAACGCTGGGGCAACATATCAACGTGCTATGACGACTCTCTTTCATGACATGATGCACAAAGAGATTGAGGTTTATGTTGATGATATGATTGCCAAATCCCAGATGGAGGAGGAGCATTTGGTTAATCTGCTAAAATTGTTCAAGAGGCTTAAGAAGTTCAGGTTGAGACTGAACCCTAACAAGTGCACCTTCGGGGTAAGATCGCGTAAACTGCTGGGTTTATTGTGAGCGAGAAGGGAATAGAGGTTGATCCTATGAAGATAAAAGCAATACAAGAAATGCCGACGCCTAAAACAGAAAAAGAAGTGCGTGGGTTTCTAGGGAGGTTGAACTATATCGCTCGGTTCATATCTCACCTAATCGCGACATGCGAGCCGTTATTCAAGTTGTTGAAAAAGGATCAGGTGTTGACCTGGAATGGAAATTGTCAAAAGGCGTTCGACAAGATAAAATAATACTTGCAGGAACCTCCTGTTTTGATACCCCCAGTGGCCGGGAGACCTTTGATTATGTATTTGACGGTTCTTGAGGAAAGTATGGGTTGTGTTCTCGGTCAACACGACGAGACCGGACGTAAAGAGCATGCGATTTACTATTTGAGTAAAAAGTTTACCGACTGTGAGTCCAGATACTCAATGCTCGAGAAAACGTGTTGTGCGCTTGCCTGAGCCGCCAAACGTTTGAGGCAATACATGCTGAATCATACAACCATGCTAATTTCAAAGATGGATCCAATCAAATATGTGTTTGAGAAGCAAGCACTCTCCGGAAGAATTGCCCTATGGCAGATGGTGTTAACCGAATACGATATCCAATATGTCTCGCAAAAGGCTATTAAAGGTAGTGTTCTGTCCGAGTACCTTGCGGAGCAGCCTGTTGAGGACTACCAATCGATGAGGTTTGATTTTCCTGACGAGGATATCATGTACCTGAAGATGAAAGATTGTGAAGAACCATTGTCGGACGAAGGACCAGAGTTGGGTTCCAAATGGCAGTTGATATTTGACGGAGCTGTGAATTCCTATGGTAGCGGGATAGGGGCAATTATCACTACTCCTCAGGGGTCGCACATCCCCTTTACTGCCCGATTGACTTTTCCCGTTACCAAATGAGGCTGAATATGAGGATTGCATCATGGGTCTGGAAGAAGCTATTGATTTGCGAATCAAACATCTGGATGTATACGGAGACTCAGCTCTAGTGGTGAACCCGATTAAAGGAGAATGGGAGACACGTCAGCCCAATTTGATACCATATATGAATTATGAAAGGAGATTGTTGCCTTTCTTTGACAAAGTGGAATTGCATCATGTGCCGCAAGCATAAAATCAAATGGCTGACGCCCTGGCGACATTGTCTTCAATGTATAAAGTTAACTTCTGGAACGAGGCTCCCCGGATTGTTATCCCTCAGCTTGATAGGCCTGCATTCATATTTGCCATTGATTAGGCTCCCGATGGTAAACCCTGGTACTTTGACATCCATAATTTCTTGAAGAACAAGGAGTATCCGGCTGGGGCATCCAGTCGAGATCAGAAGACTCTCAGGAGATTGGCTGGCAATTTCTATTTGAACCCGGACGGTGTCCTATACAAAAGAAACCACGACTTGGTGTTGCTACGTTGTGTAGATGAGAAAGAGGCGAAGTTTCTCATAGAAGAGATACATGAGGGTACATTTGGTACACATGCTGGTGGGCATGCTATGACGAGAAAACTGCTGCGGGCAAGTTATTATTGGCTAACTATGGAAACAGACTGTTTCAAGTTTGCAAAAAGGTGTCATAAATGCCAGATTTATGCGGACAAAATCCATGTGCCTCCAAGTCCTCTGAATGTGATGTCATCACCGTGGCCTTTCTCGATGTGGGGAATTGATGTGATTGGCAAGATTGAGCCTACGGCATCCAACGGACATCGGTTCATTTTGGTGGCGATCGATTACTTCACCAAATGGGTGGAAGCAGCATCATATGCTAATGTCACCAAACAAGTGGACGCCAGATTTATCAAACGAGATATTATCTGCAGATATGGAATCCCTGAGCAGATTATCACCGACAACGGTTCGAATTTGAATAATAAAATGATGAAAGAGCTATGCCAGAATTTTAAGATTAAGCATCACAACTCTTCTCCTTACCGACCTAAGATGAATGGCGTTGTCGAAGCGGCCAATAAGAACATAAACAAGATTGTTCAGAAGATGGTTGTGACATATAAGGATTGGCACGAGATGCTACCTTTCGCTTTGCACGGTTATTGTACGACGGTACGCACATCAATCGGGGCAACCCCTTTCTCATTGGTATACGGAATGGAAGCAGTGTTACCATTGGAGGTTGAGATTCCTTCCCTGAGGGTTTTACGTGATGTCCAACTTGACGAGGCAGAATGGGTGAAAGATAGACTGAATCAGCTCAGTTTAATGGATGAGAAGAGGCTGACTTCTTTAGCATACGGTCAGTTATATCAAAGCCGGATGAAGAAAGCTTACGACAAGAAGGTATGCCCTCGAAGCTTTCAGACGGGCGATCTTGTTTTGAAAAAGATTCTCCCACCACAAACAGATCACAGGGGCAAGTGGACTCCTAATTACGAAGGACCCTACATTGTCAGGAAAGTCTTCTCTGGAGGAGCCTTGTTACTATCCACCATGGATGGTGAAGACTTTACGTCTCCTGTGAATTCGGATGCAGTTAAAAAATACTTTGCTTGAAAGTGACCCGTTGGACAGTAAAAAGAGAGTCCAGGCAAAAATGGGGCATCCCGGCGAACCATAAAAAAGTGAATAAAAGGTTCGGGCAAAAGTTAGGGATAAAATTGAAAAGATGTACACCCGCGAAGTCGAAAACCTGAAAAGGGCGATTTCAGCAAAAAAGGGTATCCCGGTGAATTGAAAACCCGCAAAGGGCGGTTCACGCAAAAGTTAGGGATTAAAAAAGTAAATGACTGCGGTCCGGATTTGATACGGCATTGCTTAGTGGTTTGCGAGTATCTGGGGCCGTCTATCCAAAAACAATCTCTTCCGAAGATCGAGTATCGGGAAAGCGCAGAGTCAGGCGAGTCATAGGAGGATCAGCTCATGGTGTTTGTCTGTACCACGTCGCCGACATGTATACAAATATTGTTTTGTATTTTATTTATGCTTCTTGTGCATATATGTATGTGTGTTTGTGCGTAACTTCCTCGTTTCAGGAGTTGCATCCAGTGTACCAAACTTTGCCTATTCAGAGGCCCGTTATCAATAAAACATGTTATTCAGTATTTGATGCTTGTTCTTTTCTGTTTTGTTTGTGAAAGACGCCGATGTTTTTGATAAACTTGCATTTGCATAATCTTGCTGGCCCTTGCCAATAATTGATAAAACTTCGAATTGACTGAAGTAATGTCACGGACGCTAACCCGGATAGATTCTGTTGTATAGGCCTGTTTTGTCTCGTTTGTTTTGCAGGATTCTTACCTTTGGAGCAAACAGTCAGGGATTGTATTCCCCAGCCAAAATCTCTTGATGAAGAGCCCGACTCCAGTCGATGTCATTCTCCAGCTAGTTGCAGCTTATTCCCAGATAGTTGGGATGACGTTATCCCTTTCCGAATGAGGTATTATTCTCCCCAGAAGAGTGTCCTCAGGGAAGTTGTCCACAGGATATCCCCAGCAAGTCAAAATCAATGCCCCCTGCAGAGGTTGCGCTCCTTAGCGAATCGACGGTGTACACGTTCAATCTCCAGCATGGGAGACTTCCGCAGAGTTTAACCAGGTTGTTGGTTCAGAAGGTTTATATCCGCAAAGGATGGTTTTCTTGCTCCCCACGGGTCGTCGTGACATCGACAGGATGTTGATCCTCAGCAGAGTCCGAGGCTCCGAGTTTGTAAACTGTGCCTAGACAGTGTGCTTTTCCTAGAAGTTTCGCTTCTTCCCTAGCTAAGTTTGTTCACCAGCAGGGTGGTTTGTTCTTTCCTCCTAGTGGAAATTGATGTTTAATAGCTCCTCGGAAGAGTTGGTTGTGTTTCTGGTGTTTATTTCGCCAGAATACTTTGTGATACTTGTTCTCCCCAGCGGAGTTGGCTTTATCCTCAGCATTCATGTTGTTGAGACAACACTACCAGAGTTTCCCGGCAGCTTAATCCTGCATTTGCATTTGCATGTATCGTCATGTTTGCATCTACTCAAACGCGTAGCATTTTCGTGTCGTACGGAGCATTACGCCACTTTCAAACATGCGCATTTTGAAGCATAAGTCAGGTTGACTACCTCTTTGTTTTCAGGTGTCCTTCCCTGCAGGTAATTGAACTTCTTGTTCAGGATCGTTTTCAGATATTCAGATTTGCGGCATAAGATATGTGATGATAATGTTCGTCCCGCCATATGTTCCCTTATCAGAGGTGCTTGATTAACTTCTCTTCTTCCTCAGCGGATTGTTCTTTACACGGCTTCATAATTGGACTTTGGAGTTATTGTCAAAAATCCCCCGACGGAGTGTTCCCTCGGGTTGCTGTCACGTCAGCATTTTCAGAAAAGATTTCAGGGATTAGACATCTGAAGTCATTACTCGTCGTCAAGTTGGATGTCTGGCAGTTGACGTCAGAATTCCCCCGGCAGAGTTCTCCCCAGTTTGCTGTTATGGCTTCATGATTTGACTTTAAAGATCGTTATGTCAGCATTTTACGGCTTCATAATTAGACTTTGAAGTTGTTACCATCATGATATGGCTTCATAATTTGACTTTGAAGTTATTGTCAGTTCTGAAAGGCTTCATAGTTTTGAAGTTGCTTTCAGTAGTCAACGACTTCATGAGTAGACTTTGAAGTTGTGGTAGAAAAAAGATTTCAGTGATTTGACGGTTGAAGTCATTACTTGTTGTCAAGGCTTCACGATTTGACTTTGGAGTTGTTGTCATCATTTTAAAGGAAGATTTCAGTGATTAGACGTTTGAAGTCACTACTTGTTGTTACGGCTTCGTAATTTGACTTTGAAGTTCGTCAGCATGGGATGCTCCATAATTAGACGTTGGAGACGTTATCACTATTACAATGGCTTCATAATTAGACTTTGAAGTTGTTGTTAGAATTTCCTCGAAAGGAGTCTAGAGGGCTTCAGGATTTGACTTTGAAGTTCAATACAGTTTCCCGGAATTGCTGTTACGTCAGCATTGCACGGCTTCATGATTAGACCTTGAAGTTCGTTACATCAGCGCTATAAGGCTTCATGATTTGACTTTGAAGTTGTTAAAGGGAGATTTTCGCGATTAGACGACTGAAATCGTTACTTGGTGTCACTGCTTCATAATTAGACTTTGAAGTTGTTAGCAGCAGTGGATGGCTTCATAATTAGACCTTGGAGTTATTATCAGTTTATACGGCTTCATAATTCGACCTTGGAGTTATTGTCAGTGTTAAACAGCTTCATAACTAGACTTTGGAGTTATTGTTAGGAATTCCCTAGCGGATTTTCCTCGCGTAGCTGTTATGTCGGCATTGCAGACTTCATGATTTGACTTTGGAGGTCGGCACAGTTTTCTTCGAGTGGCTGTTACGTTAGCGTTACACGGCTTCAGAATTAGACTTTGGAGTCGTCGTTAGCAATTCCCCAAAAGAGTTTTCTATAGCAGCTGTTACATCAGCATTGAGCAGCTTCGTAATTAGACCTTGGAGTTGTCGTCAACATCAAGACTTCGTAATTAGACTTTGGAGTTCTTCAGCGGTACCGCATCTTCATGATTAGATTTTGGAGTTGTTGTCTGAAGGTTTTGTCCGCATGGAATAGCTTCATAAGTAGACTTTGGAGTTGTTGCCAGATTTTTCCCCACAGAGTTGCTTGTTGAAGTTTCTCTTATCCGGCCATCGGAGTATTTTCTTCAAGTTTGTTGTTCCGTCAGCGTCACAGGGTTTCATAAACAAAATTTCAAAAGTTGTCGCCTGTTGTCGAAATAGGGGCCTGGCAGCTAATTTCAGAGCGTCCCCAGTGGGTTCGGCTACTGCAAGGATAAGGTGGAGTTATTGTCCAATATGATTGACTGATTTGAATTCCTATTGGGTGGAAGAGTTCTATCCCCAATGAAGTCGCCGTGATTTCTTCGTGTTGACGAAATATTATTATCCCCAGTAGAGTCCTCCTCAAAGTCATTTGCAGGTTGGGACCAACGGAGTTAGCTACTGCAGAGATAAGCAGTTTCCTGTGATTAGACAGAAATGTTTCCCCAGTGAAGTCGACGAATTTTATTGCCTATGATTGATAGGACCTCCTCGTGTTGGTGGGAGGCGACCAACTCATCCCCAGCGGAGTAGCCGGGATTTCTCCGTGTTGACGGAATGTGGAGTCCTGACGTGGACAATATTTCTCCGTGTTGACGGAATGTGGAGTCCTGACGTGGACAATATTTCTCCGTGTTGACGGAATGTGGAGTCCTGACGTGGACAATATTTCTTCGGGTTGACGAAATGTGAGTCTTGACGTGGACCGACTGGTGTTTAGTTGTGATTTGACGAATTTGTTTCTCTTCTTGTGTTGACAAGATTAGTCCAGTTGTGGACGGAGGTGTTCAGTACCTGTGGCGTTACACAGGTGGTTGATGTTGGAATCAGAGTTATTATCAGACGTTGAATCAGTTGTTGCCATAACGACCAGGTTCAGTTGGTGGATGTCGTTCCCCAAGCAGTTGTGCAGTTTATTTCTGCGGTTAGCAAATTTCCGGATTTCTTGGTATTCAACCATCTCGTACCTCGATTGTTTGAAGGTCGTTCGCTCTTCACCCAGTCGGGTCCAAGCCTTTTGAATAGGGGCAGCTATTGCACCCCAAAATTTGCTTAACCTTTTCTTGCCTGATTGATGTTTCATTGCATTTCATTTGCATCATGTACATAGTTCAATCATTTGCATATCATAGCATATCAAGTCATCCAATAAGGGATCAAGTGCCATTTATGTCAAAAGAAGCCTATCTAGAGGTGTTCTCTGAGTCTGAGAGCCCATCCAAGTCATCAGAGAAGGGTTGAAGTCATGAGAAGTTTGAGTGCCCACAGGTAGATTTCTTCTCCTAACTTGGGGTGTATTGAAAATTATCAACAGGGAATGTGAATGTGAGGTGTATGGATCTCATGGGATGCCTAGAGGGCCCTATTGATGCTTAGACAAGTCATTGTATCAAGTTCAAGAGCCAGGGTTGAGGTGTGTACAAGTAGGGTTTCATCTGGGTAACCCTAGGTCAAGGAGAGCAAAGAAAGGGCATCAAGACCTAGCTCTAGGTCATGGAAGTCATGGATTGATATTTTGAAGCATGTGTGTGGATGAGCCAATACCAAGTTCAAGAGAATCAAGAGTGGTTGGAGGTGTTTAAGACAGGGTTCCTAGGGTAAAATCCCCTGTATAGCACTGGACTTCCAAGCCACATAAGTCAAACTACAAGTTTCAAATGGACTCTTGGACAACATGAAACTTGTAGAGCTTCTCAATAACTTTAATTTGAGTACTAGAAGTCTTCAAGAAGATTTGTAGAACTCAAGTTATAGTTCTTGCAAGTTACAGGTCATCAGAAGACACTGAAATTTATCTGTGAAAGTCACTTGACTTCCGAGCAACTTTTTCCCCTCAAGGAGTTTTCAAATGGATTCTTGGCCAACATAAGAGTTGTAGGTATTGATCTTAGCTTTAATTTGAGTACTAGAAGTCCTCAATAAGATTTGTGGAACTCAAGTTATGATCTTGGCAATCCAGGGGTATTTTGGGAAAGTTGAATTATAGGTCCTTTTTCAACATGTGTCAAAATCTCTATCTTCCACTCCTCAAATGAAAAAGTGTTCAACATGAAATGTGTTTAGAATGATGTTTTTAGGTCAGGTAAGAAGTCATGAGGGATTTAATTGGCTTGTATCACAAAGTTGCTAAAAATGGCTTAAAAAGGAAGAATTTAAAGTCATTTAAAAGGCCAAAAATGGGATTTCATGTTTTAAGGTCAAAACAAGGCATATGGCATATCAAATTGATCAGAAATGATGTTTTAAAGATGATGGCAATGTTAATTTTTCCATTTGAGGTCATTTGAACACACTTGCATTTGGTAACTTCACATGTAAGTAACACTTGCCAAATCACTCATGAGATCAGAACCAAGGCACTAACTCTTACCAATCAATTCAATATGTCATTTGGTGAGAAATTGGAGCAAAATGAAGCTGCTGCACTAGCCAAGAACCTGACTGTCATGACATGAGATTTCAAATGCAAGAGAAATTGAATTTCTTACATGGATCATTCCAAAACTTTCTTGATCATTCCAACATGTTCTATATAAAGAGTGTAACTGATTCACTTATTTTTTTGGCCAAGAACTCTGAAGAATTGAGAGAGAGCATAGTGAGTTTCAACCTTGCAACTCAAAATAGGATTTGGTGATTAAGAAGGATTCAAGGCAATTCAGTGCATACAGAAGCTTCACAAGACTTCATTGATCGTATCTGGAGAAGATTGAAGGGTGACTTGAAGGATTTCTTGCTCTGTTCACTCAATTTTCACAGGTTTGCAAATTTCATCTTATAGCACGATTTAGGTGTAATTGATAGGATTTAGACATGTAGATGCATTGTAGACATGGCTAGGGTGGATTCTGGTAGGAAAACTTGATGATTAGAGACAAAATCTTAAGCATCACCATTTCTGTTGAAGGTCGTTTCTCTTAGTTCTTGGAGATTTAGACATGTTTAGATAGTGAGGATCAATCAGTGAAACGTGTAGATGATTATAAGCTTATCAATTTTAAGAATCCTGATGATTGAATTTGGAGCATGTTCTAAATTTTTAATCATGTTTTGAGATGGAAGGACTTTTAGTGGAAATGGAGGTCATGGTTAGAATCAGCGAGAAAAAACGAGCAAGAGGAAGTGTTTAGGTTTAGGTTTTGTTGAGGTTTTATGGTGTTTGCATTTGAGGACGACGGTGGCGCCACCTCCGGCCACCGTCTGGTTCACTTTCCCTCCCAATTTGAAATGAAGAAGATGACTTTCTGGCCATAGGATTAGGGAAGACCATTGACCGAACCATCCATCTAAGGGCCACAATTGAATTTGATTTTGTGAAGCAATCTGAAACATACTCAACGCACCGTTTCACTTAGTGTAGTTTGGCTTGGGCTTAGTACAAACATTGCTATTCGCACCCTATTTGAGGCCCATTGAGAGAATACACAGGATTCACTTGCTATTTGCCACAGAGTTTTTCCATTTTTCATCATATTTTCCATTCTATTTTCTGTTTGGTTTGGGCCTCATACGCGCTTACTAATGACACCCCTTCCTGGGCCCAACTCTGGTTTATAATTGGATAATCCTGCTATTTGACACGCCCATTTATCATTTTCTTTTATTTTCTTTTCATAGTTGTATTTAGGTTAGTTTTTAATTCATAAAATTGAAAAATGAACATTATGGAGTGAGATTTTTTTTCCCTGGTTTCCTTAGGATCTCTAGAATTTTATAGGACAAAAAAAAATATTAATTTCATGCATTTTATATTTTCTGGCATATTTTTATAGTTTTATTGCCTTTATTTTACTTTTGTTTGATACTTCATCTTTCTGAATTTTGTGTGAGAGTTTGGTGAGGATTTTTTGATTTATTCTTGTGAGGTTGATTAGAATAGCGATGCATGTACCCTTAAGAATTTTATCATAATTTTGTGAATAAAATTTAGGTTAGTTTGAGAGGTGAATAGGAGATGTGTTAGAATTAGGGTTTTAAAACAAATAGTTGTAGTTTAGTGCATAGTTTTAGGATTAAATGATTGAGTTAGGTTCTGGGATTTATATGGGGTATTGGGTATAGGGTTAGGTTCCCTTAGAAATTTAATTAGGATTTTATGATGAGTTTTAGCATTTTATTTGATTTTTGCAACTTGTGTGATGATTGTGGGTTTCTCCCTTGGATGCTTGGTTTATTCCTTTTGTTTGGGCTATTTTGGGTGTGCTTTTGGCTTGGACTTTGCTTGGATGAATTGAAGATCAAATGAAGTTGCTTTGGATGGCTTGAAGAAGCTTGGAGTTGAAGATTTCTCATCTGTTGGATTGCTTGTCAGGAGCTTAGGAAAACTAGGGTTTTAGGAAGAGCTTTCTAGACTTAGTTCATATCTTTCCTCAAACATGGATTGCTTTGCTTGCTTCCATCCTATCCTATGATTCAAAGTCCTCTTAAGGAAACCCCATCCCTCCCTTGGAGGGATGAGTGGTATGCCTTAAAGAGTAGAACTTTTGAGGATACCCTTCTTTGCAGATGATGGTTTCTAGTGATTTCCTTTGGTTTTCACTGGTTTCCATTCATTATAACTTTATCTCAATAATTAATCTTTCTTGGTGGAGCTTGGATATGAAGAGCTAAGATGTTGAAGATGCCTCTCATGAGGTTGTTTGAAGATGGAGTTGTGTTACTGTCAACTTTGCTATCAGGAGCTTGCTGGAGGATTGAAGCTAGGGTTTACTGTTGCTTTTGAGCTGGAGTTTTCTGTAGCTGTGGAGCTTAACTGTCTAGGTTTTGAGGAGGCTTATTTGAAGTGTGCTTTCTCTTCCCTGGAGCTTGAATATGGGAGTTATTCATGAAGATGAAAGTTGTTGCTGTCAACTTTCTGCTGTTTAACCAGCTGTTGTTGTCAGAGCTGCTGTTTGCTATAGGAGTTTGGTGTTGCTGCTTGGGTTGCCTCCTCTGCTTTGGGGTTTTGTTTTCTGTATTGTTTGTTGGCTTGTGTAGATTTCCCCCTAGGTTTGAAGTGAATGTTTATTCACTTTTCCTGTTGTTTTCCCAGGTTCGAGGTTGAGCAGGACTCCCTTGCCTCGCTTGTACTGCTGCATTGCATGCATTTTACTGTATTTGCTTGCTTTCTTTTCTGTTTATCCCCTAGGATCTCTGATTTCCTCTGTGCAGGAGCGAATTATGACATACATTAGGATTCTTATCCATGCATGACAACATTAGGTTAGTTTTTATTCCCTTTTCAACCCTAGGCTTTTTAGAGCTTCTTTCTCTTCTTATCTCAAAACAACTCAAAAATACAGTAATAAGGTTAATCGATGTCGTACGTTACGAGCCCTAAGCTATTTGAGAAAGGGTTGCTGGAGAGCTTCTTTCCAGTAGTCTGGCTGCTTAGTGTGGCACCCTTTGGGTGACACGCGACGTAGTCACTCAAATCATAGTCTCTAGTGCGTCAGAGATTGCAAACAAACTAAAAACACTTCTTTCGTAAAAGATTCAAAACAAACATCAGAGTGTCATTTTTGTCTGCTTGGACTCTTAATCAAGAAAAACCCTTTCATAAGGTAATAAAAAACAGTCAGACAAGCTTGTGTCTTTCGTAGCCCGAACTACGTTTGCTCTGATCTTTCATGCTGTATGAAAGTACGTAGGCATAGGATGTCGTATCCTAGCGAGCAACCTTCCCCTCCTTTCCTGTAGGTAGGAGAACTATGTTGACTCTGATTTCTCGTTCCAGACGGGAATACGTAGGCATAAAGTGCGATACTTTGCCGAGTCATTTTCTTTTCTTTTTAACCCTTGACCTTTAGAGTAGATATAATAACAATCCGTACTAGAAAACAAGCGTGGATCCCGTCGAGTACGACGGACGTGAGGGGTGCTAATACCTTCCCCTTGCATAATCGACTCCCGAATCCAGGATTTGGTTGCGATGACCATTACTTTCCCGTTTTGTGTTAGGTTTACTCTGAGCATTTCCATTCCCTTCTGTGGGATAAATAACGCACGGTGGCGACTCTTCTGTCATAGCCGGCGCTGATTTTTGCAGTAGTGACACTATGTACCCAGAATGGTTAGCACATAATGCATTTGGATTATACTTCGGACCAAAAGAAGGAACTGTAGGCGTGATCTCTTTGGGGACAATTTCCCCTTGATGAATCAGATAAGGAAACAACTCTTTATAAGGCACAAGAATTCTGTCAATATTCATCTGCTTGCGATTGTTCTGATTGTTGTTATTCTATTTGTTTAGATGTTGCTGATTTTTGTTGTTTTGTTGAGACTATTTGTAAGAGCAAGATTTGTCTCTACAGGATTATCTCTATGTTTTGATGATAACAATTGAGTATTTGTGAAAGAACCATTTTATGGTTTAATGTTTGTTATGTGCAGGTCATATTAAATTAAATATATTAGACCAAACAAACAAAAGCAACGTGTGCAGCTAGTAATATATGGAATTACTATGTGTAACGTCATAAAGCGCTTGGGAGAAGCTAGTTTGCTTATGCATCTGATCACCATCAGTAAGGAACCAAGGATGCTGTATATTGCAGTTGCAATGCTCCTGTGGTTTATGATCTGAAGAAGTGCATCTGATCTAAAAGCAAATGAAGCTCAGTAAAGAAGCAAGTTTGTTTCTGCATCTGATCATGTTCAATAAAGAATCAAGGATGCTGGATATTGCAGTTGCAATGTATCTGTGGATTCTGATCTGAGTTGTGCATCTAATCTGGAAGCTAACGAGCGTCTCTGAAGAGTGAGCCCTCTAAAGAACTGTAGTGCTGAAGAATCTGATGACTTGAAGTTCTGAAGGCTGAAGGCTCTGAAGACCAAGTGCGTCAAGACTCTGAAGACATGTTCTGAACGTCAAGACTCTGAAGACTCTGAAGACATGTTCTGAAGGTCAAGACTCTGAAGACTCTGAAGACATGTTCTGAAGGTGAAGACTCTGAAGACATGTTCTAAAGGTCAAGACTCTGAAGATATAATCATCTGAAGAAGTTTGTGCTGAAGACTCTGATGACTTGAAGTTCTGAAGGCTGAAGGCTCTGAAGACCAAGTGCAAAAGACTCTGAAGACCAGACTCTGAAGAAGAAAGATTATGAAGCTTCACCAGACAAGACGTGTTCAATCAGATGAGCTGTTGCTATCAACTCTGATGAACAAAGTGCTGAAGTCAGAATCTGATGTTTACTATGCTATCTATACCAAAGTAGTTTCTGAACTACTCATCTGTAACTTCATCAGAAGAACCAAGCCAGAAGCAAATTTGTCCAAGCTGTTAAATGGAATATTACCGTTGCAAGGAAAAGGACAAGAAAGTGATGTCATCCAACACGTGCTCATTCTATCCGTTGGAATATGACCGTTGGAAATAGAAAGGACTTTTCTATCCTCACAACGTCATTCTTGGAAGCACTATAAAAGAAAAAATCATTTGTTTATTCAAAGTGAGCTGAAGCATTGGGTTGGCTCTTGCGCTGTTGTGCTACTGCTACTGTTGCAAAGAAAAGAAAAGCTAAATGGAAAAGAAGCCTTAGTGCTCACAAACAGAAAAGCTTTTAAGCATATAGAAACTGTACTCAATAATCTCTTAGAGATTTATTATTAGATTAGTTTCTATATTAGAAAGCAAGGAGCTGTTGCTCAATACTTGCTAGGAACTTAATTAGGAGTAATCTGCTTATTTGAGAAGCACTTATGTAATCTCCGGCAACACAAATTCTATTTTAGAATTAGTGGTTCCTCAAGTGATCTTGTGAAGATCAGTATACTTGAGATGACAAGTGACAGTAGTCATTTGTGGAAATCCTAATAGGAGATCTTTAGTGATCGGATTCTATTAAGGTGTCAATGAACGTTATATCCTTGGGGATCCCTGAACGTGTCATTGTCAAGTTGTTAGTCACTTGCAGTTAGCTTGTGCAACTGTAATCTGTTTGGTTATAGTGGATTAAGTCCTTGCAGTGAGTAAGGCGAAATCACCTTGGAAGGGTGGACTGGATTAGCTTGAGAGTTGCTCAAGTGAACCAGGATATATCTTGTGTTCTTTACTTGTTTAGTTTATTATTTATGCTTCCGCATTGCTACATCTAGAAACAACACAGAAGAAGATGGCGAAACTATTTTAAGTAACCAAATACCCAATTCAAACCCCCCCTTTCTTGTGTATTTTTCACACCTTCAGTTGGTATCAGAGCCTGGTTCTGTTATTGATGGATATCAAACACCTAACAGTGTCAGATAAAGATCCATAGGCTGTGTGAAGAAATACTTTTGGGGATATTTCACCGTTCTTACAATTTCAGTCTCATATCAGTTTTTGAGGATAATGAGTACTAAAATTGTAATCTATTGAGTTACCTTGAGCAAGTCACTGATTCTATGAAGTTTGAAATTTGAAGTGTTGAAGCCTTCAACAGCAAATCTCCTCCAGAAGATTCTGAAAGAAGAATGAAGAATCAGTTGACAGGATAGATTCATCAGATAAGAAGATATATCTGTTGAATGCTGATCTGAAAATACGTTTGGATTTACAACATATTTGCTCAAAGATAAATCTTCTGCAAGCAATAATTCTTGATTGCTAAAGATTAATTCTGGTGAGTATGAGATGTTTTCAAGAAACGGATTAGTCCACACTTGACTTTCTCATGACAACTCATTGGGATTTATCTTAAGTAAGAAAAGATATATTGTTGGCTAATGAATCCTATTCATCAGAACGCCAGAATGAAGTCTGCAGAAAAGGGTAAGTTTAGAAAAATATTCAAATCTGGAAGAAATGATTCTTCAGATCCAAAACATTTGAAAGTTGCTCTCCTTGAAGAGCTTCAAAGAATTCTGCAGAGGTTTCTAGAAAGGCAGTGTTTCTAACTCATCTGGATTATGATGATATGATGAATTCAGAAGATCTCATTAGAAGTAGCATGGACAATTAAGTTCTATTAACTTGAGATGTTATCTCAGTTGAACAAACTAAAATTGGTCAGATGTTTTTAGGCATTATTTTTCAGAAATTCTTGATAAATGTTTTGAGAAACAAGTTATGAAGAAAGATACAATGGCAGAAGTCATTCTGTCTGATGTAAAAAGGATTTAAGTTTCTGGGGTTATTCAATTTGAATAAGTCAGTAAACATTCTTTTTCAAGAGCAGATGTTATGTCAACTCTGATAATCTAACTCCTTACATGTTAGCTCAGCATTGTAAGAGCAAAATTGTCAGTCAGACTGTGTCTTTTGATGCATCTAAGTTTGATGATAACTGTATCTAGATTGGGTCTGTATTTGTTTCAAGCAGAAAAATTCAGAAGATGAAGCCTGATGGAAGCTAGATGCTCTCTACACATGAAGATCAGATTATCTGTGCTCTGAGGATGTCTCTCAAGAATCAGATGGATGTTGTTGTGTTGATGAAGATGCTGCAGAACTCTAACAAAGGAATTGAGATCTGTTCAAGAAGAGTTATTCAGAATATTCTACTTTAGTTGCTGTTACTGGTTTGTCTCACAAGATGTTGGAAAATCAGAAGCAGAATGTGTTCCAGCTGAAGAATCAGAAGCTACTCCAGATGCTATTCAATTAGCTGTTTCTGAAGAATCAGCTCTGAGAAGTTTCCCCCAGAATCAAATCTTCTTTTCTAGAAGAGACATTCATTGGAAAGAAGGATGATTCCATAAGAACAAGATTCTTTCTTCTCAAAGATTGTCAGCAAGAAATTCTTGACTATACAGAAGACATATGCTTTTGTGACAAGGTTAGAATTCATATTCTTTTCATCTCGTTCGTTGATCAGTATAACATCAATATAAATCAGATGAATATTAAAAATACTTTTAAATGGTTTTGTTGAAGAAGAAGTATATGTTCATCAACTTCCCAGGTTTCTTTTTGAAAATTATTTTGTCAAAAGTAAAGTTGTTACTACTCTTCTTCTTAAAGACTATTAAGAAAGATATTTTAAATCTGTCAGATTTATTTACATTGATGATACTTCTATTTAGAACCATATACTTCACTTGGAAAGGAGTTTGCTGAGTGTATGCAGGCAGTAGCTAAAACTAGCATTCTAGAAGAGGCTAGTGAAGTCAGATCAGTAGCTGTACAGAAGGTTCTGTAACACTGATTTTGTAGAGGCTCTGTCAATCAAGACATCTCTCCTTCAATTGTTGGTGACTCTGAAGCAAAGCTATAGAAGATAGTTCAAAGCATCAGAAGCAAAGCAACTGAGGCAGGATACTGAAGACACTTCAGTTGGTATCAGTATAGACTCAGAAGAAAAGCTACAGAGGCAAAATTACAGAAGAATCTGATGAAGCAACGCTAACAGGAGATTCTGAAAGTTTGTTGAGAAGCAACTCTATAAAAGACTCTGAGCAGTTGGTTGATATGTCAGCAACATAGCTCACTTCTGGATAATAAGGACACCTGAAGAATGAAGATCTGGTTTGATCTGAAGCATACCTCTGGATGAACGGTTGGTTGAATCATTCTCTAGAGCTAAGCTGCATAGATCTGAAGCAGAGGATCTAATGCAAGGAATCATTTCCACAGTTGTTCACTTAATAGATGCTGATCAAGATAAGTTGGGTTGCAACTTCACTGTCAGAAGAGTCTACTTTGGATATCATAAAGTTGATATTAGACTCTTATCAGTCTTCAACCTTCTGAAGAAGCACTTCTGGGTTTGATGTTATTAATTGAGCTAACATCTGTTGATGAAGCGCTTCTGGGCAAAGGCTGATTGTTGATAATCAGAAGAACTTACTAACATAACAGAAATAGTTATGGTTAGAAAGTCTGATGTAGAGAATCTCTTCAGAAGATTAGAGCAGAAGCTTTGAAGATTTCTGAAGATAATTCAGAAAGGAAACATTGTCTCAATTGGTATAAGGTATTACCTAATGAAGCACTGATGCTAAGATTCAAGTTTTGATAACAAGCTTGGAATCAGAAACCAAAGGTGGAGAAACCTAAGGTGATTTAGCAGAAGATCCTACTCCTTCTATTGGTACTCAGAAGTTCTCACACCTTCAGTTGGTACGAGAATTCTAGAAGAAGAAGTTACCCTCAGATACTGATTGATAAGAACAAGATTGTCATTCAAATCAGTTCAAGAAATTCATCTTGGTTTGATGATAATTTATGATGATCAACCACGTCTGTCCAAAGGATAAATTCTTGGTGCAAGAAGATATAGCTTTCATCTGGAAACAAGTCATCTTGAAGATAAAGAAGCATGATCATCGGCATCCAAAGATGGATGATCAGAAGATGAAGACCAAAGGAGGAATCAGATAAAGAATGTAGCAGATAGAAGGATAATCTGTTAGAGAGTAGCCATCTAAGACTCTCATGTTTTTAACGTACACTCTGAGAAAGAAAGAGGTTAGTAAAATGGTAGATCAGAAGCTCTACAAAGGTATGAGTTGTACTCTTCTGTATTTTACTGTTTCTAGTCCTGACATTCTTTTCAGTATATGTGTATGTGCTTGATTCCAATCAGATCCTAAAGAATCTCATTTAACAGTTGTTAAGAGATTTCTGAGGTATCTGAAAGGTACTACTAACGTGACTCTGTGTTGCAGAAAACCAGATAACTATTTTTAGTAGGTTTCTGTTATGCTGATGATACTGAAGTCAGAGTTAGTTGCAAAAGTACCTCTGGATAGCACTATCCCTTAAAGAAGCAAAATACATCAGATGCTGATTGAAGTATCAGATGCTCTGGATGAAGTGTCAAATGAAGGACATTCATGTACAGAAGATTGAAGGATCATATGGCACATCACCTTCAATTGATATCAGATGATATCTAAAGATCTGAGCAAATCTGAAGTCGTAGACTATCAGAAGATTTGGATTATCTGGAACTCTGGATAAAAGATTCTATTAGAAGATGGTTTGTTAAATCAAACATTGATACTTCTGTAGTATAGTGTTTTGATGTTGAAGAAACGAGCTGAAATAATTTCATTATTTCACACCTTCAATTGGTATCTTACATCTTAAATTGGTATCATGTCTCTGACATCCAACCAGAAGCAAAGTGTCAGATAACTCTGAGAAAAACTTCAGAAGATGTTTGAGTGAAGATACAGAAGGTTCTGGGCGCAGAATCAAGAATCAAAGCAAAGGCCAGAACAAGTACTTCAACTCTGGAACTTGAGACTTCTTGAGATATTTTTCAGAAGTAATTAGACTCTGAAATTGGATGCATTTCAAGTTGTTCTAAGGACTGGAATTATTGGTATCAAGATCAAGATAGAAGGAAGAATAGTTTTCAACCTTCTTGTCTAAATCTAGCAGAGGAAAATTTCAGAAACGAAACTTCCAGATTAGTACAAGAAGCTGAAGATGCTAAGAAGACTAAGCAAAATGTTGTAGTTGGATTCTCTTGTGAAACTACTTTTGTACGTTGAGAACGTGACATTAGTAAGTTTAGAGGAGATCAACAAGCTATGAAGGATGAACAACAAGTTGTTAGAGAAAGTTCTGTTGAATAGAAACCTGTCAACAATCCTCGTCAGAGCATGCTTCTACAAATTCTGAAGAATTGTCACTCTCAAAGAAACAGGGGGAGATATAGAAGATGAAATCTGAGAAAAGATATCAACCTACCTTAATTGGTATCAACCTGTAAGAATTAAGTTCTCAAAGGGAGAAATGAAAGATGATTAAGTTCTCAGGTGCTATCTCTCAACTCTTATCTTTTTAATTTCTGACTTTAAAAAGAGAAATTTTTTTTAATCTGTTTTGATGAAAAACTCAAACTTTTTGATGATGTCAAAAAGGGGGAGAAATGAAAGATGATTTTGATATTATCTGGAAGAATAGAATATAACTTGGGGAGAAATGGAAAATGTTTTTGAGAAATAGAATATAACTTTGATATATTTTATAACCTGAAAGAGAATGCAAAAACATATAAACTGCGTTTATTACTAATTATCTGTTTGATGTTTTCCAAGGAACTCTGAACAAGTTCACTAGGCATTCTAAACAGGATAAATGAAAGAAATCTGAGTTCAAATGAACTGGTGTTCATATAATAGAAGTTATACACTTCGTGAACATAGATTCAGAATCAGATGGACCCAATACTGTTCAGAGATCTGAAAGTTAAAGTCATTTGGAATCGTGATGTTCAGAAGATGTAAATTGTCTGTGAAAATGACAGTCAGAGCATAAGAATCAGAAATCTTCATAGAGCAAGATTTGGATTCAGACTCAGAATCATGAGTATCATGTATTGGTATCTGTCTTAGAACCAACATTGGTATCAGATTCAGAAGCTTACTAATTGGGATTAGACTATGCTTCAAAAGATCAAGAAGTGACTCTGATCAATGCATTGAGCTCTGATAAGACCAAGAATCATAGATGAAAGCAAATCTGAGAAAGTAAGAATCAAGACTGTATAAAGCTCAGAAGATCCAAATATCTGATCTATTATAGCCAGGGGGAGTTCTCCCAGGAAGGTTCACAAGGTAGTATATTTGATCTTCACCCAGTCTGAAACTCAGGGGGAGTTTCTCATCTGAAGGATGTTCTGAAGAATAAGAGAAAATGCTTAAGAAGATTATGAAGTTATATGACCCTGATACAATGCTTAGAGAAGACAAGTTCTAAAGATCTGAAGATGGAAGTTCTGTTGAACTAGTCCAGATGCTGAAGACTTATGCTCTCTTATATTGTAGGGAAGTATTCCTTCTATTCTATTCCATTTGATTATGTTTTATCAAAGTTATTTTTTGTAAGTCTTGGGATCAGAGTATGTCTCTGAACAAGCATAAAAATGTTTTTAAGATTAACACATTCAGGGGGAGCAGTTGCTTAGAACTCTGAATAGGTTAATGCTTGGTGATTACCCTGTATAAAATGTTCTATCAAAATACATGGTTTTGTCATCATCAAAAAGGGGGAGATTGTAAGAGCAAGATTTGTCTCTACAGGATTATCTCTATGTTTTGATGATAACAATTGAGTATTTGTGAAAGAACCATTTTATGGTTTAATGTTTGTTATGTGCAGGTCATATTAAATTAAATATATTAGACCAAACAAACAAAAGCAACGTGTGCAGCTAGTAATATATGGAATTACTATGTGTAACGTCATAAAGCGCTTGGGAGAAGCTAGTTTGCTTATGCATCTGATCACCATCAGTAAGGAACCAAGGATGCTGTATATTGCAGTTGCAATGCTCCTGTGGTTTATGATCTGAAGAAGTGCATCTGATCTAAAAGCAAATGAAGCTCAGTAAAGAAGCAAGTTTGTTTCTGCATCTGATCATGTTCAATAAAGAATCAAGGATGCTGGATATTGCAGTTGCAATGTATCTGTGGATTCTGATCTGAGTTGTGCATCTAATCTGGAAGCTAACGAGCGTCTCTGAAGAGTGAGCCCTCTAAAGAACTGTAGTGCTGAAGAATCTGATGACTTGAAGTTCTGAAGGCTGAAGGCTCTGAAGACCAAGTGCGTCAAGACTCTGAAGACATGTTCTGAACGTCAAGACTCTGAAGACTCTGAAGACATGTTCTGAAGGTCAAGACTCTGAAGACTCTGAAGACATGTTCTGAAGGTGAAGACTCTGAAGACATGTTCTAAAGGTCAAGACTCTGAAGATATAATCATCTGAAGAAGTTTGTGCTGAAGACTCTGATGACTTGAAGTTCTGAAGGCTGAAGGCTCTGAAGACCAAGTGCAAAAGACTCTGAAGACCAGACTCTGAAGAAGAAAGATTATGAAGCTTCACCAGACAAGACGTGTTCAATCAGATGAGCTGTTGCTATCAACTCTGATGAACAAAGTGCTGAAGTCAGAATCTGATGTTTACTATGCTATCTATACCAAAGTAGTTTCTGAACTACTCATCTGTAACTTCATCAGAAGAACCAAGCCAGAAGCAAATTTGTCCAAGCTGTTAAATGGAATATTACCGTTGCAAGGAAAAGGACAAGAAAGTGATGTCATCCAACACGTGCTCATTCTATCCGTTGGAATATGACCGTTGGAAATAGAAAGGACTTTTCTATCCTCACAACGTCATTCTTGGAAGCACTATAAAAGAAAAAATCATTTGTTTATTCAAAGTGAGCTGAAGCATTGGGTTGGCTCTTGCGCTGTTGTGCTACTGCTACTGTTGCAAAGAAAAGAAAAGCTAAATGGAAAAGAAGCCTTAGTGCTCACAAACAGAAAAGCTTTTAAGCATATAGAAACTGTACTCAATAATCTCTTAGAGATTTATTATTAGATTAGTTTCTATATTAGAAAGCAAGGAGCTGTTGCTCAATACTTGCTAGGAACTTAATTAGGAGTAATCTGCTTATTTGAGAAGCACTTATGTAATCTCCGGCAACACAAATTCTATTTTAGAATTAGTGGTTCCTCAAGTGATCTTGTGAAGATCAGTATACTTGAGATGACAAGTGACAGTAGTCATTTGTGGAAATCCTAATAGGAGATCTTTAGTGATCGGATTCTATTAAGGTGTCAATGAACGTTATATCCTTGGGGATCCCTGAACGTGTCATTGTCAAGTTGTTAGTCACTTGCAGTTAGCTTGTGCAACTGTAATCTGTTTGGTTATAGTGGATTAAGTCCTTGCAGTGAGTAAGGCGAAATCACCTTGGAAGGGTGGACTGGATTAGCTTGAGAGTTGCTCAAGTGAACCAGGATATATCTTGTGTTCTTTACTTGTTTAGTTTATTATTTATGCTTCCGCATTGCTACATCTAGAAACAACACAGAAGAAGATGGCGAAACTATTTTAAGTAACCAAATACCCAATTCAAACCCCCCCTTTCTTGTGTATTTTTCACACCTTCACTATTGACATTGCAGTTGTTATTGATTCTGAGAATTCTGAACTTATTGTTGCAGATGATACTAATATGGCGGTTGTTGATACTGAGCAACAGCAACATAAGAATAAGGATAATATGGCATGGGAGCCATAAGAACCTGATACTGAGGAGAGGCCTTTGCCATCACAACATTTGCTTCACCTTCTTTCTTCATCGAATAACTGCTTTGAGGTTTCTTGGTTGGTTGTTGACCAACGGTACCAACAATCCTACTAATTTTTAACCCATTCTCAATTCTTTCACCAATAGTCACGATATCAGCAAAGTTTGACAAAGAACTGCCCACCATTTTCTCTTAGTAAAACCCTTGTAAAGTTCCCATAAAGATATCAACTAGCTCATTGTCAGAAAGAGCAGGTCGCACACGAGAGGCCATTTCACGCCACCTTTGTGGATATTCCTGAACGTCTCGGTCGTACATTGAGGCTGATTATATAATTGCAATCTGGCAGGAGCCAGATCAAGATTATACTTGTATTGCTTCAAGAACACTTCTAACAAGTATCTCCATGAGTGACTCTTGTTACGCTTTAATCCTATATACCAATCCAAAGAAGCTCCAGACAAGCTATCTTGGAAACAATGAACCAGTAATTCATCATTATCAATATAGGACACCATCTTCCTGCAGTACATGGTCACATGACTGTGAGGACAACTCAACCCTTTGTACTTTGGAAAATTTGGAATCTTGAATTTCTGCAGCAGCACAACATTAGGAATCAAACACAAGTCTTTGGCTTCCATGCCAAAATCATAATAACCTTCAATCGCCTGAATTCTTTCATCCAACAATTTATAATTAGTAGGTCTATTATGATCAGCATGTCTGACAAGATTCTATGGATTAGGAAGTTTCGATGCAGTTGGAGCAGGTATATGAGGAGAACCAAACTGAGACGGATACACCAACCCATAATTTACCATCTGACCAGCATTCTGAATCGTATGAAAACTATATGGATAACCGGTAGGAAGTACCGCAGCATCAGAGTATGCCCCAGGAAAGGGCATTCCAGCATGAACATTTTGAACACCAGTTTGAGAAGATTGAGATAAAACTAGAACATGAATAGGAGGACCCTTATACACATGCTCGTCTTTATCAGGAATTTCAACATCAGCTGGCACAGGAGTCTGGCGAATCTGCGCCTGAGGAATCTCGTGATCATCATGACTTACCACAAGAGGTGAAAGAAAAGTAGGCATCCCCCAAGGGTGTGTAGCAGAATTCCCATTAGGCATGGGTGCAACAAAAGGTTGAAATGGAACAAAGACACTACCACTGGAAATCTGAGGAGTGAAATTCGGAGGCATTCCCCACGGGAAAGCCGCAGGCATCCTATTAAAACCAGACTGAGCACTTGGTAGATTGAAAATAGGTTGACCAACAGTCTCAATTGTCATTTCAACAATAACATGAGAAGAAGTAAGGATAGGAGGAGGAATCACCACAGGAGTGACAATAGTTGCATTAGTAACAGTTGCCACAACAGAAGTAGCAGCAGCGACGTCTTTCTGAGTGTGAAGGAACTCCATGATAACATCCATGTTGGTCTGGAACTAATCCACCTGACCCTGAAACTGAGCTAAAGTCTTCTTGTAGGCAGCATTCTCTTGTTCAATATCAGCCATGATCTTGGATTTGATTGAGTGAGTGAAATAGAGATGCTGAGTTATCGTCTTGCTACAAGGCGGAGACGGACAATGTATGCATTTTGGTTTTCTAGATGAAGGACATGCATATGAGTATGATTGAATGCAATGTAATCAAAAATAGAGTTTTAAATTCCAGGAACTCGTGAGCTTTTATCTTTGTTAGCAATAATCATAAAGCATATAAGTAAAGGCACAAAGATAAACTGGCAAGAAAAACTCTTCATTCAATACATGAGGTAAAGAAGTACAAGCTCCTATACAACTAAAATATCTGTCTTTTGGGCTACAACAAGATCAACATGAATCCTATCAAAAACCACCCTACAAATAGACAAGAAATGAAAAACATCCCAAGGAGTCTTGTGCGGCAGCACATCAGCATATGCATCCTTCAACAACCCTGGTAAGTCCTCTAGTGCGTGCTCGGTAAATCTGGCTAGACGACCATGTCTCTCACTCCAATAGTTTGCATCCTTCATAAGGTTGTGCAACAAAGAATGATTAGTTCCTTGACGAAGATCCTGTAGAAATGCCTCTTTTTGATCCAAGAGGACTTGCAGATGGAGGCTCTGGCACTTCCAATGAGTACTCTCCAAGTGGGAATGACTGATCTACTCCTGGTTTTGATGTACTTGATCCTGCAAATTTTGAATATCACTAAAGACTTTGTCGAGCTCGACTTGACATTGAGAATGGTCTTTCATCAACTGGTCAGCACGGTCTTGTTCACTTTGCAACTTTTTCTTGTACCCTGATAACTTTCCTCAAAGATTTGCATGTTGTTTCTTATAGCTCAACTCATCCTTATAGGCTTGATACTGAGTGTCTGTGAGTTGTCTCTTCTTTGAGGCAAGTCCATCGTAAGTACTCTTCAAAGCATCCCCTACTTTCCTCTGCTTGTTCTATTCAAACTCCAATTCTTTGAACATGAGCTCCCTCTTCTGGAGAAGATTTATCTGTAAGCTTTTCTTCTCGGATGTGACATTATCAAGGTTGAAACGAAGATCAGCATTCTCCTTCTTTAACATCTCAATGATCTGCTTGAGTTGATCAACTTCAGATGGAGGAACAATGGAAATTTTAGGAAGCTTGGCATTCATGGAAGGCTCAAAAGGAAATGGTAGGAAGATCACTTGGACTCGTTCCTTAACCCATTGCGTGTAGGCTTCTTTTGCTATGCAGTTCTTCTTACCCAACTCATCTCTTCCTTCACGGTGAATTTGTACCCATGAAGCACTAAATCTCTTCAGCAGCCTCATGTCATCAACCCCTTCATGAAAGATGAATTATTCCACTACCTCAGGATTTGGCCTTTCAATCATAGGATACCCTAATTGACGGAAGGCAAGTCTCGGATTGTAGTTAATTCCACCATTTGTATCCAAGAGAGGTACATTGGAGAATTTACCACAATGAAGAATGATTATGGTACCATCCTAAGCTCGAGAATACCAAGAGATAGCAGTAAGAGACATGATCCTCTGAGACCATTTTAGATTTCCGCTATTCTCTATGAAAGGACCTTCCTGCGGAAGATGACACATGAACCATTGTACAACATAGGTGCACAACATACAATAGTGTCGCTACTGCGAAAATCGGCGCCGGCTATGACAGAAGAGTCGCCACCGTGCGTTATTTATCCCACAGGAGGGAAAGGAAACGCTCAGAGTAAACCTAACCCAAAACGGGAAAGGAATGGTCGTCGCAACCAAATTCCTGGATTCGGGAGTCGATTACGCAATGGGAAGGTATTAGCACCCCTCACGTCCGCCGTACTCGACGGGATCCACGCTTGTTTTCTAGTACGGATTGTTATTCTATCTACTCTACAGGTATGGGTTAAAAAGAAAAGAAAATGGCTCGGCAAAGTATCGCACTTTATGCCTACGTATTCCCGTCTGGAACGAGAAATCAGAGTCAACGTAGTTCGCCTAACTACGGGTTAAGGGGGAAGGTTGCTCGCTAGGATACGACATCCTATGCCTACGTACTTTCATACAGCATGAAAGATCAGAGCAAACGTAGTTCGGGCTACGGAAGACACAAGCTTGTCTGACTATTTTTTATTACCTTATGAAAGGGTCTTTCTTGATTAAGAGTCCAAGCGGACAAAAATGACACTCTGATGTTTGTTTTGAATCTTTTACGAAAGAAGTGTTTTTTAGTTGGTTTGCAATCTCTGACGCACTAGAGACTAGGATTTGAGAGTGACTACGTCGCGTGTCACCCAAAGGGTGCCACACTAAGCAGCCAGACTAATGGAAAGAAGCTCTCCAGCAACCCTTTCTCAAATAGCTTAAGGCTCGTGACGTACGACGTCGATTAACCTTATTACTGTATTTTTGAGTTGTTTTGAGATAAGAAGAGAGAAACTCTAAAAAGCCTAGGGTTGAAAAGGGAATAAAAGCTAACCTAATGTTGTCATGCATGGATAAGAATCCTAATGTATGTCATAATTCCCTCCTGCGCAGAGGAAATCAGAGATCCTAGGGGATAAACAGAAAAGAAAGCAAGCAAGTATAGTAAAATGCATGCAATGCAGCAATACAAGCGAGGCACGGGAGTCCCACTCAACCTCGAACCTGGGAAAACAACAGGCAAAGTGAATCAAAATTCACTTCAAACCTAGGGGGCAAGCTACACAAGCCAATAAACAATACAGAAAACAAAAACCACAGCAGAGAAGGCAGCCCAGACAGCAACACCAGACTCCTACAGCAAACAGCATAAGCAGCAGCTCTGACAGCAACAGGTTGATTTTGACAGCAAAAGGGTTGACAGCAACAACCTTCATCATCATGAATATCTTCTATCTTCAAGCCCCACTAAACCTTCAATCTTCAACAAGCACCAAGCTTCAACAAGCTTCAAACTTCAACCAGTAAACAGCTTCAACAAGCTCCTAACTTCATCTTCAACAAGCAGCAAAACCCTAGCTTCAGCAAGCAGCATAGCTTCAACAAGCACAAACCCTAGCTTCAACAAGCAACCAGCTTCAACAAGCCCACTCCTAGCGTCAACAAGCTACTAAACTTTCTCTTTACCAAACTTCAACAAGCACCTCCAAGGGAGAATCATTCAACAAGATCAGGCTGAAGTGTTAAGAAACTCAATGACAACCAAGGGAAGTCACTGAGAACTTAACATTATGAGAGACTAGCATCCTCAAAGTTCTACTCTTAAAGCATGCCACTCATCCCTCCAAAGGAGATATGTGACTTCTTTAAGAGGATGTTATGTCATTGGATTGAATGGAGATGAATAATATACTCCATGTTTGAAGAAAGAAGCAAAACTAGTCTAATGCTCTTCCTAAAATCCTAGTTACCCTAAACTCCTGACAAGCATTCCACAAGATGAGAAATATTCATATCCAAGCTTCTTCAAGCTTTCCAAAGCATCTTCAATTGGTTTCCGTGATCATCCAAGCTCAAAAGCAACACCACCCTAATCTAAGGGGAACTACTGAATTAAACTAGTCAAATTAGTTCATCAGAAACACCTAAAAGTTAGTCTTAAGACTAAATCTAATTAAAATACCAAAAGGGATTGTAAAATCTTACAAAAATTACTAAGAGTTACTAAACCTCTTAAGAATATGCCATACAAAAACCAGGGGTTAATTCATCCATTAAGTGCTAAAACTATGCCCTAAACCTAAGGGTACTATCCTAAAACCCTAAAATTTCAACACCTAATGTTCAATGTTCAAACTAACCTAAGATTCTCTCAAAAAATTATGATAAAATTACTAGGGGTACATGCACATCTAAGCTATCTAGCACAAAAAGAATCAACTCAAAATCACACACCAATTAGTCATACCAAAATCAGCAAGACCACATACCAAACAACTTGAATTTAAAAGCAATTAAACTATAAAAAATGCAATTAAATCCAAAAATGCATGAATTAATGAAATTTAAATCCTATTAAATTCTAAATTTTCTAAGGAAACAAGGAAAAAAAATCTAGATTAAAAAGATTAATTTTTCTATTTATGGTGATTTTATTTCTAAACTATATGCAAATGATAAAATAAAAGAAAAATAAAGAAAATTATTAAAATGGTGTGTTGAATAACAAGATTATCATGCTATAATCCCAGCTGGGCCCAAAGGTGGGGTGCGCATATCAACTCAGACTAAGCCCAAAAACCAATTAAGAGAAATCAGGAAAATGCCAGGAAAATGGAAAATGCTTGTGCTGAATAGCAACTAATTCACGTTATAAATCCAACTTGGGCCATGCAGGAGGTGTTAATAACAAGGGTTCACTAAGCCCACCCAAACTCAGATTAAATGAAACGGTGAGTTTTAATCAAACTCACCCTCTTTAGGAATTAAAGCGCATCGTGGCCATTGGTTCAGGTCTTCAGTCAAGGTCAATGCATGATCCTAGGGCCCTGAGTCATCGTCCCCAAATGTTTGAAAAAAGGAGGTAGAAGCTCAGACGGTGGCCTGAGCTTTGCGCCACCGTCTTCTCCGGCGAGGGCATCCCAAAACCTCATCAATCCTTGCAACTAAACACCCTATCCCACTCGAAATTTCATCCTGAGTCCAAAAATGACCTCCATTTCCAATGATTCTAACCCTAAAGCCAAACCCGATCCAAGTTGTAGAGATTCATCCAATTCTTGATCACCACTAAACTTAAAATTAAAGTCATCAATGTCATCTACACTCTTCAGGGATCAAAATTAACCACTTAGCCATGCCTAAAGCCTCAAGAATCTCAAGATATTCCTCTCAACAAAATTCTGATCACAACCTAAAGTATCTCTAATCATCCCAAATTTGTGCCTAAATCCAACCTAGCAACCTTTATAACCTAACCACATATCAAATGCTAATCAATTTCCCCTAATCTAAGCTAAAAAAAGAAAGTTGCAAACCTGGAAAAACTGGATGAACAGAAGGTGCAAATGCTCGATTCAAGCTCCAATCTTTTGCAGAATCAATCAAGAACCACTTCCCAAGCTTTTCCAATCACCAATTTGCCTTGAATCCCCTTCAATCTCCAAAACCGATTCTGAGATGCAGTTGAGAAAATTCAGTTGCTCTCTCTGATTCCTTGCCCAATCCTTGCCAAAAAATGATCTGAATCAGTTGCATACAATATATAGAGTGTGATGGAAACCTCTAGAACTTTCTGTAACAACCACAATGAGATTTTGAATTTCTCATATCCCTTGAAAATCTCATATGTGGAAATCATGCATTGCTCTGTCTCAGCTTTCAATCTTGCTTGAATTTCTCCTCTTGTGATATTTAGAATTGAATTGGATGTGTAATTGCCTTGCTTTTGATCTTATGGAGTGTGATTGTTATGTTACTTCAACCTTAAGGTACAAAGGGGAACCATGTGTAAATGACCTCAAATCAAAAATGTGGTAATGTCATCACCTTTAAAATTCCTTTTCTGATCAAAATTGTATATAACATGGACTTGTTTGGCCACATATCAATTTTTCCATAATTTTGGCCTTTTAATCACTTTAATTTCTTCATTTCAAAGCCATTTCAAACCAACTTCTCCTATGAGCCAATTCAAAGCCTCCTTGATGCATGGTCAAGGTTAAAACCCTATTTTGAGCAACTTTCTAGTTGAACAATTTTCCATTTGAAGCTTGCAAGTTGGAGATTTTGGCCCATGCTTGAAAATGACCTATAATCACCAATACCCAAAATACCCCTGGCTTGCCAAGATCATAACTTGAGTTCTACAAACCCTCTTGAGGACTTCTAGTACTCTATGGAAATATAAGATCAAGATATACAACTCTTATGTTGGCCTAGAATCCATTTGAAAACTCCTTAAAGGGAAAAAGTTGCTAGGAATTCAAGTGACTTTCACAGATAAATTTCATAGTCCTCTGATGACCTGTAATTTGCAAGAACCATAACTTGAGTTCTATAAATCCCCTTGAGGACTTCTAGTACTCAAATTAAAGGTATTGAGATGATCTACAAGTTTCATGTTGGCCAAAGATCCATTTGAAACCTTTATTTTGACTTTTGTGGCTTTGAAGTTAGGCATTAAACATGGGATTTTACACTGAAACCCTAATTTAGCAACTTCCCACATTCTTGATCTTTCTTTGCTTAACCTTGGTACAACGCCACACATGCATAAACATACCAATCCATGAATCCCATGACCTCAAAGTAGGCTTTGATGCTCTCCAATTTGCACAACTGAATTAGGGTTGACCCAGATGAAACCCTAGTTGACTGCACTTCAACTGTGGCTCTCATACTTGAATCAATGACTTGTCTCAACTTTAATATGGCCCTCTAGGATTTCCATGATATCCATACACACCTCAAATTCACAATCCATGTATCACATCCCACTGATGATTCTCAATATTCCTCAAGATAGGAGCAAAACCCACATGTAGGCACTCAAACTTCTCAAGACTTCAAATCTCTTCTTGATGGCTTGGATGACTTCTCATACTTGGATAAGACCTCTTGCTAGGCTCTTCTGATAAGAATCACACTTAGTTCCCTGTTGGATGAGTGATATGCTATGATATGCCAATGATTGAACTATGTATATGATGTAACTATGCAAATGAGATGCAATGAAACATAAATCAAGCAAGAAAAGGTTGAGCAAATTTTGGGGTGCAACAGCTGCCCCTATTCAAAAGGCTTGGACCCGAATGGGTGAAGAGCGAACGGCCTTCAAACAATCGAGGTACGAGACGGTTGAATACCAAGAACCCGGAAATTTGCCAACCGCAGAAATAAACTGCCCTGCTATTTGGGGAACGACATCCACCAATTGAATCCGGTTGTCACGGCAACAACTGGTCTCACGTCTGATAATAATTCTGATTTCAACTTCAACCACCTATGTAACGCCACAGGTACTGAACAACTTTTTTGCAAAAACACCTCCGTCCACAACTGGACTAACCTTGTCAACGCAAGAAGAGAAACAAATTCGTCAACACGAATAGAAATTATGTCGTCACAGGAGTAACCTTGCCCCCCTCTGGACCCAAATTTCGTCCAAATCACGAATAAACACAAATCTCAACAACACAGGAATAGAACTTTGTCCATGTTAGGACGCTTGTTTCGTCAACACGAAGAAACCCATCAACAAGAACAAAACTTTGTCCACGTTAGGACGCCCATTTCGTCAACACGAAGAAATCCCATCATAAACTTGTCCATGTTAGGACTCCAATTTCATCAACCCGAAGAAATCCTATCGTCATAGGAATAAAACTTGTCCTCACTAGGACTCCACATTCCGTCAACACGGAGAAATCCCGGCGAATTCGCTGGGGATGAGTTATCTGCATCTCGTCAACACGAGGAGATCCTATCAACATAGGAATGAAATGTCCACGTCAGGAATAAATCGTCCACATTAGGAATAAACTATCCACGTTGGGAATAAATTGTCCACGTTAGGAATAAATTGTCCACGTTAGCAATAAAATGTCCACGTTATGAAAAAATGGTCCACGTTAGGAATTCATTTCGTCAACACAAAGAACGGTGAATTTGTCCACGTCAGGACTCGCATCTCGTCTTGATTTGTCCACGTCAGGACTCACATCTCGTCAGCACGAGAAAATCCTATCAACATAGGAGTAAATTGTCCACGTCAGGACACCGTTTCGTCAACACGAAGAAAGATAAATTTGTCCACGTCAGGACTCGCGCATCTTGTCAACGCGAGGAACTATAAACTTGTCCATGTCAGGACGCACATTTCGCCAATACGAAGAAAGATACCTGCTAGGGATAAATGGTCCACGTCAGGACACCATTTCGTCAACACGAAGAGTAATCAATTTGTCCACGTCAGGACTGCACATTCTGTCAACACGGAGAAATCAAATCTGTCCACGTTAGGACTCACATTCCGTCAACACGGAGAAATAACCCTGTCCACGTTAGGACTCATATCTCGTCAACACGAAGAACTCCTATCAACATAGGCAATAAAATTTTGGCGACTTCCGGGGGAATACTGATGTCAACCAGTAGGAAAACACATTCGTTTATCCATACGGGAAGATACTCTGAATACCGTTTCTCTGCTTATCTCTGCACTAGCTATCTCCATTGGTACCCACCCACAAACCTTTTAGCGCTGACGTGACGGCGACTTTGAGGAGGACTCTACTGGGGATATCTGGAAACCAAACTGCCGGACACCTGTTTCGATAACCGGCGACAACCTCTGAAATTTCGATTCATGAAACCCTTCGACGCTGACATAACAACAAATTTGAAGAAAATAATCCGCTAGCCGGATAATAGAAACTTCAACAAGCCACTCTAGCGGGGAAAACAAGAGAAATTTAAACAAATAACTCTGCTCGGGGGCAAAGAAAAACTTAACCAAGTAACTCTGTGGGGAAAATAGTAAGATGAACCGTATCATCACACGTCTCACGGCGAGGCCTCGAATACCAGGTAATGGATCTGGGCTAGAACTCCATACTCCTGCTGAGAAAACACATCTGACAGCAAAAGGTTAACCAACCTGATTTATGTTTCAAAATGCGTATGTTTGAAAATGGCGTAATGCTCCGTACGGCACAGAAATGCTATGCGTTTGAGTAGATGCAAATATGATGATACATGCAAATGCAAATGCAGACTCAAGCCGCCGGGGCCACTCTGATAGTGATGCCTCAACAATATGAATGTTGAGGGTAAAACCAACTCCGCTGGGGAGAACAAGTATCACAAAATTTTCTGGCGAAATAAACGCCAAGAGTACAACCAACTCTGCCAGGGAGAGATTAAACATCAATTTTCACTGGGAGGAAAGAATAAACACCCTGCTGGTGGACAAACTTAGCTGGGAAAGAAGAGACACTTCTAGGAAAGGCACACTGTCTGGGCACAGTTTACAAACTCGGATCCTCGGACTCTGCTGAGGATCGACATCCTGTCAATGGCATGACGACCTGTGGGGAGAAGGGAAACCGTCCTCCGAGTATAATCCTTCTGAACCAACAACTTGATTAAACTCTGCGGGAACCTCCCATGCTGGGGATTGATCCTGCACATCTTCGATTCGCTAAGGAGCGCAACCTCTGCAGGGGCATTGATTTTGACTTGCTGGAGTTAATCCTATGGACGGCTTTCCATGAGGACACTCTCCTGGGGAAAATAATTCCTTATTCGGTAAGGGATAACGTCATTCCAACTCTCTGGGGGATAAGCTGCGACTAGCTGAGGAATGACACCAACTGGAGTCAGGTCTCACGTCAAGCGACCTTGGCTGGGGAATACAATTCCTGACCATTTGCTCCAAAGGTAAGAACCCTGCAAAACACAAACGAGACAAAACAAGCCTATACAACAGAGTCTATCCGGGTTAGCATCTGTGACATTACTTCAGTTAATTCGAAGTTTTAGCAATTATTGGCAAGGGCCAACAAGATTATGTAAGTGCAAGTTTATCAAAAACATCGGTGTCTTTCACAAACAAAACAGTAAAGAACAAACATCAAGTACTGAATAACATGTTTTACTGATAATGGGCCTCTGAATAGACAAAGTTTTGTACACTGGATGCAACTCCTGAAAAGAGGAAGTTACGCACAACCACACATAAATATATGCACAAGAAGCATAAAGAAAATATAAAACAATATTTGTATACATGTCGGCAACATGGCACAGATGAACACCATGAGCTGATCCTCCTATGACTCGCATGACTCTGCGCTTTCCCGGTACTCGATCTTCGGAAGAGATTGTTTTTGGATAGACGACCCCCATGTACTCCCAAACCACTAAGCAATGCCGTATCAAATCCGGAACGCAGTCATTTGCTTTTTCAATCCCTAACTTTTGCGTGAACCGCCCTTTGCGGGTTTTCAATTCACCGGGATACCCTTTTTGCCGAAGTCGCCCTTTTCAGGTTTTCGACTTCGCGGGTGTACATCTTTTCAAATTTATCCCTAATTTTTGCCTGAACCTTTTATTCATTTTTTATGGTTCGTCGGGATGCCCCATTTTTGCCTGGACTCTCTTTTTACTGTCCAGCGGGTCACTTTCAAGCAAAGTATCTTTTAACTGCGTCCGAATTCACAGGAGACGTAAAGTCCTCATCATCCATGGTGGATAGTAACAAGGCTCCTCCAGAGAAGACTTTCCTGACAACGTAGGGACCTTCGTAATTGGGAGTCCACTTGCCCCTGTGATCTGTTTGTGGTGGGGGAATCTTTTTCAAAACAATATCGCCCGTCTAAAAGCTTCGAGGGCACACCTTCTTGTCATAAGATTTCTTCATCCGGGTCTGATATAACCGACCGTGTGCTAGAGAAGCCAGTCTCTTCTCATCCATTAAGCTGAGCTGATTCAGGCTATCTTTAATCCATTCTGCCTTGTCGAGTTGGACATCACGTAAAACCCTCAGGGAAGGAATTTCGACCTCCAACGGTAACACTGCCTCCATCTTGTATACCAATGAGAAAAGGGTTGCCCTAGTTGATGTGCATATCGTCGTACGATAACCGTGCAAAGCGAAAGGTAACATCTCGTGCCAGTCCTTATATGTCACAACCATCTTCTGAACAATCTTCTTTATGTTCTTATTGGCCGCTTCGACATCGCCATTCATCTTCGGCCAGTAAGGAGAAGAGTTGTGATGCTCAATCTTAAAATTCTGACACAGCTCTTTCATCATTTTGTTATTCAAATTTGAACCGTTGTCGGTGATGATCCACTCAGGAATTCCATATCTGCAGATAATATCTCGTTTGATAAATCTGGCTACTACCTTTTTGGTCACATTGGCATATGAGGCTGCTTCCACCCATTTGGTGAAGTAATCGATTGCCACCAAAATGAACCGGTGTCCATTTGATGCCATAGGCTCAATCCTGCCGATCATGTCAATCCCCCACATCGAGAAAGGCCACGGTGATGACATCACATTCAGAGGGCTCGGAGGCACATGGATTTTGTCCGCATAAATATGGCATTTATGACACTTGTTGCACCCCAAAATTTGACCAACATTTATTTATCCATCAAGTGTCTGAAGTTTGATACCTTCATCAGAAAGTTCAGGAGATCCTCAGAAGAATTGGTTGAAACCAGAGTGGTGTGCTTCATAGCTTGAGAGTTGTGGGTGCTTCTCAGATGATTCTGAGACTTTGAGAATGAGCTTGGAAAGTTGAGAAAGTTTATGAGATGTCTTGAAAGCCATCATGAAGCCCAGAGAAGTCATTATGCAAGAATTCAGAAGATTCAACCATGAATGGTAGAATTAGGGTTTGACTGGGTCAACCCTAGGTCAACTGAAGATTTGGAGAAGGTTGAGACCTAATCCAAGAGCCATGTGATCATGGAATGAGGTATTGAGATAATATAAGGATGATTCCTAGGCCAACTCATCATGATTGAGGAGTTTGAGAAGTTTTAAGCTAGGGTTTCTAAGGATGGACAGTGAAAAAACCCTAATTTGATCCCCATCTTCTAGGCAGTTTTAGCTCAAGATGTGATTGATATCTCATCTTCCCCACAACATGAATGTTGTAGAGCTTGTTCTTAGCTTTAATTTGAGTGGTAGAAGTCCTTGATAGGAGTTGCAGAGCTCAAGTTATGGTTTTGACAAATTACAGGTCATCTGAGGTATGTGAATCTGGTTCCTTGAAAGTCACCCAACTTGCAGACAACATTTGCCCTAGTAGGATGATTCCTATGATTTCTTGGTCAACATGAATGTTGAAGAGCATCTTCTTAGCTTTCTAGAGAGTACTAGAAGTCCTTGATAGGATTTGTATAACTCAACTTATGGTTTAAACAAGACAGGGGTATTTTGGTTATTTGGTGATTATAGGTCATTTTAAGCAAAGGCCATATCTCCTATTTCCAAGCCTCAAATGAAAAAACTCAAAACATCAAAGTTGTTCAAAATGGCATTTTAAGCCTAGAAAAGTGGTCATGATTTGTTGGAAAAGCTTGTAGCAAGGATTTACAAGATTGGGTAAAAATGACCTAAAAATGTCTTATAACTTAAATGGATCCAAGTTGGAAATTGGTTTGGGAGATGTACAAATCCAAAATAGGTCATCCAATATGTCATTTTGAATCCAAACATCATTTTAAAAACAATGGTTCAAATAGATTTTTGATTTGAGGTCTTAAAATGGAGGTTACTTTGTTTAGTTCATGCTTGCATATTAAGGAACCTTTGTAAATCTTCACATAAGGAAAAACCAAGCTTGTTTTTCACTCATCCAATCCCAATATCTCTTGTAAGGAGTTTTTGACACAAGATTGAAAGGCTTAAGGCATGAAAAGAGATAATACAATATGTCATTACAAGAGAAGTTTCATTACTTTTTAGATGATTCTCAAAGTTTCTAGATGAATCTAGACTCTTCCATTGGTTTCTATATATTGGTTTGATCATAATGAAGAAAAGGTTGGTGATGGTTAATGGTAAGTGGTGAAGGTAAGTGCAAAAGAGCCAAATTCTTCCATTTTGCAAAATCACAACAAACCCTTGTTCTCCTTCATTTTCTTTCCTCTCTTCTCCACAAAGCCATTCCATGGATCATACTGAACATCTGCATTCCCTGTGTCGACGTTGTTGAACCAGGATCGTTTCTCAGCAGAGATGTACGGTTTAAGGTTGTTCCCCCCGTACAGTTTGAGACTGCAGCAAATTAAGATGGCGTTTATCCCTTATCAGATTAGGGTCAAGATTACCCTCAGCAGACCAGGATTGATATCCTCGAAGCGGGGCGAGTTCTCCTTCTCCAGCAGAGTTCAGTAGTCTCTCCTCCGCAGAATCTGAACGCAGAATAGTGAGTATTGATATGTCTCCCCAGGCAGAGATGATTCTCTTCCCCAAGCAGACGCGTCCTGAAGGAACGTCACCTCATCAGCTGAGTCGCGCGCAGCAGCTCGTATTCTCCCCCAGCACCTGGTCACAAGTGCAGAGTTCATAGAGAGGTTTAGGTACCGAAGCTCGTGTTTTTCCCAGTAAAGTCGCTGAAGCAGGATTCTCCCCCCAGCACCGGGTCACAAGTGCAGGATTCGTAGGAAATTATTCATACGCCGAAGTATGCAGTAACTGATGGTGCCAGACTGAAGTCTCCAGCGGAATTGAGATCCTCCACCAGAGTCACACTCTCTCCCGAAGTCGGATGATTCCCTCTTCCCCCAGTAGAGTGTTGGAACAGCTGATGTTGTATTCCCCTGCAGAGTTGTACGCTCCCCCGAAGTTAGATGATTCTTTCTTCCCCAGCGAAATTGAAATTCCTCATCACAATCATACTCTCCAGCGAAGCAGAATGAGTTCTCCTTCCCTGGCCGAGTTCGCAGTTATCCAAGAGAGCCGAGTCCTTGGAAGTTGATCAGACCATGTTTAGTTGTTTCCCCAGTGGAGTGTGGAGCAGCTGAAGTTGTTTCCCCACAGAGTTGTTATCCTCAGAAGAGTAGCCGAGACGGCCACGCAGTTTATTCACGCGATTGGTATCGCTTTCCTTCAGCAGGTCCAGGTTCTCGTAGAGCTTCGTTCCCCTGCAGCAGATCAACTGAAGTTGTTTTCCCTGCAGCAGTCAGCGGAAGATCAATTCCCCAGACAGAGTCCGATTGATATTGGCATGTCCACGTGCTCCTCAGCAGGATGATTCCTCTACCTGAGTAGTTCTTTCTCCTTGATAGGAGAATTCCCCCCGGCATTTATTTTGCTGACGGGATCGCATCATTGTGCATGATTGCATAGCATTATGCATGATTGCATAGTATTGCGCATGATTGCATAACATTTAGCATAAACGCATAGCATCTCCACCGTGTGGGGCACGGCGCCGAAGCATATACATCATAAACATGGTCTAGGTTATTATCATTCTTATTCTACAGGTGTTCTACCAAAGGATCAGTTGCTCAGGATGGTTCCTGACACTCTTCCCCAGCGAAGCCGCTCGCTTAAGATGATTTTTGGGATCCCCAGCGAAGTCTTCAGTTCGAGATGATTCTCGAATCCCTCAGCAGGGCCGTTTGCTTAAGATGACTCTTAAGACCTCAGCGCAGTTTCCCGAGTTGTTTGCTTAGGATGATTCTTGAGCTCCCCAGTAGCGTCCCTAGCAAGAGTCGTCTAGGAGGATTCCTGGAACCCCTAGCAGAATGTTTGCTCCAGAATGGTTATCGGTTCAGGATGATTCTTGAGGGTGCCCAACGGAGTTGTTTGTTCAAGATGATTCTTGAAGTCCCTAGCAGCATGATATGTTTGCTCCAACAGTGATGTCTAATCTGAAGATTGACTTCGTAAACGCCTGAAGGCGACGTCAGAATGTTCCTGTGGATTCAGATTTCCGTGTTGATGAATCAACATTTGTCTTAAGACAAGGTTCAAAAGTTTGTAGATGTATGCAAGGTGATCCGTGTTGGCCTGAAGACCAAGTCAGTTGTCCTGAGGTGATGATTGATTGCGATCAAATGAATAGTGTTTCTTCTGACTGAAGTCGAAGATGTTTCTCCAGCTGAAGCGGAGTTTGCCTGAAGGCAAAGTGTTTGAATCCCCGTAGAGTCATGAATGGCTCAGGATACCACTTCTCTGACTGAAGTCACAGATTTCCCAAGCTGAAGCGAAGGTGCCTGAAGGCAAGGTTATCCCCTAAGGTCATGAATGACCTAGGATTCATTGTTCGGACTGAAGGCCGAAGTATAGCAGAGGTGGAGTTGCCTGAAGGCAGATCCATGTATCCTTGAAGGTCAAGGATCATTTTATTCAGACTGAAGTCGAAGATACCTCCTGCAGAGTTGCCGACGGGAAAAGTTTACATCCTTGGAGACCAAGGATGCTTATCTTCAGGAATGCTTGAAGATCTTTTCTAGCTGAAGCTGGAATCGCCGACAGGCAAGGTTTATATCCTTGGAGGCCAAGGATCCTATCTTCAGAAATACTTGAAGATCTTTTCTAGCTGAAGCTGGAAGTGGCCAGGGGCCAGGGTTTCATATAGCTTTGATGTTGAAGTTCTACGGTTTCTCAGTATGCAGTAGTATTTGGATGTTCGTTATGGTTCTGAGGGTGAACCCCAGATCAGAGTGTGCTTGGTTGAGTCTCTCATTCCCAGCAGAGTAATTTCAAATACGCAGGTGTACCTTTGTTCCATTTACCAGGGGTGAACCCCAGGTCAGAATTGTTGAGTAATGTATTTTCTCCAGCAGCGATGCGGGATATTTTGATTGTCCGACGGCGATACCGGGTGGCTTAGTCTTCCAGCAGTGATGTTGGGTGTTTTGATTGTCTGAAGTCAATATCAGAAGAAGTTAATGTGATTGTTTGGCGGCAATGTCAGATCAGTATTTCTCCACCTAGTTGCCGTGCAGCTAGTATTGCAGTATTCGAAGATTTGTTCCCCGCAGAGTATCATGTGCTCGTGCAGTTGGCAAATTTTCGGGTTTACCGGTATTCAACCGTCTCGCACCTTGATTGGTTGAGAGTCGTTCGCTTCTCACCCAGTCAGGTTCAAGCCGTTTGAATAGGGGCAACTGTTGCACCCCAAAATTTGACCAACATTTATTTATCCATCAAGTGTCTGAAGTTTGATACCTTCATCAGAAAGTTCAGGAGATCCTCAGAAGAATTGGTTAAAACCAGAGTGGTGTGCTTCATAGCTTGAGAGTTGTGGGTGCTTCTCAGATGATTCTGAGACTTTAAGAATGAGCTTGGAAAGTTGAGAAAGTTTATGAGATGTCTTGAAAGCCGTCATGAAGCCCAGAGAAGTCATTATGCAAGAATTCAGAAGATTCAACCATGAATGGTAGAATTAGGGTTTGACTGGGTCAACCCTAGGTCAACTGAAGATTTGGAGAAGGTTGAGACCTAATCCAAGAGCCATGTGATCATGGAATGAGGTGTTGAGATACTATAAGGATGATTCCTAGGCCAACTCATCATGATTGAGGAGTTTGAGAAGTTTTAAGCTAGGGTTTCTAAGGATGGACAGTGAAAAAACCCTAATTTGATCCCCATCTTCCAGGCAGTTTTAGCTCAAGATGTGATTGATATCTCATTTTCCCCACAACATGAATGTTGTATATATTGTTCTTAGCTTTAATTTGAGTGGTAGAAGTCCTTGATAGGAGTTGCAGAGCTCAAGTTATGGTTTTGACAAATTACAGGTCATCTAAGGTATGTGAATCTGGGTCCTTGAAAGTCACCCAACTTGCAGACAACTTTTGCCCTAGTAGGATGATTCCTATGATTTTTTGGTCAACATTAATGTTGAAGAGAATCTTCTTAGCTTTCTATAGAGTACTATAAGTCCTTGATAGGATTTGTAGAACTCAACTTATGGTTTAAACAAGACAGGGGTATTTTGGTCATTTGGTGATTATAGGTCATTTTAAGCAAAGGCCATATCTCCTATTTCCAAGCCTCAAATGAAAAAACTCAAAACATCAAAGTTGTTCAAAATGGCATTTTAAGCCTATAAAAGTGGTCATGATTTGTTGGAAAAGCTTGTAGCAAGGATTTACAAGATTGGGTAAAAATGACCTAAAAATGTCTTATAACTTAAATGGATCCAAGTTGGAAATTGGTTTGGGAGATGTACAAATCCAAAATAGGTCATCCAATATGTCATTTTGAATCCAAACATCATTTTAAAAACAATGGTTCAAATAGATTTTTTATTTGAGGTCTTAAAATGGAGGTTACTTTGTAAAGTTCATGCTTGCATATTAAGGAACCTTTGCAAATCTTCACATAAGGCAAAACCAAGCTTGTTTTTCACTCATCCAATCCCAATATCTCTTGTAAGGAGTTTTTGACACAAGATTGAAAGGCTTAAGGCATGAAAAGAGATAATACAATATGTCATTACAAGAGAAGTTTCATTACTTTTTAGATGATTCTCAAAGTTTCTAGATGAATCTAGACTCTTCCATTGGTTTCTATATATTGGTTTGATCATAATGAAGAAAAGGTTGGTGATGGTTAATGGTAAGTGGTGAAGGTAAGTGCAAAAGAGCCAAATTCTTCCATTTTGCAAAATCACAACAAACCCTTCTTCTCCTTCATTTTCTTTCCTCTCTTCTCCACAAAGTCATTCCATGGATCATACTGAACATGTGCATATGGATGGTGAACGACATTGATGGAAGATTAAAGCTCTTGTGGTGAAAGTGCAAGGAATGCAAATTGACATCAAGATCAAGAAGCAAGCATTGTTCGTGGTTTCTTTTGCATACAGAGAGATTAGCAACAATCAAGGGTCATTCATGGAGAGTAGCAAGCATTGAAGTGAGGTGCAAGTGCCACTACCATCATCAATTTGCAGGTTTGCAAATTCACTCGAGTCTCTCTATTTATGCACTTTTAGGTCATGTGGTTAGGATAAGATTAATTAGCAACCATTAGGGATGAATCCTGGCAAGTTTAAGCCAATTCCATGAAGTTTGTATTCTTGACATGAAACTTTAAGGAGCAAGAGCAAGCTGTATATTGAGTTTTCGTGATCATGTTATAGCATAGTCTGGTTAGGATAACGTGTAGAACAAGATTACATCACTGGATTTGAGTTCAATCAAGATTGATATCAGTGAATTAGGTTGGAACCCTAGGTTTTACGCATTCTGTTGGGACGATACAAGGCGTTTCAGAGAAAGTTATGAGTATGGTCGTGTTCATGGTAATCAGTAGCACACTTTTGCCTTTGGAAGTTTGTGATTTCATTGAGTAATGAGGGAGCACGAGTTTGAAGAAGAATCACGCATGGATTCTGTTTTGATGAAACCCTAGCATGTGTTTGGGGAAGACGATCCATTAGCCGTTGGATCACCCCTGGTTATTTGACTCATTAATCTGATCCAACGGTTCCAATTGAATTCCAGAAACGGAGGGAAAGAATAGAGCCAATACGCAACGTTTAACTTAAATGAAGGTTTTGGGCCTCAGCAGAACTTGATATTAACACCCCACCTAGGAGCCCAATCCAAAAATGAACTAAAATTGGTTGCTATTCGTACCGTCGCTTTTCAATTTTCTTTTAATTTTCATTCTGAATTTTCTGATAGCGCATGGGCCTACCAATTGCTACGCGCACCCCTGGGTTCTTGGCCCACCATCATAAATAACTGGGCGCAGTTATGTTTGACACCCCCCATCCCATTTTCTTTTATTTTCTTATTTTAATTTCCTTTATTTTCTTGCATTTTGTATAAATCATATAAAATAGAAAAATGATTATTTTTTAATTCTTGTTTTTTCTACATGTTCATAATTCTGTCTAGAAAAATATCAATAAATAAAATTGGCATTTTATTTTCTTTTAGTATTTTTAGTATATTTTCCATGTAAATAGCTTTTAATGAGATTTAGGTGTGTACATCATTTTGTAGAATTTATTTTAGGACTTTCCCTTAGGCTTTTTAGTCCATTCTTTTTAGTGTGATTAGATATTGAACCTTAGTTCCCCCTGAATTTAATTCATATTTTTAGAATTTAATCTTAGGTGATTTGTTTAGGTGAGATTAGTGTGATCAAAATTAGGGTTTTAAGTGAGCATAGGTGAAATAGATTAATTCCTTTAGGATTTTTCATTTGATTTTTGGGGTATGGGACTATAGGGGTTATGGGTATAAGATAGATCCCTTAGAAAATATTAGGATTCCCCTACTGCTACTAGTATATTGCTTATATGTGATTAATTGTGTGGTGTGCCCTCTCTAGGGTTATCATTTTGCCTGTGTGGGGTATTGGGTTTGTTTGGGATTTGGGGAGAGCTGAAGACCCGTGATGATGAAGCCCAGTTGAAGATCAGAGAATGGAGACCAACTTCCAGAGTTAATGAGGAGTATCTCTTGCTGGTAGCTGCTGAAGTTTGTAGGATATAGGAGTTAGGCAGAGCTCTAGAGTAGCCAACTTGATTCTCAAACATGGAAGGTCTTGATTGCCTCCATTCTTCTCTGTGATACAGAGTCTCTCTAATACACTCACCCCCTTCCTTTGGAAGGCTTGGTGCTAATGTCTGAGGGATAGAACTCTTGAGAGAAATATTCCTTGTGCTGATAGCAGTACGTTTGCCACCCTTGGTGGTCAACTAATTGCTTAACACCCAGTTTACTCTTGTGATTGATTCCTCAGCTTGGAGATTAGGACTTGAAGAAAAGCCAGGGGGAGATTGTGGATAAAGACTGATGTTTACTTGAAGCCTGATGCTGATGAAGACTTCTTTGAAGATTATTGAAGAGGGTGAATCCTTGAAGACTGCCATTCTAGCTGAAGCCTGAAGAGCATGAAGATCAAGTTGGTACTTGAAGATCCCTGAAGATAGTGAAACCTGAAGGTGGAGCTGATCAAAGAAGCTGAAGCTTAAGGGAAAAGAGGAGTTGATACTCGGGTTGTAGGGTTGATACCTGGAAAGCAGTTGATGATTGAAGTCTGAAGACTAAGTTGCTGCTGGAGGAGTTGAAGCTTTCTTCTGTTTTCTTTTCTGTATTGTGTGTTTTGCTTGATTTGTCTGTTGCATTAGATTAAGTCCATCTAGAATAAGTTCAGTCTAGGAGCATGATTGCATTAGAGGTTGAGTTGCTCCCTCTGCTTGTATTGTTATTGCTTGGCTTTGCTTGCGGGTATTCGGTAGAGCCTAGCTCCCTTGCCCATGTGGTTCGTTGGCCTGATGGCATTTTCATTTCTTCTTTCTGTATGATTGCAGTTTACTGTTTATTGCTTGATAGCATGTTGTTTATTTTTCAGTATGATTACTGTTATTTCATGACTGGCTTGAGGTTGAGATGAGCTTGTGGAGGCTGAAGCCCCACACACATTTCCTCCCTCACTTGCATTGCATGCATTTTACTGTTAAGTTGATGCTTTGTCTGTTTTGGTGTATCATTGACATGATCCCTAGGACTCTCATTTCCTTTGATAAGGATTTGATGATAGACTTTTAGGTTGAAACCTATGCATGAAAACTTCTAGGAGTTCCCTGTTCAAACCTCAACCATAGGATGAATCCATGGCATGATAACAGTAGGACTTGATAGTCTCCCTCCTAGTTGGGCCTGTTCTCTTCTCATCTCAAAACAGTTCAAGATACAGTAATCATGAATGATTTCTTTCGTACGTTACGATCCTTAAGCTATCTGAGAAAGGACGCATTCTCTCTCAGGTCATAGTCTCTAGTGCGGTTGAAATCGCAAACACAATAAAAAACATTTCTTTCGAAAACAGGAAATAAACCGTAGTTTCCCGAACTACATGAGCTATGATCTCTCATGCCTGTTGAGAGTACGTAGGCATAGGATGCGATATCCTAGCGAGCAACCTTCCCCCGCAACCCTTCGTAGGCCGAACTACGTTGACTCTGATTTCTCATTCTCTGATGAGAATACGTAGGCATAAAGTGCGACGCTTTGCCGAGTCATTTTTCTTTTCTTTTTCAGCCAGCCTTGATAGGTAGATAGATTATAACCAACCCGTCCAAGTAAACAACAAGCGTGGATCCCGTCGAGTACGACGGACGTGAGGGGTGCTAATACCTTCCCCTTGCGTAACCGACTCCCGAACCCAAACAATGGTTGCGATGACCTTGTCTTACCCTTTTCCGTCAGGTTTTTCCGATCGTTTCCTTTCCCGCTCTGAGGGATAAATAACGAAAGGTGGCGACTCTTCTGTCATGCCGGCACCTTATTTTCGCGCAAGCGACAGCTGGCGACTCTGCTGGGGACTGCGATGGTTCCCTATGCGAGTCTCGCCTTGGATTTTCTTCCTAGCTGTCTGGGCTCGTCCCCAGCAGCTGGCGACTCTGCTGGGGACTCCAACGGTTCCCTGAGAGTCAATCCTAGCGTTTGTATGTTTATTTATTGGGTTGCGTTTATTTTTCGCATTTTACTTCTCGCACTTTATTTCCCGCATTTTATATTTAGTAAAATATGATTATTTGTGCTGTTGTGGGATGGGAGTTCTGATGGAGAGATAAGCCGGACCTGGGCTTGAGTGCACCTAGACTTAGAGTAGAGATTAGTGGGCGCGCACGTGCTTTGCATGTCCTAGTGTCCCGCAAAATCTACACTCAGACGAGGTTCTTCTGGTTGGCCTCCTGTCCTGCCCTTTGGGTGGCTCGGGTTGCTGGTTAGTTGGATTGTCGACTCTGGGAACCGATCATTTGGAAGTTGGCTAAGTGAGGCCTCTTCAGGATTTGATGATGCCACTCCTTCCGGGAATCGTATCATCAACCCTGAAAGTCTGTGACGCCGACGACCGCATAGGATGCCGTACCTTGAGTCAATTTAGGTCCATACCTGTGAGCGGGCTGGGTTTATTGCAGGAAACTTTGACCTTCAGACTACCTGGTTTTCTTGACAGTGAATCAGTTATGCTGGTACCAGGGTTTCTCAGATGCAGATATGTCTGTTCTTGATAGAGCAGGTTTTGATCAGAGGATCTTATCATCGGGTGTATGTCTGTTCTTGATAGAGCAGTTTTTGATCAGAGGATCTTGTCATCAGGTGTATGTCTGTTCTTGATAGAGCGGGTATGATCAGAGTATCGTCATCAGTGGTTTGTTCTTGATAGAGCAGATTTTGAGTGGGGTCTGAAAATCTCATCAGCAGATGTTGTTTGTTCTTGATAGGGCAGATTTTGAGTGGGGTCTGAAGATCTCATCAGCAGCTGTATGTTTGTTCTTGATAGGGCAGATTTTCGATTTGGGGTCTGAAGACTTCATCAGCAGATATCTCTTGATCATGCATCCGGGGTCCTTGTTATCAGACATTTGTTCTCGACAGAGCAGAATTTTGATCTTATGTATATGGCCCTATCAGAAGGTCGTTCTTAGCAGATCAGATCAGTGGTCTTACACTGGGGTTTTCTTCTCATCAGTGATCATGGACCCAGAACCTCCACAGCAGTTACCCGGATATATTATTGCATGACTGCATTTTGCATTAGCTCGCATATTCATGTTTGCATTCCATTAGCATGTGTCTATGCTGCAGGCGCGTTTCGTACCCTGATTCTGGTGTCCCGAGCAATATGAGATATTTTCTTCCATGAATGGATCCAGTCTTATCATTGCATTGACACTATGTTAGCACGTTGACACCAGAATTAGGGGTGATCTCCTAAACGTACAGACACCCATGGCATTAGCATAATTCATCTCGCATGACAGAAGCCGGGGCTTGTCTTCTAACCCTTGTGTTTGCAGGTTTGACTCAGAATCGAGCAACTCAGACTAATGGAGCGGGTACAAGCTGAGTTGGGGAAAATCCAAAGCCAGTTGGAGCAGGTCATGAATGACATACAGGCAGTGCGTCTGGACCAGCAAGTACTCAGAGAAGAGAATCAGCAGCTGCAAAATCAGTTGAGCTTTCTTATGGGAGTGGTGATAAGTATGCTAAAAAAGGAGAGCGGTCAAGCACCCAAGGAGGAGACCAAGGTGCTTCCTCCGTTACCGTCAGTGCCACCTGTGTTGAAGCCAAATGGACCTCATAGATCCTCTACACAGCATGAAGCTCGAGGCCTGTCTCGCCAGCAGCCGCGCTGGGCATCTCAGAATAACCCTGAAGGTTATAATCAAAGGAAGAAGCTGCTTGATAGAGCTGTGGACCCAATACCTGTGAGTTATGCCCAGCTGTTGCCACTGTTGGTTCAGAACCGTGTTCTCAACCTTCGGACCTCAGATCCGCCAGATGACGTGTCACCAGACGTTGATCTCAACACACGTTGTGATTTCCACTCAGGAGCACCGGGGCACCATGTTGAAACATGTAGGGCTCTCAAGAATAAGATTCAGGACCTTATTGACTCAAGGACAATTAGGCTTGTGCCGGGCGGCATGAGAGCATCGGGAAAGTTCATCCCGTACCCTGCAGAAGAGGTGAATGATTCCACTCCTTTGACTGAAGCCGAGAAAGATCTTGAATATGTCCCGCGACCTTTGGTGACTGAATCGCCTCGCTCGCAGTTTCTACCTGGATCAAGTTCAAGGACGCAAGCGCCTAAACAAGGGACCATTGCCACTCAGAAACGACGACCTCTTGCTCCTGGGCGAAAAGAATATCAACAACAGGATCACAAGAGACCTCGCAACCACTTAGAACGAAGGAATGCTTCTTCCCATCCAGTGCCTGTGCCGTATAGCCAGATTCTTCCGCAGTTGATTCAGAATTCTTTGGTTGAACCGAAAGCTCTCAAGCCCGTGCCAGAGCCTTACCCTCCAGGGTACAATCCTCATGTTCAGTGCGGTTACCATGGTGGATCTCCGGGGCATTCAACTGAAGATTGCAAGGCTTTCCAGGCGAAAGTGCAACAATTGATCGACCAAGGGTGTATTTCCTTTCCAGGAGGAGTTTTGTTTGTGCGTGACAGCCTCTCAGTTGTTTGAGCTTGCAGATTCAGAGGGTTATTTCCAGAAGCCAGTGGTCCAGACAGGCAGACGTCCTCAGTATTGGCAGTCCTCGGACTTTTTATCATTTGCATTTGTAGTTTCTTTTCTGTTAGTTACTACTTGCTGTTAAACATTGTATGTTTCGAATGGCAATATTAATAAAGTGACTATGCATTTTTCTGAATTAGTTATGTCGTTGTCACTCATTTACTGCATTGCACTGACACTTGCATTTTATTTACTCCACTTTCTTACTATGATTAGCAAAGAGCGGAGGGAGGATGATGAAACTGAATACTCATAACCAATGATCGTATTGCTTTCAGGTAGAACCTTGCCGATGACGTATAAGGCATTGTTTCAAATCCCTAAACACCGGAGAGATAAGGAAGAGAATCCCTTGTTAACCACTTCGAGCTGAGGAGTAGGAGTTTCCTTCGGACTTTTTAACCCTCACATCTTAACCCGGGGCAGGGTAGTTGTCAGTCAGCTTGATCGAGCGTTCAAGTCTTATAGAGGAGTGTTGTCCTTCGAGGACCAATCACATCATATTCCTCCCCAGAGGTCGTACCTCATCAACCACAATGGTTAAATCTCACCAATCAGGAGTGAGACAGTTACAAGCCTCTCGGATAAATCCAGACAGCCAGTGTCGCACGACTTGTTCCAAAAGAAAAAAAAGGAATAAGAAAGCCCGCTAAGTAAAAAAGGAAAAGCTAGAAAGCAAATACTTAGGCAAAAAATCAGGGCATCCCGCTGGACTTCAAAAGAAAGTCGAAAAGAACTCTGAAGAGTCAGTCCAGGCAAAAGTTAGGGAATCAAAAGGATGAAAAAGAAAGGATTATAAAAAGAGAAAAATCCTCAAACAAGGACAAAGTCGTGTAGATACAGACACCGAAAACGAAAAAGGAGTAACTGTCACTCCGAAACACCTTGTGAATTCTTTAACCAGTTGTTCCCAATGTTCAACATACCTCTTGAAGAGGCGAGCGCTTGAGCTAAGTTAACTGAACTTTAGGATCGGAGAACATCACGTAGAAGGGGTGGGTACAAATCATAATTTGAGCCAAATATCCTTTGTTTCACGAACCATGAACCCGACCACGATACAACCCTTAAAAGACCTAATTGAGGCAGGGTTTATTCTGAAAGCGCATTACGATAAGGTTGAGTAACCTGACTCCTTCATGATTTGCTAATCATATCCTTATTGTATTTTTCACTGATCACATTGGCACTACGTTTGAACTCTTTGGTTCATTCGTCACTCACTAGCATGACACGTAAATGAGTGACAGTACAACATTTTTTCGAAATTTGCATGAACACTGCATTAAAATTACCATTCGTGAATGAACAAATTTAATTGCAGGTCAGTAGCTGATGCGGAGGGACTTCAACAGGGAATAGTCAATCAGGACTGAATCGTCAGAGGTCTGGATCAGAATGGTGTGCTGTGAAACCCTGTGAATCTGGGGCATTGACTTCCTGTGGGTTTGGAATCGGTTTGTCTGAGGACAAGTCCCGGAGTATCGGTTGATTATGGGGCAGTGTATACAAGAAGCGGTTGATCGAAAGTGAATCTTCTCGAGACCCAATCAGGGGCAGTTATCCAGGATTCGTGCGATTTAAGGACAGATCCCTCCAGTGTTCAATCAGAGCATGTTGAGTCGCTCATCGCTCTTTCAGGGGCAAACTACTTCAGAGATATTGAAGCCGACCACGCTGAGAGTGGATTAGTGGAGGATGAATCTTTCCATTGTACAGATATTGGAGCAAGCCTTCTGAAGATTGTCTTGTTGCCAGCTGTTTTCTGTTCAGAATGAATTATCCCCAAAAAGTCGGATTGGGGCAAGTTGAATTGTACTGGGGCAAGTTGTTCAAATGAGCTTGTTCACCCTATCAAGAATTGAGTATCGGGGAATCGTGTCATTACCCTGCCAAAACCTGAGTCTTCTGAAGAAGCCTTGTTGTCATCCTAACGGCCTAACCTGTTACTCGGTTCCATGATGGGTAGTCTGCATTCCCTGTGTCGACGTTGTTGAACCAGGATCGTTTCTCAGCAGAGATGTACGGTTTAAGGTTGTTCCCCCCGTACAGTTTGAGACTGCAGCAAATTGAGATGGCGTTTATCCCTTATCAGATTAGGGTCAAGATTACCCTCAGCAGACCAGGATTGATATCCCCGAAGCGGGGCGAGTTCTCCTTCTCCAGCAGAGTTCAGTAGTCTCTCCTCCGCAGAATTTGAACGCAGAATAGTGAGCATTGATATGTCTCCCCAGGCAGAGATGATTCTCTTCCCCAAGCAGACGCGTCCTGAAGGAACGTCACCTCATCAGCTGAGTCGCGCGCAACAGCTCGTATTCTCCCCCAGCACCTGGTCACAAGTGCAGAGTTCATAGAGAGGTTCGGGTACCGAAGCTCGTGTTTTTCCCAGTAAAGTCGCTGAAGCAGGATTCTCCCCCCAGCACCGGGTCACAAGTGCAGGATTCGTAGGAAATTATTCATACGCCGAAGTATGCAGTAACTGATGGTGCCAGACTGAAGTCTCCAGCGGAATTGAGATCCTCCACCAGAGTCACACTCTCTCCCGAAGTCGGATGATTCCCTCTTCCCCCAGTAGAGTGTTGGAACAGCTGATGTTGTATTCCCCTGCAGAGTTGTACGCTCCCCCGAAGTTAGATGATTCTTTCTTCCCCAACGAAATTGAAATTCCTCATCACAATCGTACTCTCCAGCGAAGCAGAATGAGTTCTCCTTCCCTGGCCGAGTTCGCAGTTATCCAAGAGAGCCGAGTCCTTGGAAGTTGATCAGACCATGTTTAGTTGTTTCCCCAGTGGAGTGTGGAGCAGCTGAAGTTGTTTCCCCACAGAGTTGTTATCCCCAGAAGAGTAGCCGAGACGGCCACGCAGTTTATTCACGCTATTGGTATCGCTTTCCTTCAGCAGGTTCAGGTTCTCGTAGAGCTTCGTTCCCCTGTGTCGCTCGCGCGAAAATAAGGTGCCGGCATGACAGAAGAGTCGCCACCTTTCGTTATTTATCCCTCAGAGCAGGAAAGGAAACCATCGGAAAAACCTGACGAATAAGGGTAAGACAAGGTCATCGCAACCATTGTCTGGGTTCGGGAGTCGGTTACGCAAGGGGAAGGTATTAGCACCCCTCACGTCCGTCGTACTCGACGGGATCCTCGCTTGTTTGTTTACTTGGACGGGTTGGTTTTATTCTATCTACCTATCAAGGCTGGCTAAAAAGAAAAGAAGAATGACTCGGCAAAGCGTCGCACTTTATGCCTACGTATTCTCATCAGAGAATGAGAAATCAGAGTCAACGTAGTTCGGCCTACGAAGGATTACGGGGGAAGGTTGCTCGCTAGGACATCGCATCCTATGCCTACGTACTTCCACACTGTATGGAAGATCAGAGCAAACGTAGTTCGGGAAACTACGGGTTATCTCTTGAAAGAAGTGTTTTTTATTGTATTTGCGATTTCAACCGCACTAGAGACTATGACCTAAGAGGGAATGCGTCCTTTCTCAGATAGCTTAAGGCTCGTAACGTACGAAAGAAATCATTCATGATTACTGTATTTTAAACTGCTTTGAAATGAGAAGAGAACAGGCCCAACTAGGAGGGAGACTATCAAGTCCTACTGTTGTCATGCCATGGATTCATCCTATGGTTGAGGTTTGAACGGGGAACTCCTAGATGCTGTCATGCATAGGTTTCAACCTAAAAGTCTATCATCAAATCCTTATCAAAGGAAATGAGAGTCCTAAGGGATCATGTCAATGATACACCAAAACAGACAAAGCATCAGCTTAACAGTAAAATGCATGCAATGCAAGTGAGGGAGGAAATGTGTGTGGGGCTTCAGCCTCCACAAGCTCGTCTCGACCTCAAGCCAGTCATGAAATAACAGTAATCATACTGAAAAATGAACACCATGCTATCAAGCACTAAACAGATAAAATAAATGAAGTGCCATCAGGCAAACAAAACACATGCTAGAGAAAGAAGGAATCTACACCTAATCTCTAATCCTAACCCTAAAACAGAACTCTAATCAGAAGAAAGCAAAGCCCTAAAGCAAAACCCTAAACAAGAGAAATCAATCCCAGTCTTCAAGCTTCAAAGCAAGCTTACCAAAGAAAGGGAGCTAAGTAGGCAGACTCATGGTGTCTTCCTCAGGAAAGCACTAGGAGGTGTATACTCAGGAATCATATCCTATGTGGCTCAACCACCGTGATCAGTTTACATTCCTCCTCAGGAGAAATTAAACTCACAAGCAGGCTCCAACATCACTGGATACTTAGGAAATCCTATCTGAACTAGTGGAACTAAGTGAATAGACCCATAGGACCTTCCTCAGGAAAGTACTAGGAGGCTTCCACTTAGGAATTGTATCCCATGTGGCTCAACAACTGTGATCAGTTTACATTCCTCCTCAGGAGAAATTAAACTCACAAGTTGACTCCAACATCATTGGATACTTGAGAAATCCTAGATAAACTAATGGAACTAAGTGAATAGACCCATAGGACCTTCCTCAGGAAAGTACTATGAGGCTTCCACTTAGGAATTGTATCCCATGTGGCTCAACAACATGTGATCAGTTTACATTCCTCCTCAGGAGAAATTAAACTCACAAGTTGGCTCCAACATCATTGGATACTTAAGAAAGAGGTGAGAAGAAAGAATGAAAGTCATTCATAGTGCCTTCCTCAGGAAAGTACCATGAACTTCCTTCAAACTTCAGGATCTCAAACCTCACAGACAGGGAATAAGCTCTAAGCTCTGGGTCTCTGAGTCTTGATCTTCAATCTTCTCTTCCATGCTCCTCAACAAGATCTTCAAAACAAACTAAGCCCCACAACAAATTCCCCAAAATAAACCCCAGAGATAAACAAATAGCCACATAATAGTCAAAATCACCAGTCAACTTCAGAAAGTACCTAAAAATACTAAAACAAGGGGGAAAATTCTAACCATTATTCACAAGGGTCTACAACATCTACCCATAACATCCCTATATGCCCATACCCAAAAATCAAAACAAAACTCTCTAAATAAAATGAATTTCCTTACCTATGCATAACATAAACCCTAATTAGGTACCCTAATGCTAACCTAATTAAACTAATCAAATTTTAATCTAAAAATCAAGAATTAAATCCTATGGGGAACTATGATTCAATATCTAATCACACCAAAAAGAATGAATTAAAAATCCTAAGGGAAAATCTTAAAAGAAATTCTACAAAATTGGATACCAAACTAAACATATTAAAAACCTATTTAAATGGAAAATACTCTAAAAATACTAAACTAAAAATAAAATGGAATTTTTATTTTTATTAATTTTCTAGACAAGTTTATTAACCTATAGAAAAAACAAGAATTAAAAAATATCAATTTTTGGATTTTTTATGAATTTATTAAAGTGCAAGAAAATTAAAGGAAATTAAAAAAATAAAAGGAATTAATTAAAGGGGAGGGGGGTGTGAAAAGCAAGGCACGCTAGTTCATTTCCAGGTGGGCCAGACATGGTGGGGTGTAGATAGAAATCTGAGATAGGCCCACACGCTGGCTTTAATGAAACGATGTGTTTCATACGCATCAGACTCCCTCCATTTTCAACTTTGAATTAAGGCCGTTGGATGGGATGAAAGAGTCAAATGAACCAGAAAGATCCAACGGGTATCCACTCATCTTCAACCTTGCGTCTAGGGTTTGGTCTGAAACCAGAATTCATGCACCAACCTTCTTCGCGCTCGTGCTCTCTCATCTCTCAATGAAAACAACAAATCCAAAGACCAAAGTTGCTCCCCTTCTCTCCAAGAATACGATGGTGTCAATAGTTCTCATTAAAACCTCCTATATCCTCCAAACAGAATGCATGTAGGTTAGGGTTCCATCATTTTTCTCTGACATCAACCTTGCTGAAACTCAATTTTAATGGTATGATCCTGTTCTTGGCCTTGCCCTAATCAATCTAAACCCTACCATATCCATTAATACCCTATATATAACCTGCTCTTGAAACTCAAAGAAATGGCACCCTGCCATGAAACTCCATAGATCCTACTCTAATCCTCAGAACTTAAGCAACTAACCTAGTAGGTTAATTCTACACCTAGAAACTTGAGTGAATGCGCATAAATAATGAGATATGGGAAGAATTACCAACCTGCCAAGTGATGATGGTGAGTGATGCTAGAGATGAATTCAGAGCTTGCAATGGCTTCCAAAGAATCCTCTAATGGTGTAGAGGTTTCTGTTTGCACTATTCTTGAAGGAGAAAGCTTGTAATGGAAGATTCGAGTCTTGCTTGACTTTGAAGAAAGCTTTGAACACCTCACTTTTTCTCTCCCTTCCCTACTGAATTCTCCAACCTGGACCAACCCCTTACTCATCATGATTCACTTGTTATATAACAATCCATGGAATCAACTAGAAGCTTCTAGAATCCACTAGAAGGTGATGAAAATCTCATGACATGACATATTGGTTATCTCATATCTCATATGTTATACCTTGCAATTTTGTGCCAAAATCTCCCCTTGTGGGATATTGAGGTGGAGTGTACAAAAAATCAGCTCATACTTGCCTTGTGTGAAGATTTCTCAAGTTGCCTTAAGATGCAAGTTACAATTTTTCAAAGCAACCTCCATTTTTGAGCTTCAAATCAAAATTCTGTTTAAACCAAAGTTTTTATAATGTCATTTACATTCAAAATGGTATATTGGATGACCTATTTTGGATTTGTGGATCTCCCAAACCAAATTTCAATTTCAACTTTTTAACTTATAAGCCCTTTTTTAGGTCATTTTTAACCAATCATGAAAATCCATGCTCTAAGCTTTTCCAAACTTTCACACCCTCTTTTCTAGGCTTAAAATGCCATTTTGAACAACTTTCATGTTTTGAGTTTTTCCATTTGAGGCTTGGAAATAGGAGATATGGCCTTTGCTTAAAATGACCTATAACTGCCAAATGACGAAAATACCCCTGTCTTGTTCAAACCATAAATTGAGTTCTACAAATCCTATCAAGGACTTATACCACTCAAATTAAAGCTAAGAAGGTGATATTCAACATTCATGTTAACCAAGAGATCATAGGAATCATCCTACTAGGGCAAAGGTTGTCTGCAAGTTGGGTGACTTTCAAGGACCCAGATTCACACACCCCTGCTGACCTGTAATTTGTCAAAACCATAACTTGAGCTTTGCAACTCCTATCAAGGACTTCCACCACTCAAATTAAAGCTAAGAACAAGCTCTAAAACATTCATGTTGTGGGGAAGATGAGATATCAATCACATCTTGAGCTAAAACTGCCTGGAAGATAGGGATCAAATTAGGTTTTTTTTCACTGACAATCTTCAGAAACCCTAACTCAAAACTTCTCAAACTCCTCAATCATGATGAGTTGGTCTAGGAATCATCTTTATAATATCTCCATACATCATTCGATGATCTCATAGCCCTTGGATTAGGTCTCAACCTTCTCCAAATCTTCAGTTATCCTAGGGTCGACCCAGTCAAAACCCTAGTTCTACCATTCATGGTTGAATCTTCTGAATTCTTGCACAATGACTTCTCTGGGCTTCATGATGGCTATCAAGACATCTCATAGGCTTTCTCAAAACATCAAGTTCATTCTCACAGTCTCAGAATCATCTGAGGAGCACCCACAACTCTCAAGCTATGAGACACACAACCTTGGTTTCACCCAATTCCTCTGAGGATCTCTTGAGCTTTCTGATGAAGATATCAACTTTCAAACACTTGATGGATAAATAATTGTTGGTCAAATTTTGGGGTGCAACAGCTGCCCCTATTCAAACGGCTTGAACCTGACTGGGTGAGAAGCGAACGGCTCTCAGCCAATCAAGGTGCGAGACGGTTGAATACCGGTAAACCCGAAAATTTGCCAACTGCTCAACTCGTTGAACACTGGAATAATAGCTGCACGGCAACTATCTGGAGAAATACTGATCTGACATCGCCGTCGGGAACAATACATCCAACATCGCCGCTGGAGAACTAAAGAACCTGAATCACCAAAATGCCCATCATCGCCGCTGGAGCACGAAACATCCAACATCACCGCTGGAGAACTGAATTAACTGACACGCCCAACATCGCCGCTGGAAAACTGAATCTGGCATCGCCGTCGATCAACCAAAATACCCCGCATCGCCGCTGGAGAACTAAATCTGACATCGCCGTTGGACAATCAAAATACCCCGCATCGCCGCTGGAGAACTACATCTGACCTCGCCGTCGGACAATCAAAATACCCCGCATCGCCGCTGGAGAACTAAATCTGTCAAAATACCCCGCATCGCCGCTGGAAAACTGAATCTGACATCGCCGTCGGAAACAAACATCGCTCTGAGAGACACTCGACATTGTCGTCGTACCATCGTCATCTCCGCTGGGGATTTAAAGAGTCTGACATCGCCGTCGAACATAATCTTCTGACATCGCCGCCAAAACAGACATAATCTGACCTCGTCGTCAAACAAACATTCAACCTCGCCGTCGAACAAATCATAATCTCATCTGACCTCGCCGTCAGACAAACATTCAACCTCGCCGTCGAACAAATCATAATCTCATCTGACCTCGCCGTCAAACAAACATTCAACCTCGCCGTCGAACAAATCATAATCTCATCTGACCTCGCCGTCAAACAAACATTCAACCTCGCCGTCGAACAAATCTGATCTGACTTGGGGTTCACCCCTGGTAAATGGAACAAAAGGTACACTTGTGTACTTGAAACTACTCCGCTGGGAATGAGAGACTTAACCGAACACGCTCTGATCTGGGGTTCACCCTCAGAACCATTACGAACATCAGAATACTACTGCACAATGATCCCACTGTAGAACTTCAACATCAGAACTGTATGAAACCCTGGCCCCTGGCCACTTCCAGCTTCAGCTAGAAAAGATCTTCAAGTACTTCTGAAGATAAGCATCCTTGGCCTTCAAGGATGGCAACTCTGCAGGAGGTATCTTCGACTTCAGTCTAAAGAAATGATCCTTGGCCTTCAAGGATACATGGATCTGCCTTCAGGCGACTCCGCCTCTGCTATAGAGTGTCCGAGACTTCAGTCAGGGATATACTTCGGCCTTCAGTTCGAAAAATGAATCCTAGGTCATTCATGACCTTGGGGATAACCTTGCCTTCAGGCACCTTCGCTTCAGCTTGGGAGATCTGTGACTTCAGTCAGAGAAATGGTATCTTGAGCCATTCATGACTCTTCGGGGATTCAAACATTTTGCCTTCAGGCAAACTCCGCTTCAGCTGGAGAAACATCTTTGACTTCACTCAGAAGAAACACTACTCACTTGATCGCAATCAATCATCACCCTAGGACAACCGACTTGGTCTTCAGGCCAACACGGATCACCTTGTTATATCTACAAACTTTGGAACCTTGTCTTCAGCCACACGTTGATTCATCAACAAGGACATCTGAGCTCACAGGAACCTTCTGATATCGCCTTCAGGCGTTCACGAAGTCAATCTTCAGATTAGACATCACTGTTGGAGCAGGCATTTCACGCTGCTAAGGGCTTCAAGAATCATCTTGAACACACAACCCCGTCGGGCACCTTCAAGCATCATCCTGAACCGATAACCATTCTGGAGACTTTATTCTGCTGGGTATTCCAGGAATCTTCCTGGGCAACTTTTGCTGGGGACGCTACCGGGGAGCTCAAGCATCATACTAAGCAAACAACTCGGGGAGCTGTACTGAGGTCTTAAGAATCATCTTAAGCAAACGGCTCTGCTGAGGAATTCCAGAATCGTTTTGAACTGCAGACTTCGCTGGGGATCTCAAAAAAATCATCTTGAGCGAGCGACTGTGGGAATTATACCGGGGTCCTAAGAATCATCTTAAGAAAACGACCTCGTTGGGGAGAATGTCAGGAATCATCCTGAGCAACTGGTCCTTCGGTGGAACTCCTGTAAAACAAGAATGATAATAACCTAGATCATGTTTATGATGCATATGCTTCGGCACCATGCCCCACACGGTGGAAATGCTATGCGCTTATGCTAAATGCTATGCAATCATGCACAATGCTATGCAGTGTTGAATGCTATGCAGTGTTAAATGCTATGCAGTGTTTAAATGCTATGCAATCATGCACAATGATGCGATCCCGTCAGCAAAATAGATGCCGAGGGGGAAATCCTCCTGTCAAGGAGAAAGAACCACTCAGACAGAGGAATGATCCTGCTGAGGAGAAAACTGCACGCCAATATCAATCGGACTCTGTCTGGGGAATTGATCTTCCGTGGCTTGCTGCAGGGAAAACAACTTCAGCTGATTACTGCAGGGGAACGGGGCTCTACGAGAACCTGGACCTGTTGATATCAATCGCGGGAATGAACTGCGCGGCCGTCATGGCTACTCTCTTGGGATAACAACTCTGTGGGGAAACAACTTCAGCTGCTCAACACTCCACTGGGGAAACAACTAAACATGGTCTGATCAACTTCTAAGGACTCGGCTCTCTTGGACACCTGCAAACTCGGCTGAGGAAGGAGAAATCATTCGGCTTCGCTGGAGAGTGTACGACTCTGGGGAAATACAGCATCGGCTGTTCAATGCTCTGCTAGGAAAAATCCACTCATGGTCCCAACTGCTTCCAAAGATTCTGCTTTTCTGGGGGTTTGCGAACTCAGCAAGGGAGAGGGAAATTATTGTACTCTGCTGGAGGAGTTTCAATTCCGCTGGGGAAGAAAGAATCGTCTGACTTCGAGGGAAAATACAACTCTGCCGGGGACTACAACATCAATTGTTCCAACACTCTACTGGGGAAGAGGGAATCATCCGACTTCAGGAGAGAGTACAACTCTGGTGGGGAATCTCAATTCCACTGGAGACTTCAGTCGGGCACCATCAGTTACCGCATATTTCGGCGTACGAGCAGCTTCCTACAAGACCTGCACTTGTGACCCGGTGCTGGGGAAACACCTGCTTCGGCGACTTTACTGGGGAAAACATGAGCTTCGGCACCCGAACATTTCTATGAAATCTGCACTTGTGACCCGGTGCTGGGGGAGAACACGAGCTGCTGCGCGCGACTCAGCTGATGAGGTGACGTTCCTTCAGGATGCGTCTGCTTGGGGGAAGAGAACCATCTCTTCCTGGGGAGACATATCAATGCTCACTATCCTGCGTTCATATTCTGCGGAGGAGAGACTACTGAACTCTGCTGGAGAAGGAGGGCTCGCCCTGCTTCGGGGATGCGCACGACACATCTTCTGGAGGGCGCTACACCTGCAACAACACCAACAAACAGACAAGATACCCTCCTCAAAGGGCCTATCAAGGTTATCATCTCGTGACAACATTCAGGTAATTAATTGTTTCAACAATCAATGGGCCTAGGCCCGCAAGTTTATGTATGCGCATTTTATCAAAAAACATCGGCGTTTTCACTCGCAAACAAAACAGATAAATGCTAAACAGACAAGCAGAATTGCTGAATAATGTGCATTTTATTGATGGTGAACCCCTGAATGGGCAAAAAAAAATGTTTTACAACAGAAGCAAGCTCCTGGAATGAGGAAGCCGCGCAAAAATGAAACATAAATATACATCAGTATATACAAATGTCGGCAACGAGGCGTAGACGAACACCATGAGTTGATCCCTCTAAGACCCACTCGACTTCGGTACTTTTCCGACGCTTCAGCTTCGGAAAAGATTGATTCAGGTAAACGGCCCTCAGGTCTTCCAAACCACCAAACCATGAAAGTCCACACGCGGAACGCAGTCATTTGCTTATTCAAATCCCTAACTTTTGCGTGAACCGCCCTTTACGGGTTTTCAGTTCACCAGGATACCCTTTTTTGCCGAAGCCGCCCAGTGTAGGTTTTCGACTTCGCGGGTGTACATTTTTTTCAATATATCCCTAATTTTTGCCCGAACCATTTATTCTGTTTTTGGTTCGCCGGGATGCCCCTTTTTTGCCTGGACTCTTTCTTTTTTGTCTAGCGGGTCTCTTTCAAGCAAAGTATTTTTTAACTGCGTCCGCGTTCACCGGGGATGCAAAATCTTCACCATCCATCGTGGATAACAACAAAGCTCCTCCCGAGAAGACCTTGCTGACGACATACGGCCCTTCGTAATTCGGAGTCCACTTGCCCCGGTGATCGGAGTGTGGCGGAAGAATCTTCTTCAGGACGAGATCACCCGCTTGAAAGCTTCTTGGGCGCACCCTCTTATCATAAGCTTTCTTCATTCGGCTTTGGTACAGGCGGCCAAATGCAATCGATGCTAACCTCTTCTCGTCCATCAGGCTGAGCTGGTTCAAACGATTCGTAATCCATTCTGCCTCGTCGAGTTTCACATCAACCAAAACTCGCAAAGAAGGAATCTCCACTTCTAACGGCCGGACAGCTTCCATACCGTACACCAAGGAGAAAGGAGTTGCCCCGGTCGACGTACGCACCGTCGTACGATAACCGTGCAAGGCAAACGGCAGCATCTCGTGCCAATCTTTGTACGTCACAACCATCTTCTGAACAATCTTCTTGATGTTCTTGTTGGCTGCTTCAACAGCGCCATTCATCTTCGGCCGGTAAGGAGATGAGTTGTGGTGTTCAATCTTGAAGCTCTGGCACAGCTCCTTCATCATCTTGTTATTCAAATTCGAACCATTATCAGTAATGATCCGCTCGGGAATTCCATAGCGACAGATGATGTCCCTCTTTATGAATTTAGCTACCACCTGCTTGGTCACATTAGCGTACGAGGCTGCCTCCACCCATTTGGTGAAGCAGTCGATAGCTACCAGAATGAAACGATGACCATTGGATGCAGTGGGCTCGATCTTGCCTATCATGTCGATGCCCCACATGGAGAACGGCCAAGGGGAGGACATGACATTCAAAGGGCACGGCGGCACATGAACTTTATCAGCATAAATCTGTCATTTATGACATTTCTTCGCGAATCTGAAGCAATCCGACTCCATCGTCAGCCAGTAATACCCTGCTCTCAGGATCTTTCTCGTCATGGCATGCCCGCCGGCGTGCGTACCAAATGTGCCCTCATGGACTTCTTCCATGAGTATACTTGCCTCTTTCTCATCTACACATCTGAGTAGCACAAGATCGTGGTTTCTCTTATATAACACTCCGTCAGGATTGAGATAAAAGTTTCCGGATAGCCTCCTCAGAGTCTTCTTATCCTGGGTTGACGCACCCGCAGGATACTCCTTAGTCATGAGGAAGGTCTGGATATCGTGGAACCATGGCTTGCCGTCATTGGCATCCTCGATTGCAAAGACGAATGCCGGTCTGTCAAGACGCGAAAGTACAATTCTTGGAGCCTCATTCCAATAATTGACTTTATACATGGAAGCCAGCGTGGCTAAGGCATCAGCCATCTGATTTTCAGCCCTGGGTACATGATGAAGTTCCACTCGATCGAAGAACGGAAGCAGCCTCCTGGCATAGTTCATGTACGGTACTAAATTCGCTTGACGAGTTTCCCACTCCCCCTTGATCTGATTGATTACAAGCGCTGAGTCACCATATATGTCTAGATTCTTGATTCTCAAATCGTTTGCCTCTTCTAGACCCATGATACATGCTTCATACTCTGCTTCATTGTTGGTAACTGGAAACGTCAGTCTCGCAGTAAACGGGATGTGGGATCCGTGAGGAGTCGTGATGATAGCCCCGATACCACTTCCATAGGAATTGACCGCTCCGTCGAATATCAACTTCCACTAAGACTTCCTATCTGGCCCCTCATCGGGCAATGGCTCATCGCAATCCTTCGCTTTGAGAAACATAATATCCTCGTCAGGGAATTCGAACTTCATCGGCTGGTAGTCTTCAATTGGTTGTTCGGCAAGGTAATCGGACAATACGCTTCCCTTAATGGCTTTCTGAGAGACGTACTGAATATCATACTCCGTTAACACCATTTGCCATCTGGCAATCCTACCCGAAAGAGCCTGCTTCTCGAAGACGTACTTGATCGGATCCATCTTCAAAATTATCATAGTGGTGTGATTGAGCATGTACTGCCGTAGACGTTTGGCGGCCCAAGCTAATGCACAACACGTCTTCTCCAGCATCGAGTATCGAGATTCACACTCAGTGAACTTTTTACTCAAATAATAAATGGCATGCTCCTTTCTGCCCGTCTCGTCGTGCTGACCGAGAACACACCCCATACTATTCTCCAGAACTGTCAGGTACATGATTAATGGCCTTCCAGCCACTGGGGGTATCAAGATTGGAGGTTCTTGAAAATACTGCTTTATTTTGTCGAATGCCTTCTGGCAATCCTCATTCCAAGTAATCGCCTGATCTTTCTTTAAAAGCTTGAGCATCGGTTCACAAGTGGCCGTGAGCTGAGAGATAAACCTTGCAATGTAGTTTATTCGGCCCAAGAAACCACGAACTTCTTTTTCTGTTTTCGGCGCTGGCATTTCTTGAATAGCTTTTATTTTCGCAGGATCAACTTCAATCCCTCGTTCACTAACGATAAACCCCAATAACTTTCCGGACCGCACTCCGAAAGTGCATTTGTTAGGATTCAGCCTCAGCCTGAACTTCCTAAGCCTCTCGAAAAGCTTCAATAAGTTGACCAGATGCTCTTCCTCCGTTTGGGACTTTGCAATCATGTCATCAACATAGACCTCGATCTCATGATGAATCATATCATGAAACAAAGTTACCATTGCTCGCTGGTAAGTGGCCCCTGCGTTCTTCAGACCGAAGGGCATTACCCTATAGCAAAATGTTCCCCAGGGGGTGATAAACGTTGTTTTCTCCATGTCCTCCGGTGCCATCTTAATCTGATTGTAACCGGAGAAGCCATCCATGAACGAAAACACGGAAAACTGAGTTGTGTTGTCGACCAACACATCGATGTGAGGCAACGGGAAATCATCCTTAGGGCTCGCCCTGTTCAAATCCCGATAATCGACGCACATGCGTACCTTACCGTCCTTCTTTGGTACGGGCACTATGTTGGCGACCCACGAAGGGTAAGTGGTAACGGCTAGGAATCCTGCGTCCAACTGCTTCTGGACCTCTTCTTTGATTTTTACAGCCATGTCTGGTCTCGTCCTCCTGAGCTTCTGCTTGACTGGAGGGCAATCTTCTCGCAACGGCAAGCGATGAACCACGATATCAGTGTCAAGTCCGGGCATATCTTCATATGACCAAGCAAAGACATTACTATATTCTCGAAGCATCTCGACCAGTCTATACTTGACATCATTCTGCAGCGCAGCCCCTACTCTGACATTTCTGACGAGCTCCTCAGAACCCAGATTTACAATCTCAATATCCTCCTCGTGAGGCAGAATAACCTTCTCTTCTTGTCTCAACAAGCGGGCCAACTCTTCCGGAAGGTCTTCGTCTTCATCAATCTCATCCTCGGCTTGATAGATCGGGCAATCAAAGTCGTAGTGAGCCGTAGAGGGTCCAGAGTCGATGTCATCTGTTATGTGGATCCTGCAATAACAAGGGTTAAGTTTAAAGCAAGAATATGTAGGTTAGCACAAACTTCGTTTCCATTTTGCTGTTTTTTCGAAATAAACAAAAAACAGGAATAACAGAGAACACAATATTTGAGTGTGAAGAAAACGCCTTTTATTTATTAACAAAATGCATGTACATAATCCAACAAGGCCCTGACAGTAAAACCACTATGCCCCGGGCAGGACATAGGGTTGTACAAAGATTGTAAAAAGCAAAGCATTACTCTTCACTTGTCAGCTTGATAATCTCCTTGATGGTCCAATTGTTGAGGTGCTCGCCCGGCTTGCTCGGTTGAATCCAGGCGTCAAGATCACAGTCACTATCCCCGCTGTCCTCAGACGCTGCGATGATGCTTTCGAAAATTACTCCCCCCTTGGTGAATAGGATCGGCCCTTTCCCACGAGACGAACTGCTAGAAGAAGATGAAGCTTCAGCTTCAGGAGAATATCCCAATCCAAACTTATCCTGCTTGATTGGTATGTCCAAAACATGCCCCCAGCCTGGGGTGGAACCGGCTTCGACAACGGCCCGAGCTTCCTTAAACGAGGAGAGATTCATCTCTTGCTTCTCTGCGACGATAGGAGCTACCTCTTTCACCCTGACGGTTTCAAATGCTTGGCAGAGAGTCTCATGGATTTCGCCATCCATTTCAACATATTTAAAGGACGACAGGTGGCTCACCATGATGTCCTCCTCACCACAGACGGTTACTATGCTGCCCCCGACAGCATATTTAAGCTTCTGATGCAGCGTGGACGTCACAGCACCAGCAGCATGGATCCATGGCTGACCTAAAAGGCAACTGTAGGCAGACATGATATCCATGATATAGAAAACCGTATTGAACGTCTCTGGACCAACTTGAATCGGCAGGGTCAACTCTCCGAAGACGTGGCGCTTGGTTCCGTCAAAGGCTTTCACTACCAGGTCACTGGGCGTGCAAAGCAACCCACGGGTATCCAACTTCATCAGTGCCTTCTTCGGAAGCACGTTAAGCGACGAACCCGTATCTACCAGGACATGCGACATAATAGTGCCTCTGCACTCTATCGAGACGTGCAAGGCGCTGTTGTGATCTCTCCCTTTAGGAGTCAGCTCTAAATCTGTAAATCCCAGCCCATTACCAGCATTAACATGGGCCACCACCTCTTCCAGCTGATTTACTGATATCTCCTGCGGCACATATGCAGCATTCAATACCTTCAGTAATGCGTTGCGGTGCGCTTCAGAACACAGGAACATGTTAAGAATAGAGATCTTAGATGGAGTCTGATGAAGATAATCTACAATCTTGTAGTCGCTCTTCTTGATTAATCGCATGAACTCTTCAGCATCCTTAACCAGCAAGTCCTTCTCTGCCCTAGAAGGGACCTCCTCGACAGCTTTACCTTTACCCTTATCCACAGCGTCAGCTCGGACCACTTTCTCTGCTGCAACCTCTGCTGGCGCGAATACTCTACCGCTTCGAGTGATGCCACTGACTCCGGTAAGATTCTGCACGGTCGATCCGTACGGCTCAAGCTCTATCTTCTGACCATTGCAGTAGACTTCGGCGCCGTAATGCCATGGAACGGCATTAGTGCTTTCGAATGGGATTGGTCCGGCCCTGGTGATAGTAATAGTAGGCGGTCGGGGTGCTGAAATAGTAATAGGGTGACGAGGAATAGTAATGGTAGCAACTTCATCTGCCTGCTTCAGCACGACTTCCCCTGATGCCCTTTCAACGCTCCGGCTGAACTGCAAAATACCCTCAGACATCAGACTTTGGATACCTTCGATCAGCTGCTCACACCCGTCAGGAAGTGTAGCGCAAGCCATACATAACTCTCCACATCCAGGAAAGAAGCCCTTCTTCAATAGCTTATCCTTGACAAAACTAAACGGCGTCTTCAAATCTTTGACATCGGTCAGCAAGTCCGCACTCTCCTCAGTGATAACGACATTCACTCTGCCCCCCTTATGATGAGGCATACGGTTTTTGGTAACGTTGGGCACGTTGTCAGAAAAGTTGATGACCTTGGCGTCCACCAAGTCTTGCACTTTGTGCTTAAAAGCTTTACAATTCTCAATCGTATGGCCCAGTGCCCCAGTATGGAAATCACAAGTAGCACTGGCGTCATACCCCGGTGGTGGTGCCCCTGTTAAGGGAGCCATTGTCCTCTTTTGAACTAGCTGAAGCTGAAGCAATGTTTGTAAAAGCTGTGCATACGACATAGGTGGAGTTTCAAAATGACGATTTGTTAGAGGAGCCCGATTCTGATATCTTCTATACCCCTGCTGATTCTGCTGCTGAGGATGCTGCTGCTGCGGCTGCGGTGGAGCAGCTGGGATATTTATGCTAGCAATCTGAGGCTGAGGCCCCTTGCCCTTTCTCCGAGCATTAGTGACAGCTCTTGCATCCCCCTCTCGACGCTTGCCAGCGTAGGGTTTCTTACTACCTCCTCCAGTTGAGGATGATTTGCCCTGAATTTTTCCGATCTTTATACCATTCTCAACATGCTCGCCCATAGTGATGAGAGCCGAGAATGTTCCAGACATGCCACTGACCAGCTTTTCATAGTAGATTCCAGGAAGGGTAGCCACGAACATTTGCACTAGATCACGCTCAACCATCGGCGGTTGAACCCGAGCAGCCAATTCACGCCACCGCTGGGCGTACTCTTTAAAGCTTTCATTGTTCCGCTGTGAGAGATTCTGAAGCTGAACTCGGTTGGGAGCCAAGTCGCTATTGTATTGATAGTGGAGGACGAACGCTTCAGCGAGGTCTTTCCAGGTGCGCACAGTAGCGGGCTCCAGGCCCATATACCATTCGAGTGATGGACCAGAAAGACTATCCTGGAAGAAGTGCATCAGCAACTTCTCATCGTCAGAATAGGCAGACATCTTTCTATAATAAGATCGGAGGTGGACGCGGGGGCAAGTAGTACCCTTATACTTCTCAAAGACAGGCACCTTGAACTTATGAGGTACCTTGAAGTCAGCAATTAACCCGAGCTTGGACATATCAACGCCCAATGTGTTCTGATTTTCAATGTCTCTCATCTTGTCTTCCAGCGCTTTGAACCTGAGTCGAGCTTCAGCGTTCAACTCTGCCTCTACACCTCTCTGAGAGAATACGTCATCCTGATGGTCCTCCAGCCACGGTTGAGGCACCAACAGATTTCCTGCACCAGCATTGCCGTTGACCGGCCCTATGTTAACATTGGCTCCCAGACTACCATTGCCGACGCCTGCCGCGTTGAGCCCGATATTAGTCATCAGATTGCCGTTAGCGCTGCCGTTGCCCCCGGCAACAGGAACAACATTCTGTGGAGCATCCACTGGAGGAGGAGTAGGCACGGCCCCGCCGTGAAGTATGCCATTACTGTCAACCCTGGAGATCAGAGGTTGAACCAAAGTACAAAGCTGGTCTTGCCCGTTAGCGACTACCTGCATCAGTTCCATAAAACGATCCATCCGTTCACGGAGCTCTTGAACATCTGACTGCACCTGGTCCATTATCCTTGTCTGATTAGCGCGAGTTGAGTAACGGTGAATGAGTTTTTGATCAATCCTGGAGATCGAAAGCAGCTCGGAACCTGTGTACCTGAAAAGCCTGCCAACATTAAAGGTTAGAAAAAGCCATAAAATGTATGTCATGCAAAATGCTTTATGCGGATGTATGCGTGTGTCTGTGTGCTTGAGAGATTTCCCCCGATCCTGGCGCCTTAGTACCGGTGCTGACAATAATAAGGAGGGGAATCTGGGCCCAATCAAGGAAACAGCAATCTCACACATACATAGTACCAGTGATAGCCAACTCCGACACATCAGGGATCGAGAACTCGTACGCGACAGTCTTCTTGAGAGAGGTTGTAGTAATACAATAAGAGGCGAGAGATCCCGGATCGGGGAAACGGTACCTGTCACAGACACACGTCAATGGAATGCGAATGATCATGCGAACTAATGCAAAATGCAGGCATGCAGCACTATATCCAGGTGGCTGCTGTGGAGATTCGGTTTCAACAGTCACTGATGAGAAGGAAACCCCGGTGCAAGACCACTAATCCGATCTGCTGAGAATAACCATCTGATAGGATCGAGATCAAAATTCTGCTCTGTCAAGAGTAAGTGCCTGATAATAAGGACCCGGGATGTATGATCAGAAAACGTCCGCTGATGAAGTCTTCAGACCCCAAATCAAAAATATGCCCTCTCAAGAACAAATGCACAGCTGCTGATGAGATCTTCAGACCCCACTTAAAACCTGCTCCATCCAGGACAAACCTCTGATGGCAATACTCCGATCGAAACCTGCTCTATCAGGAACAGACATACACCCGATGATAAAAATCCTCTGATCAAAAACTCGCTCTGTCAAGAACAGTCAAATCTGTAACTGAGAACCATGATACCAACATAACTGATTCACTGTCAAGAAAACCAGGTGGTCTGGAGGTCAAAGTTTCCTGCAATATCCCAATCCCACTCACAGGTATGGACCTAATCCACGGACAAAGGTACGACATCCTATGCGGTTATCAGCGTCACAGACTTTCATGAGTGACAATACGATTCCCAGAAGGAGTGGCATCATCAAGTCATGAAGAGGCCTCACTTAGCTGACTTCCAAATGATCGGTCCCCAGAGTCGACAATCCTCACGTCTGGACTCCCCTCAGATCCTCAGGACCGGAAAGGAGCACCTCTGCAAGAATCTCGTCTGAGCGCAGATTTTCGTAGGGAACTGTGCCTGCTCAGCAGACAGGTTCGTCTACTACTTCTCTGCAACTATATCTAGGTGTATACTCAAGCCCAGGTCCGGCTTGTCACTCATAGTAACATCCCTCTCCCACAGCAGCACAGATAATCATATCGAACTGGAAATAAAATGCGGGAAATAAAATGCGGGAAGTAAAAATGCGATAAATAAACGCAACCCAACAAGCAAACATACACGCGCTAGGATTGACTCGCGTAGGGGATGGGAAACGGTCCCAGCATAAGGGATGGGAAAAGTCCCTAGATGCTATGTCCCCAGCAGAGTCGCCAGCTGTCGCTCGCGCGAAAATAAGGTGCCGGCATGATAGAAGAGTCGCCACCTTTCGTTATTTATCCCTCAGAGCGGGAAAGGAAACGATCGGAAAAACCTGACGAATAAGGGTAAGACAAGGTCATCGCAACCATTGTCTGGGTTCGGGAGTCAGTTATGCAAGGGGAAGGTATTAGCACCCCTCACGTCCGTCGTACTCGACGGGATCCTCGCTTGTTTGTTTACTTGGACGGGTTGGTTTTATTCTATCTACCTATCAAGGCTGGCTAAAAAGAAAAGAAGAATGACTCGGCAAAGCGTCGCACTTTATGCCTACGTATTCTCATCAGAGAATGAGAAATCAGAGTTGTCGCTTGCGCGAAAATAAGGTGCCGGCATGACAGAAGAGTCGCCACCTTTCGTTATTTATCCCTCAGAGCGGGAAAGGAAACGATCGGAAAAACCTGACGAAAAAGGGTAAGACAAGGTCATCGCAACCACTGTCTGGGTTCAGGAGTCGGTTACGCAAGGGGAAGGTATTAGCACCCCTCACGTCCGTCGTACTCGACGGGATCCTCGCTTGTTTGTTTACTTGGACGGGTTGGTTTTAATCTATCTACCTATCAAGGCTGGCTGAAAAAGAAAAGAAAAATGACTCGGCAAAGCGTCGCACTTTATGCCTACGTATTCTCATCAAAGGATGAGAAATCAGAGTCAACGTAGTTCGGCCTACTACGGGTTACGGGGGAAGGTTGCTCGCTAGGACGTCGCGTCCTATGCCTACGTACTTTCATCTGGTATGAAAGATCAGAGCAAACGTAGTTCGGCTAACTACGGGTTATCTCGTAAAAGAAGTGTTTTTTTTATTGTGTTTGCGATTTCAACCGCACTAGAGACTATGACCTGAGAGTGAATGCATCGCATGTCACCCAAAGGGTACCATACTAAACATCCAGACTGTGAAAAAGAAACTCTTCCACAATCCTTTCTCAGATAGCTTAAGGCTCGTAACGTACGAAAGAAATCATTCATGATTACTGTATTTTAAACTGCTTCGAGATGAGAAGAGAACAGGCCCAACTAGGAGAGAGACTATCAAGTCCTACTGTTATCATGCCATGGATTCATCCTATGGTTGAGGTTTGAACAGGGAACTCCTAGATGTTGTCATGCATAGGTTTCAACCTAAAAGTCTATCATCAAATCCTCATCAGAGGAAATGAGAGTCCTAAGGGATCATGTCAATGATACACCAAAACAGACAAAAGCATCAGCTTTAAAGTAAAATGCATGCAATGCAAGTGAGGGAGGAAATGTGTGTGGGGCTTCAGCCTCCACAAGCTCGTCTCGACCTCAAGCCAGTCATGAAATAGCAGTAATCATACTGAAGATAAACAACATGCTATCAAGTAAAAACAGTAGACTGCAATCATACAGATACAAGAAATGGAATGCTACCAAGCAAAATAAACACCTGGGCAAGGGAGCTGGGCTCTACCGAATACCCGCAAGCAAAGCCAAGCAATAACAATACAATCAGATGCACTCATGCTCTTAGACTGAATTTATTCTAAATGTGCTTAGCCTAATGCAGCAGACAAATCAGGCAAAACATACAATACATCAAAGAAAATAGAAGAAAGCCTCAGCTCCTCCTGCAGCAACCCAGTCTTCAGACTTCAGAGATCACTTGCTTTCCAGGTATCAACCCTACAACATGAGTATCAACTCATCTTCTCCCTTGAGCTTCAGCTCCTTTGATCAGCTCTACCTTCAGGCTTCACTATCTTCAGGGATCTTCAAGCATCAACTTGATCTTCACAAAGTCTTCAGACTTCAATACTCTTCAAGGAATCATCCTCTTCAAGGCCTCAGCTTCTATCTTCAATGGCTCCAATGCTCCAGCAAACAAGATTCAGTCAACAAGATGAGGTGAGGATGTTACAGTACTCACTGACTTCCAAAGGATGTCATTGAGGACTTAACATCAAAAGAAAGGCTCTCTCAAAGTTCTACCTCAGAGGGCAAGGTCACTAATCCCTCCAAAGGAGAGAGGTGAATACCCTTAAGGGACTCTATGTCACAGAGAAGAAAGGAGGTGAACAAGACACTCCTTGTTTATTGAACAAAGTATTCTATCTAGGGCTCTGCCTATGCACCTATGAACCTATAAACAAAACAACAAAATCTATGCTAAACTCCTCTGCAAGGTCTTCAAAGCTTCCATGATGATCCACAAGGTCTTCAACTCAATCCTCCAAGCTCACACACTCAAAGGAGAAGGAAAGAAAACACAACAATACAACTTATGCCTTTAAGCAACACACATACTATCCATACATTCAAAAATCAATGAAAAATACTAAAATACCATACAATATTCTAGCAAAATTCTAGGGAATTCTATACATACTTACCCTTAACCCATGTATTCCCCATACACTAATTTGGCCTAGAAACCCCAAAACACATTTGTTCAAGTCTACCTATACAACCTAAAACCCTAATTAGAGCACCTAAATGTCTAACCATCAAACTACATCAATTTTTAATCTACAAATCAAGAGATAAATCCTACATGAAACTAGGGTTCAATATCTAGCTATGCCAAAAAGAATGGCTCAAAAACCCTAAGGGAAAGTCCTAAAATAAATTCTACAAAATCATGCACAAAATTAATCCTATTTTAAAAGCTATTTAAAAGAAAAATCTACTAAAATATGAAAATAAAATAAAATGGACATTTTATTTATCTATATTTTTCTAGACAGGTTTATTAACATGTGAAAAAAACAAGAATTAAAAAATGCTTAATTTTGGATTTTATATGAATTTTATAAAAGCAAGAAAATTAAATGGAATTAAAATGAAAAAGAAATCAATTAAAGGGGGAGGGGGTGTGAGTAGTAAGATACGCTAGTTGAAATATTGAATGGGCTGCGAAGGGGGTGGTGTGGATAGCATTCTGAATCCACCAAGCCCAAACGCGCTCATTAAACCAAACGGCATCGTTTCAAGTATTTGAATTTTCCCTCCGCTTTCGTGAATTAATCTGGGCCGTTGGATTGACATAAAAGGTCAAAACTTTCAGAAAGATCCAATGGGTGTCAGTCGTCGTCCCCAAATACCTAGGGTTTTCAGAAAACCGTGGCTCATGCACCATACTTCTTCTCCCTCGTTCTCCCTCCACACTCAATGAAAATCAAAAATTCCAAAAAGGAAAATTGTCTACAGATTACAAGGAACAAGACTATACGCGTAGTTTTCATTAATTCTCCTTGAATCACTCAAACAGAAAACTTCAAAGCTCGGGTACCACCATATTTCTCTGAAATCAACTCTTCTAAAACTCAAATTTGATGATCCAATCTTGTTCTTTATGTTATGCCTACCACCATGAGCTATCAATCGTGCTCTAAAGCCACTAATCCGGCCTGTTCTCAATCACAACAGATTCTTGCACCTGCTATCAAACTCCATGAAATGCTCCCTAATCCTCAGAAAATGGTCTTCTACCCTAGCTTAATAGTTCTACACCTATAACTATGGCAGAATGCACATAAACTATGAGATTCGAGCAAGATTACCAACCTGTTACACTTTAATGGAGGCTATGGTTTTCTTGCAATTCAGTGCCTGAAACCTTCCTTGATTACTCTCCAATGCTCAATATGACTTCTGTATGCAGCAAGATGAATGAACAAGGCTTGAAACTCGTGCTTGATATCAAGATGCAATTCTTGCAATTTCCTCAAAATAGCTTCAAACTGCCATGGATCTTCTTCTATCTCAGCATGTATTCAATCACAATGATCAGAAGAATAGGTTTGTGGTGGAGAAAGGAATGGAGATTGAAGAGAATGAAGGTTTGATGTGAAATTGCCAATGGAAGAATCTTGCTCTTCACACTCTAATCTCACCTCTCATCAACAATGATCACCAAAACCTTTACCCTCCATGATTCACTCTTCTTATAATGATTGATGGAAGCTCCTAGATCCTTCTAGAATGAGCTAGACAATCCTTGGAATCTCATATGATGGTAAGTTGAAAATCTCATGCATCATGCCTTAAACCTTGCAAATTGGTGTCAAAATCTCCTTATGTGAGATATTGAGAAGGAATGTACAAAAACAAGCTTCTTCATTGCCTTGTGTTATGATTTCCAAAGATGCCTTAGTATGCAAGTTTCAATTTTCCAAAGCATGTCCCATTTTAAAGCTTCAAATCAAAATTCTATTTAAACCAATGTTCTTAAAATGATGTTTCCAATCAAAATGATATATTGGATGACCTATTTTGGATTTGTGGATCTTCCAAACCAATTTCCAATTTCAACTTTTCAAACTTATAAGCCATTTTTAGTTCACTTTTGACCAATCATGCAAATCCATGCTATGAGCTTTTCCAACAATTCATGACCTTCTTTCTAGACTTAAAATCACATTTTTAACAACTTTCATGTTTTGAGTTTTCCCATTTGAGGCTTGGAAATAGGAGATATGGCCTTTGCTTAAAATGACCTATAACTGACAAATGACCAAAATACCCCTGTCCTGTTCAATCCATAAGTTGAGTTCTACAAATCCTATCAAGGACTTCTACCACTCAAATTAAAGCTAAGAAGATGCCCTTCAACATTCATGTTGACTAAGAAATCATAGGAATCATCCTACTAGGGAAAACGTTGTCTGCAAGTTGGGTGACTTTCAAGGACCCAGATTCACACACCTCAGCTGACCTGTAATTTGTCAAAACCATAACTTGAGCTCTGCAACTCCTATCAAGGACTTCCACCACTCAAATTAAATCTAAGAACAAGCTCTACAACCTTCATGTTGTGGGGAAGATGATATATCAATCACATCTAGAGCTAAAACTGCCTAGAAGATAGTGATCAAATTAGGGTTTTTCACTGACAATCCTCAGAAAACCCTAACTCAAAACTTCTCAAACCCTTCAATTATGATGAGTTGGTCTAGGAATCATCCTTATAACATCTCTATGCATCATTCCATGATCTCATGGCCCTTGGATTAGGTCTCAACCTTCTCCAAATTTTCAGTTATCCTAGGGTTGACCCAGTCAAAACCCTAATTCTCCCATTCATGGTTGAATCTTCTGAACTCTTGCATAATGACTTCTCTGGGCTTCATGATGGCTATCAAGACATCTCATAGGCTTTCTCAAAACATCAAGTTCATTCTCAAAGTCTCAGAATCATCTGAGGAGCACCCACAACTCTCAAGCTATGAGTCACACATCCCTGGTTTCACCCAATTCCTCTAGGGATCTCTTGAACTGCCTGATGAAGGTATCAACTTTCAAACACTCAGTGAATAAATAATTGTTGGTCAAATTTTGGGGTGCAACAGCTGCCCCTATTCAAACGGCTTGAACCTGACTGGGTGAGAAGCGAACGACTCTCAATCAATCAAGGTGCGAGACGATTGAATACCGGTAAACCCGAAAATTTGCCAACTGCACGAGCACACGGTACTCTGCGGGGAACAAATCTTCGAATATTGCAATGCTAACTGCACGGAAACTAGTTGGAGAGATATTGATCTAACATCGCCGTTAGTCATTCACGTTAAATTCTCCTGACACTGCCTTCAGACAACCACAACACCCAACATCGCCGCTGGAAGACTAAATCACCTGACATCGCCGTCAAGAACAGCCATAACTCGGGGAAACACGCGTCCAACATCGCCGCCGGAGACCTAAACCTGAATCACCAAAATACCCAACATCGCCGCTGGAGAAAATACAAAAATGAACAAAATACCCCGCGTCGCCGCTGGAGAACCACATCTGACGGAATACCCCGCATCGCCGCTGGAGAAACTAGAAGGATCTGCATCACCTAACATCGCCGTCAGGAGACTGGATCACCTTGACATGCCCAACATCGCCGCTGGAAAACTGAATCTGACATCGCCGTCGGAAACAAACATCCTCTTCGAGACACTCGACATCGCTGTCGTACAAACATCATCTCTACTGGGGATTAAAGAGTCTGACCTCGCCGTCAAACAAACATTCAACCTCGCCGTCGAATCCAAACCTGATTTGACCTCGCCGTCAAATCCAAACGTTCAACCTCGCCGTCGAACAAACATCCAACCTCGCCGCTGGACAAATGATGATCTGACCTCGCCGTCAAATCCAAACGTTCAACCTCGCCGTCGAACAAACATCCAACCTCGCCGCTGGACAAATGATGATCTGACCTCGCCGTCAAATCCAAACGTTCAACCTCGCCGTCGAACAAACATCCAACCTCGCCGCTGGACAAATGATGATCTGACCTCGCCGTCAAATACAAACGTTCAACCTCGCCGTCGAACAAACATCCAACCTCGCCGCTGGACAAATGATGATCTGACCTCGCCGTCAAATACAAACGTTCAACCTCGCCGTCGAACAAACATCCAACCTCGCCGCTGGACAAATGATGATCTGACCTCGCCGTCAAATACAAACGTTCAACCTCGCCGTCGAACAAACATCCAACCTCGCTGCTGGACAAATGATGATCTGACCTCGCCGTCAAATCCAAACGTTCAACCTCGCCGTCGAACGAACATCCAACCTCGCCGCTGGACAAATGATCTTGAACAACTCTGACCTGGGGTTCACCCCTGGTAAATGGAACAAAAGGTACACTTGCGTATTTGAAACTACTCTGCTGGGAATGAGAGACTTAACCGAGCACACTCTGATCTGGGGTTCACCCTCAGGACCATAACGAACATCGGAATACTGCTGCCCACTGCCCGCCGTAGAACTTCAACATCAAAACTATATGAAACCCTGGCCCCTGGCCGCTGCCAGCTTCAGCTAGAAAAGTCTTCAAGCACTTCTGAATATGAATGAAACCCTGGCCCCTGGCCACTCCAGATCCGCTGGATAATCTTCAAGCTCTTCCGAAGATGAATGAAACCCTGGCCCCTGGCCACTCTGCAGGAGGTATCTTCGACTTCAGTCTGAAGAAATGGTCCTTGGCCTTCAAGGATACATGGATATGCCTTCAGGCAACTCCGCCTCTGCTATAGAGCATCCGAGACTTCAGTCAGGGATATACTTCGGCCTTCAGTCCGAAAAATGAATCCTAGGTCATTCATGACCTTGGGGATAACCTTGCCCTTAGGCACCTTCGCTTCAGCTTAGGAAGTCTGTGACTTCAGTCAGAGAAATGGTGTCCTGAGCCATTCATGACTCTACGGGGATTCAAACACTTTGCCTTCAGGCAAAACTCCGCTTCAGCTGGAGAAACGTCTTCGACTTCAGTCAGAAGAAAAACTATCCACTTGATCGCAATCAATCATCTCCTCAGGACAACTGACTTGGTCTTCAGACCAACACGGATCGCCTTGTTATATGTACAAACTTTGGAACCTTGTCCTCAGCCACACGTTGATTCATCAACAAGGAAATCTGAGCTCACAGGGACCTTCTGGCGCCGCCTTCAGGCGTTTACGAAGTCAATCTTCAGATTAGACATCACTGTTGGAGCAGACATATCACGCTGCTAGGGGCTTCAAGAATCATCTTGAACAAACAGCTCCGTCAGGCACCTTCAAGAATCATCTTGAACCGATAACCATTCTGGAGACTTTATTCTGCTGGGGTATTCCAGGAACCTTCCTGGGCAATTCTTGCTGGGGATGCTACTGGGGAACTCAAGCATCATACTAGGCGAACAACTCGGGAAGCTGTACTGAGGTCTTAAGAGTCATCTTAAGCAAACGGCTCTGCTGAGGAATTCAAGAATCGTCTTGAACTGAAGACTCCGTTGGGGATCTCAAAAATAATCTTGAGCGAGCGACTGTGGGAATTACACCGGGGTCCTGGGAATCATCTCAAGAGAGTGACCTTGTTGGAGAGAATGTCAGGAATCCTCCTGAGCAACTGATCCTTCGGCTGAAAACCTGTAAGGCAAGAATAACAATGACCTAGATCATGCTCATGATGCATATGCTTCTGCGCTATGCCCCACACAGTGGGAATGATATGCGTTTATGCTAAATGCTGTGCAATCATGCACAATGCTATGCAGCGTTAAATGCTACGCAGTGTTGAATGCTATGCAGTCATGCACAATGATGCGATCCCGTCCGCAAAATAAATGCCGAAGGGGAATTCTCTTGTCAAGGAGACAAGAACTACTCAGGTAGAGGAATCATCCTGCTGAGGAGAACATGGACCCGCTGGTATCAATCGGCTCCGTCTGGGGAAACGATCTTCTGGTTGACTGCTGCAGGGAAAACAACTTCAGTTGATCTGCTGCTGATATCACTCGCGGGAACGAGCTGCGCGGCCGTCTCGGCTACTCTTCTGGGGATAACCACTCTGTGGGGAAACAACTTCAGCTGCTCCACACTCCACTGGGGAAAATCAACCATGATCTGATCAACCTCCAGGGACTCGGCTCTCTTGGACATCTGCAAACTTGGCTGAGGAAGGAGAAATCATTCTACTTCAACGGGAGAGAGTGCAGCTCTGGGGAAATACAGCATCAGCTGCCCCACGCTCTGCTAGGGAACATCCACTCAAGGTCCCAACTGCTTCCAAGGCTTCAGCTTTTCTGCGGACTATGCCGGGGAGAGAAATCATTCTACTTCACTGGAGAGTACGACTCTGGTGCGGAATTTCAATTTCGCTGGGGAAGAAAGAATCACCTGACTTCGGGGGCGAGTACAACTCTGCAGGGGAATACAACATCAGCTGTTCCGACACTCTACTGGGGAAGGGGATTATCCAACTTCAGGAGAGAATACGGCTCTGGTGGGGAATCTCAATTCCGCTGGAGACTTCAGTCCGGCTCCATCAGTTACTGCATCCTTCAGCATACGAACCGCTTCCTACGAGACTTGCACTTGTGACCCGGTGCGGGGGGGACACCTGCTGCGGCGACTTTACCTGGGAAGACACGAGCTTCGGCACCCGAACATTCCTTTGAAATCTGCACTCGTGACCCGGTGCTGGGGGAAGAGAAATCTTGCTTGGGGAAGAGAATCATCTCTGCGTGGGGAGGCATATCAATGCTCACTATCTTGCGTTCAGATTCTGCGGAGGAGAGACTACTGAACTCTGCTGGAGAAGGAGGACTCGCCCTGCTTCGGGGATGCGCACGGTACATCTTCTGGAAGGTGCTACACCTGCGACAACACAAACAAACAGACAAGATACCCTTCTCAAAGGGGCCTATCCAGGTTATTATCTCGTGAAAATATTCAGTTAATTAATTGTTTCAACAATCAATGGGCCTAGGCCCGCAAGTTTATGTATGCGCATTTTATCAAAAAACATCGGCGTTTTCATTCGCAAACAAAACAGATAAATGCTAAACAGGCAAGCGGAATTGCTGAATAATGTGCATTTTATTGATGATGAACCCCTGAATGGGCAAAAATGTTTTACAACAGAGGCAAGCTCCTGAAATGAGGAAGCCGCGCAAAAAAGAAAACATAAATATACATCAGTATATACAAATGTCGGCAACGAGGCGTAGACGAACACCATGAGTTGATCCCTCTAAGACCCACTCGACTTCGATACTTCTCCGATGCTTCAGCTTCGGAAGAGATTGATTCAGATAAACGGCCCTCAGGTCTTCCAAACCACTAAACAATGAAAGTCCACACGCGGAACGCAGTCATTTGCTTATTTAAATCCCTAACTTTTGCGTGAACCGCCCTTTACGGGTTTTCAGTTTACCGGGATACCCTTTTTTGCTGAAGCCGCCCAGTGTAGGTTTTCGACTTCGCGGGTGTACATTTTTTCAATATATCCCTAATTTTTGCCCGAACCTTTTATTCTGTCTTTGGTTCGCCGGGATGCCCCTTTTTTGCCTGGACTCTTTCTTTTTTGTCCAGTGGGTCTCTTTCAAGCAAAGTATTTTTTAACTGCGTCCGCGTTCACCGGGGATGCAAAATCTTCACCATCCATCGTGGATAACAACAAAGCTCCTCCTGAGAAGACCTTGCTGACGACAGACGGCCCTTCGTAATTCGGAGTCCATTTGCCCCGGTGATCGGAGTGTGGCGGAAGAATTTTCTTTAGGACGAGATCACCCGTCTGAAAGCTTCTAGGACGCACCTTCTTATCATAAGCTTTCTTCATTCGGCTTTGGTACAGACGACCAAATGCAATCGATGCTAACCTCTTCTCGTCCATCAGGCTGAGTTGGTTCAAACGATTTGTAATCCATTCTGCCTCGTCGAGTTTCACATCAACCAAAACTCGTAAAGAAGGAATCTCCACTTCTAACGGTAGGACAACTTCCATACCGTACACCAAGGAGAAAGGAGTTGCCCCGGTCGACGTACGCACCGTAGTACGATAACCGTGCAAGGAAAACGGCAGCATCTCGTGCCAATCTTTGTACGTCACAACCATCTTCTGAACGATCTTCTTGATGTTCTTGTTGGCCGTTTCAACCGCGCCATTCATCTTTGGCCGGTAAGGAGATGAGTTGTGGTGTTCAATCTTGAAGCTCTGGCACAGCTCCTTCATCATCTTATTATTCAAATTCGAACCATTATCAGTAATGATCCGCTCGGGAATTCCATAGCGACAGATGATGTCCTTCTTTATGAATTTAGCTACCACCTGCTTGGTCACATTAGCGTACGAGGCTGCCTCCACCCATTTGGTGAAGTAGTCGATAGCTACCAGAATGAAACGATGACCATTGGATGCAGTGGGCTCGATCTTGCCTATCATGTATATGCCCCACATGGAGAACGGCCAAGGGGAGGACATGACATTCAATGGGCACGGCGGTACATGAACTTTATCAGCATAAATCTGGCATTTGTGACATTTCTTCGCGAATCTGAAGCAATCCGACTCCATAGTCAGCCAGTAATATCCTGCTCTCAGGATCTTTCTCGTCATGGCATGCCCGCCGGCGTGCGTACCAAATGTGCCCTCATGGACTTCTTCCATGAGCATGTTCTCCTCTTTCTCATCTACACATCTGAGTAGCACGAGATCGTGGTTTCTCTTATACAACACTTCATCAGGATTGAGATAAAAGTTTCCAGATAGCCTCCTTAGAGTCTTCTTATCCTGGGTTGACGCACCCGCGGGATACTCTTTAGTCATAAGGAAGGTCTGGATGTCGTGGAACCATGGCTTGCCGTCACTGGCATCCTCGATTGCAAACACAAACGCTGGTCTATCAAGACGCGAAAGCACAATTCTTGGAGCCTCATTCCAATAATTGACTTTATACATTGAAGCCAACGTGGCTAAAGCATCAGCCATCTGATTTTCAGCCCTGGGTACATGATGAAGTTCCACTCGATCGAAGAAAGGAAGCAGCCTCCTGGCATAATTCATGTACGGCACTAAATTCGCTTGCCGAGTTTCCCACTCCCCTTTAATCTGATTGATTACAAGCGCTGAGTCACCATATATGTCTAGATTCTTGATTCTCAAATCAATTGCCTCTTCTAGACCCATAATACATGCTTCATACTCGGCTTCATTGTTGGTAACTGGAAACGTCAGTCTCGCGGTAAATGGGATGTGGGATCCGTGAGGAGTCGTGATGATAGCCGCGATACCACTTCCATAGGAATTAACCGCTCCGTCGAATATCAACTTCCACTGAGACTTCCTATCTGGCCCCTCATCGGGCAATGGCTCATCGCAATCCTTCGCTTTGAGAAACATAATATCCTCGTCAGGGAATTCGAACTTCATCGGCTGGTAGTCTTCGATTGGTTGTTCGGCAAGGTAATCAGACAATACGCTTCCCTTAATGGCTTTCTGGGAGACGTACTGAATATCATATTCTGTTAACACCATTTGCCATCTGGCAATCCTGCCTGAAAGAGCCTGCTTCTCGAAGACGTACTTGATCGGATCCATCTTCGAAATTAGCATAGTGGTGTGATTGAGCATATACTGTCGTAGACATTTGGCGGCCCAAGCTAATGCACAACACGTCTTCTCCAGCATCGAGTATCGAGATTCACACTCAGTGAACTTTTTACTCAAATAATAAATGGCATGCTCTTTTCTGCCCGTCTCGTCGTGCTGACCGAGAACACACCCCATACTATTCTCCAGAACCGTTAGGTACATGATTAATGGCCGTCCAGCCACTGGGGGTATCAAGATTGGAGGTTCTTGAAGATACTGCTTTATTTTGTCGAATGCCTTCTGGCAATCCTCATTCCAAGTAATCGCCTGATTTTTCTTTAAAAGCTTGAACATCGGTTCACAAGTGGCCGTGAGCTGAGAGATAAACCTTGCAATGTAGTTTATCCGGCCCAGGAAACCACGAACTTCTTTCTCTGTTTTCGGCGCTGGCATTTCTTGGATAGCTTTTATTTTCGCAGGATCAACTTCAATACCCCTTTCACTAACGATAAACCCCAATAACTTTCCGGACCGCACTCCGAAAGTGCACTTGTTGGGATTCAGCCTCAGCCTGAACTTCCTAAGCCTTTCAAACAGCTTCAACAAATTGACCAGATGCTCTTCCTCCGTTTGGGACTTTGCAATCATGTCATCAACATAGACCTCGATCTCATGATGAATCATATCATGAAACAAATTTACCATTGCTCGCTGGTAAGTGGCCCCTGCGTTCTTCAGACCGAAGGGCATTACCTTGTAGCAGAATGTGCCCCAGGGGGTAATAAACGTTGTCTTCTCCATGTCCTCCGGTGCCATCTTAATCTGATTGTAACCAGAGAAGCCATCCATGAACGAAAACACGGAAAACTGGGCTGTATTGTCGACCAACACATCGATATGAGGCAACGGGAAATCATCCTTAGGGCTCGCCCTATTCAAATCCCGATAATCGACGCACATGCGTACCTTACCGTCCTTCTTCGGTACAGGCACTATGTTGGCGACCCACGGAGGGTAAGTGGTAACGGCTAGAAATCCCGCGTCCAACTGTTTCTGGACTTCTTCCTTGATTTTTACAGCCATGTCTGGTCTCGTCCTCCTAAGCTTTTGCTTGACTGGAGGGCAATCTTCTCGCAACGGCAAGCGATGAACCACAATATCAGTGTCAAGTCCGGGCATATCCTCATATGACCAAGCAAAGACGTCACTATACTCTCGAAGCATCTCGACCAGTCTATGCTTGACATCGTTCTGCAGCGCAACCCCTACTCTGACATTTCTGACGAGCTCCTCAGAACCCAGATTTATAATCTCAATATCCTCCTCGTGAGGCAGAATAACCTTCTCCTCTTGTCTCAACAAGCGGGCCAACTCTTCCGAAAGGTCTTCGTCTTCATCAATCTCATCCTCGGCTTGATAGATCGGGCAATCAAAGTCGTAGTGAGCCGTAGAGGGTCCAGAGTCGATGTCATCTGTTACGTGGATCCCGCAATAACAAGGGTTAAGTTTAAAGCAAGAATATGCAGGTTAGCACGAACCTCGTTGCCATTTTGCTGTTTTTCGAAATAAACATAAAACAGGAATAACAGAGAACACAATATTTGATTACGAAGAAAACGCCTTTTATTTATTAAAAAAATGCATACACATAATCCAACAAGGCCCTGACAGTAAAACCACTATGCCCCGGGCAGGACATAGGGTTGTACAAATATTGTAAAAAGCAAATCATTACTCTTCACTTGTCAGCTTGATAATCTCCTTGATGGTCCAATTGTGGAGGCGCTCGCCCGGCTTGCTCGGTTGAATCCAGGCGTCAAGATCGCAATCACTGTCCCCGCTGTCCTCCGACGCAGCGTTGATGCTCTCGAAAATTACTCCCCCCTTGGTGAATAGGATCGGCCCTTTCCCACGAGACGAGCTGCCAGAAGAAGATGAAGCTTCAGCTTCAGGAGAATATCCCAATCCAAACCTATCCTGCTTGATTGGTATATCCAAGACGTGCCCCCAGCCTGGGGTGGAGCCGGCTTCGACAACGGCCCGAGCTTCCTTAAATGAGGAGAGATTCATCTCCTGCTTCTCTGCGACGACAGGAGCTACCTCCTTTACCTTGACGGTTTCAAATGCTTGGCAAAGAGTCTCATGGATCTCGCCATCCATTTCAACGTATTTAAAGGACGATAGGTGGCTTACCATGATGTCCTCCTCACCACAGACGGTTACTATGCTGCCCCCAACAGCATATTTGAGCTTCTGATGCAGCGTGGACGTCACGGCACCAGCAGAATGGATCCATGGCCGACCTAAGAGGCAACTATAGGCAGGCATGATATCCATGATATAGAAAACCGTATTGAACGTCTCTGGACCAACTTGAATTGGCAGGGTCACCTCTCCAAAGACGTGGCGCTTGGTCCCATCAAAGGCTTTCACGACCAGATCACTGGGCATGCACAGCAATCCACGGGTATCCAATTTCATCAGTGCCTTCTTCGGAAGCACATTAAGCGAGGAACCCGTATCCACCAGGACATGCGACATGATCGTACCTCTGCACTCTATTGAGACGTGCAAGGCGCTGTTGTGATCTCTTCCCTTAGGAGTCAGCTCCAGATCTGTAAATCCCAGCCCATTACCAGCATTAACATGGGCCACCACCTCCTCGAGTTGATTTACTGATATCTCCTGCGGAACGTATGCAGCATTCAATACCTTCAGTAATGCGTTGCGGTGCGCTTCAGAACACAGCAACAAGTTAAGAATCGAGATCTTTGACGGAGTCTGATGAAGATGATCTACAATTTTGTAGTCACTTTTCTTGATTATTCGCATGAACTCTTCAGCATCTTTAACTAGCAAGTCCTTCTCTGCCCCAGCAGGGACTTCTTCGACAGCTTTACCTTTACCCTTATCCACAGCGTCAGCTCGGACCACTTTCTCTGCTTCAACCTCTGCCGGTGCAAACACTCTACCGCTTCTAGTGATACCACTGACTTCGGTAAGATCCTGCACAGTCGATCCGAACGGCTCTAGCTCTATCTTCTGACCATTACAATAAACTTCGGCGCCATAATGCCATGGAACGACATTGGTGCTTTCGAATGGGATTGGTCCGGCCCTGGTGATAGTGATAGTAGGCGGACGGGGCGCAGAAATAGTAATAGGGTGACGAGGAATAGTAATGGTAGCAACTTCATCTGCCTGCTTCAGCATGACTTCCCCTGATGCACTTTCAACGCTCCGGCTGAACTGCAAAATACCCTCGGACATCAGACTCTGGATACCTTCGATCAGCTGCTCACACCCATCAGGAAGCGTAGCACAAGCCATACATAACTCTCCGCATCCAGGGAAGAAGCCCTTCTTCAGCAACTTAGCCTTGACAAAACTCAACGGCGTCTTCAAATCTTTGACATCGGTCAGCAAGTCTGAACTCTCCTCAGTGATAACAGCATTCACTCCGCCTCCCTTATGATGAGGCATCGGGTTTTTGGTGACGTTGGGCACGTTGTCCGAAAAGTTGATAACCTTGGCGTCCACCAAGTCCTGGACTTTGTGCTTAAAAGCTTTACAATTCTCAATCGTATGACCCGGTGCCCCGGTATGGAAATCACAAGTAGCATTGGCGTCATACCCCGGTGGTGGTGCCCCTGTTAAGGGAGCCAACGTCCTCTTTTGAACTAATTGGAGCTGAAGCAACGTTTGCAAAAGCTGTGCATATGACATGGGTGGAGTATCAAAATGACGGCTTGCCATAGGAGCCCGATTCTGATATCTTTTATACCCCTGTTGATTCTGCTGCTGGGGTTGCTGCTGCTGCTGCTGCGGTGGAGCAGATGGGATATTTATGCTAGCAATCTGAGGTTGGGGGCCCTTGCCCTTCCTCCTAGCATTAGTGACAGCACTGGCATCTCCCTCTCGACGCTTGCCAGTGTAAGGCTTCTTGCTACCTCCTCCGGCTGAGGATGATTCGCCCTGAATTTTTCCGATCTTTATACCGTTCTCAACATGCTCGCCCAGAGTGATGAGAGCCGAGAATGTTCCAGACATGCCACTGACCAGCTTTTCATAATAGATTCCAGGAAGGGTAGCCACGAACATTTGCACTAGCTCACGCTCAACCATCGGCGGTTGAACCCGAGCAGCCAATTCACGCCACCGCTGGGCGTACTCTTTAAAGCTTTCGTTGTTCCGCTGCGAGAGATTCTGAAGCTGAACTTGGTTGGGAGCTAAGTCGCTATTGTATTGATAGTGGAGGACGAACGCTTCTGCTAGATCTCTCCAGGTGCGCACAGTAGCGGGCTCCAAACCCATATACCATTCGAGCGATGGACCAGAAAGACTATCCTGAAAGAAGTGCATCAGCAGCTTCTCATCGTCAGAATAAGCGGACATCTTTCTATAATAAGATCGGAGGTGGACCCGGGGGCAAGTAGTACCCTTATACTTCTCAAAGGTAGGCACCTTGAATTTGTGAGGTACTTTAAAGTCAGCAATCAGCCCGAGCTTGGACATGTCAACGCCCAATGTGTTCTGATTTTCGATGTCCCTCATCTTGTCTTCCAACGCCTTGAACCTGAGTCGAGCTTCAGCATTCAACTCTGCTTCTACACCTCTCTGAGAGAATATGTCATCCTGATGGTCCTCCAGCCACGGCTGAGGCACCAACAGATTTCCTGCACCAGCATTGCCGTTGACCGGCCCTATGTTAACATTGGCTCCCAAACTACCATTGCCGACGCCAGCCGCGTTGAGCCCGATATTAGTCATCAGATTGCCGTTAGCACTGCCGTTGCCCCCGGCAACAGGAACAACGTTCTGTGGAGTATCCACTGGAGGAGGAGTAGGCACGGCCCCTCCATGCAGTATGCCATTACTGTCAACCCTGGAGATCAGAGGTTGAACCAAAGTACGAAGCTGGTCTTGACCATTCGCGACCACCTGCATCAGCTCCATAAAACGATCCATCCGTTCACGGAGTTCTTGAACATCTGACTGCACCTGGTCCATTATCCTTGTCTGATTAGCGCGAGTTGAGTAGCGGTGGATGAGTCTTTGATCAATCCTGGAGATCGAGAGCAGCTCGGAACCTGAAAAACCTGTTAACAATAAAGGTTAGGAAAAGCAACAAGATATACACCATGCAAATATGCTTCATGCAGATGCATGTGTGTGTCTGTGTGCGTGGGAGGTTTTCCCCGATCCTAGTGCCTTAGTGCCAGTGTTGGTAATAATAATAGGAAGAAGAAATCCGAGCCCGATCATGGAAATATCAATCTCATATATATATGGAAAGGCCTGTCAAGGCAGTACACAGTATTAGCGAGTACAAACAGATCAACAGCATGACCTCAGCCAACAAGTCTGGTGATGGTCAGCATACATCAAAGATCAAAATCAACAGGGATATAACTAGTCAAGCACGGCCACGGGCGCGATACTCTGCTAATAACTCCTTTGTCTCAGAATGATCTGGCGAAGTGAGCAACCCCTCGACGAGTAGTTCCCTCTTCCTGATGGTATGCTGAAGCCCCTGAACTGAACTCTCCCAAGCGCCTTTGCCAAAGCAATCCTCCAGCTTCCGCTTCTTAGACTCAAACATCAGCTTATGCTCCTTCAGGCTAGCAATAGCTTTGTTGAGACGGGCTTCAGCGGAATACCTGCGGGCGGTCTCTTCATCAAACCTCCGCTCACTGTCTTTTACCTCGGCTTCTAGCTTAGAAATCTGCAGCGTCAGCTTGTCTTCTCGCTCCTTCCTGGTGGCCATGGAAGTCTTCCAATGCTGGTCGAACTTAGATATTCTCCGATATGCTTCCTCCAAATGCTGCTTCTTCGTAACTAGCACATCGTTAGCAGCTCTGAAGTCTTGACCTAAGCGTTCCCGATCAGCAATCTGCTTTGCCAAGTCTGCACTCAGCTGGCTCACCGACTCTGTTTGCTTTTTGAGAGCATGCACGGCTTCGTTCCTCTCACTTCGAAGCTGAGCTAACTCCTTCTCTAATTCTGCATTTGCCCTCTTCAGTTCATCACGCTCAGCTAATACCTGGTTGTGCTGATGAATGGACACAATGGTAGGCTCTTCGACTGGTGGAGGACTCTCTGGTCTGACATGAGGGAATGGCATCCCTATGGCGCTGGCTCTGGCTCTGATCCAATCTGAATAAGGAGGGTAGGCTTGGTTGTTGCTCTTCCCCAACAAAGGCTTTCCTCTCGTGCTGATATTGTTCCATGCATACTGAAGCTTGGACAACAAATCCCCCTCTAGAATACCCGTGAGGTACAGAGATTCCCGTACCTCTTCTTCCTTCGGTGGAGTCCTCAAAGCATATGCAAACTGACGGACTAACAATGATGGATTGTAGTTGATGCAACCCTTCCTACCTATCAGAGGTACGTTAGGAAACCCACTACAACTGAAGATCACCTCGGTGCCTAACCTGTCTCTGTCAATGAACCAATCAATGTCTTCTGCCGACAAACTCATCAGACGCTCAGGCCACTCAGCTGTGGCTGCAGACAAGCTAGAAGAACCCCTCTTGGGCAAATGACTATCAAACCACCTGTACAACAACGGTACGCAGCATGAGACATTCTTCCCTCTCCGGTTCTCATTCTTGTAATGCACTGAGTGGTAAACGTCTCCGATCAGAGTAGGGACTGGATTCCCTGAGGCAAAGATATGGAATGCATCAAAGTCTACGAAATCAGGCATGCTGGGAAATAGGATAATGCCATATATGCATAGAGCAAGGATGGCGCTGAAGGCGTCCCAACATTTGTCCTTAGCACACTGCTGAGCCTTAGCTATCAGAAACTGCAGAGTGAACCCTGGGACCTTGTTCCAACTCGTCACCACTAACTCAGAAGCGCTCAAATGGAGTGAGGAAGCCAAACCAACCAGATCAGGCTCAGCATCCATGTGGACAAAAGGCATCTGCCTTTTGATAGGCACACCCAGCATATCAGCATACTCTTCCAATATCGGCGCGAGAACGAAGTCATGAAAAGTGAAACACCTCAGAGGAGGGTCATAGAACTGCAGAAGAGCATGTAACCCATTCAACTCGGACGTAGAAGGTTTGTAAACCAGGCTAAGCAACCTGCCATAAGACTTCCTGAACCTATCCTTCACAGAATCCCCTGCCAGGGCTATCAAACTAGTCAGTTTCGACACATCGGGGGTCGGGAATTTGTATGCAACAGTCTTCCTGAGAGGAGCCATAATAGCAGCAGAAGACGAGAAATCCGGGATCGGGGAAACGGTACCTGCAACACAGACACACGTTAATGGAATGCAGATGAATGCGCAAACTAATGCAAAATGCAGGCATGCAATAATATATCCAAGTAGCTACTGTGGAGATTCAGTATCAACAGTCACTGATGAGAAGAAAACCCCGGTGTAAGACCACTAATCTGATCTGCTGAGAATAACCATCTGATAGGACCGAGATCAAAATTCTGTTCTGACAAGAGTAAGTGACTGATAATAAGGACCCCGGGTGCAAGATCAAGGAACATCTGCTGAAGTCTTCAGACCCCAAATCAAAATATGCCCTATCAAGAACAAACACACAGCTGCTGATGAGATCTTCAGACCTCACTCAAAATCTGCTCCATCCAGAACAAACCACTGATGATGATACACTGATCAAAAACCTGCTCTATCAAGAACAGACAAACACCCGATGATAGAATCCCCTGATCAAAAACCTTGCTCTATCAAGAGCATGTCTGCAACTGAGAACCCAACATAACTGATTCACTGTCAAGAAAACCAGGTAGTCTGAAGGTCTAAGTTTCCTGCAATAAACCCAGTCCCACTCACAGGTATGGACCTAGACTGACTCAAGGTATGGCATCCTATGCGTTCATCAGCGTCACAGACTTTCAAAACTGATGATACGATTCCCAGAAGGAGTGGCATCATCAAGTCCCGAAGAGGCCTCACTTAGCTGAATCACAAATGATCGGTCCCCAGAGTCGACAATCCACCAAACCAGCAACCGTCTCAACCCAAAGGGTTGAAAGTGAAGCCAACCGGATGAACCTCGTCTGAGCGTGGATTTCATGAGACACTAGTGCCTGCAAAGCAAGCACGTGCCCACTAATTTCCACTCTAAGTCTATGGTGCACTCAAGCCTGGGTCTGGCTTCTCACTCAATCAGAACTCCCATCCCACAACCGCACAAATAATCATATTTTACTGAATATAAGATGCGGGAAATAAAGTGCGAGAAGTAAAAATGCGATAAATACACGCAACCCAACAGCAAACACACAAACGATAGGATTGACTCGCAGGGAACCGTTGGAGTCCCCAGCAGAGTCGCCAGCTGTCGCTTGCGCGAAAATAAGGTGCCGGCATGACAGAAGAGTCGCCACCTTTCGTTATTTAACCCTCAGAGCGGGAAAGGAAACGATCGGAAAAACCTGACGAAAAAGGGTAAGACAAGGTCATCGCAACCACTGTCTGGGTTCGGGAGTCGGTTACGCAAGGGGAAGGTATTAGCACCCCTCACGTCCGTCGTACTCGACGGGATCCTCGCTTGTTTGTTTACTTGGACGGGTTGGTTTTAATCTATCTACATATCAAGGCTGGCTGAAAAAGAAAAGAAAAATGACTCGGCAAAGCGTCGCACTTTATGCCTACGTATTCTCATCAGAGGATGAGAAATCAGAGTCAACGTAGTTCGGCCTACTACGGGTTACGGGGGAAGGTTGCTCGCTAGGACGTCGCGTCCTATGCCTACGTACTTTCATCTGGTATGAAAGATCAGAGCAAACGTAGTTCGGCTAACTACGGGTTATCTCGTAAAAGAAGTGTTTTTTTTATTGTGTTTGCGATTTCAACCGCACTAGAGACTATGACCTGAGAGTGAATGCGACGCATGTCACCTAAAGGGTACCATACTAAACATCCAGACTGTGAAAAAGAAACTCTTCCACAATCCTTTCTCAGATAGCTTAAGGCTCGTAACGTACGAAAGAAATCATTCATGATTACTGTATTTTAAACTGCTTCGATATGAGAAGAGAACAGGCCCAACTAGGAGGGAGACTCTCAAGTCCTACTGTTATCATGCCATGGATTCATCCTATGGTTGAGGTTTGAACAGGGAACTCCTAGATGTTGTCATGCATAAGTTTCAACCTAAAAGTCTATCATCAAATCCTCATCAGAGGAAATGAGAGTCCTAAGGGATCATGTCAATGATACACCAAAACAGAAAAAAGCATCAGCTTTAACAGTAAAATGCATGCAATGCAAGTGAGGGAGGAAATGTGTGTGGGGCTTCAGCCTCCACAAGCTCGTCTCGACCTCAAGCCAGTCATGAAATAACAGTAATCATACTGAAGATAAACAACATGCTATCAAGTAAAAACAGTAGACTGCAATCATACAGATACAAGAAATGGAATGCTACCAAGCAAAATAAACACTTGGGCAAGGGAGCTGGGCTCTACCGAATACCCGCAAGCAAAGCCAAGCAATAACAATACAATCAGATGCACTCATGCTCTTAGACTGAATTTATTCTAAATGTGCTTAGCCTAATGCAGCAGACAAATCAGGCAAAACATACAATACATCAAAGAAAACAGAAGAAAGCCTCAGCTCCTCCGGCAGCAACCCAGTCTTCAGACTTCAGAGATCACTTGCGTTCCAGGTATCAACCCTACAACATGAGTATCAACTCATCTTCTCCCTTGAGCTTCAGCTCCTTTGATCAGCTCTACCTTCAGGCTTCACTATCTTCAGGGATCTTCAAGCATCAACTTGATCTTCACAAAGTCTTCAGACTTCAATACTCTTCAAGGAATCATCCTCTTCAAGGCCTCAACTTCTATCTTCAATGGCTCCAATGCTCCAGCAAACAAGATTCAGTCAACAAGATGAGGTGAGGATGTTACAGTACTCACTGACTTCCAAAGGATGCCATTGAGGACTTAACATCAAAAGAAAGGCTCTCTCAAAGTTCTACCTCAGAGGGCAAGGTCACTAATCCCTCCAAAGGAGAGAGGTGAATACCCTTAAGGGACTCTATGTCACAGAGAAGAAAGGAGGTGAACAAGACACTCCTTGTTTATTGAACAAAGTATTCTATCTAGGGCTCTGCCTATGCACCTATGAACCTATAAACAAAACAACAAAAGCTATGCTAAACTCCTCTGCAAGGTCTTCAAAGCTTCCATGATGATCCACAAGGTCTTCAACTCAATCCTTCAAGCTCACACACTCAAAGGAGAAGGAAAGAAAACACAACAATACAACTTATGCCTTTAAGCAACACACATACTATCCATACATTCAAAAATCAATGAAAAATACTAAAATACCATACAATATTCTAGCAAAATTCTAGGGAATTCTATACATACTTACCCTTAACCCATGTATTCCCCATACACTAATTTGGCCTAGAAACCCCAAAACACATTTGTTCAAGTCTACCTATACAACCTAAAACCCTAATTAGAGCACCTAAATGTCTAACCATCAAACTACATCAATTTTTAATCTACAAATCAAGAGATAAATCCTACATGAAACTAGGGTTCAATATCTAGCTATGCCAAAAAGAATGGCTCAAAAACCCTAAGGGAAAGTCCTAAAATAAATTCTACAAAATCATGCACAAAATTAATCCTATTTTAAAAGCTATTTAAAATAAAAATCTACTAAAATATGAAAATAAAATAAAATGGACATTTTATTTATCTATATTTTTCTAGACAGGTTTATTAACATGTGAAAAAAACAAGAATTAAAAAATGCTTAATTTTGGATTTTATATGAATTTTATAAAAGCAAGAAAATTAAATGGAATTAAAATGAAAAAGAAATCAATTAAAGGGGGAGGGGGTGTGAGTAGTAAGATACGCTAGTTGAAATATTGAATGGGCTGCGAAGGGGGTGGTGTGGATAGCATTCTGAATCCACCAAGCCCAGACGCGCTCATTAAACCAAACGGCATCGTTTCAAGTATTTGAATTTTCCCTCCGCTTTCGTGAATTAATCTGGGCCGTTGGATTGACATAAAAGGTCAAAACTTTCAGAAAGATCCAATGGGTGTCAGTCGTCGTCCCCAAATACCTAGGGTTTTCAGAAAACCGTGGCTCATGCACCATACTTCTTCTCCCTCGTTCTCCCTCCACACTCAATGAAAATCAAAAATTCCAAAAAGGAAAATGGTCTACAGATTACAAGGAACAAGACTATACGCGTAGTTTTCATTAATTCTCCTTGAATCACTCAAACAGAAAACTTCAAAGCTCGGGTACCACCATATTTCTCTAAAATCAACTCTTCTAAAACTCAAATTTGATGATCCAATCTTGTTCTTTATGTTATGCCTACCACCATGAGCTATCAATCGTGCTCTAAAGCCACTAATCCGGCCTGTTCTCAATCACAACAGATTCTTGCACCTGCTATCAAACTCCATGAAATGCTCCCAAATCCTCAGAAAATGGTCTTCTACCCTAGCTTAACAGTTCTACACCTATAACTATGGCAGAATGCACATAAACTATGAGATTCGAGCAAGATTACCAACCTGTTACACTTTAATGGAGGCTATGGTTTTCTTGCAATTCAGTGCCTGAAACCTTCCTTGATTACTCTCCAATGCTCAATATGACTTCTGTATGCAGCAAGATGAATGAACAAGGCTTGAAACTCGTGCTTGATATCAAGATGCAATTCTTGCAATTTCCTCAAAATAGCTTCAAACTGCCATGGATCTTCTTCTATCTCAGCATGTATTCAATCACAATGATCAGAAGAATAGGTTTGTGGTGGAGAAAGGAATGGAGATTGAAGAGAATGAAGGTTTGATGTGAAATTGCCAATGGAAGAATCTTGCTCTTCACACTCTAATCTCACCTCTCATCAACAATGATCACCAAAACCTTTACCCTCCATGATTCACTCTTCTTATAATGATTGATGGAAGCTCCTAGATCCTTCTAGAATGAGCTAGACAATCCTTGGAATCTCATATGATGGTAAGTTGAAAATCTCATGCATCATGCCTTAAACCTTGCAAATTGGTGTCAAAATCTCCTTATGTGAGATATTGAGAAGGAATGTACAAAAACAAGCTTCTTCCTTGCCTTGCGTTATGATTTCCAAAGATGCCTTAGTATGCAAGTTTCAATTTTCCAAAGCATGTCCCATTTTAAAGCTTCAAATCAAAATTATATTTAAACCAATGTTCTTAAAATTATGTTTCCAATCAAAATGATATATTGGATGACCTATTTTGGATTTGTGGATCTTCCAAACCAATTTCCAATTTCAACTTTTCAAACTTATAAGCCATTTTTAGTTCACTTTTGACCAATCATGCAAATCCATGCTATGAGCTTTTCCAACAATTCATGACCTTCTTTCTAGACTTAAAATAACATTTTGAACAACTTTCATGTTTTGAGTTTTCCCATTTGAGGCTTGGAAATAGGAGATATGGCCTTTGCTTAAAATGACCTATAACTGACAAATGACCAAAATACCCCTGTCCTGTTCAATCCATAAGTTGAGTTCTACAAATCCTATCAAGGACTTCTACCACTCAAAGTAAAGCTAAGAAGATGCCCTTCAACATTCATGTTGACCAAGAAATCATAGGAATCATCCTACTAGGGCAAAAGTTGTCTGCAAGTTGGGTGACTTTCAAGGACCCAGATTCACACACCTCAGCTGACCTGTAATTTGTCAAAACCATAACTTGAGCTCTGCAACTCCTATCAAGGACTTCCACCACTCAAATTAAAGCTAAGAACAAGTTCTACAACCTTCATGTTGTGGGGAAGATGATATATCAATCACATCTAGAGCTAAAACTGCCTAGAAGATAGTGATCAAATTAGGGTTTTTCACTGACAATCCTCAGAAAACCCTAACTCAAAACTTCTCAAACCCTTCAATTATGATGAGTTGGTCTAGGAATCATCCTTATAACATCTCTATGCATCATTCCATGATCTCATGGCCCTTGGATTAGGTCTCAACCTTCTCCAAATTTTCAGTTATCCTAGGGTTGACCCAGTCAAAACCCTAATTCTCCCATTCATGGTTGAATCTTCTGAAGTCTTGCATAATGACTTCTCTGGGCTTCATGATGGCTATCAAGACATCTCATAGGCTTTCTCAAAACATCAAGTTCATTCTCAAAGTCTCAGAATCATCTGAGGAGCACCCACAACTCTCAAGCTATGAGTCACACATCCCTGGTTTCACCCAATTCCTCTGGGGATCTCTTGAACTGCCTGATGAAGGTATCAACTTTCAAACACTCAGTGAATAAATAATTGTTGGTCAAATTTTGGGGTGCAACAAGAGTCAACGTAGTTCGGCCTACGAAGGATTACGGGGGAAGGTTGCTCGCTAGGACATCGCATCCTATGCCTACGTACTTCCACACTGTATGGAAGATCAGAGCAAACGTAGTTCGGGAAACTACGGGTTATCTCTTGAAAGAAGTGTTTTTTATTGTATTTGCGATTTCAACCGCACTAGAGACTATGACCTGAGAGGGAATGCGTCCTTTCTCAGATAGCTTAAGGCTCGTAACGTACGAAAGAAATCATTCATGATTACTGTATTTTAAACTGCTTTGAGATGAGAAGAGAACAGGCCCAACTAGGAGGGAGACTATCAAGTCCTACTATTGTCATGCCATGGATTCATCCTATGGTTGAGGTTTGAACGGGGAACTCCTAGATGCTGTCATGCATAGGTTTCAACCTAAAACTCTATCATCAAATCCTTATCAAAGGAAATGAGAGTCCTAAGGGATCATGTCAATGATACACCAAAATAGACAAAGCATCAGCTTAACAGTAAAATGCATGCAATGCAAGTGAGGGAGGAAATGTGTGTGGGGCTTCAGCCTCCACAAGCTCGTCTCGACCTCAAGCCAGTCATGAAATAACAATAATCATACTGAAAAATGAACACCATGCTATCAAGCACTAAACAGATAAAATAAATGAAGTGCCATCAGGCAAACAAAACACATGCTAGAGAAAGAAGGAATCTACACCTAATCTCTAATCCTAACCCTAAAACAGAACTCTAATCAGAAGAAAGCAAAGCCCTAAAGCAAAACCCTAAACAAGAGAAATCAATCCCAGTCTTCAAGCTTCAAAGCAAGCTTACCAAAGAAAGGGAGCTAAGTAGGCAGACTCATGGTGTCTTCCTCAGGAAAGCACTAGGAGGTGTATACTCAGGAATCATATCCTATGTGGCTCAACCACCGTGATCAGTTTACATTCCTCCTCAGGAGAAATTAAACTCACAAGCAGGCTCCAACATCACTGGATACTTAGGAAATCCTATCTGAACTAGTGGAACTAAGTGAATAGACCCATAGGACCTTCCTCAGGAAAGTACTAGGAGGCTTCCACTTAGGAATTGTATCCCATGTGGCTCAACAACTGTGATCAGTTTACATTCCTCCTCAGGAGAAATTAAACTCACAAGTTGACTCCAACATCATTGGATACTTGAGAAATCCTAGATAAACTAATGGAACTAAGTGAATAGACCCATAGGACCTTCCTCAGGAAAGTACTATGAGGCTTCCACTTAGGAATTGTATCCCATGTGGCTCAACAACATGTGATCAGTTTACATTCCTCCTCAGGAGAAATTAAACTCACAAGTTGGCTCCAACATCATTGGATACTTAAGAAAGAGGTGAGAAGAAAGAATGAAATTCATTCATAGTGCCTTCCTCAGGAAAGTACCATGAACTTCCTTCAAACTTCAGGATCTCAAACCTCACAGACAGGGAATAAGCTCTAAGCTCTGGGTCTCTGAGTCTTGATCTTCAATCTTCTCTTCCATGCTCCTCAACAAGATCTTCAAAACAAACTAAGCCCCACAACAAATTCCCCAAAATAAACCCCAGAGATAAACAAATAGCCACATAACAGTCAAAATCACCAGTCAACTTCAGAAAGTACCTAAAAATACTAAAACAAGGGGGAAAATTCTAACCATTATTCAAAAGGGTCTACAACATCTACCCATAACATCCCTATATGCCCATACCCAAAAATCAAAACAAAACTCTCTAAAGAAAATGAATTTCCTTACCTATGCATAACATAAACCCTAATTAGGTACCCTAATGCTAACCTAATTAAACTAATCAAATTTTAATCTAAAAATCAAGAATTAAATCCTATGGGGAACTATGATTCAATATCTAATCACACCAAAAAGAATGAATTAAAAATCCTAAGGGAAAATCTTAAAAGAAATTCTACAAAATTGGATACCAAACTAAACATATTAAAAACCTATTTAAATGGAAAATACTCTAAAAATATTAAACTAAAAATAAAATGGAATTTTTATTTTTATTAATTTTCTAGACAAGTTTATTAACCTATAGAAAAAACAAGAATTAAAAAATATCAATTTTTGGATTTTTTATGAATTTATTAATGTGCAAGAAAATTAAAGGAAATTAAAAAAATAAAAGGAATTAATTAAAGGGGAGGGGGTGTGAAAAGCAAGGCACGCTAGTTCATTTCCAGGTGGGCCAGACATGGTGGGGTGTAGATAGAAATCTGAGATAGGCCCACACGCTGGCTTTAATGAAACGATGCGTTTCATACGCATCAGACTCCCTCCATTTTCAACTTTGAATTAAGGTCGTTGGATGGGATGAAAGAGTCAAATGAACCAGAAAGATCCAACGGGTATCCACTCATCTTCAACCTTGCGTCTAGGGTTTGGTCTGAAACCAGAATTCATGCACCAACCTTCTTCGCGCTCGTGCTCTCTCATCTCTCAATGAAAACAACAAATCCAAAGACCAAAGTTGCTCCCCTTCTCTCCAAGAATACGATGGTGTCAATAGTTCTCATTAAAACCTCCTATATCCTCCAAACAGAATGCATGTAGGTTAGGGTTCCATCATTTTTCTCTGACATCAACCTTGCTGAAACTCAATTTTAATGGTATGATCCTGTTCTTGGCCTTGCCCTAATCAATCTAAACCCTACCATATCCATTAATACCCTATATATAACCTGTTCTTGAAACTCAAAGAAATGGCACCCTGCCATGAAACTCCATAGATCCTACTCTAATCCTCAGAACTTAAGCAACTGACCTAGTAGGTTAATTCTACACCTAGAAACTTGAGTGAATGCGCATAAATAATAAGATATGGGAAGAATTACCAACCTGCCAAGTGATGATGGTGAGTGATGCTAGAGATGAATTCAGAGCTTGCAATGGCTTCCAAAGAATCCTCTAATGGTGTAGAGGTTTCTGTTTGCACTATTCTTGAAGGAGAAAGCTTGTAATGGAAGATTCGAGTCTTGCTTGACTTTGAAGAAAGCTTTTAACACCTCACTCTTTCTCTCCCTTCCCTACTGAATTCTCCAACCTGGACCAACCCCTTACTCATCATGATTCACTTGTTATATAACAATCCATGGAATCAACTAGAAGCTTCTAGAATCCACTAGAAGGTGATGAAAATCTCATGACATGACATATTGGTTATCTCATATCTCATATGTTATGCCTTGAAATTTTGTGCCAAAATCTCCCCTTGTGGGATATTGAGGTGGAGTGTACAAAAAATCAGCTCATACTTGCCTTGTGTGAAGATTTCTCAAGTTGCCTTAAGATGCAAGTTACAATTTTTCAAAGCAACCTCCATTTTTGAGCTTCAAATCAAAATTATGTTTAAACCAAAGTTTTTAGAATGTCATTTACATTCAAAATGGTATATTGGATGACCTATTTTGGATTTGTGGATCTCCCAAACCAAATTTCAATTTCAACTTTTTAACTTATAAGCCCTTTTTTAGGTCATTTTTAACCAATCATGAAAATCCATGCTCTAAGCTTTTCCAAACTTTCACACCCTCTTTTCTAGGCTTAAAATCACATTTTTAACAACTTTCATGTTTTGCGTTTTTCCATTTGAGGCTTGGAATTAGGAGATATGGCCTTTGCTTAAAATGACCTATAACTGCCAAATGACGAAAATACCCCTGTCTTGTTCAAACCATAAATTGAGTTCTACAAATCCTATCAAGGATTTCTACCACTAAAATTAAAGCTAAGAAGGTGCTCTTCAACATTAATGTTGACCAAGAGATCATAGGAATCATTCTACTAGGGCAAAAGTTGTCTGCAAGTTGGGTGACTTTCAAGGACCCAGATTCACACACCCCTGCTGACCTGTAATTTGTCAAAACCATAACTTGAGCTATGCAACTCCTATCAAGGACTTCCACCACTCAAATTAAAGCTAAGAACAAGCTCTACAACATTCATGTTGTGGGGAAGATGAGATATCAATCACATCTTGAGCTAAAACTGCCTGGAAGATAGGGATCAAATTAGGTTTTTTTCACTGACAATCTTCAGAAACCCTAACTCAAAACTTCTCAAACTCCTCAATCATGATGAGTTGGTCTAGGAATCATCTTTATAATATCTCCATACATCATTCCATGATCTCATGGCCCTTGGATTAGGTCTCAACCTTCTCCAAATCTTCAGTTATCCTAGGGTCGACCCAGTCAAAACCCTAGTTCTACCATTCATGGTTGAATCTTCTGAATTCTTGCACAATGACTTCTCTGGGCTTCATGATGGCTATCAAGACATCTCATAGGCTTTCTCAAAACATCAAGTTCATTCTCACAGTCTCAGAATCATCTGAGGAGCACCCACAACTCTCAAGCTATGAGACACACAACCTTGGTTTCACCCAATTCCTCTGAGGATCTCTTGAGCTTTCTGATGAAGATATCAACTTTCAAACACTTGATGGATAAATAATTGTTGGTCAAATTTTGGGGTGCAACACCCTGTAGCAGATCAACTGAAGTTGTTTTCCCTGCAGCAGTCAGCGGAAGATCAATTCCCCAGACAGAGTCCGATTGATATTGGCATGTCCACGTGCTCCTCAGCAGGATGATTCCTCTACCTGAGTAGTTCTTTCTCCTTGATAGGAGAATTCCCCCCGGCATTTATTTTACTGACGGGATCGCATCATTGTGCATGATTGCATAGCATTGTGCATGATTGCATAGTATTGCGCATGATTGCATAACATTTAGCATAAACGCATAGCATCTCCACCGTGTGGGGCACGGCGCCGAAGCATATGCATCATAAACATGGTCTAGGTTATTATCATTCTTGTTCTACAGGTGTTCCACCAAAGGATCAGTTGCTCAGGATGGTTCCTGACACTCTCCCCCAGCGAAGCCACTCGCTCAAGATGATTTTTGGGATCCCCAGCGAAGTCTTCAGTTCGAGATGATTCTCGAATCCCTCAGCAGGGCCGTTTGCTTAAGATGACTCTTAAGACCTCAGCGCAGTTTCCCGAGTTGTTTGCTTAGGATGATTCTTGAGCTCCCCAGTAGCGTCCCCAGCAAGAGTCGTCCAGGAGGATTCCTGGAACCCCTAGCAGAATGTTTGCTCCAGAATGGTTATCGGTTCAGGATGATTCTTGAGGGTGCCCAACGGAGTTGTTTGTTCAAGATGATTCTTGAAGTCCCTAGCAGCGTGATATGTTTGCTCCAACAGTGATGTCTAATCTGAAGATTGACTTCGTAAACGCCTGAAGGCGACGTCAGAATGTTCCTGTGGATTCAGATTTCCGTGTTGATGAATCAACGTTTGTCTGAAGACAAGGTTCAAAAGTTTGTAGATGTATGCAAGGTGATCCGTGTTGGCCTGAAGACCAAGTCAGTTGTCCTGAGGTGATGATTGATTGCGATCAAATGAATAGTGTTTCTTCTGACTGAAGTCGAAGATGTTTCTCCAGCTGAAGCGGAGTTTGCCTGAAGGCAAAGTGTTTGAATCCCCGTAGAGTCATGAATGGTTCAGGATACCACTTCTCTGACTGAAGTCACAGATTTCCCAAGCTGAAGCGAAGGTGCCTGAAGGCAAGGTTATCCCCTAAGGTCATGAATGACCTAGGATTCATTGTTCGGACTGAAGGCCGAAGTATAGCAGATGTGGAGTTGCCTGAAGGCAGATCCATGTATCCTTGAAGGTCAAGGATCATTTTCTTCAGACTGAAGTCGAAGATACCTCCTGCAGAGTTGCCGACGGGCAAAGTTTACATCCTTGGAGACCAAGGATGCTTATCTTCAGGAATGCTTGAAGATCTTTTCTAGCTGAAGCTGGAATCGCCGACGGGCAAGGTTTATATCCTTGGAGGCCAAGGATCCTATCTTCAGAAATACTTGAAGATCTTTTCTAGCTGAAGCTGGAAGTGGCCATGGGCCAGGGTTTCATATAGATTTGATGTTGAAGTTCTACGGTTTCTCAGTATGCAGTAGTATTTGGATGTTCGTTATGGTTTTGAGGGTGAACCCCAGATCAGAGTGTGCTTGGTTGAGTCTCTCATTCCCAGCAGAGTAATTTCAAATACGCAGGTGTACCTTTGTTCCATTTACTAGGGGTGAACCCCAGGTCAGAATTGTTCAGTAATGTATTTTCTCCAGCAGCGATGCGGGATATTTTGATTGTCCGACGGCGATACCGGGTGGCTTAGTCTTCCAGCAGTGATGTTGGGTGTTTTGATTGTCTGAAGGCAATATCAGAAGAAGTTAATGTGATTGTTTGGCGGCAATGTCAGATCAGTATTTCTCCACCTAGTTGTCGTGCAGCTAGTATTGCAGTATTCGAAGATTTGTTCCCCGCAGAGTATCATGTGCTCGTGCAGTTGGCAAATTTTCGGGTTTACCGGTATTCAACCGTCTCGCACCTTGATTGGTTGAGAGCCGTTCGCTTCTCACCCAGTCAGGTTCAAGCCGTTTGAATAGGGGCAGCTGTTGCACCCCAAAATTTGACCAACATTTATTTATCCATCAAGTGTCTGAAGTTTGATACCTTCATCAGAAAGTTCAGGAGATCCTCAGAAGAATTGGTTGAAACCAGAGTGGTGTGCTTCATAGCTTGAGAGTTGTGGGTGCTTCTCAGATGATTCTGAGACTTTGAGAATGAGCTTGGAAAGTTGAGAAAGTTTATGAGATGTCTTGAAAGCCGTCATGAAGCCCAGAGAAGTCATTATGCAAGAATTCAGAAGATTCAACCATGAATGGTAGAATTAGGGTTTGACTGGGTCAACCCTAGGTCAACTGAAGATTTGGAGAAGGTTGAGACCTAATCCAAGAGCCATGTGATCATGGAATGAGGTGTTGAGATACTATAACGATGATTCCTAGTCCAACTCATCATGATTGAGGAGTTTGAGAAGTTTTAAGCTAGGGTTTCTAAGGATGGACAGTGAAAAAACCCTAATTTGATCCCCATCTTCCAGGCAGTTTTAGCTAAAGATGTGATTGATATCTCATCTTCCCCACAACATTAATGTTGTAGATCTTGTTCTTAGCTTTAATTTGAGTGGTAGAAGTCCTTGATAGGAGTTGCAGAGCTCAAGTTATGGTTTTGACAAATTACAGGTCATCTGAGGTATGTGAATCTGGGTCCTTGAAAGTCACCCAACTTGCAGACAACTTTTGCCCTAGTAGGATGATTCCTATGATTTCTTGGTCAACATGAATGTTGAATAGCATCTTCTTAGCTTTCTAGATAGTACTAGAAGTCCTTGATAGGATTTGTAGAACTCAACTTATGGTTTAAACAAGACAGGGGTATTTTGGTCATTTGGTGATTATAGGTCATTTTAAGCAAAGGCCATATCTCCTATTTCCAAGCCTCAAATGAAAAAACTCAAAACATAAAAGTTGTTCAAAATGGCATTTTAAGCCTAGAAAAGTGGTCATGATTTGTTGGAAAAGCTTGTAGCAAAGATTTACAAGATTGGGTAAAAATGACCTAAAAATGTCTTATAACTTAAATGGATCCAAGTTGGAAATTGGTTTGGGAGATGTACAAATCCAAAATAGGTCATCCAATATGTCATTTTGAATCCAAACATCATTTTAAAAACAATGGTTCAAATAGATTTTTGATTTGAGGTCTTAAAATGGAGGTTACTTTGTAAAGTTCATGCTTGCATATTAAGGAACCTTTGCAAATCTTCACATAAGGCAAAACCAAGCTTGTTTTTCACTCATCCAATCCCAATATCTCTTGTAAGGAGTTTTGACACAAGATTGAAAGGCTTAAGGCATGAAAAGAGATAATACAATATGTCATTACAAGAGAAGTTTCATTACTTTTTAGATGATTCTCAAAGTTTCTAGATGAATCTAGACTCTTCCATTGGTTTCTATATATTGGTTTGATCATAATGAAGAAAAGGTTGGTGATGGTTAATGGTAAGTGGTGAAGGTAAGTGCAAAAGAGCCAAATTCTTCCATTTTGCAAAATCACAACAAACCCTTCTTCTCCTTCATTTTCTTTCCTCTCTTCTCCACAAAGCCATTCCATGGATCATACTGAACATGTGCATATGGATGGTGAACGCCATTGATGGAAGATTAAAGCTCTTGTGGTGAAAGTGCAAAGAATGCAAATTGACATCAAGATCAAGAAGCAAGCATTGTTCGTGGTTTCTTTTGCATACAGAGAGATTAGCAACAATCAAGGGTCATACTTGGAGAGTAGCAAGCATTGAAGTGAGGTGCAAGTGCCACTACCATCATCAATTTGCAGGTTTGCAAATTCACTTGAGTCTCTCTATTTATGCACTTTTAGGTCATGTGGTTAGGATAAGATTAATTAGCAACCATTAGGGATGAATCCTGGCAAGTTTAAGCCAATTCCATGAAGTTTGTATTCTTGACATGAAACTTTAAGGAGCAAGAGCAAGCTGTATATTGAGTTTTCGTGATCATGTTATAGCATAGTCTGGTTAGGATAACGTGTAGAACAAGATTACATCACTGGATTTGAGTTCAATCAAGATTGATATCAGTGAATTAGGTTGGAACCCTAGGTTTTGCGCATTCTGTTGGGACGATACAAGGCGTTTCAGAGAAAGTTATGAGTATGGTCGTGTTCATGGTAATCAGTAGCACACTTTTGCCTTTGGAAGTTTTTGATTTCATTGAGTAATGAGGGAGCACGAGCTTGAAGAAGAATCACGCATGGATTATATTTTGATGAAACCCTAGCATGTGTTTGGGGAAGACGATCCATTAGCCGTTGGATCACCCCTGGTTATTTGACTCATTAATCTGATCCAACGGTTCCAATTGAATTTCAGAAACGGAGGGAAAGAATAGAGCCAATACGCAGCGTTTAACTTAAATGAAGGTTTTGGGCCTCAGCAGAACTTGATATTAACACCCCACCTAGGAGCCCAATCCAAAAATGAACTAAAATTGGTTGCTATTCGTACCGTCGCTTTTCAATTTTCTTTTAATTTTCATTCTGAATTTTCTGATAGCGCATGGGCCTACCAATTGCTAAGCGCACCCCTGGGTTCTTGGCCCACCATCATAAATAACTGGGCGCAGTTATGTTTGACACCCCCCATCCCATTTTCTTTTATTTTCTTATTTTAATTTCCTTTATTTTCTTGCATTTTGTATAAATCATATAAAATAGAAAAATGATTATTTTTTAATTCTTGTGTTTTCTACATGTTCATAATTCTGTCTAGAAAAATATCAATAAATAAAATTGTCATTTTATTTTCTTTTAGTATTTTTAGTATATTTTCCATGTAAATAGCTTTTAATGAGATTTAGGTGTGTACATCATTTTGTAGAATTTATTTTAGGACTTTCCCTTAGGCTTTTTAGTCCATTCTTTTTAGTGTGATTAGATATTGAACCTTAGTTCCCCCTGAATTTAATTCATATTTTTAGAATTTAATCTTAGGTGATTTGTTTAGGTGAGATTAGTGTGATCAAAATTAGGGTTTTAAGTGAGCATAGGTGAAATAGATTAATTCCTTTAGGATTTTTCATTTGATTTTTAGGGTATGGGACTATAGGGGTTATGGGTATAAGATAGATCCCTTAGAAAATATTAGGATTCCCCTACTGCTACTAGTATATTGCTTATATGTGATTAATTGTGTGGTGTGCCCTCTCTAGGGTTATCATTTTGCCTGTGTGGGGTATTGGGTTTGTTTGGGATTTGGGGAGAGCTGAAGACCCGTGATGATGAAGCCCAGTTGAAGATCAGAGAATGGAGACCAACTTCCAGAGTTAATGAGGAGTATCTCTTGCTGGTAGCTGCTGAAGTTTGTAGGATATAGGAGTTAGGCAGAGCTCTAGAGTAGCCAACTTGATTCTCAAACATGGAAGGTCTTGATTGCCTCCATTCTTCTCTGTGATACAGAGTCTCTCTAAGACACTCACCCCCTTCCTTTGGAAGGCTTGGTGCTAATGTCTGAGGGATAGAACTCTTGAGAGAAATATTCCTTGTGCTGATAGCAGTACGTTTGCCACCCTTGATGGTCAACTAATTGCTTAACACCCAGTTTACTCTTGTGATTGATTCCTCAGCTTGGAGATTAGGACTTGAAGAAAAGCCAGGGGGAGATTGAGGATAAAGACTGATGTTTACTTGAAGCCTGATGCTGATGAAGACTTCATTCAAGATTATTGAAGAGGGTGAATCCTTGAAGACTGCCATTCTAGCTGAAGCCTGAAGAGCATGAAGATCAAGTTGGTACTTGAAGATCCCTGAAGATAGTGAAACCTGAAGGTGGAGCTGATCAAAGAAGCTGAAGCTTAAGGGAAAAGAGGAGTTGATACTCGGGTTGTAGGGTTGATACCTGGAAAGCAGTTGATGATTGAAGTCTGAAGACTGAGTTGCTGCTGGAGGAGTTGAAGCTTTCTTCTGTTTTCTTTTCTGTATTGTGTGTTTTGCTTGATTTGTCTGTTGCATTAGATTAAGTCCATCTAGAATAAGTTCAGTCTAGGAGCATGATTGCATTAGAGGTTGAGTTGCTCCCTCTGCTTGTATTGTTACTGCTTGGCTTTGCTTGCGGGTATTCGGTAGAGCCTAGCTCCCTTGCCCATGTGGTTCGTTGGCCTGATGGCATTTTCATTTCTTCTTTCTGTATGATTGCAGTTTACTGTTTATTGCTTGATAGCATGTTGTTTATTTTTCAGTATGATTACTGTTATTTCATGACTGGCTTGAGGTTGAGATGAGCTTGTGGAGGCTGAAGCCCCACACACATTTCCTCCCTCACTTGCATTGCATGCATTTTACTGTTAAGCTGATGCTTTGTCTGTTTTGGTGTATCATTGACATGATCCCTAGGACTCTCATTTCCTTTGATAAGGATTTGATGATATACTTTTAGGTTGAAACCTATGCATGACAACTTCTAGGAGTTCCCTGTTCAAACCTCAACCATAGGATGAATCCATGGCATGATAACAGTAGGACTTGATAGTCTCCCTCCTAGTTGGGCATGTTCTCTTCTCATCTCAAAACAGTTCAAGATACAGTAATCATGAATGATTCCTTTCGTACGTTACGAGCCTTAAGCTATCTGAGAAAGGACGCATTCTCTCTCAGGTCATAGTCTCTAGTGCGGTTGAAATTGCAAACACAATAAAAAACATTTCTTTCGAAAACAGGAAATAAACCGTAGTTTCCCGAACTACGTGAGCTCTGATCTCTCATGCCTGTTGAGAGTACGTAGGCATAGGATGCGATATCCTAGCGAGCAACCTTCCCCCGCAACCCTTCGTAGGCCGAACTACGTTGACTCTGATTTCTCATTCTCTGATGAGAATACGTAGGCATAAAGTGCGACGCTTTGCCGAGTCATTTTTCTTTTCTTTTTCAGCCAGCCTTGATAGGTAGATAGATTATAACCAACCCGTCCAAGTAAACAACAAGCGTGGATCCCGTCGAGTACGACGGACGTGAGGGGTGCTAATACCTTCCCCTTGCGTAACCGACTCCCGAACCCAGACAATGGTTGCGATGACCTTCTCTTACCCTTTTCCGTCAGGTTTTTCCGATCGTTTCCTTTCCCGCTCTGAGGGATAAATAACGAAAGGTGGCGACTCTTCTGTCATGCCGGCACCTTATTTTCGCGCAAGCGACAACACTTCTTTGCAAACTTGAAACAATCTGTTTCCATAGTCAGCCAGTAATAACCTGCCCACAGCAGTTTTCTTGTCATAGCATGCCCACCAGCATGTGTACCAAATGTACCCTCATGTATCTCTTCCATAAGCAATTTCTCCTCTTTCTCATCTACACAGCGTAGCAACACCAAGTCGTGGTTTCTTTTGTGCAGGACACTGTCCGGGTTCAAATAGAAATTGCCAACCAATCTCCTTAGAGTCTTCTGATCTCGACTGGATGCCCCAGCCGGATACTCCTTGTTCTTCAGGAAATTATGGATGTCAAAGTACCAGGCTTTACCATCGGGAGCCTCGTCAATGGCAAATATGAATGCAGGCCTGTCGAGCCGAGAGATAACAATCCGGGGAGCCTCGTTCCAGAAGTTAACTTTATACATTGAAGACAATGTCGCCAGGGCGTCAGCCATTTGATTTTCTGCTCGTGGCACGTGATGCAATTCCACCTTGTCAAAGAAAGCCAACAATCTCCTTGCATAATTCATATAGGGTATCAAATTGGGCTGATGTGTCTCCCATTCGCCTTTAATCTGATTCACCACTAGAGCTGAGTCTCCGTATACATCCAGGTTCTTGATTCGCAAATCAATGGCTTCTTTCAGACCCATGATGCAAGCCTCATATTCAGCCTCATTATTGGTAACGGGAAAAGTCAATCGGGCAGTAAAGGGAATGTGCGTCCCTTGAGGAGTAGTGATAATTGCACCTATTCCGCTACCATAGGAATTTACAGCTCCGTCAAATATCAACTGCCATTTGGAACCCAACTCTGGCCCTTCGTCCGGCAACGGTTCTTCACAATCCTTCACTTTCAGGTACATGATATCCTCGTCAGGAAAATCAAACCTCATCGATTGGTAATCCTCAACCGGCTGCTCAACCAGGTACTCTGACAGAACGCTACCTTTAATAGCCTTTTGCGAGACATATTGGATATCGTATTCTATTAACACCATCTGCCATCGGGAAATTCTTCCGGAGAGTGCTTGCTTCTCAAACACATATTTGATTGGAACCATCTTTGAAATTAGCATGGTTGTATGATTCAGCATGTATTGCCTCAAACGTTTGGCGGCCCAGGCCAGCGCGCAACACGTCTTCTCGAGCATTGAGTATCTGGACTCACAGTCGGTAAACTTCTTACTCAAATAGTAGATCGCATGCTCTTTACGTCCGGTCTCGTCGTGTTGACCGAGAACACAACCCATACTTTCCTCAAGAACCGTCAAATACATAATCAAAGGTCTCCCGGCCACTGGGGGTATCAAAACAGGAGGTTCCTGCAAGTATTCTTTTATCTTGTCGAACGCCTTTTGACAATTTTCATTCCAGGTCAACACCTGATCCTTTTTCAAAAACTTGAATAACGGCTCGCATGTCGCAGTTAGGTGAGATATGAACCGCGCGATGTAATTCAACCTCCCTAAAAACCCACGCACTTCTTTTTCTGTTTCAGGCGTCGGCATTTCTGGTATGGCTTTTATCTTTGCAGGATCAACCTCTATTCCCTTCTCGCTCACAATAAACTCCAGCAGTTTACCCGATCTCACCCCAAAGGTGCACTTGTTAGGGTTCAGTCTCAACCTGAACTTCCTAAGTCTTTTGAACAGTCTCAGCAGATTAACCAAATGCTCCTCCTCCGTCTGGGATTTGGCAATCATATCATCAACATAAACCTCAATCTCTTTGTGCATCATGTCATGAAAGAGAGTCGTCATAGCACGTTGATATGTTGCCCCAGCGTTCTTCAGTCCGAAGGGCATCACTTTGTAGCAAAATGTTCCCTAGGGAGTAATGAAGGTAGTCTTCTCCATGTCTTCTGGTGCCATTTTGATCTGATTATAGCCTGAGAAGCCGTCCATGAAGGAGAATACGGAGAACTGAGCAGTGTTATCAACCAGCACATCAATGTGAGGAAGTGGAAAGTTGTCTTTCGGGCTCTCCCTATTCAAATCACGGTAGTCTACACACATTCGCACTTTACCGTCTTTCTTCGGCACTGGCACTATATTAGCGACCCATGACGGATAAGTTGTAACGGCTAGGAAACCAGCATCCCACTGTTTTTGAACTTCCTCTTTGATTTTCACAGCCATGTCTGGTCTGGTTCTCTTGAGTTTCTGCTTAACAGGCGGACATTCCTCTCGCAGCGGCAGACGATGCACAACCATGTCCGTATCCAACCCAGGCATATCCTCGTACGACCAAGCAAATATATCGCTATACTCTCGCAGTATCTCAATCAGCCTTTGCTTGATGTCACTCTGCAGCGCAGCCCCTATACGGATACTTCTCACAACTCCTTCCGACCCTAAGTTGATAATCTCAATTTCCTCCTGATGAGGCAGAATGATCCTCTCTTCCTGTTTCAACAAACGAGTCAGCTCCTCTGGCAGGTCGCTATCCTCAACAATCTCTTCCTCTGCTTAGAATACCGGATGCTCGAAGTCGAAACGAGTCGTAGGCGGTTCGTAGGAGATGTCATCTGAAATATTAGTCCTGCAAAGGAAATGGTTAAACGCTTCAACACGCAAACAAAGCAAATAACCACGTTGCCATTTATTGTTAAAGTAAAAACAAGAAGAACAGGGATCACAATATTTGTATATGAAAACGCCTTTATTTCATGATTAAAACAGTGCAATACACATTATCAAGTAGCCCTAATGTAAAATCACTATGCCCCGGGTAGGACATAGGATTATTCAACAATTGATAAAACAAATCATTACTGTTTAAGAGTCACTGGGACAATTTCCCGGATGGACCAGTTGCAGAGACTTTGTCCTGGCACGCTTGGCTTGATCCACGCGTCCATATCTCAGTCGCTATCTCCGTCTTCAGCATCGGAAATAGCGTTGATAGTCTCAAAGCACACCCCGCTTGGCGTAATCGTGACCGGTCCTTTGAACCTGGGCGCTCCTGAAGATGACGCTGACGACGTCGGTCGATACCCTAGCCCAAACTTGTCATTCTTCACGGGAATCTCCAAAACCTGCCCCCAGCCTTTAGTCTCACCAGTCTGTACTAAAGCCTGAGCTTCCTTGTAGGATGACACTGCCACCTCTGGCATTTTGCCGGAACCCTGAGCTTTGTTTTTAATCCGCAACCCTTCGAAGGCTTGACAAGGCGTCTCGTGTATTTCTCCGTCGACCTCAACATATCTGAACGATGACAGGTGACTGACCAAAATGTCCTCCTCCCCGCAAACGGTAACAACACTATCACCCACCATGTACTTCAACTTCTGATGCAATGTGGACGTTACGGCCCCTGCAGTGTGGATCCACGGGCGCCCAAGAAGGCAGCTATAAGCTGGGTGGATATCCATGATGTAGAATTCGGTATCAAAAATTTCTAGCCCTACCTAGAGCCGTAACGTTATTGACCCAAACACTGATCTTTTCGTCCCGTCAAACGCCCTCATGACCAAATCGCTGGGCATGCAAATAATTCCCCGTATGTCCAATTTCATCATGGCTTTCTTTGGCAGTACATTCAACGACGATCCAGTATCCACCAATACACGCGACATTACGGTGCCCCGACATTCCACCGATATATGCAGAGCCATGTTGTGCTCTCGACCCCTGGGTGTTAGATCAAAATCTGTGAAACCCAGGCTATGTCCAGCGTTGACATGCGCCATTACCCCCTCTAACTGATTTACCGAAACTTCTTGAGGCACAAACGACGTATCCAGAATCTTCAGCAAGGCGTTCCGGTGGGCCTCGGAACATAACAACAACGACAAGATAGAAATTTTTGACGGCGTCTGCTGTAGGTGTTCCACAATTTTGTAGTCGCTTTTGCGAATCAGTCTCATAAACTCCTCTACGTCCTTGAGTGACGTATCTTTTTATTTCGACTGAGTAGGCCCGCTTTTGTTTACTTTGGCCTTACCTTTGGCCAATCTCTCTGCTTCTATTTCAGGTGAAGTAAAGATCCTTCCGCTACGGGTCATGCCCCCCGTTCCAACGACATTATCAACAGCTCCAGTTGGCTGGCTATTAACCACAATCTTTTCGCCGTTGCAATACGCTTTTAATCCGTAGGTCCACGGGACAGCTTTCGTACTCTCAAATGGAACCAGCCCTGCTTTGGTAATCGTAATAGTTGGCCGCTGGGCGGGCGCCGTTATCGTTATAGTCTTCCTCGGGATCATCACCATTGCAATATCATTCTGCTTATCACATAATGCCTCCACAGGCTTCTCATCCGCAGTTCGATCAAATTGCAAGGTCCCTTCGTCGATCATGGCCTGAATGCCCTGCTTCAAATCAGTACAACCCTCGGGCTGGGTCCAACACTCTAAACAGTATTCATCACAACCAGGGAACACTCCCCCTCTGAGCAACCTACTTTTCACCTCACTCAATGGTGTCTTCAGTTCGTTAACATCCATCACCAAGTTCAAATTTTCTTCCGTCAAGATGGCATTAGCCACATGATTAGGCATAGGCTGTTATACAATATTAGGCCCCACCTGGCCAAAGTTGATGGCTTTACTGTCCAACAAGTCTTGAACTTTATGCTTGAAAGCATGACAAGATTCTACATCATGTCCGGGCGCCCCAAAATGGAATTCGCAGTGCTTACTAGCGTCATACCCATAAGGAAGTGTCGGTCCTGTAGGCGGTTCCAATGTTCTTTTCTCAACCAAATTCAATCCCAACAGTGTCTGAAGAAGCTCTGCATATGTCGACGGAGGCTTATCAAATACCCTCTTCGGCTTTGCATTCTGAAACCTTCTCTGACCCTGATTCTGCCCTTGCTGCTGCTGTGGTTGTTGTTGTTGCTGCTGCTGTTGTTGAGGAATTGGAATAGTAACACTGGCTATTTATTGAGGTTGAACGTACTGATTTCTACCTCTGCCCCGGCCTCTTCCACCAAATACAGCGCTTGTATCACCCTATCGTCTCCCGCCGAACGCTTTTCTCGCACCCCCGGCTGAAGTAGATTCGCATGCCTGAATCTTTCCAATTTTAATTCCATTTTCGATCCTCTCTCCCATAAGGATCATATCGAAGAAACTATCCACCGAAACATTGAGTAACTTGTCATAGTACATTCCTGTAAATGTCCCCACAAACATGTCATTCATCTCCCTTTCAACCAAAGGAGGATGCACCCGAGCTGCCATATCGCGCCACCACTGCGCGTACTCTTTGAAACTTTCACCATTTTTCTGCGACAGACTCTGCAACTGAACTCTGTTTGGCGCCAAATCACTGTTATATTTGTAATGCATAACGAAAGCATCAGCCAACTGCTTCCAACTTCTAATCTGAGTGGGCTCCAGCCCCATGTACCATTCCAATGATGGTCCAGATAAGCTATCCTGAAAGAAATGCATGAGCATCCTTTCATCATTGGAATATGCAAACATCCTTCTATAATAAGAACGCATATGGACCTTTGGGCAGGTATCCCCTTTGTATTTGTCGAATGTTGGGGCCTTGAATTTTAATGGCACCCTCAGCCCTGGTACCAACCCCATAGTAGTCATATCTAACCTAGCGGAGTTCTGATCAACCACACCTTTCATTTGCTCTTCTAGCATTCTGAACCTCTGAACAGGGTCAATGGGGCCCTCAGGTCCCATACCTCTTCCCGAAAAAGCGTCGTCCTGTTGATCCACATTCCAGTCATTGCCATACCCATCGTAACCCATGTTATGGCCAAATCCTTGCTGATTGAACACAGGACCCTGTCCTCGGTTGCCGAACCCTAGATTGACCCCAGCAGGCCCAAAACCATTGTTGAAAGGAAATGCTCTAACACCGTTGTTATTCACATTACCGAATCCACCATTACCATAGCTATACCCCTGATTGTTGTCGTAACCGTCATTACCAAAGCCTTGATTGTTGAACCCGAAGTTCCCATCCTGATTGACATTGCCATACCCATTGTTTACAAAGTAAGCCTTGTCATCGACTTCCTGATTGGCATCCCCAGTGTTACCATTGTTGTTAACAACATGCCCATCACCACCATTTCCAGTATTTCCATTACCAGCGCCAGCACCTGCACCAGTACCGGTGTTTCCATTGACAGTCACAACAGGTGGAGTAACAATTGCCGGTATCTCATCCTCCCGGCGAGGAGTTTCAACAGAAATGTGGTCACTATTGCCATTTCCGTTTGCCCGTATCAGTAGCGGCTGCACCAAGGTCTGAAGATTCTTTTGGCCCTTGGCCATGCTCTCCATAGCTTGCATGAACAGAGTCAGCTTCTCGCGGATTTCCTGCATCTCGACTTGAACTTGATCCATTATCTTCTTGCAGTTGTTTCGGGTTGAGTAGCGGTGGATTCTTTGGTCGTCAATCCTGAAAAACCTGTGAGATGCAGGAAATAAGATACAGATTCAACAAGTAACTGGCAATGCAAAAATGAATATGCAGATGCAATATGTGTCTGTGCGTTAGGGAGATCAACCCCTGATTCTAGTGCCAGTGCAGTGACAGTGATAGTAATAAGAAGCTTGGATCCATTCACGGGGAAACATCTCATATATTGCTGCGAAGAGCCCATCAAGTCAAAAATACAATATTACTGAGTGTTCAATAACAAGAAGGCATGACCTTAGCCAACAATCATGGTGATGGCCAGCACAATGCAAATAAAGCATATACAACAGTACATCAAGTAATCAAGTGCGACCATATGCCCGATACTCCTCTAACAATCTCTTAGTCTTGGGATGATCCGGCTGAGAAAGCAACCCTTCAACGAGCGAGTCTCTTTGTCTGATAACACGCTGGAGATCCCCAATGGATTCCTCCCAAACACCTTCTCCAAAGCAATCCTCTAGCTTCCGCTTCTGGGATGCAGACTCTTTCTTGCGCTTGACAACTTTGTTCAACGAATTCTGAACGTCGTATCTCCGCATCACCTCTTCTTCAACCCTTTTCTGGCTAGCCTTCAACTGATTTTCCAGTTCAAAGATCTGCTGCTTCAGTTTGTCTTCTCTTCCTTTGTTACTGGTCAGTGTAGCATTCCAGGTTCTGTTGAATGTGGAGATCTCCCGGTAGGCTATATCAAGTGCCTTCTTCTTAGACTCCAGCATATCATGAGAGCTCTTGAAATCTATCGCCAAACGTTCAGGCTTCTTTCGTTGCTCAGTCAGTTCTGCACCTAACTGGTTCACCAGCTTTGTTTATTGCTCGAAGGAATATACGGCTTCATTCCTTTCGCTCCTGAGTTGTGCTAGCTCTTCTTCCAACTTCTCGTTGGCTTTCATCAGCTCTTCTTTCTCCTTCACAACCTGCTCATATCTCTCAATAGACACAGTGGTTGGCTCCTCAACCACGAGGGGAGCAGGAGGTAATACTGCAGGAAACGGCATCAGCACCTGCTTTGCCCTATCTTGGATCCAGACTTGGTACGGGGCATAGGCTTGACTATCATTCTTACCCAACAATGGCTTACCCTTCTTGTTGATATTATTCCAAGCATGCTGAAGCTTGGATAACAATTCCCCCTTCAAATCACCTGTGAAGTACAGAGATTCCTGCACTTCCTCCTCTTTTGGCGGGCTTCTCAAAGCATAGCCGAATTGCCTGATCAACAATTACGGGTTGTAGTTAATGCACCCTTTCCTCCCAATCAGAGGAACGTTAGGATATCCTGTGCAGCTGTAGATAATCTCAGATCCTAGTAAATCCCTATCAAACCAGACAACATCTTCTGAAGAAAGCCCCATCAGACGCTCAGACCATTCCACCGTAGTTGCAGACTTAGCAAAGATACCCTTCTTGGGCAGGTGACTATCAAACCACATATACAAAAAAGGCACACAACAAGAGACGTTCTTACCCCTCCTATTCTCGTTCTTATAATGCAGAGAGTGATAGAAGTCTCCAATCAGTGTAGGCACAGGATTTCCTGAAGCAAATATATGGAATGCATCCAAATCAACAAAGTCATGCATATTAGGGAACAGTACAATGCCATAGATACAAAAAGCAAGGATAGCATTAAACACAATCCAACAGCCACTTTTGGCATACTCTTGTGCTTTCCCAACCAAGAACTTGAGAGAAAAACCAAAAACTCCATTCCACGAGGTTAACAGCAACTCTGAGGAGTCTAAATGCAAAGCAACAACCAAATCCTCCAGCTTGGGCTCAACACCCATATGAATGAAGGGTACCCTGTTCTGAATAGTCAACTCCAAGATCTCAGCGTATTCCTCCATGGTCGGAGCCAGAATGAAGTCCGGGAAAGTAAAACACCTCAGCGGGGGATCATAAAACTGCATAAGTGCATATAATCCGTTCAGCTTATACGTGGATGGTTTGCAAACCAACCTAAGTAGTTTCCCATAACTCTTCCTGAAGCTTTTCTTCATATCATCATCAGCTAAAGACATCAACCCAAGTAAAGAAGAAACATCTGGAGTAGGCAACCTGTATGCCACAGTCTTCTTCAAAGTATCCATAATAGCAGCAGACAGAAATCCGGGCAACTAGAATCAGAGGGTGTGAAATGCACCTGCAGCACAGACACACGTTAATGATATGCAAAATGAGTATGAAACAATGCAATATGAAACACATGCAACAGGGGTCAAGTGATATAGTGCTGAAGAGATCCATCCACAATATCTGTCTCAACAGACCCACAATACTGCTCAAACATGGTCTCAACAGACCCATAACAAAGCTCCAACCTGGTCTCAACAGACCTATAACAAAGTTCCAACTTGGTCTCAACAGACCCAAAACACTGTCCTGATGAAGAACCCCAAATAGCCACACATACTGATCCAATATCAAGAAAACCGGGTATTCTAGAGGTCAAGTTTCCTGCATACCCCAATCCCTCTCACAGGTAGGTGTCCTATCAACTGACACAAGGTATAGCAACCTATGCGGTCATCGGCGTCACAGACTTTCAAGACTGATGATACGATACCCAGAAGGTGTGGCATCATCATGTCCTGAAGAGGCCTCACTTAGCCAACTTCCAATTGATCGGTCCACAGAGTCGACAATCCAACTAACCAACAACCCCCTCAACCCAAAGGATTGAAAAAGAAGTCAACCAGAAGAACCTCGTCTGAGCGTGGATTTTGCGGGACACTAGTGCATGCAAGGCATGCACGCGCCCACTACTTTCCACAACTAATTCTAGGTGCACTCAAGCCCAGGTCCGGCTTATCTCTCAATCTGACCCCCTACCCAGCATAACAACAATAATATAATGCTGAAAGTAAATATAGAAAGGTAAATCCATATAAAACCCACGACGGGAAAACAAGCGCTAGGACTGACTCGCGTAGGGAACCGTTGGAGTCCCCAACTGAGTCTCCAGCTGCCGCTACTGCGAAAATCGGCGCCGGCTATGACAGAAGAGTCGCCACCGTGCGTTATTTATCCCACAGGAGGGAAAGGAAACGCTCAGAGTAAACCTAACGCAAAACGGGAAAGGAATGGTCGTCGCAACCAAATTCCTGGATTCGGGAGTCGATTACGCAAGGGGAAGGTATTAGCACCCCTCATGTCCGCCGTACTCGACAGGATCCATGCTTGTTTTCTAGTACGGATTGTTATTCTATCTACTCTACAGGTCTGGGTTAAAAAGAAAAGAAAATGACTCGGCAAAGTATCACACTTTATGCCTACGTATTCCCGTCTGGAACGAGAAATCTTCATATCCAAGCTTCTTCAAGCTCTCCAAAGCATCTTCAATTGGTTTCCATGATTATCCAAGCTCAAAAGCAACACCACCCTAATCTAAGGGGAACTACTGAATTAAACTAGTCAAATTAGTTCATCAGAAACACCTAAAAGTTAGTCTTAAGACTAAATCTAATTAAAATACCAAAAGGGATTGTAAAATCTTACAAAAATTACTAAGAGTTCCTAAACCTCTTAAGAATATTCCATACAAAAACCAGGGGGTAATTCATCCATTAAGTGCTAAAACTATGCCCTAAACCTAAGGGTACTATCCTAAAACCCTAAACTTTCAACACCTAATGTTCAATGTTCAAACTAACCTAAGATTCTCTCACACAATTATGAGAAAATTACTAGGGGTACATGCACATCTAAGATATCTAGCCCAAAAAGAATCAACTCAAAATCACACACCAATTAGTCATACCAAAATCAGCAAGATCACATACCAAACAACTTGAATTTAAAAGCAATTAAACTATAAAAAATGCAATTAAATCCAAAAATGCATGAATTAATTAAATTTCAACCCTATTAAATTCTACACTTTCTAAGGAAACAAGGAAAAAAAATATAGATTAAAAAGATTAATTTTTCTATTTATGGTGATTTTATTTCTAAACTATATGCAAATGATAAAATAAAAGAAAAATAAAGAAAATTATTAAAGTGGCGTGTTGAATAGCAAGATTATCATGCTATAATCCCAACTGGGCCCAAAGGTGGGGTGCGCATATCAACTCAGACTAAGCCCAAAAACCAATTAAGAGAAATCAGGAAAATGCCAGGAAAATGGAAAAAGCTTGTGCTGAATAGCAACTAATTCACGTTATAAATCCAACTTGGGCCACGCAGTAGGTGTTAATAACAAGGGTTCACTAAGCCCACCCAAACTCAGATTAAATGAAACGGTGAGTTTTGATCAAACTCACCCTCTTCAGGAATTAAAACGCATCGTGGCCATTGGTTCAGGTCTTCAGTCAAAGTCAATGCATGATCCTAGGGCCCTGGGTCATCGTCCCCAAATGTTTGAAAAAAGGAGGGAGAAGCTCAGACGGTGGCCTGAGCTTTGTGCCACCGTCTTCTCCGGCGAGGGCATCCCAAAACCTCATCAATTCTCGCAACTAAACACCCTATCCCACTCGAAATTTCATCCTGAGTCCAAAAATGACCTCCATTTCCAATGATTCTAACCCTAAAGCCAAACCCGATCCAAGTTGCAGAGATTCATCCAATTCTTGATCACCACTAAACTTAAAATTAAAGTCATCAATGTCATCTACACTCTTCAGGGATCAAAATTAACCACTCAGCCATGCCTAAAGCCTCAAGAATCGCAAGATATTCCTCTCAACAAAATTCTGATCACAACCTAAAGTATCTCTAATCATCCCAAATTTGTGCCTAAATCCAACCTAGCAACCTTTATAACCTAACCACATATCAAATGCTAATCAATTTCCCCTAATCTAAGCTAAAAAAGAAAGTTGCAAACCTGGAAAAACTGGATGAACAAAAGGTGCAAATGCTCGATTCAAGCTCCAATCTTTTGCAGAATCACTCAAGAACCACTTCCCAAGCTTTTCCAATCACCAATTTGCCTTGAATCCCCTTCAATCTCCAAAACCGATTCTGAGATGCAGTTGAGAAAATTCAGTTGCTCTCTCTGATTCCTTGCTCAATCCTTGCCAAAAAACCATCTGAATCAGTTGCATACAATATATAGAGTGTGATGGAAACCTCTAGAACTTTCTGTAACAACCACAATGAGATTTTGAATTTCTCATATCCCTTGAAAATCTCATATGTGGAAATCATGCATTGCTCTATCTCAGCTTTCAATCTTTCTTGAATTTCTCCTCTTGTGATATTTAGAATTGAATTGGATGTGTAATTGCCTTGCTTTTGATCTTATGAAGTGTGATTGTTATGTTACTTCAACCTTAAGGTACAAAGGGGAACCATGTGTAAATGACCTCAAATCAAAAATGTGGTAATGTTATCACATTTAAAATGCCTTTTCTGATCAAAATGGTATATAACATGGACTTGTTTGGCCACATATCAATTTTTCCACAATTTTGGCCTTTTAATCACTTTAATTTCTTCATTTCAAAGCCATTTCAAACCAACTTCTCCTATGAGCCAAATCAAATCCTCCTTGATGCATGGTCAAGGTTAAAACCCTATTTTGAGCAACTTTCTAGTTGAACAAGTTTCCATTTGAAGCTTGCAAGTTGGAGATTTTGGCCCATGCTTGAAAATGACCTATAATCACCAATACCCAAAATACCCCTGGCTTGCCAAGATCATAACTTGAGTTCTACAAACCATCTTGAGGACTTCTAGTACTCTATGGAAAGCTAAGATAAAGATATACAACTATTATGTTGGCCAAGAATCCATTTGAAAACTCCTTGAAGGGCAAAAGTTGCTTGGAAGTCAAGTGACTTTCACAGATAAATTTCATAGTCCTCTAATGACCTGTAATTTGCAAGAACCATAACTTGAGTTCTATAAATCCCCTTGAGGACTTCTAGTACTCAAATTAAAGGTATTGAGATGATCTACAAGTTTCATGTTGGCCAAATATCCATTTGAAACTTGTATTTTGACTTATGTGGCTTTGAAGTTAGGCACTAAATAGGGGATTTTACACTGAAACCCTAATTTAGCAACTTCCCACATTCTTGATATTTCTTTGCTTAACCTTGGCACAAAACCACACATGCATCAACATACCAATCCATGAATCCCATGACCTCAAAGTAGGCTTTGATGCTCTCTAATTTGCACAATTGAATTAGGGTTGACCCAGATGAAACCCTAGTTGACTGCACTTCAACTGTGGCTCTCATACTTGAATCAATGACTTGTCTCAACTTCAATATGGCCCTCTAGGCTTTCCATGAGATCCATACACACCTCAAATTCACAATCCATGTTTCACATCCCACTGATGATTCTCAATATTCCTCAAGATAGGAGCAAAACCCACATGTAGGCACTTAAACTTCTCAAGACTTCAAATCTCTTCTTGATGGCTTGGATGACTTCTCATACTTGGATAAGACCTCTTGCTAGGCTCTTCTGATAAGAATCACACTTGGTTCCCTGTTGGATGAGTGATATGCTATGATATGCCAATGATTGAACTATGTACATGATGTAACTATGCAAATGAGATGCAATGAAACATAAATCAAGCAAGAAAAGGTTGAGCAAATTTTGGGGTGCAACAAATAGTCCATTTCTTCTTTTCATTCCTCAAATGAATAGAATAATAGGTATCAAACAGAAGTGTAGGAACGGGGTTCCTAGACAAGAAGATACTGATGGCATCTTGATCTATGAAGTCCTCCATGTTCAGGAACAAAACAATCCCATATATCAGTCAAGCAAACACGGCATTGAAATCCTTCCAATTTCCAACTTCAACAAAAGAAACAACCTTGTCTATCAGAAACTTTGAAGCAAACCCTTGAATACCCTTTCCTTTAGTTTTGAGATTGTCTTCCACATCTTTCTTACTAATGCAAAGAGTTTCAGGAATAAGAGGAAACTTCGGACAACTGCTGCTGTAGACGAAATTCAACCCCTAAGATATGAGAGTACTTCTCTAGTGTAGGTTCTAACTGGTAATCCTGAAACGTGAAGCACCTTAGTGGCAGATCATAGAATTGAACAAGTGTATGAATGGCAATAATGTTGACTTTAATGTTGAGAACGGCCAAAATATTTACATAACCATCTCTAAAAACACCCTTGTTATCTTCAACCAGACAGGATGCCAAACCCCTCAAAGTCTTCAGCTTGGGCTCCACAAACTTGTAACTAAAGATACCCCTGCAACCAGTACTCATCACCTATGACTATGCCAATAAAGAATAAGCTCTCGAATAACCTGGAAATGCACATGCAAAAAAATTTAATGGTTATGATGAAATGGCATGCAACACAAGAATCAAGAAGCCAAGCACAATCTGAACAATAAAAAATGCACAATCTGAATATCTACATATAATTTTGTGTTGGTGCAAATATCTGACGTGTGTGAGAGAACAAAAGGTATGAAGAGTCTTAGTTTTCTATAAAAACGCAATATCCCTCTCACAAGTGTGATCTAGACACAACAAGGTGGTCCCTAGAAAGGTCTCCCAAACCATAGGACTCAAGTGAAAACCCCTCGCCGTAGCGAATTCTCGCTGGACAGAAGTATTCTCAAGCAAATCACAATCTGAGATGTGGCTCTCGTGACAACCCAATGCGCAAAACACATGTGTCACGACTATCCACGTTCTACCCTATGTGCATGCTCAAGCCCAATGATAGGACTTATCTCTCCAATAATATCTACTCATCCTAACAACAACAGAATATAGCAGATATTCAGAATATGCAGCATATGAATATTTAAAGCAATAAAGAAATATAGTAAATAACGTAAATATAAAGCAAGTAAAGCATAAAGGTAAACACCCAAACAAGCAAGAAAGTAAGCAAAACTAGGCGAGACCCTAACTTGCAAGCGCAAGGACTCCCCAGAAGAGTCGCCAGCTAAAGCTAGCAGGATTATACTAAGTGAATCGCACACTCAAAGATACAACAGAGTCACCACCAAACTTTATTTAGTCCCAAAGGACAGGGAAAATATCGATAAAACTCAAGGGAAGAGTGTTGCAGTGAGAATCGTGATACCAAGTTATTGATTAACTTGAATCTTTAATTCTTAAATTCACAACCGAACTTTAATTTATCCAAAAACGAAAGGTTTAAAGAAAGAAAAACCTATAAAAATGCAAAGCAAAAGGCAAGGCCTAAAGCTGAGCAAAAAGAGATCTAAAGGTTCGGGGGTTGGTTATGCCTAGGGTAGGTATTTCACATCCTAAACATCTGTAGTACTCTACAAGAACCTCTTGTTAATATTTGTGTTATGCTAAAGTTGCTTGCTAAAAGAAAAGTGCTAAGGGTAAAGATATAAAGTATAAACAAAGTATGTACAAAGTTTGCTCACGAAGACATCGCATCTTGTGCCTACGTATCCTGACGGGAATGGAATCAGAGCAATCGTAGTTCCCCTAACTAGGGGTGAGGAACTCTTGACTATGGTCAAGGTTCCAAAGGGATTTAAGCATTCATAGGGAAGTACTTACATGGAGTGCGGCGACTCCTGAATCTACGTTGAGATTGTTGTGGTAAAGAATATCCACGGCTGGACGCTAAATAGAGCACGGCGACTCCAATCCTAAGGTTAGGATAAAGGGTGAAGGATGTCCACGGTGGGACGCTAAATAGAGCACGGCGACTCCAATCCTAAGGTTAGGATAAAGGGTAAAGGTTATCATACATAAACCAACAATGTCACCACGATGTAAACAAAACGGTTCAAAATCTCATGGGGATAGTCAACAGTTTTTAAAGGTGAGCCACTTAAATGCATACAAGCAAAGTTGAAATTCAAACTTAAATGCACAAGGGAGACAACAATCCAAGTTCATGTCGCCTTCAAATTTAAACTTAAAGAGGAATAAAATCGAAGTTTGAAAATGAGAGATAGGAGTGTGAAAACCCTAAAATGATTTACAATTCTCTCACAATGTAAAGTGTTTCTAAAATGAGATTTTAGAATTCTTTGAACATCATGTGAAAATATACATTGATACAAGAATTTAGAAAAAATAATCACTTTAAAATGATTAAAAATAAAGAAGTTGTGTTAATTTGAATTTTGAAGAGAAAAAAACAAAGAAAAAGTAATAAAAATAAAGGGAAAGCTCACACCAAGGGTTGAACCCGTGTCTGGTGGTTTCCAAATCAAAACCTCTACCACATCAACCAAAGCACACGCATGAATAAAAATGGAAAATAAAGATTAAACATTAAAAGTGCTAAAAAAATAATAAAATGCTAAAAAAGTGTCCTCACTGAGGATCGAACCAAGGACAATGCGCATGATAGGATACTTAAGGCCAAGGTGACAACCACTGGGGTGGCGATGCATCCATTGTATCAAGCCACCCCAGTTGTAAATATACCAAGAAAGGCGCATATGCTGGGCAATGGCAAGGCAAGGGCAAGTGAAGAAGCCAAATACGATTTGATCACAACTTTGTCGAAACTCAATCATTTTCAGTAAAATTTAAGTCTAACCTGCTTGAAATTTTATGAGGATTGCAATGGTATCAACCAAATTTTCAAATAACACACATAAATAAAAATTCGAATGAAAATGCAGTTGATGCTTTTGAGATGCATTTTGAATTTTTTAGATTCAAACAGATGCAATTATTGGTAGAAAATAGTTTGAGCAAAGTCTAAACAATGATATTGAATGAATCTCAACAGAAAACTTGTTCAAAACAGCAATGGAACAAAAAAAGGTATATGAGTTGACATGATTTGTCCATAAACCAAACATGATAATTAAAGCATTAAGCCTAGGCAACCCTATACATGTCAAAGGTTTCATACACATCTCTAAGTCCAAATCCTAAACACCCTTTGATCTAACTGTCAGTTTGAAGATTGAATATAAAGACTACCAAATCATAGTCATGGTTCAGGTTGTAACTTCCAAAAATAGGTTAATGACATAATTCAAACAAGGATGTTTTGAAACAGACACAAACCTCAAAATTTAATACTACTATGCAGAACAAACAGCAGCAGTTCAAAGTTTTTGGTATGGACAGTTATTGTGCTTTTGGCATTTCAAACAATATAGATTGATGAATTCCAACCATAGCAGCCCCACCATGAAACATGATCACAACAGCCACAAAGAAAACTGATAGCCCACAGGGATTGACAAATCTGAATCCAAACATGGCTTGATAGAAACAAAACATATTAAAAAAACAAGTTTCAAAACATCATTTATCCAAAATGTGGGAATTGAAAATAGCAGTCATTCAAAAGCCCCACAATAGTGATAATTTGTCCAATTCAAACTGACTCAAACACCAATCACACATTGTTACCAACATATTAAGATAAACCAACTCATACTAAAACAACAAGCAAGGAGTTGTCAAACTCAATCCCAAATCTTGACATGAATCTCAATAGGACAAAGTCCCATAACAGTAGGCAGTTTGAAGCATAACTGCATCCTTCTTAGTATAACCATACCACCAACTGAGATTTTTTTACAAGAGAACAAACTTGACAGGCTCTAGAAATAAAACACACATACACAGAGATGACAACCATGCTAAGAAGAACTCTAAAGACAATCACAAAATACACACTGTGCAAGCTAAACAGACCCAGCTAGGAGCAAGTCAAGGATAGAGTAAACACAAACAACAGTTCTAAACATGTCCTCAAGTGCCAACTGATGCTTATCACGACTTTCAACAACAAGCAGCTTTTGGACAACCATACATACAATAAGGAAATGAATAAGGCATTCATGTTTTCAATCATCATGCCTTAAGCCAATGGCCTCCGTAACAGTTACTAATAAAAAATGATAGTTACCATATATAACAGAGTTTAAAATGAGCCTGACTTCTGCATCTGCAAGTTATTGATTCTACACAGGTTTTGGTAATGAGAAATAGGTTTTGACAACAATGAATATGAGCTCAACAAGGATCAACAATTCCATAACCCAAAAACCTCTAGCACTAATAGAACACACATGAAAATTTTGCAACAAAAACAAGCTTGACATAACAGTATCACATCCATATTTTAAGTGGAAGTTAACAAACTCCAAGACAAATTTTTGACAGCATAATGAAACTTAAACATAACAATGTCTAAATCATTCAAACAACCAACCAATATATACATGATGCCCAATAATGAGAAGGTTTAAGGCTACATACCTCTTGTAGACCTCCAAAAGCTAGTAGCCAAGAAAACCATAGATCCTTCCCTTTTGAGCACACTTATGAAGGTTACTTCCTCTTGAAGAAACAAGCAACCTTAATGGACAGTTGGAGCAAATGAGATTCTAGCAGTTGTTTGAGACTATGAACAGTTAATACATCATAAATATGAAGTATTCCAAGGGTTGTGATGGTAGGAAATGGTTTGTGTAGTGATTTGGCTCATTTCAAGCACAAAAGTCAAACTATGGTGTGAGAGGAGTTGACTTTTTGATTCATGGCTCTTTTGATGAAACTAATGGTGGGAATAGCTTCAAATGATGATTTTAAAGGTGTGTATATGTATTTTGTGGTTGTTTTGTGTTTAGAACAAGGACTGGTGTGAAAACTACAAAGTGGTAAAAATGGTGATTTTTGTGAATTTCTTCACTTTCAAGCAAAGAGGGAAAGAAGAGAGTTGTGAGTTTATGGTTCTCTTGGATAGCTCTGGTGTGAAAAATAGAGTGGGAGTGAAACCTCTTTTTATAGGCCAAGGAAGGTTGGGGAAGAATTGGTATTTGGCCAAGCAAATTGCATTTTGGTGGGAAAAACTTAGAAGTTTCAAATGGTGATTCCATGTTTGTTGGTTTGAGATTAACTCCACCAGTTAATAACCTCATTACCAGCTATCCTTAAGCTGACTGTGCTGTCAAAATAGAGATGCCGAAGTAAGCCATGGCAGCAACAAACCCAATGCCTCTTACACATGTACTTTTTGTACTTTATAATAAACAAAGGAATTATGGCTAGATTTTTAGTTTTGCCTTGGTTCTCTCCATATCTGGTCCAAGGATAAACTTAACACACCACACCAGACATTCCTTCATGGTTGGAAATGAACCATATGGTTGGAAGTCAAACTTATGTTGAATTTTGAAAATTTGACAAACTAGTGCTCAGGCCCAACTTGCTCCATTCGAAACTCTCAGCTCACAAGGGCTATGGAAGAGTTCTAGCACTTTTTGGAAAGCCCTCATGGAGCTCTACAACTTTCATGTCCCATAAGTGTTTTGAGTCATTCACGGAATATGCTCAGAGATGGAGAGATATTGCTTTGCAAGTGGAACCTCCTTTGACTGAGAAAGAACTAGCTGATTGGTTTATTGACATTGTTCGTCCTGAATTTTACGAAAGAATGGTTGGAAATGTGACTGCAAATTTCTCTGATATTTTTGTTGTTGGTGTAAAGGTAGAATTGGGTAAGAAAAGTGGGAAGATGTCAAGTACTGCTGGTAGTTCAAGCTCCAAAAAAGATCATGCTTAGAAGCATTCATTTAGCTCTCACAAGAAGAAAGAGGGTGAAACTAATGTTGTGATATCAAGTAGGAGAAGAAATCAACCTAGGCAGCATCAGAAAAACTATGTTCAACAACAAGGTTATCCTGTTCAGTTTGCTCAACAACCGTTAATGTTGTTGATGAGGTATCTGATGAAGCCCAATTCTTAATGTTTCCCAGATTAAGACTCATCTCCGAATCTTCCATTCAAAATTGTTTGAAGCCGGTTTGGTAGATGTTTTCCATGACGATTGTACAAATTGTAATGTCAGTGTCAAAGGATGTATGTTGGTTCAGAATGATGTCAAAATTTGATCGACGATGGTTTCTTAGAAGTGAGTAGCAAGGTGAAGAAGGATGAAGTTGTTGTGATTGAACCCGTATTGAACTTGCCAGAGCCAAGTTCTAAAGTGCCTGTTTTTAAATTACCAAGGTCAAGTTATGCAGTAACTATATTCAATGCACCAGAGCCTATGGTCCACTGCCATAATCTGTTGTTACTTCTGCGGTTAATCAACCGAAGTCGGTGATCATTCATAAGCCTAGTCCTTTTCACTTCAGAGATTCTAAAGTTATACCTTGGAAGTATGATGTGACCATGATTGACAAAGAATCTGGGAAAGTTATTCAGAGGGAAGAATTGAAGAATATTAATGAAGACGTGACTAATATAGCTGGGGCAAGCAAGATGACACGCAGTGGTCGTATTTATACTCCCCGTTTCAATGAGGCTCCGCCTAAGGAAATTGTCACCATTGTGCCTGCCAAGGACAAAGAGAAAGAAGTAGTTACAAATGATGAAGATGTTGAGTTCTTGAGGATCATCAGAAAAAGTGATTATAAAGTCATCGATCAGCTTCACCAGACTCCTAAGATATCAATTCTATCTCTGTTGATGAATTCACCTGCTCACCGAGCTACATTACAGAAGTTGTTGGCTCAAGCTCATGTTGCCCAAGATATTACTACCAGTCAGTTTGACAGTGTGATTGCCAATATTACTTCCTATAATACTCTTAGCTTCAGCGATGAGGAGTTGCCAAGAGAAGCTCAGAATCATAACCGTGCCTTACATGTGTCTGTGAAATTTCAGGAAGATAACTTATCAAGAGTGATTGTAGATACTGGCTCCTCTCTAAATGTTTTACCTAAGAGGGTTCTTACGAAATTGGCTTACAAAGAGACTGAAATGAGACCTACTTCTCTGATAGTCAAAGCTTTTGATGGTTCCTGTAGGACTGTGATTGGAGAAGTGGAGCTACCGATCTTAATTGGTCCGCATGTATTCAACACCACATTCCAAGTACTGGACATAAATCCTAATTACAATTGTTTACTTGGAAGGCCATGGATTCATATTGTTGGTGTCGTAACTTCGACATTGCATCAGAAGATGAAGTTTGTGATTGATGATAAGTTGGTCATTGTACATCGTGAAGAGGATTTGATGGTAAGCAACCTGTCTTCTTTCCGTTATATACAGGCTGACGAGGATGCTTTAGAAACTTCCTTCCAAGCACTCGAGATCACCAATGTTGTCTTGTTGGAAGTCGTAGAAATAGTAGGCAAGAGTAATCCACCTTTCACATCTTTCAAGAGTACCAGATAAACAATCGAAGAAGGCATACCTGAAGGTTGGGGAGAGGTGATAGATGTCAAGACCAAGATGAATCGTCATGGGTTGGGTTACAAACCAACTAATGATAGAGCTTCTACATCCGTCAAAGGTCACCCGAAGATTGTCCAAGAAGCACTATGTCAAATAAGACATTTAGCAGTGCTTTTTTTGGCCTTTAATAGCGCTTAAAAGCGCTACCTAAAGTGGCGCTGCTAAAGGTAAATGCAGCGTTTTTTATGGATAAAGCGCTGCTATATGTAACACCCTTCTAAACCCCACGGAAAATATATGAATAATCAGAGTAAATAATCATGCATTCACAAAAGGGTGTGACACATAACTTTCAAACATTAAAACCACTTGTCATGCTCATTAGCACTTCAATAAATAATCATGCTTTTCAAATATACACATATGCACACTTCCATACAATAATTATACCTATGCCATGTGACTCAATGCAGCTCAATGCAACTCATGCCATGTGGTACCAACACTTGTTATCATTTTTCAGTTTTTACACTTAAACCGGGTCCGTTCCCTAGACCGATAACAACAAAAGCCCATTCCCTAAGCTTTCAAACCTCGCTCTAGGTTTGGGACAAGTCACTAGTCTCCACGAAACTAGCAAGTATTTCCTCTTGACCAAATGATGCGTATGCAATCAACAATCATATCCACTTAAGACCGTTCTCGCATCTTAATCCCATGCATACTCAAATAATTCATCACACAAGAATTATAACATGATTGCACACACAACACATTTCATAATAATCAAATTATTCATACTTTCAACATCATCACTACATTCATCAAGTAGTACACAAGAATCAAATAGATTCAATCACAAATACATATTCATGAATTCTTCACATACAATCGCATACAATCGATATGCATTCACATTATCACGCCAAACGGCAACGAACTCCATCACAATCATCATACACTTTTAATCAATTTAAACAATGCATATATTTGCCAAAAGGCCACATTTCACAATCGATTCTATAATCTAGGATGCATGCCATACGGCTACCCACAGCATAACATATCACAGCATACAACTATGCAAATCAGAAAGACTGATCATACTCGAGCCGAACAATCAACATTGGATGGAAACGCAACAAAAATTAAGAATGCTGTCACGTTCGCCACACCACTCCCCTAACGAGTCCTTGGCGAACACTCGCTACAGGTTCGCCAAGCAAACAAGCTCGCGAAGGGAGTCTGGGAGCTACTGGAAGTGCTAGCTACCTACTCGCTTAGCGAGGTCCTAGCGAACCCTTTGCTACCTCACTCGCTACCAGCGAGATTGAATCATTTGGTTCTGCCCAAGTCTGGGACCGTTCGCTACTAGCTCGCTGCTGGCTCGCTTGGCAAATAACTCGCCACCCTGCTCGCCTAACGAAGGTGCTAGCGAGCGTCTGCGTTGTTCAAAACCCTCAATTCCCAAAATCATCAGAAACTCATAAAATCGTCAGATTCAAAACCTACAAGTTCTAGTATACTTAGCCCAACAATCCTCGACTAAACTACGTCATTTAATCCAACTTCTAACCGTTCAAACATTGATTTATATCGATTAAACCCATTTCTTCCCTAGAATGAAAATGTAGAAAAACACCCAAACAATCCAAACAAGTCATACATAATCATATACATTGATAAGATAATAAGATTTCACACCCTTACCCGATTAAATGGACTTCTAAGGGTTGATCTTGATGAATCCAAGCTTTCCTCTCTTTTCCTTCTCTTCTTTCTATCCTTTCTTTTCTCTCCTCTTTCTCTTATATCTCTTTCTATTCTATTCCTCTCCATCATATTTTCTTCTCTCAAAATAGCTACCCATTCATTTGAATTAAAGAAATCACATAAGTCAATTAATTAACATAAATAATTAATTATTAAAAATTGGGCTGTTACAACCCTCCCCCACTTAAAAGATTTTCGCCCTCGAAAATTACCTTAAACGAATAATTCGGGATAAGACTCCCTCATCTGACTCTCAAGCTCCCAAGTCACACTTCCACCAGTCGGTCCTCCCCAAGCAACCTTCACCAAAGCAATCTCTTTACCTCGAAGTTGCTTCAGCTCCCGATCCTCTATCCGCATAGGTGATGTCTCGACAGTCAGGTTATCTCTCACCTGCACATCATCTACTTGGACTACATGAGACGGATCCACAATGTATTTCCTCAACTGAGATACATGGAACACGTCATGGAGATTAGCAAGCAACGGCGGTAAAGCAACTCGATAGGCTACCTCGCTTATCCTCTGCAAAATCTGATAAGGACCAATAAAACGTGGCGTCAACTTATGCGACTTCAACGCTCTACCAACACCAGTTATTGGAGTAACTCGAAGAAACACGTGATCTCCTTCCTGAAATTCAAGTGCTTTCCTTCTCTTGTCATGATAACTCTTTTGATGACTATGAGAAATCTTCATCTTCTCTTGAATCATCTTAATCTTATCGGTAGTCTGCTGAACTATCTCGGGTCTAACCACAAAACTCTCTCCAGACTCATACTAACACAATGGCGTCCTACACCATCTACCATACAATGCCTCAAACAGTGTCATACCAATACTTGAATGAAAACTGTTATGGTAAGTAAATTCAATCAAAGGTAAGTAGCTATCCCAAACTCCTCCCTTCTCCAATACACAAGCTCTCAAAAGATCCTCAAGTGATTGAATCGTCCTCTCCGTCTGACCATTGGTCTGCGGGTGGTAAGCAGAACTCAAATGTAACTTCGTACCCAAAGCACTTTGCAAACTCTCCCAAAATCTCGAAGTAAACCTCGGATCTCTATCCGACACAATGCTAGACGTAATACCATGAAAACTGACAATCCTTTCAATGTACAGCTTTGCCAATCTCTCCAATGGGTAATCCATTCGTATAGGAATAAAGTGAGCAGATTTGGTCAATCTATCCACAACAACCCAGATAGCTTCAAAGTTACTCGGCGTCCTAGGTAAACCAGACACAAAATCCATATATATGCTATCCCATTTCCACTTAGGAATAGACAACGGTTGCATCAAGCCTGACGATTTCTGATGCTCAATCTTTGACTTCTGACAAGTCAAGCAAGAATACACAAACTCGGCAATATCCTTCTTCATACGAGGCCACCAAAATATTTTCCTCAAATCTTGATACATCTTAGTAGCACCCGGATGAATACTCAATCCACTACGATGCTCTTCTTCAAGAATACTCTTCTTCAGCTCAATAATATCAGGAATACAAACTCTGTCACGACATCTCATGATACCATTTTCATTAATCCGAAAATCACCACCTTGACCTTGATTGATCGAAGTCAACCGATCAACTATACCCAAATCAGACTTCTTTCCTTCTCGAATCTCGTCAAGAATACCACTAGTAAGCTTTAACATACCAAGCTTAACTCCGTAAGAAGTCTTCTCACACACTAAGCTCAAATCGCGAAATTGCTCAATCATATCCAACTCTTTCACCATCATCATCGACATATGCAACGATTTCCTACTCAATGCATCAGCTACCACATTTGCTTTACCCGGATGGTAATTCAAACCAAAATCATAATCCTTCAGAAGTTCCAACCATCTCCTCTGCCTTGCATTCAATTTGTTCTGATCAAAGAGATACTTCAAACTCTTATGATCACTAAATACCTCAAATCTCGAACCAAACAAATAATGCCTACAAAGATTCAGCACAAATACAACGGCGGCCAACTCTAAGTCATGCGTCGGATAATTCCTCTCATGCACTTTGAGTTGCCTCGAAGCATAAGCTACAACTTGTTTATTTTGCATCAACACACCTCCTAAACCCATCAAAGAAGCATCACAATACACGATAAACAGTTTTGTCGGATTCGGCAAAATCAAAACAGGAGCTCTCGTCAATCTTTTCTTAAGCTCTTGAAAACTTTCTTCACACTTTGCATCCCAAACAAAAGCTTGACCTTTCCTAGTCAACTGCGTCAACGGTAATGATAACTTGGAAAATCCTTCAATTAATTTCCGATAATAATCTGCCAAACCAAGAAAACTTCTAATCTTAAAAACTGATTTTGGAGTCTCCCATTGCGATACCGCTTCAACCTTCGACAGATCAACTACAATACATCTACTCGAAATCACATGACCAAGGAAACTCACTTCCTTCAACCAAAATTCACACTTAGAAAGTTTAGCATACAACTGCTTCTCTTTTAACATAGATAACACAATCCTCAAATGCCCAACATGTTCTTCTTCACTCTTCGAAAAAATCAAAATATCATCAATGAACACAACCACAAACTTGTCCAAATAAGGATGGAAAATCCTATTCATGTACTCCATAAATAGACCTGGTGCATTAGTCACACCAAATGGCATCACAGAATACTCATAATGTCCATACCTCATTCTAAAAGCAGTCTTCTGAATATCCTCGGCCTTCACACGAATCTGATGATACCCAGATCTCAGAGCTATCTTACTAAAGACACTTGCACCAATCAACAGATCCATCAAATCATCAATCCTCGGAAGTGGATACTTATTCTTGATGGTCATCTTGTTCAATTTTCTGTAGTCCACACAAAGTCTCATAGAACCTTCTTTCTTCTTAACCAACAGAACTGATGCACCCCATGGTGACACACTCGGACGAATAGACCTCTTCTCAAGTAGATATTCAAGTTGACTCTTCAATTCTTTCAATTTCGATGCGGACATACGATATGGAGCCATCGATATTGGACTAGTTCCAGGAATTAAGTCGATCACAAACTCCAGTTCTCGTTCCGGTGGTAAATCTCTTATCTCATCAGGAAAAACTACCAGAAAATCACAGACAATTGGTAAAGCATCAATTGCTCCATTTTCACCAATGCTCAAAGTTACCATCAACATAAATACCTTCTCACCATCTTGCATTGATTTCTTCACTTGCTTAGCAGTCATAAACAAGTCTCCTTCATCATCAGGTTCAGGAAAAATAACCGTTTTGTCAAAACAGTTAATATAGACACGATTGAATTCCAACCAATTCATCCCAAGAATAACATCAAGCTGATCTAAGTGAAGACACACTAAATCAACTCCAAAGTCTTTACCAAAAATACTCAACGGACAATTCAAACACACATATGGGGTAGTTACTGAACCCATAGCAGGAGTATCAATAACCATACCACCACTCATAATTGACAACTCAAGATTCAATCTCTTAACACAATCAAAGGAAATAAAGGAATGCGTAGCTCCAGTATCAATTATAGCAACCAAAGATATACCATTAATGAAGCACGTACCTCAGATCAACCGATCTTCGCTAGCAGTCTCTTCCCAATCCCTTGAGTCTTCTTTGGCTTGTCACACTTGGTACTAATGTGCCCTTGCTCACCACAGTTGTAGCAAGTTACATTCGCGCCACTTCTGCACTCAAAAGCTTTGTGGCCTGGCTTGCCACACTTGAAACACTTCTGCTCAACACTCGTGCACTCAGGAGCACGATGTCCATCAACACCACATCTAAAACACTTCACTGGAGTAGAAGCTCCTCCCCCACTCGACTTCTTTCCAATACCAGCTTTCTGTTTCCCCTTATCAGCAGGAGTCACATACGGCTTTCCTCTGAATTGACCTTTTCCCTTTTTATCATTTAAACTCTTATAGTGACTAGACCGAGCTCTACTATCTTCATCATAAATTCTGCTTTTGTTCACCAACTCAGAAAATTGTCTAATTTCATGATAACCAACGGCTTGCTTGATTTCAGGCCTCAAACCATTCACAAACTTGAGACACTTGGATCTCTCAGCATTGGTAGTGTTGTAATGGGGACAAAACTTCATCAATTCCTCAAACCTTGCTGCATACTCGGCCACAGTTGAGTTACCCTGCTTCAGCTCAAAGAATTCAATTTCCTTCTTACCACGCACATCTTCTGGAAAATACTTCTCCAGAAATGCCTCTCTAAAAACATCCCAAGTAACCACAACCTCATCTTCTTCAAATCTCTGACGAGTGTTACCCCACCAGTCCTCAGCTTCTTCTTCAAGCATATAAGTGCCAAACTGCACCTTCTGCGCATCTGAACAGTTCATGACTCGAAAGATCTTCTCGATTTCTTTCAGCCATACTTGTGCTTTGTCAGGTTCATGGGTTCCCTTGAAAATTGGCGGATTATTCCTTTGAAACCTTCCCAAATTATGGAACTCGTCATCGGCGTTGTTTCCAACATTTACATTTGCTTGAGGATTCTGTCCAATCGTTCTAGCCAACATCGCCAAAGCTTCGACAATCGCTTCATCATTCCTATCGGCGACCATTGTTCTGGATCCCAACAACAAACTTCATAATAACTAACAATATCGGTAGTGCCATACACACATATAAAATGTATATATAGGGAATAAACACATTAACAACTTGGCCAACTGACCGACCTGCTCTAATACCACTAATGTAACACCCTTCTAAACCCCACGAAAAATATATGAATAATCAGAGTAAATAATCATGCATTCACAAAAGGGCGTCACATATAACTTTCAAACATCAAAACCACCTGTCATGCTCATTAACACTTCAATAAGTAATCATGTTTTTCAAAGTTTCACTTTGCATGTAGCAGCGGATTCAATTATATCACAATCTTCATAAAAGAAACATTTGAATTCACCACCTAAATCAACATCATTAGGCACTGGGTCCAACATCATAATAATTCGATAAATATAAAAACATAGTATAGAGTACATAATGTATCCCTAAAATATATAAACCAAGCGATCCCAGTGTTACATGACCAGAGCATGACTCGACCCAACGACTAGATACATATACAATGTATCACAAAAGAATCATATACATCCTAGCTAACCGACCAAAAGATGAAGGCACGCTTCACAAAAAGGACCTCCAGCCAACCTACTCTGCAATGCCTCATAGGGCACCATAAAACAGCAGAAGGGTGAGAAATATTATCATAATAATCAATACATATAATCATATATATATATATATATATATATATATATATATATATATATATATATATATATATATATATATATATATATATATATATATATATATATATATATATATATATATATATATATATATATATATATATATATATATATATATATATATATATATATATATATATAGATATATAGATATAGATACACACACACACACACACACACACACACACACACACACACACACACACACACATAGAATACACATATTCCACATTTTTCACCCAATTCATCATACACATCATAATGTATATATAAACAAATATGGATAATTACCAAGCATATTTCATCATGCATACATCCTAAATTATCAATTCAACAATTCATACACATATGTACACTTCCATACAACAATTATACCTATGCCATGTGACTCAATGCAGCTCAATGCAACTCATGCCATGTGGTACCAACGCTTGTTATCATTTTTCAGTTTTTACACTTAAACCGGGTCTGTTCCCTAGACCGATAACAACAAATGCCCATTCCCTAAGCTTTCAAACCCCGCTCTAGGTTTGGGACAAGTCACTAGTCTCCACGAAACTAGAAAGTATTGCCTCTTGACCAAATGATGCGTATGCAATCAACAATCATATGCACTTAAGACCGTTCTCACATCTTAATCCCATGCATACTCAAATAACTCATCACACAAGAATTATAACATGATTGCACACACAACACATTTTATAATAATCAAAGTATTCATACTTTCAACATCATCACTACATTCATCAAGTAGTACACAAGAATCAAATAGATTCAATCACAAATACATATTCATGAATTTTTCACATACAATCGCATAGAATCGATATGCATTCACATGATCGTGCCAAACGGCAACGAACTCCATCACAATCATCATACACTTTTAATCAATTTAAACAATGCATATACTTTCCAAAAGGCCACATTTCACAATCGATTATATAATCTAGGATGCACGCCATACGGCTACCCACAGCATAACATATCACAACATACAACTATGCAAATCAGAAAGACTGATCATACTCGAGCCGAACAATCAATGTTGGATGGAAACACAACAAAAATTAAGAATGTTGTCACGTTCACCATACCACTTGCCTAGCGAGTCCTTGGCGAACACTCGCTACGGGTTCGCCTAGCGAACAAGCTTGCGAAGGGAGTCGGGAGCTACTGGAAGTGCTCACTACCTGCTCGCTTAGCTAGGTCCTAGCGAACCCTTCACTACCTCACTCGCTACCAGCGAGATTGGATCATTTGGTTCTGCCCAAGTCTGGGACCGTTCGCTACTAGCTCGCTGCTGGCTCGCCTGGCAAATAACTCGCCACTCTGCTTGCCTAGCGAAGATGCTAGGGAGCGTCTACGTTGTTCAAAACCCTCAATTCCCAAAATTATCAGAAACTCATAAAATCACCCGATTCAAAACCTATAAGTTCTAGTAGACTTATCCCAACAATCTTCGACTAAACTACACCATTTAATCCAACTTCTAACCGTTCAAACATCGATTTCTATCGATTAAACCCATTTATACCCTAGAATGGAAATGTAGAAAGACACCTACACAATCCAAACAAGTCATACATAATCATATACATTGATAAGATAATAAGATTTCACACCCTTACCCGATTAAATCGACTCCTAAGGGTTGATCTTGATGAATCCAAGCTTTCCTCTCTTTTCCTTCTCTTCTTTCTATCCTTTCTTTTCTCTCCTCTTTCTCTTATATCTCTTTCTATTCTATTCCTCTCCATCATATTTTCTTCTCTCAAAATATCTACCCATTCATTTAAATTAAAGAAATCACATAAATCAATTAATTAACATAAATAATTAATTATTAAAAATTGGGCTGTTACACTATAGGCCCCTTTTAGCAGCACTTTTAGCAGCGCTTTTCAAAAGTTCTGCCTAATCCCCCATCCCCCCACCTTTTAGCAGCGCTTCTGAAAAGCGCTGCGTATTCCACCCCCTTTAGCAACGCTTCTAAAAAGCGCTGCCTATTCCCCCCTCCCCCCCTCCCCCCCTCCCCCCCCCCCCCCCCACACCTTTTAGCAGCGCTTCTGAAAAGTGTTGCCTATTCCCCCCTTTAGTAGCGCTTTTCTAAAAGCGCTTTATTTTCTCCCCCTTCCCCCACCCTTTAGTAGCGCTTTTACTTAAAAGCGCTGTCTATTCTCCAAGTTTATAAATTTTTTTTTAAATAATCACTTTTTTTTATTTTTTTTCGATAAACCTGCTTGTATATAATTCAACACAAGCTGATCCTCAGAACAACTTCACAAATACAGTCAATTTACATATAATTATAAAACCGATAACTTTACAAATGCATACGACTTCAATATTATTATCCCGCATCAATATTTGACGATACATATACCTTATACAATTCTCAACTCAAGAATGTATTGACACCATTCCTCCTTAATTTCTTCTAATTTTGCTTTCGAGTAAGTACCACACTTGAATTCATCAAAGTACTACATAATATAACAAAACATGCACGATTTAGTTTTAAAACTAATTACTCAGATGAAATATCGGTTAATTATTAAAATAAATCATATAAATTATGAATTTATCCATACCATGATTGAAATATCTATTTGACCCGAGTGAATAATTTCCTACATATAGCGCAATACAAAATATCCGTAATCAATCCCATTGCGCTGACGAGGACACTGTAAATGGAAAAAACAAACGATCATTTATCAGGATATATAGTTTAAATAGCTTTATCAACTAGAATCATTATAACGGTAAAAAATGTGAAAATATACCTGCACTCTGATCCAACTAATGTTGTTAGCCTTCCTTTTTGGCACTTTTACTTCTCTTTGCGATCGAAATATTTGTATAGCTCTAACATAATATAAACGAATATTTAGAACAGTCTCACATAATAAATAAAGATAATTATTCAGAACAGTATATCTCATCACTTACGTATCAACCATAGTCTTCATATGAGGATATTTTGTTTGATCACCATCCAATGAATCCAGATAATACATGATTTCTTTCATCGGATTAATTGCGACCAACAATCAGTGTCCATTGTAAAATAAGACAAAAGTTTAGACGGAAATGTTATATAGAATGGCAAAAAATGAATAATTATAATAAATGAATTTAGAATGAAATCTAACCCATGGCCAGTATTATATGGCAAAAAGTACAACTTCTCTGTATCTGCGGCCATAAATGATTTGAAAAAGTAATCTCTGACTACATTTGGAGTGTGATCAATTGACTGTGCGTTGATACAGCTAGCAGATAAGAATGCAAATCTTGAAGTCAAATCATGCGGGACCTGTAACACCCTTCTAAACCCCAAGGAATATATATATAAATAATCAGAGTAAATCATCATGCATTCACAAAAGAGTGTCACACATGATTTTTAAAACATCACACAAACAACTGTCATGCTCATTAACACTTTAATAAATAATCATGCTTCTCAAAATTTCCATTCGCATGTAGCAGCGGATTCATTTTATATCATAATTCTCTTAACAGAACATTCATGTTCATCACATAATTCCACATTACTTAGGCACTAAGGCCAACATCATAATATTCTAATAAATATAAGGACACATCGTAGAATATATAATGTATCTCTAAGATATAAACCAAGTGATCTCAGTGTTACATGACCAGAGCATGACTTGACCCAACATAATTAAAATAATAAACAGCTACACCAACAGCGACCTCGCAACTATGAACATTCATACTCTTTGATACCTGCACGATGTCGTATAGGACATCATTCCAGCAGAAGGGTGAGATTTCACATCAATATTGAAATCATAAGATAAAAAAATTATGTAAAGCATGTCAACACAACACCAATATCCCCACACTTCAATTTTTCTCAACCCATATCATTCATCAATTACACATTCACAAATTCTCAATTCAACAAGTCATACACATACGCATACTTTCATACAACAATTATATATATGCCATGTGACTCGATGCAACTCAAATGCAACTCATGCCATGTGGTACCAACACTTGTTATTATTTTTCGGTTTTTACATTTAAACTGGGTCCGTTCTCTAGACTAATAACAAACAAAAGCCCGTCCTCTAGGATTTCAAACTCACCCTTCTAGGTTTGGGACAAGTCACTAGTCTCCACGAAACTAGCAAGCATTGCCTCTTGACAACAAATGATGCGTATGCAATCAACAACCAAACGCACTTAAGACCGTTCTCGCATCTTAATCCCATGCATTCTCAAATAATTCATCACACAAGAATTATATCATGATTGCACACACACAACACATTTCATAAACATCAAAGTATTCATACTTTCAACATCATCATTGCATTTATCAAGTAACGCACAAGAATCAATTAGATTCAATCACAATTCAACGATTACACATAGGACAATCAATCTATTACAAATCATTGAATTCAATACTCAATACACAATCAACTTGTTAAACAACAATTGATATCTCAATAGCCAACCGAAGGTTTATAATCAATCAATACTCAAGTAAATAATCAATAAATCATCTCAATTGATCCATGTTTTGTTAAGGTTTAATTAACCAAAGACTCTATGTAATCAACCCTCTAAAAACATGATTTTTCTAAGTTTTAGCTAGTGCAATCGATTGGAGTTAGGGTGCAATTGATTGGTCCTTTGAAAATTTCATCACTTTAGCTACTGTTTTATGGTGCAATTGATTGACACCATAGTGCAATCGATTGCTCCTTTAAAAATTTCAACATTTTAGCTACTGGTTTGCTGTGCAATCGATTGACATCTAGGTGCAATCGATTGCTCAGCTAAAAATTCAGCTTCCAGCAGCTTTTCTCAGTGTGCAATCGCTTGACATCTTAGTGCAATCGATTGCTCACTGTGTGTTTACGAAAAATTATGCAGAAAAGTGTATTTTCACCAACTATTTCCCTCTTTGATACCATAATAAATCCCTGCATGTTAGGGCATTCTTAACAATCAAAAATTCACTCAAATCATGAGAGATATATGGGTTTTTCCTACATAAACTCCTACTCATTAACCATTAAAACACAATTCCAAATTAGAGTTTTCCCTAAACATCTTATACCCATTAATCATTATCCCACAATCCCAATAATGAGAGAATGCCCACCCTTACCTTAGGTTTTTCTTTGGGAAGAATTCTTGATTCTTTGAATGCTTGAACTATGAATTTCTCTCTTCCACTCTACTTTTCCTCTTGCTCTTTCTCTTCTCCTCTTCTTCTCTTCTATGTTTTCTTTTCTCTTTTCTTTCTTCTTGTTCCCCCTCTTACTAACTTCTCATCTCTAAAACCCTAACTTTAAGTTATTGGGCCTAACCTAATTCACTTACTATTCACACACTACCCTAACTCACTAATTCTACAAATCAATCATCTCACCAACAAAATAAATAATTATCCAATAATTCAAATAATTAAAATAATTCCAATAAATCAATTAATTAATATAAATAATTAATTATTAAAAATTGGGGTGTTACAGGCCTCCCCCACTTAAAAGATTTTCGCCCTCGAAAATTACCTTAAACGAATAACTCGGGATAAGACTCCCTCATCTGACTCTCAAGCTCCCAAGTCACATTTCCACCAGCCGGTCCTCCCCAAGCAACCTTCACCAAAGCAATCTCTTTACCTCGAAGTTTCTTTAACTCTCGATCCACAATTCTCATAGGTGATGTCTCCACAGTCAGGTTATCTCTCACCTGCACATCATCTACTTGGACTACATGAGACGGATACGCAATGTATTTCCTCAACTGAGATACATGGAACACGTCATCGAGATTAGCAAGAGAAGGCGGTAAAGCAACCTGATAGGCTACCTCTCCAATCCTCTGCAAAATCTGATAAGGACCAATAAAACACGGCATCAACTTACGCGACTTCAACGCTCTACCAACACCAGTTATTGGAGTAACTCAAAGAAACACGTGCTCTCCCTCTTGAAATTCAAGTGCTTTCCTCCTCTTATCATGATAACTCTTTTGACGACTATGAGAAATATTCATCTTCTCTTGAATCATGTTAACCTTATCAGTGGTCTGTTGGACTATCTCGGGTCCAACCACAACACTCTCTCCCGACTCATACCAACACAATGGCATCCTACACCATCTACCATACAATGCCTCAAACGGTGCCATTCCAATACTCGAATGAAAACTTTTGTTGTAAGTAAATTCAATCAAAGGTAAGTAGCTATCCCAAGCTCCTCCCTTCTCCAACACGCAATCTCTCAAAAGATCCTCAAGTGATTGAATCGTCCTCTCAATCTGACGTTCGGTCTGCAGCTGATAAGCAGAACTCAGACGTAACTTCGTACCCAAAGCACTTTGCAAACTCTCCCAAAATCTCGAAGTAAACCTCGGATCTCTATCCGACACAATGCTAGACAGAATACCATAAAAACTAACAATCCTTTTAATGTACAGCTTTGCCAATCTCTCCAACGGGTAATCCATTCGTATAAGAATAAAGTGAGCAGATTTGGTCAGTCTATCCATAATAACCCAGATAACTTTAAATTTACTCGGCGTCCTAGGTAAACCAGACACAAAATCCATAGATATGCTATCCCATATCCACTTAGGAATAGACAACGGTTGCATTAAGCCCGACGATTTCTGATACTCAATCTTTGACTTCTGACAAGTCAAGCAAGAATACACAAACTCGGCAATATCCTTCTTCATACGAGGCCACCAAAATATTTTCCTCAAATCTTGATACATCTTAGTAGCACCCGGATGAATACTTAATCCACTACGATGCTCTTCTTCAAGAATTCTCTTCTTCAGCTCAACAATATCAGGAATACAAACTCTGTCACGACATCTCATGATACAATTCTCATCAATCCGAAAATCACCACCTTGACCTTGATTGATCGAAGTCAATCGATCAACTAAACCCAAATCAGACTTCTGTCCTTCTCGAATCTCGTCAAGAATACCACTAGTAAGCTTTAACATACCAAGCTTAACTCCGTAAGAAGTCTTCTCACACACTAAGCTCAAATCGCGAAATTGCTCAATCATTTCCAACTCTTTCACCATCATCATCGACATATGCAACGATTTCCTACTCAATGCATCAGCTACCACATTTGCTTTACCCGGATGGTAATTCAAACCAAAATCATAATCCTTCAGAAGTTCCAACCATCTCCTCTGCCTTGCATTCAATTCTTTCTGATCAAAGAGATACTTCAAACTCTTATGATCATTATACACTTCAAATCTCGTACCAAACAAATAATGCCTCCAAAGCTTCAACACAAATACAACGGCGGCCAACTCTAAGTCATGCGTCGATAATTCCTTTCATGCAATTTAAGTTGCCTTAAAGCATAAGCTACAACTTGCTGATGTTGCATCAACCCACCTCCCAAACCTATCAAAGAAGCATCACAATACACAACAAACGGTTCTGCCGGATTCGGCAAAATCAAAACAGGAGCTGTCATTAATCTCCTCTTAAGCTCTTGAAAACTTTCTTCACATTTTGCATCCCAAACAAAAGCATGACCCTTCCTAGTCAACTGCGTTAACGGTAACGATAACTTGGAAAGTCTTTCAATAAATTTCCGATAATAACCTGCCAAACCAAGAAAACTTCTAATCTCAAAAACTAATTTCGGAGTCTCCCATTGCGATACCGCTTCAACCTTCGATGGATCAACTGCAATACCTCTACTCAAAATCACATGACCAAGGAAACTCACTTCCTTCAACCAAAATTCACACTTAGAAAGCTTATCATACAACTGCTTCTCTTTCAACACAGATAACATAATCCTCAGGTGCTCAGCATGTTCTTCTTCACTCTTCGAATAAATCAAAATATCGTCAATGAACACAACCACAAACTTGTCCAAATAAGAATGGAAAATCCTATTCATGTACTCCATAAATACACCTGGTGCATTAGTCACACCAAATGGCATCACAGAATACTCATAATGTCCATACCTCGTTCTAAAAGCAGTCTTCTGAATATCCTCAGCCTTCACATGAATCTGATGATACCCAGATCTCAAATCTATCTTACTAAAGACGCTCACACCAATCAACTGATCCATCAGATCATCAATCCTCGAAAGTGGATACTTATTCTTGATAGTCACTTTGTTCAATTGTCTATAATCCACACAAAGTCTCATAGAACCTTCTTTCTTCTTAACCAACAAAACTGGTGCACCCCACGGTGACACGCTCGGATGAATAAACCTCTTCTCAAGTAGATATTCAAGTTGACTCTTCAACTCTTTCAATTCTGATGTGGACATGCGATATGGAGCCATCGATATCGGACTAGTTCTAGGAATTAAGTTGATCGTAAACTCCACTTCTCGTTCTGGCGGTAAATCTCTTTTCTCATCAGGAAAAACTTCTGGAAAATCACGGACAATTGGTAAAGCATCAATTGCTCCATGTTCACCAACTCTCAAAGTTTCCATCAACATAAACACCTTTGCACCATCCTGTACCGACTTGTTCACTTGCTTAGCAGACATAAACAAATCTCCTTCATCATCAGGTTCAGTAAAAATAACCGTTTTATCAAAACAGTTAATATAGACACGATTGAATTCCAACCAATTCATCCCAAGAATAACATCAAGTTGATCTAAGTGAAGACACACTAAATCAACTCCAAAGTCTTTACCAAAAATACTCAACGGACAATTCAAACACACATATGGGGTAGTTACTGAACCCAAAGCAGGAGTATCAATAAGCATACCACCATTCATAATGGACAACTCAAGATTCAATATCTTAACACAATCAAAGGAAATAAAGGAATGTGTAGCTCCAGTATCAATTATAGCGACCAAAGGTATACCATTAATGAAGCACGTACCTCGGATCAACCGATCTTCACTAGTAGTCCCCGATCCTGATAGAGCAAACACTTTCCCATTCCTTTGAGTCTTCTTTGGCTTGTCACACTTGGTACTAATGTGCCCTTGATAACCACAGTGTTATCAAGTCACATTCGCACCACTTCTGCACTCAAAAGCCTTGTGGCCTGGCTTTCCACACTTGAAACACTTCTGCTCAACGCTTTTGCACTCAAGAACACGATGTCCTTCTTCACCGTATTGATAACATCTCACCAGAGTGGAAATTCCTCCCCCACTCGGTTTCTTGCCGTAACCAGCTTCTTGTTTCCCCTTATCAGCAGGAGTCACATACAACTTTCCTCTGAATTGACTTTTTCCCTTCTTGTCATTTAAACTCTTATAATGGGCAGATCTAGCTCTACTATCTTCATCATAGATTTTACTCTTGTTCACTAATTCAGAAAAGCGCCTAATCTCTTGATAACCAATAGCTTGCTTGATTTCAGGCCTCAAACCATTCACAAACTTAAGACACTTGTATCTCTTAGCATTGGTAGTGTTGTAATGAGGATAAAACTTAATCAATTCCTCAAACCTTGCTACATATTCAGCCATAGTTGAGTTACCTTGTTTCAACTCGAGGAATTCAATTTCCTTCTTCCCTCGTACATCTTCTGGAAAATACTTCTCCAAAAATGCCTCTCTAAAAACATCCCAAGTAACCACAACCTCATCTTCTTCAAACCTCTGGTGAGTGTTACCCCACCAGTTCTCAGCTTCCTCTTCAAGCATATGAGTGCCAAACTGCACCTTCTGCGCATCCGAACAGTTCATGACTCGAAAGATCTTCTCGATCGCTTTCAGCCATACTTGTGCTTTGTGAGGTTCATGGGTTCCCTTAAAAATCGGAGGATTGTTCCTTTGAAACCTTCCCAAAGCACGAAACTAGTCTTCGGCGTTGTTTCCAGCATTCACGTTGGCTTGTGGATTCTGTCCAATCGCTCCATCCAACATCGCCAAAGCTTCGGCAATCGCTTCATCATTCCTACTGGCGACTATTGTTCTAGATCCCAACAATAAAACTTCATAAGAACTAACAATATCGATAGTGTCATGTACACATATCATATATATAGGGTAATAAACACATTAACAACTTGGCCAACTGACCGACCTGCTCTGATACCACTAATGTAACACCCTTCTAAACCCCACGGAATATTTATAAATAATCAGAGTAAATCATCATGCATTCACAAAAGGGTGTCACACATAATTTTCAAAACATCACACAAACAACTGTCATGCTCATTAACACTTTAATAAATAATCATGCTTCTCAAAATTTCCCTTCACATGTAGCAGCGGATTCATTTTATATCATAATTCTCTTAACAGAACATTCATGTTCATCACATAATTCCACATTACTTAGGCACTAAGGCCAACATCATAATATTCTAATAAATATAAGAACATAGCGTAGAATACATAATGTATCTCTAAGATATAAACCAAGTGATCCCGGTGTTACATGACCAGAGCTGACTCGACCCAACATAATTAAAATAATAAATAGCTACACCAACAGTGACCTTGCAACTACGAACAGTCATACTCTTTGATACCTGCACGATGTCGTATAGGACGTCATTCCAGCAGAAGGGTGAGAATTCACATTAATATTGAAATCATAAGATAAAGAATAATGTAAAGCATGTCAGCACAACACCAATATCCTCACACTTCAATTTTTCTCAACCCATATCATTCATCAATCACACATTCACAAATTTTCAATTCAACAAGTCATACACATACGCATACTTTCATACAACAATGATATATATGCCATGTGACTCGATGGAACTCAAATGCAACTCATGCCATGTGATACCAACACTTGTTATTATTTTTCAGTTTTTACATTTAAACTGGGTCTGTCCTCTAGACCAATAACAAACAAAAGCCCGTCCTCTAGGCTTTCAAACCCACCCTTCTAGGTTTGGGACAAGTCACTAGTCTCCACGAAACTAGCAAGCATTGCCTCTTGACAATAAATGATGCGTATGCAATCAACAACCAAACGCACTTAAGACCGTTCTCGCATCTTAATCCCATGCATTCTCAAATAATTCATCACACAAGAATTATATCATGATTGCACACACACAACACATTTCATAAACATCAAAGTATTCATACTTTCAACATCATCATTGCATTTATCAAGTAATGCCAAAGAATCAATTAGATTCAATCACAATTTAACGATTACACATAGGACAATAAATCTATTACAAATCATTGAATTCAATACTCAATACACAATCAACTTGTTAAACAACAATTGATATCTCAATATCCAACCGAAGGTTTATAATCAATCAATACTCAAGTAAATAATCAATAAATCGTCTCAATTGATCCATGTTTTGTTAAGGTTTAATTAACCAAAGACTCTATGTAATCAACACTCTAAAAACATGATTTTTCTAAGTTTCAGCTAGTGCAATCGATTGGAGTTAGGGTGCAATTGATTGGTCCTTTGAAAATTTCATCACTTTAGCTACTGTTTTATGGTGCAATTGATTGACACCTTAGTGCAATCGATTGCTCCTTTAAAAATTTCAACATTTTAGCTACTGGTTTGCTGTGCAATCAATTGACATCTAGGTGCAATCGATTGCTCAGCTAAAAATTCAGCTTCCATCAGCTTTTCTCAGTGTGCAATCGCTTGACATCTTAGTGCAATCGATTGCTCACTGTGTGTTTACGAAAAATTGTGCAGAAAAGTGTATTTTCACCAACTATTACCCTCTTTGATACCATAATAAATCCCTCCATGTTAGGGCATTCTTAACAATCAAAAATTCACTCAAATCATGAGAGATATATGGGTTTTTCCTACATAAACTCCTACTCATTAACCATTAAAACACAATTCCAAATTAGGGTCTTCCCTAAACATCTTCTACCCATTAATCATTATCCCACAATCCCAATAATGAGATAATGCCCACCCTTACCTTAGGTTTTTCTTTGGGAAGAATTCTTGATTCTTTGAATGCTTGAACTCTGAATTTCTCTCTTCCACTCTTCTTTTCCTCTTGCTCTTTCTCTTCTCCTCTTCTTCTCTTCTATGTTTTATATTCTCTTTTCTTTCTTCTTGTTCCCCCTCTTACTAACTTCTCATCTCTAAAACCCTAACTTTAAGTTATTGGGCCTAACCCAATTCACTTACTATTCACACACTACCCTAACTCACTAATTCTAGAAATCAATCATCTCACCAACAAAATAAATAATTATCCAATAATTCAAATAATTAAAATAATTCCAATAAATCAATTAATTAATATAATTAATTAATTATTAAAAATTGGGGTGTTACAGGACCAACCACTTGTCATACAATACCCTTAAATAAAAACATAATCAACATTAGAATATTCATTTAAATGAGCAAATAAATTATTCATTTATTTAATTAAAATTGATCGGAGTATTACCTGATGTAGGAATGCATAACACCGATGCCCAATTCAGAATGTTGGAAAATCTGGTCCAAATCCTCCTTGGCAATTGTTTCGGCATATTCAAAACCGAAAATACCTTCCTGCATAGATATTTGACGGATGCCACCCTCAACCACATCTGTTGTTCCTACATATGTTTCAAGGCACAACCTAAATCGAGGAACAAATTCTTTTTTTTATTGGGCACATTGCTGACTTGTTGCAACTGTTGATCATGAACCTAAAAGTCATACAAATTCAGTAATTAATGTATAATAAGATCATCGTGTAACTATAATAGTACCTATTTTTTTGATGCAGCTGAATCGGTTTCCCGCACAATAATTCCCTTATCTTTTGATTTGGATTTTGTAGGAGTCTAAGATCATCATGTAAATAAGTAAATGTATATGTAAGAATTGTTAGAACACAGATTGGTTCTTAGTTATATCTCTATGTTTTGATGATAACACTAATGAAATTTTGTATTAAGAAATTATAAACTCTAAATTTGTTCATGTATTTTTGTTGCAGATATTAAATTTAATATTCTTTTGAAAGCAAAAATGAATCTGAACATTGAACTACGCAAGGCTCTAAGCGTTAGAAGCATCTCATTAGAAGACTCTGAGCGCTGCCTACAGAAGAATCTGAAGCAGAAGCTACAGAAGCATCTGAAGCGTTAACTTAAGACTTTGTATGAAGAGTTTCAAGCACTGTTTTTCAGAAGACTCTGATAGTACTGTTCACTGCAAGTACTGAGGATCTGATTTCCTAACTCTGCTCTGATTGATTTCACGCTGAAGCATTCTTAATGCAACACTCTGATATAGCAAACTCTGATGACATCAAGACTCTGATCACTCAAGGCTCTGATGTTGATTGCTGTGAAATAGAAACTTGTTGAAGAAGATTATTCAAAGTTATATCCGTTGGTATATTCCAAACGTCTCTTTCCTCTTTTATGCTAGACACAAGAACTCAGGAAAAAAGGATTTCTCTGAATGTTCTACTTCTAGGAAAGGTCAAGTCATGTGAAGACAAAAGGCTACAGCTACTTTGCAGTACACGGTCTTCAAGCTTGCAACGTCTTGGACTTCTTTGTCTATAAAAGCAAGCCTTCAACAACTTTCTATAGTTGACATATTTTGACGAATCCATTGCAAACTCTCTCAAAGCTCTCATACAAATTATATTTCTTTGTTGAATAGTTACATACGTTCTTAATCTTAAGTGTATAAATCACAATTGTGATATAGCTTTCTTAGAAGCATTTTAAACACTTGTTTAGTTTACATTTGATTGTAAAAGTTCCTTAAGAAGACCAAGTTGTGGTCAGTAGTTCTTGAGTAGACTAAGACAGTTGTTCTTAGTGGTTGACATTGTAATCTGTTTGATTATAGTGGATTAAGTCCTTGTAGAGAATGGAAAGTCACTCTTGAGAGGGTGGATTGGATTAGTTGAGTTCAACGAACCAGGATAAAAATTATTGTGTTTTTATTGCCATAATATTTAGAAAACCCTTATTCAACCCCGCTATAAGTATTTTCTCACCTTCAGTTGGCATCAGAGCTTCGATTCTGTGTGTGCTATCACTTCACTGTGAACAAAAAAGATCCAATTGAGAAAACTCTTGATATATTTTGGTTGATACATTATGGTTGAAGCTTCAACATCCAACAACAACAGATATGAAGATAGAGAAAGAATTATCACTAAACCCCCTATGTTTGATGGGGAGAAATTTGATTAATGGAAAGACAGGATTAAAAGTTTCTTTCTTGGATATGATGCTGATCTTTGGGACTTAGTCATTGATGGTTATGTTCACCCCACTGATGGGGATGGCAAGAAAATTGATAGAAAATCTATGACTGAAGCTCAGAAGAAGGAGTTCAAAAATCATCACAAAGCAAGAACAATCTTATTAAATGATATATCCCATACTGAGTATGAGAAGATTACCAACAGAGAAACAAAATTTGATTTATTTGAGTCTTTAAAGATCACTAAGTTAAAGAGACCAAGGCTCTGGCGCTGATCCAGAAATATGAAGCATTTAAAATGGAAGAATCTGAATCTATAAAAGCCATGTTCTCTAGACTCCAGATCCTCACAGATGGATTAAAAGTGCTGGACAAAGGCTACTCCACTGCTAATCATGTTAAGAAGATCATCAGAAGTTTTCCCATCAGATATGGACCAATGGTCACTGCTCTGAAGCTTGCTAAGGATCTGAACAAGATCACATTGGAGGAACTGATGAGCTCTCTGAGGAGCCATGAGATTGAACTTGAAGAAGACAAGCCTCAAAAGAAAGGTAAGTCAATTGCTTTAAAGTATAACAAATTTGTCAAAGCTTTGCAGGTTGTAGAAGAAAGTTCTGAAGAAGAAGATGAATTATCCATGTTGTCCAGAAGAATCAACAAAATCTGGAAGCATAAAGGAAAGAAGTTCAAGAACTTCAAGAAGCCAGATCAACGCAAAAAGTCCTCTGGACACAAAAGATCTGGAAAGAAAGAGGTTGTCTGCTATGAATGCAAGGAACCTGGTCACTACAAGAATGAATGTCCAAAGCTTCTGAAGGAAAAGCCAAAGAGGAAGTTTGACAAAAAGAAGAAGGTTCTAATGGCAACCTGGGATGATTCAGATAAATCTGAATCTTCATCAGAATCAGATGAAGAATGTGCTAACATGGCACTGATGGCAGGCGTGGAAGATCAGGATGAAGGAACATATGGATCTGATTCTGATTCTGAATCTGACTCAGGAGAGGTACCTTCTGATCTCTCTAGGGAAGAACTTATTGAGGTTTTATCAGAAGTTCTGAACAACTATAACCAGATTAAGCTCAAATGCAAGAAGCTTAAATGCAATCTTGAATCTGAGAATAGTCTGTTAAAGTCAGAAGTTCCTGAGCTCAAAGAAAATAATTTGAAAATGAAAAACAATTTTGAAAAAGCTCAACAAGACTCTGAATCTGAAACTAAGTCAAAATGTAAAAATACTTTAGAAGAATATGACTATAGTTTTCAGAAGTTTCTGGCTAAAAGCATATATAGAAGCAAGATGGCTTCAATGATCTATGGAGTTAACAGAAACAACAGGAAAGGAATTGGATATGAATCTTCCTCTGGAAAGGATTTAAATCCAATACCTGTTGATAAACTTATCATTAAGAAGACTTCCTTATATTCTCATGTTAAGTTTAGTCATCTGAATGATATTAAACACACACGTTCTGATAAGAACGTTCCTGTGTTTAAAACGAAAGTTAGTCATAACAAACCTGTTGTAAAAAGACAGAAGTTCAGACAAACTTTTAAGGCAACTAACCCAAAAGGACCCAAAAAGATCTGGGTACCTAAGGATAAGATGATATCTGTTGCAGATGTATTTAGCAGCAAAGTCAAGACGCCAATCATGGTACCTGGACTCTGGCTGCTCACGTCACATGATGGGAGAAAGGTTTATGTTCCAAAGCCTGGAGCTTAAATCTGGAGGAGATGTCAAGTTTGGAGGGAATCAGAAGGGCAAGATAATTGGCTCTGGTACTATTGGCAATGGTAACCTTCCCTCTATATCTAATGTTTTACTTGTAGAAGGATTAAAACATAATCTATTGTCCATAAGTCAATTAAGTGACAATGGTTATGACATAATCTTTAATCAAAAATGTTGCAAAGCTATCAGTCAAAAGGATGGCTCAATCCTATTTAATGGAAAGAGGAAGAACAACATTTACAAAATCAATCTTTCAGAACTTAAGGTTCAAAATGTAAAATGCCTTATGTCTGTTAATGATGAGCAATGGGTCTGGCACAGAAGATTGGGGCATATTAATATGAGACGTATATCTCAGATTAATAAACTCAATCTGGTCAGAGGACTTCCTAAGTTGAAGTTCAACTCAGATGCTTTTTGTGAAGCATGTCAAAAAGGAAAATTTTCAAAATCTTCTTTTAAAACAAAAAATGTTGTTTCAACCTCAAGACCATTGGAGTTACTTCATATTGATCTGTTTGGACCAGTGAAAACTGCATCCATCAAAGGCAAGAAGTACGGATTAGTCATTGTTGATGACTACAGCAGATGGACGTGGGTGAAATTCCTAAAACACAAGGATGAGTCACATTCTGTGTTTTTTGACTTCTGCAAACAAGTCCAGAATGAAAAAGATTTTAAAATTGTTAAAGTCAGAAGTGATCATGGAGGCGAATTTGAAAACAAATATTTTGAAAAATATTTTAATGAAAATGGCATTGCTCATGATTTCTCCTGCCCTAGAAATCAACAACAGAATGGAGTTGTAGAGAATAAAAATAGAACATTGCAAGAAATGGCCAGAACCATGATCAACGAGACTAATCTGGAAAAGCATTTTTGGGCAGAAGCAATAAACACAGCTTGCTATATTCAGAACAGAGTGTCTGTAATACCTCTTCTGGAGAAGACTCCCTATGAATTATGGAGGAATAGAAATCCCAACATTGCTTATTTTCATCATTTTGGATGTATATGTTATATGTTGAATACTAAAGAGAATCTGAACAAGTTCGATTCTAAAGCACAGAAGTGTTTCATACTTGGCTATTCTGAACGCTCTAAAGGATACAGAGTATACAATACTGAAACACAAATTGTGGAGAAATATATACATGTTAGATTTGATGATAAGCTTGGAAATCAAAAGCCAAAGCAGCTTGATATTTCTGCAGATAGAGAAGTAATTCTCATAGGCTCTGAAGTCTCAGAGGCAGAAAAGGCTCAAGTGAAGGAATCAGAAGCAACGCCAGATGCAACTCCCTTGGCTGCTCAGATGAATAATTTGAATATTTCTGAAGAACCTAATGTTAAAGGATCATCTTCCAGAATCAAGGCCTCTCACCCAGAGGATGTGATCATTGGAAAGAAGGATGACCCTATAAGAACAAGATCCTACCTCAGATCATCTGAAGCGTCATTATTTAGTTTGGTGTCAGTTATTGAACCAACTTCTGTGGATGAAGCTCTGCAAGACAATGACTGGATAATTGCCATGCAAGAAGAGCTCAATCAATTCACAAGAAATGACGTTTGGGATTTGGTTCCAAGACTAAAAGGATTCAACATTATTGGAACTAAATGGGTCTTCAGAAACAAACTCAATGAGCAAGGAGAAGTTGTAAGAAACAAGGAAAGACTAGTTGCTCAAGGGTATAGTCACCAAGAAGGAATTGACTACATAGAGACTTATGCTCCTGTGGCTAGGTTAGAATCTATACACCTTCTCATTTCTTTTGCTGCACAAAATAACATCACTCTATATCAGATGGATGTTAAGAGTGCCTTCTTAAATGAGATTATAGAAGAGGAAGTCTATGTTCATCAACCTCCTGGTTTTGAAAGTGATAAATTTCCAGAACATGTTTTTAAACTTAAGAAATCTCTTTATGGTTTAAAACAAGCTCCCAGAGCGTGGTATAAGAGATTAAGTAATTTTCTTCTGGAGAAAAATTTTATCAGAGGCAAAGTGGACACAACTCTCTTCTGTAAAACATTTAAGAAAGATCTATTAATTTATCAAATACATGTAGATGATATTATATTTGGATCTACCAATATTACGCTTAGAAAGGAGTTTGCTCAATGTATGCAGACTGAATTTGAGATGAGCATGATGGGAGAATTGAGATTCTTTCTGGGAATTCAAGTCAACCAAACTCCAGAATGCACTTACATTCATCAGACTAAATATGTAAAAGAGCTTCTAAAGAAGTTCAACACGACTGATAGTAAGTTAGCAAAGACTCCAATGCATCCAACAAGCACTCTTGGTAAGGAACAGGTAAGTAAGAAAGTAGATCAGAAACTCTACAGAGGTATGATTGGATCTCTTCTATACTTAACTGCTTCTAGACCTGACAATTTATTTAGTGTATGCTTGTGTGCTAGATTCCAATCAGATCCCAGAGAATCACACTTAACAGTTGTTAAGAGGATTCTAAGGTATCTGAAAGGTACTACTAATGTGGGTTTGTGTTACAGAAAATCTGATGAATTTAAACTAGTTAGATTCTGTGATGCTGACTACGCTGGAGACAGAGTTGAAAGAAAAAGTACTTTTGGAAGTTGCCAATTTCTGGGAAGAAATTTAATCTCCTGGTACAGCAAGAAACAACCTGCAATTGCTCTATCAACTACAGAAGAAGAATATATTGATGTTGTTGGATGTAGCACACAGATGCTCTGGATGAAAAGTCAGCTAGAAGACTATCAGATCTTTGAGAGTAATATTTCTATATTTTGTGATAATACTTCTGCTATATGCTTGTCTAAAAATCCAATTTTACACTCTAAAGCTAAGCATATAGAAATTAAACATCACTTCATTAGAGACTATGTTCAGAAGGGTATTATAAACTTACACTTTGTTGATACAGACCATCAATGGGCTGATATCTTCACAAAACCCCTTGCTGAAGATAGATTCAAGTTTATTCTGAAAAATATTGGTATGGAATTCTGTCCAGAATAATATTTATCAGAAGCAAATTTCTCAGATGCAAAATGTTTAAAACTCTGAAGTATTTTCATCTATCATTTATTTAAATTCTTGAATTATTATTTATGTGTGTATCTGAACTAACAAGTCTCAGAGGATCTGAATGTTGTCTAACGTTTCATTTCTCAAAGAGTTTTCAGAAGCACATGCAAGCAAACACGTGTAACTCAGAATCTGAAAAGATGGAGTGCACAATACTGAAAAGACGTTTGAGGTACTGTTTGAATATTTGGTTTCTCGTTTTCCCCCCAAATTGTCAGAATCATTAATGCTCGAAATGATTATTTTATTTTTATTAAATGCTATTAAATGCTAAATGAGAACATGCTGAATGTGTGACCTTTTGTATGCCCTAATTTGTCTCTATAAATTCCACAATTCACAATATCTCACACTTTTCACTCTCACAAACACTTATATGCATTTTTGCTTGTTCTATTGCTTTCATCTAAACCCAAAACCCAAAACAGTTCGTAAACCTAATTCTTCAACATCTTCAACAATGGCTACTTCATCTTCAACCTCAGCTTAGTTCCAATCAACAATGACAGCTGTATCATCTTCTAATCTGGGTGTTGTTCCTTTCAAGGAACCTGTTAGAACGAATCTCACACCTGTTGAGAAACTAGAAGTTTTGTGTGAATCTTTGGTGGATTTTGCTTCATTGGCTGAAAATGGATTTAATCTGCGTTCCATCATTGATGCTCAAGGATGGACAAAGTACTTTGATTGATTATTTGGGCCAGTTTATCCAGTTTTGGTAAAAGAATTCTAGATTCATGCTCATGCTTATCCCAAGTTCATTGTGTCATCTGTTCTGGGAAAATAAATTGTGATTACTGAGGATCTTATAAGGAAACTCATTGGATATGAGGAAACTGATGGAGTTTCTCATCTGACTGGACGTGTCAACATGAAAGTTGTTTATGAAGAGGTGATTGCTTCTGGAGAACCCTCTAACAAGTTCAAAGATTTGAAGCCTAATTACAAGATCTGGGCCAAAATCTTCATGGGTTGCATTCACCACAGAAAGTCTACCAGCTCTTCTGACTATGTGAATAATGATCAACTCTACTTCATGTTCTGTCTTAGTCAGAGCACAAAGGTAGATTTGCCTCATCTGCTCTTCTCTCATCTTTGGAATCATGTTAAGGCATCAAGAGAAGACATGAAGGAAAAATAGGCAAAGGGTAGAAATTGGATCCCTTGTGGAAGGTTGATTTCAGACATTCTGACAGAGAATGGTCCGGTGGAGCATCTGCATGTGGCTGGACTGAAAGAAGAACTTACATCCATTCTTGGAAAATTTCTGAATGCTAAAAGTTTACAGAGGCTAAAAGTAATAGATGAACTTACTTCTGTTCCTGACAAACTCAATACAAAAGAAGTAAGCAAACGAAGAATTCTGGTAGATGATTTTCCATCGTTTTATGCAGAAGAACCAAAGGAAGTTCTGATCAAGTTTGTTGGATATTGTATGGAACAAGGACATCCAGTTCCAGAAGGATTTATAAACTGTGAACCTATGCCAGATCTCTATGCAGAACATAAGAGGCAGAGAAAACAGGAGTTAGAAGAAGAAGAAGCTGCAGGCTCACAGTAGAAAAAGCAGAAAACTTATGAAGAACCTCAGAAGAAGAAGAAAAGAAAAGCTTCTGGAGAAGCTCCTTCTGCTCCTATCAAACGCATCAAGAAAAAAGGTACTAAATCATCCTTACCTATTATTTCTGAAATTGCAATAGAATCATCAACAATTAGCTCTGTTCCTGAACCCCCATCTTCTCAAACTCAAACCACTTCTGTATCATCTAAATCATCTGTACAACCACCTCCATCTTCTAAACAAACTGCATCTGATACCACATCATTACAATCATCTGAACCACTAACTTCTGAACAATCTGTACAACCAAAATCCTCTGAACCAAAATTATCTGAACCTCAAAATCAACAACCACCAGAAAAACCAACTCCACAACAACCACAACCACAGCCAGAACAATCCACTCCTTCTAATCCTGAACTAGAACCTATCCAACCCTCTGAACCTTTCATACCTGATTCAGAAATTCTGGATATCCAACCCCTCAAAACTCTCTTTGACGTTTCTTCCACATCATGTCATTCAACTGAATCATCTGATTCTTCTGAATCTGATGTTCACCCAGATGTAAACTCACCCCCATCTCTTCGTGGCTATCAACCAAGATCATCTGATTTTGTTTCATTTGCATCCTTGAAACCTTTACCATCTGATCCCCTTCCCTCTGGATTAAAACTCAAACACTTTGTGATAAAACCAAGGAAATCTGCCTTCATTCCATATTCTTTTAATCCCAGAACTATCATTCCATCCATACGCAGAATAAAACCATTCTTTCATCTCATGCCTGCTTAATCAAAACCACCATATCCTCGTCCTCTGTTCATTATTCCAACATTTACCATACCACCCCCACCAGTTCAATCCAAACCATCAACTCTTGAAGCCTTTCTTAAACCTAAACCTAGGCTAAATGTTGATATTTTATTTGCTACTTTCAAGAAAGAAATAAGGATGAATTTAGACTCTGTGAAGAAGAGATGCCTCTCAACCATGAATTCAGATGAATCTGATGCTATTTGGAATATCTTCATCTCCAGATTCAACACTGTTGCTTCAAATCTGAAGAGTGTCTACTCTGATGATGCGAAGATCAGATTTGCTGAGACTGCCAAAACCATGCTATGGAATATGAAAAGATCTCCAACTTTGATTCTTGAGGATGCACCTTCAACTTCTGGAGTGTCTGCTAGTTCTGAGACTATTGAAGGATCTGCTTCTGAAGCCATTTTGGAAGAAAATCCTTTAGCTCTGACGATTATCGACAAACCATCTATATCTGTGGCTCCAGAATCTGCAACTCCAATGGATATTGACTCTGCTCCTACTCCTGCTCCCTCTACTTCTTCCGAAGTTAAGAAAGAGAATCCAGACTTAGAAGATAAGATTGTTGTGCTGGAAGCTGGTCAATCTAAGATAAAATCCTGGATGGCAAGGCAAGATCAGAAGACTGACAACATTGAGAAATGGATGTCCAAGCAAGAACAATCTTCATCTGAAATTACCAACCTTCTGAAGATGCTTCTCTCCAAACAATCTTAGCTTTATGTTTTTTATCTGATGTTTGAGCACTTGTTTTGCATTTCTCATCTGATGTCTTTTCTATCTGAATATTTTAAGGAATGAATCTATGAATGTTTTCTCTATATGATTATATATTTTCTCTCCTTTTCCTTTTATTTGTCTTTAAGAAGTTTCTTTTTGATTATGACAAAAAGGGGGAGAAAATGAAATTCTGATTGTTCAAATAAACTTTACCTGAATGGAATTCAAACATATCGAATCATAACTAACATGAATTTTTAGTCTTTTAGAACAATAATGATAAATCTGACAAAATTCATTAAAGTAACTCTGAGATCCCCAAATCAAGTTTTAACCAGTCAGGCTCTGATTCTGAAACGTTCATCCAAATCAAGCTCTGATTCTAAAAAGAATGCTCATGCAAAAAGGAAAGTTTCAATTCTTTCTTAGTATTCATTTCAGGGAGATATTCATAATCTCAGGGGGAGTAATATTTATCTCTTTATTGAACAAAATTTCTTATGTTTTTGTCATCATCAAAAAGGGGGAGACTGTTAGAACACATATTGGTTCTTAGTTATATCTCTATGTTTTGATGATAACACTAATGAAATTTTGTATTAAGAAATTATATACTCTAAATTTGTTCAAGTATTTTTGTTGCAGATATTAAATTTAATATTCTTTTGAAAGCAAAAATGAATCTGAACATTGAACTACGCAAGGCTCTGACCGTTAGAAGCATCTCATTAGAAGACTCTGAGCGCTGCCTACAGAAGAATCTGAAGCAGAAGCTACAGAAGCATCTGAAGCGTTAACTTAAGACTTTGTATGAAGAGTTTCAAGCACTGTTTTTCAGAAGACTCTGATAGTACTGTTCGCTGCAAGTACTGAGGATCTGATTTCCTAACTCTGCTCTGATTGATTTCACACTGAAGCATTCTTGCTGCAACACTCTGATACAGCAACTCTGATGACATCAAGACTCTGATCACTCAAGGCTCTAATGTTGATTGCTGTGAAATAGAAACTTGTTGAAGAAGATTATTCAAAGTTATATCCATTGGTATATTCCAAACGTCTCTTTCCTCTTTTATGCTAGACACAAGAACCTAGGAAAAAAGGATTTCTCTGAACGTTCTACTTCTAGGAAAGGTCAAGTCATGTGAAGACAAAAGGCTACAGCTACTTTGCAGTACACGGTCTTCAAGCTTGCAACGTCTTGGACTTCTTTGTCTATAAAAGCAAGCCTTCAACAACTTTCTATAGTTGACATATTTTGACGAATCCATTGCAAACTCTCTCAAAGCTCTCATACAAATTATATTTCTTTGTTGAATAGTTTCATACGTTCTTAATCTTAAGTCTATAAATCACAGCTGTGATATAGTTTTCTTAGAAGCATTTTAAACACTTGCTTAGTTTACATTTGATTGTAAAAGTTCCTTAAGAAGACCAAGTTGTGGTCAGTAGTTCTTGAGAAGACTAAGATAGTTGTTCTTAGTGGTTGACATTGTAATCTGTTTGATTATAGTGGATTAAGTCCTTGTGGAGAAAGGCAAATCACTCTTGAGAGGGTGGACTGGATTAGTTGAGTTCAACGAACCAGGATAAAAATCATTGTATTTTTATTGCCATAATATTTAGAAAACCCTTATTCAACCCCCCTTCTAAGTATTTTCTCACCTTCAAGAATAACTTTCATGTATGGGTCGTAAAACATTTGAATACTTCATAATGGTGTTCAACCTACCTCATCATCTATGAAGATAAGATGTGACGGCCATGCAAAATACGATCATATTGCGTCTCCTACCACTGTTGAGTCCGAAACATCATCTGGTATAGGCAACAATGCACCCCCCTCTAACGCAATATCAACCGATACTTTCAAAAATCTAGCAGGGAGCGGTTTATGGTGAAGTAGGTCTCCCAAAGTGTTATGCACTTTTCCCTGGCCAACCATGCGATAAGTCGGTGACGATAAATATAACCGACAAGGCGAAATGCCCTAAACAAATAATAAATATGATTAATGTGTCAATTAAGAAAATTGTGTTATATTAATTTCAATGTAATATATACAATTACCTCTAGAAGCTTCTGCGGACAATTGATACTATTTTTATCGCTAGTATCTTTACACTCTAGACCGGCCTTTCTGACATGTATCTCTCTTTGTCCTTCTGTAATTCACGAATCTGAGCTTTCAATTCCTCCAAAGTCTCCATCACTTCTTTATTGCTAGGATTTTTATTCTTTGGTTGCTTATACAGTTTTGATGGAGTGACACCAAATTCCTTACCCCTCACACGCCCAGAATACTCAGGAATATTTAACACCCGACTCAATGAGCTCATGCAATCATCGTCCTCAACTGCAGTTATAGTCTGGGATAGAGTCTCCTGAAATATAGATAAAAGCATATATAAATATATTATACACTTTTGAGTTACTGACAAAACTAATGTTGTACTTACACATTTTTCAAATACTTGTTGAACTTCTTCCTGAACGACTCAATCTTTTCTCACACGGACAGTCTTCCACACAACATGGTCCGGAAGAGATGTTGCATCACTTTTCTCCTCTTCTAACTACACATTAATACGGATAATAAAACATTCATACCCCATTATATATACTTACTATTTTTTGTAACTATATAATATTAAAGCATTTATATATACTTACTATTTTTTGTTGTAAGCGTGCATATTCCAAACGCCCATTTTTGTATGGATACGCGGGTTTTGATGCCCGTTTCCGATTTAAGTCACTCACAACCTGAAAAAACAAGTTTAAGTCATATCAGAACTCCTGTGGAAGAAGTATATTATTATACATTATTCATGATAAGTTGTACTTACGCAAAATTCTTTGGTTCTTCGCTTGGCGATAAATGTCTCCCATTCTTCATCTGAAATCAGATCAGCGTACTTCTTTGGACGCTCTGATTCGACAAAGTTTCCATCAGAATCTTTAAGAAACTTGTTCGTTAAAAACGCTCTAAATCCTCTCAGTCGTTTTCGGGCCAATTGAAGACAATATTTTCTCCTGCAATCATCAATATTAAAAGATCTCTGCAAACAAATAAACATACATATAACATGTTAGTATAATTAATTTAAAGATGTAACCATCGACATAATAAAAAAATATCAAATATCATACCTATATCTCGTTCCAAATTTTGTCTTTAGCCGGTTGTAATGAAGGAATTCTCCAATTATTGCAAGTAATTGGAATTTGAAAACGTACAAGTGCTCTAATGCAACTTGTCAGCATTGCACCATTAGGCTCAATTAATTGATCTCTTTCATTCCAATGCACATCATACTTTACACCTTTATCTCTCGCACAGATGATTTTTTTCATAATCATTGTTCCTCTTTTAATATCGCTTTCCACGTCTTTTGTTGTTTCGTTTCCATCATGTGAATTTTCCTCGTTGGTGGCCATAATACATGTAATTCAGAAAATCCAAATTATCAAATGAATGACAAAGAAATATATACATAATTAATAACATCATCAACATTAAATAATTCTTGGAACATCAATTGTTGATAAAACTTGCAATAATGTAACAACTTCTTATATAGTTGATAATTTCTTTTAATAAAGCCTTATAATATTAAAAGAAAAAGGTGGAACAACTAAGGAACTATAAAATGAGGAACAAAATAAAATACCATAAAAAACGAGAAAACTTAAAGAAAGTTATACCTAACATATTTTTTACAAATTAAAATTCTCTTTAATTCTAATAGGGATAGAAACAAAAGTAATTAAAAAATATGCACTGCTACTTATATTAGCAAAAAAAAAAAATCAACGCAAAAATTCTCTTCTCTAACTATGTGTGTGAAAGTAATATTTGTAAAGTTAGTGTGGCTAGTACTCTCCAACCATCTATTCTAAAGACAAATATGTCTCAAATTTAACAAGCAAGTTTCATTAACTGTCAAGTAGTTATCCTAACAGCATCACAACACCAAGTGAGATTCAAAGTCAAATTCACATCTCAACAAATTGACATAAACTAAACTCTTAACATAACTAACTTCAGTTCAAGCTCCAAAACTAACCAATAGTTCTAACTAATCCTTAACACTAACTCCCTAACGACTAACCTTCAATCTCTCACTATCCTAATTCCATCTAACTGTTACTAATAGAAAGATTAAATCAGTCTCAATCCAAAGTTTAAATCTATTAGTTTAGAAAAATGAAAAACCAAGAGAATAATTGAGAAAAATGAAAAATGAAAAACTTCAAATACCGTAAAAATGGTGGAAATGCGCTGACAGTGGAGGTGGAGGACGAAGATGAACGAAGAACTGTGACGGATGGAGGCAATGGACGGAATGCGTCGACGGTGAATATGGCAACGTTCGCGAGAGGGAAAGAAGGAAAGAAAGGATACACGAGTGTTCTGTTTCTGGAAAAATTCTGGTGGGTATTTTTAAATTTATTCTACTTAAACCTATAGCAGCGCTTTTGCATGGCCTTTAGCAGCGCTTTTGAAAAGCGCTCTCTAAGATCTGCCTTAGGCAGGACCTATAGCAGCGCTTTTTAAAAGTGCTTTCTTTTGTACCCCCTATAGCAGCGCTTTTGTAGAAAGCGCTTTCTTAGACCCCCCCCCCCTTTAGCAGCGCTTTTAGAAAGCCCTCTCGTAGGTTACACCTATAACAGCGCTTTAAAAAGCGCTTTCTTAGGGCATACTTTTAGCAGCGCTTTTCTTAAAGCGCTGTCTAAGGTATGTTATTTTTTTCTTTTTTTTTTCATGACTCTTTAGCAGCGCTTTTTCATAAAGCGTTGTCTTTTTATGCGCTGCCAAAAGTCATTTTTGTAGTAGTGAAGCGTTTTTCAGCGGAGGTTTCCAGGTCAATACTGTCGAAGATGACAATGAAAACGTGTTCAAATGTGATTTTCGTGCCGACAACCTCTAACCTTCCTCCGCGGGTTTGCTTGGGTGGATCGTTTATTTAGGTTTATGGCGCACTTTGACGGTTATTTGCTTTATGGAGCGTGTAGGATTAAACTTAGGCAAATAAAGAAAAATTAAGACAAAGAAATGTTGAAACAGAGACGTTAAAGAAATGTTGAACAAAACGTTACTCTAAATAACATACAGACTTGGTAAATTTAACGTGAAAAAAGGAAAGTACAATTGGACGTATTCGTACATTTTGGAATGAAAAGTAAGACTCTTTTCTCTTTAGTGTGTGGTACTCAGAGTGTTTTTTTCAAAATGCTGACAAAAAACGCCTTTATTTCAGAACAAGACTTTGTTTTATATAGACACACAAAATAATTTCCAGGAGGCTTCAGGATGCGCCACATGTCAGTCCATGACTTTTGTAACAGCTCCCACGTTCCTCTTTTCAAGGTGATTTCTCGCCAGGCACAAAACTCTCCCATCGAGGGTACCCCTATGGTTTTCTTTTGGGTCGACCGATGCAGGAACCCGTCGACCATGCCAGTTTGCAGTGTCGATTCAGTGCGTGTTTCTTATTATATTGCTATATTATTTTTGACACACCCAATATTAGTTTCTTATTATTTTGTACGTCTATTTTTTTATTCAAGTTCGTGCTTCATACTTCATCTGAAAACAAATAAACATCTTAAAGCAAAATACAACATGTTCTGAAACACTTCGAAGATGTATCTCCGAAAAATTACCGTAGATGCATCTCCAAAACAATTCATTTGCAAATGATTTATGAGCAGGGACGGAGTCACATGTAAGAAAGTGTGGGCGAGTGCCCCTACTATATTTTAATATTTGTTTATGTTTAATATATTTTACTTTGATACTTATATTTAATTAATATAAGAAAAATATTAATGTACATGTTATTCTTTGGAGAAAATAAATTTGATTAATCTAAAATCAAAATCAATATATAGTCTATTTAGTAAAAACATAAGTATTGGAATCATTTTCAACATTTTCTTTAATGTTGTTTGTAGTTCTGTTTAATTATATAATGATAATATAATATTAAAATATAGTAAAGTTCACAATTTTGAAATTAGAGAAATTATCGCTCTTTTTATAAAATTTAAAAATTTTATATTTTTTATGGAAGTTATCTTACAAAATTGCTAAAGTTTAATTGTTGAGAATTTTTACAAGTATAAATATCATAAAAAAACTAATGTGGACTATTGTCTCCAAATGTTATATATTTTTTTTACTTTTCTCGATCTCAAAATAATTATATTTCACAATATTAATATAATACTTTTTTATTAATATATTTTTATTTATTTAATTTTACTTTACATATGTTAATTATAACGAATAAAAATATATTGATAAAAATATTAATTTAATTATTGAATACAATTATTTTATAAAAAAATCATATAAAATTCAAATGTAATATTTAAACTTTAACATAAACTTTTTTTATATAATTGCTTCTAATATTAAATAGTTTTGGCTTCGCCACTGTTTATGAGTGTTTATTTTGAATATTTAGAATGATTTTAGAGATGTATCTCTTAAATATATCAATATTTATTTAAAAATAAATGTATTTGAAAATATATCTTCAAAATTAAAAGATATATGTAAAAATTCAAATGAAACATTACAAAATATAAAGTGTAATAAAAAAATAGTAAAAAACAGCATCTTCTGTTAATTTGATAATATAGTTTAATAGTGTTAGTGAAAAGTTCAGAGTAACATCAAATCAGCTACATTCAAAAAAGTAAAGGTCTAACGTACAAGTGATAAGTGATATCTCCAAAATTCACGGCTTTAAACTTATAGTACCGGTTTTTCACATTCATGTGTTTAGCACTGTGTATTGTTAAATCATGCTACGTAGTTTCTTCTTCTTATTAAGCAACTAGAAAGTATAGGAGAGTGGAAACTGCATATATAAGTCATTGATAAAATAACCTAGAGCCCTAAAAGCAACTTGGCATGAATAATAGAGATCAACTTCTAAAAATAGAAGTTCTACCTGACCTTTTTACTGGCCCTTTTTGTCATGGACTCTCTCAATGGTAGAAAGAAAGATGCTGCTTGTTGATGGGACAGGAGTGACAGTCAATCAAAGACTTCATGTTTTGGTCTGTCCAATCAAACCATGGCCTACATTAGTCTCTTTTTTCGCTCCATTAATGTTGTTCTCCCTTGCTTTAATTTCTAGTATTAGTGTAGAGTTTTTCACTGTTATACCCTGTTTTAAAATTATATATTCCATAATATTTTAGTTCAAAATTTATTTACAAAAATGCCCTTTTTTTTTGTGTGGGTTCGTCCAACAGTCGGCGAACTAGTGCAACGCAAATGGATCAAGAGTGAGTTCGTCCATCCAGAACTTGTAAAGAAGTTGTTTTTCTTTTCCTATTTTATTTATTTAATAATTTATGTATTAATTTTGTTTATTAAAAATTATATAAATAAAAATGTTAATGTTAATAATTTTTAGTACTGATGATAAAAGATAAATATTAATAATTTTTTACACTTAATAATAATAAATGTTAATAATTTTTTAATATTAATAATTTAATGAAAATCTGTGTTTTAAAATGGAAAAAATCAGAAACCTGTGTTTTAATTTTTATACTTAATAATGATAAATGTTAATAATTTTTTACACTTAATTTTTTCCATTTTTACTTAATAATATCAGAGATATGTTAATAAGAGATCATTAATTCTCTTAATTTAATAATGATAAATATTAATTCTCTGTTTTTTAATAAGAGATCTGTAAAAAATTATTAAGTGTAAAAATTAATTCTCTGATATCATTAATTATTATTTTACTTAATAATGATCTGTTAATAATTTAATGTTTAAAAAATTAATATGAAAAAATCTGAGATCTGTGTTAATAATTTTTTTATTTTTCCATTTTAAAACACAGATTCTCATTAAATTATTAACATTAAAAAATTATTAACATTTATTATTATTAAGTGTAAAAAATTCTTAACATTAAAAAATTATTAACATTTATTTTTTATCATCATTAATAAAAATTATTAACATTAATATTTTTACTTATATAATTTCTAATAAACAAAATTAATACATAAATTATTAAATAAATAAAACAGAAAAAAAAAAACAATTTTTTCACAAGCTCGTCTATTGGATGGACGAACTCACTTTTAATCCATTTGCGTTGCCCTAGTTTGCCCACGAAATGGACGAACCCACGTAAAAAAACATATTTTTATAAATAAATTTTAGACTGAGTATTATGAAATATATCATTTTAAAACGGTGTATAACTGTGAAAAATTCATTAGTGTATTGTTTTCAAAGTGAAAAAGTGCTCGAGTTCTCACTGTGCACGTCGTGGGATTGCATTTATGAATTGAGTATGCAAGACAAAGAATCATCCCATATTTCTCTGACTTTTTGTTCAACATTTAGTATTTCTCCATTTCTATCTCATGACGGTACTTATGCTAAGATTCTCACTGTTTTCAACGATAACACTACTATTTTCCGAACTAGGCTCAATGTACTTTGCATTATGCGTGTGAAGGAAAAGTTATATACTACCTTGTGTGAGTGTCTAATATAAGCATTTAGAAATTTCTTTGTTTAATTTCTAAATTTACAAAAGTATTTGAGAAAATAGAACATGTACAGAAAATGTAAAATATTTTTATATTGTCAATCAACAAGAGATATGTATTTTGTCATATAATTTTTTTTTAAAATAATGATATAACTTAGCAACTTTAAAGATTTTGATTGAATGTCTGTTTAATATTAATTTACACTGATAATATACTATCTTTAAATTTTTAATATTTCTTTTTATTTAAATACCCTTAATAGATACATCTTTTTTATTCATCAATAACCAATAAATAAAACGATTTAAACATTGTTGATGTAAAAATATACTTGTTGTTTCAAATAGGCCATACGGTCCAATAACACGTGTCCATTTTAAAGATTAAATTAGAGTTTTGTTCGCTCAAACTGACTAATAGGTAGAGTTTTACCAAGGAATACCATGCAGCTTCACAATTTCATTGATATAAACCTCTGTTGGCTTTTGCAACAGATAACTGATCTTTATTGGAATGAAATGAGATGATTTAGTCAGTCTATCAACAATAATCCAGATTTAATCACTTCCTTTCACCGTCTTCAGCAAACTTGTGACAAAGTCCCTAGAAATTCAATCTCGTTTTCACTTAGGAATACTTAATGGCTGCATCAATGCTGATGGCTTCTGATGCTCAATATTCTACTTATGACAAGTGAAACAGGAATAAACAAACTCAACAACATCCTTCTTCAAACCCAAACACCAAAACATCTTCTGAAGGTCACGATACATCTTCGTAGCATCAGACTCTATCTCTGAACCTCATAACACCATACCCACCAATTATGAAACCCACATCTTTACTTTGATTGATCAACACTAACCGATCAATCAATCCCAAATCTGATTTCTGACCCTCTCTGATTTCGTCCAAAACACCTTTAGTCAACTTCAGCATACCCAACAAAACATCTGCGACATCATCTAGCTTTCCAAACTAAGATCCCGGAACTTCTTAATCAAGTCCATTTCTCTAACCGTCAATTTCGACATATGCAAGGACTTTCTACTCAAGGCATATGCCACCATATTAGCTTTACCCAGATGATAACTCAACTTGAAGTCACAGTCTTTCAAGAACTCAAGCCACATTCTCTGCCTTATGTTCAACTCTTTCTGATCAAACATGTATTTCAAACTTTTATGATCACTAAAAACCTCAAACCTCTAATCATACAGGTAATGCCTCCAAACTTTAAGCTCAAAAACCACTAATGCCAACTTTAAATCATGAGTAGGATAACCCCTCTCATGAATCTTCAGCTGCCTCGAAGCATACGCTACTACCTGACGATTATGCTTAAGCACACCACCTATACCCATCTTTAAAGAATCACAAGTCACCATAAAGGATTCACTAGCATCTGGTGGAAGCAAAATTAGAGTTGTCGTCAACCTCTTCTTCAACTCTTGAAAGCTTTCCTCACATTGAGCATTCCACACATAAGTTTGACCATTTCGAGTCAACTGAGTCAAAGGCAAAGCTAACTTCAAAAATCCTTCTATAAACCTCTTATAATAACTATTCAAACCAAGAACTTCTGATCTCAATAACAAACTTATGAATCTCCCACTTCAATATTGTGTCTACCTTAGACGAATCAACCGTTATACCGCCACTAGAAATCACGTGACCAAGGAATCTCACTTCACGCAACCAGAATTCACACTTGGACAACTTTGCATATAACTTATTCTCTTGCAAAGTCTGCAATAAAACTCTTAGATGTCATGCATGCTCTTCATCTGAATTTGAATACACCAAGATGTCATTTATGAAAGCCACAACAAACCGATCCAAGTAAGGATGGAAGATTCTATTCATATACTCCATTAACACACCTGACGCATTAGACACACCGAATGACATTAGTGAATATTCATATTGACCATATGGGGTTCTAAAAGCAGTCTTTGAAATATCTTCACCCTTCACTCAAATCTAATGATAACCTGATCTCAAATCAGTCTTGCTGAACACACAAGCACCAACCAATTGGTCCATAAGGTCATCAACTCTTGGAAGAAGATGACTGTTCTTATTTGTGACCTTATTCAATTGTCAAGAGTTAACAAACAACCTCATGTTACCATCTTTCTTCTTCACTAACAACATTGGTTCTCCCACGGTGAACACCAGGTCTAACAAACTTCTTCTCAAGCAGATCTTTTAACTGTTTCTTTAACTTGCCCAAATTTGAGCAGCCATCCTATACGGTGCAATCAACACAGGTCTAGTACCAGGTACTAAGTTTATACCACTATGTAACACTCTAATTCTCGACTCTTTATTTTATAAAGTAATTCAATTTAATTTGCTCAAATAGGGAATCATTACATATTCTTCACCAAACATTTTATTCAACAACATGGCACATTTATTAAAGTAGTGAAATAAATTTCGACACCAAAAAGATAATAAGGTAATTCAAAAAATTTCAGAGGAAAAACATAAAATGTAATAAATAACACGTCCTCAATGTTACACATCAGAGAGAATCCAAATCTAAAATTATCAAAAACAATATGGAAAAAAAAGGCGTCAAAGCCATCCTCCAACTCAAACAGTAAATATCCTCTACCGGATTATATATACCCCAAAGGGGTACAGAACACCACAACAGAACAAACAGGGGTGATAATATGCTCAAAATATGTTAACGGTGCAAAACTAATAAAATGTAGTACACACCAAACATTAATGCAATCATGTCATTCACAACTCCCGCCAATCATCAACATATTTATAAAACAATCACAATCATCACCAATCATAAGTACGAATATATATGCAATGTACTCGTCTATTCATCGCCAAATGCATGTGATACCATCCTACTCACTAATTGGATGTCAGAGTTATGTTATTGAACAATCTCATCGCCAATATATGGACACTAGAGTTATATTACTGATTTATTATTATCACCAATATTTGGGCATCATAATTATATTAATGATTTAGTCCCATCACTGATCCCTATCTCTGTCATACATGATGCATGAAAATGTCATAGCAATGTGAAATTCTAGTAACAGACAGTCAATATTATACTGGATGTTATGACATCCACTACTGAACAGACAATTAAGCTAAGCAGTAAAACACTTAAAGAAAGCAGTAAATAACACAGGGAATTGTTGACCCAGTTCGGTGCAAATCACACCTACTCTAGGGGCTACCAAGCCAGGGAGGAAATCCACTATAAGCAGTGTTAATTCAGAGCCAAACTACCAGTTTGCACTCTTCACTTAAAACCTACCCAATGCAACTTCAGCCTAACACTAGACCTGAGTTCCTACTCACTCCCCCTCAATCACAGCAGTGATATCAACCACTTAAGTTACAGATTAAAATGAAGACACACTTCAAACAAATCTTGAAGTCAGTCCATCTTCAATCAGGATTGTCACTCGTCTATTTATATGCAGCACACGAATCTTGGGCCTAAGTGGCAGAAGTTAGGTTTAACCAAGTTAAACCCATTTTCCATAAATTAGGGTTCTTTTAATTAGGTCATAGGCATTTCATGTTATGCTCAACACTGCCTAGCATTTCTCCTGAAATAACTAGGATCCCTAAAATGTTTCCTAAAATGTAGCCTGAGCTCACTCATGCATTATACCAAAAAAAAAAAACATGCCCCCTTGATGTCAGCAACCTGATGTCATAACATCCAGTGTGACATCCAATACACTTTGTTCTAGCTAACCAAACCTACCCTGCAGAACACTACACAAGCATGTCATGACAACAATCATGACATCTACACATACAACCATGTTTTACCATAAAATGTGTAACACCCCACTTCCCAAATTAAAATAAAATGCGATTAAGTCAATTAATTATCAGAGTTTCCATTCCAAAACTGGGATATCACATTCAACAAAATTCTACAAAACATTTCATTGTATGATTTTCAAAATAAAGCAGCGGAAAATTATCATTAATATATCATGCATGGCCATCCGCCAAGTTACACAAAATATTCATTCATAATCAAGGTTCACCAAAATACGATACGTCACAGGAATACAACAAATTTATCATAAATCAAATAAACTCCCAAGTCCCGTGTTACATATGAGAGCATCCTATGACTCGACTCGCACACCACTATCCAAGCTAGCTATGCACCTGGATTATCTGTACTCTCGAAGAAGCACAGACCACAACAATAACAGAGGGGTGAGAAAACATGATCAAAATTATCGGTAATAAAATAAATGAATAAAAAGGAAGTAAATAAGAAAATCATCACCCCACCAATGTCAAACAGGACCTACTGTCCAATCATCAACACAACATATCATAATGCAAGAATGCAACCCAACACATGCATGCGGTACTGACTCATCATCACTGATGGACACTGGGCCATCAACCCTCCACAAAGGAGCACATCATCACCGATGGACACTGGGCCATCAAACCTCCACAAAGGAGCACATCATAAATAGGATAAATCACTTACGCTCCTCCTGAGACATGATCTATCCCCAACAATCACTGATGGACACTGGGCCATCAACCCTCCACAAGGGAGCACCTCATCATCACCGATGGACACTGGGCCATCAACCCTCCACAAGGGAGCACATCATAAACATCATAAGAGAGTTTGGTTGAATCACTTACGCTCCTCCTGAGACATGACCCAACCATACCAAGACACCATGCTATGCACAACACCAAATGCACAACACACAACATCAAGCACACTAAGTGCACACGATCCTACTGATCATATCACCATACATCATACATATGTATATATATATACACACCAATAAATCATATCAATCAAGTTAAATAATAGGGAAATCACATTCGAACACCGAGTACACACGACCCTCTCGATCACCTCACTATGCATCATATACATATTACATATATATGTCTTACCCACCAATTAATCATGTCAATTAAATTCAATATTTCATAATTCACCTTTCCACACCAAGTATACACTTTTTACCCCTAAACAACATCTCTCGACCTATCACAACCCAAGGAATCCTACAAACCGAATCACAAGGCAAAACAACACAAAAATCACATTCTGTCACGCTCGCTGGCTCACTCGCCTAGCGAGGCCTCAGCGAACGCTCGCTGCCTCATTCGCCTAGCGAACCTGCTAGCGAGTGCAGATAGTGGCTACTGGAAGTGTTTGCTACCCAACTTGCCTAGTGAATTCCTAGCGAATGCTCGCTACTAGCTCGCTCAGCGAAGGTGCTGGCGAATGTTTGCGATCTCACAAAATCCTCACTGTTCAGAAATTCATCAGAAGCTCAAAAATCGTCCAATTCTCACCACACCGGTCCCAGTAGTCTTAGCCTAGTATTCTACGACTAAACCACATTGTTTATTCCAGACCTTACCCAATAAAACACCAACTCTACCGATTAAATCATTTTCGACCTAAATAGTAACCCACTCAGAACACCCAACAATCCCTACATAGTCACATGCAAGGCTCGAATACCAGAATTTCACCGATTCTCAACAACATAAACACAATTCATCCATGGAAACAACAATTAGAACACAACAACATCTTAATCGTAATCATCAAATCCCTACGGGGTTAAGGAATCTCCAACTACCTAATTCATGCAATTACCAATTTTAACCCGTTTCTCCCCCCTTACCTCGACTAGTTGCTTCGATCGATGAAAACTCTCAAGAATCCGACAACCTTGGCCTTTTTCTTTTTCCTCTTGTTCTTGTTCTTCTCTCCTTACTCTTCTCTCCCACTTGATCGTGTTCTTCTTTCTAAACTCACAAAATACCCCTTATCACACTTATTCCCCATTTCTTTTATTCTAATAATAATAATAATAATAATAATAATAATAATAATAATATCATTACTATTAATTATCAAATTATTATCATTATCAATTTTATTATACTAATATTAAAGGCTATAACTTCTTAAATAATCCCCAAAAAGACACGCCGAAATAAAATAACACCGGAAAGATTAAATGATTAAAATGGGTGTTACAACTCTCCCCCACTTTAATTATTTTCGTCCTCGAAAATTACCTGAAGGAAACAATTCTGGATATGCTTCCCGTATCCTGCTTTCCAATTCCCAGGTCACACTGCCTCCTGCAGCACCTCCCCAAGCCACTTTCACCAAAGATATCTCCTTCCCTCGGAGTTGCTTCATCTTACGATCCCCGATCCTCAACGGCATCGTCTCAACAATAAGATTCTCCCTGACTTGAACTTCATCTCTTTGAATCACATGAGATGGGTCCGAGACGTAACTTCGAAGTTGCGACACATGAAACACGTCATGAAAATTCGATAGTTCAGGCGGCAACACCACCCTATAAGCCACATCACCAATTCTCTTCAAAATCTGATACGGCCCAATAAACTTAGGGTCCAACTTCTTGGACTTCAACGCACGACCCACACCAGTCACTGGGTTAACCCTTAAGAACACGCGATCTCCTTCACTGAATTCCAACTCTTTCCTCTGGTTATCATGATAGCTCATCTGCCTACTCTGAGACGCTCTCATTTTCTCACGAATCATCTGAATTGTCTCAGTAGTCTGCTGCACAATCTCTGGTCCCAATACTACATTCTCACGTGTCTCATACCAACACAGAGGAGTTCTGCATCTCCTACCATATAAAGCTTCAAACGGTGCCATTTCGATACTAGAATGGTAACTGTTGTTGTACGTGAACTCGATCAACGGTAAATGAGTATCCCACACACCACCCTTTTCCAACACACAAGCCCTTAGCAAATCTTCCAGCGACTGAATAGTCCTCTCTAACTGATCATCAGTTTGCGGATGGTAAGCTGAACTCAGCTTCAACTTAGTACCCAAGGCTTCCTTTAAACTCTTCCAAAATTCTGAAGTAAACCTCGGATCTCTATCCGACACGATACTCGACGGAACACCATGTAGCTTCACTATTACCCGAATATAAACCTCTGCTAGCTTCTCCAACGGAAAACTTATATTGATCGGCACAAAATGTGCAGACTTAGTAAGTCGACCATAATCACCCAAATAGCATCAAATCCTCTCGCCGTATTCGGCAAACCTATCACAAAATCCATGGTTATATAATCCCATTTCCAAACCGGAACTTCCAACAGTTGCATCATTCTAGGGGGTCTCTGATATTCCACTTTCGACTTCTGACATACCAAACAGGTGTAAACAAATCGAGCTATATCTCTTTTCATACCCAACCACTAAAATATTTTCCTTAAATCGTGGTACATCTTCGTAGCTCCCGGATGGATACTCAAACCACTATGATGCCCCTCATTCAGTATTGACTTCTTCAGCTCATCATTATCCGACACACAAATTCTGCCTCTGAATCTCAACACACCTGTGTTATCCAACTTAAAATCACTATCGGTGTCACTTCCTACTCTCGACATCAAATCCACTAACTTTATATCTAGCTTTTGGTTCTCTCTAATCATATCCAAGAAATCATCGTTCACTTGCAACTTGCCCAACATCACATCACATGCCGTAAACTCACAAACCATGCTCAAATCTCTGAACTGCTCAATTAGCTATATTTCTTTTACCATTAAGGCTGACATATGAATTGTTTTCCTGCTCAAAGCATCGGCTACCACATTCGCCTTTCCTAGATGATAACTCAAACTGAAATCGTAATCCTTCAAGAATTCCAACCATCTTCTCTCTCTCTCTCTCTCTCATATTTAGCTCCTTTTGATCAAACATATATTTTAGACTCTTATGGTCACTAAACACCTCAAATCTCGAACCATACAAATAGTGCCTCCAGATCTTTAACACAAAAACTACTGCAACCAATTCAAGGTCATGAGTAGGGTAATTCCTTTCATGCACTCTCAATTGCCGCGAAGCGTATGCCACCACCTTACCGTTCTGCATAAGAACCCCACCTAATCCCATCTTAGACGCATCACAATACACCACAAAAGGTTCACTCGGATTCGGCAATATTAACACCGGTGCCGTAGTCAATCTCTTTTTCAGTTCCTCAAAGCTTTCTTCACAAGCAGCATCCCACACAAAAACTTGATCCTTCCTCGTCAACTGGGTCAAGGGCAACGCCAAACGAGAAAATCCTTCGATAAACCTTCGGTAATAACCTGCCAAACCCCAAAAGCTTCTGATTTCCATTGCTGTCTTCGGCGGTTCCCACTGCAGCACTGCACTCACATTCGATGGGTCCACCACGACACCGTCACCAGATATCACATGCTCCAAGAAACTCACAGTCTTCATCCAGAATTCACACTTTGATAGTTTAGCAAACAACTTATTATCTTTCAACACTTGCAACGCAATTCTCAAATGTCCTGCATGCTCTTCTTCAGACTTAGAATAAATCAGTATATCATCAATAAACACCATAATAAACTGATCCAGATAAGAATGGAATATTCGGTTCATATACTCCATAAACACTCCTGGCGCATTAGACACCCTAAAAGGCATTACTGTATATTCGTAATGTCCATAACAAGTTCTAAACGCCGTCTTCTGAATATCACCTTCTTTCACTCTAATCTGATGGTAACCCGACCTCAAGTCAATTTTACTGAACACACGAGCTCCCACCAACTGATCCATCAAATCATCAATCCTTGGAACAGGATACTTATTCTTAATGGTCACCTTATTCGACTGACGGTAATCGATGCACAAACGCATACTACCATCTTTCTTCTTTACCAACAACACTGGAGCTCCCCACGGCGACACACTCGGTCTGATGAACTTCCTATCCAACAATTCTCCAATCTAAGATTTCAATTCGGCCAATTCCACTGCCGACATCCTGTACGGCGCAATAGATATAGGTCTCGTACCAGGAACAAGATGAATGCTAAATTAAACTTCTCTTGTCGGAGGCAATTCCGTAATATCATCAGGGAACACTTCAGGAAATTCATTCACCACTACCAACTCTTCTATCGACGCCTTGCTGTCAACAAATAATGATGCAAATAAAGCAAACATTTTAGCTTCGTCCTCTAACAAGGTCCTCAATTCCTTATTAGACAAGGAATCCGCCAACGCTTCCTCTTCTGGAGTAAGGAACAACAACACCTTCCGAAAACAATCGATGTAGACTCGGTTGAACTCCAACCAGTTCATACCCAGAATAACATCCAGCTTACCAAGTGGCAGACAAATCAGATATACTCCAAAGTGTTTATCGAAAATAGTCAGTGGACACTTCAAACACACCAAAGAAGTAGTCCCCGAACCAATAGAGGGAGTTTCAATAGTCAACCGTTGCTCAAGAGTAGACGACACCAATCCTAATCTCTTCACACGATCAATAGAAATGAACGAGTGGGTTGCACCCGTATCAATCATAGCATTCAAAGGAACATTATTGATTAAACAAGTACCTTTGATGGAACGCTCCTCTCCGGCAGCTTGAGTTCCTACCACAACAAATACTTTACCATTGGCCTAAGGCACCTGAGACTTCTTCGGATTCTCGCAGTGTATACTGATATGACCTTTCTCACCACAGTTATAATAGGTAGGCATAGCAGTCCTGCAATCCGCCATCACATTGCCTGGCTTACCACACTTGAAACACTTCTTCACCTCATCCGGACAATCATTGGCAAGATGCCCCGCACCATCACATCGAAAACACTTTACACCAGCAGACGCTCTCCCTTCTCTGGACTTCTTATCAGGAGCAACCTTATGTTTTCCCTTATCAGCAGAAACACTGTAAGGAGTACCACCAAATCTCTGTTTACCCTTCCGATTATTCACAGCCTTATAGTGTGCAATCTTGGCCCGGTTGTCATTATCATAAATTCTGCTTCTGCTTACCAGCTCAGGATAATTTCTGATCTTCTGACAAGCAATCCCCATCTTAATCTCCGGACGCAGCCCGTTTTCAAACTTCAAACACTTGGAAGTCATTGCCTCTTCAGTATTGTAATGAGGACAATACTGTACCAACCCTTCAAATTTAGCAGCATACTCTGCTACAGTCAAATTACCCTGCTTCAGCTCTAGAAACTCTATCTCCTTAGCACTTCGTATATCTTCCGGAAAATACTTCTCCAGAAAACCAGTTCGAACCACATCCCAAGTAATAGCAGTTCCTGCAGCCTCCAATCTCTGGCGACTGTTGTCCCACCAAGCCTCAGCTTCACCTTCTAGCATGTGAGTACCAAACCACACTTTTTGCTCATCATTACAACCCATCATCCTGAAAATCTTCTCAATTGCCTTCAGCCATTTTTGGGCAGCTTCAGGATCCAAAATTCCTCCTTCAAATGTAGGTGGCTTGTTACTCTGAAACTGTGCCAAATCTCTAAATTGTGCACCCGCAACTTTGTTCTGATTAGCAACCACCTGCGCCATCGCTTGCATAGCTGCAGCCAAAGCAGCATCATTCTTCCCTACCATACTACTTAACCAAAACAATCACTAGGTTAAAAGGTACACAACCTCTATCCTACGGACAAACTCAACTAATACACTGGCCGAACGGACGGACCTGCTCTGATACCAACTTGTAACACCCCACTTCCCAAATTAAAATAAAATGCGATTAAGTCAATTAATTATCAGAGTTTCCATTCCAAAAGTGGGATATCACATTCAACTAAATTCTACAAAACATTTCATTGTATGATTTTCAAAATAAAGCAGTGGAAAATTATCATTAATATATCATGCACGACCATCTGCCAAGTTACACAAAATATTCATTCATCATCAAGGTTCACCAAAATACGATACGTCACAGGAATACAACAAATTTATCATAAACCAAATAAACTCCCAATTCTAATGTTACGTACCAGAGCATCCTATGACTTGACTCGCACACCACTATCCAAGCTAGCTATGAACCTGGATTATCTGTACTCCCGAAGAAGCACATACCACAACGACAACAGAGGGGTGAGAAAACATGATCAAAATTATTGGTAATAAAGTACATGAATAAAAAGGCAGTAAATAAGAAAATCATCACCCCACCAATATCAAACAGGACCTACTGTCCAATCATCAACACAACATATCATAATGCAAGAATGCAACCCAAGACATGCATGCGGTACCGACTCATCATCACTGATGGACACTGGGTCATCAACCCTCCATAAAGGAGCACATCATCACTGATGGACATTGGGCCATCAACCCTCCACAAAAGAGCACATCATAAACAGGATATATCACTTACGCTCCTCCTGAGACATGATCTATCCCCCACAATCACTGATGGACACTGGGCCATCAACCCTCCACAAGGGAGCACCTCATCATCACCGATGGACACTGGGCCATCAACCCTCCACAAGGGAGCACATCATAAACATCATAAGAGAGTATGGTTGAATCACTTACGCTCCTCCTGAGACATGATCCAACCATACCAAGACACCATGCTATGCATAACACCAAATGCACAACACACAACATCAAGCACACTAAGTGCATACGATCCTACTGATTATATCACCATACATCATACATATGTATATATATACACACCAATCAATCATATCAATCAAGTTAAATAATAGGGAAATCACATTCGAACACCGAGTACCTACGACCCTCCCGATCACCTCACTATGCATCATATACATATTACTTATATATGTCTTACCCACCAATTAATCATGTCAATTAAATTCAATATTTCATAATTCACCTTTCCACACCAAGTATACACTTTTTACCCCTAAACAACATCTCTCGACCTATCACAACCCAAGGAATCCTACAAAACGAATCACAAGGCAAAACAACACAAAAATCACATTTTGTCACGCTCGCTGGCTCACTCGCTTAGTGAGGCCTCAGCGAACGCTCGCTGCCTCATTTGCTTAGCGAACCTGCTAGCGAGTGCAGACAGTGGCTACTAGAAGTGTTCGCTACCCAACTCGCCTAGTGAATTCCTGGCGAATACTCGCTACTAGCTCGCTCATCGAAGGTGCTGGCAAATGTCTGCGATTTCACAAAATCCTCACTGTTCAGAAATTCATCAGAAGCTCAAAAATCGTCTGATTCTCACCATACCGGTCCCAGTAGTCTTAGCCTAGTATTCTACGACTAAACCATATTGTTTATTCCAGACCTTACCCGATAAAACACAAACTCTACCGATTAAATCATTTTTGACCTAAACGGTAACCCACTCAGAACTCCCAACAATCCCTACATAGTCACATGCAAGGCTGGAATACCAGAATTTCACCAATTCTTAACAACATAAACACAATTCATCCATGGAAACAACAATTAGAACACAACAACATCTTAATCATAATCATCAAATCCCTATGGGGTTTAGGAATCCCCAACTACCCAATTCATGCAATTACCAATTTAAACCCGTTTCTCCCCCCTTACCTCAACTAGTTGCTTCGATCGATGAAAACTCTCAAGAATCCGACAACCTTGGCCTTCTTCTTTTTCCTCTTGTTCTTGTTCTTCTCTCCTTACTCTTCTCTCCCACTTGATCGTGTTCTTCTTTCTAAACTCACAAAATACCCCTTATCACACTTATTCCCCATTTCTTTTATTCCAATAATAATAATAATAATAATAATAATAATAATAATAATAATAATAATAATAATAATAATAATAATACTAATAATAATAATAATAATAATACCATTACTATTAATTATCAAATTATTATCATTATCAATTTTATTATACTAATATTAAAGGCTATAGCTTCTTAAATAATCCCCACAAAAGACATGCCGAAATAAAATAACACTGGAAAGATTAAATAATTAAAATGGGTGTTACAAAATGCAGTCAATCAAGAACATCTACAAACTCCCCCTTTGGCAAATGTTTGGCTAAAACAATCTGTCACCATATCAGGGATCATATGCAGCAGAAAAGTTCACAACACACTTCTAATCATGCATAATAGCTAATCCTACCAATCAACTAGACCTGCCTATACTACCATCACACACACAATCATACAGACTGTCAAGACATCTAGGATGACATCCTGAAAAGTACCTGTTCCACAACACACAATACCACCTGTTAGTCCAGACTACAGATGTCACAACATCCTGTGATACTCCCCCTCAACTGATGCACAATCACAACATCCTGTGATACTCCCCCTCAACTGATGCATAACTACACACCATCTGCAAGCAACCTGCAGAAACACACACTTCCACCAACAGCTAGGATACTACTAAGTTCCAACCAGACACATACACACACATATAACAACAATAGCCAAACACACACAGGATCATCATCCTGCTCACAACAACATATCAATAACTTCAGCACGCCTGTAACACAACTCAGAGCAGCTCACAAACTAAGAACTCTAGTCATTAGACTCAGAGCCAACATCATCACTATCACTTTCTTCATTAGTGCCATTTCAGAACTGGCAGTGGCTTCTTCTGATTCAGCTTCCTGATCATCACTTTTCCCAGAACCATCACCATGCTCCTCCTTATTATTTTTAGCAAACTCAGTATCTTCATCCTGCTCAAGAGATCTGATCAACTTTTCTAGATTCAGCTTACGTGTCTCTAGCTCTTTGCATGTCTCCTTGAGCATAGCAATGACCTCAGTTTTCCCTGCTCTTGAGCTCCCCTTGGATGTCTCAGCGGATGTCATGACAATGTCAGGAACATGAGTTCCTTGAAACACTTATGATGAAAAGCCAAGGGACTTTCTCTCCTGCACACAGGGTCATTGTCCTTTAGGATATTAGGATACTGACTCAATATGATCCGACAGATAAGAGATGGAAATGCAATGGGGCCTTTTACACTGTAGCTTCCTGTATGCTTCATAATTTGATAAAAAATGTAGGTCCCATAATCAAACTTTGTTTTGGTCCCAACATCATAGATAAACTTTCCAAGGACAGTAGCAATAATTGACTTGTGGTTTGTGGGCACCCAGTTGGCAGTTCCAATCTTATGCAACATAACATACTTCACACTTAGTTTATAGAAACCAGTTTCCCTCTTGAGGGTCAGCTTTTGACCTGGTTGACAGTTATAACTTGACAAACTTTGTTGTCAGAAGCAGCTAGATCAGTTTGAGCTTCATCTGATCTTCCTAGATAGTTATTGATGACAGTTGAGGAGAAAGTGACACACTTTCCTCTTACATAAACTTTTCCAAACTCATTTGATTTTCTATCAGAATAGTCTTCTGGTAGGTTTACTATGAACTCCTTCATAAGTATTTCATAGCACTTAGAAAACTGAGTGACAGTCCTCATTAGGCCAGCTATATGAATAAGATTCATGATCTTCTTACATTCTAGGGCTTTCTGAGCCAACTCTCTTTCCAATGCCAACCTCTTCTGATACACATATTTCCACCTGTTGACACTAGAGGGATAATGAAATGAGATATTGTCAATAGGAACTTCAGGAACATTAGCAGCAAGTTTGCTAGTTGTGGGCTTCTTCTTGGGTAGAATGTCAGTGACATCATAAGCAACATCTGAGTCTAAGTCAGAATCAATACTGATTTGAGCCTTCCTTTTCTTTGGAACCACCTTGCTCTAAGCTTTTGTAGGGCCAACATGGGTACTCTTAGTTACAGCTTTCTTCTTGGTAGGACTCTGAGCAGTTGCCTTTTTCCCTTTCCTAGTCATGAGCCTTTTGGCTATGCTAGGGTTGATCGTGGCTATCAGATCATTATCTGAATAACCATTAAGGTTAACTACATCAACATCATCCTTTTGGACATCATCATCATCATTGTTATCACCTTGCATATTATCATCATCACTCTCAGAGGTTTGACCCTTATCTTCATTCTTTCGTGAGGTCGTAACCGTGGTTTCAACATCTTGAGTCACATCAGTTTGTTGGTCCAGATGGGGAGCAAGAACCTCAGTGTTCAGGGGAATGGATATCCCCAACACATCATGTGGCTCATTCAATATCCTAGATACACTATTTGCAATAGTGTTGTGGACATCCCTAGAGCCTTCCCTATTGGTATCCTCAGAAGGAGTGGAGGTTGAAGTGTGAGGGGCCTGACCTGTGACTAGTTCTTTAGGTCTTCTTGCACGTGCAGTCCATGGTTTCTTCACACTTAGACCTTCAGGGGTCACCATACGTAGGGGTGCCACCTCAAGAACCTGGTTAGGGTTGCTAGAGTCAGCTCTAGCACTAGAAATCTGGATCAGCGATGGTGGTCATCTTCTTGGAGGAGATAGATTTTGATTGTTGAGACATTTCAGCAGACTTTGGCAGTGTGAGAGAAGGTTTTATATGGTTGTTGAAGAAGGTTGTCGCATCACTGCGAAGAGGGGACGACAAGGACAAAAGAGGGGCCGATAAGAAATTCTTCTGTTGTGGCGCAGACTGCCCGACGACAAAATTAGCCATCCTTCACCAGTTACCGTGTAACCAGTGACCCCTTATTGACTTACTGACAGAGTCCGACAAAGATATTGTCGATGTTCCTAGCGACCTGACGAGTCCATAGGCGACGATGGGGAATTCTTCTACTGTGGCGCAGAATGCCCGACGGAAAAATCAGCCATCCTTCACCAGTTGCTGCGCAATCGGTGATCCCTTATTGACTTACTGACGGAGTCCGACAAAGATATTGTCGATGTTCCTAGCGACCTGACGAGTTCATAGGTGACGATAAGGACTTCTTCTGCTGTGGTGCAGAATGCCCGACGACATAATCGACCATCCTTCACCAGTTACCGTGTAACCAGTGATCCCTTATTGACTTACTGATGAAGTCCAACGAAGATATTGTCGAACGTTCCTAGCGACCTGACGAGTCCATAGGCGGTGATAAGGAATTCTTCTGCTGTGGCGCAGAATACCCGATGGCAAAATCAGCCATCCTTCACCAGTTGCCGTGCAACCAGTGATCCCTTATTGACTTACTGACGGAGTCCGACAAAGATATTGTCGACGTTCCTAGCGACCTGACGAGTCCATAGGTGACGATAAGGAATTCCTCTGCTGTGGCGCAGAATTCCCGACGACATAATCGACCATCCTTTACCAGTTACCGTGTAACCGGTGATCCCTTGATGACTTGAGGATGAAGTTGTACAGCGAAATCGGATGATCATCCTGACGGAGATTTGAGATTAAGCATTCACCAGCAAGCTGCCGTGCAACTATTAATATCAGTTATCCTTCACCAGTTACCGTGTAACCAGTGATCCCTTGATGACTTGAGGACAAAGATCTACACAAAATCAGACGATCATCCTGACGGATATTTGAAGTTAATCATTCACCTCAGTTTCCGAAGAATTTGTTCCCATCAGAGTATCGATTAATCCTGCGGTTGGCAAATTTCCGAGTTTATTGGTATTCAACCGTCGTTTACCTTGATTGTTTGAGAGCCATTTGCTTCTCACCTAGTCAGGTCCAAGCCATTTGAATAGGGGCATACTGTTGCACCCCAAAATTTGCCCAACCTTTTCTTTACCTAGCTTGTGTTTCATTGCATTCATTTTAGCATTTTCATCTGCATTGCATTGACATGTGTGCAGAAGATCAAGAGGTATGACTACCAACAAAATGCTACACAAGGTTAAGAGGTTTATTCAAGTGTTCAAGGGTTGATATCCTCACCAGAGAAGCCAAAGATCCTCAGAGAAGGGGTTGGATATAAGAGTGTACGCCTCCTAACTTGAAGGTTATGAGAGGTCATCTGATGATGTTGAAGCCATGAGATTGGACTTGAAGCCTTGAGAGAGCTCATGAGAAGTATTGAAGATCATTTTGCAGCCTAGACAGGTCATCATGTGAAGGATATGAAGCAACTGCCAAGATTGGTGCAGCTAGGGTTTCATCTGGTCAACCCTAGGTCAACTAATGGTTTGAAGAAGGTTGAAACCTAATTTCAAGGCCATGTGATCATGTATCGAGGTATTAAGATGCCCAAGGGATGATTCCAAGGTCAACTTGTCATGAACCAAGAGTGTGAGGAGTTCCTAGGCTAGGGTTGCTATGCTTGACAATGTAAAATCCCCTGGTTTAATGCCTAACTTCAAGACCACATAACTCAAGATGTGATTTTCATCTCACCTTTACCACAACATGATTGTTGTAGAGCATGAGCATAGATTTAATTTGAGTACTAGAAATCCCTGATAGGGTTTATAGAACTCAAGTTATGAGCCAAACAAGTTACAGGTCATCAGATGAATGTGAATTTGGAGCTTGAAAGTCAACCAACTTGCATGACACTTTTTCCCTAGAAGGATGATTCTAATGAACTTTTGGCCAACATGAATGTTGTTCCTTATCTTCTTAGCTTTCTATAAAGTACTAGAAGTCCATGATTGGATTTGTAGAACTCAAGTTATGAGCTTTACAAGATAAGGGTATTTTGGGAATTTGGAATTATAGGTCATTTTTGGTTATGGGTCAATTTCATCAACTTAGACAGCTCAAGTGGACTTTTGATCAACTTGAAAGTTGTTCAAAATGGTGTTATTTGTCCAACCATGACCCAAACATTCATTGATATGGATTAAATTGAGAAGTGTATGAAGGAATTTTCATGGAAGATTTTAAAAGGCATTAAAATGAGAAAATTGTGAAATAATTCAAAATGGTTCAAAATGTGCAAGTAGGTACATATTTTGACTGCAAAAGGCATTTGGAGAGGATTGGCAACTTCAGAATTTTGGTTTGAGTCATAATTCATGGACATTTCAAAGGTTACTTGGAATTGAAGTAACACCACCAATCTACACCATAGGATCAAATTAAGCATTCAATCTGATCCATCTATGCTCAAGGAGTGTTATGCAAGCTATTTGGATGAGAATGGAAGCTGCTAGAAGCAGAAATACACGACTGTCATGGAAGAATTTGGAGGAAAAACCAGAAAACTGAAATGGGCTGTGTGGGCTTCCAATGGGCCTAAAAAATATCCAAACATTCTCTATATAAACCTTAGATGAAGTTCATATCAGGTTGGTTAGCATTTGGAGGGAAAATCAGTGGAAACAGTTAGAGAATTGGAGCTTGAAGGTTGAAATTCGAGTTTGAAGTTGGAGGCATAATCAAGAGGTGTTCAGCATCAAGATTGATCCAGCATCGTTCATTGAAGGAATCTGCACCTTTTGGAGGGAGGACTCACACTCAAGAACACCATAGTTGAAGCTTCTGAACAGGTTGGTAACCTTCATGAATTCTCTTAAATTATTGGCAATTAGGCTAGTTCTTGCATGAGGTTAGGTTAGTCCTGAACCCTAGATGGATTTAGGTATGATTTGGTAAGGTTTTGAGATGTTTCTTGATGATGAGTGAATTGTTCAGAGGCACGGTTAGGCTTGAATCTTGAATGATTTCAAGAATTGGATGTAGATAATTGATCAGGGAGAAGAGTAGAGTAGATTGATGGCATTAATTTGAAGTTTGGTGATGATTATCTTGGATGTGCTATTTCTATTCCTGTTCGTATATGCCTGATTCTTGAGAGATAAGGAAAATGGAGGTTGTATTGTTGATCCTCATGAGAAAAGGAAGAGATCCATATAAGTTTGTGCGTTTTGGCCATGACTTGCTTTCTGGTGATGTTGGTGCCACCGGAGAAGACGACCAGAGTCTTCTCCGGCCACCGTGAGACTTCCTCCCATAGTTCTCAATTTGAATTGGAGAAGATGAACTGAGACTGTGTGATTGATTTGAAATAATTGACTAGGTATGTTGATCTAGCGTGTGAGAATCAATCTGAAGAGTGTTGACTTGCTGACTCATGATGTGGCAAGATATTGAACATTGGATGAGATTACTTTTGTATTGCAAGGCTGAGATTAGGGAATATGGTGATCATGAGTCAAACGCGTAGCATCGTGTACACAACAAAACGTGCCGTTTCATTTAAGTATCTTGAAGGCTACGTGGCGCGAGCTTTCCCTTTAGATCAGTTGACCAATCATTAGATCTAGTGGCTGCGACTTTTTGTGATTTTGTGATTTTCTTTTATTGTTTTCTTTATTTCCTTTATTCATTTTGTCATATAAAATGCATAAAAAATAGTTTTATTGATCAGAAAATATGAGAAAAATTGTGGATGATTCTTACCTTGTTTCTGATTTTTGTATGGCATTTGTTTTCATTTTTGGATAATTTTCCATTTTATTGGCATTTTTCTATTTTTAATAATGATTAAAAATGTTAAAAATGACTAGTTTGCTTTCTGATTTTTGTACCACCTCATGCTTTAGAGTTAAGTTTTGAAATTTTGCATGCTTGTTATAGACTCCTTGATAGGTTTGTGTGATTTTTCTAGTACTTTTTAGATGATTCTAAGTTTGAGTTTGTGATTGGTTTTAGAACTCCCCCCTTATCGATCCCTTTTAGTACACATTGGGATGTAAAAATTGTTTAGTACCCTTAGATTTAGGTTTTGATCCTGAATTTTCTACCATAGTTCCCTAACACATTTAGGATCATCTAGGATTTTCTTTAGCATTTATAGAAGTGATCTTCTATTATTCCCCCATTTTAAAATTGGATGATATTTAGGTGATCCTAATCTAGCTTTCCCCTTAGTTTAGACTTAAGGGTGAACCTTTAGCTAACTTTAGGCTTTCAATTGCTCCTTGATAGGATCAAGCTTAGGTTGAGACCTACTAAGAACTTAGATTAGGCCTTGATAGAGCCTTGAATCCCTTTTAGTTTAGGTGATCCTTAACTAATCCTTAGGGTTCCTCCTGAAGCCTCTTAGGAAGATGATTCTCCCATGAATGGTAGAGTGTCATGGTGGATGCCTTTGGCATACACCATGCTTCCCTTGATTTCAATCTCCCATGAATGGTTGAACATCATGGTGGATACCTTTGGTATACACCATGTATCACCTCATTTCCTGATTATCCATGATTGGTTGAACATCATGGTGGATAACTTTGGTATACACCATGCATCCCATTCAATTCCTTTCTTTAAGATAGATGCCTTGTTTGATTACTTGTGGAATGAATTCCTTATTTGTCATGATTCCTTTCCTTCATTCATGATTGAGTGGTGTGTTGCATTAGGGTAGTTCATGTTTAGGACAGTTTAAGTATAGGTGCATGACTGCATTAAGAGGTTGAGTGAGTCTCCCTCTGCTTGCTTGCATTAAGGGGTTGAGGTGATTCTCCCCTTGCTTGTGTGTTGTTTTTTCTCTTTCTAATTGATGTGTTTGCATATAAAGGTTGAGGTGATCCTCCCTTTGCTTGTCTGTTTAGTTTGTTTCCATTGCTTGATTGCTTAGAGGTTGAGTGAGTCTCCATCTGCTTGTATTGCTGCATTGCATTTGCATCTTTACTATTTTTTTTCTTCTGTTTATCTGCTTTACTGATGTGTAGCTGATGCTTTGTCTGTTGTCTGTTTCCCATTGACATGATCCCCTAGGATTCTCACTTCCTTGTTTAAGGAAGTGATGATTAGACTTTAGGCTGAAGCCTTTGCATGATAACATCTAGGAGTTCCCTGTTTCAAACCTCAACCATAGGATGAATCCATGGCATGACAACTGTTAAGACTTGATACTTTCCCATTAGTTGTGTCCGTTCTCTTCTCTCTTCAAACAAATCAAAATACAATAATAAAGGTTAATTGATATCGTATGTTACGAGCCTTAAGCTACTTAGGAAATGGTTATTGGAGGGTTTCCTTCCAATAATCAGGATGTTTAGTATGGTACCCTTTGGGTGACATGCGACGCATTCACTCCTAGGTCATAGTCTCTAGTGCGATATGAATTGCAAACATCCATAAAAAAATACTTCTTTCCGTAAAAGACAGAAAACAAATCTCAAACCTCTTTTGCCCCGTGGGCCCATAATCAAGGAAAAATTTTCTGATGAAAAGAGTGTCGTTAACTCTCAGTTCTACCACAAACGGTAACGCACGAGTCTCCGACGAGCAAGCTGCATACACCAAACTGCTGGAATTGTTTGTTAACCCCACTCGAAAAACAGATGAATCTAAACCCGTAACCCGTATTATCCCGAACTACATAAGCTATGATCTCTCATATATGTTGAGAGTACGTAGGCACAATACTGACGTATTGGCAAGCCACCTTCCCCCATCCGTTACCCATAGTTAGCCGAACTACGTTGACTCTGATTTCTCGTTCTTTGACGAGAATACGTAGGCACAAAGTGCGATGCTTTGCCAAGTCAGTTTTCTTTTCTTTTCAGACCAGCCTTGATAGGTAGATTGATAAAACCAACCCGTCAGATAAACACAACAAGCGTGGATCCCATCGAGTACTGTTGCGGTGAAAATTGGATATCAAGCTATTGAATTAACTTGAATCTTAATTCTTTTACAACCAAACTTTAATTTATCCAAAGGAAAGGTCTAAAGAAAGAAAAACCCTTATCGCGATGTAATGACAACGATAAAAGATTCGGGGATCGGGGGTTGGTTATACCTAGGGAAGGTGTTAGCACCCAAAACATCTGTAGTACTCTACAGGAACCTTTTGTTTGTGTGCTAAGTTTGTTGGGTATTTGCTAAGGATTGGAAAAAAGGTATAGGTTAAAACCTAAAGATATATACACTAAGTTTGCTCGCAAAGACGTCGCGTCTTCTGCCTACATATCCTAACTAGGATAGAATCAGAGCAATCGTAGTTCACCTCAAAAGGAATGAAGAACACTTGATTATGATCAAGGTTCAAGGGGAAACAAACATGACAATGTCTGTGTGGAGTTTGACAAAACTCCCTAATCTAAGTTGAACACTCAAGAGGGGAAGTAAGAATTCATGACAATGATTCTTACATAGAGTTGAAGAACACTCCTAGTAAAAGGTGGGTTTCTTTAGACTCAAAGCAAAGTCTAATGGCTTCCTAAACTAAAGTTTAAGGTGACTTAACAAAGTCAAAAGAATGGTTATGAGCTATCCATGACACAAAGGGTCAATAAAAAGACTTTTCCTTTGGAAGGAGAAAGGGGAGGTAACTTGGATGAGAACTAACGAGTTCCATCACTTGGGGAAAAGAAAACTACTTAAAAAAGTAAAATATCATGAAGAAAATAAGCGTGGTGACAATCATTAAATGAACATGTTAAAGGTAAAAGACCAAAGATGCATTGATGACGATCAAAGCAAATAAGCAAAGCAAGAAATGTGACGACAGATCAAGCTTAAAGTAAATTCTCAGAGGAAAAAATAGCTCATGGTAACAACCTAAGAAAAAATAAATCCATCATGTTGACTAACATAAAGGAAAATGAATATAAACAATGTTTCACAAGATAAACAGGCATGGTAGGAAAGAAAAGTCATCAAGACGTAGGGTAACAACTTCAAAATGTAAACAACTTCTAAGTATTTAAGAGGCAATGAAATTATGAACAACATGAAATTTTATTTTATCACATGAAAATAGCATCAAAACAAGCATGTTACCAAAAGAATGAACTCAAAATGATGAAAAATGAGGGAGATATGAATTTTTGAAGTTTATGTAAAAAATGTACAAAACATGATTAACAAGTAAAAATAAAATGAAAAAAAGAAAGGGGTGGGAATTGAACCCACGCCCTTTGGCCTGATCAGGCACGCACATAAAAAAGGAAAAAAATAAAAAGGTTGATCCTCCTCAGGGATCGAACCTAGGTTCAATGGGTACAAGGCGTGCTTTATGGCAAGGTTTCTACCACTGGGGTGGCTATACATCCGTTGATATAGCCACCCCTATAAACATATAAGGCATGATTTTATGATTTTTTCTAGGCAAGTATGAGACAACCAAGAACAAGGCAATGCGTGAAGATTTGGAACTTGATCAAAACACCATGGATTTGAATGAAATTTTAGTGTAACTTGAGTATTTTTTAACAAGGAACACAGTGATGGTGTCAAAATTGTGAGATCATGCTTCAAATAAAAAACACGATAAGAGATGCATAAATGAGGATTTGGTTGCATTTTGATGATTTCAAGTTGAATCAAGGGTAAACAGGATGATGGCACAACACGAGCAATTCATAAATGGTGTATTGAGAATGTTTTAACAAGAAGTTGATGCAAAGCAAGCCTGGATTGAAAACTGGTACATGAGTTGCAATTTTTAATGGTATGATGCATTTTGAAAATAAGGCACATGCTGATTTAAACTATAATTGACATACCTCACTACATTTTTGGAATCCAAAGCACATGTTGATCTGATTCAAACTTGAAATCATCACAAATACACCACAAATATACCAACAGAAAGTTTCTACACTCAAAGATCAATAGGAATTTAAACAAAGCAGGAAGTTGTTCATTGATTGCAAATTCAACATAGAATGCAGACTGTTAAAGTGTGGGGATAGGGATCATCTTATACATTCATATCACAAGCAAATTCAAAATAAACCTAACCAACTCTAGTGTCAAGGACTGTGAATCTTGATTCAAGCAGGAACCAATACAGTATATGTGTGCAACTGTGGTGTGGAATGAAAATATTGCTCATGCATTGGGGGAGTGAAAAAATCAAAACAGGTGTAAACAGACCATGAAATTAATGCACACATATCACAAATGAGAATATAGATGAGATCAAACTCAAAGTTTAAGCATACTTTCATTCAAACAAAATTTGACATGTTGGTTGAAAGTTTTGGCAAAATGGTGGGACTGTCATGTGTTTTTTCAAAATAGTGAGATTCATGCTAACACAATAAGGTATACATATCACAACCATGATGGCTGATGAGTTCATGCTCAAAATTTGATCACATCTTGTTTAGAACAGAATTTGGGTATGATGATGGTTATGAAATGCCAACTGATTTGATGATGCAAGTTGAAAAGTTCAAAATGAGTCACCTCATGTTATGTCTATGATGCACACATATCACAATTATGCTAGATGATGATTTCATGTCAAAATTTAAGCACACCATTTTACACAAAACAGAACTGGTACATAGAGGGCACTTTTGATGATAATGATGCATTTTGAAAGTGAAGGATCAGATCATGTGGAAATGGATCATGCAATCAATACACACACCTCATATACATGAAAACAAATGAGATCCAACTCAAAAAACCAAGGACATTACTATCAGGGCAAAACTTGGCATATTGAATGATATGCAAAAACAATTTTGTGACAGAATGCAAGTGCAGCAGGGCTGTTTGTTGGCAGACATTGAGGTTTCATGAAAATAACACATACACACATTTCATACATTGTAACAAGTAAAATGAGCCTAGGACTTTGGGTATATGGCCTTCATAACAGGTTTTGACATTTTCATGGAAACATGTAGCATTTTTGGTGACAATAGATGAGATTCAAGTAGGAATTGCTTTAAACCAAAATGAGAGTATACACACACCATAAATACAGTAACAGTAATGATAGAGTTCAAAATCTGGCCATATGTACTTTGATTCAAAAAGATAGCCTCATGATGGTAAAATTTTGCAAAATATCAAGGAGCACCAACTGTCAAAAGGCCAAGACAGCAAGATATGCACATATTCTCATCCATACAAACCTCAAACATGTATCCAAATGTTTATAGACATTAACATCAATCAAAGATAAGCTGTCATGAAAATTGGTATGCTCATGGTTCATACTTTTCAACATATTTCTCAAAAATGCCAAAACATGGAAAATGATGTAAAGTGCAAGATTCATAGACTATATACCTCTTGTAGACTATGTTGAACAAGTTAGAACACCAAGAAACCCAGAGAAACTTCAAATACCACTCAGCTTTGGACCTTTCTTCCTTGTGAAGCAAGATGCAAACTTTAGGACAGATTGGAAATTAAGCTTCTCCACTGATCTTCAATGCCTTGGATAGTTGAAATATGATGTACATGAGGTGTTTGGATGATTAGAACATCAAGAAGAAGCATAGACAAGACCTTGGCAGATTTTATGCATTGTGGTCAAAGTTGCTTGGTATGAAAGTTGACTTTTTGCAAAATGGTGTTTTTGAGTGTTTTAATGGTTGGAACACCTTCTATACCATATTTGTGGATTGTGAGGAAGGTTTTTGGTCAGTTTGGATGTGTAGAAATGAGTTTAGGGGCTGGACTGTCAAGACAAGTTTTTAGTGTTTTTGTGATTTTAAGATTTTGTGAAATTGGAGTAAGGAGGGAAAGAGAGAGAGAGATTGTGATTTCTCTTGTTTTTAAAGAGGCTCTTGTGTTTTGAATGAGGTAGATAAGGCCTCTATTTATAGGGAAATGAGAGGGAAAGGACAGATTGGAGGTTTCCTTCATAAGAGGGAAAGGTTTGGCAATTTGGATCAAATCTTCCAAAAGGTACTCCTTGGCTTCAAAGTGATCTGAAGTCAAGTGTAATTATGAATTTAGAGTGTCTAAATTGAGGCTAGGGAGAGTAGGAACATGGCTGGTTGCAGATTTTTACTTTCCACCTCTTTGCATTTTGAATATTATAATGCAAGTTGCATTTGCAACTTGCAAGCCAACTTGCAATGCTTCTAACTTTCACTTCCTCTGCATTTTTTTCACAATTCAATGCTTCAAAACATCTAAATATCAGAAACAATAAGATCCAAGGGCTGAGAAATGGTCCAAGTGATCAAAGAATGAATTTATGAAAAATTACCAATGTGGGACTCAAGTGTGAAAACACCCTCTTCCCAAATCCATAACTCTCAGCTCACAAATGCCATTGAGATGTTCTAGTACTTTTTAGAAAGCCCTCAAATAGCTCTAAAACATCCATGTTTTCATGAGTTTCAAATTCTCAAAGAAACTTGGCCAAAAAGCCTCTCAAAGTTGCTAAAAATCAAGCTTAAAAGTGAAATTTCTCTAAGTCATTTTCCCTTCTTGAAATGAATTTGACCATAACTCCAAATCTATGCATTTTCTGATCATGGACCACTTTGAGGCTTTTGTAGTATTTGTCAAAAGCTTTCCAATGAGCTTTGAAACACTTCATTTGGATGTGTGGTTAAGGAGGTATGGTCTTGCCCCTTTCTAAACCCTAATTCCCGACTTTTGCGATTACTCCTCAACCCTTGATCCAATTGTCATGAAATTTTATGGGTAGATGCAATATGTCATTAGGAACATTTTTTATTCACATCTTGAGGTCATATTCTTTATTGTTGAAGAGTTGACTTTTCAATCAACCGAACGATCGATCGGTGGCTACCGAGTCGACTGTTGATGCTCTGGACCTCTTGAGGCTTTGAAACTTCTTGAATGGACTTTACCAAGCCATATGAACATTATGGGCCACAATCCCACCATTATAACACCTTTTAAATCAAAAGTCAAACCACAGTTGACTTTTCCTGCTGGAAAACCCTAATCGGGTGTCCTGAACTTCACTGCTTTTGATTCCTGGGTGACAACCTCAAATTGGATTCATGCTTGATCCAATGGAATACTCTTGATGATGTGGAGACACAATCTCAAAGAAAACCAATCCAAAACACTGACCGGTCAACCCTCAAAATCTCGATTTCGGCTATATAAAACCCTGATTCTCCTGTAACTTGACAAAGACCACTTGAAAAGGGTTAAGGATAGATAAACATGTGAACATGCTCATAAAATGATGATAAAGATCTAAGGGGTCAAAATTTGGGGTATGACAGTTGCCCCTATCTAAATATCTTTCACTGGATGGCGGCGAAAGATGACAATCCTCGCGAAATCGTAGTGAAAGGTATTTAAATATAGCGAACCGAAAATTTTGTCCCTTAGATCCAATGGTATGCAAAAGGACAAATGCGGATATGCTATGATTCTAGATGATGATTTTTGATGTTTGAGTGCAAGACAGATGTAGACACGCGAGCAAAGATAAAAGAACGGCAATACAATGAGTAACTACTCATGGGGACTCAACACACTGGGGAAAGATTCCAAGCGAAGTAAACGAGATAGTTCAAATATGACTAAGGGCGCTGCTCAGGGGAATCTTTCACACAGGGGATGCCCACTTCAACGGGGAAAACCAAAACTTCATTGGGGAAAAGGAGGTGACACTCCGCTGGGGAAAAAAAGAAAAGAGACACAGACCTCACTGGGGATAAACAACTGAGGAATCTCCTATAGCGAAGAGTTCGAATGGGATCTTCAGGAAAAGAACACAAATAAGACCAGACGTACCGGGGATGCTAGTAACAACTAGATCTCCGAGATTCAAATGGAAAAGCAACGCTTTACTGGGGATACTGGTGACGACCAGAACAAACAACAATCAAAGGGTGCTAGCTTCTACTAGACTTACAAGGGGTGATGGTGACGACCAAACAAAATGGGAGCTCCGATTTGCGTTGGTACAATACAGGATTCCGGCTGGGGAAATTGGTAACAACCAACTCTTGGTATTAATAACAATTAACTTTCAAGCAGAGCTAGTAACCACTGGACTTTTCAAAACTATGGTGACGACCAAAGCAACGATACCAATGACGATTGGATTTTAAACAATGCCAGTTACCACTGGACTTTTCAAAACTATGGTGTCGACCAAAGCAACGATACCAATGACGATTGGATTTTAAACAATGCCAGTTACCACTGGACTTTTCAAAACTATGGTGACGACCAAAGCAACGATACCAATAACGATTGGGTTTTAAACGGTGCCAGTTACCACTAAACTTTCCAAATAGTTGCCAATTACCATTGGACTTTCAACAATTCCAGTTACCACTGGACTTTCAACAATGCCAGTTACCACTGGGCTTTCAGGAGATGCCAATTACCATTGGACTTTCAAGAGACATGGTGACGACCAAAGCTCAATACAAATAACGATTAGATTTTAAACAGTGCCAGTTACCACTGGACTTTTCCGAAGATACGGGGGGTGCTAGTAACGACTAGACTTCAAGGAGAGAAACTGGTGACGACCAGGCAAACGATACCAGTAACAACCGGACATCCAAAGGTACTGGTTACGACCAGGAACAAGCGGGATACATGTAACGACCTATAACCACACACCAACTTAGTAACAACCGAGGTAGAGAAATGGGTGATGACCAACACCTCAAAAGGACAGAGAATTCCCAAAGAACAACAAACAAGACCACTGGTAACAACCAGGAAACGATCAAGGCAAAAGGTAATAATCAAAGACCAAATAGAGGCTGGACAAATGCACATGATATGCCATGATGCCAATGATTAATGGTAAGTAGGAATTGATTCTGACAAGAATCAGAAGAATTTGGAGACTTAAGGGGAAAGATAGATAAACACATCTATCTCATTGGGGACGTAATGAATCATACTGAATCCACAAAACAAAGGTGCCTGTAGACTTTTGGGAAATAAACCCACTCTGCTTGGAGAAAACTTTTGGAGACGCTGGCCAGTATTGACAACGCAACTCTAAATGGATGCTCTGAATTCTTCTACTGGGGATGAGATTACCATCACAAGAACTCGTCTCATAAGGAAACCTGGGGAAAGGGTCTTCAATCTTGGTGACTACACACGACTGAATAAGCAACTTAACAAGTCAACTCAACTGACATTCACTAGGAGATGTATTGAGACTGCACGTCAAAGTTTCCGCCACTTTAAAACTTTCGAGAGGTATGATCTCCCCTGAGTATTTCCGTAAGCCAAAGTATTTTATATTTTGTTAGTCTTCAAAAGTTATTTTTTTTTAAATTCGAACCTGGTGCTTTCAGAAACTATCATTGATCAATAAACGATGTTTTGCATAACAAAGAAATAAAGACAATAGTAATTTTGCAAAAAAGAAAGGTCCAGAACTGATTTCATTTAAGAGTAGAAGTTTGTCAATGACAGAAATCCACGGAACTTTTACAATTGAACATGGCAACATAAAAAGAAAAAGGTTACATTGAATCCACTGACAATTCTAACCCTAATGACTTAAACTTTCCAAAACCTTGCTTCTGACAAGAGTGGTTGAAATGAACTTCCTTGTAAAATCTTCTGCAGAGGTGACAACCCATCTGATGCAGTGAAACGCCTTTGTCCCTAACTTTTGCCTGGATTGCCCTTTCAGGTTTTCAATCCACCAGGACGCTCTTTTTTGCCTAAGCCGCCCTTTCGGGTTTTCAACTTAGCGAGCTCATCATCTCTTTTTTGTTTCATCCCTAACTTTTTCCTAGACCTCCTTCATAGGTTATGATCCAGCGGGATACCCATTATTGCATAAGCCGCCCTTGCGGGTTTTCGACTTATCGGGTTCTTTTAGGCGTAATATTTTCGGACTGCATCAGAATTCACTGGGTGTGCAAGCTGTTCCCCATCCATTGTTGCGAGAATTAACGGTCCTCCTGAGAAGACTGTTTTTACAACAAACGGACCATCATAGTCGGGCATCCATTTTCCCCGTGCATCTTTGTGAACTAGCAAAATCCTTTTGAGTACAAGCTCTCCTTCTCTGAATTCTCGGATACGAACCTTTTTGTCAAAAGCTCTCTTGATCCTTTTTTGATATAACTGCCCGTAACATACTGCAGTCATGCGCTTTTCATCAATAAGGTTCAATTAGTCAAATCTTTCCTTCACCCATTCAACTTCTTCAAGTTCGGTTTCCATTATGACTCTTAAGGAAGGTATTTCAACCTCAATAGGGAGTACTGCATCCATCTCGTATACCAAATAAAAAGGGGTTGCCCCTGTTGAAGTGCGAACGGACGTTCTATACCCATGCAAGGCAAATGGCAGCATCTCATGCCAATCTTTGTATGTCTTCACCATCTTTTGCAAGATCTTTTTGATGTTCTTATTCGCAGCTTCGACAGCTCCATTCATCTTGGGACGATAAGGAGAGGAATTGTAATGTTCAATTTTGAAGTCACCACCCAGTTCTTTTATGGTTTTGTTATTCAGATTGGTACCGTTATCTGTTACGATTCGGTTTGGGATTCCGTATCGACAGATAATCTCTTTTTTGATAAAACGGGCCACCACATGTCGAGTAACATTGGCGTAGGATGCGACTTCAACCCACTTTGTGAAGTAATCGATAGCGATCAGAATGAATCGGTGTCCATTAGAAGCTTTTGGCTTTATTGCCCCAATCATATCAATGCCCCACATAGAGAAAGGCCAAGGTGATGACAATACATTTAACAATGTCGGAGGTACATGCATCTTGTCTGCATAAATTTGGCATTTGTGACATTTCCTGGCATATTGAATACAGTCAGCTTCCAAAGTCAACCAGTAATACCCAGCCCTCAAAATCTTCTTGGTCATGGCATATCCATTGGCGTGAGTCCAAATGTTCCTTCATGAATATCTTGCATTAACAAATCTGCTTCTCGTCTATCGACACATCTAAGCAGGACCATGTCATGATTTCTTTTATAGAGTACACCATTGCTGAGAAAGAACTTAGAGGCCAATCTTCTCAAGGTTTTCTTATCAAGTGAGGTAGCATCGACCGAATACTCTTGCTTTAACAGATAATTCTTTATGTCATGGAACCACGACTTGTTATCAACTTCTTCTTCAACCATCTGACAGTAAGCGGGCTCAGTCTTACGTTCGATTCAAATGAGAGTAGCATCATTGAGGTACCTGACTTTCCACATTGAGGCTAACATGGTTAGGGCATCAGCAATATGATTTTCAGATCTCGGAACATGCTTGAAGGTGATCTCATCAAAATATTCAATCATTTCAATGATGTAGGCTCTGTAAGGGATCAAATTCTCATGTCTGGTCTCCAATTCACCTGTAACTTGATAAATAACCAAGGATGAATCTCCACTTACTTCGAGGAGTTTGATTCTGAGGTCAATAGCTGCTTCTAGGCCAAGGATACATGCTTCATACTCGACAATGTTGTTTGTACATTTAAAGTCTTGCCTTGCTGTAAACGGAGTGTAACCACCTTCGGGATTCATTAGTACGGCTCCTACGCCATGCTCACTGTAATTTGAGGAACCATCAAACATCATTTTCCACCAAAGACCCGGCTCAGGACCTTCATCAGGACCTAGTTCTTTACAATCTTTTACCAACATAATGTCTTCGTCTGGAAACTCAAACTTGAGAGCCTCGTAATCTTCAACTGGCTGATCTGCAAGATATTCTGAAAACACACTGCCCTTGATCGACTTCTAGGCCACATACTGGATGTCATATTCTGATAACAACATATGCCATCGGGCGAGCCTTCCTGTTTTTGCGGGCTTCTCGAAGATATACTTTATCGGGTCCATCTTTGAAATCAATAAAGTAGTATGACAAATCATGTACTGCCTCAAACGTCTAGCATCCTATGCCAAAGCACAACAAGTTTTCTCTAAAAGTGAATATCGGCTCTCACAGTTGGTGAATTTCTTGCTTAAATAATAGATGGCGTGCTCCTTTCGTCCGGATTCATCCTGCTGACCTAACACACAACCCATTGAATTCTCGAGCACTGTTAAATACATGAAAAGAGGTCTTCCAGGAACAGGAGGTATTAAGATCGGAGGCTCTTGAAGATAGCCCTTAATCTTATCATATGCTTGCTGGCAATCTGAATTCCAAACAGCCGTTTGATCCTTTTGCAACAACTTGAAAATGGGCTCACAAGTGGGAGTCATATTGGAAATAAATCTGGATATATAGTTCAATCTTCCAAGGAAACCTCTGACTTGCTTCTCAGTTTGCGGAGCCGGCATATCTTGAATGGCCCAAACTTTATCTGGATCTACCTTAATCCCTCGGTGGCTAACAATGAAACCGAGTAATTTCCCAAATCTCACCCCAAAAGTACATTTGGCTGGGTTCAGCCTCAACTGATATTTTCTGAGTCTCTCAAACAATTTCAACAAATGGTTCAAATGGTCCTCTTCACTCTGAGATTTGGCGATCATATCATCAACATACACTTCTATCTCTTTGTGCATCATGTCATGAAATAAGGTCACCATAGCTCTTTGATAAGTGGCACCGGCGTTCTTCAAACCGAACAACATGACTTTGTAACAGTAAGTTCCCCAAGGAGTAATAAAAGTGGTTTTTTCCATACCATCTGGATCCATCTTGATTTGGTTGTATCCGGAGAAACCATCCATAAATGAGAAAACCGCGAAGTGAGCTGTATTATCCACTAATGTATCAATATGCGGCAAAGGGAAATCATCTTTTGGACTGGCCTTGTTCAGGTCTCTATAATCCACACATATTCTGACCTTCCCATCTTTTTTCGGCACAGGTACAATATTAGCTACCCATTCAGGGTATTTAGATACTACCAAGAAACCTGCATCAATCTGCTTTTTCACTTCGTCTCGAATCTTGAGAGCCATGTCAGGTCTAGTTCTTCGGAGTTTTTGTTTGACTGGCATGCATTCGGGTTGGAGCGGTAACTTGTGGAACACTATGTCTGTTTCCAAACCTGGCATATCCTGATATGACCAAGCAAATACATTCACATATTCTTTTAAAATCTCTACCAACTGCTGCTTGACTTCTGCCCCAAGTGTTGCCCCAATCGTGACCTCTTTCTTGTCTTTTTCGGTGCCAAGATTAATAACATTCACCTGCTCTTTGTGAGGTTGAAACTCTGGGTGCTCATAACATGCCATTTTTTCTAGTTCATCAGGGATCTCAAAATCTTCGTCCTCATCTTCGGCTTGGTAAATTGGCGAGTTAAAGTCAGGAGGGAAAGCAAAGTCAATGGATTCAATGGGTTTTGGGGTATCACCGCATGTTGGAATGGCTTAATTTATTAAAACACACTAAGACAAATGCAACAATCAAGAAAACTGTTCTGATGATTTTTTAGAAAAATTGCCATCTTCTTTTTTAAATATGGGAACAAAAGCAAATAAGGGAACAACAACAAAAGGATTTAACAAAATAATTCATTAATCATAATATTCATGAAGGCACGGGGCCCTTACAAAATGCATCCTATAGCCTTGGGCACGGCTATGGAGGTTTAAAGATAAAAGCAACAACAAGTTAAAGAAAAACAAACAAATTACTTCGACATGGGAAAGACCACGGGAATTTCAATAGCCTCCCAATTTCCTAAAGCAGCTTCCCAATGATACACCAGATGCTCAATATCTTCTTCTTCAAAATCTTCTCCCACGGCGTTGACTTGGAATCCTCCACTGATGAACACCTCTTGGATAGTCTTCGGACGTCCTTCGGTGTGTGCTGATGTTTCAATATGAGTTGGTTTGTAACCCAACCCTTGGCGACCTAGTCTTGCCTTCACTTCAATGACCTCTCCCCAACCTACAGGAGTACCTTCTTCTAATGTAGACTTGATGCTTTGAGCGGATGCAAAAGATGGACCACTCCTTGCCACTGTATCTTCTATCATCACTGCGTTAGCTATCTCAAGTGCCTAAAATGAAGTTTCCAAAGCGCCCTCATCTGCCTCAATATACCTGAATGATGATAGATTGCTCACCATTAGGTCCTCCTCGCCGTGCACAATTACCAGTTTGTCATTCACAATAAATATCATTCTTTGATGTAAAGTGGAAGACACTGCCCCAACTGCGTGAATCCACGGTCGTCCCAACAAACAGCTATAAGCCGGGTTAATGTCCATCACCTGGAATGTAATATCGAACACATGAGGTCCTATCATGATTGGCTATTCCACCTCTCCAATAATCGTTCTTCTTGAACCGTCAAAAGCCTTTACAATCAACGACGTCGGCTTCATTTCTGCCCCTGCATATGCTAACCTTGCGAGCGACCATGCGGGCAATACATTCAATGAGGATCCAGTGTCGACTAAAACTCGTGCCATTGTGTCTTCTTGGCACCTGACAGATACGTGCAACGCACGGTTGTGATTACGTCCTTCCTTTGGCAACTCTGCATCACTAAAACTCAGTGTGTTACATGCCGTTATGTTGGCTATCACTGAATCAAATTGGCCGAGAGTTATATCTTTTGTCACATGTGCCTGCCTCAATACTTTTTGCAAGGCTTCTCTATGGGCTGGAGAATTCATCAAGAGAGACAAGATTGATATCTTCGATGGGGTTTGATGAAGCTGATCAATAACCCTGTAATCACTTTTCTGAATAATCCTTAAGAATTCCTCATCGTCTCCTTCAGTACTTGGTACCTCTTTTTCTTTTGTCGCAGCAGGAGTAACCTCTTTTGGAGTGACTATTGTTATCTTTGGTTGATAGATTCGACCACTACGGGTCATCTTGCTTGTACCTGTAATATTTGTCACGTCAACCTGGTCACCTTTTACCTCCTCCTTCTGACTAATCTTCCCAGATCCTTGGTCTATCACAGTCATGTCATATTTCCATGGAATGGCCTTTGTGCTTTCAAAAGGAAATGGTCTTAGTTTCTGAATAATAACCGGTCGAGGTTGATCAATAGCAGATTTGCTGAAAACAGGCTTCACATTTTTGTTGGTCATATTGAACACCGGAACTTTCTCACTTTTCTTCGGTAGATTAAAAACAGGCTCAATTACCGAAACATCTTCTTTCCTCATCTTTCTACACACTTGCAATATTCCATCAGTAATCAATCTTTGTATATCCCCTCGTACCACATCACACTTTTTTAGAATCAATAGAACATTCTTCACAATCATTATGGGTACCTTCTATCAATCCTGCTTTTAGCAGCTTCTCGTGAAGTAACCTTAACGGAGTCTTGATCTCTGACACATCACAGACTATCCTTTCATCTGAAACTTCTTGTACAACATTAACTCCTCCATGATTCGGTAATGGATTACTTTTAACATTATGGGGTACATCATCAAAAGACAAGATCTTCTTTTCTATTAACTCCCTGACAAGATGTTTTAAGGCAAGACAACCTTCTAAATCATGACCGACAACACCTTCATGAAAGGCACAATGAGCATTTGGATTATAGTGAGGAGATGTAGTGTCTGGATTTAGCAGTCACGTTGTTACCAACCCTTGCTGCACCAAGGAGGGGTACAACTCTGTGTAAGTCATCGGTATCTGAGGAAGTGGAGGTTTTGTTGCTGGTCTCCGATTCTGGTAGTTCTGTCTGGGTGCCTGAGCTCTAGGCTGATGATGTTGCTGATAGGGTGGAGCGTTGGGTGCTCGTTGATACCCTTGTTGAACTGGCTGATATACGGGTGCTGGTTGCACTGCCTGATAATTAAGAACAGGATGATTGAAAGCTGGAGTTACACCTGCCACATATGGTTGTTGGGCATGCTGCAACGGATACATTGGTCATTGTTGCTGAGATTGCTGAACATAACTTGGTTGACGCTGTTGAACAAAGCCTTGCTGAGGTTGCTGATATTGTTGGTAAGGCTGTCTCCAGGTGCGACTCTTTCTTCCCGCTGTTATTGCATTTGTCTCCCCTTCTTTCTTTTTATGAAAATTACTGCTGAACTTCTTGATATTGTTGTTTCCAGAACTACTGGAACCACTAGCCACCTTTCCATTCTTCATTCCTAACTCCACTCTCACCCCCACTGCTACTATATCATAGAAAATTGTGGTTACACTACTGATCATCTTCTCGTAAAACTCTGGTCTTACCGTATCGACAAACCAATTTGTCAACTCTTTTTTACTCAAAGGAGGTTCTACCTGAGAGGCAGTCTCCCTCCACCGTTGTGCATATTCTTTGAAGGATTCTGAACTCTTTTGCGACATACTCAGTAACTGTCTTCTATCAGGGGCCAAATCCATGTTGTACTTGTAATGTTTTATGAAAGCATCGGCTAAGTCTTGGAAACTGTGAATACGAGACTGATCCATACCCAAATACCATTTAGCAGGAGCTCCTTTCAAACTATCTTGGAAACAATGAATCATCAACTTATCATCTTCTACATGTGCGGCCATTCTTCGATAATACATAATCAGATGCTTCCGAGGATAAGTAGCACCAGAATACTGATCAAAATTGGGAACTTTGAATTTCGGCAGAATTACCAATCTAGACACTAAGCACATATCTCTGGCATCAGTACCAAAGATGTCATTCCCTTCCATTGCTCTGACCTTCCTGCCTATAGTCTCTACACTTTATTTCAACTTTTCATGTCATCGACTCTCTTCTTCAGACCCATCAAGACCTTCATACACTTGTGGAGGGTTATGGAAAACAGGGCGTACTTGGGCTTGAACAGAAGCTGGAGTATACGTAGGAATAGCTTGAGGAAATTCTGCCCCTAGGGGAACTGCTTGTTGGTTGAGTGCCGGTGGAGGTACAAAGCCAGTCGGTAACCCATAGGTTGGTACATTTGCAATAGTGACTGCCGTTGGGATCGGCTCCACAGCTATGCCAGTGATTTCAGAAACAACAGTGGCTTGAGTGTCCAGTTTTGCACGAATGACTTGTAGGGCTTCCATGATCTGTCCCATGCCTCCTCGTAGCTCTCCGAGTTCATTATCAATCCTGTCCACATCCAAATTTTGTCCTTCCATTCTCAGGCGAGCTTGGCCTCGGGTATTGTGTCGGTGTTGAGGATTCAGTGTGATTTTCTCTGGAGACAAGACAACGAGATGAGACACAACACAAGAATATGCACATGCAATGCTTATGAATGCAAAAATGCAAATGCAAAATTAATCATTCAAGGAATTTAAAGAGACATTTTGCAAAAATTATAACAATGGGGAAACAAAGAAAATTCAACGTCTTCATAGATTAATAACTGGGAGTTTTACAACAACAATTCTGAAACTGAAATACAAGTCTTCAATACAGATACATGATGAAATAAAACGGAAAACAACAGGATTTTAGATCTTCTGGTCGGAGGGCCCTTCGTCTTCTGGTTGACTCTTCTTCCCACCTTGACAGATCAATTCTTGAAGCTCTTCCTTCTCTTGCATAACCTTGAAATACTTATACCTCCAAGCCTTTCCTTCTTTTCAGCTTTTGCCAAAGTAGCCTTCAATTCTTCTACGAGAGTAGGTTTGGGTGAGTCAGGCTCAAAGCAAGTATAGAACATCTTCAATGCTGCTTCTTTCACCCACGGTAAGTAAGATTCTGAAACAGTAGTGTTGTGGTAACCTAGGGAAGTTACTCCTCTTGTGTGAATGTGACGCCAAGCATACACAATCCGAGCCTTGTAAGCTGGATTCTTCCCCTCTTCAATGTAGAAGCTTCTCAAAAAAGCTGGGTCTGGTTCATTCTCCATCGGGTGCCCCAACTGGCGATGATCTAAAATAGGATTATAGCTAATGCCACCATTAATACTGATAAGCGGTACATTCGGGAAATCCCCACAGTTTTGAATCATGGCAATCCCCCCATACATAGGGTCATACCACTTAATATCTGAATGTTTGAGTAACAATAGCTTTTCTATCCATGATATCCCATTCTGCCTATCCCAGAGTGCTGGAATTCTTGGCAAGTGCGAAATAAACCACTTGTGCAAGAGAACGGTGCAACACTCAATCTGACCAACTCCATAACGGTTCCTACGGTGGATGGCAAAGTACACATCAGCCAACAAGGTAGGTACAAGATTCTTGATTAAGAAAAGGTTGATTGCATTTGCGTCCACAAAGTCATTAGCAGTCGGGAACAGGAACAGTCCGTAAATTAGTAAAACCAGAATGGCCTCATATGCTTCAGAATTCTTCGACACGGCATAACTTTGAGCTTTTTCATACAGGAACATAGCTGGAAATCCATATAACCCTCCCTTAGCAATCATATGAGATTTTACTTCGTCCACCTCCAAATACGCGGCCTCTGCAACTGCTCTTTCATTAGGAGTCCCTTCTCTTCCAGAAAATGGTCTAGGAGTGACGCCTATTCCCATTATGGCAGAATATTCTTCCAAGGTTGGCAGCAACTGATAATCTGGAAATGTGAAACAGTGATAGGTTGAATCATAAAACTGCACGAGTGCGGACAACATCTCTTCATATACTTGAACTTCTAGCGAAGACAACATATTCCCATACTTCTCTCTGAACGCCTCGAGGTCTTCTACTAAACTTCCCAGTTTCCTCATGTTCTCCAATTTTGGGTTTCGGAACACAATCTCTATTTTCTTTCCAGAATCCATCCTATAATATCTGCAAAACAATCTTTAGTTCCTTGAATGATTAATAAATGCGAATGCAAATGCGCAAAGTATCATGGAACTCAGATTCAGTAAACATCAAAACATTGTTGATTCAAATTCATTGGATTACAAAATTTTAGTACATCTTACAAAAGTCTTAAACAGAAAGCTAAATAAAAGCTAACAAAAATCCCTAAGAAGGTTCTCCTAACATTTTCAAGTTAAGCTTCTCAATCTCCTTCTCCATCTGCGCTTTCTCAAGAATGAGCTTGTCAACGATTAACTTCCATGGAGTCGTCTGGGGGCTAGAAGAAAATAAATCTTCTTGCGCCTTTCTCTTCTTGCTGGAGAGCACCTCTTCGTTCTTCAACTCTAATTGCTTATGGAGTTCTGCGTTCTCTTCAACAAACACTTGGTACTTGTTCTTCCAAGCGTCTTCAGTTTGTCGGGCCTTGCTCAAAGCGATCCTTAACTTCTCTTCCTTAGACATGAAGATTAGAGTGGGATCTTCTTTTAAAGCCATAGGTTCTTGTCGAGAATAAGGCATCTTCAACTCAATGGCTCTCTTTCGAACCCATTGGAGATAAGGTTCCAAGGAGACACAATTAGGCTTTCCCAAGTCTTTCTTTCCTTTCTTGTGCAAATGACCCCAGGCTCTTAGAATCCTCTCTTTTTGCTCTTGATTACTACCTTCTTCCTTGAAGAAAATATTTTCCATATGAACACTGTTGGGCCTATCTCTTAAAGGGTATCCCAACTGTCGACGGGCAAGGACGGGGCTGTAACTGATTCCTCCATTGGTACCAAGAAGAGGTACATTACCAAAATTCCCACAACTGTCAATGATCATCATCCCATCATATTCACGGTTGTACCAATCAATATCAGAGTGCGTGAGAGCCATAATCTTCTGTGACCACCACCCCTTCTTCGGATCCCAAAAGGCGTGGGCTTTAGGCAAGTGTGAAGTGAACCACTTTTATAATAAAGGAGCACAGCAAGTAACCATCCCTCCTTTGTGAAAATTCCTGAGATGAACAAAATGATACGCGTCTGCTAGTAGAGTAGGCACAAGGTTTTTCTTCAAGAAAATCTTAATGGCGTTGAGGTCTACAAAGTTCTCAAAGCTGGGAAACAAGAAGATACCATAAATGAGTAAGGCAAGAATAGCTTCGAATGCATCCATACTCAAATGATCGGCGTAGTACTGAGCTTTTTCAACCAAGAATTCTGCACTCAACCCAAAAACTCCTCCTTTTGTGATCATGTTCTTTTGAATATCCACTAATCCCAAACGTGTGGCTTTGGCAATATTTTGTTCTTTAGGGTCCTTCTCCATGATCAGAAAAGGAGAGTCTTCAAGAATAGGCAAACCAACCAACTGAGAATATTCTTCTAGTGTAGGCACTAGCTGATAATCAAGGAAAGTGAAACAGTGATAGAGCGGATCATAAAACTAAAGAAGCGTAGAAAGAAGTCCACTATCCATTTTTATCTTCAATAACAACAACAACTTCCCATACCTACTCTAGAACCCTTCTGGATCTGTTACCAAGGTACCCAACCTTCATAGGTCATCTAGTTTAAAACCTTTGTAAGTGTACTTTAATGTTTTCTTTCTTTCACCATCCATAGTGATCCCTGATGTTTACAAACAAAAAGAATCTGAGTTCCATGAAACTTTATGAGATGATCTTATGAATGCAAGAATGCACAAACACAAGTGAATGCAAAGGTCACATATATGCACAAGCACATGTCTAGGTTTAAAGGTCAAGCGTGGATCCAAGGTCTACCCATCCCCAAAAGGTATGTACTAGGGGTTTCAAACTTGTAGAACAAGGTTCTAAATGGTTCTTAGAGTCGTCAACCCATCTTTCGGATATTATCAACTTCCCAAATTACTTGGTAATCGATAATATTCTCAAGAGAGTCTCGTCTAAGTGTAGTATCGCGTATCAACTATTTCGGAAATACTTCCTTATAGCCATCGCACTACATCCTAGGAAGGCCAAAATGGGGTAGAATATAATCTAAAAGTCCACAGTGTCATGGGCTCCTTCGTCGAAAGTAGCATTGTTTTCATGAATACTCGATCAACAATACTAAACTCTCAAAAAGGGCCTACACTGAGCAGTGGTTTCTCAAGTTAGCTTGGTCGGGAATCAACTCCATATAAGCCTTCTTGAATATACCACCATCCTATCATAATTACGCTCAAGTCCGGGTATAGGACCATCTCACCACTCAAAAAGGTCCCAGGATCCAACAACCAAACAAATATATACAAATATACATGTAAAGCAAATATTCACAAATATGGCACATAAACGAACAAAATAGGCTAAACCCTCAAGCTAGCGTCCCCAGTGAATTCGTCATTTCTGTTGCGGTGAAAATTGGATATCAAGCTATTGAATTAACTTGAATCTTAATTCTTTTACAATCGAACTTTAATTTATCCAAAGGAAAGGTCTAAAGAAAGAAAAACCCTTTTCGCGATGTAAGACAACGCCAAGAGATTCGAGGATCGGGGGTTGGTTATACCTAGGGAAGGTGTTAACACCCTAAGCATCTGTAGTACTCTATAGGAACCTTTTGTTTGTTTGTGTGCTAAGTTTGTTGGGTATTTGCTAAGGATTGGAAAAAAGGTATAGGTTAAAACCTAAAGATATATACACTAAGTTTGCTCACAAAGACGTCGCATCTTCTGCCTACGTATCCTAACTAGGATAGAATTAGAGCAATCATAGTTCACCTCACAAGGGATGAAGAACACTTGATTATGATCAAGGTTCAAGGGGAAACAAACATGACAATGTTTGTGTGGAGTTTGACAAAACTCCCTAATCTAAGTTGAACACTCAAGAGGGGAAGTAAGATTTCATGACAATGATTCTTACATAGAGTTGACAAACTCTACCTAGGGTTCTAGTTGAAGAACACTCCTAGTAAAAGGTGGGTTTCTTTAGACTCAAAGCAAAGTCTAATGGCTTCCTAAACTAAAGTTTAAGGTGACTTAACAAAGTCAAAAGAATGGTTATGAGCTATCCATGACACAAGGGGTCAATGAAAAGACTTTTCCTATGGAAGGAGAAAGGGGAGGCAACTTGGATGAGAACTAACGAGTTCCATCACTTGGGGAAAAGAAAACTACTTAACAAAATAAAATATCATGAAGAAAATAAGCATGGTTACAATCATTAAATGAACATTTTAAAGGTAAAAAACTAAAGATGCATTGATGACGATCAAAGCAAATAAGCAAAGCAAGAAATGTGACGACAGATCAAGCTTAAAGTAAATTCTCAGAGGAAAAAATAGCTCATGGTAACAACCTAAGAAAAAATAAATCCATCATGTTGACTAACATAAAGGAAAATGAATATAAACAATGTTTCACAAGATAAACATGCATGGTAGGAAAGAAAAGTCATCAAGACGTAGGGTAACAACTTCAAAATGTAAACAACTTCTAAGTATTTAAGAGGCAATGAAATTATGAACAACATGAAATTTTATTTTATCACGTGAAAATAGGCATCAAAACAAGCATGTTACAAAAAGAATGAACTCAAAATGATGAAAAATGAGGGAGATATGAATTTTTGAAGTTTATGTAAAAAATGTACAAAACATGATTAACAAGTAAAAATAAAATGAAAAAAAGAAAGGGGTGGGAATTGAATCCACGCCCTTTGGCCTGATCAGGCACGCGCATAAAAAAGGAAAAAATAAAAAGGTTGATCCTCCTCAGGAATCGAACCTAGGTTCAATGGGTACAAGGCGTGCTTTATGGCAAGGTTTCTATCACTGGGGTGGCTATACATCGGTTGATATAGCCACCCCTATAAACATATAAGGCATGGTTTTATGATTTTTTCTGGGCAAGTATGAGACAACCAAGAACAAGGCAATGCGTGAAGATTTGGAACTTGATCAAAACACCATGGATTTGAATGAAATTTTAGCGTAACTTGAGTATTTTTTAACAAGGAACACAGTGGTGGTGTCACAATTGTGAGATCATGCTTCAAATAAAAAACACGATAAGAGATGCATAAATGAGGATTTGGTTGCATTTTGATGATTTCAAGTTGAATCAAGGGTAAACAGGATAATGGCACAGCATGAGCAATTCATAAATGATGTATTGAGAATGTTTTAATAAGAAGTTGATGCAAAGAAAGCCTGGATTGAAAACTGGTACATGAGTTGCAATTTTTAATGGTATGATGCATTTTGAAAACAAGGCACATGCTGATTTAAACTATAATTGACATACCTCACTACATTTTTGGAATCCAAAGCACATGTTGATCTGATTCAAACTTGAAATCATCACAGATACACCACAAATATACCAACAGAAAGTTTCTACACTCAAAGATCAATAGGAATTTAAACAAAGCAGGAAGTTGTTCATTGATTGCAAATTCAGCATAGAATGCAGACTGTCAAAGTGTGGGGATAGCGCTCATCTTATACATTCATATCACAAGCAAATTGAAAATAAACCTAACCAACTCTAGTGTCAAGGAATGTGAATCTTGATTCAAGCAGGAACCAATACAGTATGTGTGCGCAACTGTGGTGTGGAATGAAAATATTGCTCATGCATTGAGGGAGTGAAAAAATCAAAACAAGTGTAAACAGGCCATGAAATTAATGCACACATATCACAAATGAGAATATAGATGAGATCAAACTCAAAGTTTAAGCATACTTTCATTCAAACAAAATTTGACATGTTGGTTGAAAGTTTTGGCAAAATGGTGGGACTGTCATGTGTTTTTTCAAAATAGTGAGATTCATGCTAACACAATAAGGTATACATATCACAACCATGATGGCTGATGTGTTCAAGCTCAAAATTTGATCACATCTTGTTTAGAACAGAATTTGGGTATGATGATGGTTATGAAATGCAAACTGATTTGATGATACAAGTTGAAAAGTTCAAAATGAGTCACCTCATGTTATGTCTATGGTGCACACATATCACAATTATGCTAGATGATGATTTCATGTCAAAATTCAAGCACACCACTTTACACAAAACAGAACTGGTACATAGGGGGAACTTTTGATGATAATGATGCATTTTGAAAGTGAAGGATCAGATAATGTGGAAATGTATCATGCAATCAATACACACACCTCATGTTAGAACACAGATTGGTTCTTAATAATATCTCTATGTTTTGATGATAACTATTATGAAATTTTGTAATTAAGAGTTATATACTCTAAAATTTGCTTAAGAGTTTTGACTGCAGATATTAAAGTAATTATCAGAACTGAACATAAGAAATATGCTAGAATCTGAAGCGTCAGATGCATCCATTAGAAGATTCTGAATGCTACCAACAAAAGATCCTGAGCGTAGCCTCCAGAAGGATCTGAAGCAGAAGCTCCAGAAGGATCTGAAGCAGAAGCTCCAGAAGAATCTGAAGCAAGTCAGAAGCATCTGAACCAAAGAAGAATTCTGTATGAAGAGTTTTCAAGCATAGTTACTACAGAAGATTCTGAGAGTACTAAAGCTGCCAGTACTGAGGATCTGACTCAAATATGCTCTGAACTTATACACGCTAAAAGCACATCTGCTGCAAAGACTCTAATTCAGCAAACTCTAATCAACATCAGAAGGCTCTGATCAAATTAGACTCTGATGATTCTTGCTGAAAATTGATGACGAAGAATTCAAAGATTATGTCCGTTGGAATATCCAAACGACTCTTTCCTTATTTATGCTAGACACAAGAACACAGACAAAAAGGATTTCTCTGTGCTTTCTTCTTCTAGGAAAGGTCACTTGATGTGAAGACAAAAAGGCTCAGACCTTTTGGTACACTCTTCTCAACATGAAATACTCTTGGATTAATGTGCCTATAAAAGCAAGTCTCCAACCATCTTCTTCAGTTGACGTTTTACATGAAAAGAAATCAATATCCAAAGCTCTCATACAATTCACATTCTTTCTAGAATTAATTTCTTTGTTCTTAATATTAAGTGAAAAATCACAATTGTGATAAAGCTTTATTAGAAGCAATTTAAACACTTGTATTTGTTATTACATTTGATTGTAAGAAAACCTTAAGGAGATCCAGTTAGGATCAGTAGTTCTTGAGAAGACTTTGAACAGTTGTTCTTAGTGCTTACTATTGTAATCAGTTGATTAAATAGTGGATTAAGTCCTTGATTGAGAAAGGCAAATCACTCTAGTAAGGGTGGACTGGAGTAGTTGAGTTCAACGAACCAGGATAAAAATACTTGAGTTTTTATTTCTATGTTTTTATCTTCATACTTATTCAACCCCCCTTCTAAGTATTTTCTCACCTTCAGTTGGCATCAGAGCTCCGGTTCTGTGTGTGCTACTACTTCATAGTGACACTAAAGATCCAGTGAGAAAAACTTTGATATATATTTAGTTGTTACTATGGTTGATAATATAATGTCTAACATTAACAACAAATATGAAGAAAGGGACAGAATCAGCACTAAACCCCTTATGTTTGATGGGGAGAAATTTGATTATTGAAAAGACAGGATTGAAAGTTTTTTCCTTGGATATGATGCTGATTTATGGGATTTGGTCATAGATGGATATGTTCATCCCATTGATGGGAGTGGCAAGAAAGTAGATAGAAAATCTATGACAGAAGCTCAAAAGAAGGAATTTAGAAATCACCACAAGGCCAGAACAATATTGTTAAATGCAATATCTCACACTGAGTATGAAAAGATCACAAATAGAGAAACTGCATTTGACATGTTTGAGTCCTTAAAGATGACTCATGAGGGAAACTCTCAAGTCAAGGAAACAAAGGCTTTGGCTCTAATCCAGAAGTATGAAGCCTTCAAGATGGAAGACTCTGAATCTGTTGAAGCTATGTTCTCCAGATTTCAAATACTTACAGCTGGACTAAAGGTTCTGGATAAAGGATACTCTACTGCTGATCATGTGAAAAAGATCATCAGAAGCTTACCTACCAGATGGAGACCTATGGTGACTGCGCTGAAAATGGCTAAAGATCTGAACAAGATCTCCTTGGAGGAACTAATCAGTTCATTAAGAAGTCATGAAATTGAACTTGAGGAAGATGAACCTCAAAAGAAAGGTAAATCAATTGCTTTAAAATCTAATAAATCTGCTAAAGCATTGCAGGTAATAGAGGAAAGATCTGAAGAATCCTCATCTGAAGATGAAGATGAACTATCCATGCTGTCTAGAAGAATAAACAAACTCTGGAAGCATAAAGGAAAGAAGTTCAGAAACTTCAGGAAGCCTGACCAAAGAAAAGAGTCTTCTGGACACAGAAGATCTGGAAAAAAGGAGGTTGTCTGTTATGAATGTAAAGAACCTGGACATTACAAAAATGAATGTCCAAAGGTGCTGAAAGAAAAGCCTAAAAGAAAATTTTATAAGAAGAAAAACGTTCTAATAGCCACCTGGGATGATTCAGATACATCTGAATCTGAATCTGAGTCAGAAGAGGAATGTGCCAATGTAGCTTTGATGGCAGACATAGAAGATCAGGAGGAAGGAACTTCAGGATCTGAATCTGACTCTGAATCTGACTCTGACGCTGAAGAGGTAATGGCTAAACTCACTAAAGAAGAACTTATCAAAGTGTTATCAGAAGTTCTGAAGAGCTATAACAATATTAAGCTCAAATACAAGAAGCGTCAAAGCAATCTTGTATCTGAGAATAATATTCTCAAATCGGAAGTAGCTGAGCTAAATGAAAAGAACTTAAAATTGAAAAATGATTCTGAATTAGCTCAACAAAACTCTGATTCTGAAACTGAATCTGAATGCAAAAATATTTTGGAAAAATATGATTACAACTTTCAGAAGTTTCTTGCTAAAAGCATAGACATAAGCAAAATGGCTTCTATGATTTATGAAGTTAGCAGAAATAACAGAAAAGGAATTGGATATAAATCTTCCTCTGGAAAGGATTTAAATCCAAAACCTGTTGATAAAATTATCATCAAGAAAACTCCTTTATATTCCCACTTTAAATTTGGTCACTTGAATGATATTGAACAAACACGTTCTGAAAAGAATATTCATGTGTTTAAATCTAAGGCTAGTTAGAATAAACCTTATGTTGAAAAACAGAAGTTTAGACAAACCTTCAGAACAACTAAACCTAAAGGACCCAAGAAGATCTGGGTACCTAAAAGTAAAATAATTCCTATTGCAGATGTTCTTAGCAGCAAGGTCAGGACGCCAATCATGGTACCTGGACTCTGGATGCTCGCGACACATGACAGGAGAAAGGTCTATGTTCCAAAGTCTGGAGCTTAGATCTGGAGGTGATGTGAAATTTGGAGGGAATCAGAAGGGCAAGATCATTGGATCTGGCACTATTGGAAATGGTAAACTTCCCTCTATTACTAATGTTTTACTTGTAGAAGGATTAAAGCATAACTTATTGTCCATAAGTCAATTAAGTGACAATGGTTATGATATAACCTTTAATAAAAAATGTTGTAAAGCTATTAGTTAAAAGGATGACTCTATCCAATTTAGTGGAAAGAGGAAAAACAACATTTATAAAATAAATCTTTCAGAACTTAAGGTTCAGAATGTTAAATGCCTCTTGTCTGTTAATGAAGAGTAATGGGTCTGGCACAGAAGATCGGGGCATATTAATATGAGACGTATATCTCAGATTAATAAACTTAATCTTGTCAGAGGACTTCCTAATCTGAAGTTCACCTCAGATGCTCTTTGTGAAACATGCCAAAAAGGGAACTTTTCAAAATCATCTTTCAAATCAAAAAATGTTGTTTCTACTTCCAGACCACTAGAATTACTTCATATTGATCTGTTTGGACCAGTGAAAACTGCATCCATCAGAGGCAAGAAGTATGGATTGGTCATTGTTGATGACTATAGTAGATGGACATGGGTAAAGTTCTTAAAACACAAGGATGAGTCACATTCTGTGTTCTTTGACTTCTGTAAACAAGTCCAGAATGAAAAAGATTTCAAAATTATAAAAGTCAGAAGTGATCATGGTGGTGAATTTGAAAATAAATATTTTGAAAAATATTTTAATGAAAATGGCATTGCTCATGATTTTTCCTGTCCTGGAACTCCACAACAAAATGGAGTTGTAGAGAGGAAAAATAGAACTCTGCAAGAAATGGCCAGAACCATGACCAATGAGACTAATCTGGCAAAACACTTTTGGGTAGAAGCAATCAACACAGCCTGTTACATTCAAAACAGAGTGTCTGTAAGACCTCTTCTGGAGAAGACTCCATATGAACTGTGGAAGAACAAAAAGGCCAACATTTCATATTTTCATACTTTTGGATGTATTTGCTATATGTTAAATACTAAAGAAAATCTGAACAAGTTTGATTCCAAAGCACAGAAGTGTTTCATGCTTGGATATTCTGAACGCTCTAAAGGCTACAGAGTATACAATACTGAGACACAGATTGTGGAAGAATCTATTCATGTTAGATTTGATGATAAGCTTGGCATTAAAAAGCCAAAGCAGTCTGAAAACTCTACAGATAGAGAAGTAGTCTTCACAGACTCTGAAAGCTCAGAGGCAGACAAAGCTCAAGTGAAGGAACCAGAAGCAACGCTAGATGCAATTCCTTTAACTTCTCAGATGAATAATTTAAACATTTCTGAAGAATCAACTGTTAGAGGATCATCTTCCAGAATCAAAGCTTCTCATCCAGAGAATGTTATTATTGGAAAGAAGGATGATCCTATCAGAACAAGATCCTTTCTCAAATCATCTGAAGCATCATTATTTGGAATGGTGTTAGTAATTGAACCAACATCTGTAGATGAAGCTCTGCAAGACAATGATTGGATTATTTCCATGCAAGAAGAGTTAAATCAATTCACCAGAAATGATGTGTGGGATTTAGTTCAAAGACCAAAAGGATTCAATATAATTGGAACTAAATGGGTCTTCAGAAATAAACTTAATGAGAAAGGAGAAGTTGAAAGAAATAAGGCAAGGCTTGTTGCTCAAGGGTACAGTCAACAAGAAGGTATTGATTATACTGAAACTTATGCTCCAGTGGCAAGGTTAGAATCTATACGCCTTCTTATTTCATTTGCTGCACAAAATAACATCACTCTGTATCAGATGGGTGTTAAAAGTGCCTTTCTAAATGGTATTATAGAAGAAGAAGTTTATGTCCACCAGCCTCCTGGTTTTGAGAGTGAAAAATTTCCAGATCATGTTTTCAAACTAAAGAAATCTCTGTATGGTTTAAAACAAGCTCCCAGAGCTTGGTATGAGAGATTGAGCAATTTTCTTCTGGAGAAAAATTTCATCAGAGGCAAAGTGGACACAACACTCTTTTGTAAATCATTTAAGAAAGATCTTCTAATTTGTCAAATTTATATGGATGATATCATATTTGGATCTACCAATACTTTGCTGGGAAAGGAGTTTGCTCAATGTATGCAGGCAGAATTTGAAATGAGCATGATGGGAGAATTGAGATTCTTTCTAGGAATTCAAGTCAACCAAACTCCAGAGTGCACTTACATACATCAGACCAAATATGTTAAAGAACTTCTAAAGAAATTTAACATGACTGATAGTAAGCTGGCAAAGACTCCCATGCATACAACTAGTTCACTAGGCAAGGAAGAGGTAAGTAAGAAAGTAGATCAGAAACTCTGCAGAGGTATGATAGGATCTCTTCTTTACTTAATTGCTTCTAGACCTGACATATTGTTCAGTGTATGCTTGTGTGCTAGATTCCAATCAGATCCTAGAGAATCACACTTGACAGTTGTCAAGAGGATTCTAAGGTATCTGAAAGGTACTTCTAATGTGGGTTTGTGTTACAGAAAATCTGATGATTTCAAATTATTTGGATTCTGTAATGCTGACTACGCTGGAGACAGAGTGGAAAGAAAAGTACTTCTGGAAGTTGTCAATTTCTAGGAAGAAATCTAATCTCTTGGTACAGCAAGAAGCAACCCACAATTGCATCATCAACTACAGAGGCAGAATATATTGCTGCTGCTGGATGGAGCACGTAGATGCTCTGGATGAAAAGTCAGCTAGAAGACTATCAGATATTTGAAAGTAACATTTCTATATTCTGTGATAATACTTCTGCTATATGTTTGCCTTAAAACCCCATTTTACATTCTAAGGCAAAACATATAGAAATTAAGCATCATTTCATCAGAGACTATGTTCAGAAGGGAATTATAAATTTAGCCTTTGTTGATACAGATCATCAATGGGCAGATATTTTCACAAAACCCCTTGTTGAAGATAGATTCAAATTTATTCTGAAAAATATGGTATGGATTTTTGTCCAGAATAATATTTGTCAAAAGCAAATTTTACAGATGCAAAAATGTTTAATGCTCTAAAGTATTTCTTCTGATTACTTATTCATTTCCTTAAATTACTTTTTTGTGTGAAACTCTGAACTAACAATACTCAGAGGATCTGAACGTTGGTTAACGTTTCATTTCTCAAGAGTATTCAGAAGCACATGCAAGCAAACATGTGTCACTCTGAATCTGCAAAGGTGGCGTGTACACTACTGAAGAGACGTTTGAGGTGAAGTTTGAATAGTGAAAATCTTGATTTTCCCCCCAATTTGTTAGAATCAATTAATGCTTGAAATGATTTTTATTCTTTTTCATTAAATGCTATGTGTGAACGTGCCATTATCCGACTGTTTGTATGCCTAAGTGTTTACTATAAATATCTCATTTCTCACCACTTTCACACTTTTCACATCTCAAAACGTTTATGCATTTCTGTCTTCTTTTCTCTCTTCACAAAAACCCTAAACGTTTGACAAACTCATCTTCAATAGCAACTTCATCATCCACTGCTTCACAGTTTCAATCAACCATGGCTGCAGTTACTTCTGCAAATATGGGTGTGACTCCATATACGACACCAAAGAGAACTTTGTTGACACTTGTTGACAAACTGGAAGTTCTCTGTGAATCAATGGTGGAATTTGATTCACTGGCTGAAAATGGATTTGAGTTTCGCTCCATAATTGATGCTCAAGGATGGGTAAAATACTTTTACAGACTTTTTGGACCAGTCTACCCCCTTCTGGTGAAAGAATTCTGGATCCATGCTACTGTATACCCTAAGTTTATCTTGTCTTCTGTTTTGGGTAAAGAGATAATCATCATAGAAGATCTGATCAGGAAACTCATTGGATATGAGGAGACTGATGGAGTATCTCATCTGCCAGCTGGGCGTGTAAATATGGAAGAAGTGTATGAGGAAGTTATGACTGCTGGACATGCCTCTAATAAGTTCAAAGATCTGAAGCCTGACTACAAGATCTGGGCAAAGATTTTCATGGGATGCATTCATCACAGAAAATCTACAAACTCTCCAGATTACGTGAACAATGAACAACTCTACTTTATGTACTGCTTAAGTCATAGCACTAAGGTAGATCTTCCCTACATTCTGTTTATGCACTTATGAAATCATATAAATGCCTCCAGAGAATCTGTGAAAGAAAAAGGTCAGAAGATCAGAACATGGATTCCCTTTGGAAGGTTAATTTCAGATTTTCTGACAGAAAATGGACTGGTGACTGCTCTATATGCTGCTGGAGTCACAGGTGAACTTGAATTCATTCTTGGAAAACCTCTGAATGAAAAGAGTCTTCAGAGACTAAAAATTGTAGAGGAACTCACATCTGCACCCAAGAAGCTGAATATTTCTGAACTCAGTCAGAAGCGAATTCCAGTAGAAGACTACCCTCTGTTCTTTGCTGAAGAACCAAGGGAAATAATAGTGAGATATATTGATGCTTGCAAGGCAGATGGAACGCCCATTCCTGCAGATATTCTGAAAAGATCAAGGGAACCATTGCCTGATGGAGGAGATGAGATCACTAGAAAAAGAAGTCAATCAGAAGCAGAAGATGTGACTGTTCAGAAGAAGCCCAAAGTTGCTGACAAGCCTCAGAAGCTGATCAAGAGGAAAGCATCTGGAGACGCTCCTTTTGTTCCTGCAAAACGTATCAAGATTAAAGGTACCAAATCTTCTGTATCTTCTGTAAATAATACTGTTGTAAATGATTCAACATTTAAGTCTATTCCAAAACCACCTTCTACTAAAAAACAATTTGTTCCTGCTCCACCTCATATTTATGTTCCATCCCCACAAAAATCATCTAATCCTGTTTCCATCTCACCTGTAAAACCTTCTACTACACAATCACCTGTACCAAAACCAACAACAATAAAACCACAAAATCAGATTCCACAACCAGAAAAATCAACAAAACAATCTGTACCACAACAACAACTATCAGAAAAACAACCTACAGAACAACCTCAAACAGAAAAACCTACAGAACAACCTCAAACAGAAAAACCTACAGAACAATCTGAACAACAACCAAAACAACCAGAAAAAAAATCTGAACCACAACAAGAAAAAGAATCTGAACATCAACAAGAAAAACAACCACAACCACAATAACAAGAAAAACAACCACAACCAGAAAAACCACCATCAACCACATCTGAACCTATTGGATCTGCAAAAAGTTACATCTGATCCTATTACATCAGAACCACCTACAACTGCACCACCATCAAAACCCTCTAAAAATCCATCAGAAACAGCTAACCCATCTGAAACCCATATTCCTGAGACAGAGGTTCTAAACATTACACCTCTCAAAACTGTTTTTGAAGTGTCCTCTACCTCTTACACTCCAACCTCATCGTCCAATTCCTCAGAATCTGATATACACCCAGATTTTCTGGTATCCCCCTCTCACAAAAATTCTGAAGTAAACCAACCAGAACCCCTGTTTCTTCTGAAGTTATTATTCCAAATCCTATTCCAACACCTAAACCATCTTCTGAAATTACCATTCCCAATCCTACCCCTGCACCCAAGCCAAGAACATTTGAGCATGTACCTTCTGCTTCGTGCAAACTATCTTCTTCTAACAAACTTCCTTCTGGTTTCACTTTGAAAAATTTCTACACCAGAATTGAACCCTCTGACACTATCACTCCTCTCACACCCAAACTTACCATCTTTTTACCATCTGTGCTTCAAACATATATCAAAACAATGTCTGCAGTACCTTCATCAGATCCAAAACCATCCTCTGCTATATCTGCAAAATCTGATAAACCTGCTAAATCTACTTTCAAACCTTACTCTGATAAACCATTTGATGTGGTTTCCTATCAAACTAAAGCAAAACCAAATATGTTGAATGCTTTAACCAGATCAAAACCTGACAAATCATCTGAAATTCCATTCATACCCTACTACCCTCCTCCTCAGATCTCCATTCATAAATCCATATTTCCACCTACTCCCCAACCCAAGCCAATAACCTTGGAAACTCTGTTACACCCTAGACCTAGACTGAATGTTGATCATTTATTTACAAGTTTTTTTGCAAGAAATACAGATGTATTTAGGTTCTGTACAGAGGAAGTGTTCATCAACAGTGGATGCAAAGGAATCTGATGCCATTTGGAATGGCTTCATAAACAGATTCAACACTGTAGCATCAAATCTGAAGAACGTATGTTCTGATGATGCAAAGCTTAGATTTGCTGAAGCTGCTAGAAGTCTGTTCTGGACTGTTAAGAGATCTGGACCATTACTTCTTACAGATGCTCCTTCATCATCAGAAGAGAATACTAAATCTGCATCTGAAGACAACCCCTTGTCTATTGAAGGTGAGATAATACCTAGAAAGGGGGTTGAATAAGTATGAAAGATTAAAACTTAGAATTAAAACACAATTATTTTTATCCTGGTTCATTGAACTCAACTACTCCAGTCCACCCTTCCTAGAGTGATTTGCCTTTCTCAAACAAGGACTTAATCCACTATTTAATCAAACAGATTACAATAGTAACACCTAAGAACAACTGTTCTTAGTCTTCTCAAGAGCTACTGATTCCAACTGAATCCTCTTAAGGAAATCCTTTGCAATCAATGTAAATCTAATACAAGAGTAAGAATGCTTCTAAAAAGCTTTTATCACAACAGTGATATTTCTCTTAAGTTTAAGTACAATTAATTCTAAGAATGAATATGAAAGTATGAGAGCTTGAATGTTTTAATTCTTTTTCAGCAAAACGTCTAACTGAAGAATTTGGTGGAGTCTTGCTTTTATAGGCAGCTGATCCAAGGTGAGCTGCACGTTGAGAAGAGTGCCCCAAAAGGTCTGAGCCTTTTTGTCTTCACATCAAGTGACTTTTCCTAGAAGAAGAAAGCACAAAAAAATCTTTTTTGTCTGTGTTCTTGTGATTAGCACAAATAAGGAAAGAGACGTTTGATTTACTCCAACGGATATAATCTTTGAATATTTCTTCTTCAGTTTTCAGCAAGTTCATCAGAGTCTGATTGGGTCAGAGTCTTCTAATGATGATCAGAACTTTGCTGTATCAGAGTCTTCTGCAGCATGTGTGCTTTCAGCGTGTTAAATATCAGAGCATATTTGAAACAGAACTTCAGTACTGACAACTTTAGTACTTTCAGAATCTTCTGTGGAAACTATGCTTTGAAAAACTCTTCATACAATATTCTTCTTTGCTTCAGATGCTTCTGACTTGCTTCAGATGCTTCTGCTTGCTTCAGATTCTTCTGGAGCTTCTGCTTCAGAATCTTCTGGAGATTCTTGCCTCAGGTCCTTCTGGAGGCTATGCTCAGAATCTTCTGTTAGCAGCAATCAGAATCTTCTAATGTATGCATCTGGCGCTACAGATTCTAGCTAGTTTCTTGTATTTAATTCTGATTTGCTTCTGGAGTGTTAATTTCTTTACTATCTGCAGTAAAAACTCTCAAGCAAATTTTAGAGTATATAATTCTTAAATACAAAATTTCCTAATAGTTATCATCAAAACATAGAGATATTATTAAGAACCAATCTGTGTTCTAACAATCTCCCCCTTTTTGATGATGACAAAAACATCAGAAATTTTGTTTAATTGAAAATATTAAAATTATAACTCCCCATGAGATGATGAATCTCCCCCTGAGTTAAATACAAATAAGGAATATAAACTTCCCTTTTGTCTTGAGTAATCTTCAGAGTTAGATCTTGTTTGTTCTTTTAACATTTGAAGGTCAGAATGTCTTGCAGATTTAATATTCAGAGTTTGATAATGGTCAAATGATCTGAGAGACTTAGAGTTTCTTTTATAGAATGTACTTATCAAAAGTTCTGAAATAGTCAGATTAAATGTTAGATAGAATAAATATGTCTGAAGTTTCATTCTGGTTAAGTTATATTAAACAGTTCAGATCTATATTTTCTCCCCTTTTTTTGTCATAAGCAAAAAGTAAAAACTTTAAAAAGACAATTAAAAAAGAAACAGTAAATAAGATAAATCAGTGGAGAAAAACTTTGATTCATTCAATAGAGCAGACCAAGAGTACATGTATCAGAAGATATATCAATAAAGTACATAGGCAAACATCAGATGCAAAAATATTAGAATGAAAAAAAATGAAAATCTAAGAGTGTTTGGACAAAAGCATCTTCAATAAATCTGTAATCTCAGAGGAGGATTGCTCTTGCTTGGACATCCACTTAGCCATAGTTTCATTCTTTTGATCTTGCTTTGATATCCATTCTGTCATATCCTCAGACTTCTTATCCTGTTTTCCCATCCAGGACTTGATCTCTGATTGGCCAGCTTCCAGAGCAGCAATCTTATCTTCAAAATCTGGATGTTCTTTCTTTATCTCAGATGAAGAAGTATGATCAGGTTCTGGAGCTTGAACAGAGTCAATTTGCATTGGTTCTGTAGAGTCTGGAGCATTGGAGCTAGAAGGAGGGTCTACCAGAGTCATAGCCAACGAATTTACCTCAGATACAATGTCAGTAGTTTCTGCTGAAGGTGGAGGAGCATCTGTAAGAAGCAGAGGATCAGATTTCTTGACAGTCCAGAATAGAGTCCTTGCAGCTTCAGCAAATCTGAGCTTTGCATCATCAGAACATATGTTCTTCAGATTGGAGGCCACAGAGTTGAATCTGTTGATGAATCCATTCCAGATGATATCAGATTCTTTGACATCCATTATTGCTGAGCATTTCTTTTGTACAGTACCTAAATACAACTGTATTTCTTGCAAAAAAGTTTGAAATAAATGATTAACATTAAGTCTGGGCTTAGGATGTAACAGAGTTTCCAGAGTTACAGGTTTTGGTTGGGGAGTTGGTGGAAAAAGAGATTTCTGAATAGAGATCAGAGGAGGAGGATAGTATGGAATGAAAGGTATTTCAGGAGCCTTTTCTTTGGATCTGATTAAGGCATTTAACATATGAGGTTTTGCTCTGGTGTGAAGGGTAACTACATCAAAAGGTTTATTTGAGTAGGTTTGGAAGGCATATTTGGGGGGTTCATCAGATGTAATTGGTAGAGCTGAAGCAACAGCTTTATCAGATTTTGCAGAACAGGATATAGTTGCTAAGGATCCTACATCTGACATGGATTTTATATAGTCAAGAATCACAGATGGAAGGGTCATGGTGAGTTTTGGTTTCAGAGGGTTGATAAGGTCAGATGGTTCAACTCTGTCATAAAAGTCTTTGAGTTTGAAACCATAAGCCAGATTATGAAATAGAGATGATACTTGGGCACAAGATATAGATGATTTTGGGTTTGAATCTGGAATCAATATTTCAGATGATGGTGCAGGTGTGGGAATAGGATCTGGAATGGGAGCTTTTGAAGGTATAATGGGTTCAGGTTGGTTTACCTCAGAGTCTCTGTGAGATGGAGAGACTAGAAAGTCTGGGTGGATGTCTGATTCTGAGGAGTTTGAGGAGGTGGTTGGTGTGCAGGAAGTAGAAGATACTTGAAACACATTTTTTAAGGGTGTGACATCAAGAACTTCTGTTTCAGGAACGCGGGGTTCATAAGTGTTTGTTGATTCTGAAGGAATTTCAGAGGGTTTTGAGGGTTGTTCTGAGATGGGTGAATCAGATGGAATTGCGATTGGTTCAGATGAGACTGGAACAGATGGTATTTTTGTAGGTTCAGATGCAGGGGGTTCAGATGATTTTGATGGTGGATTATTTGATGGTGGTTGATTTTCAGAGGCTTTTTCTGGTTGAGATTTTTGTGGTTTTTCTGGTTGTTTTTCTTGTGGGTGCTTTTGTTGTTCAGATTGCTTTTGTTTAGATTGTTCAGAGGATTTTTGTTGTACAGAAGGTTGTGGTTGTTGTTCTGTAGATTGTTGTTCTGTAGATTGTTGTTCTGATGATTGTTTCTATGAAGATTGTTTTTGTGGAACAAAATGTTTGATTTGGATTTTTGGTTGAGATGATTGTGGTACAGAGACTTTTGGTGTTTGAATGGTTTTTGTTGTTGTTGGTGTTGGAACAGAAGTTTGTTTTTGTGGTGATTTTGAACTTGGAGCAGTAACAGAAGTAGTTTGTGTAGAGGGTGGTTTTGGAACAGACTTAATATTAGAATCATTTAAAGCAATTGTATTTGTAGAAGATACAGAAGATTTAGTACCTTTTATCTTGATCCTCTTGGCTGGTACAGAAGAAGTGTCTCCATATTCTTTTCTCTTCAAGAGCTTCTGTGACTTCTCAGCAATCTTGACCTTCTTCTGAGCAGGTGCAGCTTCTGCTTCTGGCTGAGTCCTCTTTCTTTGGAGTTCTTCTTCTTCTTCTTCTTCTTCAACATCAGGTAGGGGTTGTCTTGCTAGCTGTATTACGTTTGCAGGAACAGGCTTTCCTTCTTTCTTACATTCATCAATGTACATAACAACAATGTGTCTTGGCTCTTCAGCAAATAACAGTGAAAAATCATCTACAGGAACCCTCTTCTTACTCAGTTCAGAAACATTCAGCTTCTTGGGAGCTGTTGTGAGTTTATCAACTATTTTGAGTCTCTGAAGACTTTTAGCATTCAGAGGCTTTCCCATTATGAATTCCAATTCCTCTGTAACTCCAGCAGCGTACAGAGCAGTGTCCAATCCATTTTCAATTAGAAGATCTGAGATCAACCTTCCAAAAGGGATCCAGGTTCTGATCTTCTGTCCTTTTTCTTTCACATATTCTCTAGAGGCATTTATATGGTTCCACAGATGCATAAAAAGAATATATGGAAGATCTACCTTGGTGCTCTGACTGAGGCAATACATGAAATAGAGCTGTTCATTATTGACATAGTCTGGAGAGTTTGTTGACTTCCTATGATGGATGCATCCCATGAAGATCTTAGCCCAGATCTTGTAGTCAGGCTTCAGATCCTTGAACTTGTTAGAAGCTTGACCAGCAGTCATCACTTCTTCATACACTTCATCCATGTCCACACGCTCAGCTGGCAAGTGTGAAACACCATTTGTTTCTTTATATCCAATTAACTTTCTGATCAGATCTTCTGTTATAATGATTTCTTTTCCCAGTACAGAAGATAGGATGAACTTAGGGTAAACTGAGGCATGGATCCAGAACTCTTTCACAAGGAGGGGGTAAACTGGTCCAAAGAGTCTATCAAAGTACTTTACCCATCCTTGAGCACCAATGATAGAGCGAAACTCAAAGCCATTTTCTGCAAGTGAATCAAATTCTACCATTGATTCACATAAAACCTCCAACTTTTCAACAGGGGTTAAAAGACTTCTTTTAGGAGGAGAATAAGGAGCAACACCCATGTTTGTAGAAGTAACTGCAGCCATTGAAGATTGGAATTGAGCAGCTGTTGAAGATGAAGTTGCCATTGAAGATTGTTTTGTCACACGCTTAGGGTTTTTATGCAGAGAGAAGAGAAGATGAAAATGCATAAATTTTCTGAGATTGTGAAAAGTGTGAAAGTAAAGATAGGTCAAGTATTTATACTAAAACATTTAGGCATACCATCAGTCAGAATTTTTTTGCACGTTTGAGCAAGCATTAAATGCAAAGAATAATAATCATTTCAAACATTTATTGCTTCTGACAAATTGGGGGGAAAATCAAGATTTTCACTATTCAAACTTCACCTCAAACGTCTCTTCAGTAATGTACACGCCACCTCTGCAGATTTTGTGTGACACGTGTTTGCTTGCATGTGTTCTGAATTCTTTAGAGAAATGAAACGTTAACCAACATTCAGATCCTCTAAGAATTGTTAGTTCAGAGTTTCAAAAAAAATATTAAGCAGAATAAGTAAGCAATCAGAAGAAACACTTCAGAGCATTAGACATTTTCGCATCTGTAAAAATTTGCTTCTGACACATATCATTCTGGACAAAAATCCATACCAATATTTTTCAGAATAAATTTGAATCTATCTTCAACAAGGGGTTTTGTAAAAATATCTGCCCATTGATGATCTGTATCAACAAAGGCTAAATTTATGATTCCCTTCTGAACATAGTCTCTGATGAAATGATGCTTAATTTCTAAATGTTTTTCCTTAGAGTGTAAAATGGGATTCTTGGACAAACATATAGCAGAAGTGTTATCACAAAAGATAGAAATGTTACTTTCAAATATTTGATAATCTTCTAGCAGACTTTTCATCCAGAGCATCTGCGTGCTACATCCAGCAGCAGCAATGTATTTTGCCTCTGTGGTTGAAAGTGCAATTGTGGGTTGCTTCTTGCTGTACCAGGAGATTAGATTTCTTCCTAGAAATTGACAACTTCCAGAAGTACTTTTTCTTTCCACTCTGTCTCCAGCGTACTCAGCATCACAGAATCCAACTAATTTGAAATCATTAGATTTTCTGTAACACAAACCCACATTAGAAGTACCTTTCAGATACCTTAGAATCCTCTTGACAGCTGTCAAGTGTGATTCTCTAGGATCTGATTGGAATCTAGCACACAGGCAAACACTAAACAATATGTCAGGTCTAGAAGCAGTTAGATAAAGAAGAGAACCAATCATACCTCTGTAGAGCTTCTGGTCTACTTTCTTACTTACCTCTTCCTTGCCAAGTGAGCTAGTAGGATGCATGGGAGTCTTTGCCAGCTTACTATCAGTCATGTTAAATTTCTTCAGAAGTTCTTTAACATATTTGGTCTGATGTATGTAAGTGCACTCTGGAGTTTGATTAACTTGGATTCCTAGAAAGAATCTGAGTTCTCCCATCATGCTCATTTCAAATTCTGCCTGCATACATGTAGCAAACTCCTTTCCAGGCATAATATTTGTTGATCCAAAAATAATATCATCTACATAAATTTGACAAATTAGAAGATCTTTCTTAATTGATTTACAAAAGAGTGTTGTATCCACTTTGCCTCTGATGAAATTTTTCTCCAGAAGAAAATTGCTCAATCTCTCATACCAAGCTCTGGGAGCTTGTTTTAAACCATATAGAGATTTCTTTAGTTTGAAAACATGATCTGGAAATTTTTCATTTTCAAAACCAGAAGGTTGGTGGACATAAACTTCTTCTTCTATAATACCATTAAGAAAGGCACTTTTAACATCCATCTGATACAGAGTGATGTTATTTTGTGCAGCAAATGAAATAAGAAGGCGTATAGATTCTAACCTTGCCACTGGAGCATATGTCTCAGTGTAATCAATACCTTCTTGTTGAATGTACCCTTGAGCTACAAGCCTTGCCTTACTCCTTTCAACTTCTCCTTTCTCATTTAGCTTATTTCTGAAGACCCATTTTGTACCAATTATATTGAATCCTTGTTGTCTTTGAACTAGATCCCATACATCATTTCTGGTAAATTGATTTAGCTCTTCTTGCATAACAATAATCCAGTCATTGTCTTGAAGAGCTTCATCTACAGAAGATGGTTCAATTTCTGACACCAGTCCAAATAGTGATGTTTCAGATGATCTTAGAAAGGATCTTGTTCTGATGGGATCATCCTTCTTTCCAATAATGACATCCTTTGGATGAGAAGCTTTAATTCTGGATGATGATCCTCTAATAGTTGATTCTTCAGAAATGTTTAGATTATTCATTTGAGAAGTTAATGGAATAGCATCTGGCATTGCTTCTGGTTCCTTCACTTGAATTTTGTCTGCTTCTGGGACATCAGAGTCAATGAAGACTACATCTCTATCTGTAGAGTTTTCAGACTGCTTTGGCTTTTTAGAGCCAAGCTTATCATCAAATCTGACATGAATGGATTCTTCCACAATCTGTGTCTCAGTGTTGTATACTCTGTAGCCTTTAGAGCGTTCAGAATATCCAAGCATGAAACACTTCTGTGCTTTGGAATCAAACTTGTTCATATTTTCCTTAGTATTTAACATATAGAAAATACATCCAAAAGGATGAAAATATGAAATGTTGGCCTTTTTGTTCTTCCACAGTTCATATGGAGTCTTCTTCAGAAGAGGTCTTACAGACACTCTGTTCTGAATGTAACAGGCTGTGTTGATTGCTTCTTCCCAAAAGTGTTTTGCCAGATTTGTCTCATTGATCATGGTTCTGGCCATTTCTTGCAGAGTTATGTTTTTCCTCTCTACAACTCCATTCTGTTGTGGAGTTCTAGGACATGAAAAATCATGAGCAATGCCATTTTCAGAAAAATATGTTTCAAAATATTTATTTTCAAATTCACCACCATGATCACTTCTGACTTTTATAATTTTGAAATCCTTTTCATTCTGGACTTGCTTGCAGAAGTCAAAGAACACAGAATGTGACTCATCCTTGTGTTTTAAGAACTTTACCCATGTCCATCTACTATAGTCATCAATAATGACTAATCCATACTTCTTGCCTTTGATGGATGCAATTTTCACTGGTCCAAACAGATCAATATGAAGTAATTCTAGTGGTTTGGAAGTAGAAACAACAATTTTTGATTTAAATGAAGATTTTGAAAACTTCCCTTTTTGGCATGCTTCACAAAGAGCATCTGAAGTGAACTTCAGATTAGGGAGTCCTCTGACAAGATTATGTTTATTAATCTGAGATATACGTCTCATATTAATATGGCCCAATCTTCTGTGCCAGACCCATTGCTCTTCATTAACAGACAAGAGGCATTTAACATTTTGAACTTTAAGTTCTGAAAGATTTATTTTATAAATGTTGTTTTTCCTCTTACCACTAAATAGGATAGAGCCATCCTTTTGACTAATAGCTTTACAACATTTTTGATTAAAGGTGATATCATAACCATTGTCACTTAATTGACTTATGGACAATAAGTTATGCTTTAACCCTTCAACAAGTAAAACATTAGTAATAGAGGGAAGTTTACCATTTCCAATAGTGTCAGATCCAATGATCTTGCCCTTTTGGTTCCCTCCAAACTTCACGTTACCTCCAGATCTAAGTTCCAGGCTTTGGAACATAGACTTTTCTCCTGTCATGTGTCGTGAGCATCCAGAGTCCAGGTACCATGATTGGCGTCCTGACCTTGCTGCTAAGAACATCTGCAACATGAATTATTTTACTTTTAGGTACCCAGATCTTCTTGGGTCCTTTGAGGTTAGTTGATTTGTAGGTTTGTCTAAACTTCTGTTTTTTAACATAATGTTTATTCTGACTCGCCTTAGGTTTAAACACATAAGTATTCTTCTCAGATCTTGTGTGTTTAATGTCATTTAAGTGACCAAACTTAAATTGAGAGTAAAGAGGTGTCTTCTTGATGAAAAGTTTGTCAACAGATTTTGGATTACTTCCAGATGAAGATTCATATCCAATACCTCTTCTGTTGTTCCCACTAACACCATAGATCATAGAAGCCATCTTGCTTCTGTCTATGCTCTTAGTAAGGAATCTCTGAAAGCTAGAGTCATATTTTTCTAAAATGTTTTCACATGACTTAGTCTCAGATTCAGATTCTTGTTGAGTTGTTTCAAAGTCATTTTTGATTTTCAGATTAATTTCTTTTTGCTCAACAAGTTCTGTCTTCAGAAGATCAATCTCAGATTCAAGACTGCTTTTCAGCTTCTTGTATTTGAGTTTGATATTGTTATAACTTTTCAGAACTTCTGATAAAACTTTTATCAGTTCTTCTTTAGTAAGTTTAGCCATTACCTCTTCAGCATCATCGTCAGATTCAGAATCTGATTCATATCCTGAGGTTCCTTCCTCCTGATCTTCTGTGCTGGCCATCAGTGTAACATTGGCACATTCTTCTTCTGATTCAGAAGATGATTCAGATTCATCTGAGTCATCCCATGTTGCCATCAGAACCTTCTTCTTTTTGTTAAACTTCTTCTTGGGTTTTTCTTTTTGAAGTTTGGGGCAATCATTCTTGTAATGCCCAGGTTCTTTGCACTCATAGCACACAACTTCTTTCTTGCCAGATCTTCTGTGCCCAGAAGATTCCTTTCTATGATCATATTTTCTGAAGTTGTTGAGCTTCTTTCCCTTGTGCTTCCAGAGTCTGTTGATCCTTCTGGACAACATGGATAATTCATCTTCTTCTTCAGAGCTTTCTTCAATAACCTGCAAAGCTTTAGCAGATTTATTAGATTTTAAAGCAACAGAATTACCTTTTTCTTTCTTCTGAGGTTCATCTTCCTCAAGCTCAATTTCATGGCTCCTTAGTGAGCTGATGAGTTCTTCTAAAGAGATCTTGTTCAGATCTTTAGCCATCTTCAAGGCAGTCACCATTGGTCTCCATCTGGTAGGTAGATTTCTAATGATTTTCTTTACATGATCTGATGTAGAGCATCCCTTGTCCAGAACCTTTAGCCCAGCTGTGAGGATCTGAAATCTGGAGAACATAGCTTCAACAGATTCAGAGTCTTCCATCTTGAAGGCCTCATACTTCTGGATCAGAGCCAGAGCCTTTGTTTCCTTGACTTGAGAATTTCCCTCATCAGTCATCTTTAAGGATTCAAACATATCAAAAGCAGTTTCCCTGTTTGTAATTTTTTCATACTCAGTATGAGAAATTGCATTCAATAATATTGTTCTGGCCTTGTGATGATTTCTAAAATCTTTCTTCTGAGCATCTGTCATAGATTTTCTGTCTATCTTCTTGCCATTCCCATTTGTGGGATGAACATATCCATATATTACTAGATCCCATAAATCAGCATCATATCCAAGGAAAAAACTTTCAATTCTGTCTTTCCAGTAATCAAATTTCTCCCCATCAAACATAGGGGGTTTGGTGCTGATTCTGTCCCTTTCTTCATATTTATTGTTAATGTTGGATATTGTATTATCAGCCATTGTAACAAATAAATATATATCAAAGTATTTCTCTCTGGATCTTTACTGTCACTGTTAAGTGGTAGCACACACAGAACTGGAGCTCTGATGCCAACTGAAGGTGAGATAATACTTAGAAGAGGGGTTGAATAAGTATGAAAGATTAAAACTTAGAATTAAAACACAATTAATTTTATCCTGGTTCGTTGAACTCAACTACTCCAGTCCACCCTTCCTAGAGTGATTTGCCTTTCTCAAACAAGGACTTAATCCACTATTTAATCAAACAGATTACAATAGTAACACCTAAGAACAAATGTTCTTAGTCTTCTCAAGAGCTACTGATTCCAACTGAATCCTCTTAAGGAAATCCTTTACAATCAATGTAAATCTAATACAAGAGTAAGAATGCTTCTAAAAAGCTTTTATCACAACAATGATATTTCTCTTAAGTTTAAGTACAATTAATTCTAAGAATGAATATGAAAGTATGAGAGCTTGAATGTTTTAATTCTTTTTCAGCAAAACGTCTAACTGAAGAATTTGGTGGAGTCTTGCTTTTATAGGCAGCTGATCCAAGGTGAGCTGCACGTTGAGAAGAGTGCCCCAAAAGGTCTGAGCCTTTTTGTCTTCACATCAAGTGAAGTCTTGCTTTTATAGGCAGCTGATCCAAGGTGAGCTGCACGTTGAGAAGAGTGCCCCAAAAGGTCTGAGCCTTTTTGTCTTCACATCAAGTGACCTTTCCTAGAAGAAGAAAGCACAAAAAAATCCTTTTTGTCTGTGTACTTGTGTCTAGCACAAATAAGGAAAGAGACGTTTGATTTACTCCAACGGATATAATCTTTGAATATTTCTTCTTCAGTTTTCAGCATGTTCATCAGAGTCTGATTGGGTCAGAGTCTTTTAATGATGATCAGAACTTTGCTGTATCAGAGTCTTCTGCAGCATGTGTGCTTTCAGCGTGTTAAATATCAGAGCATATTTGAAACAAAACTTCAGTACTGGCAGCTTTAGTACTTTCAGAATCTTCTATGGAAACTATGCTTTGAAAAACTCTTCATACAATATTCCTCTTTGCTTCAGATGCTTCTGACTTGCTTCAGATGCTTCTGCTTGCTTCAGATTCTTCTGGAGCTTCTTGCCTCAGATCCTTCTGGAGGCTATGCTCAGAATCTTCTGTTAGCAGCAATCAGAATCTTCTAATGTATGCATCTGGCGCTACAGATTCTAGCTAGTTTCTTGTATTCAATTCTGATTTGCTTCTGGAGTGTTAATTTCTTTACTATCTGCAGTAAAAACTCTCAAGCAAATTTTAGAGTATATAATTCTTAAATACAAAATTTCCTAATAGTTATCATCAAAATATAGAGATATTATTAAGAACCAATCTGTGTTCTAACAGCTATGACTCTGATAGAACATCCTTCTGGCTCTACTGCTCCTAGCTCCAAAGTCCCTATGGAAATTGACTCTGTTCAAGCTTCAGAAACTGTTCCACCTTCTTCATCTGAGATCAAGAAAGAATCTCTAGATCTTGAAGATAAGATTGTTGTTCTGGAAGCTGGTCAATCAGAAATTAAGTCATGGATGGCTAAACAAGATAAGAAGTCTGAAGACATGACTCAGTGGATGTCCAAACAGGATCAGAAGAATGAAACCATGGCTAAGTGGATGTTAAAACAAGAACAGTCTTCTTCTGAGATCACGGATCTGTTGAAGATGCTTTTGTCAAAACACTCTTAGTTTATTTATTTTTTTCTTCTGATGTTTGCATCTAATGTTTGCATATGTATTTGAATATCTTCTGATGTGTGTACTTTTGCTATGAATGAATGAATAAATGTTTCAAAGTTTTCTCCACATGATTTATCTCATTTATTGTTTCCTTTTCTTTGTCTTTTCAAAATTATTACTTTTTGCTTATGACAAAAAAGGGGGAGAAAATAGATCTGATCTGTTTAATTAAACTTCACCAGAATGAAACTTCAGACATATCAATTTTATCTAACATAAAATCTGAGTATTTCAGAACATTTGATAAGTACACTCTGTAAAAGAAACTCTGAGACTCTCAGATCATTTGACAATTATCAGACTCCGACTCAGAAATATGCAAGACACTCTGACTCTCAAATTTAAAGAACAATCAAGCTCTAACTCTGAAAAAACACTCAAGACAAAAGGTAAGTTTCTATTCCTTTTTTATATTTAATTCAGGGGGAGATTCATCATCTCAGGGGGAGTTATAATTATTCTATTTTTCAATTAAACAAAATTTCTGATGTTTTTGTCATCATCAAAAAGGGGGAGATTGTTAGAACACAAATTGGTTCTTAATAATATCTCTATGTTTTTATGATAACTATTATGAAATTTTATATTTAAGAATTATATACTCTAAAATTTGCTTAAGAGTTTTTACTGCAGATATTAAAGTAATTATCACTCCAGAAGCAAATCAGAACTGAACATAAGAAATATGCTAGAATCTGAAGCGTCAGATGCATCCATTAGAAGATTCTGAATGCTGCCAACAGAAGATCTTGAGCGTAGCCTCCAGAAGGATGTGAAGCAGAAGCTCCAGAAGGATCTGAAGCAGAAGCTCCAGAAGAATCTGAAGCAAGTCAGAAGCATCTGAACCAAAGAAGAATTCTGTATGAAGAGTTTTCAAGCATAGTTACTACAGAAGATTCTGAGAGTACTAAAGCTGCCAGTACTGAGGATCTGACTCAAATATGCTCTGAACTTATACACGCTAAAAGCACATCTGCTGCAAAGACTCTGATTCAGCAAACTCTGATCAACATCAGAAGGCTCTGATCAAATTAGACTTTGATGATTCTTGCTGAAAATTGATGAAGAAGAATTCAAAGATTATGTTCGTTGGAATATCCAAACGACTCTTTCCTTATTTATGCTAGACACAAGAACATAGACAAAAAGGATTTCTATGTGCTTTCTTCTTCTAGGAAAGGTCACTTGATGTGAAGACAAAAAGGCTCAGACCTTTTGGTACACTCTTCTCAATGTGAAATACTCTTGGATCAATGTGCCTATAAAAGCAAGTCTCCAACCATCTTCTTCAGTTGACGTTTTACCTGAAAAGAAATCAATATCCAAAGCTCTCATACAATTCACATTCTTTCTAGAATTAATTTCTTTGTTCTTAATATTAAGTGAAAAATCACAGTTGTGATAAAGCTTTATTAGAAGCAATTTAAACACTTGTATTTGTTATTACATTTGATTGTAAGAAAACTTTAAGAAGATCCAGTTAGGATCAGTAGTTCTTGAGAAGACTTTGAACAGTTGTTCTTAGTGCTTACTATTGTAATCAGTTGATTAAATAGTGGATTAAGTCCTTGATTGAGAAAGGCAAATCACTCTAGGAAGGGTGGACTGGAGTAGTTGAGTTCAACGAACTAGGATAAAAATACTTGAGTTTTTATTTCTAAGTTTTTATCTTCATACTTATTCAACCCCCTTCTAAGTATTTTCTCACCTTCACCTCATATACGTGAAAACAAATGAGATCCAACTCAAAAAAACAAGTACATTACTATCAGGGCAAAACTTGGCATATTGAATGATATGCAAAAACAATTTTGTGACAGAATGCAAGTGCAGCAGGGCTGTTTGTTGGCAGACATTGAGGTTTCATGAAAACAACACATACACACATTTCATACATTGTAACAAGTAAAATGAGCCTAGTACTTGGGGTATATGGCCTTCATAACAGGTTTTGACATTTTCATGGAAACATGTAGCATTTTTGGTGACAATAGATGAAATTCAAGTAGGAATTGCTTTAAACCAAAATGAGAGTATACACACACCATAAATGCAGTAACAGTAATGATAGAGTTCAAAATCTAGCCATATGTACTTTGATTCAAAAAGATAGCCTCATGATGGTAGCATTTTGCAAAATATCAAGGAGCACCAACTGTCGAAAGGCCAAGACAGCAAGATATGCACATATTCTCATCCATACAAACCTCAAATATGTATCCAAATGTTTATAGACATTAACATCAATCAAAGATCAGTTGTCATGAAAATTGGTATGCTCATGGTTCATACTTTTCAACATATTTCTCAAAAATGCCAAAACATGGAAAATGATGTAAAGTGCAAGATTCATAGACTACATACCTCTTGTAGACTATGTTGAACAAGTTAGAACACCAAGAAATCCAGAGAAACTTCAGATACCACTCAGCTTTGGACCTTTCTTCCTTGTGAAGCAAGATGCAAACTTTAGGACAAATTGGAAATTAAGCTTCTCCACTGATCTTCAATGCCCTGGACAGTTGAAATATGATGTATATGAGGTGTTTGGATGATTAGAACATCAAGAAGAAGCCTAGACAAGAACTTGGCAGATTTTATGCATTGTGGTCAAAGTTGCTTGGTATGAAAGTTGACTTTTTGCAAAATGGTGTTTTTGAGTGTTTTAATGGTTGGAACACCTTCTATACCATATTTGTGGATTGTGTGGAAGGTTTTTGGTCAGTTTGGATGTGTAGAAATGAGTTTAGGGGCTGGACTGTCAAGACAGGTTTTTAGTGTTTTTGTGATTTTGAGATTTTGTGAAATTGGAGTAAGGAGGGAAAGAGAGAGAGCTTGTGATTTCTCTTGTTTTTAAAGAGGCTCTTGTGTTTTGAATGAGGTAGAGAAGGCCTCTATTTATAGGGAAATGAGAGGGAAAGGACAGATTGGAGGTTTCCTTCCTAAGAGGGAAAGGTTTGGCAATTTGGATCAAATCTTCCAACAGGTACTCCTTGGCTTCAAAGTGATCTGAAGTCTAGTTTAATGATGAATTTAGAGTGGCTAAAGTGAGGCTAGGGAGAGTAGGAACATGGCTGGTTGCAGATTTTTACTTTCCACCTCTTTGTATTTTGAATATTATAATGCAAGTTGCATTTGCAACTTGCAAGCCAACTTGCAATGCTTCTAACATTCACTTCCTCTGCATTTCTTTCACAATTAAATGCTTCAAGACATCTAAGTATCAGAAACTATAATATCCAAGGGCTGAGAAATGGTCCAAGTGATCAAAGAATGAATTTATGAAAAATTACCAATGTGGGACTCAAGTGTGAAAACACCCTCTTGCCAAATCTATAACTCTCAGCTCACAAATGCCATTGATATGTTCTAGTACTTTTTAGAAAGCCCTCAAATAGCTCTAAAATATTCATGTTTTCATGAGTTTCAAATTCTCAAAGGAACTTGGCCAAAAAGCCTCTCAAAGTTGCTAAAAATCAAGCTTAAAAGTGAAATTTCTCTAAGTCATTTTCCCTTCTTGAAATGAATTTGACCATAACTCCAAATCTATGCATTTTATGATCATGGACCACTTTGAGGCTTTTGTAGTATTTGCCAAGAGCTTTCCAATGAGCTTTGAAACACTTCATTTGGATGTGTGGTTAAGGAGGTATGGTCTTGCCCCTTTCGAAACCCTAATTCCCGACTTTTGCGATTACTCCTCAACCCTTGATCCAATTGTCATGAAATTTTATGGGTAGATGCAATATGTCATTAGGAACATTTTCGATTCACATCTTGAGGTCAGATTCTTTATTGTTGAAGAGTTGACTTTTCGGTCAACCGAATGACCGATCGGTGGCTACCGAGTCGACTGTTGATGCTCTGGACCTCTTGAGGCTTTGAAACTTCTTGAATGGACTTTACCAAGCCATATGAAAATTATGGGCCACAATCCCACCATTATAACTACTTTTAAATCAAAAGTCAAACCACAACTGACTTTTCCTACTAGAAAACCCTAATCGGGTGTCCTGAACTTCACTGCTTTTGATTCCTGGGTGACAACCTCAAATTGGATTCATGCTTGATCCAATGGAATACTCTTGATGATGTGGAGACACAATATCAAAGAAAACCAATAAAAAAACACTAACCGGTAAACCCTCGAAATCTCGATTTCGGCTGTGTAAAACTCTGATTCTCTTGTAACTTGACAAAGACCACTTGAAAAGGGTTAAGGTTAGATAAACATGTGAACATGCTCCTAAAATGATGATAAAGATCTAAGGGGTCAAAATTTGGGGTATGACAAGTACGATGGACGTGAGGGGTGCTAATACCTTCCCCTTGCGTAACCGACTCCCGAACTCAGACATGGTTGCGATGACCTTGTCTTATACCTTTTCGTCAGGTTTTTCCGATCGTTTTCTTTCCCTTTCTGTGGGATAAATAATGAAAGGTGGCGACTCTTCTGTTTTGCCGGCACCTTATTTTCGCGGTAGCGACAGCTGGCGACTCTGCTAGGGAGTGATAGCTGCTGGGGACTTTTCTCATCCCCTATGCTGGGACCGTTTCCCATCCCCTATGCGAGTCAATCCTAGCGCTTGCGTGTTTATCTGTTGGGTTTGCATTTATTTATCGCACTTTACTTTCCGCATTTTATTTTTAGTATAACATGATTATTTACTGTGCTGTTGTGGGAGGGGGGCTCTGATAGTGATAAGCCAGACCCAGGCTTGAGTGTATACCTAGCATTAGGTTTGGAAAGTAGTGGGCGCGTGCATGCTTTGCATGTACTAGTGTCCCGTAAAATCCACGGTCAGACGAGATTCTCCCGGTTGATTTCTTTTCCAGCCCTTTGGGCTTGAGGGGTTGTTGGTTTGGAGGATTGTCGACACTGGGAACCGATCATTTGTGACTTAGCTAAGTGAGGCCTCTTCAGGGAGTGATGATGCCAAACCAGAAATGGTGAACATATCATCATTTCGTGAAAGTCTGTGACGCTGGGAAACGCATAGGATGCCATACCTTGTCAGTGAATAAGATTCATACCTGTGAGTGGGGTCGGGTTGTTGCAGGAAACCTTAACCTTCAGACAACATGGTTTTCTTGATAGTGAATCAGTATTGTCGGTATCAGAGGTTTCTTATCATCAGAGATGTGTTTCTTGACAGAGCATAATTATGGTCCTCGTTAGGGTTTTATTGTCAGAGCAGTGTTGAGATTATGTTGAAACAGAACCTTGGTCTCCTCAACAGCACACTCTTGATCTCCTGCTGCATGATTGCATCTTGCATTTTTGCATACCCATGTGCATCTCATTAACGTGTGTCTGTGTTACAGGTGCATATACTATCCCCCGGTTCCAGTAATCTTGCCCTCTGTTGCAAGCATGGGATCAGTGAAGAAGAATGTGGCTTACAAGCTCCTTACCCCAGATGTTACTTTGCTGCTTAGTTTGACTGCCCTGGATGATAGTACAATGAAAGGGGAATTCAAGAAATCGTATGGGAAGTTGCTCAGTCTGGTTCGTAAACCTTCAGTCTATGAGTTGAACGGGTTGTATGCATTGCTACAGTTTTATGACCCTCCGATGAGGTGCTTCACTTTTCCGGATTTAATTCTTGCGCCTACCTTAGAAGAATATGCTGAATTGTTGGGTGTACCTGTTAAGAATCAGATGCCGTTTGTTCACATGGAGGCTAAGCCTAATCTGGCTAACCTAGCTACTGCCCTTCACCTGGATGCTTCAGAGTTGCTTCTGACCAGTTGGAATGGAGTTTTTGGTTTTTCTCTACAGTTTCTGGTTGGGAAGGCCCAACAGTGCGCTAAAGACGGTTGTTGGATCGTATTCAACGCTATTCTCGCCCTCTGCATCTATGGCATTGTCTTGTTTCCCAACATGCCAGACTTTATAGATTTGGACGCCTTCCATATCTTCGCATCGGGAAATCCAGTTCCCACCTTGCTTGGGGATCTATATCATTCTATCCATTACAAGAATGAAAACAGAAGGGGTAAAAATGTGTCGTGTTATGCGCCCTTACTCTACAGATGGTTTGATAGCCACATGCCCAAGAAGGGTCTCTTTGTTTCCTCTGCAGCCACAGCTGAGTGGTCTGAACGACTGATGGGTTTATCAGCGGAGAGTATCGTTTGGTTTGATCGGGATATGCTGGGTGCTGAAGTCATCTACAGCTGCAGTGGTTTTCCTAATGTGCCCCTGATCAAAAGAAAAGGCTGTATTAACTACAATCCCTCATTACTTGTCAGACAGTTTGCGTACGCCTTGAGAGGTCCGCCGAAGGACGAAGAGGTGCAGGAATCTTTGTACCTCACGAGGCTTCTAGATGGAGATATGTTAGCCAAGCTCAAGCATGCTTGGAACGACGTCAGCAGGCGAGGGAAAGCACTGTTGGGTAGGAGCAATAGCCAGGCTTATGCTCCTTATGTGACTTGGATTCAAAGCAGGACCGAAATAGTAGGGATGCCTTTTCCACCTGCTAGGCAAGATTGCCCTCCAGTGGTTGAAGAACCTACTACGGTGTCCATTCAGAAATACAACCAGGTATTGGCTGAGAAGGAAGAGTTGAAGAAGGCCAACGAGGAGTTGGAAAAAGAACTGGTTTAGCTTAAGAGCGAGAAGAGCGAAGCCGTCTATTCCTTCAAAAAACAGACATAGCTGGTGAACCGGCTAGGCACAGACTTGACCAAACAAAGGGCTGAACGTGAACGTTTAGGTTTCGATTTCAAGGTAGTCAACAATGTGCTTGCCACCAAAAAGCAGGACCTGGACAATGCTTACCTGAGAATCTCCAAATTCAACCAGCAGTGGAATGCCACTACAGCTAACAATAAAGAGCGGGAGGACAAGCTGAAGCAATAGATCTCTAAGTTGAAGGCCAGTGAGAAGAAGTTTGATGATGAAACTGCTCGTAGGTATGCCACTCAAGACATGTTGAACAAGGCTATTGCAAACCTGAAGGATCGTAAGCAAATTTTTGAGTCTAAGAAGCGAAGGTTAGAAGACTGTTTTGGCAAAGAAGAGTGGGAGGACTCCGTTGAAGGTCTTCAGTACACCGTTATGCAGAGGGAGTTACTTGTCGAAGGGTTACTCACTCAGCCTGATCATCCCAAAATGAAGGAGTTGCTAGAAGAGTTTCGCGCCCGTTGCCGCACTTGACTACTTTGTAATCCTTTGTATTTTTTTGATCATTGTTGTATGCTTACCATCACCAGACTTGTTGGTCGAGGTCATGCTGTTGATTCTCCATGTATTCAGTGGCATTGTATACTGCCTTGTTGGGATTTATATTTATATGAGACGTTATCTCCATGACTGGATCCGGACTTCTTATTATCAGCACTGGCACTCTGAGACTAGAATCGGGGGAGAAATCTCCCTAAGGCACAGACACACGTTTGCATTTGCATGAATCATTTGCATAACAGGTACCTCGAGCTGTTTTTCTAACCCTCTGTTGATACAGGTTGTTTCAGGATTGTCTCAGGTGGACCCGAGCAATGGGACAGGTACAAGCAGAACTGAAGGACGTTCAGAGCCAGCTGAGGCAGGTTATAGGGGACATGCAAGCGTTGCGCTGGGATCAAGAGGCGCTTAAAGAGGAGAACAACTAGATGAAGAGTCAGGTGGGCCTGATGGCAGAAGTGTTGAAGAACATACTCAGAAGAAAATGTGAGCAAATGCCCGAAGATGCAGCCGACATAATTGCTCCACAGGTGTCTGAAGAACCTGCACCAAGGCATGATAGGCCTAAAAGACCCTCGGCACAGCTTGAAGCTCAGAACATTTCTCGTCAACGGCCACATCTATTTCCTCAAGACAACCCCAGGAGACATGGTCAAAAGATGAAATTGTCTGACAGAATCCTCGATCCAATCCCTTTGGATTACGACCAGTTGTTGCAACTCTTGCTCCAACTTCAGTTGGTTAAACCTCGAACTTTGGCTCCATTGACTGGACAGCCACCACCCGACTGGGACGTATATGCCCATTGCAAGTTCCACTATAGAGCACCAGGGCACGATGTAATGAACTGTAAAGCTTTTAAGCATAAGGTTCAAGACATGATTGACTCGAGAGCAATTGAATTCATGTCAGGCGGCATGAAAGCATTAGGCATATTCATCCCTTGTCACGCAAAAGAGATGGATGTTCCCATTACCTCATCTGAAGTTGATAAAGATCAGGAGTATATCCTGTGGTCTTCGAAGTCTGAATTGCCTTGCCCGCAATTTTTTCATGTTTCTGGGTTGAGCTTAAGGATGAAAGCCCCTGAACAGAGAGAGTCCTCACTAGTTCAGACCTCGTCTCCAGATTGTTTCTGCCATTCAGGATCGACAACCTCTCGCTCTATGGCAGCGAAACTGTCGAAGCCCTATTCAGAGTCGACCTCACAACAACCATTCATATGATTGAGTCTGAAGACTTCAAAGGGTCGCTCCCCTCAGCAGAAGATAAGTGTGAAAGCCCAGTTCCCTGAAAGCTAGCAACCTGCATTTTATCATGTCATTTCTTTACATTTGTAGTTTCTTTCCTGTTAGAATTGCAAATTTTGTTTGTAAAGCATGTTATTTTTCGATTGATATTGATAATGAAATAAATATGCATGTTTTGAACTAATCCATTCGTGTTCACTCTATTGCTTTCTTTTATTTCAAATGCTTGTTTAAGTGGAATCCGGGGTGGATGACGAAATCGAATGATGCGTAAGCTTCTGATGCTATGCTTTTGAATAAAAAACCTGTTGATGATGTACATGCATTGTTTCAAATCCCAAACACCGGAGATATAAGGAAGATAATCCCTTGTTAACCCCTTTGAGCCTAGTTGTAGGAGTTTCTTTCTGAAGATAGAAAACCCTCAATCTTAACCCGGGGCAGGGTAGGTGTCAGTTAATTTGACCGAGCGTTCAAATTACAAAAGGAGTGTCCGTTCGAGGATCAATACCACGGCTATAGGTCGTACCTAAAAAACCATGATGGTTAAACCTGGCTGATCAGGAGTGAAACAGTCACAATCTCTTTAACAAGTCAGACGAGCCATTGTCATACGATTTGTTCAAAAAAAAGAGAAAGAGAAAAAAGAATCAAAAGGAAAAAAGCCCGCTAAGTCGAATCTTGCAAACAAGCGACTTAGGCAAAAATTAGGGTACCCCGCTGGACTTCAAAATTGAAGAAACTCTAAAGAGTTAGTCCAGGCAAAAGTTAGGGGAAAGCGAAAAATGAAAAGCGAAAAGGATTAAAAAAGAAAAATCCTCAAACAAGAACGAAATCGTGTGGCTCCGGACGCCCAAGAAAAGACGAAAAAAGAGTGGTTGTCACTTCGAAAAAGGGTGATCTCTTGAACTATCACTCAACCTTTGAAAGGTGAACGCTAAGGTCGAATTAGCTAAATGTAGGATCGGAGAACATCAAGGAGAACGGGTGGGTTAAAATGAATTTTGAGCCTATATCCTTTCCTTCATAAACCGTGAACCCTACCACGTTACAACCTTTAAAAGTCCTAATTGAAATAGGTTTGTTTCGAAAGCATACTTCGGTAAAGATCGCATCGGAACTGACTCCTAGAAAGGATTCCCATTACAACATTGTACTAATGTTGACATGTTAATGAATGATTTCATACATTTTATGTCATAAATTTTTTTCCAGTGAACAGGAATGGATTTTGAAAACTGCCATATGCATTGCATTTGATATGTCTTTTATGCAGAACGACTTGTTTTACTAGCAAGTAAGCGCTTGACAGCGGGAAAGTTTCCACGATGGAAATATTTGATCAGGGCAGAATGCAGAACGCCAGAATATTCCGGTGAACCGGGGCAAGCTATGTCAAACGATCACTGCATGGGAGTCAGTCATCCAGAAATAGTTAATCCGGGGCAACCAGGTCGAGATTTGATGAATCTCTCACAGCCAGGGTACTACTCCCCACATATCTGCCCATGAGGGGCAAAGTCATGACAAGGCTGGGGCAACCCACACCGAGAGCGTCGGAGCTATCCTTATCCTGAGGGCGATTAACTTGAAGCACCTCTGGGAAGTTTAAAGTGCTGAAGCCGCTTACGTCAAAACACCAGAGTACAGAGATCTCAGGTTTCCTGTCGAGAGGATGTTACGAACATCCCACAGGCTGGGGCAAAAGCTGAAAGCGAAAGAATCATTCCTCTCCATATCTGCAGAGTTTGTCAGAAGTTTTTAAGATTCTGGGGCAAGCCATTTCGAGCTCGTTCCATGGCATGTTTTTTCCAAGCAGGATGACTCCTTCCCCAGCAGGTTCAGTTGTGTTTCCCCATAGAGTCTGAACATGAGGTTGTGTGCATTGATGTGTCTCCCCAAACGGAGATAGATTCTCCCCAATCAGATGTATCCTAGGCAGGATCACCATTTCCCCAGCTGAGTCATGCGCAGAGGTGTATACTCGTTCCCAGCAGTGGGTCAACCTGCAGTTTTCTCGTAGAAGACTATTTGTAAGTGTTCAGCTTCCGATAGTTCAGACTGAAGTCTCCGGCAGAATTGAAATTCCCTACAGAGTTGTATTCTCCCCGACAGGTAGGATTTATTCCAGCGTCTGATTTCATATCCCCAGCCGAGTTTGCAGTTCCCCAAGAGAGCCGAGTCCTTGGAAGCCGTTCAAGCCATTATTGGTTTTCCCCAGCAGAGAGTATTGAATAGTTGTTGCTGTGCTTCCCCATCGGAGTCCGTTTCTCCATGAAGATTCTAGATGCGAAGGCCGTGTAGTTTATTTCTGCGATTGACATCATTTCCTCAGCAGTTTGTGGGTTGTATACCTAGTTGAGCAAGTACAGGTTCTCGTAGAACTTTGTCCCCTGCAGAAAGTCGTTTGAAGCTCGTTTCCCCAGGTTGAGTCCAATTGAGATTGGTGTGACTTCTTCTCCTTAGTAGTATGACTCCTCCTCTCCACCAGAGTGGTTCTTTCTCCTTGACAGGAGGATTTTCTCTTCAGCATTTATTTTGCTGATGGGGTCATAACATTTTGCATGATTGCATAACATTTACCCTAAAACGCGTAGCATTTCCACCGTGTGGAGCATTATGCCATTGTCAAACATATGCATGTGAAACACGAGCTAGGTCGTTACTGTTCTTGTGTGTAGGTGTTCCTCAGCAGAGGTGTTTGTTCAGGATGATTCTTGAAGTCCCCAGAGAGTTGTTTGCTCGAGATGATTCTTGAGTTCCTCAGCAAAGTTGTTTGCTCGAGATGATTCTTGAAGTCCCCAGCGAAGTTGTTTTCTCTAAGATGATTCTTGAATTCCTCAGTAGAGTTTATTTGTTCAGAATGATTCCGAAATCCCCGAAGCAGAGTTACTTGATAGTTCCCCAGAATCCCCAACGAAGATGTGTCACCCCCAGCAGGTTTCAAACAGAGAAGTTGAAATTTCCCTTGAAGACTTGATGATTGAAGTCCGGCAGCAGTGCCAATCTCCTCCAGACTTACGGATGAAGTCCAACTGCGATGTCGGAGCAGTTCTCCCAGCTAACGCAGAGTGCCTGACGGCAAAAGATTAGATATCCTTGTTGGTTCATGATTGACTAAAGATTCTGTTCTCAACTTACTGACGAAGTCCGGCTGACGCCCGAGAATTTCTTTGAATGCCCGATGGCATAATTAACTTGATTGTCAAAAGTTCCTAATGACCTGATGAGTCCTGAGGAATTCTTCTGCTGTGGCGCAGAATGCCCGACGGCTAAATCAGCCATCCTTCACCAGTTACCGTGTAACCAGTGATCCCTTAGTGACTTACTTACGGAGTCCGACGAAGATGTTGTCGACGTTCCTAGCGATCTGACGAGTCCATAGGTGACGATAAGGAATTCTTCTGCTGTGGTGCAGACTGCCCGACGACAAAATTAGCCATCCTTCACCAGTTACCGTGTAACCAGTGACCCCTTATTGACTTACTGACGGAGTCCGACAAAGATATTGTCGACGTTCCTAGTGACCTGACGAGTCCATAGGTGACGATAAGGAATTCTTCTGCTGTGGCGCAGACTTCCCGACGACAAAATTAGCCATCCTTCACCAGTTACCGTGTAACCAGTGACCCCTTATTGACTTACTGACTGAGTCCGACAAAGATATTGTCGACGTTCCTAGTGACCTGACGAGTCCATAGGTGACGATAAGGAATTCTTCTGCTGTGGCGCAGACTGCCCGACGGCAAAATTAGCCATCCTTCACCAGTTACCGTGTAACCAGTGACCCCTTATTGACTTACTGACGGAGTCCGACAAAGCTATTGTCGATGTTCCTAGCGACCTGACGAGTCCATAGGCGATGATGAGGAATTCTTCTGCTGTGGCGCAGAATTCCCGACGGCAAAATCAGCCATCCTTCACCAGTTGCCGCGCAACCGGTGATCCCTTATTGACTTACTGAGGGAGTCCGACAAAGATATTGTCGACGTTCCTAGCGACCTGACGAGTCCATAGGTGACGATAAGGAATTCTTCTGCTATGGCGCAGAATGCCCGACAGCATAATCGACCATCCTTCACCAGTTACCGTATAACCAATGATCCCTTATTGACTTACTGATGAAGTCCGACGAAGATATTGTCGAACGTTCCTAGCGACCTGACGAGTCCATAAGCGGTGATAAGGAATTCTTCTGCTGTGGCGCAGAATGCCCGATGGCAAAATCAGCCATCCTTCACCAGTTGCCGTGAAACCAGTGATCCCTTATTGACTTACTAATGGAGTCCGACAAAGATATTGTTGACATTCCTAGCGACCTGACGAGTCCATAGGTGACGATAAGGAATTCTTCTGCTGTGGCGCAGAATTCCCGACGGCATAGTCGACCATCCTTCACTAGCTACCGTGTAATTGATGATCCCTTGATGACTTGAGGACGAAGTTCTACAGCGAAATCGGATGATCATCCTGACGGAGATTTGAGATTAAGCATTCACCAGCAAGCTGCCATGCAACTATTAATATCAGCTATCCTTCAATAATTACCGTGTAACCAGTGATCCCTTGATGACTTGAGGACGAAGATCTACACAAAATCAGACGATCATCCTGACGGAGATTTGAAGTTAATCATTCACCTCAGTTTCCGAAGAATTTGTTCCTATCAGAGTATCGTTCAATCGTGCGGTTGGCAAATTTCCTGATTTATTGGTATTCAACCGTCTTTTACCTTGATTGTTTGAGAGTCATTCACTTCTCACCCAGTCAGGTCCAAGCTGTTTGAATAGGGGCAGTTGTTGCACCCAAAAATTTTCCCAACCTTTTCTTTACCTAGCTTATGTTTCAATGCATTCATTTTAGCATTTTCATCTGCATTGCATTGACATGTGTGCAGGAGATCAAGAGGTATGACTACCAACCAAAGTCTACACAGGGTTATGAAGCTAGCTAAGAGGTTTATTCAAGTGTTCAAGGGTTGATATCCTCACCAGAGAAGCCAAAGATCCTCATAGAAAGGGTTGGATATAAGAGTGTATGCCTCCTAACTTGAAGGTTGTGAGAGGTCATCTGATGATGTTGAAGCCATGATATTAGATTTGAAGCCTTGAGAGAGCTCATGAGAAGTATTAAAGATCATTTTGAAGCCTAGACAAGTCATCATGTGAAAGATATGAAGCAACTGCCAAGATTGGTGCAGCTAGGGTTTCATCTGGTCAACCCTAGGTCAACTAATGGTTTGAAGATGGTTGAAACCTAATTTCAAGGCCATGTGATCATGGATCAAGGTATTAAGATGCCCAAGGGATGATTCCAAGGTCAACTTGTCATGAACCAAGAGTGTGAGGAGTTCCTAGGCTAGGGTTGCTATGCTTGATAGTGTAAAATCCCCTAGTTTAGTGCCTAACTTCAAGACCACATAACTCAAGATGTAATTTTCATCTAACCTTGACCCTAACATGATTGTTGTAGAGCATGAGCATAACTTTAATTTGAGTACTAGAAGTCCTTGATAGGTTATATAGAACTCAAGTTATGAGCCAGACAAGTTACAGGTCATCAGATGAATGTGAATTTGGAGCTTGAAAGTCAACCAACTTGCATGACATTTTTGTCCTTGAAGGATGATTCTCATGAACTTTTGGCCAACATGAATGTTGTTCCTTATCTTCTTAGCTTTCTATAAAGTACTAGAAGTCCATGATTGGATCTGTAGAACTCAAGTTATGAGCTTCACAAGATAAGGGTATTTTGGGAATTTGGAATTATAGGTCATTTTTGGTAATGGGTCAATTTCATCAACTTAGACACCTCAAATGGACTTTTGATCAACTTGAATGTTGTTCAAAATGGTGTTATTTGTCCAACCATGACCCAAACATTCATTGATATGGATTAAATTGAGAAGTGTATGAAGGAATTTTCATGGAAGATTTTAAAAGGCATTTAAATGAGAAAATTGTGAAATAATTCAAAATGGTTCAAAATGTACAAGTAGGTATATATTTTGACTGCAAAAGGCATTTGGAGAGGATTGGCAACTTTAGAATTTTGGTTTGAGTCATAATTCATGGACATTTCAAAGGTTACTTGGAATTGAAGTAACACCACCAATCTACACCATAGGTTCGAATTAAGCATTCAATCTGATCCATCCATGCTCAAGGAGTGTTATGCAAGCTATTTGGATGAGAATGGAAGCTGCTAGAATCAGAAATACACGACTGTCATGGAAGAATTTGGAGGAAAAACTAAAAAAATGAAAGGGGCTGTGTGGGCTTCCAATGGGCCTAAAAAGTATCCAAACCTTCTCTATATAAACCCTAGATGAAGTTCAGATCAGGTTGGTTAGCATTTGGAGGGAAAATCAGTGGAAACAGTTAGAGAATTGGAGCTTGAAGGTTGAAATTCGAGTTTGAAGTTGGAGGCAAAATCAAGAGGTGTTGAGCATCAAGATTGATCCAGCATCGTTCATTGAAGGAATCTGCACCTTTTGGAGGGAGGATTCACACTCAAAAACACCATAGTTGAAGCTTCTGAATAGGTTGGTAACCTTCACGAATTCTCTTAAATTATTGGCAATTAGGCTAGTTCTTGCATGAGGTTAGGTTAGTCCTGAACCCTAAATGGATTTAGGTATGATTTGGTAAGGTTTTGAGATGTTTCTTGATGATGAGTGAATTGTTCAAAGTCACGGTTAGGCTTGAATCTTGAAGGATTTCAAGAATTGGACGTAGATAATTGATCAGGGAGAAGAGTAGAGTAGATTGATGGCATTAATTTGAAGTTTGGTGATGATTATCTTGGATGTGCTATTTCTGTTTCTGTTCGTATATGCCTGATTCTTAAGAGATAAGGAAAATGGAGGTTGTATTGTTGATCCTCATGAGAAAAGGAAGAGATCCATATAAGTTTCATGCGTTTTGGCCATGACTTGATTTCTGGTGATGCTGGTGCCATCGGAGAAGACGACCGGAGTCTCCTCCGGCCACTATGAGACTTCCCCCCATAGTTCTCAATTTGAATTGGAGAAGATGAACTGAGACCGTGTGATTGGTTTGAAATAATTGACTAGGTATGTTGATCTAGCGTGTGAGAATCAATCTGAAGAGTGTTAACTTGCTGACTCATGATGTGGCAAGATATTGAACATTGGATGAGATTACGTTTGTATTGCAAGGCTGAGATTAGGGATTATGGTGATCATGAGTCAAACGCGTAGCATCGTGTACACAGTAAAACACGTCGTTTCATTTAAGTAGCCTGAAGGCTACGTGGCGCGCGCTTTCCCCTTAGATCAGTTGGCCAGTCATTAGATCTAGTGGCTGCAACTTTTTGTTATTTTCTGATTTTCTTTTATTGTTTTCTTTATTTCTTTTATTCATTTTGTCATATAAAATGCATAAAAAATAGTTTTATTGATCAGAAAATATGAGAAAAATTGTGGATGATTCTTACCTTGTTTCTGATTTTTGTATGACATTTGTTTTCATTTTTGGATAATTTTCCATTTTATTGGCATTTTTCTATTTTTAGTAATGATTACAAATGTTAAAAATGACTAGTTTGCTTTCTGATTTTTGTACCACCTCATGCTTTAGAGTTACATTTTGAAATTTTGCATGCTTGTTATAGACTCCTTGATAGGCTTGTGTGATTTTTCTGGTATTTTTTAGATGAATCTAAGTTTGAGTTTGTGATAGGTTTTAGAACTTCCCCCTTATGGATCCCTTTTAGTACACATTGGGATGTAGAAATTGTTTAGTACCCTTAGATTTAGGTTTTGATCCTGAATTTTCTACCATAGTTCCCTAACACATTTAGGATCATCTAGGATTTTCCTTAGTGTTGCGGTGGAAATAGGATCACAAACTATTAATGAGTTTGAATCGCAATTCAATTCACAACCGCTCTTTGATTATCCGAAGGAAAAGGTCAAAAGAGGGAAAACCTATTTTTGCATTGTAAACACAACGCGGGGAGATTCTAGGATTCGGGGGTTGGTTAAGATTAGGGAAGGTATTAGCACCCTAAACTTCCGTAGTACTCTACGGGAACCTTTTGTTCAAATGTTACTATTTGCTTTATTTATTTGCTTAAGGTATATGTACAAAGGATTAAAAGTGAGAAAGGAGACCTAAGGGGTTAATTCTAAGTTTACTCGGCAAGACATCGCATCTTGTGCCTACGTATCCTTACGGGAGTGGAATCAGAGTAATCGTAGTTCCCCTCAAAAGGGAGGTTAGAGACTTCTTGACTGTGGTCAAGGTCTCAAGGGGAATAAACGCGTCTTAAGGACACGCTTACATGGAGTGTAGAAACTCCAAATCTCTATGTTGAATTGTTAAGTGAATTAGAGTTAAATTAGGGATTCCACGACGGGAAACCCTAAAATGAGCGCGGCGGCTCTTTGACCTAATGCTAGGGGTAAAATTGTAATCTTGCCTGCGGCGAGGCATTTGTGAAAATTAGGGTTTGTGAGGTTGTAAGGGTTTGAAGTTGAGGACTATTGGCGCGGCGGCCAGACGGTTAGACCTAACCTTCAGATGTGTGTAATGTGACAGGAGTATTGATGAATGTGTGAGATTTAAATCATGCAAGCGGAAATAAAAATGCAGACAGTAAGCCATACAAGCAGAAACTTAAAGACAGAAACTAAAGCGCGATGGTTAGGATTCGCGAGGTTACAGATGAGAAGCATTTACAATAATAATGAAACTTAAATAAAAACGCAACGTAATAAGCTGCAAAGATGAACACACGCGTTAGTAGGCAAAGTCAGACGGTAATTGGACGGGTCATGAGACAAAAGTGCAATATTGGAGATTTTTGTTGTTTATAAAGAAAAAGTTTTGATTTAAGTTAAAAAGATGTTTAAGCATAAAAAAGAGATTAAGTTTAATTTTCAAAAAATAGTTTTAACTTAATTATCCACAAATTTTTAATTCAAAAAAAAGATTTGATGTTATTATTTTAAAAAAATGTTTTTTAGTTATTATTTTAAAGAAAATTTTGATGCTATTTATTTAAAAAAAAACAATTTTAATATTTAGTTAAAAAAAAGGTTTTAAAATAATCCTAATTATAAAAAACAAAAATAAAAGGGGTTGGGCCGGTAATCACCTCCGGACCCAACCCGGTTGGTGTAAGTGCAACCAAAACACAACAAATGCATGAACTAGGGTTTCATGACCCCATTCTCCCCGCGGCGCAGCTTTCTTCGATTCCTCTTTTTATGCCCTTTCCCTTCGTTTTCGATGGCTTTCTCTCATTCTCCATGATGAAACCCTGAAATCAAACACAATAACGTTAAATGTGGAATCCACACACGTTTTTCACTCACGATCTCAGTTGCGATGACGGTAGTTTCTTCGAGGCGATGATGTGAGAAGCTGAGCCTCAGGAGTTGTTTGCTCGTCGTCGAATGGCGACGTTGGTGGACCTTCTCCGTCGGGTTTGTTCGCTGGCTGTTTGTGATGGCTTTGAGCGAAGCTCTTCTTCTTTCGATCTCGCGGCCGCTAGGGTTTCTTCGTTAGATGATTTTTCGGCCCCTTTTCTTAGGTGATGTCGTTCTCTTTATACCTTTTCTGATTTTGTGATTTCGTGGGCTTTTGATTGTTGGATTGTGATTATTTTTACTGAGGTATGATTCTGAGATATTATTTGATTTTTGTGGATTTGTGAACCTGATACTATTTCGATTTGATTGGGATTCTTTCCATTTTCGATTTGCCTATATCCTCCTTTTGGACTTCAAACGGTTGTACTCTGATTTCATTTGGATTTCGTTGCATTTGCTTTGATTTGGATAGCCTGCATTGACTTGGATTTCTGGATTTGGACCTCTGTTTTGAACCCAATTAACTTTCTCTTCTTCTTTCAGAACGGTGCTTAACGCTTGGTCGGACCAAATATCGCCGAGGATGGTCATATGGTGATGATGACCATTGGTCTGAACCTTTGAGGGATGCTATTGCCATTTAGTTTTGACTCTGATATTGGCTGATGTTATCAGATGCTGATATATTTTTGGATCTCTTTCAGAACAAATATCTGCTTTTTTTCTGATGAGATTGGTTACTACGAGTCACTATCTTGTTTTTCTGATGAGTTTACTGACTTTCCTTTTTCTTCTTTCAGAGGGAACTGGTGGTGCGGGTACTGCCGGGTCGACGCCTCCGAGAGAGGTCACGCAGTGATGATGACATCTTGTCTGAACTGATATTGTGTGTGGTTTTCGATTATGTTTGACGGCTTCGTCTGAACCTGTGTTGTTTCTGTGCTGACACTAGTTGTCTGATGCAGTTTGGTTTGTACTTCACCTGTTCTGAGTTTGGTCGATCACTTTGTGGAATCCTGATGTTGTTTTGGTGAATTTCAGGTGTTGGAAAACTTCGAAAGCAAACGCAATTCAGACCTGCCGGCATCCGGGTCTGAGTCCGAATGGGCCGTGCTGTTTTACCCTTGTATCAGTTTGGAAGCAATCTTGAAATTTACTTGATAATGTCACCATGTTTTACTTGATGGAATTGGTGCTTAGCTTTGGCTTTGAAACAGAATCCTACTTCATTTTACTCTTTATCTCTCTCGGCTGTCCCGTATGATAAGAATGATAACCACCTGATCTGACACCAATGGCACAGATCGGTAACGGTGGTAGGATGCAGCATCGGTTGTGCCACTCCCGGCACTCGATGATGACATTGTTCTGAGAGTGTCAAAAATCACCTTTAACCCTTTTCTGTTATGTTTCTTTGTCTGTTTTTTTCAGGTAATCAAGAAGTGTATGAAGAATTCAAGGGAAAACCAAATGAAGAAACCAAAGAGTTTTTAGGACTTTTTAGAGTAGATGTTCAATGAAACTTCTTGTAAACAAAAATGAATATTCATGAATGAAGTTCAAAGATTATTTATCCCTTTCAATTGTACCTTAAATATTTATGAACTAAATTCCAAAAATATTTATATTTACTTATCAATTGCAAATTTAAAATGTTTATGAATAATAGTTCAAAAATCATTTAAATTCACCCTTGAGTTGTAACTTATGAATACTTATGAATAAAAGTTCAAAAATATTTAACTTACTTCTCCTTTGCCTTGACCAATTTTATAACTAGTATCCCGCGACATGATTACATCCGAACAAATTTAAACTACAATCCCGTTGATCACATAACTTCTCTGAACAGCCTTAACACTATCCACTTTCTTTTCAGCCCAAGCTCCTATCATTCAAAACAAAACACCGAAACGGCCCTGAGTCCAAATACTTCTGACAAGAGTTTCTCAATACCAGTCAAAACGTGCCGACACCTTGACATAATCAACCCATGTAAATAAATGCCTCAGGAATAATGTCTCATCTGTCCCAAAATTACGAATTCTGCTTAAAATGACCAAAACGCCCCTAGGGGTAATTCCTGCAAAACAAATCGCACTCAATGATTGGTTAGTGATTAATGGATGCAAAATGAAATGCTATGCGCAATGACTGACTAAATGTAAGGGTAAAATTTGGGGTATTACAGTTGCCCCTATTTAAATAGCTACACCAGATGATTTGAGTGGCAGAGACTCGAGGAATCATGGTGGAGGGATTTAAATATAGATAACCGAAAATTTTGCCCTTATATGCGGTGATATGCAATGCTATAGACAAAACGAGAACAGACCAATGCAGACAATGATATGATGCGTATGCTGGAATGATGAATTGCGAAAATGCTGACGAACACGACGACACAGGGACAGACGCTACGAGAAGAACACACCGGGAAAACGACGCGCTGGGACACAGTACAACACTGGGGAATTCTAAAATGATGGTCAACTGGTGCGAACACGACCAATTGTCATTTTTTAGAACGGGAACGAGATTCTCAAATGGAGATGGCACCTATGAGACGGCCTCCACTGGGGAATCTAAAAGTAAAACTGGATCAGGTACGACTGCAAGATCGATCACAGAATGTTGGAGCATTGAGCAAAGAATAACATCCAAGCTTCTATAAACTATCTCTCGTGACAGGATCAAACGGACTTTTCGGGAATCCGTAGCAAATATACAGGGTGAAAAGAACCGGCTGTATGCCAAAATAAATGGACTTTGAGTGGTTAGAACAAGATCCTCAATAGTGATGGTGCCTACGAGATGGCCTCCACTTGGGAATGTCTAACGATAAAACTGGATCTACACGATTGCAAGATCGATTATAGAATGCTGGAGCATTGAGCAAAGAATAACATCCAAGCTTCTATAAACTATCCTTCGTGATGGGATCGAATGGACTTTTCAGAAATCCGTATCAGATATACAGGGTAAAAATCGGCTGTATGCCAAAATAAATGGGCTTTGATGGGAAATGCCCTGATAAGCTTCTCGAGGGAGAACTGTCACTTATCGTTGGAAGGGACTTACATGCCAAAATGGATAAGCACTCAAATAAAGAGGCTGTTGCTTATCTGATATACAAATCTTCTCGTATTTAAGGTCGGTGCCTGGAATACGTTTCAGATTCTTCTTTTACTAAAGGATAAAATAAACTTCTTCATACTTCCGAGGACAGCGCGTCGGGTATGATTCCGCTTCTTCTTTTGCTAAAGGGTAAACTGAACTTCCTCATACTTCAAGATTTGTGCTCTCCTGAATATGATTCCGCTCCTTCTTTTACTAAAGGGTAAATGAACTTCTTCATACTTCAAGATTTGTGCTCTCCTGAATATGATTCGGTTCAAACCTCCCCATACTTCAAGACGACAAGGAAAATGGAAGCCCAACTGCTCGATGGAGATGGCCATTTGCTGCGAGTCATAACGAAGATAGGATCAGTTTCTCAGGCGAGAAATGTCGCTTATTTGCAAGAGTGGCAATAATAAGCTTCTCATGTAAGAACTGCTTGTAGAGGTGATAATAGATGATGATAAGCTTCTCGGCGGAGAACTGTTGAATACCGTTGCTGAAGAATGTTACGATAAGCCTCTTAACCGAGAACTGGTGCTGATCGATGATAAGCTTCTCAGGTGAGAACAGTTGCTGATCGACGGTGATAAGCTTCTCTTGTGAGAATAGTTGTTGATCTTGTAAGATGTTGTGATAAGCTTCTCTTGGCGAGAACTGTTGCATATCCCGTTGCGTATGGTTGTGATAAGCTTCTCTGGTGAGAACTGTTGCTGATCGATTGTAAAATGTTGTGATAAGCTTCTCTGGTGAGAACTGTTGCGTATCTTGTTGTGTAAGGTTGTTATATCGATAGGCTTCTCAGGCGAGAACAGTTGCATACCGATGTTGTAGGATGTACTGATAGATTTTCCAGGCGTGAACTGGTGTGTATCTGTAAAGGATTGGTGATTGGTTTTCTTGAAAGATAGTGCAAAATAAATGCACGTCCGGGTACAGTGATAAGCTTCTCGGGCGAGAACAGTCGCATATCTGCCAAGGTATGATGAAAATTTTAGACGGTGCAAAATAAATGCACGTCTGGTTGGGCTCAGCGACCGACAAGACCGAGATTCAATCTAGGATCGAGCTAGAAAGAAAAAAATGGCAATCAAGACTCCATCGAGGGAATGAACTCGAAGGGTAAATATCTTATCATGGCGAGGAAAGATAGCTGAAGTAACCGTCATCCACGAGGATCGAGCTCTGTGGGGAAACTGGAAACACCTATGTATTTTATGCTTAGGGCTGACAATCTATTTGGAGAGAATGGACAAACCCAGTTACTCGGCGGTAACAACCAATGATGGCGAGACACAATGAACCTGTGAAGGTTAATGCCCATGTTAATGTGAATGTATGTTAATGTCTATGTAGTTAAATATGCAGGATGTAATGGAATGAGTATGTAATGAGTATGTGTACGAAATAGGCATGTGATGCTTATGCCCCTGCGTATGCTGACGAAACAGACTAGAGACGGGACGAGAGATGAAATACACATCTCAACAGAGATACCCTGCGTTCTCTGCAGCAAACACGTCAATCATGGGTGAGAAGGATCAATGGTCGAACCAAATCTGGTTTTAAAGTTCTGAATTCTCTGGGGGAGAAGGTAGTCTGCTTGGGTGCACAGTATCACGTCTTCACATGGGGAGAAGAAAACCTGAGGGACACTTTCGAGTTACCCAAGAAAAAGTTGTCAGCTTATAGTCTCGCTGGGGACTGTTATGAGGCAATAGTTTAGGTGCCTGTTGCAATGCTGAGATTTACTGGGGAATGAAGGCCGCCGTGAGTAAAATCCATCGGGTGCATGAAGAAAAGTTGTGAAACCACATAGTTTTTATCTCGAATGATCTTATAGTAGTCGCCATTTGTTTCCCCTTTTTTTAAAAAACACGGTGCCCCAGGATACTTGTGTTATGAGGTAGGGTCATCTCAAGAGGATTTTATAGAGAACACGGAGTCTGGTTGCCCCACTGTTTTCAAACTCTTTGAGAGATTCGTAAGGTCTCGACGTAACTGGCACAAATTATTCGTGTTACGACGAAATCTTTGAGAAATAGCTCTTAAGAACGTCAGACTCGTGTTGGTAAGCGAACTGGGAAACTGCCTGCCCCTGTTTAGCAGGATCTTCAAGTTCCACGGGTTATGTCCATATGTAAATCTCTAAGATATCAAGCAAAGTCGTCATGCCTGAAATGCCTATCCTGAGCTTGTCAATGCACACATATATTTGTCTTGAATTTTTGTTTTGAAAAAGATATCGCAATAACTTGTGACCGAAATCACTAGTCGGGATATATGTTTTAATTATAATGCCAACATGAATTTTTTCTGAGCATAGCTCGTAGGAGTCAGGAAACGTGATCTTGTCGAGTATGGTTTCAACCGAAGTCCTACTTCAATTAGGTCTTTTAAAGGTTGTATCGTGGCTCGGTTCACGGTTTAAGAAACAAAAGGATAAAGGCTCAGAGTTATATTTGTACCCACCCCTTCTTCATGATGTTCTCCAATCCTAATTCAGTTAACCGGATACGAACGCTCATATCTCAAGCGGATTTGCTATGGTCGAGAACTTATCAAGGCTTTGGACATGGCAGTCACTCACCTATTTCTAATGGCAATTCGATCACACGACTTTGTTCTTTATAGGGATTCTAAAAAACTACTGGTTTGTTGCTCTTATTCCCTAACTTTTGCCTGGACAGCGTCTATTGATTTGACTTTGGAGTCCAGCGGGATGCCCCAGTTTTGCCTAAGTCTCCTTCATAGGTTTTGACTTAGCGGGCTCTTATTTTTTTGAATATTCTTTTATGCACAAGTCGTGTAAATCTTTTGAAAGGCTCGTGACTGCCCCACTCCTTAGGTAACCGAGGGATAGTCATTGTATTGGACTTCTTAAGGTGCTAAGGATAAATTCTCGGAGGTTTGCTCTTCCTTTTTGAGAATCTAAGCGCTCGATCGGTTTAACTGAAACCTACCCTGCCCCAGGTTAGGATGAAGGTTCTTAAAAAAAAAAGAAGACTCCTACTTCAAGGCTCAAAGGGTTGACTAGGGATTATCATCCTTATCTCCAGTGTATGGGATTTGAAACAATGCCTTACATCATCAGCAGGTTTTAACTGAAAGCATACGACAAGAAAATCTGACGTTTTGGGTTCGTCATCCTCCCCCCAATTCTCCATCAGAACAAGAGATCGGGTAAAGTTGGCATTATGATTTATGAAAACGTTTTTTGAATGAGTGAAACGAATGGATTTATTCAAGACAAACATATGCGTGCATTAATTAATCAAAGATAAACAAGTTCGTACATGCTAAATATGCTTAATCGAAGAGAAATGCATATAAATAAACAAATGAACTGTCGGAAAAATCCTTCTAAATGTTTATGAAATCTTGCATTTAAGAGTAACAGTTTCCTTTGGCGGAGCCTCAATGGAAGGTTTATGATCACTGTGAGTCGTCATGGCTTGCCCCAGTTATGCTGGTCACATCTTCAATAGTTTTCAGTCGTTGCTTCAAAATAACTTTCCCAGATTCTTTGTTGATCCCGGTCATATCATCTTGAGGGTTACTGAAATGAAGTGAGCTAGGCCTTTGAATAATGACTGGATTCGACTGATTTGCTGCAAGAGTAACATGCTTTGCAGAATTTAAAATTGACAAGCGTGGAACCCCGAGAGGCGTCTCGATCTTCGGCTGAGCATTGCTAAAAGACAACTTCTTCGTTTCTAGCAAATTTCTGACAAAATTCTTAAGAGCGTAGCAATTCTCTAGATCATGGTCGGGCGCACCCTCATGAAATAAACAATGAGCGACAGCGTTGTAACCTGCAGGTAACGGATTAGGCGGAGGACCCAAAGCACGGGTGGTAATCAGACCTTGTTGTACCAAATGGGGGTATAACTCAGTGAAAGTTATCGGAATTGGAGGACAAGGCTTATACTGCCTCTTACGGGGATAAGGAACCTGATCCTGTGATTGTTGGAGAACAGGAGCGTTGGGCACTCGTTGACTGTTGACAGGAGCTTGCATGGGCGGATAACCGGAAGGTTGTTGATAAACTGGTGCTTGATAGACCGGAGCTGACTGCACCGGCTGGTATGTAGGAAACTGCTGATCGAAAAGAGGTGCAACAGTAGCTACATAGGGTTGTTGGACATATGGAAACGGATAACCTTGAACATAACTCTGCTGATGTTGCCTAGGTTGAGGAGTAGCCATTTTGCGGTTCCTCGAACGTGCAGGACCTTTACCATAGTCGGAGCTAGGAGTTTTGCACTTTGGAGGGGCAGCTCGTCGAACTGGTTGAGCACTAGGAGGCACCAAACCAGATTGAAGACCGTGAGGAGGTACATTCTCGACAGTAACAGCTGGTTGAGGTTCCATAACGGTATTAGTAGTCTCAAAAACAACAGTAGACTGAGCATCCACCTTCACACTAAGAGCTCGTAACATCTCCAAAATCTGCCCTACACTTCCTCGAAGATCTTCGAGTTCATGGCTGACACGGTTGATCTCTTGGTTTTGATCTTCCATCCTTTTGAAGTGTCGTATTGATGCAGAGAACTTAAGGTGACAAAACTGGAAGGTGAGAAAACCGCGTATGAGAAAACGGGAGACACATGCAATGCAAAAGTATGATGCTAAAATGCGAATGCAAATGAAGATTTCATGGAATTCAAATATTTACGAATATTGCGGAATACCCAGGAAACTTTTAATTCATTGAAGACAGATTACAAATAATATTCTTGCAACCAAAACAGCTAAATAAAAGCCTAGAAAAATCCTAGAGAAGCATCTTCCACAACTTCAGTGAGCAGACGGAGATCCGGAGGAAAATAAATATTCATAGAGCCTCCTCTTCTTGTAGGATTGTATCTCATCATTCTTCGACTGAATCTGCTTTTGAAGTTCTTCGTACTCGCTGGCCATCACACGGTATTTGTTCTTCCATGCTTCTGTTTCGAGTTGTGATCTCTTCAAAGCGATCTTCAAGGTCTCAGCTTCAGTCATGAAATACTGGCCAGGTTCTTCTCTTTGAGGTAAAGGATCTTGGCGAGGGTAGGGCATCTTCAACTCAATAGCTCTTCCTCGGACCCATTGAAGGTATGGTTCCATGGATACGCAATTAGGTCTGCCCAAACTTTCTTTGTCTTTCCTATGCAGATGATTCCAAGAAGATAGAATCTGATCTTGAAGCTTTTTGTCGTCTTTGAAAAAGATTTTCTCCACATGAATACCTTTAGGCGGTTCCTTCAAGGGGTATCCCAACTGTCGGCGAGCTAAGACTGGATTGTAGCTAATTCCTCCATTGAAACTGAGCAAAGGCACATTGTTGAAGTTTCCACAGCTATCAATGATCGATATCCCATCGTACATGCGATTATACCAATCAATATCAGAGTGAGTTAAAGCCATAACTTTTTGCGACCAACGTTCTTGATTAGGTCTCCAGAACGGACCGGACTTGGGTAAGTGAGAAATAAACCACTTGTATAGTAATGGCACACAACATGTAATCATTCCTCCACCATGAAAGTTTTGGAGATGTATTGAATGATAAGTATTACCCAATAGTGTTGGAACTGGATTTCTCCTCATGAAGGTCTTGATTGCATTAAGGTCCACAACCCCTCAAAACTAGGAAAAAGCAGCAACCCATAAATAAGCAAAGCAAATATTGTCTCAAAGGCAAACATGTCTTTATGATCGGCATAAAATTGGGCCTTCTTCATTAGGAAGTCCCTGGGAAAACCGGAGGTCCCCCCTTTGGTGATCATATTGTTTTTGACCTCGGATATCCTTAGACAAATGGCTTTAGCAATATCTCGTTCTTTAGGGTCTTCCTCCAAGAAAAGGAATGGAGACTTATCCAAGATAGGCAATCCCACCAACTGAGAGTACTCTTCTAAGGTAGGTAAAAGCTGATAATCTGGAAAGGTGAAGCAGTGATAATCTGGATCATAAAACTGTAGCAAAGTCGCAAGAAGTCCTTCGTTTACTTGAATCTTCAACAAAGATAATAGCCTTCCATATCTGTTTTGGAACTTTTCTTGATCTTGAACCAAATCTCTTAGCTTCTCTAGGACTTCCAAATTAAAACCCTTAAAAGCAAATTTCAAAGTATGCCTTCTAGAGTGATCCATGGTATCCTGCAATGTTCATAAATAAAGTTCGAATTCCATGAAGTCTTAATGCAATATGATGCTTTATGGATGCAATGCATGAAAACACATAAAGTCCTAGGTTAAAGGAAAGTGAGCGGAGTTAAGGTCTACCCATCCCCGAAAAGGAGTGTACTATAGGTTAGTTGTACCTGCAGAACAAGGTTCTAAAAAGTGCCCAAAGTCATCAGCCCATCTTTCGGATATTATCAACTTTCCGACTGACTCGGGGTTAATAATATTCTCAAGAGAACCTCTTTTGAGTGTAGTATCGCGTAGCAATCATTGTAGGACTACTCCCACATAGTTCCCGCACTATGTCCTAAATAAGGCCGAGGTGGTGTTAAGGTACTACGGTTCCCAATATCATAGACTCCAATCGACCATGGAAAAAGTTTTCACGATTACTCGTTCAACCGAACCATTTTCGAAAAGGTCTCAACTGAGCGGTGATTCTCGAATCAGCTTGGTCGGGATTCAACTCCCTATAAGCCTCATCGAATATATCCCCATCCTATAATAATGTCACTAGTCCGGGCGTAGGACTTATCTCACAACACAAGGAACAGTCCCAAATCAGAGCACAAATATATACATGCAAATGGATAGTAAAACAAATAGTAATAAATATGAACAAATTAGGGATAACCCTCAAAAGTTAGATTCCCCAGTGAAGTCGCCATTTTCTGTTGCGGTGGAAATAGGATCACAAACTATTAATGAGTTTGAATCGCAATTCAATTCACAACCGCTCTTTGATTTATCCGAAGGAAAAGGTCAAAAGAGGGAAAACCTATTTTTGCATTGTAAACACAACGCGGGGAGATTCTAGGATTCAGGGGTTGGTTAAGATTAGGGAAGGTATTAGCACCCTAAACTTCCGTAGTACTCTACGGGAACCTTTTGTTCAAATGTTACTATTTGCTTTATTTATTTGCTTAAGGTATATGTACAAAGGATTAAAAGTGAGAAAGGAGACCTAAGGGGTTAATTCTAAGTTTACTCGGCAAGACATCGCATCTTGTGCCTACGTATCCTTACGGGAGTGAAATCAGAGTAATCGTAGTTCCCCTCAAAAGGGAGGTTAGAGACTTCTTGACTGTGGTCAAGGTCTCAAGGGGAATAAACGCTTCTTAAGGACACGCTTACGTGGAGTGTAGAAACTCCAAATCTCTATGTTGAATTGTTAAGTGAATTAGGGTTAAATTAGGGATTCCACGGCGGGAAACCCTAAAATGAGCGCGGCGGCTCTTTGACCTAATGCTAGGGGTAAAATTGTAATCTTGCCTGCGGCGAGGCATTTGTGAAAATTAGGGTTTGTGAGGTTGTAAGGGTTTGAAGTTGAGGACTATTGGCGCGGCGGCCAGACGGTTAGACCTAACCTTCGGATGTATGTAATGTGACAGGAGTATTGATGAATGTGTGAGATTTAAATCATGCAAGCGGAAATAAAAATGCAGACAGTAAGCCATACAAGTAGAAACTTAAAGACAGAAACTAAAGCGCGAAGGTTAGGATTCGCGAGGTTACAGATGAGAAGCATTTACAATAATAATGAAACTTAAATAAAAACGCAACGTAATAAGCTGCAAAGATGAACACACGCGTTAGTAGGCAAAGTCAGACGGTAATTGGACGGGTCATGAGACAAAAGTGCAATATTGGAGATTTTTGTTGTTTATAAAGAAAAAGTTTTGATTTAAGTTAAAAAGATGTTTAAGCATAAAAAAGAGATTAAGTTTAATTTTCAAAAAATAGTTTTAACTTAATTATCCACAAATTTTTAATTCAAAAAAAAGATTTGATGTTATTATTTTAAAAAAATGTTTTTTAGTTATTATTTTAAAGAAAATTTTGATGCTATTTATTTTAAAAAAAACAATTTTAATATTTAGTTAAAAAAAAGGTTTTAAAATAATCCTAATTATAAAAAACAAAAATAAAAGGGGTTGGGCCGGTAATCACCTCCGGACCCAACCCGGTTGGTGTAAGTGCAACCAAAACACAACAAATGCATGAACTAGGGTTTCATGACCCCATTCTCCCCGCGGCGCAGCTTTCTTCGATTCCTCTTTTTATGCCCTTTCCCTTCGTTTTCGATGGCTTTCTCTCATTCTCCATGATGAAACCCTGAAATCAAACACAATAACGTTAAATGTGGAATCCACACACGTTTTTCACTCACGATCTCAGTTGCGATGACGGTAGTTTCTTCGAGGCGATGATGTGAGAAGCTGAGCCTCAGGAGTTGTTTGCTCGTCGTCGAATGGCGGCGTTGGTGGACCTTCTCCTTCGGGTTTGTTCGCTGGCTGTTTGTGATGGCTTTGAGTGAAGCTCTTCTTCTTTCGATCTCGCGGCCGCTAGGGTTTCTTCGTTAGATGATTTTTCGGCCCCTTTTCTTAGGTGATGTCGTTCTCTTTATACCTTTTCTGATTTTGTGATTTCGTGGGCTTTTGATTGTTGGATTGTGATTATTTTTACTGAGGTATGATTCTGAGATATGATTTGATTTTTGTGGATTTGTGAACCTGATACTATTTCGATTTGATTGGGATTCTTTCCATTTTCGATTTGCCTATATCCTCCTTTTGGACTTCAAACGGTTGTACTCTGATTTCATTTGGATTTCGTTGCATTTGCTTTGATTTGGATAGCCTGCATTGACTTGGATTTCTGGATTTGGACCTCTGTTTTGAACCCAATTAACTTTCTCTTCTTCTTTCAGAAAGGTGCTTAACGCTTGGTCGGACCAAATATCGCCGAGAATGGTCATATGGTGATGATGACCATTGGTCTGAACCTTTGAGGGATGCTATTGCCATTTAGTTTTGACTCTGATATTGGTTGATGTTATCAGATGCTGATATATTTTTGGATCCCTTTCAGAACAAATATCTGCTTTTTTTCTGATGAGATTGGTTACTACGAGTCACTATCTTGTTTTTCTGATGAGTTTACTGACTTTCCTTTTTCTTCTTTCAGAGGGAACTGGTGGTGCGGGTACTGCCGGGTCGACGCCGCCGAGAGAGGTCACGCAGTGATGATGACATCTTGTCTGAACTGATATTGTGTGTGGTTTTCGATTATGTTTGACGGCTTCGTCTGAACCTGTGTTGTTTCTGTGCTGACACTAGTTGTCTGATGCAGTTTGGTTTGTACTTCACCTGTTCTGAGTTTGGTCGATCACTTTGTGGAATCCTGATGTTGTTTTGGTGAATTTCAGGTGTTGGAAAACTTCGAAAGCAAACGCAATTCAGACCTGCCGGCATCCGGGTCTGAGTCCGAATGGGCCGTGCTGTTTTACCCTTGTATCAGTTTGGAAGCAATCTTGAAATTTACTTGATAATGTCACCATGTTTTACTTGATGGAATTGGTGCTTAGCTTTGGCTTTGAAACATAATCCTACTTCATTTTACTCTTTATCTCTCTCGGCTGTCCCGTATGATAAGAATGATAACCACCTGATCTGACACCAATGGCACAGATCGGTAACGGGGGTAGGATGCAGCTTCGGTTGTGCCACTCCTGGCACTCGATGATGACATTGTTCTGAGAGTGTCAAACATCACCTTTAATCCTTTTCTGTTATGTTTCTTTGTCTATTTTTTTCCAGGTAATCAAGAAGTGTATGAAGAATTCAAGGGAAAACCAAATGAAGAAACCAAAGAGTTTTTAGGACTTTTTAGAGTAGATGTTCAATGAAACTTCTTGTAAACAAAAATGAATATTCATGAATGAAGTTCAAAGATTATTTATCCCTCTCAATTGTACCTTAAATATTTATGAACTAAATTCCAAAAATATTTATATTTACTTATCAATTGCAAATTTAAAATGTTTATGAATAATAGTTCAAAAATCATTTAAATTCACCCTTGAGTTGTAACTTATGAATACTTATGAATAAAAGTTCAAAAATATTTAACTTACTTCTCCTTTGCCTTGACCAATTTTATAACTAGTATCTCGCGACATGATTACATCCGAACAAATTTAAACTACAATTCCGTTGATCACATAACTTCTCTGAACAGCCTTAACACTATCCACTTTCTTTTCAGCCCAAGCTCCTATCATTCAAAACAAAACACCGAAACGGCCCTGAGTCCAAATACTTCTGACAAGAGTTTCTCAATACCAGTCAAAACGTGCCGACACCTTGACATAATCAACCCATGTAAATAAATGCCTCAGGAATAATGTCTCATCTGTCCCAAAATTACGAATTCTGCTTAAAATGACCAAAATGCCCCTAGGGGTAATTCCTGCAAAACAAATCGCACTCAATGATTGGTTAGTGATTAATGGATGCAAAATGAAATGCTATGCGCAATGACTGACTAAATGTAAGGGTAAAATTTGGGGTATTACACTTAGCATTTATAGAAGTGATCTTCTATTATTCCCCCATTTTAAAAGTGGATGATATTTAGGTGATCCTAATCTAGCTTTCCCCTTAGTTTAGACTTAAGGGTGAACCTTTAGCTAACTTTAGGCTTTCAATTGCTCCTTGATAGGATCAAGCTTAGGTTGAGACCTACTAAGAACTTAGATTAGGCCTTTATAGAGTCTTGAATCCCTTTTAGTTTAGGTGATCCTTAACTAATCCTTAGGGTTCCTCCTGAAGCCTCTTAGGAAGATGATTCTCCCATGAATGGTAGAGTGTCATAGTGGATGACTTTGGCATACACCATGCTTCCCTTGATTTCAATATCCCATGAATGGTAGAGTGTCATGGTGGATGCCTTTGGCATACACCATGCTTCCCTTCATTTCAATCTCCCATGAATGGTTGAACATCATGGTGGATACCTTTGGTATACACCATGTATCACCTTATTTCCTGATTATCCATGATTGGTTGAACATCATGGTGGATACCTTTGGTGTACACCATGCATCCCATTCAATTCCTTTCTTTAAGATAGATGCCTTATTTTATTACTTGTGGAATGAATTCCTTATTTGTCACGATTCCTTTCCTTCATTCATGATTGAGTGGTGTGTTGCATTAGGGTAGTTCATGTTTAGGACAGTCTAAGTATAGGTGCATGACTGCATTAAAAGATTGAGTGAGTCTCCCTCTGCTTGCTTGCATTAAGGGGTTGAGGTGATTCTCCCCTTGCTTGTGTGTTGTTTTTTCTCTTTCTAATTGATGTGTTTACATATAAAGGTTGAGGTGATCCTCCCTTTGCTTGTTTGTTTAGTTTGTTTCCTTTGCTTGATTGCTTAGAGGTTGAGTGAGTCTCCCTCTGCTTGTATTGCTGCATTGCATTTGCATCTTTACTGTTTTCTTTTCTGTTTATCTGCTTTACTGATGTGTAGCTGATGCTTTGTCTGTTGTCTGTTTCCCATTGACATGATCCCCTAGGATTCTCACTTCCTTGTTTAAGGAAGTGATGATTATACTTTAGGCTGAAGCCTTTGCATGATAACATCTAGGAGTTCCCTGTTTCAAACCTCAACCATAGGATGAATCCATGGCATGACAACTGTTAGGAATTGATAATTTCCCCTTAGTTGTGTCTGTTCTCTTCTCTCTTCAAACAAATCAAAATACATCAATAAAGGTTAACTGATATCGTACGTTACGAGCCTTAAGCTACTTAGAAAATGGTTGTTGGAGGGTTTCCTTCCAATAATCAGGATGTTTAGTATGGTACCCTTTGGGTGACATGCGACGCATTCACTCCTAGGTCATAGTCTCTAGTGCGATATGAATTGCAAACATCCATAAAAAATACTTCTTTCCGTAAAAGACAGAAAACAAATCTCAAACCTCTTTTGCCCCGTGGGCCCATAATCAAGGAAAACTTTTCTGATGAAAAGAGTGTCGTTAACTCTCAGTTCTACCACAAACGGTAATGCACGAGTCTCCGACGAGCAAGCTGCATACACCAAACTGCTGGAACAGTTTGTTAACCCCACTCGAAAAATAGATGAATCTAAACCCGTAACCCGTATTATCCCGAACTACATAAGCTCTGATCACTCATATCTGTTGATAGTATGTTGGCACAATACTGACGTATTGGGGAGCCACCTTCCCCCATCTGTTACCCGTAGTTAGCCGAACTATGTTGACTCTTATTTTTCATTCTCTGACGAGAATACGTAGGCACAAAGCGCGATGCTTTGCCGAGTCAGTTTTCTTTTCTTTTCAGACCAGCCTTGATAGGTAGATAGATAAAACCAACCCGTCAGATAAACACAACAAGGTGGATCTCATCCAGTACGATGGACGTGAGGGGTGTTAATACCTTCCCCTTGCATAACCGACTCCCGAACCCAGACATGGTTGCGATGACCTTGTCTTATACCTTTTCGTCAGGTTTTTCCGATCGTTTCTTTTCCCTTTCTGTGGGATAAATAACGAAAGGTGGCGACTCTTCTGTTTTGCCGGCACCTTATTTTCGCGGTAGCGACACATACGCTAAACACTCTAGACATTTGAGAGGAAACCCCTCAACTATCATTCCCCAAGTACTTAAGGCTCGTAGCGTACAACACTTATTATCCATTATTAGGTGTCTTGAAGAAGTTTTGAGATGAGAAGAGAAGACACAAACTCTAAGGGGAAAATAATCAACCTTAATGTTATCATGCAATGTGCCCCTATGATTGAGGTCAAGAGGGAAAAGCTATCCTAATGTTATCATGCTTGGATTGAACACTTAATGTCTCTCCTACTCCCACCTAAAACAAATGGGACTAGGAATCCTAAGGGATCATGACAAAGAAACCAAGTAAACACAAGATAAATCAATCACAAATGAGATGAAAGAAAGAGATGAAGTTGACTTAAACAAGTCAAGAAGAAATGCAAATATGATATGCAATATGCAAAAGATGCAAAGCTAACAAAAGATCAAGGCAAAATGACTTAAACAAGTCAAAGCAAAAGTGAGAGATGAAATGGGAGAAGTTACAACTCCTACAACCATTCAAACATCAATCACTAATACCATAAGGTAAACACCAAAGCTAAAAGAAGAATCCATGATCAAAATGAAGATGGGAGAATAGGCTTGGGCAGCAAGCAACATAAGAAATATCTCAACCAAATGCAACACATTGATCATGCAAGAAGAAAGGACAAACAAGTGCTCAAAGTGATCCCTCATTCAAAGCAAACTCAAAGTATGGACAAAGGATACCAAATTGCTTTGAATGAGTATCAAAAGCCAAAGATAAGAAGAAAAAGCACAAGATAAAGATGCTAAAACCAAAATGGAAACAAGGCAAAAGCATGCTACAAGTCAAAGCAAGAGAAGGAACCAAAGTTCCAACCATATTCAACACCTAAACACCAGTGGAATGCCTTAGTCCAAAGTGACTTGCAACACAAACTACACAAGTGTATCACCTATAAATGCAAAACCAACACCTTAATCATGTTATGAACAAGTATCAAAGCTTATAAGGTGCTCATGGGATCCATCAAAGTCATTTCCCAATGAAACTAGGTCAACTAGTTTGTATGAACTTCATCTAGGGTGACTTGACTTGCAAGGTTCAACAAAAATAGAAGAATAGTTCAATAAATGCCAAATAAAATGCACAAAGCAAATAAACAAGTTGGCAAACAGTGGGTAAAGTGTCCAAACCAAATTCAATTCAAGGCATCACCAAATGATTTGATCAACTAGGGTGCTCCACCTTATTGAATTATTATCAAGGGTCAAACAAAATCAAAGCAAAATCAAACAATGACCAAAATTAGGCTCAAAGGTACCTCAATCCATCCTCTAAATGGAGAGGAAATCTTACTCATTGGTGATCTCAAATGGTAGCTCAAGAGTGGATGATCAAATAAGAACAACATAAAAAACCTCTCCAATTGCCAAATTCACATTAAATTGCAAAATAAAATAAAATTGAAATTAAAAATTATAGAAATTAATTAAGACTTTAAAATGTTTGAAAATGATTTTTGTGGAAATTTTTAGCTAATTGGAGCTATTTTTAATAATTGTAAAACAAAACAGAAAATAAAATAAAATAAAATAAAAAAGGAAAGCACATGGAGGTACAGAAGTAAAAATCAGAAACAAAGGCATCAAGGCAAAGCGCAATTGGGCTGGAAATGAGGGGGTGAATATAGCATCTCAGGCCCAATTGATTCAACCAAATATGAGAAAATGAAACGCAACGTTTCATTTAACTGCGTGGATTCAAACATGCCAAATAAGCCTGGTCAAACCAATGAGAATGCAACATGCAAGCAGTCAAATATTCAAAGGGAAGCCACATCAGCTCGTCCGTGAAACATAACCAGATGCCGGAGCTAGGGCTCCGGTCGTCTTCTCTGGTGAGCTCACCAGAGCTCGGGTGAAAAACCACCATCAACAGCCACAAAAATGGTACCATTCAAAAGATATCACTATAAGGATTCCAAATCCATAGATCAAACATCCAAAATGTTCAAAATCAAGGAGAATCAAAGATCCAATGTTTGAATGCACCAACTGAAAACTCAACCAAACATGAACAACAACTATGCAAACATGGCATACTCAACGTAGGGCTTTAGATGCAGCCAGTACGAACCTAAATCATGGCCTAGAATGAGAGAATTATGGAATGGAAACTTACTAAACGGAGTAGCTCCGTTGGCTCTTCTCAGGTGTGCAAGCTTGCTTCTCTTGCTTCAGTTCCACTCCAAATGTTCCCAGGAAGAAGAATTGAGCTTCAATTTCACTTGATTTGCAGAGAATAATGGAGCGCGATTTTGAAATTTTCTTGAGAAATTCAAATCTGAAATTGCTCTCTCTCTAGCTCCAAATGCGCATTCTGAGCTTCTAGGGCAAGCTCAGAGTTTATATATGATGGATTTGAAATGGTTTTGCAGGCCCATGAAGCCTCAATTTGGAGATTTGAAATTTTGCCCAAAAAAAAGCAACTTACTCATGCACACGTGAATTTGCTTCATTCGTGCCTTGTGAGTGCACTAATCTGCAGCTTGTGAGGTGTACTTGGCAATGAAATTGGATTGGGCCCTTAATTTGATCCACATTGTGAGATTTGAATGGAAACGTTTTGGTGAAGAAACTTGAAATGTGCCATGTTTCCACGCCTTTGGTGCCAACTCAAATGTGCAATCTTGATCATGATCTTGCCTTGGTACAAATTGAATCAAAATGAATAAAATTAAGACCTATAACAAGCCAAATTCAAACCATGCCTAAATGTTCCAAAACTCACTTGCAAATCCTTCCTCATGGCCATGCAAATCCATAATTCACATGATTCTTTTGCTCTAGGATGTAAATGAGGTCTTTATGAACAACTTTCATGTTGGTTGGAAGTTCATTTGAGGTACACAAGTTCATGTAAATGACCTATAAAATAAATGACCTATAATGAAATCTTCCTAAAATACTCTTGCCTTGCCAAGACCATAACTTGAGTTATACAAATGATATCAAGGACTTCTAGGACTTTTTGGAAATCTAAGATCATGAGGAACAACTTTTATGTTCACTTGAAGTTGAGGAGAAACATGATTCTAGGTCAAAAGTGCCTTGGAAGTGAGTTGACTTTCAGTTGGCCAAAAATAAGTTCATCTGAGACCTCTAACTTGTTGGAATCATAACTTGAGCTCCACAAACTCAATAGATGAGTTCTAGTACTCAAAATAAAGCTAAGAACATGCCTTACACGTTTCAAGTTTACATGAAAATGATATTTGTCGCTACTGCGAAAAAAGGTGCCGGAAATGATAGAAGAGTCGCCACCTATCGTTATTTATCCCAAAGAAGGGAAAGGAAACGATCGGGAAAAACCTAGCGAAAAGGGATAAGATCGGTCATCGCAACCAAATCTCGGGTTCGGGAGTCGGTTATGCAAGGGGAAGGTATTAGCACCCCTCACGTCCGTCGTACTCGACGGGATCCACGCTTGTTTTGTTTATCTAAAGGGTTGTTTATCTATCTACGCTAAAGGTCTGGGTTAAAGAAAGAAAAAGGACTCGACAGAGCGCCGCTGCTCTGGGCCTACGTATTCCCTCGTGCAATGGGAAAGTCAAAGTCAACGTAGTTCGGCTAACTACGAGTGAAAGGGAAAGGTTGCTCGCCAAGACATCGCGTCTCGTGCCTACGTGCTCTCAACAGGTATGAGAGATCAGAGCGAACGCAGTTCGGGGTAAAACGGAACACAGGTTTGTTCGTTGATTTTATCCGAGTAAGGTTAAACTACAGTTCTACCAGTTAGGGACAACGCCTATTTGCGGTAGAACCGAAGCTTAACATCACTCTTTTCATCTGAAAAGGTTTTCCTTGATTAGAGAGAGACCCAAAGGGAAAAAAGGAGTTTGGTGTTTATTTTTAGTCTTTTATGAGAAGAAGTGTTTTCTGATGAATGTTTGTAATTCATATTGCACTAGAGACTATGACCTGGGAGTGAATGCGTCGCATGTCACCCAAAGGGTGCCACACTAAACATCCTGGATACTGAAAGGAAACCCTCTAATAACCATTTCCTAGGTAGCTTAAGGCTCGTAACATACAATACTCATTAGCCTTTATTAGATGTTTTGAAATTGTTTGAAGATGAGAAGAGAGAAGGACTCTACAGGGAGACTAATTGAAACCTACTGTTGTCATGCAATATGGTCCTGATGTTGAGTTTGAAAGGGAATCTATCCTACTTGTTATCATGCATGGATTAAAACCTAGCGTCTATAATCACCATCCTTGAACAAGGATGTGAGAATCCTAAGGGATCATGGCAAAGGGAAAGGAAAGCAACAACAAAGACAGACGAATACCACTATCAAGCAGATAAAATGAGTACATGTATGGGTATGTAATGCAAAAATACAAGCAGAGGGAGGAAGCCTCAACCTCTAATGCAAACAAGAAAATACAGAGGATAAAAGAAACAACCAAGCAAAGGGAGAAAACCTCAACCTTTAGATGCAAGCATGAACTTAAGGAAAAAATGCCTACACATGCAATTCTATCCTAATGCATCACAACAACACAATCAATCAATCATGAAGAAGAGATAAACAAGATGAGGAGCAAGGAAATCATCCCAGGAATTCATCAAGTTTAGATGTGTATCAACACAATAGTCCATCAAAGGTTCAACCTCTTTATGGAATGCACTTTAATTCTACCAAAGGAAGAACCAGGCTCTCACAAGAGGGATCCTAAGATTGTAGGACAGATGAGTGAGGTTGAACTTAGTGGAGATCTAAGGTATTAGGTTAATGTGTATCAACACAAGAGTCCTCAAAGGCTCAACCTCTTTATGGAATGCACTTTAATTCTTCCAAGGGAAGAACCAGGCTCTCATAAGAGGGATCCTAAGAATAATGGACAAAGAAAAGAATGATGATGGAAAGGATGGTATAAACCAAGGGAATCCACCATGACACTCAACCAAAATCTTTAAGATATATCCTCAAGAGTTCTACCATTCATGGCATGCCTTTAGTGTTAGAACACAGATTGGTGTTTAATAAATCTCATTGTTTTGATGATAACATTAATGAAATTTTGTATAGAGATTTTATATACTCTAATTTTGTTCAAGTGTTTATTTGTTTCAAATATCAAAATTAATATTATTATAGAAGCAAGAACGCCTCTGAACACTACAGAACGAAAAAGCTCTGAACGTCAGAAGCAACACATCAGAAGACTCTGATATGCTACAAATGACTCTGAGCGAAGCTGAGAAGAACATGAGTAAAGAACATACATAAAGCTTCAGAAGACTCTGGAAGTACTTAACGCTACAAGTACAGAGGCTCTGATAAAGCTAGTTTGTTCGGATAAAGAATTTCATGCTTAAAGCACTTTGCTGCAAACTCTGATAGAGAAACTCTGATTGAGTTAACTCTGATTTGAAGAACTAGGAACATCATCAGAAGTTCTGATGCAAGACGTTCCAAAGTTGTTGAAGAAGATGCTGTTCAAATAAAGATCCATTGGCATATTCCTTGTCATTATCCAAACGACTCTTTCCTCATTCGTGCATGACACGGGAATTCAGACAAAAAGGATTTGTCAGAATATTCCCCTTCTGAGAAAGGAAAAGTCAACAGAAGATAAAAAGAATAGAATGCACAGTGTTACACAGTCTTTGAGAAATGGACTTCAATGTACTATAAAAGCAAGTCTCAACATCACTTCAAAGGTTAACGAACTAGAAACAAATTCTTGACAAATTATTCAACAAGCAACTCATACAAATTTTCTTCAAGCTGAATAGTTTTATTTTGTTCTTTAACTTGTGTAAAAATCACTGTTGTGATATAGCTTTTTAGAAGCACATCTTAAACACATTGTTAGTTTATCTTTTGTAAAATATTCCTTAAGAGACCAAGTGTGGTCAGATTTCTTGAGAAGACTAAGATAGTTGTCTTAGTGGTTAATGTTGCGGTGAGAATCGTGTTATTAGGCTATTGATAAACTTGAATCTTAATTCTTTGAATTTACAACCGAACTTTAATTTATCCAAAGGAAAGGTATAAAGAGAGAAATAACCTTTTTCGCGATGTAACAACAACGCTAAGAGATTCGGGGATCGAGGGTTGGTTATGTATAGGGTAGGTATTTCACATCCTAAACATCCGTAGTACTCTACAGGAACCTTTTGTTTATTTGCATGCTAAGTTTGGTAAATGTTTGCTAAGGATTGGGATTGGATAAAGGGTGTAGGTTAAAACCTAAAGATAATTTCTAAGTTTGCTCGCAAAGACGTTGCGTCTTCTGCCTACGTATCCTAACTAGGATAGAATCAGAGCAATCATAGTTCACCTCACTAGGGTTGAAGAACACTTGATTATGATCAAGGTTCAAAGGGGAACAAACATAACAATGTTTGCATAGAGTTTAACAAAACTCTCTAGATCTAGGTTGTAACACTCAGGAGGGGAATAAGTAATCATTACTATGATTCTTACATAGAGTTTACAAACTCTATCCTAGGGTTCTAGTTGAAGCACACTCCTAGTGAAGGTGGTTCTTTTAGACTTAAGGCATAGTCTAAGGCTTATATGTTCTAACTTAACTAAGCTAGGGTTTAAGATGACTTTACAAAGTCAAGGGAGGGTAATGAATTATCCAATGACACAAGGGTCAATGGAGAGACTTTTCCTTTGGAAGGAGAGAGAGAGAGAGAGGCAACTTGGATGAGAACTAAAAATTTCCATCACTTGGGGAAGGAATACTTAACAAAGCAAATAAACAATTAAGCAACATGAATAAGATTACAATCAAGTAAGCATGCATATCACAATAGGCAAGGATCAAATAAGACCAACGGTTACGATCAAAAATCATATATCTTAACAAAGATGAAGGTAACAAACCCCAAAGCCATATTATCAAATATGAAACACATCAACCATACAAATAAGTTACAACTTAAAAATGATCATGTTATAAGTTCAAATGTAACAACAATTAGGCATTGATGACAATCAAGTACACAAGGACTGATCACAACAGTTAAACTCAAGATTTTAGGAAAGGAACAATAATTTATGGTAACCACCAACAAGAAAATGAAATCTCAACATGTTAACAAACATAAAGAAGTCAAATTCCAATAAATCTCACAAGATAAAATAAGCATGGTATGAAGGAAATTTAATCGAAACGTACGGTAATGACCTAAGAACGAATCTACTAACAAGCAGGAAAAAAGCATTGTAAAAACAAGAAACAATGAGATTACAATCCATTTAATACAACTAGACATCACAATGAAAAAATTGCAAAAAGAACAGGTTAAAAATAATGAGCGAGGAATAAATTATGAAATTTTGAAGTTGATTGATTTTATGACAATAAAACAAATAAGTACATGAAAAAGTGGCATGGGTGGGGATTGAACCCATGCCCTTGTGTTTACAAACACACAACAACAACCACTTGGGCACCACACACATGCTGGTAGTGAGAATGGAAGCAAAGAAGAAAATGAATTCAATTACAATTGGAAAATAAAATACCAAAAAGGGTTGATCCCAAGGATCGAACCCAGGACTGGCAAGTGAAAGGTGATATGCGCGCAAGTTGATTACCACTGGGGTGGCTGTACATCCAAGTACAAAGCCACCCCCATAAATACATAAGGTAATTTATGGTGGAATGGGTAGGCTTGGAAGCAAGAACAAGTGGAAAATGCAACATGCGTTTTGATTCATAACTATGTCAATACTTGGTCTTTTTTGATGAAATTTTAGCCTAACTAGACTGTTTTTTAACAAGGATCATGATAGTGCCAATGAAATTTTGAAATAATGCCTCCAACTAAAAACACGATGCAAGATGTAAGATTGACATTTGAGTTGCATTTTGAAAACTACTATCAAATCTGAGTTCATACACATGTAAAAGGCATTGCACACAACACTTATATACCATAACAGAAGTGTAGGACCCTTAAGGCTCAAGCATAAACTAGTAGAATGGAATATGGTACATGAATTGCAAATGAATAACATGAAAATGCAGCAACTGTCAAGACAGATGGGAAGATTCCAAATCAATACATAGCCTAAAAGTCCTAATCATGCTAATGATGATGTTCTCAAGTCAAACAAATCAATTCAACAATGCTCAGGCAAAGAAAAGAAGTAGGATGTATCATGACAACATATTGGATGAATTGGAACAGCAGGTCAACATGGATGTATACATTAAAACTTGATCAATCAAAACAAGAACATCATGAGGTATCCACCAACACACTTGAAATGCCATGAGTAACACACATATAACCATCTCAATGTTAATCTTAAACACAAAAACACAACTGCTTATGCTCTGCCAAGTGAAAATTGGAGAAAAAATGCAAGTTTGAAAGTTAGATCAAGAAGCATACATAATTGAAATGAACAGACCCTGCATACATCCTCAAAACATCATATAAGGTGTGTCTATACTTCAAAAATTTTCACAAACATCATGGAAATGAAATTCACAAGCCAGCTGCTTAAACACTCATAAAATTGCAATATTGGAATCAAAACTGGATTGGAATAGAATGAAGTTCAAAGGATACCACATATAAGCCTCAAATACAAGTGTGAATGAGTCTAGCACTTAAAATGATCATGGAATGCACATAATAAAAACAAGGTGATCAAGTTGCAATTTGTACCATACATGGTAACATACTGTCATGACATAGAAGCATAACACACACAAATCTTAAATACCACTAGAGATCTAATGCTAGATGAGCAGCCCTAAAACAAATCGACAGAAAAAAGTGAGGTGTGTGCAAATGTTGTGGTTTCTCAAGACAGTTGGCAGCAGATTTTGGTACAAGCTGGTCTAGCCATATGCAAGTGATCTCATGTTAAAAAATAAAGCACATACATGTCAAAAATGTGAAGATAAATGAATCTCAACTCAGAAAATCAACATTGTGCATTTGGAATAAAACTTGGCATGTTATGGTAGGAAGTGCAGAAGAACTGTCTTGGTAAAACTTAGCACAGCAGGTGTGTTTTCAAATGGTGAGGTTTTTTTTAACCAAAACAAAGACACATACACATCTCAAATATGATAATAGGTGAGATTTAACTCAAAATCCAGGCATATGCAAACAGAAAAGCAACTTGGTATGTTCATGGCAGATTTTGCTTAAAAAATGCAGTTTGGAAGAAAGATGAAGAAATAGGTAAGAATGGATCAAACCAACAATGTGTACACATCAAAATCAGGATAAGGAATGAGATCATGCATAGAAATCAAGCGTATTATAGCTGGCACAGAAATTGACATGTTGGTGGTAAGAAAAAGTTGAACTGTCTTGGCAAAAACTTAACATAGCAAGGCATTTTGGCAAGCAATGAGTTTGATGAAACAAATGGTATGCACATACCATAAATATGCCAATAGATGAGTACATGCTCAAGAAATGGATTAAAACATTACCAAACAGAAAATGGCCTTGTGAAACTCAAGAAAATGCAAAAGGTTAATTCATGTAGGCAACAAACAAGTTCATGACAGTTAGGATGATGGAGCATCACATACAAGTTTCAAATAAGTAGAACATTGATTCTTGATACATGGATCAAGTAGAAATCAATTGAAACAGAATATGATCTATTGGTTCAAAACATTTTGACAACAAAACCATGAAATCTCATAACAAGCCTTAATAAACATATCTCATGTTTTCATCATTTTAACAAGCTTAAATGGAGAAACCAAATCATATAAAAACATATCAACAGTTTGGAATACTTAACACACAACATGTCAAGCACAAACCTCTTAACACCAAACTCATGATAATGGCAAAAGTGAAATAACATAAGTGTGAAAATAAATGCCACCATAGATTCAAACATGATCCAGGGCAGGGGGGTCTCATGAACAATTTACAAATCATACAAAAATCACCAATGGACAAGGTTTGACAGTTCTAAAGCAAGCACACCACATTTCAATGTTTAGATCCTTAAAACTACCATATAGACAAAAATCTTCATAAACAAGTTAAACATAATATCAAAGTACCATATTGGTAACACATCATCAACATGTCATTCACAAATGAAACACTTTAACAAAAGCAAGTATCATAACCATAAGACATGAGTTCTTGACAAAGAACTAAAATGGGGCAGCAAGACTACATTTCCACAAAATCAACTCAAAATGATAAAACATGACAATGTATGATCAATAAAGAGTTTGAATATCACATGCCTCTTGTAGACAGGTCTTGAGTAAGCTAAGAAGCTGAGAAACCCAGAGAATTTCTTCCTTGGCAAAGATTTGAAGCTTGCTTCCTCTTGAAGCAATAAACCACTTTTCAAGACAGTTAGAGTTGTGAAGTTTCCAGCTGGTTTTTTAGAGTTTGGACAGTTGAGATATGATGTATATGAAGTGTTGATAGTGTTGGAATGGTAGGAAATGCCTATAGTAAGGATTTGGCTTTAAAAGTGCAAGGAAGTCAACATACTAAGGTGTGAAGGTTGACTTTTGGGAAAATGAGGTTTTTAAGTGGTTTGAGTGTATGGAAACCTTCTACATAATGTTTATGGGTTGTGTAAATGGTTTTGGGTGGCTTGGAAATGGTAGAACTGAGTTTGAGCAGAGTTTTGCTCAAGACAGCTTTTTAGTGAAAATGGAGGTTTTTGAAAAATGAGATTCTTGAGGAAATGAAAGAGAGTTGAGAGATATTATTTCTCTTGGTTTTGGAGAGTGCTATGGTGTGTCTAACATCAATGAGAGTGCCTCTATTTATAGTGAAAGCAAGGGTGAGGGCAGCTTTGTATTTTACCACTTTTGGAGGGAGTTTATGAAGATTTTCAAATGAATCTTGCCAAGATCTCTTCCTATCAGTTCCATGGCTCAAAGAAGGTCAGAAAATTAAATGGAATGATGGACATGAAGTGAATGAGGGGAGCTTAGGGTGTAGAGTGAGCAGCTGCAACAGTCCTTGGAGGAAAAGTTTCTCTTTCCTCTTACACATTTGAATATTTTATTTCAAGTTGCTTGCAACTTGCCTCTCTCTTCAAACCTCTCATTTTTCTGCATTTTCCTTCATCCACACATCTAATTATTAGATTGAATCATGATCCAAGGGTCAAGGATAGCTCAAGTTGTGAAAATCTGAATTTTGAGAAGTCTTGACATAGTGGTTTCAAATGTTGGCAGCCCTAACTTCCATGGTTCATAACTTTCTGCTCACAAGTGCTACTGAGGAGTTCTACCACAATTTAGAAAGCCCTCAAGTAGCTCTATAACTTTCATGTTTTGGAGATTTCCAAATTCTAGATGGAACTAGGTTGAAAAATCCTTCCAAGGATCTGAAAAAATCACTTAAAAAGGATAAATAACTTAGAATTTTTCTAAGTTATTTCCCTTCTTAAAATGAATCTTGTCATAACTCCAAATATATGAATTTTTTGATCATGGACCACTTTGAGGCTTTTGCAGGACTATTCAATAGCTTTCCAATGAGCTTTGAACCACTTCATTTGGATGTGTGGTTGAGGAGTTATGGTCTTGCCCCTTTTGAAACCCTAATTCCCGATTTTTGCAATTACTTCCTAACCGTTGATCCAATGGTCATGACATTTTATGGGTAGGTGTAATATGACATAAGGAACATTTTTGATTCACATCTTGAAGTCAAATTACTTGTTGTTGAAGAGTTGTTTTTTCGGTCAACCGTTCGATTAATCGGTGACTACCGGGTCGACTGTCGATGATCCAGACATTCTGAGGACTTGAAACTCTTTGGATCGACTTTACTAAGCCATTGGAGATTAATGGACCTTGATCCCACCATTGAAACACTTTTAAAATCAAAAGTCAAACTACAGTTGACTTTTCCTAATCGAAAACCCTAATCAGGCATCTTAAACTGCACTGTTCTCAATTCCCGGGTGACCACCTCAAATTGGATTCATACTTGACCCAATGTAGTATCCTTGATCTTGTTTGAAGTTGAATCAATCCAAAACATTAATTGATCAAACCATCGAAGCCTCGATTTTGACGATACGGAACCCTAATTTATCTGCATCTTGACAAAGATAAACTGGAAATGGGTTAAGGTTAGTTAATCAAATAGATATGATCCTAAAATGATGATGAGGATCGAAGGGGTCAAAATTTGGGATGCAACAGATGCCCCTATTTAAATATCTTCACTAGATGGTAATGAGAGATGACAATCCTCATAGAATCGTAGTGAAAGGTATTTAAATATAGCAAACCAGAAATTTTGTCCCTTAGATTCCATGGTATGCAAAAGGACGAATGCGAATATGCCATGAATCTAAATGATGCTATATGATGCTCGAATGCAAGACGAATGCAGACACACGAGCAAATATAAAAGAACGGCAATACAACGAGTAACCACTCACGAGGACCCAACACACTGGGGAAAGTTTCAAGACTAAGTAAGCAAGATAGTTCAGACATGACTAACAACGCTTGTTCAAGGAAATCTTTCACACAGGGGACACCAATTCCACCAGGGAAGACACATCTTCATTGGGGAAAGGAGATACGAACCTCACTGAGGATAACCAGATGAGGAAGCCCACCGGGGATGAAGATAAATCTTCATTGGGGAAACAAAGAAAAGAAATGCAAACCACCTTGGGGAAGAAACCCATTGGGGAAAACTTTGCTGGGGAACAAAATCACTAGGGAAGCAAAGCTTCATAGGGGAAAAGACGGAACGAAGACACGAATCTCACTGGGGATAACCAGATGAGAAAATTTCCTATAACAAAGAGTTCAAACGGGATCTTCAGGAAAAGGTTAGAAACAAGACCAGGCGTGCCGGGGAGGTTAGTATCCACTAATTCTTCGAGACTTGACTGGAAAAGCAAAAGCTTCCACTGGGGAGACTGGTGACGACCAGAATGACAAATAGCTTCAAACAGTGCTAGTTTCCACTAGACTTACTGGGGAGGATGGTGATGACCAAATCAAAGTTCGGCTTCCAAAAAGTGCTAAATACCATTAGACTTCCTGGGGATATGGTGACAACCAAATTGAAGTTCCAATTTCAATTGGGAATTTCCAAACAATATTGATAAAACACAGGACTTCAGCTGGGGAAGTTGGTAACAATCAACTTTCGGTACTAATAACGATTAGTTTTCAAGCAACGCCAGTAACTACTAGACTTAGAGAGGACTGGTGATGACCAAATCAGGATATACCAATAACAATTGGTTCTGGATGATGCTAGTAACCACTAGACTTATCCGGAGAAATTGGTAACGACCGAGTCCAAGGAGACCAATGACCATTGGATTTTCAAAGAGTTTGGTAACGACCAGACCAAAGTGGTGATAACAATCTGATTTAAGCGATGCCAATAACTATTGGACTTAGGCCTATTGGTGACGACCAACTCAGGTATACCAATAACAATTGGTTCAGGATACTGCTAGTGAAAACTAGATTTTCCAAACAAGGCTAGTGACCACTAGACTTAGAAAGGTTGGTAATAACCGAATCAAGAGGTACAAATAACAATTGGATCTGAAGGTAATACTAGTAACTACTAGATTCAGAAAGACTGGTAATGACCAAATCAAACAGGTACCAATAACCATTGGATTCCAGGCGATGCCAATAATTATTGGACTTTTAGGGCATTTTGGTGACGACCAACTCAAGTACCAATGACCATTGGCTTTAGAAGGCAATACTAGTAACCACTAGATTTTTAGCAAAGATTGGTGAAAACCGAATCAAAAGGAGTCCAATAACGATTGGTTGGCTTTATAACAGAATCAGTGACGACTGGGTTTGGAAAATGGTTGGTGACGACCAAAACGAGACACCGAACATAAATGGTTCTGAACAGGTGCTAGTGACTACTAGTCTTTCAAAGATTATTGGTGACAACCAGATCAAAGATGAATATTGGTAACAACCTCCTATTTGTGTAAATCGGATACTGCTAGTCACCACTAGCTTCCTAGAGAAGGTAAGTAATCCCAGGATGTCAACTTTGAAGCGAAACTTGTTGTACAGGATCAAAGATAAAGGTAACGACCAAAAGATCTCAAAGGCAACAGCTAGACACACATAGACCAAAACCAAAATCAAACAAATGTGTATGTTGGTATGATGCTGTATGTAAAATGCAAACCGACCCGCAGGAACAAAGGAAAGCAAAATAAGGAAAACAACAGAGAGGACTCATCACGCTGAGTCTCAATGCTTCAAGTCAAGCGACACTTCCTTTTTTGGCGCAGATAACAATCTTCCCAGATAGACAAAATCATCATAATCCTGTAGAGGAGAAGTCTTGGCTTAATAGCCAGAATTGCTGTCGGACGCATCCAGTTTGGTCAAAGGTGACAGCAAACTTTCACAACTTTGAGAACTGTGTAATGTTATCAGATTACCTCTAGAACTCTTTAATTGTTTTGTCAAATTGTGTTTTCTTTTTAAAACAAGACTTAAGTTTTTTCAAAACACTTTGCTTTCAAGAAAATTCTTATTAACGAATAAGTGAAATTGCATAACAAAAACAGAGGATCATAACAATGATTGGCTAAAATCTGATTTTATTGATAGACAAGAACTTTACAAAGGGCAAAGCCTCGGGAACTTTATACATTTGAAAAATGGCAAACAGAAAAGGTTACAGAATCCCATAACAATCCGGTCCTTTTAACTGTTAGTTCACTTGCTTCGCTGCTTCTGGCGAGAATGATAGATGTTGATCTTTTTTTTGATACCTTGCACAAGACTCTGCCCCGGCATTGGTCAGCTTTCGATTCTTGGACTTCTGTCTTGCTGAAGCACCGGAATCTCCTCTTTAGGTCTTCTGCTTTTAGGCATAGTACTTTCTCACTACATCTGAGTTGATGGGATACTTGAGTTGTTCGCCATCCATGGTTTCCAGAATTAGAGATCCTCCGGAGAAGACAGTTTTTACAACGAAGGGGCCATCGTAGATGGGCATCCACTTGCCGCACATATCCTTTTGAGTTGGTAGGATTTTTCTAAGCACAAGCTCTCCTTCTCTATACTCTTTGGGACGAACCTTCTTGTTGAATGCTCTTATCATTCTTTGTTGATAAATCTGACTATGACACATGACCGTCATTCTTTTCTCATCAATGAGATTCAATGAGTCGAACCTTTCTTTTTTCCATTCGTCTTCATCGAGCTTTGCTTCTGTCAAGATCTTTAAAGAAGGTATTTTGACTTCAATGGGCAGCACAACGTCCATCCCATATACCAAGGAAAAGGGAGTTGCCCCTGTTGAAGTTCGTATTGATGTTCGATATCCATGTAGAGCAAATGGTAACATCTCGTGCCAATCCTTGTAGGTTATGACCATCTTTTGTACTATCTTCTTGATATTTTTGTTTGCAGCCTCAACTGCGCCATTCATCTTAGGTCTGTAAGGAGACGAATTGTGATGTTTAATCTTGAAATCGTCACAGAGTTCCTTCATTGTTTTGTTGTTTAGATTCGACCCATTGTCAGTAATGATCTGGTTAGGAATATCATATCGACATATGATTTCCCTTTTGATGAAGCGAGCGACCACTTGCCTTGTCACATTTGCATACGATGCTGCTTCCACCCATTTGGTGAATTAATCAATTGCAACAAGGATGAAGCGATGGCCGTTGGAAGCTTTTGGCTATATTGGCCCAATCATATCTATTCCCCACATTGCAAAAGGCCATGGTGATGTCATCACATTGAGAGGATGCGGAGGGACATGTACTTTGTCGGCATAAACTTGGCATTTGTGGAATTTTCGAGCGAAGAGTATGCAATCCGTCTCCAAAGTTAACCAGAAGTAGCCTGCCCTTAAGATTTTCTTAGCCATAGCGTGGCCGTTGGCATGGGTATCGAATGTTCCCTCGTGTATTTCAGTCATTATGAGATTTACCTCTCTTTCGTCGACACATCGGAGTAGAACCATGTCATGGTTTCTTTTGTACAAGGTACCATTGTTGATGAAGAATTTAGCCGATAATCTTCGTATGCCTCTTTTGTCAATCCTGGATGTGTCAGCTGGATATTCTTGATTTTGAAGAAAGTTCTTGATGTCGTGGAACCACGGTTTCTCATCAGCTTCTTCATCTATTGTCATGACATATGCAGGTATTATCCTTCTTTCAATGCGGATCAGAGGTGCCTCGTTAACAAACTGGACCTTCCACATTGATGCCATCATGGCCAGTGCATCGGCAATGTGATTTTCTGCTCTCGGTACATGCTTGAAGTTAATTTCATCAAAATATTCAGCCATCTCCAAGATATGAGTTTTGTAAGGGATCAACTTTTCATCCATAGTTTCCCATTCTCCTTTGAGTTGGTAGATCACTAAAGTAGAATCACCGATCACTTCCAAGATTTTGATGCGAAGATCGATAGCAACTTCCAACCCTAAGATGCAGGCTTCATACTCGGCTATGTTGTTTGTACACGAGAAACAAAGTCGGGCTGTGACGGCAGTATACCCTCCAGTTGGATTTTTCAAAACAGCTCCGACACCATGTCCATTCTTGTTTGATGCTCCATAGAACATCATTTCCCACCGAGATCCAGGCTCGGGACCTTCTTCTGGACCAGGCTCTGGTTTTGTGTGTTGAATATACATCACATCTTCATCAGGAAAATCAAACTTGAGTGGTTGATAATCTTCCATAGGATGCTCTGCGAGGTGTTCTGACAAGACACTTCCTTGGATAGATTTTTGAGCAACATACTGAATATCGTACTCTGATAAGAGCATATGCCATCTGGCTAATCTTCCTATTTGAGCTGGCTTTTCAAAGATGTACTTGATAGGGTCCATCTTAGAAATCAGCATTGTGGTGTGACAAATCATGTACTGTCTCAGACGCTTGGCGGTCCATGCTAAGGCACAACAGGCTTTTTCCAGGGGAGAGTAACGACTCTCGCAATCGGTGAACTTCTTGCTCAGATAGTAGATTGCGTGTTCTTTCTTTCCTGACTCTTCAGTCTGGCCTAAGACGCAGCCCATTGAATCTTCTAGTACTGTCATATACATGAACAAAGGTCTTCCGGGTACAGGAGGAATCAACATGGGAGGCTCTTGTAAATACTGTTTGATTTTCTCAAATGCGGCCTGGCAATTTTCATTCCATACCACTGTTTGATCTTTTCGTAACAACTTGAAGATCGGCGTGCAAGTAGGAGTTAGATTGAAGATGAATCTGGAGATGTAATTCAGACGTCCGAGGAAGCCTCTGACTTGTTTCTCTGTTTTAGGAGCAGGCATCTCCTAGATTGCTTTGACTTTGTCGGGGTCTACTTCAATTCCTCGTTGACTAACGATGAAGCCTAGAAACTTGCCTGAGCAAACTCCGAAGGTGCATTTTGCTGGATTTAACCTCAGTTGATACTTTTGGAGTCTCTCAAATAGTTTCAACAGATGATCCAAGTGGTCTTCTTCACTTTGGGACTTTGCGATCATATAATCCACGTATACTTCGATTTCTTTGTGCATCATATCGTGAAAGAATGTGACCATGGCTCTCTGATACGTTGCCCCTGCATTCTTCAAACCGAAAGGCATGACCTTATAACAATAGGTGCCCCAGGGTGTGATGAAGGTTGTCTTCTCCATGTCAGCTGGATCCATTTTTATCTGATTATAACCAGAAAATCCGTCTAGGAATGAGAATACTGCGAAGCTTGCTGTATTATCCACCAAAGTGTCAATATGTGGTAAAGGGAAATCGTCCTTCGGACTTGCTTTGTTTAAATCCCTGTAATCGACGCACATCCTGACCTTGCCATCCTTCTTTGGGACTGGTACAATGTTTGCCACCCATTCTGGATATTTGGATACCGCTAAAAAGCCTGCATCAATTTGTTTTTTGACTTCGTCTCGGATTTTAAGAGCCATATCTGGTCTTGACCTGCGAAGTTTTTGTTTGACCGGAGGACACTCTGGCTTCAGGGGGAGCTTGTGCATAACAATGTCGGTATCCAACCCTGGCATGTCTTGGTAAGACCAAGCAAATATGTCGACACAATCTCTAAGGAGGGTTATCAGCTTGCTTTTGATCTCTGGCCTCAATGATGCCCTAATCTTGACTTCTCTTTTTTCTTCTTCTGACCCCAAATTGACGATCTCAGTCTGCTCTTTGTATGGCTGGAGATACACATCTTCCTACTCAGTCATTCTCTTTAACTCTTCTGGGACTTCTAATTCTTCATCATTTTCTTCTTCCGCTTGAAAGACAGATGAACCACTAGTAGAAGGAGCCGAAGGATCATAGGATTCTATGGTGGATGGAGGTATTCTGCATGTTTTGTTTTTGAGAACAATTAGACACACACACACAGACATGCAGATGAAGGGTTGTTTTTATTTTTTCAAAAAGATTGCCATTTTTATTTTTACCAAAAAGAGTGAAAATGATGCGCAAGATAATAAACAAGAGTTTTAACAAACAACTTTTTCATTAATGATTTTCAAATTGCAAAGTGACCCAGTACAAAATAATTCGCAGGCCTTGGGCAAGACCAGGAATTTTAAAGAAAACACAAAGCTAACAAGCAAAATGAATTACTCTAAAGGTAAAAATACGAGAATTTCCACAGCCTCCCAGTTGTGCAAAGCTGCTCCTCCTCGAGTTATCAGATGATTTAGATTACAATCCTCATCTTCAGCAATGATGGCGTTGATTTGTATTCCGCCACTGGTAAATATTTCCTTTAAAGACTTCTTCTTCATGACGCTTTCCTCTGGCTCACCTTCTAGAGTTGGTTTGTAACCCAACCCCTGTCGATCGTTTTTGACCCCGTTGCACCCTAATTTTTGACCTTAAGATCCCACCTCTTTGTGCATTTTGTTACGAGTTAGCTTTATATTTTTGTCTGTGTGTTCGTTTATGACTAACCACCTTTTAACTCCTTTAATCTGCATCATTAACCTTTCTACCACTATTTAAATCTTTTTTAATCAGCATCTAATAATTAATAATCTTTTTAATTTAACCTCTAATTAATTAACCTTTTTTTATTATTAAACTTATTTCATATTTCATTTATTTCATCAACTCATTTTATTATATTCTACTCATATCAATAAAACCTTTTGAAAATAACCTTTATAATAGCAACCTTTTATTCAATAATAAAAACTTAAACTTTTTTTTTTTAATATAACTTTAATTCAATAAAACTTCCCAAACTAGTTCTATTTTGATGACAGGATCAAAGCTCCTATTTGTTCGAAGGTTCTACCTTTTTCAATTACAAATCAAAGTCATGCTTATTACAAGTTTCAAAATACGCAAGTTACAACAGCAGCAACACTGTGGCCAACCAACTGTCTGAACAAAACAGAATAAACCACGTCAAAACCTAAATCCAAGATCCCCTTGCGATTCAAGAAGTTCAATTCTTTTAGTACATTTATAAGATCAGTATGTATTACAAGAGTTTGGGATTGAAGTCTAAGTATCCATTTCATTTTCTTGAGATCGAATCCTGTCTTAATCAACTTTCCTTTCACAAGCACCCTATTTCTACTTCCTAAGAGACAAAGTGCAAGCTATAAACCTCAATCTCACTGTAAACTACCTTCTTATATACAATGATCCCCGGATTGTATCACAAGATGATGATAAGCAAGTTTCATAGGCAAACCACCAAACCTCCAGCATCAACTAATAATAACTACAAGCAATACGACCAACGACAGTCAAAGAGAAAGCAATTCCCAAGGTTGTTGGTGTTCGAGAAGTTTCCGTCAAAAACCAAAATGATGCTTCGTCGGCATAATGCGGAGAGGATAACAGGAAATGCTCTCAAAGCACCTTGTGGGCTTTGTCCCGCCTGGAGTGTTCGCCTACATAATTTGGTAACATCATATCAGAAGGAGTTCAAACCAGTTGCTAATAACTACTTTGCACAGTACATGAATATATGGTCTATCTAATGCTTCAATAACCTCGGTAATGGCCTACAAAACTTTCAGAGCGCTCCGACTCAAAGGAAACGTTAGCATTTAGAGACTCAGAAGGGATGATTGTTTTTACCAGTTACTAATACATAGCAGCTACCGTTTTCTTTCCGAGAACAGCCTCAGCATGTCCTGTCCGAAGTGGAAAGAGCGTATCTGCACCCGCCACGCATTGTACCTGAAAGCATATGGACTCGTTAAGCTAAATTCCAAAGACGTGATATATACTGCATTTGAAACCCAACTCCAAATCAAGTAAATCAAGTTCATCTCAAATCACAAACGGTTTTCGGCAGATCTATTGATTTATACAAAACAATATCCATCTTGTCCAACAAAGCACATAATGAAGCAAGCTCACCTGGTAGAGATTTAATCTCGGTTGCATCATTATTGAACAACAGATCGCACCACTTGCGAATCTTCGGCATCAGCCCTATCTCTCATCCTTTCCAAGGTCGAACTACAGCTTTGGCACAATTATAGTTTCCTCCAACTGTGCCCTCAGTTAAGAACAATAACCAAGTTAGCTCCATGGAAAAGCAAGCATAAATTGTGAAACAGGGTAAAGATGTAATAACTATCCTGGTCTAATATGCAAGATTTTAGAAGCAGTTTGTGTTACCTTAGATTGAAGAAAGCCACTGTTATTGAGTTATTCGATCTGTACGTTGCTATCCATTTTCTGCAAGTGTTAAACCTGTTTCATGAGTATACGCCTACCGAGCCAACAAGAATTGAGTTAATAAAATACTTGATTCACCACAACGAACCGATATGATGCGCTTTAGCATTATAGAAAGGATAACTAGCCTGGAAAAGAGGTGCACAGTCACAGAAAACGCGATATCTTTGGTAGCTCTAAGGAATGGCTTCATCTTCTACCACTGTCATATTCTGCATAAAATTTACATGAGCAACAATACATCGGATTTTACTTGCAGCTAATGATTAGTAATAAAGGACAAGGATGTTTTTTGGAAGACGACGTCACCGTAGAAGCAGACTTTCATTAGCCCAACATTTCCTTCCGAAGCAAATGATCAACAGGTCTTCCTCACCAATCTCCATTCTTGGGAGAGTAACAAGGGCACGTCAGTTGTGTAAACCGGTCCCAAAGTCCCTACAAAGGAAAATCATGATATGCCATTAACATAATACAATATATGAAGTTAAGAAAAGACAAGAAGTTCATCAGTAAAACCCATTACTCTCACATACGGCAACACCTCATTGTCCACGTCCGACTGCTGCAAGTACTCATTAAAACAAAGTCCGTGCAGTAACACCTCTGATATTTGCCAACAGCCTACATCAAATGATTTGGAACATAAGTATCAACTGTCATGTAATTATTAGACCAATACTCTGAAAGATAACCCACCGTTCAACTCTTCAAAGGTCCCCGACGGTTTCGACGGCTACCGTGTTGGTTTGAGCTTGTTAGCGTGTTTTGTTCCTGCAAAAGTTGAGACAAATTTCAAGTCATATGCATAATCCCAGGGGACAGTCATAATAATTTAGAAGTTATTTTTCAAATCGAAGACAAAATCATACTTCCCAGTATTAACTTCACAACACAACCAAAGTTCAGTACGGTCAACAAACTTTCGAATTGTGAGTTTATCTTTCGAGAAGGTGCGCCATTCTCCAAGCTCTCCAAGTGTATCTACCGCCGTTGCTTTAAACCACCTGAATCGATAACATGGAGACAGGAAGTTGTATTCATTTGTTTCATTGTTTAACTTAAGAATGAAAACCACCGGTTCATAAAACGCCTAAAAATATATATATGAAGGAAAGGGCAATTGTCAAACTCAAAGAAGTTACCTCTGGTTCAAACCAAGGAAGGTTCTCCAGGCCATTTACACAATCCGACAACATCAATTACTTTTCATATCGTGGTGAGACAGGCTCAAACATGGTTGGAGTAGAAATCCAATCTTACCATAATTAGGTCAAGCACCTAATAACCTGCCAAAATCAGAAGAGGAAAGGTCAAGGCAACATCAAGAAGTTTCAAATCACAACCGACATGTTTCAGAAACTCTCAAACAGAAAAGGAAAGAGAGTTATCGCCATTAACAAAATGTTTCATTTTGAGCCTATAAAAGAGAAGAAAAAACATCGGTTAAAGAGAATAGAATACACATCGTAAAAGGAACTCAGAGCAAAACCCCAAAATTCCACACAGAAATCCCAAGTCAAACAAAACCTAACATACAGAGCAAAAAACCCTAAATCGAAAAGAAGAAGAACTTATCTCTTCATAGATTCCGCCGTCGAAATCCTCAAACCACCATCGGAAACACCTACACAAAACCTTGCAAACCGTGAGCATTTCTTCGTTGACATTATTTACCTTTTTTTGTTGTTGCTTATTTTACAGGATCGGGCGAAGGCGTGGTTGAGAGAAGAAAAGAGAAAATGGAAGGAAGAATTGAAGAAAAAGAAGAGAGAAGAAATGAGTGAGGAAGACAACGATCGAGTGTGAAACGAGACGAAGATAGCGGAGAAGAGAAGAGGGAAACGAAGGAACCAGACGGGGGGAATCGAAAAGGGGATTAGGGTTTAATTTTTTTCGTTTTGTGTTGTATTATAATCATATGTAAACACATGCACACTAATTACCATGCACCTCACGCCACGGCCCTCTGATCTCCAAAGGATCAGATCGGGCGATCCACAAACGCACACACACGTACTACCCTGCCAATCCACCGTACACCTGTATCTCCCTACCACACCCAATCACTAATTAACCCACTAATCAACCGTTAACCTACCAATTAACCCTTTCGTTAACCCTTTTTTTCAATTAACTAATAATCAACCTTTTGTTAACCAGTTTTTTTAAATAAATAATAACCTCCTAATTAACCTCTTCAATCAATTAATTAATCTTTTTCTTAGTTAACCTTTTAAAACAAGCCAACCTTTTTAATTATATTTCTAACTAATCTTTTAAAAAAACTATTTTCTTTCCTAAGTTAATTAATTTTAATAGATCACCCTTTTTTCAAATAAAAATATAACTAATAACTAATAACTAATAACTAATCTTTTAAAATTAGCCGTTTATTAATAATTTCTCAATTTAACCCTCTCATCTTAATCCATTAAGTAACTTAATTTCCTATTTAATAAGCTATTAATCTTTTAATAATTGACTCTTTTTTTAAATTAATCTCTTAATTTTAATTAGACTTTTTTTAATAAATAAAAAACTAGTAACCTTTTATAAATAATTAAATCAACTTTTTCTATTTTTATTAATTCCTTAAATAATAGTCATTCAACTCATTTTCCTAAATAACTTAGAAATATAATAAAACACTTTTTAAAAAAAAAATCAATCTCTAGTTTTATTATTAAGAACTTCTTCTTGAGAATAATAATAACTTTTATATAATAAAAAATCCATTTCATAATTAAGCCAACTATTCTATTTTATTAAAAAAATTTCACTTCATGATCTATTTATTTTATCAATAAAAATAATCTTTTATAATTTTAATAAACCTTTATAACGAGAAAACCATTTTATAATTTAAATAACATTTGGCAATAACGATAATCGAACCCCTCTTTTTAAAGACATTTCCCTCAAAACCAATCTCACTAAAAAATATTTTCTTATAAATCAATTCAACATTTTGCTAATCAAATCAATTCGCTTAAAATCAATCTAACATCCCTCTTAAGGTCAATCGTACAACTTAATCAATCTTCCGCATTCGATCAATCGTGCACGCTCACGCTTACACTCCACAATTCACTCTCACACACTTCAGCGCTTTCATGCGTATGTGTATTCTTTAATTACTTGCCATTTACTATTTTCGCAATTTATTTTACGAACAATTTTCATTACCGCATTTATATTATCGCATCTCATTCCGTCCAAAGAAAAAACCTACACATGAGTCAACAATTGTGTGTAGTGCATCTTATTTGCATCATACTCCCGCTTGATCCTTGATCCCATTCAAGTTGATCTTTCTAAGTTAGATCCTACCCCATAGGAAGGACCGTTATCTTTTACAACTTAGATACAAACAAATACAACTCAATCAAATATTCATACACAATAGAGAAATAGTTGTTAATCATCTTAAGCGAGATAGAATCTCCACCCCACATCAATACAATCAATACCGTAAGAACTTTTCCTTAAGAGAGATAGCGGCGTACATCGTCGATCAATATCTGAGTACTCGAGCCCTTCTCTTAAGACGATGCAAAGACTATTTTCCTACAACCTGTGGCGGTTAAATCTCCCTTAAAATGATGACTCGTCTTTTCTCCTAAATTCAATCAATCAACTACCCTAAACCCGTAGGAACTTTGACCATAGTCAAAGAACTCCTCAAACCCTTTAGGGGAACTACAGATACTCTGATTCCACTCCCGTAAGGATATGTAGGCATAAGATGCGACATCTTATCGAGTATACTTAGAAATAAACCCCTAGGTCTTCTACCATTAAGCAAATAAACTTAGCAATAACAACATAAAACAAGAGGTTCCTGTAGAGTACTACAGAAACTTAGGATGCTAGCACCTTCCCTAAGTTTAACCAACCCCCGAACCTAAAACTCTCTAGCTTGCATTTGCATTGCATTGTGAGAATTTCGATCTTTATCCCTTCCTTTGGACAAATCAAAGTTCGGTTGCAAAATGAATTAAAGATTCAAACTAATCAATAGTTTGGTATCCAAATTTCACCGCGACAGAAATGGCGACTTCACTGGGGATACTCAGTGGGTTTCCCTAACTTGTTTTGTTTTGTATATTTGCTTAATTTTTTACTTGTTTGTTTATTACCTTTGGGTTGATATTCTTGAGTGGTGAGACAAAGTCCTACACCCAGAGTTGAGTGAACTTAAAATAGGATAGTGATATGTTCGACGAGGCTTATAGGGGGTGGAATCCCGACCAAGCTGACTTGAAAATCACGCTCAATTGAGGCCCTCTCGAAAGATGTATTGTTGAACGAGTTCTTAATCGTGAAAACATGCACTATATTCGATGTTGGAGCCTATGATATTGAGGACCGTAGTTACCTTAACTCTACTTTGGCCTTTATTAGGATGTAGTACGGGGCTATGAGGGGGTACCCCCGAAATAGTGCTACACGATGCTACACTCAAAAGAAGTTCTCTTGAGAATATTATTAACCACCGAGTACTTGGGCAGTTGATAATATCCGAAAGATGGGCTAATGACTTTGGGAACCTTATTAGAACCTTGTTCTGCAGGTACAATCAACCTTTAGTCCGTGTTCTTTGGGAATGGGTATACCTTTGGCTCCATGCTCGTTGCAAACCTAGGGCCCCCTTGTTTGTTTATCTTTGTGGATCTATGCGCTTACTTGTGTTTGTTGCATCCATATAGCATCATTTTGCATTGGTTTCATGGGATTCCTAGCTTATTTATAAACATTATAAAAACCAATATGGATTACAAAAGAAAATATTTTGAAATATTCTTTTAAGAGTCCTAACTCGAATGACCTAAGGAAGTTGGGAACTTATATTGAAGATTAATAGAAGTTCAAAGGACATGAGACTATTATCAAAGATCTAGAAGGACAATGGATTTCTTCTTTCGTTACCAGCAAGAGAAGTAGAGAGATAGAGGATTTAATTTCCTCTATCACATTATTCCTCAGAAGATGATTATGGACCACTTATCTTCAAGAAGATCCAAGTGGAGGAACAAATCAACAAGCACGATGAAGGACTTCCTTAGGGCTTTATTAGCTTTTATTTAGCTATTAAGTAAGGAATCTTATAAGGTTGTTTCCTTGTGATCCAATAAAAAAAATAGTGCAAAATAATAAATGAATTTTCTTTGGTATTCCATAACGTTTATAAGAACTTGAGTGCCATGAAACCTTCCATTTCTGCATTCTTGCATTAGCATTTAGCATTTTGCATGTGTATGTGTCTCCTCTTCTGTGGCTCATGAAGGTGAGAAAATACTTAGAAGGGGGGGGTTGAATAAGTATGACAGAAAAATAATCAACGATAAAAACACAAGTATTTTTATCCTGGTTCGTTGAACTCAACTACTCCAGTCCACCCTTTTCAAGAGTGATTTGCCTTTCTCAACAAGGACTTAATCCACTATTCAAATCAACTGATTACAAATAGCACACCTAAGAACAACTGTTCTTAGTCTTCTTAAGAGCTACTGATCTAACCTAGATCCTCTTAAGGAAAACTTTCTTTACAACTTAATGTAATACAATGAAAGAGTAAGAATTGCTTCTATGAAAGCTATAAACACAACTGTGTTATTTCTCTAAGTTTAGAACAATGTATGAACAGTGAAGAATATGAAAGCTTTTTAGCGTGAGAGAGTTCTTGTCAATATTGTTGTGAATTAGCACTTGAAGAATGAGCTATGATGTCCTTTATATAGCCACTTGAATATTGGAGAGAATATTTTACCGTTAGAGAAAATATTTCCAATATCAAAATAGTACTGTCCTTTGTACTATTACAGCAGAGAGACGGCGCACAAAATGTGGGTGTAGCAATTGTCTGCTGAGCTGTGATTTAACTATATCAGGAATGTACCAGAGGAATAATCTTCTTTGCAGAGAATTATGTCTATCCCAATTAAGGAAAGATTTGCTGGCATATTCCAACGGATATATTAAAATATTCTTCTTCAAATAATTCAGATCAACAATCAATATCAGAGTCTTCAGTCTTCAGAACCTTCTGGAAACTTCAGAGCCTAATATGTTCTTCAGATGTTGATGAATCAGAGTCTTGGTGCAGCTGTGTGCTTGAAGCGTAACACGCTCTTAGATCAGAGTCTTCACTCAGATCAGAGTCTTCTCTCATTCAGAGTCTCTTCACACAGAGTCTTCTCTTATTCAGATTCTTGATAAAACATGCAGCGTGTTGTATCTTCAGAATCTTGATAACTAAGCTCTTATACTTCAGATTCTTCTAATCTTCAGATGCTCTTGAGCCATTCAGAATTCATTGTTCACATCAAATTTGCTCTTTAAGATTAAAATCTTTTGTGCCTGTAGAAAACAGTTTAGAACAAATTTAGAGAGTATAATTCTTGTATACAAATTATCATTAATGTTATCATCAAAACATAGAGATATTACTAAGACACAATCTGTGCTCTTACAATCTCCCCCTTTTTGATGATGACAAAACATGAGCAATTTGTTCAATAAAAATGAATTGAAATTACTCCCCCTGAGATTAACAATCTCCCCCTGAAATGAATACTCTAATGGAATTAGATACTTCCCTTTCTGGTTGAGTATATTTCAGATTCAGAGCCTGATTTCATTTCAGATTCAGAGCCTGATTGCATTTTGGGTTCAGAGCCTGATTAACATCCTGATTGAAGCCTGGTTGACAAATCCTGGTTGATATAAGTTTGACTTCTAGAGTCAAAGCTTGATGCCAAAGCTTGATGTCATATTAAAGCTTGATGCCAGATGAACAACTTCAGAACACTTGGTTGTTTATCTTGCCATTTCCTATCTTGAGTTATCTTTCAGATCATAGTACTCAAGGATAGATATCAGAGTCTGGTCTTTAGATATCAGAGTCTGGTTTACTCAGATTTAGCTATTTTTGATCAGGTTCTGAAAAGATAGATCTCAGGAAAAACTTCAATGAAATTTGTCAGAGTCTGGTTAGATAAATTTGTCAGATTCTGATTAGATTCAAAGAATGTTAGTAACATGTCTGACTTAGTTCAGATAATTGCTTATAGATTTGAACAATCGGATTCTATTTTGTTTCTCCCCCTTTTTGTCATAATCAAAAAGATTTTTAAAAGACAGTAAAGATGCAGAAGAAACACATATCCAGATAAGCAAAAGATCATTTTCATTAAGATAACATCCAGATTCAGATAGAAGCAAACAAAACATATCAGAAGACAATCAAAAACAAAACAAAGCATGAAAAACTTGTGCAAAAACATTAAGAGGGTTTGGCAGATGAAGCTTGTTGAGAAGCGATGAGTTGCAGCAGTGCTGTAATCCTCTCTGAATTCTCATCTTGCTTAGCCATCCAAGTTTTCATTTCTTCATTTGTCTTCTTTTGATCAACCATGAAGTCCTTTAGTTCCTTGACATCCTTCTGAAGATCTGTAGATGCTGAAATAGAAGATTCTGGAACAGTGGATTCTGAAACAATCTGAGTGACATTGGGTGCAGGAATTTCTGGAGGTGGAGGAGCTTCTAGAAGAAGAATAGGAGGAGGGTTTTTCTTAATCCTTTTCTGATAAGCAGCAAACCTTACTTTTGATAATCTAAGACATTGAGTCCTGATTTTCAAAGCCTCCCTATTCAGTCTGTAAAGATATTTCTTCCAGACAGCATTAGCAGCCTCTTTATCCATAGTGGTCATGCACACATCCATAATGTCAGCAAAGTCTGAGACATTATCCTTGTCAAAATTTCTTAACATAGTATAAACACTTGATCCCAATTCTGCTTCATCAGGGATTCTGGGTTGGGTTGGTTGTGTTTGTGGTGTTTGTTTAGAAGGTTGAGGTTGTGGAGATGGATGTTCAGATGTTTGAGGTTCAGATGTTTGTTGGTTAATTTGTGGTTCAGAAGTTTGTTGGTTGGTTGGTTCAGATGATGGTTGTGGTTCAGAAGTTGGTTGTGGTTCAGATGTTGGTTGTGGTTCAGATGTTGGTTGTGGAGTGGATTGGATTTCAAGATGTTGTGGATTGAGAGTTTGAGTGGGGGAATTTTGTGGAGAAGGTGGATGATCAGAGGTGGGGGATTTAAAAAGTTGTTTCCAAACACTCTCAGTACGAGGTTGTTTGAGATCATTCAAACATTCATTAATGAAACCAGATGATTCATCATCAGATGATGTATCAGATTGGTTAGATTTTTCAGAAGTTGAAGATAAAATGATAGAACGGTTTAAGGGTGTGATATCTAAAATCTCATTAGGATCAATGGGATTTTCAGGTTGGTCAGAGTGTTCAGGGTGAACATCCTCTGGAATTGTAGATTCTGGGATGGGGTTTTGAGGTTGTGGTGTTGTTTGTTGAGTTTGTTTGGATTGTGGTGTTTGAATGTTTGTTGGTTGTGGTGTATGAGTCTCAGATGGTCTAGATCTTTTAAATATGAGGGGTGAGTCAGATGGTGTGGTAGCAGAATGATGAACAGGATTAGAATCAGTGTTAAATACCTGTTTCAGAGTATCTCTTATCTCTTCAAAAGTTGCTGCAGGAGGATTTTGTTGAACCTTCTTCAGCTTCTTTCTTTTCTTCTTTTTCTCAGCATCTGAATGCTTTCTTTTCTTCTGATGACCTTCTTTATCAGCTTTTCTCTTGCGTCTTCTTTCCCTTGTCTGATCAGGAAGAACTTGGCCTTCCTTCTGCACAAGATTTGCAGGGATCTCAACACCATCTCTGATGCAGCAAGCAACATACTCAGCTATTAGCTCTCTGGGTTCATCTGAGGTAAATAGAGGAAAGTCCTCAACAGGAATCCTTCTCCCCCTAACTTCTTCAGAGTTAGTTTTCCTTGGTTTCTCAGATAAATCTTCAACCAATTTCATCCCTCTCAGAGTTAAGCCATTTATCTCAGAGCCAATGATAAAGTCCAGATCTTCTGTCAGCCCAGCCTCTTGCAGATGCGCCACAAGTTTGTTTTCTACCAGAATATCTGAAATCAGTCTTCCCATAGGAATCCATGATCTGACTTTTCCAGTTTTATCTCTTGCTGTTTCCCTTGTTTCTTTGACATGAGATACCAGATGATTGAACAACAGATAAGGAAGATCAATCTGAATGTTTTGATGCAAACAGTACATGAAGTAAAGTTGTTCAGCATTAACATAGTCAGATGAGTTTGAAGAGGGTCTGTGAAAAATGGTGTTCAAGAAAATCTTAGCCCATAACTTGTAAGTGGGTTTCAAAAACTTAACCTTCTTACAAGGTTCACCAGTAGTGCAGATTTCTTGACAAACATCCTTCAGGTCTTCACGCGCAGAAGATAGAGAGGTTACTCCATCAGTTGCTGTGAAACCTATGAGTTTCCTGATCAGATTTTCAGTGATAACAATCTTCTTACCCAGCACAGAAGAATGAACGAACTTTGGAGTAGCGAATGCATGGATCCAAAACTCCTTCACTAACTTTGGATACACAGGACCCATCAGTCTATCAAAGTAACCGTTCCAACCTTGTTCTTTGATCGAAGGAATCAGATCAAACCCATTATCAGCAAGGTCTTCCAAATCCACGAAACTTTCACATAACACTTCTAGAGAATCAACAGGAGTCAGAAGAGTGCGTACTGGTTCAATGATAGTGGTAGAATCTTTGGTAGTAACTGCTTTTGATGTGGATGCCATTGTTGATGAAGAAGAAGGAGATGACGGTTTCTGGGTTCGTTTAGGGTTTGAGAAGAGAGAGAACAACAGACAAAAGCGCATATGTGTTGAGAATGTGAAAAGTGTGAATGTGTTGTGAGAGTGGTTTATATAGAAAAATAAGACACGCATGGGAAACACAACAGACATACATAGGACACATACGCACGTTTGCATTTAATGAAAAGTAATCATTTTTAATTATGATATGACATTTGGGGGGAAAATCAAGATAGATTGAGATTTTCAAAGCAATACCTTAAACGTCATAGTCAGTAGGTGTACTCCATCTTTTCAGATTCTGAGTGACACGTGTTTGCTTTGCATGTGATTCTGTAACTCTTAAGAAATGAAACGTTTTCAACTTTCAGATCCTCTGAGATGGTCAGTACAGAGTTTCACAAAAAAAATAAATCACAGAAAAATTAAATAAGCAAAACAGATGAAATACTTCAGAGTGTTAAACACTTAGCATCTGAGAAGTAGACTCTGAGAAATATTACTCTGGACAAAAATCCATACAAATATTTTTCAGAATAAACTTAAACCTATCTTCAGCAAGGGGTTTTGTGAAAATATCTGCCCATTGATGATCTGTATCAACAAAGGCTAAATTTATTACACCCTTCTGAACATAGTCTCTGATGAAGTGATGTTTAATCTCTATATGTTTAGCCTTAGAGTGTAAAATTGGATTTTTGGATAAACATATAGCTGAAGTATTATCACAGAAGATAGAAAGATTACTCTCATAGATTTGATAATCTTCTAGTTGACTCTTCATCCAGAGCATCTGAGTGGAACACCCAGCAGCAGCAATGTATTCTGCCTCTGTGGTTGATAGTGCAATTGTTGGTTGCTTCTTGCTGTACCATGAGATCAGATGACTTCCAAGAAACTGACAGCTTCCAGAAGTACTTTTGCGCTCAACTCTATCTCCAGCATAGTCAGCATCACAGAATCCAACTAGTGAATATTTGTCAGATCTTCTGTAACACAAACCAACATTAGCAGTACCTTTCAGATACCTTAGAATCCTCTTAACAACAGTTAAGTGTGATTCTCTAGGATCTGATTGGAATCTAGCACATAAACAAACACTAAACAGAATGTCTGGTCTAGAAGCAGTCAAATAAAGAAGAGATCCTATCATACCTCTGTAGAGTTTCTGATCTACCTTCTTACTTACCTCTTCCTTACCTAGAGTGCTTGTAGGATGCATTGGAGTCTTTGCCATTTTGCTATCCAGCATGTTAAACTTCTTCAGAAGCTCTTTAACATACTTCGTCTGATGTATGTAGGTGCACTCTGGAGTCTGATTTACTTGAATTCCCAGAAAGAATTTCAGTTCTCCCATCATGCTCATCTCAAATTCTTCCTGCATACATTTAGCAAACTCCTTTCCAAGCATAATATTTGTTGATCCAAAAATAATATCATCTACATAAATTTGACAAATCAACAAATCTTTCTTAATGGTTTTACAAAATAGTGTGGTATCCACTTTTCCTCTGATGAAATCCTTCTTCAGAAGAAAATTACTCAACCTCTCATACCAAGCTCTGGGAGCTTGTTTTAGTCCATAAAGAGATTTTTTTAGTTTGTAAACATGATCTGGAAAATTTTCATTTTCAAAACCAGGAGGTTGGTGGACATACACTTCTTCTTCTATAATTCCATTAAGAAAAGCACTTTTAACATCCATCTGATAAAGAGTGATGTTATGTTGTGCAGCAAATGAAATAAGCAAGCGTATAGACTCTAACCTTGCAACAGGAGCATATGTTTCTGTGTAGTCTATGCCTTCTTGTTGACTGTAGCCTTGAGCAACCAGTCTTGCTTTGTTCCTTTCAACTTCTCCTTTTTCATTCAGTTTATTTCTGAAAACCCATTTTGTTCCAATAACATTGAAACCTTTAGGTCTTGGAACCAGATCCCAGACTTCATTCCTTGTGAATTGATTCAGCTCCTCTTGCATAGCTAGAATCCATTCATTATCTTCCAGAGCCTCATCAACAGATGAAGGTTCTATAATTGACACTAAGCCACAGAAGGAAGATTCAGAAGTTCTGAGAAATGCTCTTGTCCTTATTGGATCATCTTTCTTTCCAATTATCACATCCTCTGGATGAGAAGCTTTCATTCTGGAAGAAGATCCTCTGACTGTTGGTCTTTCAGAAATATGCAGATTGTCAAGTTGGGAAGTTAAAGGTGTAGCATCTGGATTTTCTTCAGAGTCTTTGTCTTTAGTCTTGTTTGCCTCTGAGCCTTCAGAGTCTGTGAGAATAACTTCTCTATCTGCAAAACTTTCAACTTGCTTTGGCTTTTCAGAGCCAAGCTTATCATCAAATCTAACATGAATAGATTCTTCCACAATCTGTGTTTCAGTATTGAATACTCTGTAGCCTTTAGAGCGTTCAGAATAACCAAGCATGAAACACTTCTGTGCTTTGGAATCAAACTTGTTTAGATGATCTTTAGTGTTAAGCATATAACAAATACATCCAAATGGATGAAAATAAGCAATGTTGGGCTTTCTGTTTCTCCACAATTCATAGGGAGTCTTTTCCAGAAGAGGTCTTACAGACACTCTGTTCTGAATATAACATGCTGTATTTATTGCTTCTGCCCAAAAATGTTTTGCCAGATTTGTCTCGTTGATCATGGTTCTGGCCATTTCTTGCAATGTTCTATTTTTCCTCTCTACAACTCCATTTTGTTGTGGAGTTCTAGGACAGGAGAAATCATGTGCAATTCCCTTTTCAGAAAAATATTTTTCAAAATATTTGTTTTCAAATTCGCCACCATGATCACTTCTGACTTTAATAATTTTGCATTCTTTTTCAGTCTGAACTTGATTGCAGAAGTCAATGAACACAGAATGAGACTCATCCTTGTGTTTTAGAAACTTTACCCATGTCCATCTGCTGTAGTCATCTACAATGACTAACCCATACTTCTTGCCTCTGATGGATGCAGTTTTCACTGGTCCAAACAGATCAATGTGAAGTAATTCCAATGGTCTAGAGGTGGAAACAACATTTTTTGGTTTAAAATGGGATTTTGAAAATTTACCCTTTTGACATGCGCCACACAGAGCATCTGAATTGAACTTCAGATTAGGGAGTCCTCTGACCAGATTGAGTTTATTAATCTGAGATATACGTCTCATATTAATATGTCCCAATCTTCTATGCCAGACCCATTGCTCATCATTCACAGATAAAAGGCATTTTACTTTTTGAACTTTAAGTTCTGAAAGGTTAATTTTGTAAATGTTGTTTTTCCTCTTTCCACTGAATAAGGTTGAGCCATTCTTTTGACAAACAGCTTTGCAACATTTTTGATTAAAGATGATATCATAACCATTGTCACTTAATTGACTTATGGACAATAGATTATGTTTCAATCCTTCTACTAACAAAACATTAGAAATAGAGGGTAGGTTACCATTACCTATCGTACCAGAGCCAATGATCTTGCCCCTCTGGTTCCCTCCAAATTTCACGTCCCCTCCAGATTTAAGTTCCAGGCTTTGGAACATAGACCTTTCGCCCGTCATATGTCGCGAGCATCCAGAGTCCAGGTACCATGATTGGTGTCTGGATTTTGCTGCTAAGGATATCTGCAACAGGTATTATTTTGCTTTTAGGTACCCAGATCTTTTTGGGTCCTTTGGGGTTAGATGTTCTGCGGTTTTGCCTAAACTTCTGTTTTTCAACATAGTGTTTATTCTGGCTAACCCTTGGCTTAAACACATAAGTACTCTTTTCAGAGCTTGTATGTTTAATATCATTCAGATGACCAAACTTGAAATGAGAATACAGAGGAGTCTTCTTGATGAAGAGTTTATCAACAGACTTTGGATTGCTTCCAGAGGAGGATTCACATCCAATGCCTCTTCTGTTGTTCCCACTAACACCATAGATCATAGAAGCCATTTTGCTTCTGTCTATGCTTTTAGTGAGAAATCTTCTAAAACTGGAGTCATATTTTTCTAAAATATTTTCACTGGACTCTGTTTCAGTATCAGATTCTTGTTGAGTTGTTTCTAAATCATTTTTGAGTTTTAAATTTATCTCTTTCTGCTCAACAAGTTCTGTTCTCAGAAGATTAATCTCAGATTCAAGATTGCTTTTCAGCTTCTTGTATTTGAGTTTAATCTTGCTGTAGCTTTCCATCATGTCAGATAAACTTTCAACAAGTTCAGCTCTGGAGAGTTCAGAAAATACCTCTTCAGAGTCAGAGTCTGATTCTGACTCAGCTTCAGATGATGACGTTCCTTCATCTTGATCATCTGTGTTGGCCATCAGCGCAACATTTGCACATTCTTCCTCAGATTCAGAAGATGATTCAGATTCATCTGAGTCATCCCATGTAGCCATCAGAACCTTTTTCTTTTTGTCAAACTTCCTTTTGGGTTTTTCCTTTTGAAGTTTGGGACATTCACTCTTGTAGTGTCCAGGTTCTTTACATTCAAAACAAGTGATCTCTTTCTTGCCAGATCTTCTGTGTCCAGAAGATTCTTTCTTTTGATCAGATCTTCTGAAGTTGTTGAACTTCTTCCCTTTGTGCTTCCAGAGTTTGTTGATCCTTCTGGACAGCATAGAAAGTTCATCTTCTTCTTCAGAAGAAGATTCCTCAGAGCTTTCTTCATTAACCTGCAAGGCTTTAACAGATTTGTTAGATTTAAAAGCTAAAGATTTACCTTTATCTTTCTTCTGGGGTTCATCTTCCTCCAGCTCAATCTCATGACTTCTCAAAGAACTGATGAGTTCTTCTAGTGAGATTTTGTTCAGATCCTTGGCCAGCTTCAATGCAGTCACCATAGGTCTCCATTTGGTAGGAAGACTTCTGATGATCTTCTTGACATGATCAGATGTTGAGTAGCCCTTGTCCAGAACTTTCAACCCAGCTGTTAGAATCTGAAATCTGGAAAACATAGTCTCAATGTTCTCAGATTCTTCCATTTTGAACGCTTCATACTTCTGTATAAGCGCTAGAGCCTTTGTCTCTTTCACCTGAGAATTTCCCTCATGAGTCATTTTGAGAGACTCAAACATATCATGAGCAGTTTCTCTGTTGGTGATCTTTTCATACTCTGTATGAGAGATTGCATTCAGAAGTATGGTTCTGGCTTTGTGATGATTCTTGAATTCTTTCTTCTGCTCCTCAGTCATTGATTTTCTATCAATCTTTTTGCCATCCTTAGTAGGATGTTCATACCCATCAATGACTAAGTCCCAGAGATCAGCATCATACCCCAAGAAAAAACTTTCAAGTCTATCCTTCCAATAATCAAATTTTTCTCCATCAAACATTGGAGGTTTGGTGCTGATTCTGTCTCCTTCATATTTGTTGCTTGATGTAGGAATATCACCCATATTAGCAACCAAATAAATAACAGAGTATTTTTCTCACTGGATCTTTATCTGTCACGGTTAAGCGAATGCACACTCAGAACCGGAGCTCTGATGCCAACTGAAGGTGAGAAAATACTTAGAAGGGGGGGGTTGAATAAGTATGACAGAAAAATAATCAACGATAAAAACACAAGTATTTTTATCCTGGTTCGTTGAACTCAACTACTCCAGTCCACCCTTTTCAAGAGTGATTTGCCTTTCTCAACAAGGACTTAATCCACTATTCAAATCAACTGATTACAAATAGCACACCTAAGAACAACTGTTCTTAGTCTTCTTAAGAGCTACTGATCTAACCTAGATCCTCTTAAGGAAAACTTTCTTTACAACTTAATGTAATACAATGAAAGAGTAAGAATTGCTTCTATGAAAGCTATAAACACAACTGTGTTATTTCTCTAAGTTTAGAACAATGTATGAACAGTGAAGAATATGAAAGCTTTTTAGCGTGAGAGAGTTCTTGTCAATATTGTTGTGAATTAGCACTTGAAGAATGAGCTATGATGTCCTTTATATAGCCACTTGAATATTGGAGAGAATATTTTACCGTTAGAGAAAATATTTCCAATATCAAAATAGTACTGTCCTTTGTACTATTACAGCAGAGAGACGGCGCACAAAATGTGGGTGTAGCAATTGTCTGCTGAGCTGTGATTTAACTATATCAGGAATGTACCAGAGGAATAATCTTCTTTGCAGAGAATTATGTCTATCCCAATTAAGGAAAGATTTGCTGGCATATTCCAACGGATATATTAAAATATTCTTCTTCAAATAATTCAGATCAACAATCAATATCAGAGTCTTCAGTCTTCAGAACCTTCTGGAAACTTCAGAGCCTAATATGTTCTTCAGATGTTGATGAATCAGAGTCTTGGTGCAGCTGTGTGCTTGAAGCGTAACACGCTCTTAGATCAGAGTCTTCACTCAGATCAGAGTCTTCTCTCATTCAGAGTCTCTTCACACAGAGTCTTCTCTTATTCAGATTCTTGATAAAACATGCAGCGTGTTGTATCTTCAGAATCTTGATAACTAAGCTCTTATACTTCAGATTCTTCTAATCTTCAGATGCTCTTGAGCCATTCAGAATTCATTGTTCACATCAAATTTGCTCTTTAAGATTAAAATCTTTTGTGCCTGTAGAAAACAGTTTAGAACAAATTTAGAGAGTATAATTCTTGTATACAAATTATCATTAATGTTATCATCAAAACATAGAGATATTACTAAGACACAATCTGTGCTCTTACAGCTCATCCGGTCTTCTGTCTTTGTTTGTCAGCTGACATCTCGACCATCTGACCAAGCTTGAAGTACTAGCAAAGGATAGTAAAGAGAACAAGGATGTGGATCCCATGACTGGTTTCAGAGTAAGGACTAATCCGTTATTTGATCTTCCCTCTGATAATGTTCAACAAGTGGATGTTTCTACACAACCTCAGCCTGTGCAAGATAACCTGGTTGGTCAAGTTGATGAAAGAGTTTCCCAGTTTCCACAGCCTATACCTAATCCTCTGAATGTTCATGCTAAGATGAAGATGGATGATCCCAGATTCATAACAATGGAGAAAGAATTTTGTAATCTTAAAGAACAATTGAAAATAGTGAAAGAAGTTAATGCATCTGATCTTGATGCTCGTGACCTATGTCTGGTTCCAGGTGTAATCATTCCTCCGAAGTTCAAGATGCCTATATTTGAAGTGTACAAGGGTGTTAGTTGTCCAAGATACCATTTGACGATGTTTTGTCAAAAGATGGCTGCTTATGTTGACGATGATGAATTGGTGATGCACTGCTTTCAAGAAAGCTTATCTGGGGTATCCCTGATATGGTATATGAAGCTACAAAGGAACTGTATTCAATCTTGGAGAAACTTGGCCGATGCTGTCGTGAATCAATACAGTTATAATTTGGACGTGGCTCCAGACAGTGATCAACTAGAAGGAATAAGTAAGAATGATGATGAATCTTTCAGGGAATATGCACAGCGATGGAAAGAGTTGGCAGCCCAAGTTCGTCCACCACTTCTAGAGAAATATTTAACCAAGATGTTTCTAAGAACACTGCCAGACTCTTATTATGTTAGGATGGTAGGCGTTGTGCCATTAGATTTCTCCAAAACTGTGGAAGTTGGAGTAAACATCGAGAATGCGTTCAAAAGTGGAAGAATTCAAGATACTTGAATAACCAAGCTAATGAAGAGATTTCAGTTGATGATTCCCTAGAGGAAAGAAGCATTGATGTTAATGCGGTTTGGGATTCCTCTCAAATCTTGCCAGTTCTAGTACTTTATCCTCAACATCAGTATGTAGCGCCTGCTCAACGCATACAATGATTACCTCATAAACAAAGATTAACCTCTCCAAATCAACATCAGAATCGACAGGTTCGAAGACGGTTTCAGAATCAAAAGACACCCTTGAGTGTTCCGAAAGAAGAAACTCGCTGGTTTGATCTTATCCCATTGACTTACTGTTAACTATGCCCTTATTTTGCTAGAAACTCAGTAATGACTCCCAGAAAGACTAGAATCATGAAGTCTCACCCACCGTGGTTCAACCCGAACACCAGCTGTGAATTTCATGATGGAGTGTTGGGACATTCGATTGAAGAATGCAAAGTTTTCCAAGAGAAAGTTCAAGAAATGATAAATGACGAAGTGCTGACTTTCAAAGGAGGAAACCCGATCATGAATGGAATACCGTTACACTGATATAAGTGAAAACTTCAGAAGATACTGAGAAGGGCTCATCAGCTATTTACTTCGTATGCTTATGTGTACTTCTTTTTTATTTCTTTGATTAAAAAGCATAATTGGCATGTAAGAACATGTTATTTTGAATAAGTAATGCGATAAATGTTTGTCTTGAAGAAACCCATTCGTTTCACTCGTAAAATGTTTTTACAACTTATAATGCCAACTTTATCCATTTTTTTCCTCACTTCGGTGAAGAATTGGAAGGAGAATGACGAAGTAAAACGTGTGATCTCTTGATGTATGTTTTTGAGTAAACCTTACTGATGATGTAAGGCATTGTTTCAAACATCCTAAACACCAAAGACATAAGGAAGTTAAATCCTTTTTAACCCTTTCCAACCTCATTTTTAAACCTGGGGCAGGAAATTTTTCAGTCAGCTCGATTGAACACTTAAAACCTTTCAAAAAGTGAACATTTTTCAAAAATGGGTGGGTACATAAGCTTTGACCCTTATTCCTTTGTTTCACAAATCTTAAACTAAGCCCTGATATAACCCTCAAAAGTCTTTATTAGAGTAAGGTTTACTTCAAAAGCATACTCAGTGAGATAACGTTTCCTGACTCCTATGAGCTATGCTCAATTTGGTATTGGCTTTATAAAATAAATTCATATCCTAACTAGTGATTTCGGTCACAAGTTATTGTGATATCTCTTTTCAAAACTTCAAGACAAACGTGTGTCGCATTAACGGTTTCGAAATTAACATTTCTAACTTGCTAACTTTGTTTGATATCTTAGAAAGATTACATACAAACACCGATGATGAAGATTGAGACTCTGCTGACCTGGGGCAAGTTATTCCCAAGTGATTATTCTGTGCAAATTTGACTTCATCTAAAGAGCTATTTCTGAAGACTCAGTCATCATACCGTCAATCAGGGTCAGTTACATCGAGATTCGGCGAACCTCTCTAAACAGTTTGAAAACAATGGGATGCCATATTTTCTGTAAAATCCTCTTGGAACGACTCCTTCTCATAACCATTTGACTTGGGGCATCTGAGAAGCGAGGATTATATTATCCGTTTACAACGAACCATTGTTCAAATGGCGACTACCATTACATTTCCTCAACACTCAACGTTCTTCATGTCCCGGTAAATTTTACTTTTAGTGGCCATGACGATTCTCCGATGAAGCTTTTCGAAAAGAATTCCCAGTAATTTGCTCAAACTTCACTCCCCCAATGAAGTGGATATTAATGATAATCCTCAGTGGATCTTCTCCAACTTCACCTTGCTAGCGAAGTGGACGTATTTTACTCCTCAATGGACTTTCTACAACGTCGATCTTCTCCAGCATGAGTCTCTCCAGTGAGACGTATATTTATTTTATCCATGGCTTTCTCCAGTTATGAGTTTGATCCACCCCTGGTAGATCTTTACTCTCATTTTCAACAGGACAACTCTTTAATCAAGGTCAAGATGTTGTATGCCTAAGTGGAATGCTCTTTTTTCCCCAAGAGGACGTTGTTGAAGCCCTGAAGCAGGAGTGTGATCCCGTATTTGGTTCTCCACCCATCTCCAATGGTACTTCTATCTTTGAAGATTGGTCGGATGTTTGCTTCGAGATGTTCATTTCATCTCCGTTTGCCCTTTGTCAGCATAAACATACGCAGAGCATATAGATAGATAGCATGACATATGCATTTTGCATCCTTTGTGTTTGTTTATTATGTCGCTTTGGTCGTGGTTATCCCCGAGTGGTTGGGCACGTCTTCTCCTTCCAATTAGAATTGTCAGCCCTAGGCAAAGAGAGGGTCATATTTCTATTTCCCCATGAAGCTTGATCCTCGTGGAAGACGGTTATTTTAGTACATCCCATTTGAGCTCATACCTCGATGGTCGAGTCTTACTTAACAGTTTCTCTTCAGTTATTTCCTGAATTGAACTTCGGTCCTTGGCAATCACATTTTGGATATCTCCAACTTTTGACTATGACTTAAGCGTGCATTTATTTTGCACTTTGCTCCCCAAGAAGAGTCTCCATGAAGATCATCATTGAAGACAAGTTACTTCTTCAACAATATTACAAGATTTTTCTCAGGAATTTGCACCCAGATTGTAAGCAACCTCTTTATTTGAGCAACTCGTTTTGATCAGGATCTTATTCAAAACGACAAATGACAGTCTCCTCAAGAAAGTTTGTCCATCCCCAGTGATTATCGACTTGGTAAATGGAAAACCTTACAGATATTTCTCTTTATTTGAGAATTCACACAGCAAGGATACTCCTCAGGAATGTATTCCACAGCGAGTTCATCACACAAGTTTATTTCCATCAAGCGACATCTCCCCAGAGAAGTCGAGGAAGCTTATTACAATTAGTCTCTCTTTATTTAAGAAGACATACTTTACAATTCAACCGGCTCACATCTCTTCTGAAGAACCCTGGTGAAGTTTTACAATCTAAATTACATTTACAAAGTTCTACATCTATGACAAACTACATCTACATTGACAAATTACATCTACAATCTACAATCTACAAATTATATATACAAAGTTCTACAACTTACATCGACGTCTACAATTTACGTCGACATCTACAGTAACATCTACTACAAAATCTACAGCTGAGACCCGTTCATGGTACCCAGACCATGAGGCGTGGGGAGGCATTTTTCAGAACTGAGACTAGCTCGTGGTACCCATACCATGACGCTCGGGGAGGTTTTACATCAAGGAACTGAGACCCCTTCATGGCATCCAGACTATGAGGCGCGGGGAGGTTTATTCAAAGACATCCTTTTTCCTAGCTAATCTCGGCAGTAGATTTCTAGAAGACCTCGACAGTAGGTATTTCTATTTTATTTCCTGGCTAATCTCGGGAGTAGATTTCCAGAGGGCTTCGTCAGAAGTATGTCTCCAGCAGATTTCAACACAGAACCTCGGCAGTAGATTCTCTAAAAAATTTTAACGAGTACATACTTTGGCAAAAGTATTCTCAATTACATTTACGAGTCTCAGCAATAAACTTCTCTAGCTGATATATTAAAAATTATTACATTTGACCTATGCATTAGGATCTTCAAGAGATTTTTCCCACAAGTTCTTCGCAACATGTTTACAGACACTTTGTGATTGTCAATCTTTCCCCGTGGAGTCTCGCTTTGTCGAGCCTGTTCTTCCCGTGTGTCGTGTTTAGTTTCTCCCCTGTGATGTCTTTTCCTCATAGGGTCCGTCTGTTTTGCATTTTCATATTATTGCATATCATATGCATTCGGTGGCTTCTTACGGCCAAAAATTCATGCTATGTTTGTATTTAAGTCCCTCCTATCTCGTCGACACGGAGATTTCAATCTCCATATCTCCGGATAAAAGTAACTTAAATAGGGGCATCTGTTGCACCTTAATTTTTGACCTTAAGATCCCACCTCTTTGTGCATTTTGTTACGAGTTAGCTTTATATTTTTGTATGTGTGTTTGTTTATGACTAACCACCTTTTAACTCCTTTAATCTGCATCATTAACCTTTCTACCCCTATTTAAATCTTTTTTAATCAGCATCTAATAATTAATAATCTTTTTAATTTAACCTCTAATTAATTAACTTTTTTTATTATTAAACTTATTTCATATTTCATTTATTTCATCAACTCATTCTATAATATTCTACTCATATCAATAAAACCTTTTGAAAATAACCTTTATAATAGCAACCTTTTATTCAATAATAAAAACTTAAACATTTTTATTATTTTTTTAATATAACTTTAATTCAATAAAACTTCCCAAACTAGTTCTATTTTGATGACAGGATCAAAGCTCCAATTTGTTCGAAGGTTCTACCTTTTTCAATTACAAATCAAAGTCATGCTTATTACAAGTTTCAAAATAAGCAAGTTACAACAGCAGCAACACTGTGGCCAACCAACTGTCTGAACAAAACAGAATAAACCACGTCAAAACCCAAATCCAAGATCCCCTTGCAATTCAAGAAGTTCAAGGTTCTTTTAGTACATTTATAAGATCAGTATGTATTACAAGAGTTTGGGATTGAAGTCTAAGGATCCATTTCATTTTCTTGAGATTGAATCCTATCTTAATCAACTTTCCTTTCACAAGCACCCTATTTCTACTTCCTAAGAGACTAAGTGCAAGCTATAAACCTCAATCTCACTGTAAACTACCTTCTTATATACAATGATCCCCGGATTGTATCACAAGATGATGATAAGCAAGTTTCATTGGCAAACCACCAAACCTCCAGCATCAACTAATAATAACTACAAGCAATACGACCAACGACAGTCAAAGAGAAAGCAATTCCCAAGGCTGTTGGTGTTCGAGAAGTTTCCGTCAAAAACCAAAATGATGCTTCGTCGGCATAATGCGGAGAGGATAACAGGAAATGCTCTCAAAGCACCCTGTGGGCTTTGTCCCGCCTGGAGTGTTCGCCTGGTTTCGACCTGCATAATTTGGTAACATCATATCAGAAGGAGTTCAAACCAATTGCTAATAACTACTTTGCACAGTACATGAATATATGGTCTATCTAATGCTTCAATAACCGCGGTAATGGCCTACAAAACTCTCAAAGCACTCCGACTCAAAGGAAACGTTAGAAATTAGAGACTCGGAAGGGATGATTGTTTTTACCAGTTACTAATACGTAGCAGCTATCGTTTTCTTTCCGAGAACAGCCTCAGCATGTCCCGTCCGAAGTGGAAAGAGCGTATCTGCACCCGCCACACATTGTACCTGAAAGCATATGGACTCGTTAAGCTAAATTCCAAAGACGTGATATATACTGCATTTGAAACCCAACTCCAAATCAAGTAAATCAAGTTCATCTCAAATCACAAACGGTTTTCGGCAGATTTATTAATTTATACAAAACAATATCCATCTTGTCCAACAAAGCACATAATGAAGCAAGCTCACCTGGTAGAGATTTAATCTCGGTTGCATCATTATTGAACAGCAGATCGCACCACTTACGAATCTTCGGCATCAGCCCTATCTCTCAGCCTTTCCAAGGTCGAACTACAGCTTTGTCACAATTATAGTTTCCTCCAACTGTGCCCTCAGTTAAGAACAATGACCAAGTTAGCTCCATGGAAAAGCAAGCATAAATTGTGAAACAGGGTAAAGATGTAATAACTATCCTAGTCTAATATGCAAGATTTTAGAAGCAGTTTGTGTTACCTTAGATTGAAGAAAGTCACTGTTATTGAGTTTTTCGATCTGGCCATACGCTGCTATCCATTTTCCGCAAGTGTTAAACCTGTTTCATGAGTATACGCCTGCCGAGCCAACAAGAATTGAGTTAATAAAATACTTGATTCACCACAATGAACCGATACGACGCACTTTAGCATTATAGAAAGGATAACTAGCCTGGAAAAGAGGTGCACAGTCACAGAAAACGCGATATCTTAGGACACCGTCGTGGTTTCTTTTGTATAGGACACCGTCCGGGTTCAAATAGAAATTGCCAGCCAATCTCCTGAGAGTCTTCTGATCTCGACTGGATGCCCCGGCCGGATACTCCTTGTTCTTTAGGAAATTCTGGATGTCAAAGTACCAGGGTTGACCATCGGGAGCCCCGTCAATGGAAAATATAAATGCAGGCCTATCAAGCCGAGAGATAACAATCCGGGGAGCCTCGTTCCAGAAGTTAACTTTGTACATTGAAGACAATGTCGCCAGGGCGTCAGCCATTTGATTTTCTTCTCGTGGCACATGATGCAATTCCAGCTTGTCAAAGAAAGGCAACAATCTCCTTGCATAATTCATATAGGGTATCAAATTGGGCTGACGTGTCTCCCATTCTCCTTTAATTTGATTCACTACTAGAGCTGAGTCTCCGTATACATCCAGATGTTTGATTCGCAAATCAATAGCTTCTTCCAGACCCATGATGCAAGCCTCATATTCAGCCTCATTATTGGTAACGGGAAGAGTCAATCGAGCAGTAAAGGGGATGTGCGACCCCTGAGGAGTAGTGATAATTGCCCCTATTCCGCTACCATAGGAATTCACAGCTCCGTCAAATATCAACTGCCATTTGGAACCCAACTCTGGTCCTTCGTTCGGCAACGGTTCTTCACAATCCTTCATTTTCAGGTACATGATATCCTCATCAGGAAAATCAAACCTCATCGATTGGTAGTCCTCAACAGGCTGCTCCGCAAGGTACTCGGACAGAACGCTACCTTTAATAGCCTTTTGTGAGACATATTGGATATCATATTCGGTTAACACCATCTGCCATCTTTGAAATTAGCATGGTTGTATGATTCAGCATGTATTGCCTCAAACGTTTGGCGGCCCAGGCTAGCGCGCAACACGTTTTCTCGAGCATTGAGTATCTGGACTCACAGTCGGTGAACTTTTTACTCAAGTAGTAGATCGCATGCTCTTTACGTCCGGTCTCGTCGTGTTGACCGAGAACACAACCCATACTTCCCTCAAGAACCGTCAAATACATAATCAAAGGTCTCCCGGCCACTGGGGGTATCAAAACAGGAGGTTCATGCAAGTATTCTTTTATCTTGTCGAACGCCTTTTGACAATTTTCATTCCAAGTCAACACCTGATCCTTTTTCAACAACTTGAATAACGGCTCGCATGTCACAGTTAGGTGAGATATGAACCGAGCGATGTAGTTCAACCTCCCTAAGAACCCACGCGCTTCTTTTTCTGTTTTAGGCGTCGGCATTTCTGTAAGTACAGAGTATGCCTAAGAGGGGGGGGGGGGTGAATTAGGCTTTTAGGGACTTTTTCCGGTTTTTCGGTATTCTTGAATTTTACTTGGTTATGATGGTTGGTGATGAAAGCGGCAAAAGCAGAAAGTAAAAAGGACACAAAGAATTATAGTGGTTCCCCTCACAATCCGAGAGTACTCCACTCCCCTTTCAACATGAAAGAGAATTTCACTATCAATGTTAGATTTCTACACAAGATAATCCTAACAACCAAGAACAATCCTTCTTGGATTTACAATATTTTAAGTCCTACCGAGAATAAATATCTCACACAAGGACCTCTTGTATCCACAATCCGGATCACAAGGAAAACCCTACAAACTTATCTTTTATAATTCTAAGAATAAGTTGTAGTCAATATGAATTTGAATATAAGTATAATTTGAATGTATATCAATATGAAATATTGATCTTCTTCTTGAAACAAAGATTACTCAGAAATTATACAAGTGTTCTTTTGTGTGAAAGCAAGCTGTAAAAGATGTGAAAGTGTATTTCAATGGCTTCTTTCAAAAATTCTGGTTTTGAACACTTTGTGAAAATTCAAAAGGTTGAAGAAAGAGTAATTTTGAAATTTGTTTCTTGAAGTTTGTTTTGAAATTGAAATTGAAATCAATTTATACTGATCAAAAACCTTTCCGAAAAGGTGTGTTTTTGGGATATCAAAAATAGCCAGTAAGAAATTTTAGAACAATGTGCTCTTTCATGAAAAGCTGCTATTTTTGGCTGTTGTTACAGTGTTAATCGGTTAACCATATAGGTTAATCGGTTAACACCTTTCCAACGTGCAAAATATTCAAATTTTTCATGTGTTAATCGGTTAACCTATATGGTTAATCGGTTAACACTGTTAGAAATCCCAAAAATAAAATTTTAACTTGTGTTAATCGGTTAACCTATATGGTTAATCGGTTAACACTGAAGGTTTTTCCAAAAAAACTTAATTTTAAAATACCAAGAGTATTTTAAAAGAGTTTAAAAAGGTTTTGTGTTAGTGGTGAAGTGAAGTGAGATTAAAGAACACTTGCATACATAATTCTAAGTAAGCAATGTTATACCGTGACTTGAATCTTCAACACCACTTGAAATTTTGAAAGATGAAACTTTGATCCATAGCGATGTATGCGATCTTGCAATGTTCTTGATAATTTATTCTTGTTAATGTGTTTGCACCTCTTGCTTTTTGTGGAGAGATTAAGATAGAGAAGCTTCTGATTTTATCTCCAGTGTATATACCCCCATGGGTATATAGAGAAAGTATCTTGCTTGCCAAACTTGTATGAGTTGTCTTCTTCAAAACATAGACGGCTTTGAATCTTGATTTCACAATCTCCCCCTTTTTGATGATGACAACCATTTCTTTGAAAATTAGCTTTTATACTTGGTTCATAGCATTTCTCCCCCTAAGTTGAATCTCCCCCTAAATACAAGAGAGGTAACACTTTTTCTACAAGGAAAATGTTAGAACCACACTCCTTCTCCCCCTTTGTCATTAACAAAAAGGAAGAGGGACATGAAAGAAAAATAGTACACAAGCATGCAACAATAATCATACATGATTCACACATAAACCATTTAACACACATTTTACTAAAATTTTAATTAATTTTTCGTTTCTGATTTTTGAAAATTTTAACACATTAAAAAAAAACTGAATCAGAATTGAAAAACTAACAGTGTTAATCGGTTAACCCATATGGTTAATCGGTTAACACACGCGAATTTTAAAAAAAATGCTTAGAAAACAGAATGCAAACATGTTGGAAAACATACATTATGCAAACATTAACATGAGAAAAGGTTAGATATCACCTTCATCAAGAATCCCAAGTTCTCTCAGAATTTTGAAGAACGGTTCTTTCGCCAATGGTTTGGTAAAGATGTCGGTGAGTTGATTGTGTGTATCGACAAAAGTGACATCTACATCTCCATTCAATACGTGATCTCGAAGGAAGTGATGCCGGATATCTATATGTTTTGTTCTTGAATGCATGACCGGGTTCTTTGTAATATTGATGGCACTTGTATTATCACATCTAAGAGGAATGCAGCCGAGATCTATACCGTAATCGAGGAGTTATTGCTTGAGCCACAGAATTTGTGCACAGCAACTTCCTGCTGCATAATATTCTGCTTCGGCTGTACTGAGTGCCAGACACGCTTGCTTCTTGCAGGCCCATGACACTAATGCATTCCCGAGAATGTGACATGTACCACTTGTGCTTTTTCTATCGGTCTTACATCCTGCATAGTCAGCATCAGAGTAACCAACTAAAGAATAAATACTACCTTTAGGATACCATAACCCGACGTTCATTGTCCCTTTGAGATACTTTATGATTCTCTTTACGGCTGTGAGATGCGATTCCTTCGGACTTGCTTGAAAGCATGCACAAAAACAAACGCTAAACATAATGTCAGGACGGCTTGCCGTCAAATATAGTAATGAACCGATCATACCTCGATATTTTGTTATATCAACTGGAGTGCCGAATTCATCTTGATCAACGTACGTTCCGGATCCCATAGGAGTGGACATTACCTTGCAACTATCCATATCGAATTTCTTCAACAATTCCTTGCAATACTTGGATTGGTTGAGGAAGATGCCATCCTTAGTTTGCTTGATTTGTAGTCCAAGAAAATAATTCAATTTTCCCATCATGGACATCTCGAACTCTCCTTGCATCATAAGTGAGAATTCTTCACAAAGCTCTTTGTTTGTTGATCCGAAGATGATGTCGTCGACATAGACTTGAACCAATAAAATGTTTCCTTTGATCTTCTTTATGAACAATGTCTTGTCAACCTTTCCTTTCGTAAATCCTTTCTCACATAAGAAATTGCTAAGGCGGTCATACCATGCTCTTGGTGCTTGTTTTAGTCCGTAGAGTGCCTTTTTCAGTTTGTAGACATGTGAGGGATTCTTGAAGTCTTCAAAACCCGGAGGTTGTTTGACATAGACTTCCTCATTAATGTACCCATTCAGGAAAGCGCTTTTGACATCCATCTGGAACAACTGAAAATTCATAGAACAAGCGTAAGCAAGTAGTAATCTAATTGCTTCTAACCTTGCTACCGGAGCGAACGTTTCATTAAAATCAATTCCTTCCTCCTGGTTGTAGCCTTGTGCGACCAATCTTGCTTTGTTACGAACTATGATCCCATTCTCGTCAAGTTTGTTCTTGAATACCCATCTTGTTCCTATGATGTGCTTATGGTCTGGTCTTGGTACAAGACTCCAAACTTGATTCCTTTCGAATTGATTGAGTTCTTCTTGCATCGCTACAATCCATTGGTCGTCGCCTAAGGCTTCATCAATCTTGGTTGGTTCAATTTGAGATACAAAAGCCATGTTGAGACAAGCATCCTTTAGATTAAGTCGAGTTGCAACGCCTTGGCTAATATCACCAATAACTTTATCTATCGGGTGATCTCTATGCGTTCTCCATTCCTTCGGAAGATCTTGATGTTCTTCAATGATTTGAGTGACATCTTCTTGTGGTATTTCTTGATTCTTTGAAATCTCTTCTTGTTGTTGTGGAGAACCTACTATATCATCATCATCATTAATAATAATATTATCCTCTTTTGAGGGGTTAGTCTCATCAAACGAAACATGAATGGATTCTTCAATAGTAAGTGTTCTCTTATTAAAAATTCTAAATGCTTTACTATAAAGAGAGTAACCAAGAAATATACCTTCGTCAGATTTCTCATCAAACTTACCGAGATTATCTTTGTTGTTGTTGAGAACAAAGCATTTGCATCCGAATATGTGGAAGAATGCTATATTCGGTTTTCTTCCCTTGAACAACTCATACGGAGTCTTTTTGAGGAGTGGTCGAATATTAACACGGTTGCTTACGAAGCATGCTGTACTAACTGCATCTGCCCAAAAATATTTAGGAAGATTTGCGTCGCTGAGCATTATCCTTGCAAGCTCTACCAGTGATCTATTCTTCCGTTCTACGACACCGTTTTGTTGAGGCGTCCTTGGTGCTGAAAAATTATGAGAAATTCCATACTCTTCGCAAAATTCTTCAAAGTCTGAATTTTGGAATTCTCCACCGTGATCGCTTCTTATAGAGGCTATGGTGAGTGATTTCTCATTCTGAATTTGCTTTGCATATTTCTTGAATGCTTTAAAAGCATCACTTTTCTGCACTAAAAACAATGTTCAAGTGTATCGAGAGAAATCATCAACAATAACTAAGGCGTAGAAATTACCTCTGAAGCTTTTTGTTCTCGATGGACCGAAAAGATCCATATGCAAAAATTGAAGTGGTCTTGATGTAGAAACCACTTGCTTGGATTTGAAAGTTGTCTTGGTCTATTTTCCCTTTTGACATGCATCGCATAACTTATCCTTGATGAATTTTATCTTCGGAAGACCAACAACTAGATCATGCTTTATCAACTTGTTTAAATGCTCCATGTGAATGTGAGCAAATCTTTTATGCCAAAGCCATGCCTCGTTGTTGTTCGCCATAAGACACTTTACCTTTAAGGAAGAGTCATCAAAAGAAATCATAAAAATGTTATTATATCTTTTACCTTTTAGCAAAATGTCATGAGTGACTTCATGTTCTATCAAGCATTCCTCCTTTGTGAAGTTGATTCGGAACCCTTTGTCACACAATTGACTTATGCTAAGTAGGTTGTGTTTAAGGCCTTCCACATAAAGAACGTCTTCGATGATAGTACATGGAGGTGCACCAATGGTTCCAACTCCAAGAATTTTTCCCTTATTATCATCACCGTAAGTGACGTATCCTTTGGCCTTTAATGATAGACTTGAAAATTTGTTTATGTCTCCCGTCATATGCTTCGAGCAACCACTATCAAGATACCATTGATTTGTGGTTGTCTTCAAGCATACCTACAAAACAAAATTAGGTAGTGTTAGGTACCCAAATTGCTTTGGGTCCTTGATAGTTAGTACCCTTTTCAACCCACACATAATGCCCCTTTGCAACACCAATATTACGTACATAACAGGCATTAGGTGTGTGCCCTTTAATTCCACAGTAAAAACACTTAGGTTGAAAATTACTTCTATACCTAGGAATATAATTCTTTTTCTTATCACTTCTTTTCTTGTTATGATTTTGATGCTGAATTTTAGAAGTGCTTGTCTTTTCTTTAACAATTTGTTCACTTGCTCTTACGAAAATGGTCTTATTGGTGCTTGGTTTTGAAAATTTAGAATATCCCAATCCACTTTTATCATTAGGATACCTTTGATGTTTAATAATTTCTTCCAAGCCAATTTGACCTTTTTCGTATCTTTCTAAAACTCTTTTAAGTTGAACAATTTGAAAAGACAAAGACTCACAATTCTTACATACAAGACTTTGTTTTTCATCTTCAATATTTTTCAAGAAGGCAGAATTTTGTTTTTCTAAAAGTAGAATTATTTTCTTTTGTGATGAGATGTCTTTATACAAATTCTTGCACTCTTTTAGAAGTTCATCTATAACTTCTTGTGCATCATTATCATAGATAGAGAAATTACTACTAACCTCATTTTCGTCATCGGAATGGTGAGAGGCTATTAAAGCCATATTTGCACATTCATCGCTATCTGATTCCGATGATGAACTCACTTCGTTTTCTTCCCATGCGACATAAGCCTTCTTTGTTTTGAAATCCTTCTTGCCTTTGAATTTTCCTTTATTTGCGAGTTTCGGGCAATCTGGCTTTATGTGACCTTGTTTCCCACATTCATAACATGTAATTTCTTGGTTTGATGTGGGTGCCTCCTTTTTCCTGAAATGTCTATTTTTTTTTAGAAAAAGAAGAAATTTTATTATTATTAAAAAACTTACCAAGCTTCTTTACTAGAAGCATGAAATTTTCGTCTTCGGAAGATTCATCATTTTTGTCATCCCTTGTGTCAATCTTCAAGGCAATTCCTTTGGACTTCTTGTCTTGACTTTCATGCTTCTCAAGCCTACCAAGTTCCAGTTCATGCTCTTGAAGTTTGCCAAATAATGAAGCGGATGTCATCGTTGAAAGACTCTTCTTTTCGGAAATAGCGGTCACCTTCGGTTGCCATTCTCTTGTTAAGGATCTTAGGACTTTCAAGTTGAGATCATCATTGGTGAAGGTCTTCCCAAGAGCAATCAGATGATTAGTTAGATGAACGAATCTCTTTTGTAAGGCAACAATGGATTCACCAGGCTGCATACGGAACATTTCATATTCTTGACTTAAAGTATTAAGTCTTGATCTTTTTACTTCGGCTGTCCCTTCATGCGTTTCTACCAGGGTGTCCCAAATTTCCTTTGTTGATTTACACTGTGATATAAGGAAGAATTCGTCCATGCTGAGAGCGCTTTGAAGTATGTTGATTGCTTTCTTCTCATTCAAAATTCTCTTCTTGTCATCTTCATCATATGAGGATTTTATCTTTGGAGTACCAACACCATTTACCACACTTGTAGGAACATGTGGACCAGTTTCTACAGTTTCCCATATACCATCTCCTTGAGCCTCAAGATGTGCCTTCATACGGATTTTCCAAAAATCGAAGTATTCTCCAGAAAACAGTGGTGGCTTGTTACTGCTTCCACCATCTTTGAAAACCGGGTTAGTACTAGCGGAAGCCATTAGGATCGATACGAACAGGTTACCTTAACCTGCTCTGATGCCAATTGTAAGTACAGAGTATGCCTAAGAAGGGGGGGGGGGTGAATTAGGCTTTTAGGGACTTTTTCCGGTTTTTCGGTATTCTTGAATTTTACTTGGTTATGATGGTTGGTGATGAAAGCGGCAAAAGCAGAAAGTAAAAAGGACACAAAGAATTATAGTGGTTCCCCTCACAATCCGAGAGTACTCCACTCCCCTTTCAACATGAAAGAGAATTTCACTATCAATGTTAGATTTCTACACATGATAATCCTAGCAACCAAGAACAATCCTTCTTGGATTTACAATATTTTAAGTCCTACCGAGAATAAATATCTCACACAAGGACCTCTTGTATCCACAATCCGGATCACAAGGAAAACCCTACAAACTTATCTTTTATAATTCTAAGAATAAGTTGTAGTCAATATGAATTTGAATATAAGTATAATTTGAATGTATATCAATATGAAATATTGATCTTCTTCTTGAAACAAAGATTACTCAGAAATTATACAAGTGTTCTTTTGTGTGAAAGCAAGCTGTAAAAGATGTGAAAGTGTATTTCAATGGCTTCTTTCAAAAATTCTGGTTTTGAACACTTTGTGAAAATTCAAAAGGTTGAAGAAAGAGTAATTTTGAAATTTGTTTCTTGAAGTTTGTTTTGAAATTGAAATTGAAATCAATTTATACTGATCAAAAACCTTTCCAAAAAGGTGTGTTTTTGGGATATCAAAAATAGCCAGTAAGAAATTTTAGAACAATGTGCTCTTTCATGAAAAGCTGCTATTTTTGGCTGTTGTTACAGTGTTAATCGGTTAACCATATAGGTTAATCGGTTAACACCTTTCCAACGTGCAAAATATTCAAATTTTTCATGTGTCAATCGGTTAACCTATATGGTTAATCGGTTAACACTGTTAGAAATCCCAAAAATACAATTTTAACTTGTGTTAATCGGTTAACCTATATGGTTAATCGGTTAACACTGAAGGTTTTTCCAAAAACACTTAATTTTAAAATACCAAGAGTATTTTAAAAGAGTTTAAAAAGGTTTTGTGTTAGTGGTGAAGTGAAGTGAGATTAAAGAACACTTGCATACATAATTCTAAGTAAGCAATGTTATACCGTGACTTGAATCTTCAACACCACTTGAAATTTTGAAAGATGAAACTTTGATCCATAGCGATGTATGCGATCTTGCAATGTTCTTGATAATTTATTCTTGTTGATGTGTTTGCACCTCTTGCTTTTTGTGGAGAGATTAAGATAGAGAAGCTTCTGATTTTATCTCCAGTGTATATACCCCCATGGGTATATAGAGAAAGTATCTTGCTTGCCAAACTTGTATGAGTTGTCTTCATCAAAACATAGACGACTTTGAATCTTGATTCCACAATTTCTTGTATTGCTTTTATTTTTTCAGGATCAACCTCTATTCCCTTTTCGCTCACGAAAAACCCCAGCAGTTAACCCGATCTCACCCCAAACGTGCACTTGTTAGGGTTCAGTCTCAACCTGAACTTCCTAAGCCTCTTGAATAATTTCATCAGATTAACCAAATGTTCCTCCTCCGTCTGGGATTTGGCAATCATATCATTAACATAAACCTCGATCTCTTTGTGCATCATGTCATGAAAGAGAGTCGTCATAGCACGTTGATACGTTGCCCCAGCGTTCTTCAGTCCGAAGGGCATCACTTTGTAGCAAAATGTTCCCCAGGGAGTAATGAAGGTAGTCTTCTCCATGTCTTCCAGTGCCATTTTGATCTGATTATAGCCTGAGAAGCCATCCATGAAGGAGAATACGGAGAACTGAGCAGTGTTATCAAACAGCACATCAATGTGAGGAAGTGGAAAGTCGTCTTTCGGGCTCGCCCTATTCAAATCACGGTAGTCTACACACATTCGCACTTTACCGTCTTTCTTCGGCACTGGTACTATGTTAGCGACCCATGACAGATTAGTTGTAACAGCTAGGAAACCGTCATCCCACTGTTTTTCAACTTCCTCCTTGATTTTCACAGCCATGTCTGGTCTGGTTCTTCTGAGTTTCTGTTTAACAGGCGAACATTCCTCTCGCAACGACAAATGGTGCACAACCATGTCCGTATCCAACCCACGCATATCCTCGTATGACCAAGCAAATATATCACTATACTCTCGCAGTATCTCAATCAGCCTTTGCTTGATGTCGCTCTGCAGCGCAGCCCCTATACGGATATTTCTCTCAACTTCTTCCGACCCCAAGTTGATAATCTCAATTTCTTCCTGATGAGGCAGAATGATTCTCTCTTCCTTTTTCAACAAACGAGTCAGCTCCTCTGGCAGGTCACTATCCTCAACAATCTCTTCCTCTGCTTGGAATACCGGGTGCTCGAAGTCGAGACGAGTCATAGGCGGTTTGTAGGAGATGTCATCTGAAATATTAGTCCTGCAAAGGAAATGGTTAAACGCTTCAACACGCAAACAAAGCAAATAACCACGTTTCCATTTATTGTTAAAGTAAAAACAAGAAAAATAGGGATCACAATATTTGAATATGAAAAACGCCTTTATTTCATGATTAAAACAGTGCAATACACATAATCAAGTATCCCTAATGTAACCTCACTATGCCCCTGGTAGGACATAGGATTATTCAACAATTGATAAAACAAATCATTACTGTTTAAAAGTCACTGGGACAGTTTCCCGGATGGACCAGTTGCAGAGACTTTGTCCTGGCATGCTTGGCTTGATCCACGCGTCCATATCGCAGTCGCTATCTCCGTCTTCGGCGTCGAAAATAGCGTTGATAGTCTCGAAGCACACCCCGCTTGGCGTAATCGTGACTGGTCCCTTGAACCTGGGCGCTCCTGGAGATGACGCTGACGACGTCGGTTGATACCGTAGCCCAAACTTGTCATTCTTCACGGGAATCTCCAGAACCTGTCCCTAGCCTTTAGTCTCACCAGTCTGCAATAAAGCCTGAGCCTCTTTGTAAGATGACACTGCCACCTCTGACATTTTGCTGGAACCCTAAGCTTTGTCTTTAATTCGCAACCCTTCGAAGGCTTGACAAGGTGTCTCGTGTATTTCTCCGTCGACCTCCACATATCTGAATGATGACAGGTGACTGACCAAAATATCCTCCTCCCCGCAAACGGTAACAACACTATCACCCACCATGTATTTCAACTTCTGGTGCAGTGTGGATGTTACGGCCCCTGCAACATGGATCCATGGGCGCCCGAGAAGACAGCTATAAGCTGGATGGATATCCATGATGTAGAATTCGGTATCAAAAATTTCCGGCCCCACCTGAAGCGGTAATGTTATTGACCGAAACACTGATCTTTTCGTCCCGTCAAACGCCCTCACAACCAAATCACTGGGCATGCAAATAATTCCCCGTATGTCCAATTTCATCATAGCTTTCTTTGGTAATACGTTCAACGACGATCCCGTATCCATCAATACGTGCGACATTAGGTGCCCCGGCACTCCACCGATATATGCAAAGCCATGTTGCGCTCCCGACCCTTGGGCGTTAGGTCAAAATCTGTGAAACCCAGACTATGTCCAGTGTTGACATGTGCCATTACCCCCTCTAACTGATTTACAGAAACTTCTTGCGGCACAAATGACGTATCCAAGATCTTTAGCAGGGCGTTCCGGTGCGCCTCGGAACATAACAACAACAACAAGATAGAAATCTTCGACGGCGTCTACTGTAGGTGTTCGACAATTTTGTAGTCGCTTTTACGAATCAGTCTCATGAACTCCTCTACGTCCTTGAGTGACGTATCCTTTTATTTCGACTAAGAAGGCCCGCTTTCATTTACTTTGGCTTTACCTTTGGCCAACCTCTCTGCTTCTATTTCAGGTGAGGTAAAGATCCTTCCGCTACGGGTCATGCCCCCCGTTCCAACAACATTATCAACAGCACCAGCTGGATGGCTATTCACCACAATCTTTTCACCGTTGCAATATGCTTCTAATCCATACGTCCACGGGACAGCTTTCGTACTTTCAAAGGGAACAGGCCCTGCTTTGGTAATCGTAATAGTTGGCCGCTGGACGGGCGCCGTTATCGTTATAGTCTTTCTCGGGATTGTCACCGTTACAATATCATTCTGCTCTTCACATAATGCCTCCACAGGCTTCTCAACCGCAGTTCGATCAAATTGCAAGGTCCCTTCGTCGATCATGGCATGAATTCCCTGCTTCAAATCATTACAACCCTCCGGCTGGGTCCAACACTCTAAACAGTATTCATCACAACCGGGGAATACTCCCCCTCTGAGCAACCTGCTTTTCACTTCACTCAATGGTGTCTTCAGTTCGTTAACATCCATCATCAAGTTCAAATTTTCTTCTGTCAAGATGGCGTTTGCCCCATGATTAGGCATAGGCTGTTGTACAATATTGGGCCCCACTTGGCCAAAGTTGATGGCTTTACTGTCCAACAAGTCTTGAACCTTATGCTTGAAGGCATGGCAAGATTCTATATCGTGCCCGGGCGCCCCGGAATGGAATTCACACTGCTTATTAGCATTATACCCCCTGGGAAGTACTGGTCCAGTAGGCGGTTCCATTGTTCTTTTCTCGACCAAATTCAACCCCGACAGTGTCTGAAGAAGCTCTGCATATGTCGACGGAGGCTTATCAAATACCCTCTTCAGCCTTACATTATGAAACCTTCCCTGACCCTGATTCTGCCTTTGCTGCTGCTGCGGCTGTTGTTGCTGTTGTTGTTGTGGTTGTCGTTGTTGTTGAGGAATTGGAATAGTAACACTGGCTATCTGTTGAGGTTGAATGTACTGATTTCTGCCTCTGCCCCGACCTCTGCCACCAAATACGGCGCTTGTATCACCCTGGCGCCTTCCGCCGAACGCTTTTCTCGTACCCCCAGCTGGAGTAGATTCGCCTGCCTGAATCTTTCCAATTTTAATTCCATTTTCGATCCTTTCCCCCATAAGGATCATATCGGAGAAGCTTCCCATCGAAACATTGAGTAACTTGTCATAGTACATTCCTGTAAACGTCCCTACAAACATGTCATTCATCTCCCTTTCAACCAAAGGAGGGTGCACTCGAGCTGCCATATCGCGCCACCGCTGCGCATACTCTTTGAAACTTTCACCATTTTTCTGTGACAAACTCTGCAACTGAACCCTATTTGGCGCCAAATCGCTGTTATATTTGTAATGCATAACAAAAGCATCTGCCAACTGCTTCCAACTTCTAATCTGAGTGGGCTCCAGTCCCATGTACCACTCCAATGATGGTCCCGATAAGCTATCTTGAAAGAAATGCATGAGCATCCTTTCATCATTGGAATATGCAGACATCCTTCTATAATAAGAACGTACATGGACCTATGGGCAGGTATCCCCTTTGTATTTGTCAAATGTTGGAGCCTTGAATTTCAACGGCACCCTCAGCCCTGGTACCAACCCTATAGTAGCCATATCTAACCCAGCGGAGTTCTGATCAACCACACCTTTCATCTGCTCCTCTAGCATTCTGATCCTCTGAACAGGGTCAATAGGACCTTCAGGTCCCATACCTCTTCCTGAAAAAGCGTCCTCCTGTTGATCCACATTCCAGTCATTGCCATACCCATCGTAACCCATGTTACGGCCAAATCCTTGTTGATTGAACACAGGACCCTTTCCTCGGTTGCTGAACCCCAGATTGACCCCAGCAGGTCCCAGACCATTGTTGAAAGGAAATGCTCCAGCGCCGTTCACATTACCGAATCCACCATCACTGTAACCATACCCCAGATTGTTGCCGTAACCATCATTACGGAAGCCTTGTTTGTTGAACCCAAAGTTCCCGTCCTGATTGACATTGCCATACCCATTGTTTCCAAAGCCAACATTATCAACAAATCCTTGATCGGCATCCACAGTGTTGCCTTTGTTGTTAACAACATGCCCATCACCACCATTTCCAGTATTGCCGTTACCAGCGCCAGCACCTGCACCAGTACCAGTGTTTCCATTGATAGTCACAACAGGTGGAGTAACAATTGTCGGTATCTCATTCTCCCGGCAAGGAGTTTCAACAGAAATGTGGTCAGTATTGCTATTTCCATTGGCCCGCGTCAGCAGCGGCTACACCAAGGTCTGAAGATTCTCCTGGCCCTTGGCCATGCTCTCCATAGCTTGCATGAACAAAGTCAGCTTCTCGCGGATTTCCTGCATCTCGACCTGAACTTGATCCATTATCTTCTTGCAGTTGTTTCGGGTTGAGTAGCGGTGGATTCTTTGGTCGTCAATCCTGAAAAACCTGTGAGATGCAGGAAATAAGATACAGGTTCAACAAGTAACTGGAAATGCAAAATGAATATGCAGATGCAATGCGTGTCCGTGCATTAGGGGAATCAACCCCTGATTCTAGTGCCAAAGTGCCAGTGTAGTGACAGTGATAGTGATAAGAAGCTTGGATCCATTCATGGGGAAAAACATCTCATATATTGCTGAAAAGCCCATCAAGTCAGGAATACAATATCACTGAGTGTACAACAAGAAGGCATGACCTCAACCAACAATCCTGGTGATGGCCAGCACAATGCAAATAAAGCATATACAACAGTACATAAGGCAATCAAGTGCGACCATATTCCTGATACTCCTCTAACAATCTCTTAGTCTTGGGATGGTTCGGCTGAGAAAGCAACCCTTCGACGAGCGAGTCTCTTTGCCTGATAACACACTGGAGATCCCCAATGGATTCCTCCCAAACACCTTCTCCAAAGCAATCTTCTAGCTTCCGCTTCTGGGATGCAGACTCTTTCTTGCGCTTGATAACTTTGTTCAAGGCATCCTGAACGTCATATCTCCGCATAACCTCTTCTTCAAACTTCTTCTAGCTAGCTTTCAACTGACCTTCCAGTTCAGAGATCTGTAACTTTAGTTTGTCTTCTCTTTCCTTATTGCCGGACAGTGGCATTCCAGGTTTTGTTGAATGTGGATATCTCTCGGTAGGCTACATCAAGTGCTTTCTTCTTAGACTTCATCATGTCATGAGAGCTCTTGAAATCTACCCCCAAACGTTCACGCTTCTTTTGTTGTTCAGTCAATTCTGTGCCTAGTTGGTTCACCAGCTCTATTTGTTGCTTGAAGGAGTATACGACTTCATTCCTTTTGCTCCTGAGTTGCACTAGCTCTTCTTCCAACTTCTCGTTGGCTTTCATCAGCTCTTCTTTCTCCTTCACAACCTGTTCATATCTCTCAATAGACACAGTAGTTGGCTCCTCAATCACGGGGGGAGCAGGAGGTGATACTGCAGGAAACGGCATCAGCGCCTGCTTTGCTCTATCTTGGATCCAAACCTTGTACGGAGCATAGGCTTGACAATCATTCTTACCCAACAACGGCTTACCCCTTTTGTTGATATTATTCCAAGCATGCTGAAGCTTGGACAATAATTCTCCACTCAGATCACTTGTGAAGTACAGAGATTCCTGCACTTCCTCCTCTTTTGGCGGGCTTTTCAAAGCATAACCGAATTGCCTGATCAACAATGATGGATTGTAGTTAATGCACCCTTTCCTCCCAATCAGAGGAACATTAGGATATCCGGCGCAGCTATAAATAATTTCGGATCCCAGTAAATCTCTGTCAAACCAGACGACATCTTCTGAAGAAAGTCCCATCAGATGCTCAGACCAATCCACCGTATCTGCAGACTCAGCAAAGATACCCTTCTCGGGCAGGTGACTATCAAACCACATATACAACAAAGGCACACAACAAGAGACGTTCTTGCCCCTCCTGTTCTCGTTCTTCTAATGCAGGGAGTGATAGAAATCTCCAACCAGTGTAGGCACAGGATTGCCGGAGGCAAATATATAGAATGCATCCAAATCAACAAAGTCAGGCATGTTAGGGAACAGTACAATGCCGTAGATACACAAAGCAAGGACAACATTAAACACAACCCAACAACCACTCTTGGCGTACTCTTGTGCTTTCCCAACTAAGAACTTAAGAGAGAAACCAGAAACTCCGTTCCACGAGGTTAACAGCAATTCTGAGGAGTCTAAGTGCAGAGCAACAGCCAAATCCTCCAGCTTGGGCTCAGCACCCATATGAATGAAGGGTACCCTGTTCTGAATAGTCAACTCCAAGATCTCAGCATATTCCTCCGTGGTCGGAGCCAGAATGAAGTCAGGGAAAGTAAAACACCTCAGCGGGGGATCATAGAACTACATCAGCGCATACAATCTGTTCTGCTCATACATTGATGGTTTATAAACCAACCTAAGTAGTTTCCCATAACTCTTCCTGAAGCTTCTCTTCACGTCGTCATCATCTAGAGATATGAAACCAAGCAGAGAAGAAACATCTGGAGTAGGCAACTTGTATGCCACAGTCTTCTTCAAAGTATCCATAATAGCAGCAGACAGAAATCCGGGCAACTAGAATCAGAGGGTATGAAATGCACCTGCAGCACAGACACACGTTAATGATATGCAAAATGAGTATGCAACAATCGAATATGAAAACATGCAACAGGGATCAAGTGATATATTGCTGAAGAGATCCATCCACAATATCTATCTCAACAGTCCCACAATACTGCTCAAACCTGGTCTCAACAGACCCATAACAATGCTCCAACCTGGTCTCAACAGACCCAAAACACTGCCCTGATGGAGAACCCCAAGTAACCACATATAATGATCCAATGCTAAGAAGACCGGGTAGTCTGGAGGCCAAGTTTCTTGCATGTCCCAATCCCTTTCACAGGTAGGTGTCCTATAAACTGACACAAGGTATGGCATCCTATGCGGTCATCGGCGTCACAGACTTTCAAGACTGATGATACGATACCCAGAAGGTGTGGCATCATCATGTCCTAAAGAGGCCTCACTTAGCCAACTTCCAAATGATCGGTCCCTGGAGTAGACAATCCAACTAACCAACAACCCCCTCAACCCAAAGGGTTGAAAAAGAAGTCAAACAGAAGAACCTCGTCCGAGCGTGGATTTTGCAGGACACTAGTACATGCAAAGCATGCACGCGCCCACTACTTTCCACAACTAATTCTAGGTGCACTCAAGCCAGGTCCAGCTTATCTCTCAATCTGACCCCCTACCCAGCACAACAACAATAATATAATGCTGAAAGTAAATACAGAAAGGTAAATCCATACAAAACCCCAGACGGGAAAACAAGCGCTAGGATTGACTCGCGTAGGGAACCGTTGGAGTCCCCAGCAGAGTCGCCAGCTGTCGCTACTGCGAAAATCGGCGCCGGCTATGACAGAAGAGTCGCCACCGTGCGTTATTTATCCCAATGAAGGGAAAGGAAACGCTCAAAGTAAACCTAACACAAAACGGGAAAGGAATGGTCGTCGCAACCAAATTCCTGGATTCGGGAGTCGATTACGGAAGGGGAAGGTATTAGCACCCCTCACGTCCGTCGTACTCGACGGGATCCACGCTTGTTTTCTAGTACGAATTGTTATTCTACCTACTCTACAGGTCAAGGGTTAAAAAGAAAAGAAAATGAAAATGACTCGGCAAAGTATCGCACTTTATGCCTACGTATTCTCGTCTGGAACAAGAAATCAGAGTCAACGTAGTTCGCCTACCTACGGGAAAGGAGGGGAAGGTTGCTCGCTAGGATACGGCATCCTATGCCTACGTACTTTCATACAACATGAAAGATCAGAGCAAACGTAGTTCGGGCTACGGAAGACACAAGCTTGTCTGATTGTTTTTTATTACCTTATGAAAGGGTTTTCTTGATTAAGAGTCCAAGCGGACAAAAATGACACTTTGATGTTTGTTTTGAATCTTTTATGAAAGAAGTGTTTTTTAGTTTGTTTGCAATCTCTGACGCCCTAGAGACTATGATTTGAGAGCGACTACGTCGTGTGTCACCCAAAGGGTACCACACTAAGCAGCCAGACTACTGGAAAGAAACGCTCCAGCAAACCTTTCTCAAATAGCTTAAGGCTCGTAACGTACGACATCGATTAACCTTATTACTGTGTTTTTGAGTTGTTTTGAGATAAGAAGAGAAAGAAGCTCTAAAAGCCTAGGGTTGAAAAGGGAATAAAAACTAACCTAATGTTGTCATGCATAGATAATAATCCTAATGCCTGTCATAATTCCCTCCTGCACAGAGGAAATCAGAGATCCTAGGGGATAAACAGAAAAGAAAGCAAGCAAATACAGTAAAATGCATGCAATGCAGCAATACAAGCGAGGCAAGGGAGTCCCACTCAACCTCGAACCTGGGAAAACAACAGGAAAAGTGAATCAACATTCACCTCAAACCTAGGGGGCAAGCCACACAAGCCAACAAACAATACAGAAAACAAAACCCAAAAGAGGCAGCCCAAGCAGCAGCATCAAACTCCTACAGCAGCTCTGACAGCAAAGTTGATAATAACATAACTCTATCTTCAAGCAGACCTTACGAAAGGCATCTTCAACATCTTAGATATTCATCCCCAAGCTCTATCAAGCTCCACCAAGAAAGATTGGTTATTGAGATCAATTTATAATGAATGGGAACCAGTGAAAACCAAAGGAAATCACTAGAAACCATCATTTGCAAAGAAGGGTATCCTCAAAAGTTCTACTCTTTAAGGCATACCACTCATCCCTCCAAGGGAGAGATGGGGCTTCCTTGAGAGGACTTTGAATCATAGGATAGGATGGAAGCAAACAAAGCATTCCATGTTTGAGGAAAGATATGAACTAAGTCTAAAAAGCTCTTCCTAAAACCCTAATTCCTAAGCTCATGACAAGCATTCCAACAAATGAGAAATCTTCAATTCCAAGCTCCTTCAAGCTATCCAAAGCAATTTCAATTGGTCCTCCAATTCATCCAAGCAGAGTCCAAGCCAAAAGCACACCCAAAATAGCCCCACACAAATTGAATAAACCAAGCATCCAAGGGAGAAACCCACAAACATCACACCAATTGCAAAATACAAATAAAATGCTAAAATAAATCATAAAATCCTAATTAAATTTCTAAAGGAACCTAAGCCTATACCCAATACCCCATATAAATCCCAGGACCTAAATTAAACACTAAGTCCCCAAACTAAGCCCTAAACTACAACTAGTTGTTTTGAAACCCTAAATCTGACACTCCTTATGTTCACCACTCAAATTGGCCTAAAATTTATTCACAAAATTATGATAAAATTTCTAAGGGTACATGATTCTCTAAGCTAACTAATCCAACAAGAATCAACTCAAAATCATGCACCAATTGGTCACAATAAAATCCACAAAAGCATGTAGCAAATATACAAAATTAAAGAAAATAATAAAATGAAGAAAATCATATTAAATTGAAAAAAGCATGAAAATGGGATTTCTTGATTTCAAAAAATCACAAATAAATCCAAGATCATTGAGGTATTTTTAAAATATTTTTTGGATCAATATTGGATTTATTATGGATTTTAGAAATCAAATGGATTAAAAATAAAATAAAAATGAATTAAAGAAATAAAATGAAAAATAAAATGCTAGATAAAACAGGGAGCGTAGGATCATGAGACCAAGTAATCAAATCCAAGAGCCCTGAGGCTGTCCACGTGAGGACCAGATGGCATCCCAGTCACACGCTGACTGGGATTAATGAAACGCAGCGTATTTGATTAAAGAGGGAAAGTTGAGTTTGAATCATGTCCACACGATCATGGTTCCAAGTCAATGAGTCAACCTGATCCAACGCTTCAGGCTTCGTCTTCCCCAAAACTCAGGTGACCTGAGGCAATTCTCAGACGGTGGTTCACGGTGGAAAACACCGTCTTCTCCGGTGAGGTCCCAAACTCAGGTGACCAAAACTGATGAACCTTATGCATATCTTACTCAGAAAATCACCAGGATCATGAATATCACATCCATTTCATCCAACTCTCAATGGAAATTAAAACACGAAGCCATCTTCAGAATATGCAAAAATCTCAACCATCACCATTTGCAAAATTGAATCCACAGAAATGATCCTCATGTTTTGTACATCATAATGATCTATCCAAATCAGTTCATAGCCTTAGGATCAACTCAATTCATGCTCAAACAGAAATCACATGTCATCTTGGAATGTCTCTAACTGCTCAAATTTCTATCCAGAAACGACCTAGGTTCCATCTAAACCCTAACCACATGCAAGAATCTACCTAGTTCAGCCTAGATCATGAGGAAACTTGAGATTTACATACCTGAGAAAAATGAATCAACAGAGGTAGAAGATGATGGATTCAAGCTCCACAACTCTTCAGACACGATCAGTGAAGCAAGAGGAAGCTTTTCCAACCTTCAATTGTGCTTGATTGTGCCTTGAACTTCAAAACCGTTTTCAGTTAGAAACCTTGAAAGATCAACTTCAATCTTCACTCTCTCCACGAAATCATCACCAACACTCATCTGGAATCATTGAAATGAATATATAGAAGCTTCTCATGGGCTTCTAAGTCCAAATTAAGGCCCAATTCAGTTGATCCAAAATTCTGTCATGGCCATGAAAGTCCAATGCTACAGTCACGATTCTGAGCTCTCAGCTTGCTCTAGAATGTTCTAACCAACTGCAAATTGATCATGGAGTATGTTTGGATAGATAGTTCAGCCTGAAATGCCTTGTTTTTTGTTTTGGAATTGTAACTTGTAAATGAAGTAATCACTTTACAAAGCAAGTCATGAAATTAGAGCTCATCTCAAAATTGTGCCAATGCCAATGTCTCTAAAATGCAATTCCTGGTCAAAATGACTACCCACATGACATATTTATGACCTATAACTCAAAAATCTCAATTTCCCTCCTTTGAATCATTTGAAAAATCCCTCTTTTTAGGCCATTTTGGAGCACTTCTTGATACAAGCTCATTCAACCCACCATGACTTCACACCTGACCTAAAAACATCATTCCAAGCACATTTCATGTTGAACAATTTTCCATTTGAGGAGTGGAAGATGGAGATTTTGTCACATTCTTGAAAATGACCTATAATTCAACTTTCCCAAAATACCCCTGGATTGCCAAGATCATAACTTGAGTTCCCCAAATCTTCTTGAGGACTTATAGTACTCAAATTAAAGCTAAGATCAAAACCTACAACTCTTATGTTGGACAAGAATCCATTTGAAAACTCCTTGAGGGGCAAACGTTGCTTGGAAGTCAAGTGACTTTCACAGATAAATATCAGTATCCTCTGGTGACTTGTAACTTGCAAGAACCATAACATGAGTTCTACAAATCTTCTTGAAGACTTATAGTACTCAAATTAAAGGTATTGAGAAGCTCTACAATTTTCATGTTGGCCAAAGATCCATTTGAAACTTGTATTTTGACTTATGTGGCTTGGAAGTTAGGCACTAAATAAGGGATTTTACACTAAAACCCTAATTTAGCAACTTCCCACATTCTTGATCTTTCTTTGCTTAACCTTGGCACAACACCACACATGTATCAACATACCAATTCATGACTTCCATGACCTAGAGCTAGGTCTTGATGCCCTTTCTTTGCTCTCCTTGACCTAGGGTTACCCAGATGAAACCCTACTTGTACACACCTCAACCATGGCTCTTGAACTTGATACAATGACTTGTCTAAGCTCCTTATTGACTTTCTAGAGACCCATTAAGCTTCATTCACACATCATACCCTTGATCAAGACTCCTTAAACCCTGGAGACTCCTCAGATACCTCCTCACACTTGAAGATAGGCCTCATACAGATGATCAAACTCCTCAAGGACACCCTCTTTTGACATGATACTCTTGATGACTTTTCTATTTTGTGTGAACCTCCAGCTAGGCTCTTTCTTTCATATCTCACCCTTGATCCCCTGCACAATGAATGATGCTATGCTATGCCAATGTTAAGGCTATGTTATGCTATGCAAATGAAATGCAATGAAACATAAATCAGGCAAGAAAAGGTTAAGCAAATTTTGGGGTGCAACACCTACATCAGATGATTTGGAATAAAAGTATCAACTGTCATGTAATTATTAGACCAATACTCTGAAAGATAACCCACCGTCCAACTCTTCAAAGGTCCCCGACGGTTTCGACGGCTACCGTGTTGGTTTGAGCTTGTTAGCGTGTTTTGTTCCTGCAAAAGTTGAGACAGATTTCAAGTCATATGCATAATCCCAGGGGTCAGTCATAATAATTTAGAAGTTATTTTGCAAATCGAAGACAAAATCATACTTCCCAGTATTAACTTCCCAACACAACCAAAGTTCAGTACGGTCAACAGACTTTCGAATTGTGAGTTTATCTTTCGAGAAGGTGTGCCATTTTTCAAGCTATCCAAGTGTATCTACCGCCGTTGCTTTAAACCACCTGAATCGATAACATGGAGACAGGAAGTTGTATTCAGTTGTTTCATTGTTTAACTTAAGAATGAAAACCACCAGTTCATAAAACGCCTAAAAAAATATACAAAGGAAAGGGCAATTGTCAAACTCAAAGCAGTTACCTCTGGTTCAAACAAGGAAGGTTCTCCAGGCCATTTACACAATCCGACAGCATCAATTACTTTCCATATCGTGGTGAGACAGGCTCAAACATGGTTGGAGTAGAAATCCAATCTTACCATAATTAGGTCAAGCACCTGATAACCTGCCAAAATCAGAAGAGGAAAGGTCAAGGCAACATCAAGAAGTTTCAAATCACAACCGACATGTTTCAGACACTCTCAAACAGAAAAGGAAAGAGAGTTATCGCCATTAACATAATGTTTCATTTTGAGCCTATAAAAGAGAAGAAAAAACATCGGTTAAAGAGAATAGAATACACATCGTAAAAGGAACTCAGAGCAAAACCCCAAAATTCCACACAGAAATCCCAAGTCAAACAAAACCTAACATACAGAGCAAAAAACCCTAAATCGAAAAGAATAAGAACTTATCTCTTCATAAATTCCGCCGTCGAAATCCTCAAACCACCATCGGAAACACCTACACAAAACCTTGCAAACTGTGAGCATTTCTTCGCTGACATTATTTACCTTTTTTTGTTGTTGCTTATTTTACAGGATCGGGCGAAGGCGTGGTTGAGAGAAGAAAAGAGAAAATGGAAGGAAGAATTGAGGAAAAAGCAGAGAGAAGAAACGAGTGAGGAAGACATCGATCGAGGGTGAGAAGAGACGAAGATAGCGGAGAAGAGAATAGGGAAACGAAGGAACCAGACGGGGGGAATCGAAAAGGGGATTAGGGTTTAATTTTTTTCGTTTTGTGTTGTATTATAATCATATGTAAACACATGCACACTAATTACCATGCACCTCACGCCACGGCCCTCTGATCTCCAAAGGATCAGATCGGGCGATCCACAAACGCATACACACGTACTACCCTGCCAATCCACCATACACCTTTGTCTCCCTACCACACCCAATCACTAATTAACCCACTAATCAACCATTAACCTACCAATTAACCCTTCCGTTAACCTTTTTTTTCAATTAACTAATAATCAACCTTTTGTTAACCGGTTTTTTTAAATAAATAATAACCTCCTAATTAACCTCTTCAATCAATTAATTAATCTTTTTCTTAATTAACCTTTTAAAACAAGCCAACCTTTTTAATTATATTTCTAACTAATCTTTTAAAAAAACTATTTTCTTTCCTAAGTTAATTAATTTTAATAGATCACCCTTTTTTCAAATAAAAATATAACTAATAACTAATAACTAATCTTTTAAAATTAGCCGTTTATTAATAATTTCTCAATTTAACCCTCTCATCTTAATCCATTAAGTAACTTCATTTCCTATTTAATAAGCTATTAATCTTTTAATAATTGACTCTTTTTTTAAATTAATCTCTTAATTTTAATTATACTTTTTTTAATAAATAAAAAACTAGTAACCTTTTATAAATAATTGAATCAACTTTTTCTATTTTTATTAATTCCTTAAATAATAGTCATTCAACTCATTTTCCTAAATAACTTAGAAATATAATAAAACATTTTTAAAAAAAATAAATCAATCTCTAGTTTTATAATTAAGAACTCCTTCTTGATAATAATAATAACTTCTATATAATAAAAAATCGATCTCATAATTAAGACAACTATTCTATTTTATTAAAAAAAAATTCACTTCATGATCTATTTATTTTATCAATAAAAATAATCTTTTATAATTTTAATAAACCTTTATAACGAGAAAACCATTTTATATTTTAAATAACATTTGGCAATAACGATAATCGAACCCCTCTTTTTAAAGATATTTTCCTCAAAACCAATCTCACTAAAAAATATTTTCTTATAAATCAATTCAACCTTTTCCTAATCAAATCAATCCGCTTAAAATCAATCCAACATCCCTGTTAAGGTCAATCCTACAACTTAATCAATCTTCCGCATTCGATCAATCGTGCACACTCACGCTTACACTCCACAATTCACTCTCACACACTTCAACGCTTTCATGCGTATGTGTATGCTTTAATTACTTGCCATTTACTATTTCCGCAATTTATTTTACGAACAATTTTCATTACCGCATTTATATTATCGCATCGCATTCCGTCCAAAGGAAAAACCTACACATGAGTCAACAATTGTGTGTAGTGCATCTCATTTGCATCATACTCCCGCTTGATCTTTGATCCCATTCAAGTTGATCTTTCTAAGTTAGATCCTACCCCATAGGAAGGACCGTTATCTTTTACAACTTAGATACAAACAAATACAACTCAATCAAATATTCAAACACAATAGAGAAATAGTTGTTAATCATCTTAAGCGAGATAGAATCTCCACCCCACATCAATACAATCAATACTGTAGGAACTTTGCCTTAAGAGAGATAGAGGTGTACATCGTCGATAATATCCAAGTACTCGAGCCCTTCTCTTAAGACGATGCAAAGACTATTTTTCTACAACCTGTGGCAGTTAAATCTCCCTTAAAATGATGACTCGTCTTTTCTCCTAAACTCAATCAATCAACTACCCTAAACCCGTAGGAACTTTGACCACAGTCAAAGAACTCCTCAAACCCTTTAGGGGAACTACAGATACTCTGATTCCACTCTTGTAAGGATATGTAGGCATAATATGCGACATTTTATCGAGTATACTTAGAAATAAACCCCTAGGTCTTCTACCCTTAAGCAAATAAACTTAGCAATAACAACATAAAACAAGAGGTTCCTGTAGAGTACAACAGAAACTTAGGATGCTAGCACCTTCCCTAAGTTTAACCAACCCCCGAACCTAAAACTCTCTAGCTTGCATTTGCATTACATTGTGGGAATTTCGATCTTTATCCCTTCCTTTGGACAAATCAAAGTTCGGTTGCAAAATGAATTAAAGATTCAAACTAATCAATAGTTTGGTATCCCAATTTCACCGCGACTGTCCCGAGCGTTGACTTCGATGATCTCCCTCCATCCCAATGGGATTCCAGCTTTCAGTGCCGCCTTGATACTTTGAATAGAGGTGAATGATGGCCCGCGAGTTATGTCTGATTCGTCGACTAGAACAGCGTGGGCTATTTCTAGTGCTTGAAAAGCTGTCTCAAGGGAATCTTCAGCAGCTTCAATATACCAGAATGAGGAAAAGTTGTTTACCATTAAATCCTCTTCCCCATAAACAATGACCAACTGGTCATCCACGACAAACTTCATCTTCTGGTGGAGAGTAGAAGTAACAGCGCCAGCTGCATGGATCCATGGTCTTCCCAGTAAACAACTGTAGACCGGATTAATATCTATCACCTGAAAGGTGACTTCAAAGACTTGTGGTCCGATCATAATAGGGAGATCAACCTCCCCTATCACAGATATCCTAGATCCATCAAATGCCTTCACTATGAGAGAAGTTGGCCTCATGGTAGCGCCCTGGTAAGCCAGCTTGGCTAGTGTCCTTTTCGGTATTACATTGAGCGTTGATCCTGTGTCAACAAGAACCCTGGACAATGTATCTTATTCGCATTTGATCGACACATGTAGAGCACGATTGTGCTTACATTTCTCAGCTGTCAAATCATTGTCGTCAAAGCTTAGGGTGTTGCAGGCGGTGATGTTTGCTATAATGGAGTCAAATTGCCCCACTGTAATATCTTTGGTAACATGGGCTTGTGTCAAGATTTTGAGCAAATCCTGGCGATGCGCCTGAGAGCTTAAAAGTAATGCCATGACCGATATCTTAGATGGTGTTTGATTTAGTTGGTCTACCACCCTGTAATCACTTCGTCTGATGATTCTCAGGAACTTTTCTTCATCATTTTTTATGCTTTCTTTTCCTTTGACTAAAGGTTCTTTAGTGACAACTACCTCTGGAATGGGTTTCGGAGGAACAACAACTTTTGGAACGAGAATTGTTGGTGGAGGAGCCACATTGTATGTCCGCGGTAGGTATATGCGACCACTCTGGGTCATCTTGCTCCCACCGGCAATGTTAGCCACATTTGTTGGCTTCCTTTCTTTGAAGATCCCTTCGCACCATGAATGGTCCTGCTTCGGTGTTACAGCGCTTGGGTGAGGTTTGGATCCTCCCCTTGGTTCAAACCTGGCTTGTCCCTTCCCAAATTTCGGGGGTGCATCGTTGCGGAATACCGGCCGGACGTTCTTGTAGTTGTTGTTGTTGTTATTATTTCTGAACACAACTCTTTTGTTGGGCTCTTCTGGCATGTTAAACACGGGTTCAATGACTGCCACATCTTCCCCTTTCTTCCTGCGAGCAATCTCTATCATGCCTTGTTCGATCATTTCTCGAATGTCTTTTTTCACAGCGTCACAACCTTCTGGGTTCAACATGCATTATTCGCAGTCTTCGTGAGATGTCTTAAGCGCCCATGCCTGAGCAAGACGTTTGTGTAGGTCCGCCAATGGCACCTTGATCTCATCGATAGTGGTGACTGTCTTATCCTCTGACCCTTCACCTTCTTCAGTAATGGCATTGACTCCACCATGGTTTGGCAGAGGATTATTCTTTATGTTTGGATGATTATCTTCAAAGAACAGAATTCTTTTTTTCAATTAATTCACGAACGAGGTGCTGAAGTGCAAAGCAACCTTCAAGATCATGGTCTGGAGCGTTCTAATGAAATACACAACGGGCATTGGAGTTGTAGTAGAATGGAAGTGGATTGGGTGGAGCACCCAATTTCCTTGTCTTTACTAAACCTCTTTCTATCAACATGGGGAACAGATCGGTATAGCTCATCGGAATAGGCTGTATTTTTGGTTGAGTCGCCTGATAATTCGCCCTTGGAGCCCTGTTTTGAGGTTGTTGACCCTGCGGCTGATGGTATTGTTGTTGATTATTGGAGTGATATTGATGTTGATTTCTAGAATGATACTGGTGTTGATTGCTGGATGCCCCAGGCTAGGGACCCTGCTGTGATGACGGTTGAAAAACGGGAGCCACAACTGCTATATATGATAATGGATGGTACTGCTGGCGATGGCTCTTGGAGTTTTGCGCTTTTTTTCCATATGTTATCGCACTTACATCCCCCTCTTTCTTTTTATGAAAACTGCTAACCGGCTTCTTTGTCGCATTGGCGCTTGAGTTAGTATTTGGAGTAGCCACTTTTCCACTCTTTAAACCGGCTTCAACTTTGACCCCCACTGCCACAATATCAGAGAAGTTGGTTGTGACACTGCTGATTAGTCATTCATAGAATTATGGCCGGACCGTATCTATGAACCAGGCTGCCAATTCCTTTTCAGTAAGGGGTGGCTCTACTTGAGCTGCAGTTCCGCGCCATCTTTGCGCGTATTCCTTAAAGGTTTCAGTGCTCTTTTACGTCATGCTGAGGAGCTGACGACGGTCTGGAGCTAAGTCCATGTTGTATTTGTATTGTTGAATAAAGGCATCTGAAAGATCTTGGAAACCGTGGATCTTTGCTTGATCCAAGCTGAGATACCATTTAGCCGATGCTCCTTTAAGACTGTCTTGAAAATAGTGTACCAACAGCTTGTCATTTTCAATATGCGGAGCCATCCGCCTGCAGTACATGATTAGGTGCACTTTGGGATAAGTAGTCCCCTCATATTTGTCGAACACTGGCATCTTGAATTTCTGAGGAAATACCAAACCAAACACCAGGCATAGGTCTTTTGCGTCAGACCCAAAATCATGGCTTCCTTTGATGGCTCTCATCATTTTAGCAATAATGTCCATCTCTACCCTTAATTTTTCGTGCTTTTCATCCTCGGCTTCAGAACCGTCAGGTATGTCAAAGATCAGTTGTTAATTGTTGAAAACAGGTCGCACTCTAGTGGGTCCACCCGCCTGAGTGAAAATAGGATTTCTGATTGTTAAGTCAAACAGTGGATTAAGACTTGAAGATTGCATATTGTTGAATGGTGGCACAAAATCCCGAGACATGCCATAGGGGAATTCTGCAGTGGTAGCTGGAGCTACTGTGACGTTGGCTGCTGCAGTGACGACTTTGGAGATTACCGTAGACCGTGTGTCCATTTTTGCCTTGATTATATTGAGAACTTCCATAACCTGGCTGACATCACCCTTGATTCCTTCAATGTCGTTGTCCATCTGGTCGAACCTCTATTCATTATCTGCCATCTTCTTCTGAGCTCTGGATCGAGTGTTGTATTTGTGAGTATTCAGCGTGACTCCTTCTCTCTTTTTTGAACAAGAACAAAGGATGAACTGCGGAACCCAGATGCAAGACCAATGCAGGATGAAATGCGAATGCAAATGCAAATGCAGATGCATAAACCATTCAAGGAAAAGCAAATTTTTGTTTACAAACAAAAAAGTTGGAACAACATGTAACGACATGCTTAAAAAGCGTTTTTTCATTGATAGCTGGAAGTCTATTACAATGGATGGCTCTTGCTGAAAAGCAAGACCTTTCTTACAAGAAATGAAAGTAAATGCAACATTAGGATTTCAATCCTTTTAGGGAAAACAGGGAAATGGTGAAACAACGATCATTCTAACAAGATGATCCTTCTCCTTCTTGGGCTTCAACACGAGCTTGGTCCTAGAAGATGATTTCCCACAGGTCTTTATTCTCTCGTTGCTCTTTGATCAAAGCGTATTTTAGCTCTTCCCTAGTCGTGGGGACCTCAGGTTCCATAGTTATCACATAATCATGAGTATAGAACATGGTCAAGGCTATTTCTTTCAACCAAAGCAAGTACCCTCTAGAAGTTAAACAGCTTGCATTCTCCATTGGAGTTATGCCCAAGAGGTGAGGATCTCTTTGAGCGTATTGAGCACGGGCTTCAAATTTAGGGTTGTGACCAGTTTCGTAGAAGCAAGGTCTCAACATTTCCGGTTCGGGCTCTGACCCGGTGGGATACCCATATTGACACCGGGCAAGAACAGGATTGTAGGTGATAACCCCCTTCGTCCCAATGAGAGGCACATTGGGGAACTCTCCATAACTGGGGATCATAACTAGATCACCAAGGCTGATGTCATACCATGTGATGTCATAGTGCGTGAGAGTGATGAGCTTAGAAATCCATGCGCTTTTGCTGGGAAGCCTCCAAAGGATATGAGTCATGGGTAGATAAGAGGTAAACCACCGGTCACGTAGTGCGAGGCAGCACGAGAACTGCCCGAGATCGTACAAGATGAAGCGGTGGATGACCACATAAGTATCAGCTAGTATCTCGTTTACCGGATTTTTGATGATGAAGAGACGGATCGCATCCTCACTGATGAAGTCGTAACGGCTTGGGGAGAGATACAACCCATATACCCGAAATGCCAGAATTGCTTCAAAGATGCCCAGATTTCTATTTTCATAATGATATTCGGCCATCTCCATTAGAGGTCCTGCCTCCATTCCGTACCATCCTCCTTTCGCTTTCATTGGTGGTAAATCCTCTTGCTTGATATGAAGGGCTTTAGCCAAATCTCTCCTCTTCGGTTTCCCATAAGAAAGTGTGAAAGCCCATGGAATCTTCAAATAGTTAGTGTACTCCTCTATGATCGGGAGTAGTTGAAAGTCTGGAAATACAAAGCAGTGGTAGGCTGTAGAGTAAAACTCAACCAAAGCCTGCAGCATGGGCTCGTTGACCTGAGCACTTATTAGTGGTAGGAGGTCTCCATATTTGGCAATGAAAGCAGCGGGGTTTCTGACAAGTCTTGCCAACATCCTACGACGACCCAACCTTAAATCCGGGAACGGAAGCATGTCTCTTCTCACCATGTTGCTGTCTGCAAAAAGAAAAGTTTGAATTTCCTTGAATGGTTAGAAGAAATGCAAATGCAAATGGTGTCATGGAACTCAGATATTTACGAACATCAGAAATCGTCATTTCATTGATCAACAAAATAGATTTACAAAATATTGTTTCCTCTTACAAGAGTTTTAAACACAAACAACAACTAAATGAATCCTAACAAGGTTCCCCTAGCAGCCTCAAGTTGGCTTCTCGATTTTTCTTTCCATCCGAGCCTTCTCAAAAATGAGATTGTCCACAATTAACTTCCACGGAGTAGACTGAGGCTCATAAGGTTCTTCTTGTGCTTTCCTCTTCTTACAAGAGAGTACTTCTTCGTCTTTCAACTGGAGTTGTCTCTGGAGCTCCGCATTCTCTTCGACGACTACTTGATACTTGTGCTTCCAAGCTTCTTCAGTTTGTTGTGCTTTGACTAAAGCAATCTTCAACTTTTCTTCTTCAGACATGAAGACCAAAGGGCGTTCTTCCTTCAAAGCCATGGGCTCTTGCCTAGGATAAGGAATCCTTAGTGTGATGGCTCTCTTTCGAACCCATTGGAGGTAAGGTTCCAAAGAGACACAGTTGAGTCTTCCAAGATCGTTTTTCCCTTTCTTGTGTAGATGCTTCCAAGCCTCTAGAATCTTCTATTTTAGCTCTCGACTATCTTTTTCTTCTTTGAAGAAAATGTTTTCCACTTGAACACCATTGGGTTTGTCCTTTAGAGGGTATCCCAATAGTCGGCGGGCGAGTATTGGATTATAACTGATTCCTCCATTAGCACTGAGAAGAGGTACATTGCCAAAATCCCCACAATTGTCAATGATCATTGTCCCATCATAATCACGACTATACCAATCAATATTGGAGTGGGTGAGAGCCATGATCTTTTGTGACCACCATCCTTTCTTTGGATCCCAAAAAGCGTTAGCTTTAGGCAAGTGTGAAGTGAACCATTTGTATAACAAAGGAGCGCAACAAGTAATCATCCCTCCATTGTGAAAGTTCCTCAGATGAACAGAATGGTATGCATCTGCTAGCAAGGTAGGCACATGATTCTTCTTCAAGAAAATTTTAATGGCATTGAGGTCCACAAAATTCTCGAAGCTAGGGAGCAAAAAGATGCCATAGATGAGAAAGGCAAGGATAGCCTCAAATGCATCCATGCTTAAATGATCTGCATAATACTGAGCTTTCTCAACCAAGAACTCTGTTTTTAACCCAAAAACTCCTCCTTTTGTAATCAGATTCTTTTTAATATCAACCAATCCCAAACGTGTGGCCTTGGCAATATCTTGTTCTTTAGGATCCTCCTTCACGATTGGAAAAGGAGAATCTTCAAGAATGGGCAATCCAACCAACTGGGAATACTCTTCTAGTGTGGGCACTAGCTGATAATCAGGGAATGTGAAACAGTGGTAGAGCGGATCATAAAACTGGAGAAGAGTAGAAAGGAGTCCACCATCCATCTTTATCTTCAAGAGTAACAACAGCTTCCCATACCTGCTTTGAAATCCCTGTGGATCTGTCACTAAGGTGCTCAACCTTCTCAAGTAATCTAGGTTAAAACCCTTTTAAGTGTACTTCAAATTTTTCTTTCTTTCACTGTTCATAACGACCTCTGATGTTTACAAACAAAAAAGTCTGAGTTCCATGGAACCATATGATGATATGATGTTATGAATGCAAAATGAAAAGATCACACATATGCACACAACACAAGCTTAGGTTTAAAGGGCGAGCATGGATCCAAGGTCTACCCATCCCCAAGGATTGTACTATGGATTGATTCTACCTGCCGAACGGGTTCTACAGAGTTCCCAGAGTCATCAACCCATCTTTCGGATATTATCAACTTCCCAAATTACTTGGTGATCGATAATATTCTCAAGAGAATCTCGTCTGAGTGTAGTATCACGTATCAGCTATTTCGGAAATACTTCCTTATAGCCATTGCACTACGTCCTAATAAGGCCAAAGTTAGGTAGAATGTATTCTAAAAGTCCACAGTGTCACGGGCTCCTTCGTTGAAAGTAGCATTGTTTTCACGAATACTCAATCAACAATACTAAACTTTCAAGAGGGCCTACACTGAGCGGTGGTTTCTCAAGTTAGCTTGGTCTGGAATCAACTCCCTATAAGCCTTCTTGAATATACCACCATCCTATCACAATTGCGCTCAAGTCCGGGTATAGGACTGTCTCACCACTCAAGTCACTCAATATCCAACAATCAAACAAATATATTGACAAATATACATGTTAAGCAAATATTTACAAATATAGCATGCAATTAAAAAAAATATGCTAAACCCTCAAGTTAAGTAAGCATCTCCACTGAAGTCGCCATTTTTGTTGCGGTGAGAATCGTGATACTAGGCTATTGATAAACTTGAATCTTAATTCTTTGAATTCACAACCGGACTTTAATTTATCCAAAGGAAAGGTCTAAAGAGAGAAAGAACCTTTTTCGCGATGTAACAACAACGCTAAGAGTTTCGGGGATCGGGGGTTGGTTATGCATAGGGTAGGTATTTCACATCCTAAACATCTGTAGTACTCTACAGGAACCTTGTGTTTATTTGCATGCTAAGTTTGGTAAATGTTTGCTAAGGATTGGGATTGGGTAAAGGGTGTAGGTTAAAACCTAAAGATAATTTCTAAGTTTGCTCGCAAAGACGTCGCGTCTTCTGCCTACGTATCCTAACTAGGATAGAATCAGAGCAATCGTAGTTCACCTCACTAGGGTTGAAGAACACTTGATTATGATCAAGGTTCAAAGGGGAACAAACATAACAATGTTTGTATAGAGTTTAACAAAACTCTCTAGATCTAGGTTGTAACACTCAGGAGGGGAATAAGTAATCATTATTATGATTCTTACATAGAGTTTACAAACTCTATCCTAGGGTTCTAGTTGAAGCACACTCCTAGTGAAGGTGGTTCTTTTAGACTTAAGGCAAAGTCTAAGGCTTATATGTTCTAACTTAACTAAGCTAGGGTTTAAGATGACTTTACAAAGTCAAGGGAGGGTAATGAACTATCCAATGACACAAGGGTCAATGGAGAGACTTTTCCTTTGGAAGGAGAGAGAGAGGCAACTTGGATGAGAACTAAAAAGTTCCATCACTTGGGGAAGGAATACTTAACAAAGCAAATAAACAATTAAGCAACATGAATAAGATTACAATCAAGTAAGCATGTATATCACAATAGGCAAGGATCAAATAAGACCAACGGTTACGACCAAAAATCATATATCTTAACAAAGATGAAGGTAACAAACCCCAAAGCCATATTATCAAATATGAAACACATCAACCATACAAATAAGTTACAACTTAAAAATGATCATGTTATAAGTTCAAATGTAACAACAATTAGGCATTGATGACAATCAAGTACACAAGGACTGATCACAACAGTTAAACTCAAGATTTTAGGAAAGGAACAATAATTTATGGTAACCACCAACAAGAAAATGAAATCTTAACATGTTAACAAACATAAAGAAGTCAAATTCCAATAAATCTCATAAGATAAAATAAGCATGGTATGAAGGAAATTTAATCGAAACATACGGTAATGACCTAAGAACGAATCTACTAACAAGCAGGAAAAAAGCATTGTAAAAACAAGCAACTATGAGATTACAATCCATTTAATACAACTAGACATCACAATGAAAAAATTGCAAAAATAACGGGTTGAAAATAATGAGCGAGGAATAAATTATGAAATTTTGAAGTTGATTGATTTTATGACAATAAAACAAATAAGCACATAAAAAAGTGGCATGCGTGGGGATTGAACCCACGCCCTTGTGTTTACAAACACACAATAACAACCACTTGGGCACCACACGCGCGCTGGTAGTGAGAATGGAAGCAAAGAAGGGTTGATCCCAAGGATCGAACCCAAGACTGGCAAGTGAAAGGTGATATGCGTGCAAGTTGATTACCACTGGGGTGGCTGTACATCCAAGTACAAAGCCACCCCCATAAATACATAATGTAAGTTATGGTGGAATGGGCAGGCTTGGAAGCAAGAACAAGTGGAAAATGCAACATGCGTTTTGATTCATAACTATGTCAATACTTGGTCTTTTTTGATGAAATTTTAGCCTAACTAGGCTGTTTTTTAACAAGGATCATGATAGTGCCAATGAAATTTTGAAATAATGCCTCCAACTAAAAACACGATGCAAGATTGACATTTGAGTTGCATTTTGAAAACTACTATCAAATCTGAGTTCATACACATGTAAAAGGCATTGCACACAACACTTATATACCATAACAGAAGTGTAGGACCCTTAAGGCTCAAGCATAAACTAGTAGAATGGAATATGGTACATGAATTGCAAATGAATAACATGAAAATGCAGCAACTGTCAAGACAGATGGGAAGATTCCAAATCAATACATAGCCTAAAAGTCCTAATTAGGCTAATGATGATGTTCTCAAGTCAAACAAATCAATTCAACAATGCTCAGGCAAAGAAAAGAAGTAGGATGTATCATGACAGCATATTGGATGAATTGGAACAGCAGGTCCACATGGATGTATACATTAAAACTTGATCAATCAAAACAAGAACATCATGAGGTATCCACCAACACACTTGAAATGCCATGAGTAACACACATATAAACATCACAATGTTAATCTTAAACACAAAAACACAATTGCTTATGCTATGCCAAGTGAAAATTGGAGAAAAAATGCAAGTTTGAAAGCTAGATGAAGAAGCAGACATAATTGAAATGAACAGACCCTACATACATCCTCAAAACATCATATAAGGTGTGTCTATACTTCAAAAATTTTCACAAACATCATGGAAATGAAATTCACAAGTCAGCTGCTCAAACACTCATAAAATTGCAATATTGGAATCAAAACTGGATTGGAATAGAATGAGGTTCAAAGGATACCACATACAAGCCTCAAATACAAGTGTGAACGAGTCTAACACTTAAAATGATCATGGAATGCACATAATAAAAACAAGGTGATCAAGTTGCAATTTGTACCATACATGGTAACAGACTGTCATGACAGAAAAGCATAGCACACACAAAGCTGTTGATTCATACACACACAAATCTTAAATACCACTAGAGATTTAATGCTAGATGAGCAGCCCTAAAACAAATCAACAGAAAAAAGTGAGGTGTGTGCAAATGTTGTGGTTTCTCAAGATAGTTGGCAGCAGATTTTGGTACAAGCTGGTCTAGCCATATGCAAGTGATCTCATGTTAAAAAAGAAAGCACATACATGTCAAAAATGTGAAGATAAATGAGTCTCAACTCAGAAAATCAACATTGTGCATTTGGAATAAAACTTGGCATGTTATGGTAGGAAGTGCAGAAGAACTGTCTTGGTAAAACTTAGCACAGCAGGTGTGTTTTCAAATGGTGAGGTTTTTTTTAACCAAAACAAAGACACATACACATCTCAAATATGATAATAGGTGAGATTTAACTCAAAATCTAGGCATATGCAAACAGAAAAGCAACTTGGTATGTTCATGGCAGATTTTGCTTAAAAAATGCAGTTTGGAAGAGAGATGAAGAAATAGGTAAGAATGGATCAAACCAACAATGTGTACACATCAAAATCATGATAAGGAATGAGATCATGCATAGAAATCAAGCTTGTTGTAGCTGGCACAGAAATTGACATGTTGGTGATAAGAAAAAGTTGAACTGTCTTGGCACAAACTTAACATAGCAGGGCATTTTGGCAAGCAATGAGTTTGATGAAACAAATGTTATGCACATACCATAAATATGCCAATAGATGAGTACATGCTCAAGAAATGGATTAAAACATTACCAAACAGAAAATGGCCTTGTGAAACTAAAGAAAATGCAAAAGGTCAATTCATGTAGGCAACAAACAAGTTCATGACAGTTAGGATGATGGAGCATCACATACAAGTTTCAAGTAAGTAGAACATTGATTCTAGATACATGGATCAAGTAGAAATCAATTGAAACAGAATATGATCTATTGGTTCAAAACATTTTGACAGCAAAACTCATGAAATCTCATAACAAGCCTTAATAAACATATCTCATGTTTTAATCATTTTAACAAGCTTAAATGGACAAACCAAATCATATAAAAACATATCAACAGTTTGGAATACTTAACACACAACATGTCAAGCACAAACCTCTTAACACCAAACTCATGATAATGGCAAAAGTGAAATAACATAAGTGTGAAAACAAATGCCACCATAGATTCAAACATGATCCAGGGCAGGGGGGTCTCATGAACAATTTACAAATCATCCAAATATCACCAATGGACAAGGTTTGACAGTTCTAAAGCAAGCACACCACATTTCAATGTTTAGATCCTTAAAACTACCATATAGACAAAAATCTTCATAAAAAAGTTAAACATAATATCAAAGTACCATATTGGTAACACATCATCAACATGTCATTCACAAATGAAACACTTTAACAAAAGCAAGTATCATAACCATAAGACATGAGTTCTTGACAAAGAACTAAAATGGGGCAGCAAGACTACATTTCCACAAAATCAACTCAAAATGATAAAACATGACAATTTATGATCAATAAAGAGTTTGAATATCACATACCTCTTGTAGACAAGTCTTGAGTAAGCTAAGAAGCTGAGAAACCCAGAGACTTTCTTCCTTGCCAAAGATTTGAAGCTTGCTTCCTCTTGAAGCAATAAACCACTTTTCAAGACAGTTAGAGTTGTGAAGTTTCCATCTGGTTTTTTAGAGTTTGGACAGTTGAGATATGATGTATATGAAGTGTTGATAGTGTTGGAATGGTAGGAAATGCTTCAAGTAAGGATTTGGCTTCAAAAGTGCAAGGAAGTCAACATACTAAGGTGTGAAGGTTGACTTTTGGGAAAATGAGGTTTTTAAGTTGTTTGAGTGTATGGACACCTTCTACACAATTTTTATGGATTGTGTAAATGGTTTTGGGTGTCTTGGAAATGGTAGAACTGAGGTTGAGCAGAGTTTTGCTCAAGACAGATTTTTAGTGAAAATGGAGGTTTTTGAAAAATGAGATTCTTGAGGAAATGAAAGAGAGTTGAGAGCTATTGTTTCTCTTGGTTTTGGAGAGTGATTTGGTGTGTCTAACATCAATGAGAGTGCCTCTATTTATAGTGAAAGCAAGGGTGAGGGCAGCTTTGTATTTTACCACTTTTGGAGGGAGTTTGTGAAGATTTTCAAATGAATCTTGCCAAGATCTCTTCCTATCAGTTCCATGGCTCAAAGAAGGTCAGAAAATTAAATGGAATTATGGACATGAAGTGACTGAGGTGAGCTTAGGGTGTAGAGTGAGCAGGTGCAACAGTCCTTGGAGGAAAAGTTTCTCTTTCCTCTTACACATTTGAATATTTTATTACAAGTTGCTTGTAACTTGCCTCTCTCTTCAAACCTCTCATTTTTATGCATTTTACTTCATCCACACATCTAATTATAAAATTGAATCATGACCCAAGGGTCAAGGATAGGTCAAGTTATGAAAATCTAAATTTTGAGAAGTCTTGACATAGTGGTTTCAAATGTTGGCAGCCCTAACTTCCATGGTTCATAACTTTCTGCTCACAAGTGCGATTGAGGAGTTCTACCACAATTTAGAAAGCCCTCAAGTAGCTCTATAACTTTCATGTTTTGGAGATTTCCAAATTCTAGATGGAACTAGGTTTAAAAACCCTTCCAAGTTGCTGAACCAATCACTTAAAAAGGCTAAATAACTTGAAATTTTTCCAAGTTATTTCCTTTCTTAAAATGAATCTTGTCATAACTCCAAATCTATGCATTTTTTGATCATGGACCACTTTGTAGGACTTGTCAAAAGCTTTCCAATGAGCTTTGAACCACTTCATTTAGATGTGTGGTTGAGGAGTTATGGTCTTGCCCCTTTTGAAACCCTAATTCCCGATTTTTGCAATTACTTCCTAACCCTTGACCCAATGGTCATGAAATTTTATGGGAAGGTGTAATGTGTGTCGCTACCGTGAAAATAAGGTGCCGGAAAAATAGAAGAGTCGCCAACTTTTGTTATTTATCCCTCAGAACGGGAAAGGAAACAATCAGAAAAACCTAACGAAAAGGTATAAGACAAGGTCATCGCGACCACTGTCTAGATTCGGGAGTCGGTTACGCAAGGGGAAGGTATTAACACCCCTCACGTTCATCATACTCAATGGGATCCATGCTTGTTGTATTTATCTGACGGGTTGATTTACTATCTACCTATCAAGGCTGGTCTGAAAAGAAAAGAAAATGACTCGGCAAAGCGTCGCGCTTTATGCCTACGTATTCTCATCAGAAATTGACAAAATCAGAGTCAACGTAGTTCGACTAACTACGGGTTACGGGGGGGAAGGTGGCTCGCCAATACGTCAGTATTGTGCCTACATACTCTCAACAGATATGAGAGACCAGAGCTTACGTAGTTCAGGATAATACGGATTACGGGAATTCAGATTCATCTATTTTTTTTCGAGTAGGGTTAACAAACAGTTCCAGCAGTTTGGTGTACGCAGCTCGACCCTTGGAGACTTAGGCGTTACCTTTTGGGGTAGAACTGGGAGTTAACGACACTCTTTTCTTCAGAAAAACTTCCTTTGAATTATGGGCCCACGGGGCAAAAAGGTTTGAAGTTTATTTTCTGTCTTTTACGGAAGAACTGTTTTTTATGGTTGTCTGTAGTCGGTACAACACTAGAGACTACGACTTAGGAACGAATGCGTCGTATAGCATCCCAAGGACATATAATAAACATCCTAGATGATTGATAGGAGACCGCTCAATCATCACTTCCCAAGTAGCTTAAGGCTCGTAACGCGCTTGTACTGACTCGCCTTTATTAAGTTTTTTACTGTTGTTTTGAGATGAGAAGAGAACAACTTCTACGGGGAGAACTGTCAAGTCCTAATGTTGTCATGCCAAGGATTCATCCTATGGTTGAGGTTTGAAACAGGGAACTCCTAGAAGTTATCATGCATAGGTTTCAACCTAAAGTTCTAATCATCACTTCCTTATCAAAGGAAGTGAGATTCCTAGGGGATCATGGAAAAGGTATATAGAAACAGATAAAGCATCAGCTTAAACAGTAAACAGATATACAGTAAAGATGCATATGCAATGCAGCAATACAAGCAGAGGGAGACTCACTCAACCTCTAAGCAATCAAGCAAAAGAAAAACAGACAAAACAGACAAGCAGAGGGAGCTCACTCAACCTCTATTATGCAAATACGTCAAGTAGAAAAAGAAAAAGAACACACAAGCAAGGGGAGCACCACCTCAACCCTTAATGCAATACAAGCAGAGGGAGACCCACTCGACCTCTTGATGCAATCATGCACCTACTCTTATGCTACTCTAAGCATGAACTATCCTAGCACACCACACAATCATGCATGAAGGAAAGGAATTTATGACAAGTAAGGGATTCATCCCACAATTAATCACACAAGCATCTATCCTAAGGAAAGAAATTGGGTGTTGGGAGGCCAGGGTAAGTTCCACAGGAACTTATCCCAGGCACTCAACCAACTAGGAGAGATCTTGGGGTAATCCTAGGGGTTTGGCTCCTTCAAGAGATGTGCAACATTCCCTTCACAGGAGAGACTATGCCACCTCAAGAAGTTCCTAGAAAGAATTGAATGAGAGAAATTTAGGAGAATGGAGATGAGAAGCAAGTTATGTTCCACAGGAACTTACCACTGACACTCAACCAACTCCACTTCCTTTAGAGAGAGGGACCTTTCATGGACTCAACCCCTTTACGATAGTGCAATGTATTCCTCCATAGGAGAAAACATTACTCACTAGAGGGATTCCAATCAAGCAAGGAAAATTGAAGAGGAAACCACCTCTATAGGAGGAATCATCCACCTATTTAAGCTTAAAAAGAAACCACAAATGATACATTCTAAGGACATCTATCCTAAAGATCAAGGGTTCTAGAAGGAGGCTTCTATCTATTACCAATCTATCAAGAGAGGAAATGAGACCTAGAATCATCTAGAGGTCATTTACAAGCCAAATCCATACACTTAACCTAGTTAGGATCACCTAATCTAAGGTTAACTTGTAAAATAGGAACTTAATGGGAAATCATTCCTAAAAATTCCAAGAAAATTACTACATTATCCTACATGTATCAACATTCCATGGTAGAAAAATCAGAGGTTAAACCTAAGTCAAAAGGTTCAAGCTAAATCTAAAGTTTCAAGGGTACACTAAAGGGATTCAATCATGAACACTCCTAAACAACTACCCTAAAACCCTATTTAAAATCATCTAAAAATCATAACAAAAATTACACAACATCATCAACATGTGTTCAATCAGCATACCAAATCTCAAGATCAAAATCAGAAGTATGGGTGAGAAATAAAATGGACAAAATTAGCACACAATTATTCCACCATTAAAAACATATTACACTAGAAAATATGAAACTAATTGCAAAATAAATGGAAAATTAAAATAAAAGGCCTGGAAATATTCTAAACATTATAATCTATATCAACAAATTTTCTCAAATTTTATTACCAACATTCACTATTTTTTTAGGAATTAAATTTAACAAGCATTTAAACAAAAAAGAAATAAAGAAAAGGAAATTAAAAACAGGGAGGGGTGCAACCAGCAGGGAGAGCACGTGTTATCTCGCCTGGGCCCAATAATGGGGGGTGCTGAAAGCGCATGGGCACTGGGCCCATCTGAGTTTCAACTCAGTTTAATTCCTTCTCATTAAACACGCCAGGGGGGGTTCATTAAGTAAGGCTTTCTACGCATTATTTCCGTTGGGCCTATTAGGGGGAGGCGTGGATAGCACAAGTCCAGAACTAACAATAAACTAATTCAGCTTTCACAATTAAATAAAAGAACCACACGCGGGATCGAACCCACGTCCCCTAGGTGCATGTAGCGAGCTGAATAACTTGGTAATATTCACTTATCAAAACGACGTAGCTTTGGGAAAGGGTGACGTGGCTCGCTCTGAAGCGTGGGATACGATGACTTAGTCAAGGTTTCTCAAGCGAACACACGGCTATGATTTCGTCTTCTTCAGTTTGAAATAACACAGGGAGGGAAACGCAGATTCCGGCCGCGAATGGATGGAGCTTCGCCGGTGAAACTCACGAACTCCTATCTCTCTCAATACTCCACCAATCCACACGTTTCTTGAACGAAAATTGAAGGAAATTTCACGAGGATTACAACTATGCCACTCAATCACGCTAAAACCTCAAGACCAGCGAAATCTATGTCCAAACCGAAAATGGATCCAAGCCTAATTTGTCACTAAACCTCAATTTTACTATCCAGAATCCATCTACATCTTAATTACAACCTAGCCACATGAATCTAAGATGATAAAACCGCGTGAATTAAGAGAAATTTTGAGAAATGGAAACCTGATTTCAACCTTCGAGTGTAGTGGTTTCAGGCCTCAATTCTTCTCCAACAAGTGCATATTGCATCAAGGAATGATGATGAATGTTTCTTGATCACCAATTCTTGCTGAAACTCTCTGAATCTCCAAAACCGAAAATCAAGTTTCAAGCTCTTTCACCAAATTGCTCCAATGGCTTCTCAACTGAATTTGACACTAGAAGCTTCTCAGAATGATCCACATCCAATTTATAGTTAGTTTAACCACTTTGGAGGCCCAAACAAAGCCCAATTTAAGATTTTCCATTTTCACTTTCCTTCCAAAATTCCAATGGTGATGTGCTCATTTTTGCTTTGCTCCTCCCTCAAATCCAATCCAATTTACTCACTTAACAGTTGTGGAGTGCAATGACATAATTTCCCCTCCTTGATTTAAATCCATGTGGTGTACTTGATATGTTTCTTCATTATGAAGCAAGACTCCATATGGCCATGTTATGCACTTCAATTCAAAATTGTGATGATGCCGATCTATTTAGAATGTCAATTCCAATCAAAATGATCACAAATTTGGCCTGAAAACATATTATTTCCAATTGTTTTGAATTTTCACATTTTAATTCATTAAAATCGTCTTTATGTGAATTTTCTTCAACCAATGCTTGATATGATCCATATCAATGGACTCTTGATACTCGGCTAAGCTAAAAACATCATTTTGAGCAACTTTCATGTTGAACAAAAATCCATTTGAGGCTTGCAAGATGATGAAATTGACCTATGATTCAAAATGACCTATAATGTCCAAATACCCAAAATACCCTTGACTTGTGAAAGCCATAACTTGAGTTATACAAATCCACTCATGGACTTCTAGTACTCTTTAGAAACCTAAGAGGATAAGGAACAACATTCATGTTGACCAAAAGATCATAGGAATCATCCTTCTAAGGAAAAAGTGTCATGCAAGTTGGGTAACTTTCAGGCTCCAAATTCACATACTTCAGATGACTTGTAACTTGTCTGGCTCATAACTTGAGTTCTATCAACCCTATCAAGGACTTCTAGTACTCAAATTAAAGCTAAGATCATGCCCAACAAGAATCATGTTGGGGTCAACATGAGATGAAGATCATGTCTTGAGTTAAATAGTCTAGAAGTCAGGGGTCAAGCTAGGGGATTTTACACTGTCAAGTCTTAGAAACCCTAGCCTGAAACTTCTCAAACTCTTCAATCATGATAGTTTAACTTTGTAATCATCCTTATAGCATCTCAATGTATACATCCATGATCACATGGCTCTTGGATTAGGTCTCAAACTTCTTCAAATCATCAATTATCCTAGGGTCCTCCAGATGAAACCCTCATTGCACCAATCTTGGGTATATCTTCTTATTCTCCTCATAATGACCTATCTAGGCCCCCAAAATGAACTTCAACACTTCTCTTGAGCTCTCTCAAGACCTCAAACCCAACTTTATGGCTTCAACATCATCAGATGACTCCTTACAACTCTCAAGTTAGGAGACATACACTCTTGGTTTCAACCACTCTCTCTGAGGATCTTTTAACTTCTCTGACAAGGATATCCACCCTTGAACATTTGAATAACCTTCTTAGCTAGCTTCATAGTCTTGTGTAGCTCTTAATTGGTAATCATACCTCTTGATCTCCTGCATACATGTCAATGAAATGCAAATGGTAATGCTAATGTGAATGAAATGAAACATAAGCTAGGTAAAGAAAATTTGGGCAAATTTTGGGGTGCAACAGCTGCCCCTATTCAAACGGCTTGGACCTGACTGGGTGAGAAGCGAATGGCTCTCAAACAATCAAGGTAAAAGATGGTTGAATACCAACAAACCCGGAAATTTGCCAACTGCATAAATACACGGTACTCTGATGGGAACCAATATTCGGAAACTGAAATAATAGTCGCACAACAACTAGCTGGAGAAATACTGATCTAAACCTCTGTCAGGATGATTCTCTGATTTATCTGATATCATTGCATCCTTAAATCATCAAGGGGTCACTGGTTACACGGTAACTGGCAATCTGCCGCCCACACAGGTAATTGGTACTCCGATTGGTAGGAACATCTTCAAAAAATGAGCATGGCAGTTGCACGGCAACTTGCTGGGGAATTGGTTACACGGTAATTTGTGAAGGGTCTAATCTCAAATCTTCGTCAGGATGATGATCTGATTTTGCTGTAGATCTTTGTCCTCAAGTCATCAAGGGGTCACCGGTTACACGGTAACTGGTAATGGATAGTTGATCATGCCGTCAGGCATTCTGCGTCATAGCAGAAGAATTCTTTATCGTCGCCTATGGACTCATCATGTCGCTAGGAACGTCGACAACATCTTTGTCGGACTTCATCAGTAAGTCAATAAAGGATCACCGGTCATTCGGTAACTGGTGAAGGGCTACTCTCAAATCTCCGTTGGGATGATTATCAGATTTCGCTGCAGCTTCTTCCTCAAATCATCAAGGGCTCACTGGTCACTTGGTGATCGGCGATACATAGCTAATATTGCCGTCAGGCATTCTGCGACACTGCGGTAGAAGGATTCCTCGGGACTCATTAGGTCATTAGGAACTTTTAACAATCAAGTTAATTATGTCGTCGGGCATTCAAAGAACATCTCGGGGGTCAGCCAGACTTCGTTAGCAAGTCTGAAATAGAATCCTCGGTCAATCATGAACCCAATAGGGATATCTAAACTATTTTCATCAAGCACTCCGCGTCAGCTGAGATAACTGCTTCGACATCACAACTGGACTTCAGCAGTAAGTCTTGAAATGGGATCCTTAATCATTCGCGGATCAATAAGGATACACAATCTTTTGCCGTCAGGCACTCTGCGTCAGCTAGGCAAAGTGCTTCGACATCGCAGCTGGACTTCATCAGAAAGTCTTCAAATGGAATCCTTAATCAATCATGGACCAATAAGGATATACATTCTTTTTCCGTCAGGCACTCCGCGTCAGCTGGGAGAACTGCTTTGACCTCGCAGTTAGACTTCATCAGTAAGTCAGGGGTTTTGGCACCACTGCCGGACTTCAATCATCAAGTCTTCAAGGAAATTTCAACTTCTATGTTTAAGACCTGCTAGGGATGACACCTCTCCGCTGGGGATTCTGGAGAACTATCAAATAACTCTGCTTCGGGGATCCAAAAATCATTCTGGATGAATCAACTCTGCTGAGGACTTCAAGAATCATCTTGGACAAATAACTCCGCCGGGGACTTCAAGAATCATCCTGAACCAATAACTCTACTGGAGATTTCAGGAATCATCCTGAGCAAACACTCTGCCAGGGACTCTAAGCATCAACTGGAGCAACCAACTCTGGCGGCTTCATTGGGGATTTTAAGAATCATCTTAAGCCATCAAATTTGCCGGGGAAATCAAGAATCATCTTGAGCAAACCATCCTGCGGAGGAACACCTGCAAAACAAGAACAGTAACGACCTAGCTCATGTTTCATATGCATATGTTTGACAATGGCGCAATGCTCCACACGGTGGAAATGCTACGCATTTAGGGTAAATGTTATGCAATCATGCAAAATGCTACGACCCCATCAGCAAAATAAATGTTGAAGGGAAAAGCCTCCTGTCAAGGAGAAAGAACCACTCTGGTAGGGAGGAGGAATCATCCTGCCGAGGAGAAGAGGCCACACCAATCTCAATCGGATTGAACCAGGGGATACGAATTCCAAATGACTGCTGCAGGGGAACAGAGTTCTACGAGAACCTGGACCTGCTCAACTAGGTATACGAACCACAACTGCTGAGGAAAACGATGTCAATTGTAGAAATAAACTGCACGACCTTCGCGGTAAAACCTTCCTGGAGATAATGACTCCAATAGGGAAATACAACATCAACTACTCAACATTCTACTGGGGGAAACCAATTACGGCCCGAACGGCTTCCAAGGACTCGGCTCTCTTGGGGAACTGCAAACTCGGCTGAGGAGGGTAACCAGACGCTGGAATCACTCCTACCTGCCGGGGATAGTACGACTCTGTGGGGACTTTCAATTTCGCCGGAGACTTCAGTCTGGATTATCGGAAGCCGAGTGCTTGCGAATAATCTTCTACGAGAAAACTGCATATTGATCCAGTGCTGGGGAATGAATATACACTTCTGCGTATGACTCAGCTGGGGAGATGACGATCCTTCCTCAGGATGCATCAGGTTGGGGAGAATCTATCTCTGCTTGGAGATACATATCAATGCTCTTGATCCCATGTTCGAACTCCGTGGGGAAAACACTGTTGAACTTGCTGGGGGAAGAAGGAGTCATCCTGCTTAGGGTACATCTGGCGTACTGCCTGGAATGTGCCGTACCTGCAACAACATAAAAAAACAGACAAGATACCCTTCTCAAAGGGACCTATCAAGGTTATCATCCTGCGACAATATTCAAGTAATTCAATGTTTCAACAATTATTGGCCTAGGCCAGCAAGTTTATGTATGCGCATTTTATCAAAAACATCGGGCATTCTTTTTCGCAAACAAAACAGGTAAATGCTAAACAAACAAACATAATTGCTGAATAGTATATGTTTCATTGATAACGAACCCCTGAATGGGCAAAAATGTTTCACAACAGATGTAAGCTCCTGGAATGAGGAAGCTACGCAAGCATAATAACATAAATATACATCAGTATATACAAATGTCGGCAATGTGGTATAGACGAACACCATGAGTTGATCCCTCTATGACCCACTCGACTTTGATACTTCTCCGACACTTCAGCTTCAGAAGAGATTGATTCAGATAACCGGCCCTCAGATCTTCTAAACCACTAAACAATGAAAGTCCATACGCGGAACGCAGTCATTTGCTTTTCAAATCCCTAACTTTTGCCTGAATCGCCCTTTCGGGTTTTCGATTCACCAGGATACCCTTTTTTGCCAAAGTCGCCCTTTCAGGTTTTCAACTTTGCAGGTGTACATTTTTCATTTATATCCCTAACTTTTGCCCGAACCCTTTTCCTTTTTCCTGGTTCGCCGGGATGCCCCCTTTTGCCTGGATATTCTTTTTCTTTCCAGCGGGTCATTTTTTAAGCAAAGTATTTTTTAACTGCGTCCGCGTTCACCGGGGATGCAAAATCTTCGCCATCCATCGTGGATAACAACAAGGCTCCTCCCGAGAAGACCTTGCTGACGACATACAGACCTTCGTAATTAGGAGTCCACTTGCCCCTGTGATCGGAGTGTGGAGGAAGAATCTTCTTCAGGACGAGATCACCCGTCTGGAAGCTTCTAGGATGCACCTTCTTATCATAAGCTTTCTTCATTCAGCTCTGGTACCGACGACCATATGCAATTGATGCTAATCTCTTCTCATCCATCAGGCTGAGTTGGTTTAGTCGGTTTTTAATCCATTCTGCCTCATCGAGTTTCACGTCAACCAAAACTCGTAAAGAAGGAATCTCAACTTCTAACGGTAGGACAGCTTCCATACTGTACACCAGTGAGAAAGGAGTTGCCCCGGTTGATGTGCGTACTGTCGTACGATAACCGTGCAGTGTAAATGGCAACATCTCGTGCCAACCTTTATAGGTCACAACCATCTTCTGCACAATCTTCTTAATGTTTTTATTGGCCGCTTCAACCGCGCCATTCATCTTCGGCCGGTAAGGATATGAGTTGTGATGTTCAATCTTGAAGCTTTGTCATAACTCCTTCATCATCTTTTTATTCAGATTCGAACCATGATCAGTAATGATCCGCTCGGGAATTCCGTATCAACAGATGATGTCCCTCTTTATGAATTTAGCCACCACCTGCTTGGTCACATTAGCATACGAGGCTGCCTCCACCCACTTGGTGAAGTAGTCGATGGCTACTAAAATGAAGCGATGACCGTTAGATGCAGTGGGCTCGATCTTGCCTATCATATCGATGCCCCATATAGAGAACGGCCATGGGGAGGACATGACATTCAACGGGCAGCGGCACATGAATTTTATCCGCATAAATCTGGCGTTTATGACATCTCTTCTCGAATTTAAAGCAATCCGACTCCATCGTCAACCAGTAATATCCTGCTCTCAGGATCTTTCTTGTCATAGTCTTCTTATCCTGGGTTGACGCTCCCGCAGGATACTCCTTAGTCATAAGGAAAGTCTGGATATCATGGAACCATGGCTTGCCATCGGAGGCTTCCTCGATTGCAAAAACGAACGCAGGTCTATCAAGACGAGAAAGGACAATTCTTGGAGCTTCATTCCAAAAATTGAATTTATACATCGAAGCCAACGTGGCTAAGGCATCAGCCATCTGATTTTCAGCTCTGGGCACATGATGGAGTTCCACTCAATCAAAGAACGGAAGCAGCCTTCTGGCATAATTCATGCACGACACCAAATTTGATTGACGAGTTTCCCACTCCCCTTTAATCTAGTTAACCACAAGTGCCAAGTCACCATATACATCTAGGTTTTTGATTCTCAAATCAATTGCTTCTTCTAGACCCATGATGCATGCTTCGTACTCTGCTTCATTATTGGTGACCAGAAACATCAATCTAGCAGTGAACGGGATGTGGGATCCATGGGGAGTCATGATGATTTCCCCAATGCCACTTCCGTAAGAATTAACCGCCCCCTTCAAATATCAATTTCCATTGGGACTTCCTGTCTGGCCCCTCGTCGGGCAACGGTTCATCACAATCTTTCACCTTGAGAAACTTGATATCCTCATCAGGGAATTCAAATTTCATCGGTTGATAATCTTCGATCGGCTGTTCGGCGAGGTATTCAGACAATACGCTTCCCTTAATGGCCTTCTGAGAAACGTACTGAATGTCATATTCTGTCAACACCATTTGCCATCTGGCAATCCTGCCCGAAAGTTCTTGCTTCTCGAAGACGTACTTGATCGGATCCATCTTCGAAATTAGCATGGTTGTGCGATTGAGCATATACTGCCGTAAACGTTTGGCTGCCCACACGAGTGCACAACACGTTTTCTCCAGCATTGAGTAACGGGATTCACAATCTGTGAACTTTTTACTCAAGTAATAAATGGCATGCTCCTTTCTGCCCATCTCGTCATGCTGACCGAGGACACACCCCATACTATTCTCAAGAACTGTCAAGTACATGATTAAGGGTGTTCCGGCCACTGGGGGTATCAAGATCGGAGGTTCCTGTAGATACTGTTTTATCTTGTCGAATGCCTTCTGGCAATCCTCGTTCCAGACAATCGCCTGATCTTTTTTCAGTAGTTTGAACATCGGTTCACACGTGGCCGTGAGTCGAGATATAAACCTTGCAATGTAGCTTATTCTTCCCAGGAAGCCACGAACTTCTTTTTCAGTTTTTGGCGCTGGCATTTCTTGTATTGCTTTTATCTTCGCAGGATCAACCTCAATGCCTTTTTCACTCATAATAAACCCTAGTAGGTTTCCAGACCGTACTCCGAAATTACACTTGTTAGGATTCAGCCTCAACCTGAACTTCCTAAGCCTCTCAAAAAGCTTTAGCAAATCGACCAGATGTCCCTCCTCCGTTTGGGACTTCGCAATCATGTCATCAACATAGACTTCAATCTCATGGTGAATCATGTCATGAAACAAAGTAACCATTGCTCGTTGGTAAGTGGCCCCTGCGTTCTTCAGACCGAAAGGCATTACCTTGTAACAAAATGTTCCCCAAGGTGTAATAAACGTGGTTTTCTCCATGTCCTCTGGCACCATCTTGATCTAATTGTAACCGGAGAAGCCATCCATGAACGAAAACACGGAGAACTGAGCTGTATTGTCGACCAACACATCAATATGAGGGAGCGGGAAATCATCTTTAGGGCTCGCCCTATTCAAATCCCGATAATCAACGCACATTCGTACCTTACCATCCTTCTTCGGTACAGGCACTGTGTTGGCGACCCACGGAGGGTAAGTAGTGACCGCTAAGAAGCCAGCATCAAGCTGCTTTTGCACTTGTTCTTTGATCTTGACGGCCATATATGGTCATGTCCTTCTAAGCTTCTGCTTAACGGGAGGATAATCCTCTCGCAGTGGCAAGTGATGGACTACGATGTCAGTATCAAGTCCGGGCATATCTTCGTATGACCAAGCAAAGACGTCACTATACTCTCAAAGCATCTCGACCAATCTCTGCTTGACATCACTCTGCAATGCAGCTCCTATCCGGACATTCCTGGCAAGTTCCTCAGAACCCAGATTCACAATCTCAATCTCTTCCTCGTGAGGCAGAACGGCTTTCTCTTCTTGTTTCAACAAACGGGCTAACTCTTCGGGAAGGTCTTCGTCTTCATCAATCTCTTCTTTGGCTTGATAGATCGGGAAATCGAAGTCGAAGTGAGTTGTAGAAGGTCCAGAGTCGATGTCATCTGCTATGTGGATCCTGCAATAACAAGGGTTAAGCTTAAACCAAGGATATGCAGGTTAGCACAAACCGCATTGCCATTTTATTGTTTTTCAAAACAAATATAAAACAGGAATAACAGAGATCACAACATTTGAATGCAAACAAAAACGCCCTTTGATTTATTGGTAAAATGCATGTACATAATCAAACAAGGCCCTGACAATAAAACCACTACACCCCGGGTAGGGCATAGGGTTGTACAATAACTGGAGAAAGTAAATCATTACTCTTTGCCTGTCACTTGGATGATATCCCTGATGGACCAGTTGTTGAGGCTCTGGCCTGGTTTGCTTGGCTGGATCCAAGAATCCAGGTCACAATCGCTGTCTTCGCCGTCTTCAGACACTGCGTTGACACTTTCAAATATCACCCCGCCGCTTGTAAACTGGATCGGCCCTTTAACTCGCGACGCACTGTGAGAGGAGGAGGCCTCAGCAGCAAGAAATTATCAAGCCTAAACTTGTCCTGTTTGTTAGGTATTTCTAGAACTTGCCCCCAGCCTGGGGCAGATCCAGCTTGAACAACGGCCCGAGCTTCCTTGAAGGAAGAGAGAGTCATCTCCGGTTTCTCAATTATTACTGGAGTCACGTCTTTGACCTTAACAACTTTGAATGCCTGACATAAGCTTTCGTGGATCTCGCCGTCCATCTCAACATATTTGAAAGACGACAAATGGCTCACCATTATGTCTTCCTCGCCACAGACAGTTACAACGCTGCCCCCTACAACATACTTGAGCTCCTGGTGCAATGTGGAGGTCACTGCACCAGCAGAATGGATCCATGGCCAACCTAACAGACATCTATAGGCGGGCATGATGTCCATGATGTAGAAGACTGCGTCGAAAGTTTCCGGCCCAACTTAGATTGGCAGAGTTACCTCTCTAAAGACATGACGCTTGGTTCCATCGAAAGCCTTCACAACCAGATCACTGGGTGTGCAAATCAATCCTCTCGTATCCAGCTTCATCAGTGCCTTCTTCGGGAGAACATTGAGCGATGATCCAGTGTCCACCAACACATGGGACATAACTGTTCTCCTACACACTATCGAGATGTGCAGGGTTTTGTTATGGTTTCTTCCCTTCGGCGTCAGCTCCAGGTCAGTGAACACTAACTCGTTTCCAGCATTCACGTGGGCTACTACCCCCTCCAACTGGTTGACCGAGATCTCCTGCGGTACATATGTGGCATTCAAAACCTTTAGCAGCGAGTTGCGATGTATCTTAGAACATAGCAACAAATTCAGAATAGAGATTTTCGAAGGCGTTTGATGGAGGTGATCAACGATCTTGTAATCACTCTTCTTGATCAACCTCATGAACTCTTCTTGTTCTTCTTCTTTTTTAAATAATTTTATATCTTGAGCGGACTTCTCAGTAGGATTCAAATCCAGATGAAGTTCTGACCATCTGTCGCCGAAAAAAGAGCAATTATCTCTCTCAGATATATTTTTTTCTTTTGGACCAGACAGGAGCGGAACAATCAACCTAGTCATGACCAACCTATTGATATTGAACGAATCTTTTGAGTCTTCCAATGGATCATTCCCGGATCCAATGGAATTGATTTGTATAGGAAGAAGCCCTGTCAAATAAATATTTTTTTTTTCGATCATCTTTCGATTGTTAATACGATATATAAGGATCGCTAGTAGAAATAAGACAAAATTCTTGCTTTCCCTTATCAGTTTTCTCAGCTTTTTCAACTTTATCAGCCACAACCTCAGGTGGAGCAAATACTCTTCCGCTACGTGTGATCCCGCCGGTTCCCACTAGGTTATCCACAGACTGCCCAACTGGCTCCAGTTCCAATTTCTGTCCGTTACAGTAGACGTCTGCCCCATAGTGCCACGGGACAGCATTGGTGCTTTCAAAAGGCATCAGCCTAGCCTTTATGATGGTGACTGTGGGTGGCCTGGACGCAGAAATGGTTATTGTCTTGCGAGGGATGGTGATGGTGGCAACTTCATCATCCTGTTTCAGCATTACCTCTCTAGATCTGTATTCAGCCCTTCGGCTAAACTGCAAGATTCCTTCAGTCCTCAGACCCTGAATCCCCATTATCAACTGTTCACAGCCGTTGGAACGAATCGCACAACCCATACACAATTCTCCACAGCCCGGGAAGATGCCTCTCTTCATCAGCTTGGCTTTGACGAAGCTAAGCAGTGTCTTCAGATCCTCGAGATCAGTCAATAAATCTGAGTCCTCTTCTTCAATAATGGAATTCACCCCACCTCCCCCATGGTTCGACATAGGGTTATTCGTGATGTTCGGTGCGTTATCAGAAAAATTGATGATTTTAGCGAAATCTATGTCCAAACCGAAAATGGATCCAAGCCTAATTTGTCACTAAACCTCAATTTTACTATCCAGAATCCATCTACATCTTAATTACAACCTAGCCACATGAATCTAAGATGATAAAACCGCATGAATTAAGAGAAATTTTGAGAAATGGAAACCTGATTTCAACCTTCGAGTGTAGTGGTTTCAGGCCTCAATTCTTCTCCAACAAGTGCAGATTGCTTCAGGGAATGATGATGAATGTTTCTTGATCACCAATTCTTGCTGAAACTCTCTGAATCTCCAAAACCGAAAATCAAGTTTCAAGCTATTTCATCAAATTGCTCCAATGGCTTCTCAACTGAATTTGACACTAGAAGCTTCTCAGAATGATCCACATCCAATTTATAGTTAGTTTAACCACTTTGGAAGCCCAAACAAAGCCCAATTTAAGATTTTCCATTTTCACTTTCCTTCCAAAATTCCAATGGTGATGTGCTCGTTTTTGCTTTGCTCCTCCCTCAAATCCAGTGCAATTTACTCACTTAACATTTGTGGAGTGCAATGGCATAATTTCCCCTCCTTGATTTCAATCCATGGGGTGTACTTGGTATGTTTCTTCATTATGAAGCAAGACTCCATATGGCCATGTTATGCACTTCAATTCAAAATTGTGATGATGCCAATCTCTTTAGAATGTCAATTCCAATCAAAATGATCACAAATTTGGCCTGAAAACATATTATTTCCAATTGTTTTGAATTTTCACATTTTAATTCATTAAAATGGTCTTTATGTGAATTTTCTTCAACTAATGCTTGATATAATCCATATCAATGGACTCTTGATGCTTGGCTAAGCTAAAAACATCATTTTGAGAAACTTTCATGTTGAACAAAAATCCATTTGAGGCTTGCAAGATGATGAAATTGACCTATGATTCAAAATGACCTGTAATGTCCAAATACCCAAAATACCCTTAACTTGTCAAAGCCATAACTTGAGTTCTACAAATCCAATCATGGACTTCTAGTACTCTTTAGAAAGCTAAGAGGATAAGGCACAACATTCATGTTGACCAAAAGTTCATAGGAATCATCCTTCTAGGGCAAAAGTGTCATGCAAGTTGGGTAACTTTCAGGCTCCAAATTCACATACCTCAGATGACTTGTAACTTGTTTGGCTCATAACTTGAGTTCTATGAACCCTATCAAGGACTTCTAGTACTCAAATTAAAGCTAAGATCATGCCCTACATCAATCATGTTGGGGTCATCATGAGATGAAGATCATGTCTAGAGTTAAATAGTCTTGAAGTCAGGGGTCAAGCTAGGGGATTTTACATTGTCAAGTCTTAGAAACCCTAGCCTGAAACTTCTCAAACTCTTCAATCATGGTGAGTTAACTTTGGAATCATCCTTATAGAATCTCAATGTATCCATCCATGATCACATGGCTCTTGGATTAGGTCTCAACCTTCTTCAAATCATCAGTTATCCTAGGGTCCTCCAGATGAAACCCTCATTGCACCAATCTTGGGTATATCTTCTTATTCTCCTGATAATGACCTATCTAGGCCCCCAAAATGAACTTCAACACTTCTCATGAGCTCTCTCAAGACCTCAAACCCAACTTTATGGCTTCAACATCATCAGATGACTCCTCACAACTCTCAAGTTAGGAGACATACACTCTTGGTTTCAACCACTCTCTCTGAGGATCTTTTAACTTCTCTGACAAGGATATCCACCCTTGAACATCTAAATAACCTTCTTAGCTAGCTTCATAGTCTTGTGTAGCTCTTGATTGGTAATCATACCTCTTGATCTCCTGCATACATGTCAATGAAATGCAAATGATAATGCTAATGTGAATGAAATGAAACATAAGCTAGGTAAAGAAATTTTGGGAAAATTTTGGGGTGAAACAATGTGACATAAGGAACATTTTTGATTCACATCTTGAAGTCAAATTCCTTGTTGTTGAAGAGTTGACTTTTCGGTCAACCGTTCGATCAATCGGTGACTACCGGGTCGACTGTCAATGATCCAGACATTCTGAGGACTTGAAACTCTTTGGATAGACTTTAATAAGCCATAGGAGCTTAATGGACCTTGATCCCACCATTGAAACACTTTTCAAATCAAAAGTCAAACTATAGTTGACTTTTCCTGATCGAAAACCCTAATCAAGCATCTTGAACTGCACTGTTCTCAATTCCCGGGTGACCACCTCAAATTGGATTCATACTTGACCCAATGTAGTATCCTTGATCTTGTTTGAAGTTGAATCAATCCAAAACATTGATTGATCAAACCATCGAAGCCTCGATTTTGACGGTACGGAACCCTAATTTATCTGCATCTTGACAAAGATAAACTGGAAATGGGTTAAGGTTAGTTAATCAAATAGATATGATCCTAAAATGATGATGAGGATATAAGGGGTCAAAATTTGGGGTGCAACAGTTAACACTTTAATCAGTTTGATTTAGTGGATTAAGTCCTTGTTGAGAAAGGCAAATCACCTTGATAGGGTGGACTGAATTAGTTTGAGTTCAAACGAACCAGGATAACCCCCCCCCCCCTTCTAAGTGTTTTTCCTACCTTCAGTTGGCTTCAGAGCTCCGGTTTTGTAAGTGCTCTCACTTAACCATGACAGAAAAAGATCCTGTTGGGAAAAACGCTTGATCTATTTGTATTGATTTATCATGACTGAAGCTTCAACTTCATACAACAATAAATATGATTATAGAGACAGAATCAACACCAAACCTCCCATGTTTGATGATGAGAAGTTTGATTATTGGAAAGATAAAATAGAAAGTTTCTTTCTAGGCTATGACGCTGACTTATGGGATTTGGTAACTGATGGCTATATTCATCCTACTAATGATGAAGGTAAAAAGGTTGACAGAAATTCTATGTCTTATCAACAGAAGAAGGAGTTTAGAAACCATCACAAGGCGAGAACCATTCTATTAAATGCTATATCTCATACTGAGTATGAGAAAATAACAAATTGAGAAACTGCATTTGATATGTTTGAATCTTTAAAAATGACGCATGAAGGAAACTTCCAAGTAAAGGAGACAAAGGCCTCGACACTCATTTAGAAATACGAAGCCTGATGGAGGAATCTGAATCTGTGGAAACTATGTTCTCAAGGTTTCAGATTCTAACTGTTGGTCTGAAGGTTCTGGACAAAGGTTACTGTACTGCTGATCACGTCAAGAAGATAATCAGAAGCTTACCAACAAGGTGGAGACCAATGGTGACGGAGCTGAAGCTTGCAAAAGGATCTGAATAAGATCACTCTGGAGGAACGTTCCTTAAGGAGTCATGAGATTGCGCTGGAAGAAGATGAACCTCAGAAGAAAGCTAAGTCTGTTGCGCTAAAATCTAACAAATCTGCTAAAGCTTTGCAGGTAATTGAAGAAAGCTCTGAAGAATCTTCCTCTGAAGAAGATGAACTGTCTTTGCTGTCCATAAGGATAAACCAACTCTAGAAGCACAAACAAAAGAAGTTTAGAAACTTCAAGAGATCAGATCAGCATGGCGAATCTTCTAGACATAAGAAATCTGGAAAGAAAGATGTAGTGTGCTACGATTGCAAGGAGCCAGGCCACTATAAAAATGAATGTCCCAAACTTCTGAAGGAGAAACCCAGAAAGAAGTTTGAAAAGAAGAAGAAATTTCTAATGGCCACATGGGATGATTCAGATGCTTCTGAATCTTTATCAGAGTCAGAAGATGAATGTGCTAATGTGGCACTAATGGCTGACATGGAGGACCACGAAGAAACTGCTGAATCTGGATCAGAATCAGATTCAGAAGAGGTATTTTCTGAACTTTCTAGAGTTGAACTTACTGAAAGTTTATTTGAAATTCTTGAAAGCTACAGTAATATCAAACTCAAATACAAGAAGCTTCAGAGCTGTCTTGCATCTGAGAATGATCAGCTGAGATCAGAAGTTGCTAAGCTTAAAGCAAATAATCTTAAAATGAAAAATGATTTAGAAAAAGCTCAAAAGTATGACTCAGATCATGTGTCATTCTCTAAAAACATTTTAGAAGAGTATGATTATAGCTTTCAAAATTTCTGTCCAGAGGCCTAGATAGAAGCAAGATGGCTTCCATGATCTATGGCGTAAGCAGAAACAACAAAAAGGGAACTGGATATGAATCACCCTCTGGGAAGGATTTAAATCCAAAACCTGTTGATAAACTGATCATTAAGTATTTTCCTCTGTATACTCACCTCAAATATGGTCACTTAAATGATATTAAGCGCACACGTTCTGATCAGAACAAACCTGTGTTTAATAAACCAAAACCTCAGTAGAACAAAGATGCTTTTAAGGGAAAGAAATTCAGAAAGAATTTCAAACCTACTAACCTCAGAGGACCCAAGAAAATATGGGTACCTAAGGACAAAATAATTTTTGTTGCAGATGTCCTTAGCAGCAAAGTTGAGACACCAATCATGGTACCTGGACTCTGGCTGCTCGCGACACATGACAAGAAGAAGGTCTATGTTCCAAAGCCTGGAACTTAGATCTGGAGGTGACGTGAAGTTTTGATGGAACCAGAAGGGCAAAATCATTGGCTCTGGAACTATTGGCAATGGTAACCTTCCTTCCATACCTAATGTCTTACTTGTTGAAGGATTAACACATAATCTATTGTCCATAAGTCAATTAAGTGACAATGGTTATGATATAATCTTCAATCAAAAATGTTGTAAAGATGTGAGTCAAAAAGATGGTTCAATCCTCTTTAATGGGAAAAGGAAGAATAACACTTACAAAATTAATCTTTCAGAACTTAAATTTCAGAATGTAAAATGCCTTATGTCTGCTAACGATGAGCAATGGGTTTGGCATAGAAGATTGGGTCATATTAGTATGAGACGTATATCTCATATTAATAAGCTAAATATGGTCAGAGGACTTTCTCAGTTGAAGTTCAACTCAGATGCTCTTTGTGAAGCATGTCAGAAAGGAAAATTTTCAAAATCTTCTTTCAAAGCTAAAAATGTTGTTTCTACCTCTAGACCATTACAGCTGCTTCATATTGATCTGTTTGGACCAGTGAAAACTGCATCCATCAGAGGCAAAAAGTATGGATTAGTCATAGTTGATGACTACAGCAGATGGACATGGGTAAAATTCCTGAAACACAAGGATGAGTCACATTCTGAATTCATTGACTTCTGCAAACAATTCCAAAATGAAAAAGAATTTAAAATTGTTAAAGTCAGAAGTGATCATGGTGGAGAATTTGAAAATAAATACTTTGAAAATTATTTTAAAGAAAATGGCATTGCACATGATTTTTATTTTCCTAGAACTCCTCAATAGAATGGAGTTGTAGAAAGGAAAAATAGAACATTGCAAGAAATATCCAGAATCATGATCAACGAGACTAACATGGTAAAACGTTTTTGGGCAGAAGCAGTGAATACAACTTGTTATATTCAGAATAGAGTGTCTGTAAGACCTCTTCTGGAGAAGACTCCTTATGAATTATGGAGGAATAGAAAGCCCAACATTTCTTATTTCCATCCTTTTGGATGTGTCTGTTTTATCTTGAATACTAAGGAAAATCTAAACAAGTGTTATTTTAAAGCTCATAAGTGTTTCATGCTTGGATATTCTGAACGCTCTAAAGGCTACAGAGTACACAATACTGAGACACAGATTATAGAGGAATCAATTCATGTTAGATTTGATGATAGGTTTGGCAATCAAAAGCCAAAGCAGCTTGAAATTTCTACAGATAGAGAAGTCCTTCTCACAGACTCTGAAGAATCAGAGGCGGACAGAGCTTAAGAAAAAGCACCAGAAGCAACGTCAGATGCTACTCCCTTGACTGCTCAGATGGATAGCTTGACAATTTATGAAGAACCAACTGTTAAAGGATCATCCAGAATCAAAGCCTCTCATTCAGAGGAAATGATAATTGGAAAGAAGGATGACCTTATCAGAACAAGATCATTTCTCAGATCATCTGGAACGTCATTGTTTGGTTTGGTATCTATCATTGAACCTACTTCTGTAGATGAGGCTCTACAAGATAATGATTGGATACTTTCTATGCAAGAGGAGCTTAACCAATTCACAAGGAATGACGTCTGGGATCTAGTTCCAAGACCAAAGGGATTCAACATCATTGGAACAAAATGGGTCTTCAGAAATAAGCTGAATGAGCAAGGAGAAGTTATCAGAAACAAGGCTAGGCTGGTTGCTCAAGGATATAGTCAGCAAGAAGGTATAGATTACACAGAGACATATGCTCCTGTGGCAAGGTTAGAATCTATTCGCTTGCTTATTTCTTTTGCTGCACAGAATAACATCACTCTGTATCAGATGGATGTTAAAAGTTCCTTCTTAAATGGTTTCATAGAAGAGGAAGTTTATGTTCATCAACCTCCTGGTTTTGAAAATGAAAAATTTCCAGAACACGTTTTTAAACTGAAGAAATCACTCTATGGCTTAAAATAAGATCCCAGAGCTTGGTATGAGAGGCTGAGTAATTTCCTTCTGGAAAATAATTTTACCAGAGGAAAAGTTGATACTACTCTCTTCCATAAATCAATTAAGAAAGACATTTTAATCTGTCAGATTTATGTCGATGACATTATTTTTGGAACTACCAATATTACGATTGGAAAGGAGTTTGCTCAATCTATGCAGGCAGAATTTGAAATGAGCATGATGGGAGAACTCAGATTCTTTCTAGGAATTCAAGTGAATCAGACTCTAGAAGGCACCTACATACATCAGACAAAGTATGTAAAGGAACTTCTGAAGCAATCCAACATGACAGAAAGTAAGCTAGCAAAGACGCCAGCGCATCTAACAAGCACTCTAGGTAAAGAAGAGGTAAGTAAAATGGTAAATCAGAAGCTCTACAGAGGTATGATTGGTTCTCTTTTGTACTTGACTACTTCTAGACGTGATATCCTCTTTAGTGTTTGTTTATGTGCTAGATTCCAATCAGATCCTAGAGAATCTCACTTAACAGCTGTTAAGAGGATTTTGAGGTATCTGAAAGGTACTACTAACGTGGGTTTGTGTTACAGAATATCTGATGAATACAGATTAGTTAGATTCTGTGATGCTGATTATGCTGGAGACAGAATAGAACGTAAGAGTACTCTGGAAGCTGTCAGTTTCAGGGAAGTCATCTGATCTCATAGTTCAGTAAGAAGCAACCCACAATAGCGCTTTCAACAACAGAAGCAGAATATATTGTTGCTGCTGGTTGTAGCGCACAGATGCTCTGGATGAAAAGTCAACTAGAAGATTATCAGACACATGAGAGTAACATTTTTATTTTCTGTGATAATACTTCTGCTATTTGCCTTTGTAAAAACCCTATTTTACATTCAAAGGAAAAGCATATAGAAATTAAGCATCATTTCATCAGAGACTATGTTCAGAAGGGAATTATAAGTTTGAACTTTGTTGATACAGACCATTAATAGGTTTAAATTTATTCCGAAGAATATTAGTTTGGATTTTTGTCCTGAATAAAACTATTATTCAGAAGAAAATTTATTCAGATGAAATATGAATAATGTCTATACTCTGAAGTAATTTATCTGATTATGTCTTTTGGTATGTCATTTTTGTTTGTTTGTGAAACTCTGATCTAACAAGTCTCAGAAGATCTGAGCATTGTTTAACGTTTCTTATTCTAAAGAGATTCAGCGACACATTAACATCAAACACGTGTCACATGATATCTGAAAAGGTGAGGTGAACTCAATGAGACGCCGTTTTGAGGTACTGTTTGAATTCTTAATTTCTCGTTTTCCTCCCCATGCTTGTCAGTATCATTTAATGCTTTTAAATCATTATTCTTTTTGATGTGATTTTTTTTTGTTTTAAATTAATTGAATTAAATGCTGATTGTGTGAATGTGTGCCCTAATTTTTGCCCCTATAAATTCCACAACACAACACCTCTCACACTTTTCACTCTCTTTCACACCTTTTATGCATTTCTGTTTGCTTCATTGCTTCTTCCTCTCCTCCAAACCTAAATCCCAAAGAAGAACTCGTTATCTCTCAAGATCAGAAATGACAAATTCATCTTCAACCTCTCAACAGTTTGAATCAACAATGGCTATTGTTTCATCTTCTACCATGGGTCCTACTTCGTTCAAAGAACCTGTAAGAACTCTCCTCACACCTGTTGATCAGCTGGAAGTTTTATGTGAATTTTTGGTTGATTTTGAATGCATTGCTGTGAATGGTTATGATTTGCATCCAACTGTGTCATCACAAGGATGGACAAAGTATTTTGATAGATTTATAGGACTGGTTTATCCTTGCTTGGTCAAAGAATTTTGGATTCATGCAAAAGTTTTCCCCAAATTCATTGTGTCTTCAGTTCTGGGTAAAGAGATTATTATCACTGAGGATCTGATTCGCAAGCTGATAGGATATCAAGAAACAGATGGTGTTACTCATCTTCCAGCAAGTCATATTAACATGAATGAGGTGTACAATGAAGTTTTTACTTCTGGGGAAGCTTCAAGCAAGATAAAGGATTTGAAGGTTCAATACAAGATCTGGGCTAAGATCTTCTTGGGCTGCATACATCACAGGAAATCTACAAATTCTCCTGACTACATCAACTCAGATCAGATGTATTTCATGTATTGTCTGGGTAAAGGCATCAAGGTGGATCTGCCTTACATACTTTTCACTCATCTGTGGGGACATGTAAAAATGTCCAGAGAATCTGTCAAGACAAAGCATCAGAAGGTGAGAAATTGGATCCCTATGGGAAGACTAATCTCAGATATTCTGACTGAGAATGGATTAGTAGGTCATCTGACAGAGGCTGGTATGAAAGAAGAGTTAGCTTCAATCATTGGAAAACCTCTGAATGGAAAGAGTCTGCAAAGGATGAGAATAATGGAAGAACTTACTTCTGCACCAGGTCAGATCAACATTGAAGAAGTAAGCAAGAGAATAATTCCTTTAGATGATTTTCCTCTCTTCTATGCGAACGAACCAAAGGAAGTCATCCTGAACTACATAGTTGAATGCTTAGCAGATGGAACCCCCTTGCCAGTAAATCTGATCCAAAGAACAAATATACCTGGACCAGATCTCTATGGGGAGAAACAGAGGAAGAAAAGAAAAGTCTCAGAAGAAGGATCTTCTAAGCCCAAGAGGAAAGCTTCTGGCGAAGCATCTTCTGATAAGCCAAAACGCATCAAGAAGCAGAAAGGTAACCCTTTTGCAAGTTTATCTTATATTCTAGAACAAGTAAGAGAAGTACTAACATCTAAACCTCCTCCTCCTTATGATCCAATTCCCTCACCTTTTCCTCCTCACAACTCTAAACCCATTCCATCTGAACCACAAAAATCTCAACCACCCCCTTCTACACCTCAACAACATAAAACTTCTGAACCACAACAACCACAACCATCTGAACACACAACATCTGTACCATCCCCACCTTCCTTCAACATCCACCAGAAAACTACCCCTGATAAAACCCCAACTTCTGTTCCACAAACATCTGAACCAAACCCCTCTATAAACCAACCTTTTGAACATCCCCCATCTGAAAATCAAACATCTGAACCACAACAACTAGAAACCATACCATCTGATTCTAAACCAGTCATTCTTGATATTCAACCTCTTACGACTGTCTATCTAGTTCCATCTGGATCATCTGAATCTTCTGATTCATATGATTTCACTGATTCTGATAGATCAGATGTCATCTCATCTCTTCTCAAACCCTTTATTTCCATCCCATCTGACCCTGATGATGATACTTTTTCTTCTGAAACAACCCCATCTGAACCTAAGACTGTTAATAATTCATCTGTCCTCACTCCATCTTCTTCATAACCACCTGTTATAATTATTCCTTCCTTTTCCATACCTTCAACTTCTGCACCCATCAAAACACCATCATTAGACGCCTACCTGAAACCCAAACCTAGGCTGGATGTTGGTACTTTATTTGCTGGTTTTGAAAAAGAAATAAATATGTGGTTATCTACTGTTAAGAAGGAATGCCTTTCAAGTATGAATCCTGATGATTCTGAAGCTATCTAGAAGAGATTCTAAAATAGATTCAATTTTGTTGCTTCAAATCTTCAAGAGATTTGTTCTGATGATGCAAAGGTCAGATTTGCTGAAGGTGTCAGACTCACTCTTTTGAGTGTTAGGATAAATCCAACCTTGCTTCTGGAAAACACACCTGCGAAGGATGTGTGCCTTCCTTCTGAAGACTTTGTTGCTTCTGAGACTGTTGAACTGTCTAGACCTGAAGAAGTCATTCCAGAAGTTTCTGCTCCTGGTCCTGAAGAAATTCTTGACTCTGCTGAACCTTCTGACATGGTTGTCCAGAATGCATCTGCTTCTTTGGTTGTTCACGATGCCTCTGCTTCTGCATCTGCTCCTGAGTCATCCAAAGTGAAGAAAGAAGACGAAGATCTGCATGCTAAGTTTGTTGAGCTCAAGGCTAGCAACACTGAGATAAGATCTTAGATGGTTAAGCAGGAAAAGACAACTGAAGAAATCAAGACTTGGATGGCGAAACAAGACGAGTCAACATCTGAGATAACGAATCTTCTGAGGATTTTGGCTTCCCTTCCTTCTTAATTTCTTTGTTGTTTGTGCACTTATGTGTTTACTGTTTGTCTGTTTCTGTTTTGGATAATGTTTATCAATGCATCTGAATGTTGTGCTTTCCTGACTGAATCTATCATATGATCTATTGTGTTTCCTCTGTTATTTTTTCTGTATTAAAGTTTTTCTTAATCAAGATTCTTTTTGATATGACAAAAAGGGGGAGAAAATGGTAATTTTGATAATTCACATAAACAGTTACCAAAGGCAACTCATACATGATAAATTTCATCTAATCATATTTTTTGAGTGTTTCAGAGCTAATAATTCTCATCTGACAAAATTTTAAGAATTAACTCTGAACTAAAGTCTGAGAATCTACAAGTTTCCTCTGACACTGAAAAGAATACAGAAGCTGAAAGGGAAGTATTTAATCTTTTCAGAAGTATTCATTTCAGGGGGAGATTAATATTCTCAGGGGGAGAGATTTTCTTTTCTATTTTAACAAAATTTCCCATAATTTTTGTCATCATCAAAAAGGGGGAGATTGTTATAACACATATTGGTGTTTAATATATCTCATTGTTTTGATGATAACATTAATGAAATTTTGTATAGAGATTTTATATACTCTAATTTTGTTCAAGTGTTTATATGTTTCAGTTATCAAAATTAATATTATTCTGGAAGCAAGAACGCCTCTGAATACTACAGAACAAAAAAGCTCTGAACGTCAGAAGCAACACATCAGAAGACTGGGATTTGCTACAGATGACTTTGAGCAAAGCTGAGAAGAACTTGAGTAAAGAACATATGTAAAGCTTCATAAGACTCTGGAAGTACTTAACGCTGCAAGTACAGAGGCTCTGATAAAGCTAATTTGTTCTGATAAAGAATTTCATGCTTAAAGCACTTTGCTGCAAACTCTGATTGAGTTAACTCTGATCTGAAGACCTAGGAACATCATCCGAAGTTCTGATGCAAGACGTTCCAAAGTTGTTGAAGAAGATGTTGTTCAAATAAAGATCCGTTGGCATATTCCTTGTCATTATCCAAACGTATCTTTCCTCATTCATGCATGACACAGGAATTCAGACAAAAAGGATTTGTCAGAACATTCCCCTTTTGAGAAAGGAAAAGTCAATAGAAGACAAAAAAAACAGAATGCACAATGTTGCACATTCTTTGAGAAATGGACTTCAAAGTACTATAAAAGCAAGTCTCAGCATCACTTCAAAGGTTAACAAACTAGAAACAAATTCTTGACAAATTATTCAACAAGAAACTCATACAAACTTTCTTCAAGCTGAATAGTTTTATTTCGTTCTTTAACTTGTGTAAAAATCACTGTTGTGATATAGCTTTTTAGAAGCACATCTTAAACACATTGTTAGTTTATCTTTTGTAAAAGATTCCTTAAGAGACCAAGTATGGTCAGATTTCTTGAGAAGACTAAGACAGTTGTCTTAGTGGTTAACACTGTAATCAGTTTGATTTAGTGGATTAAGTCCTTGTTGAGAAAGGCAAATCACCTTGATAGGGTGGACTGGATTAGTTTGAGTTCAAACGAACCAGGATAAAAATACCTTGTTATTTTTGTTAGACTATGGCACGGATCTAAAAGGGGGGAGGGTTGAATAGATTCCAATTAAAATTTGAGTCGGCGCTACCAATTAAAAATTGGTTTTGAAAATTTGTTTTAAGTGCGGAAGCGGCCGAGGAAAATATAGTCTAAAACGAACGGTTATTGGAAAACCGGATATGCGTTAAGCCTTTGGATTAATGACAATATGGAAAAGAGAATCACAACACTAATCACACTTATCAATGATCTAATTCACTTTTTAGGATTCCTAGTTCCAATTATTTAAAGAGCAAACCAAAACTAGATACACAAATAAGATAATTTTGGTTTAGGCAATTTGTCGAACACTTGACGTGCAAAAACACTCCAAGTGATATTTATGTTAAGTGATTCCAACTAGCCTAGTACAATGTCTTATTGTACTTTGGATTCAAAAACAGAGTTTCAACCTCTTACTCAATTGATATCACAGTTTGACAATAAAAATCACTTATTTTTAAGTTAAAACGAAAATGCTGTAAAATAGAGAAAACAAGTACTTGGTGAGGCAGTTCCCCCGTCGTCCTCGCTTTGGGGTACGCCTGCCCTCAATTCTAAAAATAGAATTGAGATAGATTTAATTGATATCACCTGTTGAATGTAACCGTTTATACAAGGATTGAACAGCAAAAATACAACAGAATTCTCAAGACGTTGAACGTTGCTTCCACTCCTTGCCCCTTGATTCAAGATGAATCAAGTCCTCCGATCGTTGTTGATAGACCTCCGATTCCAGCCACCTTATTGAATAACCCTTAGTTCTTCAAACCTTCGGCACAGCTGATCTCAACTACAACGAATCGAACCCGAGATCTTCCCCTCAATATCACTGAATCCGCTACTAGACTGTTGAAGAACACCTCTTCACAATCACCTTCGCTCAATTGACCCTTGATGAAGAATCTCGTCCAAAAACTCCCAAAAATCAAACCAATCTTGGAGGATAAAACCCTAACGGTTTTATTCAAGAAAGAACCTGTCACAAGCTTCAACCCGAACTAGATTACCCAATCTAGGTTTCGAACCTTATCACCTTTAATCACTCACAATGCACTTCAAAAATGGTTGTGTGTAATTGATGTATTGTGAGATGTTGAAGATGAAGATGATGAATCTTTGACACCTATTTCACTCTTTCTTATTCTTGAACACATGAATCAGTTTTTATCAAATGTTAAAATGACATAAGTGGTTGAACTTGTATATATAGTACCAGACCAACCAAAGACATAACAACATTTCAAATAATAGAGGGAATCATTTAAAAACTGCATTTCCACGTGAACGGTTGACCACGACAAGTCAGTGCGTCGACGCATAGCCTGCACTTTTGGAACTCTGCAAAATGTATCAGTATGCGTCAACCATACAGTCGGCGTGCGCTGAATCGTTGAAGAGTAATTTCTTCATGCGCCGACCCTGCGGTCGACTCAAACCTTCATGCGCTGACCAGTGGAAAAACACACTGATGTATGCGCCGACCCTATGGTCGACTCATACCCTGCAAACCTGCAAAAATTGAAATTCTTGTGTTTTTTCATGCCTTTTGTCACGACCACATTTTATGTACACATATCATATTAATTATAACAGTTTTTAGACAAATGTAAGAGGATACGGTAGGTGATACGTTGCATTTGTTTGGTAGAGTTGGAATTTACAATTGCCAATTCATCCATGGTTGTAATTCGTCATCATCGAAACCTATTTCAAGTGATGTCTTGCAAACTCGAGTGGTGTGTGGCGATTTGCCTTCACATTCTCCCGCTTTTTGATGATGACAACCTGTATACAACCAAAACAACAAAAAACACAACAAGATGCAATGTATACATAAACTCCCCCTTTCTTTTGTAATTTGAGGCTGCAAAACAAACAACCATCAACTGTTGTGAACATCCTGGCTTGGCTTTGGTACTTGCTACATGTTCTTCTCCCCCTTTGACAACATCAAAAAGAGAAAGAGAACTCGTCAATTAACAAAAACATACAGTAGGTGATAGTTAGTCAATTACCAAACTTCACACATAAGAGTGATAATGAACAAAAAACTGGAATTAATAGATAACGAAGTGAATACATGCAAATGGGCGAAATATCCAGACAAACATAACACGAAATAACAGAAAATACACAGTGAAAACATGCAACTATGTAACTAATATCCCCGGTCCCGACCTCAGCCCTTCCCCCAGTATGCAACATCTGAATTGCGATGAGGATCCGAGAAGTCCATAAATTCTTCCATGGACATGTTGAGGTGATGGAGATTGTAAGTGGTTTCCATGTCTTGCCTCTCACTGGATGCAACGAGAGCTTCAAAGCGGGCATCCATCCTAGTTGAAAATGAATTTAACCGTTCATTTTGAGTACGAAGCTCAGCTCGGATTTGTTCCATCCGCGTATCTTGACTCCTCATAAAGGTCTGCTGATCTAACTACATGGACTGCAACATAGTAAGGATTTCAGAGTTGTTCGATGGTGGAGGAGGTGATGAGTGCTGGGAAGGTTGATGATCTTGAGGGTAGACATGGTATGGATCATAGAATCTACCCAGGGTGGTCCAGCCTGTGTACTGCCACTCACCCCATCCCTGATTTGTGTAACCTTCTTCCTGTTCTTCAGATGGAGCTGAATGCTGGAGCCAATCAGTATTTGGAATCTCATGTTGAACCGGCGATTGATAATGGTCTTGAGTCTCGCATACGGGTTCTTGTATCTCTTTCACTACATTTTCTTCATCATCTTCCTGTTCATCATGGTCTTCGCTTTCTTGTTCAGAACTTTCATCAGATTCATGAGTCACCCGAGGAATGTTTGCTCGACGGACAAACTTGTATGTTTGTCGTTCATCACACCAAAAATATCCCATCATGGCGAAGGTTTTGGTATTGAATTCTTTGTCAGAGGATACTGAAACATAAGGAAACGATGGATATACAACATTTGTTGCGGTGAGAACCTCCGAAATAAACGACCCATAAGCTAGAGCAGTTCCTCTGCCTGAATCTCTCAGAGCAAAAATCCTGCTTGCAATATAATATGGCCAGTTTATTTTGATCTTATGTTTCAAAATGTAGATGATATGTACCTCAGCTTGTTCGACTCGGGACAGGCCATCTTTTTTCGGCCGCAGGATGCGAGCAACAATCCACTGAAGGATGCGCTCCCCTGTTTGGAGTTTACCTGCCGTAACCGTTCTAGGAAAGGCATCACTATTGACAATAGCATCCGAATAGGGCCTTTTGAGCATGTCATTTAGAGCACTCTTAAACTCATATCACGGCACAGTGCGAGAGTCAGTTACCTCATGAAGAGGTTGTGCATCAGCAGCTACAGTCAAATCAAAATACTTATTCCAGACTTCAGAATTTACGTTTACCAGTTTATTTTCGGCAGAGGTGTGGAAATATTGACTTTGAAAGTTGTCACGCATGCTAGTGTAGAACACCCGGACTAAATCCTCACTGTATTTTGTGTTGCACTCCTGAAAGTTGAAAAACCTCTGAAACTCCAGCAGAGACATAATTTGGGTGAGATGCATGCGCTCCGCCGTTGCCTTGTAGAATGCATGTTGCAGAACGACTGCTCTCTTGCTGATATTCTTGTTGAAGTTGTCAACAGTAGGTGGTGGAACTAGTGAGACAACAGTAATGGGTACTGAAGCGGATGTTGAGGCCCTTGTTCTCTTTCTGGTGTTTTTGCGAAATAGAGAAGCCATTGATGATGATTCTTGGAGATTTTGTAGAGGTTAACTGCAATGCCTTTGGAGAGGGTAGTTGGAGATGAGTTTGGAGAAGATGAGGACTATCCCTTTTTATAGAAGAAGGTTTAGGGTTTTGTTAAGAGGGAGGAGACAAGGGGACACAATAGATGACTAGATGCAAGTTACAGGAAAATGCACTTTCAAATCATAGTAAATGTTTACTGCACATTTAATGGAGAATGTAAAGAGGTGGAACGGTTTTCAAATGAAAAAAATTCTGGGTTTTTGCGCGAGCCGTCGACCATAACCCTTGCATGCGTCAACGCATACTGTGTGATTTTTGATAATTTTGAAAGTATACAGCATGCGTTGACCGCTGCCCTGTTTTGGTCGACTCATAGTGATCAAAAACTCAGATTTTCATTTTATGTCATGTAGAATGCCACACTTGATGCCTATTTACACTTTCACAATATAATTTGCATCCAAAACACATAGTATTTGCAATAAATGTTATATATATAAATACCATGATAGTCAAATGATATACTAGTTTAAGTCATGAATGTTTAGAGAGAGAGAGAGAGAAAAAGAAAGGAGCAATATCACCTCTATACCGACAATGCTTGATAACAACATACTTGTGCTTGCAACAAAACTAAACTTGTTAGAAGTACGAGAGTATAGTTGTAAACAGAGTAATACGAAACTAGTAATCATTAAACCCGATCAGAAATGTCGAGAATGCCAAGTTCTCGACGGATATGAAAGAAAGGTTCAGTGGCTAGCGGCTTTGTGAAAATGTCCGCTAGTTGATTTTTGGTGTCAACGTGTTCAAATACAACGTCACCTTTCTCTACATAATCCCTCAGAAAATGGTGTCAAATTTCTATATGTTTGGTACGAGAATGTAACACCGAATTTTTGGTAACGTTAATAGCAGTAGTATTGTCACAAAATATTGGAACATGTTCTAGTTTTAAATTGAAGTCCAATAATTGCTGCTTAAGCCATAAGACTTGCACACAACAACTACCGGCAGCTACGTATTCCGCTTCGGCGGTTGACAAAGCAACAGATACTTGTTTCTTGCTGTGCCAACAAACCAAGGAATTTGAAAATCAATGACACGTATCGCTGGTGCTTTTCCTATCCGATTTGCAACCGGCAAAATCGGAATCGGAGAAACCTACCAATGAGCAATCATTACCTTTGCAATACCATCGTCCATACTTCGGAGTACCAGATAGGTATCGAAGTATACGTTTAATAGATTTTAGATGTGATTCCTTTGGACATGATTGGTATCTTGCGCATATACACACGCTAAACATAATGTTGGGACGAGAACCAGTAAGATAGAGAAGAGAGCCAATCATACCTCTATACCTTTTTACCTCAACGTCCTTACCACTTTCATCTTTACTCAGATTTACACATGTTGGCATAGAAGTGTCTATGGCTTTTGAATTTGCCATGCCAAATCTCTTGAGAAGCTCCAAACAGTATTTTGTCTGGCTCACGAATGTTCCTTTTTTCAGTTGCTTAATTCGCAAACCGAGAAAGTATGTGAGTTCACCCATCATACTCATCTCAAATTCACCCTGCATAAGCTCAGAAAACTATCTCACGAGATTCATGTTAGTAGATACAAATATGATATCGTCAACATAAATTTGTACAAGAATTAAGTGCTTTCCTTGACGTTTAATGAAGAGAGTAGTGTCAACCTTTCCTCTTGGGTAACCTTGATCAAGTAAAAATTTACTTAGTCTCTCATACCAAGCTCTAGGAGCTTGTTTGAGACCATATAAAGCCCTTTTCAGTTTGTAGACATGATCAGGATACTCATGAGACTCAAAACCAGGAGGTTGCGCAACATAGACTTCTTCATTTATGTACCCGTTAAGGAACACACTCTTAACGTCCATTTGAAATAACTTAAAATCCTTCGCACAAGCGAAAGCAAGCAAAAGGCATATAGCCTCGAGTCAGGAAACCAGCGCATAAGTTTCCTCATAGTCGATGCCTTCCTCTTGGTTATACCCTTGCGCAACTAAGCGCGCCTTGTTTTGAGTTATTACTCCATTTTCGTCCAATTTATTTCTAAACACCCATCGGGTGCTGATTACTCGATGACCTCGCGGAGGAGGGACAAGGTCCCAAACCTCATTTCTAGTAAACTGATTTAGTTCCACCTGCATTGACAAAAACCAGTGTTCATCGAGTAGGGCTTCCTTAGGGTTCTTAGGTTCCATTTGTGAAATGAACGCGAAGTGATAACAGAAATTACTTAGCTTCGATCGAGTTGTTACACCCTTTGTGATGTCTCCGAGAATGTTGTCAATTGGATGGTCTTTGGGAGACTTCCAAGCTTGAGGGAGATCATCGTTTGAAGGCGGATGAGCTTCCTCGGTTACCTCATCGTGTACATCTTTATCCTCCTCAACTTTGGCTTCATCAGGTTGATCAATCCTCGTCTTACCCCCTTTGAGTATGTCTTCCATAGATGTACCTGCACCATGAACAACACTATCCTTTCCGACATTTCTCGGATAGGACTCATCAAAAGTAACACGCACATACTCTTCTACAGCAAGTAATCGTTTATTGTATATTCTATATGCTTTACTCGATTGAGAGTATCCGAGGAAGATACCTTCGTCGGCCTTGGAATCAAACTTGCCCAAGTTTTCCTTTCCATTGTTTAATACAAAACATTTGCAACCAAACACATGCAAGTGAGAAACATTTGGCTTTCGCCCTTTTAAAAGCTCATACGGTGTTTTATTTAGAATAGGGAGAATAAGCACCCTATTTAAAACATAACACGCCGTACTAGTGGCGTCGACCCAAAAATATTTTGGTAAACCACTTTCGTTAATCATTGTTCTTCCCAATTCTTCTAAAATTCGGTTTTTTACGCTCCACAACCCCATTTTGTTGAGGGGTGCGTGGAGCGGAGAAGTTATGATCTATACCATGGTTACCGCAATATTCTTCAAATAAGTGATTTTCAAACTCACCTCCATGGTCGCTTCTAATTGACACAATGTTTGTATTTAACTTATTTTGGGAAAGCTTAGAAAACCTTTCAAAAGCGGCGAATGTATCACTCTTACTTACTAAAAAGATGGTCCAACAAAACTTAGAAAAGTCGTCCACTATTACGAACCCGTAATAGTTTCCTCCTAGACTTTTAATCCTAGACGGCCCAAACAAGTCCATGTGAAGAAGTTCGAGAGGTCTCGTTGTTGAAACGATCTTTTTGGATTTAAATGAGATCCTCGTTTGCTTCCCTTTTTGACAAGCATCACAAAGGTGATCCTTGGTGAACTTTATTTTGGGAAGTACTAAGACTAAGTCTTTTGAGACTACCTTATTTAGTAAGTCAAAGTTAACATGTGCTAAACGCCTATGCCATAGCCATGAGTCTTCACTCATTGTTATGAGGCATTTGTCGCTTGTTAACGATATTTCGTTTAAGTCAAGCATATATACGTTGCTTACTCTAAAACCATTAAACATATTGTTCTTGTCATCATCATGCACAATTTTGCAACAATATTTTGAAAATGATACATTGTATCCTTTGTTGCATAATTGGCTAATGCTAAGCAGATTATGTTTAAGGCCCTCGACAAGCAACACGTCGGAAATCGTTGTGGAAGAGGGGTTACCTACATTACCTTTACCTAGTATTGCTCCACGGTTGTTATCACCATAAGTTACACACCCTTTCTTCTAAGCCACAAAATCTATGAATAAGGATATGTCTCCAGACATGTGTCTTGAGCATCCACTGTCGAGAACCCATCTTCTCTCGGTGGTCTCGACACCTTTCACCTATCAAAACATAATTAGCAAAAAGAGGTACCCAATGGCATATTGGGTCCTAATATGTTAGCGACAAGATGGTTGCGTTTGGGCAACCATTGATAGATGCCTTTAGGAACCAAAAATCTCCTAAATCGGCATTTAGCAATGGAATGGCCTTTCTTGCAACAATATAAGCATGCAAAATCGACTTTAGAATCACTTTTACTTGCTTGATCCCTAATTACATATGCATATTTTTTATATGGGTTTACCATAATTTTTCTAAAATCCTTTCTATCAATAACAAATGTAATTTTAGGCTCAAGTTCCTTGTTTAATTTGGCCTTAAGGTTTCTAACTTCACCTTGCCAAATATGACAAGTATCACATCCAAAGTTGAAAGGATTTTTATGGTCCTCACAATCCAATTTATTACTTTCCACAATGGAAGCCTTAAGGTCCTCTAATTTCTTTTCGGACTCTTTAACTTTGTGCTCTAAGTAAGTAAAAATTCTTTTATTAGAGGCAAGTCTCTTAAAGGCTTCAGTTGCTTCATTGTGTAAAGCATTAAATGCAGTTTATAATTCAAAATGCGACATATTTGAGGACTTCTCATACTTAGAGTGACGTACCTGCTTTTTCTTATTTTCTGATGTGCGGAAAGGCATAGATTCACAGACTCTTCTTCATCACTAGAGCTTTCATTAGAGGAGGAAGAGTCGCTATCGCTTTCCCAAGCTATGTACGCTCTCCTTGGCTTTGATGATTTCTTGTATGACTTTGATGATTCCTTTTCCTTTGCCTTTTTGTTCATCGGACAGTCCGGTTTGTAGTGAATGGGCTTCCCACACTTGTAGCACGTCCCTCTAGTCTTTTTACCTTTTGAGTCATCATCTTTGGAGTACCTCGATTGTTTCCGGAAGTTTACCAAGTTCTTCTTGTAATGTTGGATGTCGTTCTTTCTCACATAACGGTTGTACCGTTTAACGAACAGTCCCATATATTCGCTCTTGTCCTCTTCTTCTTCGTCGCTTGAGGAATAATCACTTTGCTCTTTTTCTTGAGACTTCGACGAGGAAGTCTTAAGAGCTATCGATTTCTTTTCACTCACCTTCGTTTTTTCTTTCTTTTCCTTCTTTTCGCGTTGGTCTAGGCTCAAGAGTACCTGCTCATGCTCTTGTAGTTTTCCAAACAATGTTGTCAAGTCTAATAAGGTAAGATCATGTGCTTCTTTGATGGCGGTCACTTTCGGCTGCCATTCCCTGTTAAGACATCTCAAGATCTTATTAGTAGCAACATCATTGGAAACAGGCCTACCTAATGAATGTAAATGATTGATAAGATGAGTAAATCTCTTTTGCATGTCAGCAATGGTTTCCCCTTGCTCCATGAAAAAGAGATCAAACTCTTGTGTTAATGTGTTAATTCTAGCCAACTTAACAGCGTTCGTCCCCTCATGGGCGATTTGTAGTGAATCCCACATGGCCTTAGCAGTAGGACAAAGGGATACACGATAGTATTCATCTACACCTAATGAGGAGATTAAGATATTTTTGGCTTTCCAATCATAATTGTATTTTTTCTCATCGTCATCGATCCATTGTGCTTCGGGCTTTGGCACACCCACATTATCCGCATTGGTCATAGTAATTTCTATTGGGCCATTTAGGATAACGTTCCATATTTTTCTATCTATGGAGTTTATGTGCACCCGCATACAGTCTTTCCAATAACTATAATTTTCACCGTTGAAAACGGGAGCTCTATTGTACGCCCCTTTTGGTTTGTTAGCCATTTTCTATCAACGTTGTATTTGAAGCACCGAGTAACCGGAGCTCTGGATACCACTTGTTAGACTATGGCACGGATCTAGAAGGGGGGGGGGGGGGTTGAATAGATCCCAATTAAAATTTGAGTCGGCACTACCAATTAAAAATTGGTTTTGAAAATTGGTTTTAAGTGCGGAAGCGGCCGAGGAAAATATAGTCTAAAACGAACGGTTATTGGAAAACCGGATATGCGTTAAGCCTTTGGATTAATGACAATATGGAAAAGAGAATCACAACACTAATCACACTTATTAATGATCTAATTCACTTGTTAGGATTCCTAGTTCCAATGATTTAAAGAGCAAACCAAAACTAGATACACAAATAAGATAATTTTGGTTTAGGCAATTTGTCGAACACTTGGCGTGCAAAAACACTCCAAGTGATATTTATGTTGAGTAAGTGATTCCAACTAGCCTAGTACAATGTCTTATTGTACTTTGGATTCAAAAATAGAGTTTCAACCTCTTACTCAATTGATATCACAGTTTGACAATAGTGCTTATACAAAAATCACTTATTTTTAAGCTAAAATGAAAATGCTGAAAAATAGAGAAGATAAGTATTTGGTGAGGCAGTTCCCCCGTCGTCCTCGCTTCGGGGTACGTCTGGCCTTAATTCTAAAACTAGAATTGAGATAGATTTAATAGATATCACCTGTTGAATGTAACAGTTTATACAAGGATTGAACAGCAAAAATACAACAGAATTCTCAAGACGTTGAATGTTGCTTCCACTCCTTGCCCCTTGATTCAAGATAAATCAAGTCCTCCGATCGTTGTTGATAGAACTCCGATTCCAGCCACCTTATTGAATAACCCTTAGTTCTTCAAACCTTCGGCCCAGCTGATCTCAACTACAACGAATCGAACCCGAGATCTTCCCCTCAATATCACTGAATCCGCTACTAGACTGTTGAAGAACACCTCTTCACAATCACCTTCGCTCAATTGACCCTTGATGAAGAATCTCATCCAAAAACCCCCAAAAATCAAACCAATCCTGGAGGATAAAACCCTAACGGTTTTATTCAAGAAAGAACCATTCACAAGCTTCAACCCGAACTAGATTACCCAATCTAAGCTTTGAACCTTATCACCTTTAATCACTCACAATGCACTTCAAAAATGGCTGTGTGTAATTGATGTGTTGTGAGATGTTTAAGATGAAGATGATGAATCTTGGACACCTATTTCACTCTTTCTTATTCTTGAACACATGAATCAGTTTTTATCAAATGTTAAAATGACATAAGTGGTTGAACTTGTATATATAGTACCAGACCAACCAAAGACATAACAGCTTTTCAAATAATAGAGGGAACCATTTAAAAACTGCATTCCCACGCGAACGGTCGACCACCGCAGGTCTGTGCGTCGACGCATAGCCTGCACTTTTGGAACTCTACAAAATGTATCAGTATGCATCGACCATACAGTCGGCGTGCGTTGATCCGTTGAAGAGTAATTTCTTCATGCGCCGACCCTGCGGTCGACTCAAACCTTCATGCGCTGACCAGTGGAAAAACACACTGATGTATGCGCAGACCCTATGGTCGACTCATACCCTGCAAACCTGCAAAAATTGAAATTCTTGTGGTTTTTCATGCCTTTTGTCACGACCACATTTTATCTACATATATTATATTAATTATAACAGATTTTAGACAAATGTAAGAGGATACGGTAGGTGATACGTTGCATTTGTTTGGTAGAGTTGGAATTTACAATTGCCAATTCATCCATGGTTGTAATTCGTCATCATCGAAACCTATATCAAGTGATGTCTTGCAAACTCGAGTGGTGTGTGGCGATTTGCCTTCGCAATTTTGTCTATCATCCAATTTGTTTTTAAAACTCTTATTCAACTCCCACCTTCTAAGTGTTTTTCCTACCTTCATTTTATTCTCCCAAAGGAAGAACTAGGCTCTCACAAATGGGAATCCTAAATCATAGGATAGAGGAAGGTGGGAGGAACCAAGAAAAGCAAAGGAATCACATAAGGAAGAGAAACCAATCACTTAAAAGCTTCTAAGGAACCCTAAATGTTAAGCTCTAAAGGAAGTATATCCTAATCAAGCTATGGACATGTTAAAGACTTGAAATTTAACCTACATAGGATTCAACCTATGTACCATGGGGACATGTAGGGATTGGGTGCCTAAGGATTGCGAAAGGATCACCTAAAATGCAAAACTAGGTGAAGGTTCAATGGGAAACACACTAACATCATCCAGAATGAAAAATCTATTAAAAATAGTAAAACCAGCCTAAAAAATCTAAGAAAAACCCTAGGGAGTCTTCATGATGTTAGGAATCTTTGGTTAAAATTGTTGAGCAAAACTCCAAGCCTAAGTATGCTAACAAGGGCCAAAACCCTAATGTGTTATATGGATAAGGCAAAGGGAAAGGGTGATAAAGATCTAATTCAAAACCTATCCAAATGAAATATAAAAATAAGAATAAAAATACCTGAAAATCAATTAAGGTGTCTAGAATCATCACACAAAAAATCAGAAGTTTTTTTGATGTTTTGATAGGGAAAGAAAATCCTAGAAGTAAACATGTATATTTCTCACACTTAAAGAACAATCAATCATGAAAAATTCACATTAAATTGAAACTTGATCTAAAAATCAATCTAACAATTTGTAAAATAATTTTACATGCTGAGGTACCTTGGGGAAAAATATCATGAATTATGGAGGCATTTTACTATTATTTATGGATTAAAAGTAAACAACCATAAAAAAAGAAATTAAGAAAAAGAAATGAAAATGAATAAAATCCTGTGGCAAATAGCAATTAATACGCGTTCAGGATCCTCATGGGCCATGAGAGGGGGTGGGGATATCAACCAGGGCCCAGTCCACCTGCATTTAATGAAACGCGTCGTTTCCTGTGGATTCAATGGGGTTTGGTCAACGTACGCGCACGATATGTTCTAGTCTCATCCATATAATGCTTTGGTCAACTGATCCAAGGATCAACATGAGGCCACGTTATCATCTTCCTCATTTAAACCTGAAAACAGAGGGAACAAAGCCAGGCGGTGGTCGGAGAAGACTCCGGTCATCTTCTTCGGTGGGACGACACCATAGCAGTCTTGAGAATTTGCCAAAACTCATGATTTCTTATGTCATTGTGATCGTCTCCTCACCTAGGTTCCTAATCCACATTCCAATTTCATTTTTAACCTAGAACTAAGCTAAACCGAAAGCCTCAAGAATTTGTGTCATGTTAAGAATTGTTCCCATCAAACATAAAAACTATCATATATCCATCTATAAGTCTCAAGGATCCTAACCACATGAAGATTGAGTTCTAATTCATCAAGAATCGTGAGTAAAGTTGAAGAATAGAAACCTGATTAGAAGCTTGCACAGAGATGTGAACTGATGCTGATTCTTGCTCCAATTGATCCAGAAAGCTTCTATGGATCCTCCTAGAGCTCTTGATGATCTTGAATTGAGTTGAATTTGCCTGATTCTTGAAAATGCACTTCCACTTTCTCCTTCACTTCTCTAACCGCTTCTAACAGAATTCTCCACTAATCTTCATCAGTCCAATCATGGAAATACTCTAGAGTTTATATAGAATAGAATTGGAATGGATTTGAGGCCCAATTGTGGCTGTCATTGAAAATTGATATCCATCTTTTTCCTCATTTGGAGGCCCATGGAAGTGCACGAAAATGGCTCCAAAATGTCTTTATTTTTGCTCAAATCAAATGCTTGGTATGTAAGGTAGTTCAAGGGATGAGATTTGCTCCTTGTTTTGGAGGAATGGTGGATCTTGATTATGTTACTTCAAGATTAAGTAACATGTAAAATGACATGGTTTTATGGCTCAAATTGCAAATCCACAAATTACATTTTGTTTGAAGTGTGAAATGCACTCAAAATATGCACAAATTTGCACAACTTTGGTCCATTATGAATTTATTTGAATTTTTGACTTTTAATGGCCTTTAATGCTCCTTTAATCAAATCTTCAATCCAAGCCAAATCAATGGTTCCTTGATGCTTGGTTGAGCAAATGACCTTATTTTGAGAAAGTTTGAAGTTGGAAAGATTTTCATTTGAGATGTGCAAAGTGGTGAAATTGACCTATAATCAAAAGTGACCTATAATCAAAGTTTCCCAAAATACCCTTGCCTTGCAAGCTTCATATCTTGAGTTTTACAAATCCAATGAACGACTAATAGTACTCTTTGGAAAGATAAGATCATGAGGAACAACTTTCATGTTTGGGTCAAGGATAGGTGAGACCTCCTTCTAGGTCAAAAATGGCATGGGAGTTGGTTGACTTTCAAGGACCAAAATCACATTCATCTGATGACCTGTAACTTGTCTGCTTCATATCTTGAGTTCTATAAATCCAATGGAAGACTTCTAGTACTCAAAAGAAATCTAAGAACATGCTCTACAACCTTCCATGATTATACTTGCTTGGAATTGAGTCTTAATCTCCTCAAGATTCACAGTTGATTTAGGGTGGACCAGGTGAAAACCCTAATTGCACCACCTTTGGCTGTGGCCTCTTGTATTGGATGTAATGACTTGTATAAGCTCCTTAATGACCCTCAAGGTATTCACTAAGCTCTCATAATGGATTCCACCCATAGCCATGGATTCAATATCATTAGATAATCTTCCTTGATCCCCAAGATATGAGGTAGGCACACTTGTATCCATCCCCTTCTCCAAGGGTCTTTGACTTCTTTTGATAGACTTGATGAGAATGATAGCTTGCATAAAGCTTCTTGATTAGCCTTAGAATCCTTGGTAGCGTCTTCTTAATAGGCACCTCTCTTGATCCCCTGCACAAATGATAATGCAATGCACATGCTAACGAAACAATGAATGCAATGAAATATAAGCTAGGTAAAGAAAGATGTTGGGCAAATTTTGAGGTGCAACAATATTGAACATGTATCATATGGTAAATTGTCCTTGAAGTTAGGCACTAAAGAAGGGGATTTTACACTGAGATCCTCTAAAACCCTAATTTAGTAACTCCTTGAACTCTTGATTCTTCATGATTTGAACTTGACATGACATCCTAGATGTCTCAAGATAACTCCCCATGGCCTCAATGACTTAGAACTAAGTCTCAAACTCTCTCAAGTCCACATTTGACCTTGAGTTGACCAGATGGAACCCTAGATTCATATCTTTTGACTGTGACCTCTTGCAGATGAAATGAAATCCTAGACAAGTTCCACAATGACTTTCAAAGCATTCAATGAACTTCTCAAAAACCTCTTATTCACAACAATGGCCTTATGAACCCCTGATGATCTTCTGCTGACCCCCCAAGATAGGAGACAAATAACATACATCAATCCCTCCTTTCAAAGAGCTTTGACAACTTCATGATGATTGTGAGCACTTGATGACTTGAATGAACACTTTTGCTTGAGCTTGAAACCCTGTGAGACTCTTCTCTTGAATGGCACACCACTCTTGATCCCCTGTTAAGAACAATGCTATGCAAATGCTAAAATGAAATGAAACATAAGCCAAGTAAGAAAAAGGGTTGGTCAATGTTTGGGGTACAACAGCTGCCCCTATTCAAACGACTTGGACCTGAATCGGTGAAAAACGAACGACTTTCAAACAATCAAGGTAAAAGACGGTTGAATACCAAAGAACCCGAAAATTTTCCAACCACAAAATTAGAACTGCAAACTTGTTATTGGGAAAAAATCTCCGGAAATAAACATATCTGATACTGCAATGACAATCAGCTAACTGATTACCAACCAGAAAACCTCGACACACGGTCGGAAGAAACATATGATATCACGTAGGCAATGACACTAAGTCAGAAAGATCATCAGATTTCACCATCAGGCATCTGTTAAACAAACCAGGCATCGAACCCGAAGGCCGGCTCAACCCGAAGTTGAGAAGAATATCTGACCTCACCGTCAAGCATCCGTTAAACAAACAGGCATGGAACCCGAAGGCCGGCTCAACACGAAGTTGAGAGCATCTGCTAACCAGCAGGCATTCTGTAAATAAAAGCGAGCATCGAACCCGAAGGCCGGCTCAACCTGAAGTTGAGAAGAATATCTGCTAACCAGCAGGCATTCGCTAAAAAAAAGCGAGCATTGAACCCGAAGGCCGGCTCAACATGAAGTTGAGAAGGACATCTGCTAACCAGCAGGCATTCGCTGAACAAAAGCGAGCATCGAACCCGAAGGCTGGCTCAACACGAAGTTGAGAAGGACATCTGCTAACCAGCAGGCATTCTCTGAACAAAAGCGAGCATCGAAACCGAAGGCCGGCTCAACATGAAGTTGAGAAGGACATCTGCTAACCAGCAGGCATTCGCTGAACAAAAGCAAGCATCAAACCCAAAGGCCGACTCAACACGAAGTTGAGAAGGACATCTGCTAACCAGCAGGCATTCGCTGAACAAAAGCGAGCATCGAACCCGAAGGTCGGCTCAACACAAAGTTGAGGGGAGAATCTACCGATTCATAATCCAAAAGAGAACTCCGATGGGGAAAGAGAAACTTAAACAAGTGAATTCTGTTGGGAAACAAATGATAGGATGAACACATTCATCCAATGGTCTGCTGGGGGTCTGGATACCACACAGGCTCAAGAGAAACAATACTTACCAGGGTCTGAATACCACATTGGCTCGAGAAAAACATCATTGTCTGTCATAGACACATCTGAAAATAAGAGGTAACAACCTGGCTTATGTTTCAAATGCATATGTTTGAATATGTCGTAATGCTCCATACGAAATGGAAATTCTACACATTTGAGGATGCTATGCCCAATGCACATGCAAAGGAGCCGCCCCAGCAACATAAATGCTGGAGATACAGAGCCAACTCCGTCGGGGAAAGATAAGATATGCCAATTACGATTGGACTTACACTAGGAACAACAAGCCCTGGATGGCCTCCAAGAAAAGAACTCTCCTGGGTAATACTCCCCTGACTAAAGTCCAATCCGCTAGGGATCAATGCAAACTCTGCTGTTGAAAGAGCCCTGAATGGCCTACTAAAATACAACTCTTCTGGGGTTCGCCCGACTCGGCTGGGGAGAACAAATCCATGCTACTGGGGAAATCAGCCCTGGATGGCCTCCTGGAACACGACTCTACCGGGGAGTAAAGCAAACTCCTGAGGAACGCCTCTACTCTGTCGTAGCTTTCAACTTGTTAGAGATTAAACCCAAACCGCTAGGGGTAAACGAATAAGATTTATTAGGAACCCATCCCAAACTCTCTCTGTTGAGGATGAGAAACAACACACTCTAGCAACTTCGCTGGGGATTACTCAATGAAGGAATCAACATCGACCTCCGCTTGGGGAATGAGTCACTGACCTAGACTCTAAGGGAAAAGGAGTCAAAGACTTGAACTCTATGGGGAAACGGAACTCTGAATCCGCTTCACTGCTGGAGATAATCCCAAATTCGTTGGGTGAAGAAAACTTCAATCTTGACCAATCGGGGGATAAGCACAAACATTTGACCTGCTGAGGATAGGTATACATGCTCAACCTGCAAATAAACAAACAAACAAGATATCCTGTACAACTAAAATTATCTTGGTCATCATCCATGACATCGTTCAAGCAAATCAAAGGTTTAATGATTATCAGTGAAGCCCACAAGTTTATGTATGCAAAGTTTTATCAAAAACATCGGGCGTTTTTTACAAATAAAACAGTAAAGGCTAAAACAAAAGCAGCAATTTACTGAATAGTATATACTTCATTGGTAAGTGGCCTATAAATAGGCAGATTTTACAATAGATGCAACTCTAGAAAAGAGAAAGCTGCACAAAAATTTACAGAAATGCACAAAGATATACAAAATGTCGGCAATGTGGTACAGACAACCACCATGTGTCGATTCATCTATGACTCACATGACTTCGATGTGTTTCCAATGCTTCGTCCTCTAAAAAGACTGATTTGAACGGATGGCCCTCGGGTCCTTCCGTAATCCACTATGCTCTGAAGATCAACATGCAGACCGCAGTCATTTGCTTTTCAAATCCCTAACTTTTTCCTGAATCGCCCTCGCGCGTTTTTGATTCACCGGGATACCCATTTTTGCCAATCAAGGAAAACGCCAAGTCAAAGAAAGATGAACAAGGGGCCAAAAACGCTAAGTGTTAGAAAAACGCTAAGTGTTGGATACCCATTTTTGCCAATCAAGGAAAACGCCAAGTCAAAGAAAGATGAACAAGGAGACGGTTGATAACACGAAATCATATAGATATTTTCATGCATAATTCAACTAAAATCTAACCGTTTTTGATCCGATTTCGAGTTATTTCCGTGTATTTGTCTGATGTTTTGCAGGTATTTAACGATCACGTCTAACCAAGGCAACATGAAGAAAAGAAGCAATCTCAGATGAAATATGGACGAAAAAGGAGTGAAAATACAATGAAAAGCGCAGCAAGCTGTTTTTGCTGATGTGACGACCGTCACAGCTTCATGACGACCGTCACACGGGTGATGACCGTCACACCTTGTGACGACCGTCATGCAGGCAAAAACGCCCCACTCAGATTACACATCAAAAGAGCAGTTCCAATTCCCACAGAGTGGACCACTACTCCCTAAATTATCTGCCTCAAGGTCCATCATCCTCAGAGATAACCGTTGGGATTCCACTTCTATAAAAAGGGAAGCAGAGGACTTCAGAAGAGAGCGGCATTCATACCACGAAGTGCTGCCGAATTTACTTTCCAGAGCAATTACTTTCCAGTTTTATTTGTATTCATTTCTCTTTACCTTTCCTTATTCCCATTTCCGCTCTTCTGTAATTTCTATTGTACTGTACGATCAAATTGGCACTAAAGACTAGAATCCTGCCAACATCTGTGGAGGATCTGCCCAAAGGCCAATTGGCATATTTACAGGTTTTCATTTTGATCGACTTCAGTTTTATTATAATGCAAATTATTATTTATTATTCTTATTTATATTTTGTTTTTCCCAAATCCATGTCTAGCTAAACTTAGGTAATCGATATGTAGTAATAATTCGAATGGGATTTGATAACCACTGGTTGGAAAACTTTCTTTTCACAAAAGTAATCTATGGTTTGAGTGTTTAAAATTGATTCACGGAATAAACTTCGTCGCGAAAGCGAGAACTTATTTAAAAGTAGTTTTGCCACGAAAGTGGGAAATTAATTAAGATACGAACCAACAAGCGAAAGCTGCGGTAAGGTCAGATAGTAAACACTAGGCATTTGTTTTAATAACAGCGAAAGCACTTTAAAATGAATTAGAACTTAGAGATTTCCAAAAAATAATTTTAACCCCGAACGGGACACGAAAGTGTACGTTTGGCCCTTAGGATTATGATTAGCGTCAATAACCATCGTGAGACGAGAGTCTTCAAATCTCTATTTTCTGCTTAAATAAACTTTGAAAATTATTTCATACACCAGTAATTTATCAAATCCCTGAAGAACACAATTACTACGTATCGATTCAATTAATTATAATCTAAATAGAAATCTTAGTTCCCTTTTTAGTGACAATATTATTCCCTTAAACATATTATACCTAGCTAAACATAGTAACTCCCGAGAACACTAGTTTGATTACGAGTCCCTGTGGGATCGATATCTATTATTACTACGCGATAGACTGTGCACTTGCAGTTAGTTGTATTAGACATAGAAAGTCGCGATCAAGTTTTTGGCGCCGTTTCCGGGGACCTGTTTAGTCAATAGTGTAACCTTCTGTTACGCCGTATAGACTAGGTTAACAATTTTCATTTTTCCTTTACTAGTTTTGTCGATTGTATGCCAAGAAATCGCCCGCAAAGCGATATCGTAAAACCTTCGGTCGCAGAACTAGAACGCTTCTTACATTTAAGAAGTAGAATCATTGAGTACCAACTCAAACAACTCAAACATAACACTCCCGAACCTCTCACTCCCATTCCCAAATCAGAAGAAGAAGAACCAAAGATGGCTGAAGGACCTCCGAACAAACCGTTGAAGGCATACGCTACACCATCTCAGATGGAGCCTAGAAGTAGCATTGCTGCCCCAGCTATTACCTGAAATGATTTTGAGCTGAAACCGTCATTGCTGTCGGCTGTACAACAAAACCAATTCTCAGGAAACGCAACTGAGGATCCGAACGAACATCTAACGAAGTTTGTACAATACGCAGACACAGTGAAAGCAAATGGAGCAACTCCAGACGCGATAAGACTTCGTCTTTTCCTATTCTCTCTTAGAGACAGAGCGTGGACATGGTTACAATCGTTACCATCCAACTCCGTTACGACGTGGGAGCAATTGAAGAACGTCTTCTTAGCGAGATATTTTCCGCCAAGCAAAACTGCTATGCTTAGAGCTCAAATCAACGGATTTCGACAGAAAGATACTGAATCTCTTTACGAAGCATGGGAACGATTCAAAGATATGATGAGAACATGTCCTCACCACGGTCTAGAAGACTGGGTGACAATCCATACCTTCTATAATGGGCTTCTATACAATACTAGATTGACAATAGACGCTGCCGCGGGCGGTGCACTTATGGATAAGCCATACGATGAAGCCTATCAATTAATAGAAAACATGTCACAAAACCATTGCCAATGGGGAGGTGAACGCACTCCAACTGAGAAAACCACAGCGAAAGGTGGGATGTACGAAATCAGCAGCCTTGAAAAGTTCAATGCTAAAGTAGATGCTCTAGCACAGAAGATTGATAGTCTGACCGTTAACCCCACTGCAACTGTCGCTGCAGTAACTCCAAATTGCGAGTTATGCGGAAGCACCACTCATAATGCACCCGAATGCCCATTGCTCGTCGGAATCCCGCCAGACCAGGTAAATTATGCTCAAGGAAATCCCTACGCAAATACCTACAACCCAGGTTGGCGAAATCATCCAAACTTTTCTTACAAAAGCGAAAATGCATTGCAAATGCCTACTGCTCCGCCAGGATATCAGAAACCAGCTGCTCAGAATGCACCTAGGAAATCAAACCTCGAATTGATGATGGAAAAGTTCATAGCTACTCAAGCTCAAACAAACAAAGAGTTCCTAAATCAAAACATACACACTAGCGAGCAAATTAAGCAGTTGACAGGAAAAGTAGACGCTTTAGCCACCCACAACAAAATGTTAGAAACTCAGATATCACAAGTGGCTCAACAGCAAGCATCTGCTGCCGCACCTGCTGGCACATTTCCTGGACAACCCGAACAGAATCCCAAAGGCCAAGCAAATGCTGTGATACTAAGAAGTGGAAAAGAATTGGACGAACCGATCGATCCGAGGACCGAAAACTCAGCCATGCAACAGAAACCAACTGAACAAGCAGAAAAGGAATCTGAGTTAGAGAAGAAGGAGGACAACGAGAAGGAGGATACCGCAAGTGAAAAAACTCAAGCACCTCCAGCGCCATATAAACCACCTATTCCTTATCCGCAAAGACTAATAAACTCCAAAACTTCAAGACAGTTTAAGAAATTTGTAGAGCTCCTTAAACAGCTGAATATTACTATTCCTTTTACAGAAGCAATAACTCAAATGCCGTCATACGCTAAATTTCTCAAAGAGATCCTGTCGAATAAGAGAAAGATCGAGGATAACGAAACAGTTACACTTACTGCAGAGTGTAGCGCTATTATTCAGAACCGCATGCCTCCTAAATTAAAAGACCCAGGTAGTTTCTCCATACCCTGCGTCATAGGAAAGTTCGTAATAGATAAAGCTCTATGCGATTTAGGAGCCAGTATCAGTGTTATGCCCTTATCTATATGCAAAAAGCTGAATATGGGAGACCTCAGGCCAACCAAAATGTCCGTACAATTAGCTGACAAATCAGTAAAATACCCCGTCGAAATACTGGAAAATGTTCCAGTACGCATAGGATAATTCTACATTCCAACCGACTTCATAATTATGGACATCAAGGAAGACACTGTAACCCCAATTATCCTAGGAAGACCGTTCCTAGCTACAGCCGGAGCGATTATAGACGTGAAGAAAGGAAGGCTAACATTCGAAGTAGGAGAAGAAAAGATAGAGTTCATTCTCACCAAGTTCTTACAAGCACCAGCAATAGACGATACCTGCTATTTAGTAGACGAATTGACGAATGCATAAGAGAACTTGAAAATGAAGAGACCACGTATTCAGAAATAATAAAGATTCAAATACCCGACATTTCTGAAGACGACAATTGGCGTAAACCGTACAAAGACGACAGCCTAAGCGAAAGCTTAGCACTGATCCCAAACCATATGCCAGGTCCGAAGAACCCATTTTTAGAACTTAAAACACTACCCAAAAACCTCAGATATGAATTTCTAGACGATGAACTAAAAAGACCAGTGATAGTCAACGCCGACTTAGGACAACCAGAAACCGAAAAGTTATTAGAAGTCCTAAAGAAGTACCCCACCGTGTTAGGCTATAACATAAGCGATTTAAAAGGTATAAGCCCTTCAATCTGTATGCATCGAATTACAATAGAGGAAGACTCTAAAACTTCTCGAGAGCATCAGAGAAGACTAAACCCCATCCTGAGCACTGTAGTCAGAGATGAAGTAAAGAAATTGCTAGATGCAGGAATCATCTATCCGATCTCCGATAGTGAATGAGTTAGCCCAGTTCATGTCGTACCAAAGAAAGGAGGAGTCACAGTAGTTAAAAACGAAAAACGCGAATCAATAACAAAAAGAGTCGTGACTGGAAGCAGGATGTGTATTGATTATAGGAAGCTTAACAAGGCTACGCGCAAAGATCACTTCCCGTTACCCTTCATAGACCAAATGTTGGAAAGATTAGCCAAACATTCATATTTCTGCTATCTAGATGGTTACTCAGGATTCTTCCAAATTCCCATCCATCCTGATGACCAAGAAAAGACTACATTCACCTGTCCTTACGGTACTTTTGCTTACCGCCGAATGTCGTTCGGACTCTGTAACGCTCCAGCAACCTTCCAAAGATGCATGATGGCAATCTTTGCAGATTTCATAGACGACATTATGGAAGTGTTTATGGACGATTTCTCGGTATGTGGACAAAGTTTCGAAGGATGCTTACAAAACTTAGAAATGGTACTAGAACGTTGCGTAAAAGTAAACCTCGTCCTAAATTGGGAGAAATGCCATTTTATGGTCCGACAAGGAATAGTTCTAGGACATGTCATATCAGATAGAGGGATTGAGGTAGACAAAGCTAAAATAGAGATTATAAAAGATCTCCAACCTCCAAAATCCGTACGAGAAATACGGAGTTTTCTAGGACATGCCGGTTTCTACAGAAGATTTATAAAAGATTTCTCGAAAATCACAAAACCTCTGACCGGCCTGTTAATGAAAGATGTTGAGTTCGTCTTCGACGACGACTGTTTAAAAGCATTCGAAACATTGAAATCAGCCCTTATCACCGCACCAATCATGCAACCACCCGATTGGAGACTACCGTTTGAAATCATGTGCGACGCGAGTGATTACGCTGTAGGCGCAGTTCTAGGACAAAGGAAGGACAAGAAACTCCATGCCATCTACTATGCCAGTAGAACCTTAGATCCTGCCCAAGTGAACTATGCTACCACAGAAAAGGAACTTCTAGCAGTTATATTTGCGCTTGACAAATTCCGTTCTTACTTAGTAGGAGAAAAAATTATAATATACACAGACCACGCTGCCATAAGGTACCTAATAAGCAAAAAGGATGCCAAACCAAGACTATTGAGATGGATCCTGTTACTACAAGAGTTTGACTTAGAAATCAAAGATAAAAAAGGAACCGAGAACGTTGTTGCAGATCACTTATCCCGAATAGAGGGCATCAGACATGAACCAGTACCGATAAATGACGATTTCCCGTACGAACGTCTGATAGCCAAATTGGAAAGTGACATGCCCAATTCAATCTCGGAAGATCCAGAATTCGAAAAAGCCGTAGAAGCTGTCTATGCCCAAGTCACATTACCTTGGTATGCTGACATCTTTAATTACCTCGCTGCGGGCGTGCTTCCACCAGATCTTACTTATCAGCAAAAAAAGAAATTCTTCCACGATCTGAAACACTATTATTGGGACGAACCCCTACTCTTCAAGAGAGGGGTCGACAACATATATCGTCGGTGTGTCCCAGAGGAAGAAATAGAAAATATTATTTCCCAATGCCACTCAACACCATATGGTGGTCATGCTAGTACGTCCAAGACGTGCGCTAAGATTCCCCAAGCCGGCCTATTCTGGCCTAATCTCTGGAAAGACGTTCACATCGCTGTGCAAAAGTGCGATAGATGCCAACGAACTGGCAACATCTCACGACGCGATGAAATGCCTCAGAAAGGAATCTTAGAGGTAGAAATCTTCGACGTCTGGGGAATAGATTTCATGGGACTTTTCCCACCTTCTTTTGGAAATAACTACATACTCGTCGCTGTCGATTACGTGTCTAAATGGATAGAAGCCATAGCTTCTCCAACAAACGACGCACGAGTAGTAATCAAACTCTTCAAAAACACAATCTTTCCTAGATTCGGTGTACCCAGACTCGTCATTAGTGACGGAGGATCTCACTTCATATCACGAATATTCGATAAACTTCTCTCTAGATATGGAGTCCGGCACCGAGTAGCTACACCCTATCATCCGCAAACTAGCGGACAAGTAGAGGTCTCGAACAGAGAAATAAAACAGATCTTGGAAAAGACTGTCGCTACCTCAAGGAAAGATTGGTCGTCGAAGCTACAAGAAGCTTTATGGGCTTATAGGACCGCATTTAAGACACCAATAGGTACTACCCCCTATAAATTAGTTTACGGTAAATCCTGCCATCTCCCTGTAGAGTTAGAGCATAAGGCCTTTTGGGCCATTAAAACACTCAACTTCAACTATACCGAGGCAGGAGAAAAGCGAATCTTGAACTTACACGAGTTGGAAGAACTTCGATTAGACGCTTACGAAAATGCCCGTATCTACAAAGAACGAACTAAAAAGTGGCATGATAAACGTTCAATCAGGAAACAACTCAGTGTGGGAGACATCGTATTGCTCTTTAATTCACGATTAAAACTCTTCCCAGGTAAACTAAAATCTAGGTGGTCTGGACCCTATGAAGTGACTAAAGTACTTCAGAGTGGAGCTGTTGAAATTACCGATAAGACAAATGCACCATTTATCGTAAACGGGCAACGTCTAAAACATTACAATAAGAACGACAACAGTCCTCAAGTCAGCAATATAACATTGCTTGAGCTTCCAGCTCAGACACCCGAATAGCTCATCATCAAGCTATCGTCAGGCTTTAGACGTTAAAAACAGCGCTTACTGGGAGGCAACCCAAATTTCCCTCGTTATTGCATTTCATTTTTTTTCTTAAAATTTTACTTTAAAAAATCCAAAAAAAATTCTAAAATTACTACTACTTTCTACTTTCGTTCATTTTCGTACTTTTATTCTTATTTTATTTTCTCTCTTTTGTCTTTTGTTTCTACCGCTTTTCGTTTCTAAAAATCCTGACTTCAATTTCTTGTTTCAAACTTTTCAGGATTTTTAAAGTCTTCAAAACATTCCTTCTGTTTTCTCCAAATTACCTGCGAATATGGCCGAGTACGAGTTCACAAAGGTTCACTTCCAAGGACTCGCTCAAAAGGCAAGATTTGCAGCACTGACCGAAAGAGAATTCTCCTTAACGCTGTATTATGATAAGGCTACTATGGATAAACTAGGGATCATAGATAGCATTCAATACCTGTTCAATCAACTAGGTTGGGAGAACACTGCTCTGAAAACACGTTTCGCTACCTACAAGGATCTTACCTATGAATTCCTCAGTTCTTTCAGATACACACCCAACTATGGTTTTGGATCCCGCTCAGAGTTGATTACCTTCAGATTGTTTGGAATGGACCAAACTCATAGCCGGATGTCACTAGCTAACCTCCTAGGATTCCCTAGCGGACCGCATGTGTTCATCAGTGCAGAAGATGACGATATTGATTTTGAACTCGATCAATTCTGGGGTAGAATCACAGGCGACTATCACCCCGAACCAGCCAGAATGCATAATGATGACATTCATAACCCAGCCTTCAGATACTTCCATAAGATACTAGCTCACACCTTGTTTGGAAAAGAAGAAAATATTACTACAGTGTCTAAGGAGGAGTTATTCATCATGTTCTGTGCTTCTCAGGGACGGACAGTAAATGCAGTGCCTTTCATGATGAGATCTTTCAAACGCCTCACGGTGGAACCTCAGACACCTATTCTTATAGGAGGCCTAGTAACAATGATTGCCCACGAGCTTGGCCTTAGATTCCATTTAAATGCCAGCACTCGTTTTGGTACCATCAGACCCATGAACATACAATTCTGCTTTAACAGGCGCATCTTAGGGACTATGGGACCTGGACCGTATGAGTACCTTATTAACGAAAAACCAGTACAGCTATTCACACTGCCTGATCATCTGATGACAAGCATCCACAACAAGGATAACTGGCTCTACGAATTGGATGAGCCTATGGGACCTCCTTCACCACAGTCAACACCACAGAACTATATGTATGACAGTGACCACATCTCTGAGGCACACGACTATATGTACTATGAGGACGCTGCCTCTGAAACTGAAGTAGACCCTACGACTCCTCCACACTACAATACTTATCATGAGCCTATCCCTGAGGAGACCACCGACAAAATGGATGCCGTGTTACTCAGATTGGACGATGTTGATAAAGCTCTGACTAATGTAAAAGCTGATATCGCAAGCATGCACAGCGAACTGGTAGGCTCCATGGATCTAGTCTGCGACCAACTCGACTACTATTCACAGAAATTCTATGAGTTGAAGGCACGAAAAGATTAGTTATTAGCTCGTAGCAGTAGTTTCAGTTTAGTCTAGTCTAGTTTAGTTTAGTTTCATTTAATCATTTGGATTTTTCGCATTGTTAGTTTTCATTATGTATTACATACAATTGTTTCAATTTTATGTTATTTCAGTTCTAGTTTTTATTCAACTATTCTGTTTTCGCATTAATTGTTGTTTGTTGGCTGTTATATTACATCACCGTATCAATACTAAGCCTTAAAGTCACTACGAGTACGCCCTCAGAGCAAAATTCTATGTTCTGCAGATTTTGCTGCTGTGACGACCGTAACAGCCTCATGACGAGCGTCACGCGGGTGACGACCGTCACACCTACGTGACGACCGTCACGCAGTCAGAAACTGATATCTGATAAAACAGGGTTCGTGTTCTCTTCCACTCCCCCCATTATCACTTTCAAACATCCTAACTCCTACCCCACTACGAATTTTCGTCCTCCCCACATTGAACTATAAACTTCAACTCCAAATTCAACCTCCAAACCACCGTTCTGTCATTTTTCCCTCTCTGCAGAAAAACCCCAAACCTCAGAAACCTCTCCATCTTCCAACAATGGCAAGGAATGCAGAAACCCCAGATGTCAGCAACATTACCTTCAGTGAAGGCGAGTTAGGCGAAAGACAACGAGCAAACTACATTGCATTTCATCAGAGGTCACTCCAGCCGACTCATTACCCGCACCTTCCATCGCTTACGGAGCTCGGACTCCTTGAAGGTGTAACCTGGATGTTTCAAAGAGCAGGCATTTGGAACCTCTGCACCAACCCACAGCCAACCTACGAACAACTCACTCTTGAGTTCTTGAGTTCGTTCACTTACGTCACAAGCAGCGGCGAACTTAACCAGCATTCAGGTGTCGCTTGCTTCCGGATGTTTGGCGTCAACTATCAGATGCACCAAAACCAGATTTCCGGCATCCTACAGCTACCTCGCGGCGACAACGCTCATCGCCGCATCACCGATCAGTTCCAGCACAAAGCCTTCGCGCTGTGGTATCAGTTGACCGGCCTCAATGCCGATGGTTGGGACTCCCTACACGCCACTCATATCCATAACCCAACCATCAGGTACTTTCACAGAGCGTTGAGTAACACTATCTTCGCCAGAGACAGCAACCACAAAGTGAACTCCAAGGAGCTCTTCTTTCTTCATTGCGTCTTCAACAATGAACCTGTCAACGCTGCCCCGTTTCTGCTGGCTCACATTTAGGCCAACTGCAACCGTGGCTCGAAGCCATTCTACTTTGGCGGGATTTTCACGGCTATTGCACTTGGGCTGAACCTTGGCGACCGCCTCCAGCACCTCCATTCCATCCCCTCGGTGTTCCTTGACACCGACCACTGCAGAGCCTCTCATCTCATCCGCTCCCGAGCTGACGGCAAATACCATCCGGTTGTGTGTGGCAAGACCGTCCGAAGCATCATCCTTCTGTCCCGCACCCGCATCCATCCAGAGGACCGTACCAACTGGTTGTTCGACCTCAGTGCCCCTCCTGCTGCTGCTGTTCCTACTCAAGATCCCACTTATGGTTCCGACGATGAAATCCAAGCTGAGTTGGACAGGTCTGAGCAGCCAGAGGCATCGCAGCCTCCTCCTCCCGTAGGTACATCTTCTCGCCGCCGCCGTCATCATCCCGTGCCAGACTACACAGAAGAGGACCTCCGTCGCTCCCTAGACCAGCAGGCACAGATACTCACGATGCTGCAGCAGCAGAATCAGCGAGCTAACCAGTTCGAAGCTTGGCACCGGACTCAAATGCAACAACTTCACACCGGCCAAGCTACGATCACTGAGAGCCTAGCGAATCTGACCCTGCAGGTTGAAGGACTCCGAGACACCGTCTACCACACCGGAGCTATGAGCTATGAGGACAGAGTAGCCCTTGCTAGAGCCAGAGGACGCCAGCGCGAACGTGATAGAGGCCGAGACTAGATTTCCATTTTTTTTTCCTTCATTGTTTACTATATTTCAGTTATTTGTATTTTCATTTTCAGTTGTATCTCCCTCTCGCATGCTTCAAGAATCAGTGAGGACACTGATCGAGATAGTGTGGGAGCGGAGCCTTATTTCCATTCCACTGTACTCTGAATTTCCTTTATTTCCTTTATTTCCATTTCACTGCACTTTGAATTCTCGTAATTTCTATTTTTACACTTTCTATTTCTAGCAAATAAAGCTCGTCTATATATTTTTCACGTTACGCAAACAACCCCCACATTATTCAACGTAAACAAAAATTTTAGTTCGTTCCTCAAAAGCAAAAGCACCACGAGAATGCACCTGAGTTCAAACCAAGTTTTGAAACTCCGAGGAAACGACAGTTCTAACAAAACCAGTATCGTCCAGACACCTTAGATCTCTAGTTTATGCGATTCGGTTTCACCACCTACGTGTACCAAAGTCTCAAGTGTCTACGCAAACCCAACCCCAAGTAGTTTATACTAGCAGTCAGCACCATCCTAAAAACACTTCTAAGCAAACGACCGATGCAAATAAGTGTATGATCTCCAAAAAGATGAAAAATCATGAAAAGAGAGCTAAAAAGCCCAAGAATATAAGATACGTTTCCTTCTAAGTTAGGTGCTCCTCACCCGAGCATTTAGCCCAACGGCACAAAAAACTCATTGAAAATCAATGACATAAAATTATGATCAATGAAGAAGATCAAAAACAGAAATGAGATCATATTCACTAACAGGTCGACTTGCCATGAAAGTGTGCGGACAACGGGCTTAATGTGATTGCGCTAGAACAAACAGGGTGAACTTGCCACGAGAACCTTGACACCAAGATACAGTAGCATGACTGAGACCGATTTGCATAAAAAGGAGACCTCCGAAGACTTGTAGTCCAGTGTCGTCATGATACTCGTCTTGTTCCTACCAAGAATCCTGGTTTTTCCAAACTTTGCGAACGAAGAAGTTGCCTCGTGCTTGCCGACTTTTCCATGTTTTACTTGAGGACAAGCAAAGATTCAAGCTTAGGGGAGTTTGATAACACGAAATCATATAGATATTTTCATGCATAATTCAACTAAAATCTAACCGTTTTCGATCCGATTTCGGGTTATTTCCGTGTATTTGTCTGATGTTTTGCAGGTATTCAACGATCACGTCTAAACAAGGCAACATGAAGAAAAGAAGCAATCTCAGATGAAATATGGACGGAAAAGGAGTGAAAATACAATGAAAAGCGCAGCAAGCTGTTTTTGCTGATGTGACGACCGTCACAGCTTCATGACGACCGTCACACGGGTGACGACCGTCACACCTTGTGACGACCGTCATGCAGGCAAAAACGCCCCACTCAGATTACACGTCAAAAGAGCAGTTCCAATTCCCACAGAGTGGACCACTACTCCCTAAATTATCTGCCTCAAGGTCCATCATCCTCAGAGATAACCGTTGGGATTCCACTTCTATAAAAAGGGAAGCAGAGGACTTCAGAAGAGAGCGACATTCATACCACGAAGTGCTGCTGAATTTAATTTCCAGAGCAATTACTTTCCAGTTTTATTTGTATTCATTTCTCTTTACCTTTCCTTATTCCCATTTCCGCTCTTCTGTAATTTCTATTGTACTGTACGATCAAATTGGCACTAAAGACCAGAATCCTGCCAACATCTGTGGAGGATCTGCCCAAAGGCCAATTGGCATATTTACAGGTTTTCATTTTGATCGACTTCGGTTTTATTATAATGCAAATTATTATTTATTATTCTTATTTATATTTTGTTTTTCCCAAATCCATGTCTAGCTAAACTTAGGTAATCGATATGTAGTAATAATTCGAATGGGATTTGATAACCACTGGTTGGAAAACTTTCTTTTCACAAAATTAATCTATGGTCTGAGTGTTTAAAATTGATTCACGGAATAAACTTCGTCGTGAAAGCGAGAACTTATTTAAAAGTAGTTTTGCCACGAAAGTGGGAAATTAATTAAGATATGAACCAACAAGCGAAAGCTGCGGTAAGGTCAGATAGTAAACACTAGGCATTTGTTTTAATAACAGCGAAATCACTTTAAAATGAATTAGAACTTAGAGATTTCCAAAAAATAATTTTAACCCCGAACGGGACACGAAAGTGTACGTTTAGCCCTTAGGATTATGATTAGCGTCAATAACCATCGTGAGACGAGAGTCTTCAAATCTCCATTTTCTGCTTAAATAAACTTTGAAAATTATTTCATACACCAGTAATTTATCAAATCCCTGAAGAACACAATTACTACGTATCGATTCAATTAATTATAATCTAAATAGAAATCTTAGTTCCCTTTTTAGTGACAATCTTATTCCCTTAAACATATTCTACCTAGCTAAACATAGTAACTCCCGAGAACACTAGTTTGATTACGAGTCTCTGTGGGATCGATATCTATTATTACTACGCGATAGACTGTGCACTTGCAGTTAGTTGTATTAGACATAGAAAGTCGCGATCAACGGTTTCGCCAAATTGGAGGGAATTACAAAATATTCAAAATTCAAATCAAGTAGAAAAGAACGTGTTAGTGGTTAGAAGAATAAAGAAGCGTCAAAAGAATGGGCTAGGATGTCTCAACCGCCATATAATAGTTATTCTATAGCACTATAAATAGGTGTAAATTTTATGTAATAAGGGTGTTCATTCATTATTGCACTAGTTCATACAACTCAAAGTATCCGCGTGTAGAGAAACGAGTTAACGAGAATGTACGTGATATAACACAAAAACTTTTCTTATCAATGCAATTTGTCTTTACAGTTCACTTGCCATTTTTAACTTCCATTCTTTATATTCAAAACTGCCCTTTACACTTTTCTGCCCATTTACTTTGCAAAGACCCCCTAGCCGAACGTGGGATTCTGATTAGAGTTATTTTCCAAGCAATTTACTTACTTGCATCTTTATTCTCAAAAGTCATTTAATATTTTCAAAAGAAGTACGTCGAACACGGAGTTCTATAGTAGTCTTTTTTCGCCTTTACATTTCAGATGTTAATTTAAAGCCATTTACTTTTCCTGCACCTTTAATTCTTTGCCCTATCATTTTCAAAGTCCTTTATCTTCTTGCTATTTAACCATTAAAAGACTTCAAAGTCGAACGTGGAGTTCCTGTTTGAGTCTTTCACACGTTTTATTTCAAAGTCATTTACTTTAAAGCCTTTTACTTAAAGATCCCCTAGTCAAATGTGGAGTTCAGGTTAGAGTTATGTTCAGAGCAATTGAACTTCTTGCACATTTATCTTCGAGCACCTTTTACTTTACAAAGAGTTTGTAGTAGAACGTGGAGTTTGGTTATAATCTTTTGCCCTTTACATTCTTATCTTTATTGTCAAAACCTTTTAGCTTTCATAGCCGAACGTGGAGTTTAGATTAGGGCCACTTGGCACACGCTTAGCACATGTTCTAGGATTTAGTATGGTCGATCCTGCAAGTTAGTCAATTCACCCTAATATTGATAGACCAGCGGTTGTTTACCAAAATTCACAGTAAACAAATTGGCACACCTGGTGGAACCCAATGCTAAGCATTTGTTAGTTTACATTAATCGTTTGGGTAAAAACTTCGTTGTATGTTATTAAGAAGTGGAAAGATAGCCACCAGACAAGAAGAAATACCAAAGCGAATTTACAATAAGAGAATGGAAACAAATGATAATCAACAAGTTGATCCTCAAGGGAACATTTCAAACACTCAGTCAAGCATGGGGTCTCCAACAACTCCATACCCAGTCTCTTCGACAGGGGGACAGACGTCACCACCAATGGTGGTGTCTGAACAAACGCAACCCAGTCCATGATCAACATGTGTACGAACGTAAACTCAACTGGTGTTGGAATATATAGGACCACAAAGTCCCAATTCCCTCACACCTCCGGGCAGTTCGATGTACAGGCCAATTCCTCTTCCAGGTTTTTCCCAGGAATTGCTAAGGAACCAACCATATGGTATGCCTATGTCACTAATACAAAATGTACAGACTGCTCCATCCATATTTTTAGAAAATATGGTGTCTTCGCTAGTACAAGGAGTTGGGTTAGGTGGTCGAAACAATCAGAGCATATGCGTTGGTTACTCTGGACAAGCAGTCTTACTACTACTTCCATAAATTGCTTAAGACAACAAATGGATGAAAGTAACATGCAAATGGTACATACTTTATCTCAGACGATGGGAGAAATCTTTCAACCTCTGATCCAAAATACTACTCAAACCAACTAGCAGGTGGTAACCCAATTAGCCCATATGGCTGATTCCTTGGGAGTATCGGCGTTTGAACAAAGAACAACAGTTGTTGAGAACGTTCCAGGCTATCAACAACAAAATGTTCACGAGGTAAATATGGAGGATCATGAAATAGGAAAACATTTAAGAGTCGAACCACCAAGGAATCAGGTACCAACTCATATGGAGGAAGAACCAAGAGTGGTCATGGTGAACATGCATCAAAATGCTGACCAAATACTTAGACAGGTTCGACGCCATAACGCAACAGAAGAGAACAATCTTGCAGCTATGGTCGAAAGGATAATGACCAAAAATTGTGCAAACTTTGGCTTTACCAGGACAAATTATACTTCACCTATAGTGGATTAAATCTTGCAGGCTGAATTACCTCCAAGGACGAAAGTCCCAAAATTTAGTAAGTTTGCAGGAGACTCGACTGAGTCAACTGTCAAACACGTGGCTAGGTACTTGATCGAAGTCGGAGAGATAGCTGGAGAAGAAAGTCTTAGGATCAAATATTTCCCAAGTTCTCTCACAAAGAACTGCTTTACTTGGTTTACTATGTTACCTCCTAACTCAATTTATAATTGGGCCAAGTTGGAACAATTATTTCATGAACAGTTCTACATGGGACAAACCAAGATTAGTTTGAAAGAATTGGCTAGTATTAAATGTAAAGTTACGGAGCCAATCGACGACTATTTGAATAGGTTTCGACTTCTCAAATCCAGATGCTTTACCCAAGTACCAAAACAAGAATTGGTCGAAATGGCTGCAGGGGGTCTAGATTATTCCATTAGGAAAAAGTTAGATACCCAGTATCTTAGAGATATGGCACAGCTGGCTGATCGATTTTGCCGCCTGGAAAGACTAAAAGAAGAGAAGGCTAGGTTTAGCAAGAGTAAAAAAGTAGCTTTCATCGAATGTCAGGAAGATGTCGAAAATATGTGTGATGAAACACTTTATTTCGATGAAAATGAGGTAGACGTTGCTGAATTAAAGCAAGGTCCACCTTATGCTTATAAATTTTTAGCTCCTTCCAATGCGAAAAATCCCACTGACTCTAATGATAAGTTTCCTAAAAGAACATATACTTTTGACGTCACTAAGTGTGACAAAATCTTTGACTTGTTAGTTAAGGATGGACAAATAATAGTACCCGCTGGTGCTAAAGTGCCTCCTTTAGAATAAAGAAAGAAAAGAGGTTTTTGTAAGTACCATAATTTCTTGGATCATAAGACTTCTCAATGTTTTCTTTTCAGGGATTTGGTGCAGAATGCCATCCACGAAGGAAGGCTAAAGTTTGGAGACAAAGGAAAGACTCAAATGAAGATTAATTCCGACCCATTGCAAAATATGGAAGCCAACTACACAGAACCTGAAGTTCAGATGGCCGAAGCCATTGAGAAGTCTCCAGTCGAAATGGGAGAAGTCACTAAGAACTTCAATACTCAACCTGAGGCGGACAAGGTAATAGAGGGCCGCAAACCAGTGTCACGCAGTCCAGAAAAAACTAATAGTCGTAAGTTGATGCTGGTGACCAAGAATACTGCAGATTTTTTCGTACAGGTCGACAACGCTACCAAAGAATCAGATGCAGTAGAAGGAGTTATGGGACGAAACAGCGCTGAGGGTGTCAATATAGTCTAAATTGGTGAAAAGGCTGATACTGACCTTGAAAGTATTGGTGCCAACGAAGGGGTGGGAAGAAGTATTCCCAAAACCAAATGTGCCAGAAAATGGAGCGCATGTTGATGATAGGAGAAATAACTGAAGTGGATGGTTGTTTCTTGGAAAATTGGATATGCTTGGCAACAGAGCGATACTTCAATAATTCTTCTGAGGTTGAGAGATTTAATGTAGAGGATTCAAGTTCAGTTGGAAATTTCGAAGATGTTGAAAATTTGGAAACTCATTTGTCCAAGATGCAGCTTGAAGATGATGTCAATGTTAACATGGTCGAGATTAACAACCAGAGAATTAAGGAATTAGTTAAAGTGGAGAGAGCAGAAGAACCTAACAAAAGGGCATACCTTGAACAAGAAGAAAACATGTTGATTTTTTGCAACGTTGTCAAAAAGGTGGATCAGGAGTGATGTTATGCCCTAGATGCAGTGCTATTTTCGACGAGACGGTTGCTCGAGAGTTAGAGGAGGTTAAGAAAACCAATGAAGGCTGGGGACAGAAAAAGAGTCAAGGCCCCGAAAATATGGAACCCAAAAAACCTCTAGAAGGGGTAAAAACGCTAGCAAAACCCAATACATTCAAACCGGTGGATAATGTACCTACAGGGAAATGGATTAAACTTATCGAAGGACGGGGACGCAAAAAGTGGAGGAAGTTTGATGTAGAGAGAGGCTCTTCGTTTGAGTATCTCAAAGAAACCCGTACGACCAACAAGTCAGCGTATGTATCTGTGAATTACAAAGGGAAGAATACCATGACCAGATCCCCCAATGGAGAAGGGAGCAACGCAGGCGAAAAGCTGCTAGGGAAGCCCAGGGTTTAAAGCAGGGGAAGTCCAGTACGAACAATGGCAATCAAGGTGAAGTTGCTGAAAAACTGCCTATAAAAAGGAGGTTATTTAGGGATCAGAACAATGAGCCAGTTGGTCTAGTCGAAGATGACGAGAATATGACCGACAATTTCGACAGTGAATCCACTGCCTCTTTAGACATTATAGTAAAAACGGTGTCTGTCATGCCCAGAGAATTCAGTCAAGTCACAGAAGTGGAAAACATAGACCAAAATGCTGAATTAGAGATGATGGCACACAAATCGGTATGTTATTACATAACGAATAATGGATGTGTCGAAGAACAAAATGCGTTTTTTGAACGTCCCATAGAGGAGAAGAAGATGTGTCGAATAATGGATGGGTTGAAAATGTGCCTATCAACAAAATACTGGTCGATTATGGTGCGACGGTGAACTTGATGCCTCGATCGTTGTTAAGGAAGATCGGGAAGGATGATGCTGATACAAAACCCCAAAACATGGTTTTATCAAACTATGAAGGAAAAGTAGGTTCGACTTTGGGAGTCATTCAAGTTGACCTCACAGTGGGGACAATTACAAGACCTAGGTGTTCATGGTTGTCGAAACTAAAGCTAAATAAAACTTGCTTTTAGGTAGAGAATGGATCCACGATGGAGGTGTTGTGTCATCTTCAATGCACCAGAGGATTGTTATTTGGCGGCCAGATGGAATTGTGGGAAACATTGAAGCTGATCAAGAATATTTCAAAATCCCCGTTAATTATGTCGATGGGAACCAATTTGATAAGCATCTGGCAAATATCGCTCCAAGTCCTCCAGGAGGGTTTTAATTCGCCCCAAACGAAACAACATTCCATTCATTGTACCTACATCTCGTTGAAGGCTTTAGATAGGATAGTGAAAGACCAGGAGAAAGGCTACCAATCATGGAAGGGCCTTTAGTAGATCCCACTAGGTGGGGAGAAGGATTCAGTGATCATGACTGAATACGAAGCACTGAAGAGAATTTTGGCCTACGTGGCTGAAACCAAATTGAAAACGACTTTGGAGCTGTTGTACCCCAAAATTTGACCAACCTTTTCTTTATCTGGTTTACGTTTCATTACATTGTTCTAGCATTTTCATTGCATCATATAGCATTTATTTTGACAGGGGGTCAAGACACGTCCGTGATTCAGGTTCCATTTTAGGGGCACAACAATGAACGGCGAGTGTCCGAGACCCCGACATTTATTTTACCCTGGAGGTCGGGCGACCTTTTCCCATTTTTGTTTTGCAGGTACAGAAGCAGCATCCAGGCTACATTCAGAACTCTCATGACCATAGCGTTCAGGAAAAAAAAGACTTTCAGGAGTTAAGCAGAGCCCCAAACGGCAAGAAGCGGGCAAACGAGCATGTTTCCCACCAAAAGGCGCCAAAATTCAAAATTCAAAGGCGTTAACCGGTTAACGCATATGGTTAATCGATTAACCACTTGGAAAACAACCCAGATTCAAAAATTCAACAGTGTTAATCGGTTAACACATATGGTTAACCGATTAACCAAAGAAGATTTTGCCTTGCACGTGAAGTTTCAAGCAAATTGCACTTAGGGGCCCATTTTGATCATTTGAAATTCAAATTTTACAGGAGGGAAAGATCCAGAACCTTGCAACTTTCAAAATTCCCTCCAAAAGCCCAATCCATATTCCAAACCTAACTTTCCAACCCTACTTGCTTTGGATCCAACCCTAAGTAGTATTTAAAGGGTTTCGTTCCAAACCTCACAATCCTGATCCTCATAATCCACTTTTCAGAACTCATGCTCTGAAAATTCCCAACTCTCTCCATTTCCCAAAACCCTCACTAAAAGCTCTTCATCCTTTGAGATCATCGATTCTTCATCGGGATCCTTGATCTCTCGAGCTGTAACCTTCATCTGTGATCATCACCGGATCCGCTTCTTGGAGGGCGAAATCGGCTTGGATCTCGAAGTTCTTCAGGGTTTCTTGCGTGGGTCTATACATCCGAGGCGAATCAACAATCACCGGATCAATTCTCTGATCCGAAGGTTGGAACCATAAACCTGTTGCAATTCTGAGCTTGTTTGCATTATGTAGTAACATTCATATTTTGATTTGTGGTTGATTTGATCCATTTGATTTGTATCTTGTTGTTTAAATATGTTTACATGTCCATTAGATCACTGGTTTATGGTTTAATTTCGTGCATAATTAATCATGAGATCATATGGGTGTTTGCTTAAGTGATAAGTGCAGAAAAAGTGCTTTTTTTCCTGCTGTTTTTTGCTGTTTTTTGCCTCTGGAACAGTGTTAATCGGTTAACCTATATGGTTAATCGATAAACCAACACAAACTTTCAAATTTTTAAGCATTTTTCAATGGTTAATCGATTAACCCCTAACGTTAATCGATTAACACTGTAACAGTGGGCCTGTTTTGCTGTTTTTCATGATTGTTTTGGTATCATTTCACTTCGAATCTTCATGGATCGTTATGATGCATTAGGAGTGAAATATTTTGGATATATGTCACTGGTCTTGATTATTTAATCATGATTTGATCGACACGTGCTCGTCAGTTTCCGTTCAGGTGCACACTTATGTGTTGTCGTTCAAAGTGGTGCATTCTTGTTTTCTTTATTTGCTTTGCTGTTGTGCTTGGGCACACTTTTCCCATATTCCCTGTTATCCTATGACCTTGGAGTGTCATTTAAGGTGGTTTGGTCCCTCCTTAGGAGGAACCTGAAGCTTGCCTAAAGTGATGAATCCTCGAGGACTTTCCTTCATGTCGTGCCTATTTTCTTTTACCCAATGTTGGTGATGCTTATGGTCGAGCGCATAATATGAGTACCTTGTTGTCCTCGTATAGCCTCCCATCCTCACTTTGGCTCAGGTTTATTGTTGGCATTTCTTTTGACTTCGGTTTGTGACTTTGTGGTTGATGTCCAAACGGTTTGGGCCATTTCATCCCACATCCTGTCACGCTTATACTTTGTTTCAATGTATCTCTTTGCATTTCCCATATACACGCTTGAGGTCGAGATGTCTACTGCCCCACACTATTTTCCTCCCTCACTTTCATTCTATTTGTGCATTCTATGTTTGCATCCTTGCAGTCGCATATTTTCCTTCCTCTTTTCCTTCTTTGGCCGTGTTCCCTTAGGATCTCTAATCTCCTTGTTTAAGGATGATTATGATAAACTTTAGGATCTAAACCATGCATGATAACATTAGGTAAAGATTTCCCTTTTGTAATCCCAACTTTAGGAGCATATTGCATGATAACATTAAGGTTGAGTAGTTTCCCCTTAGAGTTTGTGTCTTCTCTTCTCATCTCAAAACTTCTTAAAACACTTAATAAAGAATGACAAGTGGTGTACACTACGAGCCTTAAGCTACTTGGGGAATGGTGATTGAGTGGTTACCTCTCAATTACCTAGAGTGTTTAGTGTACATCCTTAGGATGCTATGCGACGCATTCGTTCCCAAGTCACAAGTCTTTAGTGCAACATGAGTTACCAACGAAAAGCTAAAAAACACTTCTTCTCTAAAAGACTTCAAACAAACTTCAAACCTGTTTTTGTCCCTTTGGGACCCTTAATTCAGGAAAACCTTTTCATAAACAAGAGTGTTGTTAACTCTTAGTTCTACCGCAAACGGTAACGCCTAAGTCTCCAATGGTCGAGCTGCATACACCAAACTGCTAGAACTGTCTGTTAACCTTACTCGGTTAAAACATTTGAACCAACCTGTGGTCGTGTCAGCCCGAACTACATTTGCTCTGATTTCTCGTACCAGACGAGGATACGTAGGCATAAGACGTGATGTCTTATAGAGTAACCTTCCCCCCCTTTAGCTGTAGTTAGCCGAACTACGTTGACTCTGACTTTCCCATTGCACAAGGGAATACGTAGGCCTAGAGCAGCGACGCTCTGTCGAGTCCTTTTTTCTCTTTCTTTTCCCTTTGTCCGTAAGCCTTTAGCGTAGATAGTTCAACACACCCTTTAGCTAGATAACAAGCATGGATCCCGTCGAGTACGATGGACGTGAGGGGTGCTCATACCTTCCCCTTGCGTAACTGACTCCCGAACCCAGGACTTGGTTGCGATGACCTCGTCTTTTCCCGTTCTCGTTAGGTTTTTTCCGATTGTTTCCTTTCCCTCCTTTGGGATAAATAACGATAGGTGGCGACTCTGTTAGTCATTGCCGGCCTCCCCTTTTTCGTGGTAGCGACAGGAAGCTGTTAATGATTACATGGCTGATGAAGCCATTTGCGAGTTTCATCAAGAAAGCCCTGGAAGGGATTTCGACGTAATAAACCCAGATGGAGAACAAGCCCAATGGCTGGACGCCATTTATGACGATGAACCTTTGGGGTTCGAAAAGGATCCACTAGCAAACCCTGTCAAGATGCTAGCACATGACCCTTTAGAAGAAATTGATCTTAATGAAGGAGCACTCAAAAGGCCAACATATATCAGCGCCAAGATAGATCCTCAACTCAAAATCAAAGTGATACAGTTACTGAAAGAATTCAAAGACTGTTTCGCTTGGGACTATGATGAAATGCCTGGTTTACGCAGAGAGCTGGTCGAACATAAGCTACCCCTGACACTTGGGAGAAAACCTGTCAAGCAAGGTCCAAGACGGTTTGCCCCAGAAATATTGTCAAAGATCAAAGAAGAGGTCAAAAGACTACTTCTTTGCAAATTCATTCGCACAACAAGGTATGTCAAATGGTTGGCTAATATAGTTCCTGTTATTAAGAAAAATGGGTCTTTAAGAGTCTGCATAGATTTTAGAGATCTAAATGCTACTACTCCTAAAGACGAATATTCAATGCCAGTAGCAGAAATGTTAGTTGATTCTGCGGCAGGGCACGAATATCTTAGCATGTTAGATGGGTATTCTGGGTACAACCAAATATTCATTAATGAAGAAGATATTCCAAAAACTGCTTTTAGATGTCTTGGGGCTTTAGGCGCGTACGAGTGGATAATGATGCCTTTTGGTCTAAAAAATGCTGGTGCTACTTACCAAAGGGCAATGAATTCTATTTTTCATGATTTTATAGAAACTTTCATGCAATTCTATATTGATGAAATTGTTATAAAATCTATTTCTGGAAAAGATCATCTCGACCATCTGAGACGCTCATTTCTCAGGATGAGAAAATTTGGTCTTAAGATGAATCCTCTTAAGTGTGCTTTTTGTGTACAGGAAGGAGACTTCTTAGGCTTTGTGGTCCAAAAGAAAGGGATCGAAATTAATCAAAATAAAACCAAATCCATAATGGAAGCTAAAGCGCCATCAGCCAAGAAGGAGTTGCAGTCGTTATTGGGAAAAATCAACTTCTTAAGAAGGTTCATCTCCAACCTGAGTGGAAAGACGCAAGCTTTTTCACCACTGCTTCGTTTCAACAAAGATAATTTCGAGTGGGGGAAATTACAACAAGGAGCTTTCGACAAGATCAAGGAGTACTTGAGTCACCCACCAATTTTATCTCCACCATGTAGAAACAAAAGTATGAGGTTATACATAGCTACATCAGATAAAACCTTAGGGAGCATGTTGGCTCAAGAAGATGAGAAGGGAGTCGAAAGAGCCATTTATTATCTAAGTAGAGTTTTAAATGATGCAGAAACTAGATATAACATGATTGAAAAATTATGTTTATGCTTGTATTTCTCTTGTACCAAATTGAAGCAATATATAAAGCCTGTTGATGTGTATGTTTCATCTCATTTTGATGTCATAAAACATATGTTATCTAAACCTATCTTGCATAGTCGAATTGGAAAATGGGCTTTAGCCTTAACTGAATATTCATTAACTTATCAACCTTTAAAGGCTATGAAAGGCCAAATCGTGGCTGACTTTTTAGTCGACCATTCTATCAATGAAACTAATTTAAATTATGTTGAAATAAGGTCCATGAAATTGTACTTTGATGGATCAAGCCATAAAAATGGAACGGGAGTAGGTATAGTGATTATTTCTCCTAAGAAAATTCCAACAAAATTTAAGTTCAGGATCGAAGGTCCATGTTCTAACAATGAGGCCGAATATGAAGCATTAATTGCTGGCCTTGAAATTTTGTTAGAATTGGGGGCAACAAGAGTCAAAATAATAGGAGACTCTGAATTGGTTGTAAAGCAACTCACAAAGGAATATAAATGTGTTAAAGAAAATCTCATTGTATACTTTGTGGTGGCAAATAGATTGTTAAAAGGGTTTGAGGTAGTGTCTATTCAACATATACTCAGGATAGAAAGCCAGGTTGCTAATGACTTGGCCCAAATTGCTTCCGGATATAAGGTATCGAAAATAAAACTTCAAGAAGTGATTGAGGCAAGAGGAAAAATAATGACTGTTGGATTGTGCCCACCAGATCTAAAAACCACTAAACTTGGGTTCTTGGATGGCGAAAATTTTGAAATTTTTCCCATAGATATTTTAATGGAGAGGGATTGGAGAAAGACCATAGTCGAGTATCTACAAAATCCAACAGGTTCGACAGAGCAAAAGATCAAGTATCAAGCTTTGAGTTATACACTTGTGGGTAATGAGTTGTTTAAAAAGACCTCTGAGGGGGTTTTGTTGAAATGCCTTAGTGAAGGAGAGGCATATGTCGCACTCTCGACAGTGGAGCTTGTGGAGCACACCAAGTTGGCCATAAAATGAAATGGTTATTGTTTCGACAAGGCTTGTATTGGCCCACTATGTTAAAATATTGCATAGAGTTTGCTAGAGGATGCCAAGAGTGTCAGATTCGTGTTGGCATCCAGCATATTCCCGCAAGTGAGTTGCACTCGATAGTAAAACCATGGCCTTTTAGAGGTTGGGCTTTGGATATAATAGGAGAAATTCGACCAGCATCGTGGAAGAACCAGAAATATATCTTGGTTGGAATTGACTACTTTACAAAATGGATCGAAGCAATACCATTGGTAAACGTGGGTCAGTAAGACGTTATCGATTTTATCCAAAACCACATTATATATAGATTTGGCATTCCAGAAACAATCACAACAGATCAGGGATCAGTGTTTACTGGTCAGAAGATGCAGGAATTCACCAATAAAATAGGTTTTAAATTATTAACCTCGACACCCGATTATGCCCAAGAAAATGGGCAAGTCGAAGCCGCTAATAAAGTAGTAATTGGACTAATTAAGAGGCATGTAGGAAAAAAGCCTCGAAGTTGGAACCAGACGTTGGACCAAGTCCTTTGGGCATGTCGAACATCACCAAAAGAAGCTACTAATACCACGCCATTTAGGTTAACTTTTGGGCATGATGCAGTGTTACCCGTCGAAATATGCTTACAATCCGTGAGAGTCCAGAGACATCATGAGATCCCTTCTCAATCTTATTGGGAAATGATGATGGATGAATTGGTAGACTTGGACGAAGAAAGGCTTAAAGCCTTGGAAGTATTAAGAAGACAGAAACAAAGAGTCGAGGATTCCTATAACAAAAGGGTTAAATCTAAGTCTTTTCTAAGTGGAGATCTCGTATGGAAGGTAATTTTGCCTATGGATCAAAGGGATAGAACCTTAGGCAAATGGTCTCCTAAATGGGAAGGCCCATTTCAAATCATACAAGTATTCTCTAACGGAGCCTATGAGATCGAGGAAGTAGACGAAGTTAAAAGAATCTTGAAAGTAAATGGAAAATATTTGAAAAAGTATAGGCCTATCTTGCAAGAAGTTCATATCAAAATCTAGATTTCATTAAAAAACATAATAGCCAAAATAGGCCAAGAAGGCTAACATGGCAAATAAGAAATCAAAAGAAAAGAAACCAGTACATTGATTCATAACCTAAAAACAGGGATCAATCAAAATCTCTCAAGTCAAAGGACTTGAGGTATTCCATGTAATCCTCATCAACTTCATCATCAGAGTGGTGGTTATGAGGGAGGCCTTTCTTGGACATTTTCATAGTGGTTTTTGTTGTCTTCGCACGAAGAGGTGCTCCATGGGAAGCCTCAAGTTTGGTGGTTGGTTTAATTGTCGTTTCCACCACTAGCTCCTTTGAATATTTTGCCTGGGTTTTAAGAGAGGACTTTTTTGGATGAGATTTTATGCTTGCTTTGATGGAGCATAGAACCTGGTTCAGGAGAGAAGAGGTTTTATAGGGTAAGATTGGATATGGATTGGCCAGTCAAGACGGTGGAGTACTAAAGGATTAGTGCTGAGAGGACACCTAAAAAGCTACGCCTTAAATACCATGGTAAAACTAAAAGCCTATGCCGTTGGAGCAATAAATAAACTAGGGAAAGGCACTGCTTTTTAGAGAAAATAAAAACATTAACTACGAATTGGACTCAAAATGTGAGGCCATAAGGAGTAATGCTGTAACAATGTATCATAAAAGCAACATGTCTAAGGACATTAGGGGGTACATAAATAGTTACGACAAAGAAATTAAATATTGTCATTACAAAAGGCTTCACAGCCATAAGATAAAATGATGATTAAAAAATGAGGGTCGAGAAACCTCAAAAGGGAAGTTTCAACTTTAATTGAGCAAAAGTATTCATATGATGATTGAGACGAGCGTCGCACAAGGATTTGTCTAGCCTGGCTGCTGCAAGTTCTTTTTCAAGCCTCTAGGCCGCATTGATAAAGTCAATGGTACTTTTAAGCTCTAGAGAGATGTCAAGATCGACAGAGGATTCCAGCTCGAGGTTACGCTTTTCGGCATCAGAAATCTTTGCCTGGAGGTCCTGAATCTGTTGTTTCCATGCATCAATGTTTCTTTGGTTGGAAGTATGTTCTGCCTGACGTTGCTTATGGGCGTTCTCCAGCTGTATGACCCTAGCTTCAGCTTCTTGTGCACTAGTCCAGACTACACTTTCACGACCAGCCGTAGCTTCGACGGTCCTCACAAGAGAAGGGAGTCATCGAATCTCTGAAGACAAATTATCCACTACAACTGCCAAGTCTAGTAAGAAGCCGTGAACTTCTGGACTAAGAGTAGTGAGGTCAAGTTTTTTGAGTTGGTCTTTCAAAAACATAAGAGACGTGGGGTTTGCAGTTAGAACATTCTTGATGGCTTGGAGGATCGGACCGACGAAGTCATCTGAGGTGAGAGGAGTGAGAGTATTCAAAGAGGTAGAAGCAAATCCACATTTTTTCCCAAGGATACTTTTAGCATATTCTCTGGGATTCGACCATCTTAGAGTCACTAGAGGATCTTCAGGGTTCACAATAAGAGGAGGAGTCTTTTTCACCACCGGTGAAGTATGGTCAGAATCAGGATCAGTTTGGTTTTCTTCTTTGACATCCACCTCGTCGCTTTCTTAGTTGTCCTCGGCATATTATCCTTCATTTTGTCCTTCTTCTTCTTCATCCTGGTCCTTTTCATCGTTGACTCTCATGTCTTCATCTTCATTACCAGCGGAAAGGGGGCTGTTTGGTTCAGGAGGGGATTCAAGGTGCATAGCGTTTGGCTCTTCAGGTGTAGTGGGACAGGGGTTGTCATTTGTTGTTGGGCATGGAGGAACGAGAACGTCTTTGCTAGCCACATCATCAATGACCATAGGGTCAAGTTGAGTGTGAGGTGGAGGACTAGAAACGTCGTCGTCTCCAGAGTTGCAATCTTCGGTATGGGCCTGTTGTGTAGTAGTGGGTCCTAAAGGAGGTTTAGTTCCTACAGAAGGAACAACAGGTTGGTTCACTTCACTTAAGCCAGAGCCAAGGTTAGAAGAAGGGTCATAAGTTGGCTCACCTTGGCTATTGATGGAGTAAGTAGCAGAAGCATCAGAAACTGGGGGTGGAGTAGTAGTAATGGTATTATCCTGAAAACACAAGTAAAGAGGATAAAGCTAAAATGTTACGCAACAAAGGGCACATAACCAAGATGATAATGTGCATACCTGAGCTAGAGTAGCGCTTGGGTTAGAAGTGCCATCCCCATGATCACTAGAAGTTGGCTTCACAGTGTCCATGGGGAGTTGTCCTTCGACACCATCGGGAGTGGATGTTGAACCAAGAATTTTGGCCACCTTCGTTGGAGGTGGGCCAGTAGGTCCAGATGCTTTCACAGGTTTCTTTCCCTTTCTGACTAGAGTGTCTTCAGGAGACTCATCAGCATCTGAAGTAACAACAATAGGGGCATCCTTTTTGCCTTTCTTTGAAGGAGTAGGAGGTTTGCGCCTAGTCTAAGAAAACAGAAAGAGACAATACAAGTGTGAGAATCACACAAAAGGATTAGGCAAAGGAGATGGTATATACCGTTTTGCCTTCAATTTCTTTGCCATTTTGAGAAGTGGCAGCCCTTGAGGGTGGGGCCTTCAGCTGAAAAACAATATATGATGGCCAGTTAAATAGTGAAAGATTAATGGTACAATCATAAGCGAAGGGCCAAGTTGGCAAGATACAAGATTAGGCTGATACGCAATCAAGGATGCTAAACCTTTCCCTGCGTCGAGCCTATTAACAATGAATCTAGGAATCAAAAAGGCTTCCCAGATTGCAATAGAGTCATCACTACCATGTCCTTGAGAAAGAGGAAATGGTTGTTTAAACCATGAGGAGCCAAACTTCCTTAAGACAAAAGGTGCCATGCTAGGATTAAACTCAGAGCATTTGGAAAACATCAAGATGTAGCTGGTAAAGGCTTCTCTAATAGTAATGCCATCATCAGTTGGGGTCAGTTGAACCAAACAAGGCCATTCGACGTGCCTCCCCTCAATCTCAGCAGGCATTTCGACAACTTGTCCTCTTCTAGGAAAGCTGGTCTCAAAAGTAGCATTCATCCATAGTTAAAGTAGCCACAAAGGACCAGCCAAAGATACAGATTCACGAGCTTTTAAACGCTTCAGTCGAGAAGCCGTTTCACTCAAAGATTCATAAAGGGTCGCTAGAATAAGTTCACTTAGGCAAACACCTTTATTGTGGTGTAGTTGATTGGAAAGAGGTAGGTATTTCTTGGCTACCTGTAGAGAATTTATACAGAATATATATCTTGATAGCCACATGGCGAGGAATGCCACGTGCTCTTCGTCAGACACACTTTCAGTAGTTTGATCGAAGTGGTGGTTGACGAAATGAGTGTAGGTGAGTTTAGAGGTGGGGATGTTGACATAGTCTTCAGCATCAACATCAGGTTGGTAAGAGACACCATCAGGACGAAGGCCGGTGATATAGGCTATATCGAAGAGTGTAGGAGAAACCATCCCACATGGTAAGTGAAATGTATAATGGGTACTATCCCACAAATACAGCGACGCCACCAGTAAGTTTAAACAGTGTGGAAACGGAGTCTTCGACAAATTTAAAAGATCATAAATCCCTACAAATTTCCAGTGATCAGCCTTAACTTTCTCTACTTTGGCCATCCAGAGGTCGAAATCCTTCAGGGGACTCACAACTCTTAGTAAACAAGTACAATCAGCAAGGTAGCCAGGGTCAAAAGTTGGCAACGGAGTAGAGTCAACAGTACCGGTAAAAGGTGCAGGGAAACTTTTTTTTCCCTAATGGCCTAGTTCTCCGGTAAGACGGTAGAAATTCACTTAGCCGTGCATCAAAAAGGTCAACTTGTGCTAAAGGACCTGCCATTGCGTAGGGTTTACCTGAAACAATCATAGGAATCATTACCTGAGAATGATAGATGCTCTTGGCGGTCTCAGAGATGGGTTCCGGAACACATGGACGATTCTCCACCAGGTGAGGGCCAGCCAGGTTTATGAAAGGGGGAATGGTTTGTTTAGTTTGGGTAGCACGTCCTTTCTGAGTTTTCTTTTCCTGAGCAGCGGATTGGGAAGAAGTTATTATTCGTGTTTAGAAATGAGAAGGGTTTTCTTTCTGAACGCGATGAAGAAAGCTAAAGAAAGATGTAGGACGTTTAAAATTCTGGAGCGTGAAAATTTTCACGAAACAGTGAGGGGAGGTATTTATAAATGTTTGAAAATCCAAAAGGAGCGAAATCCACCGTTAAAAATGATCAAGCAGTGGGACACGTGTTGGTTTGAAGAAAAGGATGCGTGTGGGAAGTTATGGTTAGACTACAAATGCATGTTTTCAAGACAAAGTGACGATAAATACGGTTGAAAAGACGTTTAAGGATTTATTATGATGGTGTAATGTCATAAGCATGGAAGGAAAGAATTAAACAATTAGGACACTAAACAGATAGTGGGATTTCAATCAGAGACATGCAAAGTGACGCGTGTCGAAAACAATGAAAAACTGACCTTCCTATCCAAGACTGGCGAAATGACAATTTTTGGGGGCAATTTGTTGGCTCCTAATTTTCGACGCCATTACAGACCAGTTCTATCTTAGGTAAAAAAATATCAATACTTGGTGTATGGGAGGGTTTCGACCCAATCAAGGAAAACTCCAAGTCAAAGAAAGATGAACAAGGGGCCAAAAACGTTAAGTGTTGGAAAGTGCTCGATGAAGACTATGCTAAGGAGAGCAAGGAGACGGTTTCGCCGAATTTCAGGGATTTACAAAATATTCAAAATTCAAATCAAGTAGAAAAGAACGTGTGGGTGGTTAGAAGAATAAAGAAGCGCCAAAAGAGTGGGCTAGGAAGTCTCAACCTCCATATAATAGTTATGCTATAGCACTATAAATAGGTGTAAATTTTATGTAATAAGGGTGTTCATTCATTATTCTACTAGTTCATACAACTCAAAGTATCAGCGTGTAGAGAAACGAGTTAACGAGAATGTACGTGATACAACACCAAACATTTTCCTATCAATGAAATTTGTCTTTACAGTTCACTTGCCATTTTTAACTTTCAGTCTTTATATTCAAAACTGCCCTTTACACTTTTCTGCCCATTTACTTTGCAAAGACCCCCTAATCGAACGTGGAGTTTTAATTAGAGTTATTTTCCAAGAAATTTACTTACCTGCATCTTTATTCTCAAAAGTTATTTAATATTTTCAAAGGAAGTACGTCGAACGGGGAGTTTGATAGTAGTCTTTTTTCGCCTTTACATTCCAGTTGTTAATTTAAAGCCATTTACTTTTCCTGCACCTTTAATTCTTCGCCCAATCATTTTCAAAGTCCTTTATCTTCTCGCTATTTAACCTTTAAAAGACTTCAAAGTCGAACGTGGAGTTCCCGTTTGAGTCTTTCGCACGTTTTATTTCAAAGTCATTTACTTTGCAGCCTTTTACTTAAAGATCCCCTAGTCGAACATGGAGTTCAGATTAGAGTTATGTTCAGAGCAATTTACCTTCTTGCACATTTATCTTCGAGCACCTTTTACTTTACAAAGAGTTTGTAGTCGAACGTGGAGTTTGGTTATAATCTTTTTCCCTTTACATTCTTGTCTTTATTGTCAAAACCTTTTAGCTTTCATAGCCGAACGTGGAGTTTAGATTAGGGCCACTTAGCACACGCTTAGCACATGTTCTAGGATTTAGTATGGTCGATCCTGCAAGTTAGTCAATTCACCCTAAAATTGATAGACTAGCGGTTGTTTATCAAAATTCACAGTAAATAGTGGCACATGAATCTTATCGAAAAAAATCTTTTTCGTCCACGCATCTTTGCAGCACTAAGTCAAAATTCCTCCGATAGAGTACACCATCTTGGTTCAGATAGAAATTCCCAGCCAACCTCCTCAAGGTCTTCTTATCCCGGACCAAAGCCCCAGGCGGATACCCTTGGTTCTTGAGAAAATCCTGGATATCATAATACCATGGCTTCCCATCTGAAGCTTCCTCTATCGCAAATACGAATGCCGGCCTCTCCAGGCGTGAGATGACAATTCTCGGAGCGTCATTCCAATAGTTCACCTTATACATTAAGGACAGGGTAGCCAAGGCATCTACCATCTGATTCTCCGCTCTTGGCACATGATGAAACTCTACCCTATCAAAGAAAGGCAGCAACCTCCTGGCACAGTTCATATAGGGAATTAGGTTAGGCTGACGAGTCTCTCACTCTCCTTTGATCTGATTGACCATCAAAGCTGAATCACCATAGATATCAAGGTTTTTGATTCTCAGATCAATTGCTTCTTCAATACCCATGATACATGCTTCATATTCAGCTTCAGTATTGGTGCAGGGAAATGTTAACTTGGCAGTAAATGGTATGTGCGAACCATGGGGAGTGGTAATGATTTCCCCAATCTCGCTGCCATAAGAGTTAACAGCATCGCCAAAGATCATTTGCCACTGGGAGCTTTTCTCAGGACCTTCATCAGGTAGCGGCTCATCGCAGTCCTTCATTTTCAAGAACATTATATCCTCATCAGGAAATTCAAACTTCATTGGCTGATAGTCGTCGATTGGTTGCTCTGCGAGATATTCATACATAACACTCCCCTTGATAGCCTTTTGGGAGATGTATTGAATGTCATATTCTGTCAAAACCATCTGCCACCTGGCAATCCTTCCCGAAAGTGCTAGCTTTTCGAACACATACTTAATCAGATCCATCTTCGAAATTAACATGGTTGTGTGGTTTAGCATGTATTGCCTTAGGCGCTTAACAGCCCAAGAAAGTGCACAACAAGTCTTCTCCAACATTGAGTACCTGGACTCACAATCTATGAACTTTTTACTCAAATAGTAGATGGCATGCTCTTTTCTTCCAGTCTCATCATGTTGACCGAGAACACAACCTATCGAATTCTCAAGAACCGTTAAATACATTATTAATTTTCTTGCGGCTACTGGAGGCATCAGTATCGGAGGCTCCTGCAAATACTCTTTTATTCTTTCAAATGCCCTTTGGGAATTTTCATTCCAAACCACCGCTTGATCTTTCTTTAACAAGTTGAACATTGGTTCACAGGTGGCTATGAGGTGAGATATAAACCTTGCAATGTAGTTCAATCTACTAAAGAAACCACGAACCTCTTTCTCAGTCTTCAGTGCTGGCATTTCCTGTATATCTTTTATTTTTGCAGGATCGACCTTGATTCCTTTTTCACTGACTATGAACCCCAGTAACTTTTCTGACCGTACACCAAAATTGCACTTGTTCGGATTCAACCTCAACCTGAATTTCTTTAGCCTCTCAAACAGCTTCAACAGATTCCACAAATGTTTCTCCTCTGTTTGGGACTTTGCGATCATGTCATCAACATAGACTTCAATCTCATGATGAATCATATCATGAAACAAAGTCACCATTGTCCGCTGATAGGTTGCCCCTGCAATCTTCAATCCAAAGGGCATTACCTTATAGCAAAGAGTCCCCCACGGCGTGATAAAAGTTGTTTTCTCCATGTCTTCTGGGGCCATCTTGATCTGAATATATCCAAAAAAAACGTCCATGAAGGAAAACACTGAATACTAAGCAGTATTATCAACAAGTACATCAATGTCGGGGAGCGGGAAATCATCGTTCGGGCTCGCTCGATTGAGATCACGGTAATCTACACACATTCGCACCTTACCATCCTTCTTAGGTACAGATACGATGTTAGCGACCCACGGAGGGTAATTCGTCACGGAGAGAAATCCTGCGTCCAATTGCTTCTGGACCTCTTCTTTGATTTTTACCGCCATGTTCGGTCTGGCTCATCTCAACTTCTATTTGATAGGTGGACACTCTTCATGAAGAGGTAAGCGATAAAGCACAATATCCGTATCAAGACCAGGCATATCTTCGTATGACCAAGCAAATACATCTTTATACTCTCGGAGTATTTCAACCAGTCTTTGTTTGACATCTCTCTACAATGCATCCCCTATCCTGACTTCCTTTCTGGCTTCCTCAGTGCCCAAGTTGATGACCTCAATTTCCTCCTGATGAGGCAGAATAACTTTTTCTTCTTGTTTCAGTAGCCTGATCATCTCTTCAGGCAGCTCTTTGTTTTCTTCAATCTCTTCTTTAGCTTGAAAGATTAGATTGTCAAAGTCATACCGAGTCATAGACGAGTTTGAGTCGATGGCATCTACAATGTGACACCTGCAATGATGATGATTTAATGCTTAAAATGATATGTAAACAAGCACAAACCACATTTCCATTTCATTGTTAAAGTAAAACAAGAAAAATAGAGAGCACAATATTTGAATGCAAGAAAAACGCCCTTTGATTAATGATAAAACAAATGTTCAAACATAAAAGATAAGGCCCTTCAGACAAAGACCAATATGTCCTGGGTAGAACATATGGCTACACATAGTCAAGAAAACAAATCAATACTCTTCGCTAGTCACTTTGATGACTTCCTTGATGGTCCAGTTGTTCAAGCTCTGACCAGGAATACATGGTCGGATCCATGCATCCATGTCGCAGTCACTATCCCCTTCTTCGTTGGACACAACATTGATCTGATCAAAAATCACCCCACCACTAGTGAATTGAGTCGGTCCCCTATAGCGTGGAGCGCTCTGTGAAGAGGAAGAAGATGAGTTGTACCCTAGTCCAAACTTGTCTTGTTTATTGGGGATGCTCAGAACTTGCCCCTAACCCTGAGATGCTCCAGACTTCACCACTGCCCGCGCTTCCTTAAAAGACGACATAGCAACCTTAGACATTCTGCTCACATCTGGGGCTTTCTCCTTAATCTGCACGGTTTCGAAAGCTTGACACAGCATTTTGTGAATCTCACCGTCAACCTCTACATATTTGAATGAACACAAATGGCTTATCATAATATCCTCTTCACCACAAACAGTAACAATGTTGCCGCCTGTTGCACCCTAAAATTTGCCCAACCTTATTCACTTGGTTTATGTTTCAATGTCATTAGCCTTTGCATATAGAGTCATGTACATAGACTAATCATCTGCATAGCATAAGCATAGCAAGTCATTCAACAGGGGGACCAATCCTTATTCTCATCTCTAGAGGCCTATCAAGAGGTCATTATCCCAATTCAATCTTATTCAAGTCATCAGGAAAGAATTTGAAAGCAAAGAGTGCAGCAGATCAAGCCTTGAGTCCATCTCCTAGTTGAGGGTATCTGAGGGTCAACAAGAGGGTTGTGAGCTGTGAGTTGAAGGCATGGATAGCATCTAGACATTATGAGAGACTTGGAAAGTCATTTGGAGAAGGAGACAAGTCATTGATGAGAGCACAAGAGCTATAGCTGAAGGCAGTCAACTAGGGTTTCATCTGGGTCAACCCTAGGTCAACCCTAGGTCAATTGACTGATTTAAAGGGGCATTCAAGTCTATTGGAGAGATGTGGGGTTCATCATTGGACATATGAAGAAGGATATGGAGATATTCCAAGGAGAATTCAAGAGAAATCAAGGAGAAGAGGAGTTTCTAAATTAGGGTTTCTGTGTAAAATCCCCTAGTTTAGGTCAAATTTCCAAGCAAGATAAGTCAAAATGCTAGCTTCCAATGGCTCCTTGGCCAACATGAAACTTGTAGAGGATCTCAAGACCTTTAATTTGAGTGGTGGAAGACATCATGGAGATTTATAGAACTCAAGCTATGGTCCTTGCAAGTTACAGGTCATCTGAGGTGTCTGAATTTTTGTCTGTGAAAGTGACTTGACTTCCAAGCAATTTTTACCCCTCAAGGAGATTTCAAATGAATTCTTGGTCAACATAAGAATTGTTCCTCATTGTCTTAGCTTTCTAGAATGGTATAGCATGCCTTCATATGATGTGTGGAACTCAACTTATGGTCTTGGCAAGCAAAGGGTATTTTGGGCATTTGTGAATTACAGGTCATTTTAACTTATGTCCAAAACTCATACAAGGAGGCCTCAAATGGAAAAACTTACAACATCAAACTTTCTCCAAATGGGATTTTAAGTCTAGAAAGAAGGTCACAAATTGTTGGAAAAGCTCATAGCATGAAGTTGCATAATTGGTCAAAAGTTGAACTAAAATGGCTTATAATTTGGATAAATTCAAAATGAAAAATGGTTTGGGAGATTTATGAGTCCAAATGGAGACTTCCAATATATGATTTTGAATGGAAAAGGAATTCTAAGAACAATGGTTCAAACACTTTTTTGAGTTTAGAAGGAAAAAAGAAAGATATTCATGGTTACTTGCCTTTTAAGAAACACTTCAAAAATGGATCAAAGTTGGAAGGCAAGGGAATGTGCAAGATGGATCTAGAAGTTACCATTGGGGTCTATATATTCATGAAATGAGGATTGATCAAGGGTTGGCTTCATTTTCACCAAGAATTTCACAAACTTTCTCATTCTTTCTCTTTGAAGTTTCACTCCAATTCCTCAAATTCTTCACCAAATCATCATCAAAATCAACTTCATTATACTGTTTCATCATCATAGATCATAATTCAATCAAGAACAAGGTGGTTAGAATCCATTTTCGAGCACTTTCTTCAATAACATCAAAACTGCAATTTCCATTGGATAGCACAATTCAAGCCAAGGATCATTCAAGTGTTGCAAACAGAAGCAAGTAGAGCAATTGTAGATCAGGATCCAAGCCTCACAAGTCTCAGATCCACCAGATTCAGCATCTTCCACAAGATTTTACACCAGGTGCGTTTTCATTCAAACAGCTTGATCTAGTTAGTTTAGCATGTTGTTGTTAGTTTAGACATAATGTAGGAGGTTAGTAGAGCAATTAGGATGAATTTGGAGTAGTTTGGTGACAATTGTTAGCAGGTGCCATAAACTGTTAGGAGGTAGAACTCTTAGGTTAGTGCATTAGAATGTTAGGTTGTTAGCGCAGGTTAATCACCATTAGTTATAGGTTAGATTAGGATAAGTTTGATTGAGAATTGTTGTGATGCATCTCAGAGTAATTTCATGGTAACCAGAGTTTGTTGCGCGCGGGTTTGTTGTTGTGATGAGTTTCAAAGCAAACTGATGCCATAGGATTATAGAGGGAGAGATTCTGAGCATTTTTCATGTTTATAGTGTGTTGATTCATGGCCTGTAGAATGAGAACAGAGGGAGGGAAGTTTGGTTCGTGCATGGTAGCCATGGCAGAAACCCTAGCTCTTGAATGATCAAAGGAGGAAGACGTAATCGTGGCCATTCATCGTGCCTTGGACCTTTGACTAAGAAAGCCATCCTAGGGCTGAGATTTAATCTGATTTTTGGAGGGAGATGAGTCAGGTGCCAAACGCACCGTTTCATTAATTGAAACGGGTGGGCCTCAGATTATTTTGTTATTCCCCCCCCCCCTATTTTAAGCCCAACTCATTTTGAACATGAATTTGTTTCTGAATGCACCCCCTGCGCCTCTTTTTATATTTTATTGTTGCTGACTAGTTCTGGGCTTTATTCCAACTTGCTGTTCGCACCTCCGTCTGTGTGGCCCATCCTGAAATCAACTAGGCGTGATTGATATTAGTACCCCCTCCCTCTCATTTTAATTCTAATTTTTTTTAATTCATTTTAATTTTTCATTCATTTCAAAAATTCATAATAAATTCATAGAAAATCATTTTCACTCCATTCTTTTTACATCATTTTCATTAGAATGTGTAGAAAATTTTCATTAAATAAAATTGCATTTTTATTTTTATTTCATATTTTTTCCATATTTTCTAAATAAATGTCATTTTACATAGATTCATTTCATGCATGATTTTAATAATTTTTGTTCTATCAAATGCTTTCATATTTTTCATCCATTCTTCTTATGATGTTTAGATTAGATGTTGAATTTGTAGATTCAATTTAGTTCCCATTTTTAGTAATTAATTTTAGGTGATTAATATAGGCTTGAACATCATGAACAAATTAGGGTTTTTTTTAGGTGATGACTTAGGAAGTTTGATTCTTTCCCTTAGGACTTAGGATTCAACTAGATTAGTTATGGGACTATAAGGGCTATGGGTAGCTATTAGATCCCTTAGAGAAAAGTCAGGATTCCCCTACTGCTATTAATACTGTCTGTATATCTGATTGACTGGTGTGGTGTGCCCTCTGGGGATTATTGCTTGATTGTTTGGGTATTGGGTTTGTCTGGGGCCCTGGGAGAGCTGAAGACTTGAGGAGATGAAGACCATTGGAGATCCAGAGATTGAAGATCAACTGTCAGAGTTGAGGAGGAGATTCTTGCTAGCAGATGCTGAGGAGACTAGGGTTTAGGAGCTAGGCAGAGCTCTAGGTTAGAAAGTTTGTTTCTCAAACATGGAATGCCTTGTCTGCATCCATCCTTTCTCTATGATGCAAAGTCTCTTTCAAATATCCACCTCCTTCCTTTGGAAGGATCAGTGAATATATTTGAAAGATAGAACTTTTGAGAGGAAACTTTCTGTTTAATGTTAACAGTTGATGAACTACCCTTGGTAGGTAATTAACTGTCTAACATTCATTCACTTCACTCTTGTGACTAATCCCTCATCCTGGAGGTTTGAGCTTGAAGAAAAGCCATTGCAGATGGAAGACTGATGATCAAAGCCCTTGCCTGAAGGCCATGAAGATGGATATTGATGCTTGTTGAAGCCTGTAGATGATTGGAGATTACTTGAAGTCAGTTGTTGATTCAGAGCTGCTGATGTTGTTTCTTTTATTGCTGTATTTCATTGCTGATGTATTGATTGGTTTTCCGGACTGTATTGTTTGTTGTTTACCCTGCTGGGTTGAAAGTGAAGTCTGTTCACTTTTGCCTATTGTTTTCTAGGTTCGAGGTTGAGTGGGACTCCCTTGCCTCGCTTGTGCTGTTGCATCCATGCATTTTACTGTTTTACTGTACATATCTGTTATTGTTTCTATTTCTGCCTATCCCTTAGGATCTCTGTTTCTCTCTGTGCAAGAGAGGAGCATGATAGACACTAGGTCTTAACCCATGCATGATAACATTAGGTTAGTTTGTTTCCCTTTGCAACCGTAGGTTAGAGTTCTGTCTCTTTCTTTCTCAAAACAAACAGAAAAGCACATAAAGATTTCAAACACAATAAAAGACACTTCTTCCGTAAAAGAGCGTGAACTCATCAAAGCGTCATTTTTGTCCTCTTGGACTGTTAATCAAGAAAACCTTTTTCAGAAGAAATAAAATCAATCAAGACAAGCTTGTGTCGTACGTGGCCCGAACTACGTTTGCTCTGATCTTTCATGCTGTATGAAAGTACGTAGGCATAGGATGCGATATCCTAGCGAGCAACCTTCCCCTCCTTTCCCGTAGGTAGGCGAACTACGTTGACTCTGATTTCTCGTTCCAGGCGGGAATACGTAGGCATAAAGTGCGATACTTTGCCGAGTCATTTGTATTTTCATTTTATTTTCTTTTAACCCCTGACCTGTAGAGTAGATAGAATAACAATCCATACCCGAAAACAAGCGTGGATCCCGTCGAGTACGACGGACGTGAGGGGTGCTAATACCTTCCCCTTGCGTAACCGACTCCCGAACCCAGGTTTTGGTTGCGACGACCATACCTTTCCCGTGTTGTGCGAGGTTTACTCTGAGCGTTTCCTTTCCCTCCCGTGGGATAAATAACGCACGGTGGCGACTCTTCTGTTCAGCCGGCGCCGATTTTCGCAGTAGCGACAGCTGGCGACTCTGCTGGGGACCCAACGTCCCCTGGCTGCTAAGGACTGCGAGGGTTCTTATGCATTTGGGATCCAACGTCCCTTAAGAGAGTCAATCCTAGCGCTTGTTTTCCCGTCGAGGATTTTGTATGGAGTTATTGTATATTGCTAACCTTTTATTTTTAGCATTATATATTGATTATTGTTGCTGTATCTGGGGTGTGACGGGTGTTCTGATATTGAGTGAGAAGCCGGACCTGGGCTTGAGTGCACCTAGAATCAGCGTAGAAAGTAGTGGGCGCGTGCCGGCTTTGCTTGCATTAGTGTCTCATGAAATCTACACTCGGACGAGGTTCTTCTGGTTGGCTTCTTTTTCTACCCTTTGGGTCGAAGGGGTTGTTGGTCAGCTGAATTGTCGACTCCGGGAACCGATCATTTGGAAGTTGGCTGAGTGAGGCCTCTTCAGGATTTGATGATGCCACTCCTTCTGGGAATCGTATCATCGACCCTGAAAGTCTGTGACGCCGACGACCGCATAGGATGCCGTACCTTGTGCCAGTTATAGGGCCACCCACCTGTGAGGGGATTTGGGGTTATGCAGGTAACCAGACCTTCAGATACCGGTTATTTCTTGATCAGAGATCCTAGTTATTTATGGAGAGTTATGAGGTCTGTCAGAGACCATTTGGAGATGTGTTATGAGGTCTGTCAGAGACCATTTGGAGATGTGTTCTGAGGTCTGTCAGAGACCATTTGGAGATATGTTATGAGGTCTGTCAGAGACCAATTAGAGATATGATTCGAGGTCTACCAGAGACCAGTTGGAGTTATGGTTTGAGGTCTGTCAGAGACCAGTATTGGAGCTGTGTGTTAGGTCTATCTGAGACCAGGGTTTGAGGATTTCTGGATGGTCTATCTGAGACCTTTCTTGATTAGGCTATTCAGCTGCAGCTTTGGTCCCTGTTGCATGTTACTTGCATTGCATTGTCTGCATATCCATTACCATTTGCATTTCACTAACGTGTGTCTGTGCTGCAGGTGCATTTGCATTTCCCTAGTTCTAGTGCCCGGACTTCTGAGTATTGATTATGGCTGGTTTGAGGAAAACAGTTGCGTATAAACTGCCTTCACCTGATATTACTTCTTTGCTTGGTCTGATATCTCTTGCCGATGAGGAGGTTAGGAGGAGCTTCAGAATGAGCCATGGGAGATTACTGAGATTAGTCTGTAAGCCCACTGCTGATGAGATGAACGGGCTATACACCTTGATGCAGTTCTATGACCCCGCATTGAGATGCTTTACTTTTGCTGACTTCATTTTAGGACCTACCATTGAGGAGTATGTGGAGTTTACCGAGCTTCCTGTGCAGAACAAGGTTCCTTTTATTCACTCCGCCGCTGAGCCCAAGTTGGAGGACTTAGCCAAAGCCTTGCATATGAACGCTGCAGATCTGTTATTGACTTCTTGGCTTGGGGTGTCAGGTTTCTCTCTGGATTTCTTAGTTGTCAAAGCTCGAGAGTACGCCAAGAACGGTTGTTGGGTGGTTTTCAACGCTATTTTGGCTTTATGCATCTATGGAATTGTGTTGTTTCCTAACTTGCCCAACTTTGTGGATCTGGACGCTTTCTATCTGTTTGCTGCAGGCAACCCAGTGCCAACGTTGATCGGAGACTTCTATCACTCATTGCACTATAAGAATGAGAACCGAAGAGGAAAGGTTGTGTACTGCTGTACTCCTCTGTTGAATATGTGGTTCAAGAGTCACCTTCCCATAAAGGGACCATTTGTGGACAGTGTAACCTCAGCCAGTTGGTCAGAACGCCTGATGAGGCTATCTTCCGAAGACATTGTGTGGTTTGATCGAGATTTGTTGGGATCTGAGCTCATCTTCAGTTGTTCTGGATACCCTAATGTGCCGCTGATAGGAAGAAAAGGGTGTATCAACTACAACCCTTCTCTACTCATTCGCCAGTTCGGATATGCTCTGAAGAATCCACCTCAGGAGGAAGAAGTACAGGGATCTCTGTACTTCACCGGAGATGTGAAGGGGGAGTTATTAGCCAAGTTGCAACATGCCTGGACACGTATTAACCGCAAAGGGAAGCCGTTGTTAGGAAAGAATGACTGTCAGGCCTATGCACCTTATAGAGTTTGGATCCGGGAGAGAGCTAGTCAGTTGAAGATGCCATTCCCAGATGTACCAATTCTTGTCCCCATTCCGGTAGCAGAGCCGACTACTGTTTCTAGAGAAGTCTATGAACAAGTTGTGAAGGAAAAAGAATCCTTGATGAAGATTAATGAAGGGTTAGAGCAAGAGTTAGCCCAGGCACGCAGTGAGAGAAACAAGGCCGTATATGCTTTCCAACAACAGATCGAGCTAGTAAACAGGTTAGGAGCTGAGTTGACCGAGGAAAAGAAAAAGCGCGAACGTCTGGGGCAAGAGTTCAGAAGTTCCCATGACATGCTGGAAGCCAAAAAGAAGGCGCTCGACGCAGCACATCGAGAGATATCTTCTTGCAATAAGACTTGGAATGCTACTCTCACCAACAACAAGAAGAGGGAAGATAAGCTGAAGCAGCAAATTTCCGACCTCGAAGAGAAGTTGAAGTCTAGCATCAAGAAGTGTGAGGAGGAAGTGATGACCCGGTATAGTGTCCAACATGCACTGAACAAGGCAATCAAGTCCAGAGACGAAGCGGTATCTCAGAAGCGAAAATTAGAAGATTGCTTCGGAGAAGCAACATGGGAAGAAACTGCTGAAGACGTACGCCGTGTCCTTAAGAGGAGAAACCATCTTGTTGAAGGGCTGCTTGATCGACCAAGCCATCCGGAGACCAAGAAGTTGATAGAGGAGTACCAGGCTTTTGGGAGGATTTGATCATTTCGTGTAGTAACTTGTATGCTTTATTTGCATAGTGCTGACCATCACCAGGATTGTTGGTTGAGGTCATGCCTTCTTTGTATTCTCAGTGATATTGTACCCTGGGCTTATTGATTCTCTCTGCAATATATGAGGCTTTCTATGATTCAGCTCCGATATTCCTATTGTCAGCACTGTCACTGCACTGGCACCTTCGCACTAGAACTAGGGGAACGAACTTCCCTAATGCACAGACACATTGCATTGCATTCATATTCATATTGCATAACAGGTAATCTTTGAATGGTGTCTTATTTCCTGCTCTGTACCAGGTACTTATCAGGATTCCAGATCAACATCCGCACCGCTATTCTACACGCTCCAACTGTCGGAAAATCATGGACCAGATTCAGAACGAGATGCAGGATGTGCGCGAGAAGCTCGCCCTCTTCATGCAGACCATGGAAGCTATAGCAAAAGGGCAGGAGAACTTGCAGGCCATGGTCCAGCCTCTGTTGGCTCGCAACGCTGGTCATGGTAATGAAGATCATCAGTCTGTCCGGGTTGATACTGCTCATGGAGACGGCACTCCCACGCCAGTGGCTCCGCCTGTCGTCAATATGCCTGCTGCTAATGTCAACAACGCTACCACTGCTGTGAATGGTAACGTCGGAGTGGGGAATGAGACTGCTGTCCATAATGTTGGGCTAGGTGATGTCAATTTGGGAGATAATCTAGGAGGCAATGGCTTTGTCAATACTGGGTTCGGATTCAACGATCAGGGATTCGACAACACTGGGAAGTATGGCTTTAATGCTCAAGGCTTTGGGCAAGATGGTTATGGTATGGTCAATCAGGGTTACGGAGGCTTTGGAAACGGAAATGGTACTGGATTTATGGGTTTTGGTCCTGCTGGAGGTGTTCAAGGGTATGGCAACAGAGGCCGAGGTCCGGGGATGAATCAGATCAGAGCTGGACGTAATAATGCATATGATGGGTACGGAGCTGGAAACGGTATGTGGCAAGAGGATCAGCAGGAAGACGCCTTCTCCGGAGGAGGTTTTGAAGGACCGATGGATGATTCCCAAAAGATTAGAATGCTGGAAGAGCAGATGAAGGGAGTCTTAAATCAGAGTGCTGTGGGACTGGACATGGCAACTATGGGCTTGGTACCTGGCTTGAGGGTGCCAATTAAATTCAAGGCGCCTGCGTTCGATAAGTACAAAGGAGACACATGTCCGAAAGTGCATGTACGAGCTTATTACAGAAAGATGTCTGCATACTCCACTGATGAAAGAATGTTAATGCATTTCTTTCAGGATAGTCTGTCGGGCCCTTCCCTAGAGTGGTACATGGGGTTGGAGCCAACTGATATCAAGACTTGGAAGCAATTAGCGGAGGCGTTCGTAGCCCATTACAAGTATAACAGCGACCTGGCACCCAATCGGGTCCAGTTGGCCGGGCTTTCGCAGAAGAAGGGGGAGAGTTTTAAAGAATACGCGCAAAGGTGGCGCGATATGGCTGCCAGGGTCCGTCCTCCTGTGGAAGATAAAGAAATGAATGACATGTTTGTCGGCACATTCACCGGGCTGTTTCATGATATGCTGTTTCATACGTCTCTGGCCAGTTTTTCAGACCTAATTCTGATGGGGGAAAAGATTGAACGTAACATCAAGCAGGGAAAGTTCCAAGTCGAGGAATCAACTGCATCTGGCAGTAGTAGGAAAGCTTATGGTGGGCGCCGTCAGGGCGAAGCTAGCGCAGTATTTGGAGGCCGAGGCCGAGGCCGAGGCAGGGGAAGAAGTCAATATCGTCAGCTGCCGCAGGTGTCGAGTGTTACTATCCCATATCAACAACAACCAATCCAGCATCAACAACCGGTTAAGCAGCAACCAATGCCACAGCAGCAGCAGCCTCAGCAGGGGGCACAGCAGGCCCAACGAAGATTTCAGGGTAGTAAACCGAGAAGAGTGTTTGAGAAGCCTCCCTCTACCTATGCTGATTTATTGCAGACATTGTTGGGATTGAATCTGGTAGAGAAAAGAACTCTGGCGCCGATAACGGGAACTCCCCCGTTCGGCTACGATGCAAGCAGGCACTGCGAGTTTCATTCTGGGGCCCCGGGCCACGATATAGAAGGTTGTCATGCTTTTAAGCACGTTGTGCAGGATCTTTTGGACAACAAGACTATCAATTTTGGAACGGCAGGTCCGAATATAGTCCAGAAACCCATGCCTAATCATGGGGCGAACGCCGTGCTGACTGAGGAAGGTCTGAATCTTATTATGAATGTTGAGGATTTAAAGACGCCGCTGAGCGAGATAAAGAGCCGACTGTTGCAAGGAGGTGTTTACCCAGGATGTAATGAGTATTGCTTAGACTGTTGGACCCTAGCTGGGGGGTGTGAGGATTTGAAGAAAGGCATTCAGGCCTTAATTGATGAAGGTATATTGCAGTTTGATCGAACAGCAACTGACGAGCCTGCAGGGGCAGTAGTGGATAATCGGAGTGATGTGGCCACGGTAACAATTCCTCGGAAGACGATCACTATTGCGGCACCAGCTCAACGACCACCGATTACCATAACTAAGGCCGGGCCAATCCCGTATGAGAACACGAGAGCAGTCCCATGGTCATATGGGCTAGAGGTGTATTGTGACGGGATAAAGATCGATGTCAACAAGCAGCCAGCGGAGATTGTGGATAATGTTGTTGGTTCAGGAGGCATGACGAGAAGCGGCAGGATCTTTATATCTCCTGAAGTGGAGGCCGAAAGACTAGCGAAAGGAAAAGGGAAAGCGGTTGAAAATGTTCCGGTGCAAGCGAGTGGAAAAGAAGCAGCATCGAAGGATGTGGAAGAATTCATGCGATTAATTCGAAAAAGTGATTATAAAATTGTGGAGCATCTGCAGCAGACGCCGTCCAAAATATCTATCTTGTCATTGCTGTTATGTTCGGAAGCTCATAGAAACGCTTTGCTGAAGGTCTTGGACACTTCTTTTGTACCACAGGATGTCTCCGTGAATCAGCTAGAAGGAGTATTGGCACATGTGAATGCAGGCCACAGTCTGGGTTTTACCGATTTCGACTTGACTCCGAAAGGGAGGGATCATAATATGGCATTACACGTATCTGTTGAGTGTAGGGGATCAGTAATGTCGCACGTATTGGTTGACACTGGATCGTCTTTGAATGTGCTGCCTAAGAAGGCGATGATGAAGCTGGATGTTCGAGGGATTTTGTGTACACCCAGTGATTTGGTAGTCAGAGCATTTGACGGCACGCGGAGAACAGTCTTCGGATCGATTACCTTGCCTCTGCAAGTGGGGCCGGAAGTGTTTGCAACGGAGTTTTATATCATGGATATACAGCCTGCGTACAGCTGCTTGCTGGGAAGACCCTGGATTCATGGGGCAGGGGCCGTCACGTCTACCCTGCATCAGAAGTTAAAGTATATGGTCGGAGACAGCGTAGTCACCGTGTGCGGAGAAGAAGACATCCTGGTCAGCCATCTAGCGTCATTTAAATATGTGGAAGTCGACGGAGAGATCCACGAGACGCCATGCCAGGCATTCGAAGGTTTGCGCATCAAGGACAAAGGTCCCGGGCCGAGCAAAGTGCCAGAGATAGCTGTCTCATCGTATAAAGAAGCTCAAGCGCTAGTGGAAGCAGGAGAAGCCAAGGGCTGGGGCAAAGTGCTGGACATTCCTGTGAAGATGGACCGGTTCGGACTGGGGTACCGACCGTCGTCATCAACTCCTTCCGTGGGGGCCCCCCGTTTCAGAAAGCCGATTGTCATCTCTGCCAGTGGAGTATGTCATGAAACTGTCAATGCTGCTTCAGAGTCTGATGAAGGAGACAGCGACTGTGATATGGATGCCTGGATTCAGCCAAGCACGCCAGGACAAGGACTGTGCAACTGGTCTATTCAGGAGCTTGTTCCTGTGACTTTTAAACAGTAATGCTTTGCTTTATTAATTGTTGAATAATCTGATGTCTTGCCCGGGGCATCAGGATTTGCTTAGGGCTGTGTTGTTATAAACATTGCGTGTTAATCATTAAATAAATGGCGTTTTTTCATGTGCAAATACCGTAATCCCTGTCTTTCCTGTTTTGTATTTTTTTCAATAAAATGGCAATGTGGTTATTCGCTTTATACGCATTTTGAAGCACTTAACCATTCCTTTTGCAGGATAACTATTTCAGATGACATCCTTGAACCACCTATGACTCGTCCCGACTTTGAGCACCCGGTATTCCAGACCGAAGAAGAGGTTGTCGAAGATAGTGACGTTCCTGAAGAACTGTCTTGGTTAGTGAAGCAAGAGGAAAGAGCCATTCTGCCTCACGACGAGGTTATCGAAATTATCAATTTGGGGTCGGAAGGGGTTGAGAAAAATATTCGTATCGGAGCCGCACTGCAGAGTGATATCAAGCGAAGACTGGTTGAAATGCTCCGAGAGTATAATGATGTATTCGCTTGGTCATATGAAGATATGCCAGGGCTCGATACAGATATGGTTGTGCATCGCCTGCCACTGAAAGAAGATTGCCCGCCGGTCAAACAAAAGCTTCGCAGAACTCGACCAGATATGGCAATGAAGATCAAAGAAGAGGTTCAGAAACAGTGGGACGCTGGTTTCCTGGCTGTGACGAAGTATCCTTCATGGGTTGCCAACATCGTACCAGTGCCAAAGAAAGATGGCAAGGTTCGAATGTGCGTGGATTATAGAGATTTGAATAAAGCAAGCCCAAAAGACGATTTTCCACTTCCTCACATCGACGTGTTAGTTGATAATACCGCTCAATACTCCGTATTCTCCTTCATGGATGGCTTTTCAGGCTACAATCAAATTAAAATGGCGCCAGAGGATATGGAGAAGACTACTTTCATAACGCCTTGGGGAACATTTTGCTACAAAGTGATGCCCTTTGGTTTGAAAAATGCTGGGGCAACATATCAGCGTGCGATGACGACTCTTTTTCATGACATGATGCATAAAGAGATCGAAGTTTATGTTGACGATATGATTGCCAAATCCCAGACGGAGGAAGAGCATCTGGTGAATCTGTTGAAGTTGTTTAAAAGGCTTAGGAAGTTCAGGCTGAGGCTGAACCCTAATAAATGCACCTTCGGGGTGAGATCGGGTAAACTGCTGGGGTTTATCGTAAGCGAAAGAGGAATAGAGGTCGATCCTGCTAAAATAAAAGCGATTCAAGAAATGCCGACGCCTAAAACAGAGAAAGAGGTGCGCGGGTTTTTAGGGAGGTTGAACTACATTGCCCGGTTCATATCTCACCTAACGGCCACGTGTGAACCATTATTCAAGCTGTTGAAGAAAGATCAAGCTGTAGCATGGAACGAAAATTGTCAAAAGGCGTTCGATAAAATAAAAAAGTATCTGCAGGAGCCTCCTATTTTGATACCCCCGGTGGCAGGGAGACCCTTGATAATGTATTTGACGGTTCTTGAGGGAAGCATGGGTTGTGTTCTCGGTCAACACGACGAGACGGGGAGAAAAGAGCATGCGATCTATTACTTGAGCAAGAAATTTACAGATTGTGAATCTCGATACACAATGCTGGAGAAAACTTGTTGCGCGCTAGCCTGGGCCGCCAAGCGTTTGAGGCAGTACATGCTGAATCATACAACCATGCTTATCTCGAAGATGGATCCAATCAAATATATATTCGAAAAGCAGGCGTTGTCAGGTAGAATTGCCCGGTGGCAGATGGTCTTGACTGAATATGACATTCAATACGTCTCGCAAAAGGCTATAAAGGGGAGTGTGCTGTCTGAATATCTGGCAGAGCAGCCTATTGAAGAATACCAATCGATGAGATTTGATTTTCCTGACGAGGATATCATGTACTTAAAGATGAAGGATTGCGAAGAACCGTTGCCAGACGAAGGACCAGAGTCGGGGTCCCAATGGAAGATGATATTTGACGGAGCTGTGAATGCTTACGGTAGCGGAATAGGGGCAATTATCACTACGCCGCACGGGTCGCACATCCCGTTTACTGCCCGATTGACCTTTGCCGTTACCAACAATGAGGCCGAATACGAAGCTTGTATAATGGGGCTGGAAGAAGCCATTGATTTGCGAATCAAGCATCTAGACGTATACGGAGACTCAGCTCTGGTAGTGAATCAGATAAAAGGGGAATGGGAGACACGGCAGCCCAATTTGATACATTACATGAATTATGCAAGGAGATTGTTGCCTTTCTTCGACAAGGTTGAATTGCATCACGTACCGCGGGCAGAAAATCAAATGGCTGACGCCCTTGCCACTTTGTCTTCCATGTACAAGGTCAACTTCTGGAATGAAGCTCCCCAAATCACTATCTCTCGGTTGGACAGGCCAGCTTATGTATTTGCTATTGATGAAGCGTCTGATGACAAATCGTGGTATTTTGATATCCTTAATTTCCTGAAGAATAAAGAGTATCCGGCTGGGGCATCCAGTCAAGATCAAAAGACTCTCAGGAGGTTAGCGGGTAATTTCTACTTGAACCCGGATGGCGTCTTATACAGAAGGAACCACGATTTGGTGTTGTTGCGTTGTGTAGACGAGAAAGAGGCAAAACTTCTCATGGAGGAAATTCACGAAGGTGCCTTTGGCACGCATGCTGGTGGGCATGCCATGACGAGAAAGCTGCTGCGGGCAGGTTATTTTTGGTTGACGATGGAAACTGATTGTTTCAAGTTCGCGAGGAAGTGCCACAAGTGCCAAATCTATGCTGACAAGATACACGTGCCTCCAAGTCCTCTAAATGTGATGTCATCTCCATGGCCATTCTCGATGTGGGGAATCGATATGATCGGAAAGATCGAGCCGACGGCTTCTAACGGGCATCGGTTCATCCTAGTAGCAATCGATTATTTCACTAAGTGGGTGGAAGCGGCGTCTTACGCGAATGTAACGAAGCAAGTGGTGGCTAGATTTATCAAGAGAGATATCATTTGCCGATATGGGATTCCCGAGCGGATAATCACGGATAATGGTTCAAATCTGAACAACAAAATGATGAAGGAGCTCTGTCAGAATTTCAAGATTGAACATCACAACTCCTCCCCTTACCGACCCAAGATGAATGGCGCTGTCGAAGCGGCCAATAAGAATATCAAGAAAATCGTCCAGAAGATGGTGGTGACCTATAAGGATTGGCATGAAATGCTACCTTTCGCTTTGCACGGTTATCGTACGACGGTACGCACATCAACCGGGGCAACTCCGTTCTCGTTGGTATACGGAATGGAAGCGATATTACCATTGGAAGTTGAGATCCCTTCTCTGAGGGTATTGCGAGACGTTCAGCTGGACGAGGCAGAATGGGTAACGAATAGATTGAACCAACTGAGCTTAATGGATGAGAAGAGGCTAGCTTCTCTAGCATACGGTCGTTTGTACCAAAGACGAATGAAGAAAGCGTACGACAAGAAGATACTTCCGCGAAGCTTTCAGACGGGCGACCTTGTGCTGAAAAGGATTCTCCCGCCGCAAGCAGATCACAGGGGCAAGTGGACCCCCAACTACGAAGGGCCATACGTTGTCAGAAAGGTCTTTTCAGGAGGAGCGTTGTTGTTGTCCACCATGGACGGAGAAGACTTTGCGTCACCTGTGAATTCGGACGCAGTTAAAAAATACTTTGCTTAAAATAGACCCGCTGGACAAAAAAAGAGAGTCCAGGCAAAAATGGGGCATCCTGGCGAACCAAAAACAGAATGAAAGGTTCGGGCAAAAGTTAGGGATAAAATTGAAAAATGTACACCCGCGAAGTTGAAAACCTACACTGGGCGGCTTCGGCAAAAAAGGGTATCCCGGTGAACTGAAAACCCGTAAAGGGCGGTTCACGCAAAAGTTAGGGATTTGAAAAGCAAATGACTGCGGTCCGAATTTGATATTCAATGAGCATCAATGCGGGAGAATACATTTGAGGAGTCAGTTATCGGATACAATCTCTTCAGAAGTGGGGATATCGGGAAAGCATTAGAGTCGGACGAGTCATGGGAGGATCAGTTCGTGGTGTTCATCTGCATCCCGTTGCCGACATGTGTACAAAATTTAATTTGTCAAAATATTCATGCTTCTTGTGCATACTTATGTATTTGCTTTGCGTAGCTACCTCATTTCAGGAGTTACATCCCGTGTACAAAAAACTCCGCCCATTCAGGGGCCCGATCAATGAAAATATGTTATTCAGTACTGGATGCCTGTTCTTTACTGTTTTGTGCATGATAAAACGCCTAAGTTTATTGAAGCTAGCATGAGTATAACATCACTGGCCCTTGCCAACAATCATTAAAGCTTTGAATTAACTGAGTGTAACGTCACTAACCTGAATTGATTTGGTTGCATAGGCTTGTCTTGTCTTGTTTGTGTTGTTGCAGGTTTCATAACCATACGAGAAATGCAATCAAAAGATTGCGATAACGAAAGACTCAGTCCCCACGCAGGTCATGCGTGTTCTTCCTGAAGAAGGATAGAATGTTCCAGCTAGCCGTAGCTTATCCAAAGGATGTGCTCCAGAAAAGTTATTCGTCCTCAGCAGAATGGATGATTCCAAGATCATAAGGCTGTATTCAGATAGGTTCATTTTTCCCCGCAGGGTCATGCACTCTCCCCCAGCGGAGTCAGTGGGTTTTCCCCAAGAGAATCATCCCATCCCCAGCGAAATTCTCTTTGCAAGTGTTTTCATTCCTTCCAGTGGAACTCGAAGATTAAGACTCTCCCAAGCAGAGTTGATGGTGGGTCTTGTCATTTATTTTGTCAGAGATACTGGTGATATCAGTTCACGTTCCAGCAGAAATTCCGATCATACTATGCACATCTGCTATTCCCCAGCAAAGTTATATTCCCCAGCAGGGGGTTACCTCAACAAGTTGCTCGGCTCGAGTTCCCAATTTCCCAGCAGGGTCGACGTCACCCTTCCAGCATTTATTTTGTCGGAATAATTCTGTAGCATCTGGCTATCCCCGGCGGAGTCGGCATTATCCTTCAGCATTTATTTTGCTGAAGCAGTTTCTGTACTTTAGCAGTTCAAGTGGAGAGAGCTCTTGCTCAAATGAATTACCAAACACTCAAGATCTCGGCATGAGATATTCAATGATAATGGCAGTTTCGGCAGTATTCCCCCATAAAGTCTGCAGGATAAGTTTCTCTTTGTCCCCAAGCAGAGTTACTTATGTCCCCGCCAGAGTTTTGTTGAAGTTTCTCTAGTCCGATCAGCGGATTGTTTCCTGCAAAGTTGTTGTTACGTCAACATTAAAAGGGTTTCCATGAATCAGAATTTCAGAGGCCACCGCCGGTTATCAGAACAGGCGTCCGATAGTTGGTTTCCAGACATCCCCAGTAGAGTCCGCCTCAAGGTCGCTGTCACGTCAGTGCTAAGAAGTTTGTGGGTGAGGATCATTGGAGAACTAAGTCCTGATGTGGACAATTTATTCCTATATTGACGGGTTTTTCTTCAGAAGTGGGCGTCCTAACGTGGACAGGTTTATTCCCCGAGTTGGTGAGGTGTTAGTCCTATCGTGGGCAGATTCGAGTTCTCGAAATTAGTGGAATGGGAAGTCATGACGTTGACAAAAGTGATTACTCTTTGTGTTGGTGTCCTGACGCGGACAGATCAGACCAGCGTGTGAGTCCTTACGTGGACAAGTCTTATTTCCTCAGCGGGTCGAAGACGCCTGAGTCCTAACGTGGACAAATCAAGACGAAATCAGTGTCCTGACGTGGATAAGTCAAAGAAATTATTATTCCTGACGTGGAAAGACGGAGATTCCTTACGCGGAAAAGATGTAGTCCTTACGCGGACATATCAAAAGAGGTGATTCCTAACGTGGGAAGAGTGGAGTCCTGGCGTGGACAGATTAAGATGGCATTCCTTACGTGGAAAAATGTAGTCCTGACGCGGACAAATCGGAAAGAAGTTGGTATTCCTTACGTGGAAAGTGAAGGTGAGAAAATACTTAGAAGGGGGGGTTGAATAAGTATGACAGAAAATAATCAAAGATAAAAACTCAAGTATTTTTATCCTGGTTCGTTGAACTCAACTACTCCAGTCCACCCTTTTCAAGAGTGATTTGCCTTTCTCAACAAGGACTTAATCCACTATTCAAATCAACTGATTACAAATAGCAACACCTAAGAACAACTGTTCTTAGTCTTCTCAAGAGCTACTGATCTAACCTAGATCCTCTTAAGGAAAACTTTCTTTACAAATTAATGTAATACAATGTATGAGTAATAAATTGCTTCTAAGAAAGCTATAAACACAACTGTGTTATTTCTCTAAGTTTAGAACAATGTATGAACAGCAAAGAATATGAGAGCTTTTCGCGTGAGAGTGTTCTTGCAATTGTTTTCGTCTTAATTCGTCACTGAAGAAAGTGCTATGATATCCTTTATATAGCCACTTGAATATTGGAGAGAATATTTTACCGTTGGAGAAGATATTTCCAATATCAAATAGTACTGTCCTTTGTACTATTGCAGCAGAGAGACGGCGCACAAAATGTGGGTGTAGCAATTGTCTGCTGAGCTGTGAATTTACCATATATGGAATGTATCAGAGGAATAATCTTCTTGCAGAGAATTATGTCTATCCCAATTAAGGAAAGATTTGCTGGCATATTCCAACGGATATATTAAAATAATCTTCTTCAAATAATTCTTCAGATAGTTCAGATCAACAATCAATATCAGAGTCTTCAGTCTTCAGAATCTTCTGGAAACTTCAGAGCCTAAGATGTTCTTCAGATGTTGATGAATCAGAGTCTGGTGCAGCTGTGTGCTTGAAGCGTAACATGCTCTTAGATCAGAGTCTTCACTCAGATCAGAGTCTTCTCTCATTCAGAGTCTCTTCACTCAGAGTCTTCTTTCATTCAGATTCTTGATAATATATGCAGCGTGTTGTATCTTTAGAATCTTGATGACTAAGCTCTTATACTTCAGATTCTTCTAATCTTCAGATGCTCTTGAGCCATTCAGAATTTATTGTTCACATCAAATTTGCTCTTTAAGATTAAAATCTTTTGTGCCTGTAGAAAACAGTTTAGAACAAATTTAGAGAGTATAATTCTTGTATACAAATTATCATTAATGTTATCATCAAAACATAGAGATATTACTAAGACACAATCTGTGCTCTTACAATCTCCCCCTTTTTGATGATGACAAAACATGAGAAATTTGTTCAATAAAAATATGAATTAAAATTACTCCCCCTGAGATTAACAATCTCCCCCTGAAATGAATACTCTAATGGAATTAGATACTTCCCTTTCTGGTTGAGTACATTTCAGATTCAGAGCCTGATTACATTTCAGATTCAGAGCCTGATTGAAGCCTGGTTGACATATGTTTGACTTCTAGAGTCAAAGCTTGATGCCATATTAAAGCTTGATGCCAGATGAACAACTTCAGAACACCTGGTTGTTTATCTTGCCATTTCCTGTCTTGAGTTATCTTTTAGATCATAGTACTCAAGGTTAGATATCAGAGTCTGGTCTACTCAGATTTAGCTATTTTTGATCAGGTTCTGACTTAGATATCAGAGTCTGGTTGTCAGATTTTTTAATAATATCTGGGACACTTAAATTCAAAGAATGTTAGTAACATGTCTGACTTAGTTCAGATAATTGCTTATAGATTTGAACAATCAGATTCTATTTTGTTTCTCCCCCTTTTTGTCATAATCAAAAAGAATTTTAAAAGACAGTAAAGATGCAGAAGAAACACATATCCAGATAAGCAAAAAGATCATTGTCATTAAGTCAAGAGAACATCCAGATTCAGATAAAAGCATACAAAACATATCAGAAGAAAATCAAAACAAAGCAAAACATGAAAAACTTGTGCAAAACATCAAGTAGGTTTAGCAGATGAGGCTTGTTGAGAAGCAATGAGTTGCAGCAGTGCTGTAATCTTTTCTGAATTTTCATCTTGCTTAGCCATCCAAGTTTTCATTTCTTCATTTGTTTTCTTTTGATCAACCATAAAATCCTTAAGTTCTTTGACATCCTTCTGAAGATCTGTAGATTCTGAAATAGTAGATTCTGAAACAATCTGAGTAACATCAGGTGCAGGAATTTCTGGAGGTGGAGGAGCTTCTAGAAGAAGAATAGGAGGAGTGTTTCTCTTAATCCGTTTTTGATAAGCAGCAAACCTTACTTTTGACAATCTAAGACATTGAGTCCTAATTTTCAAAGCCTCCCTATTCAGTCTGTAAAGATATTTCTTCCAAACAGCGTTAGCAGCCTCTTTGTCCATAGTAGTCATGCAAACATCCATAATGTCAGCAAAGTCTGAGACATTATCCTTATCAAAATCTCTTAACAGAGTATAAACACGTGATCCCAATTCTGCTTCATCAGGGGTTCTGGGTTTTCTTGGTTGGGTTAGTTGTGTTTGTGGTGTTTGTTCAGAAGGTTGAGGTTGTGAAGATGGATGTTCAGATGTTTGTGGTTCAGAAGTTTGAGGATTGATTTGTGGTTCAGATGTTGGTTGGTTGTTTTGTGGTTCAGATGTTTGTTGGTCAGAATGTTGTGGTTGAGGAATTGAGGGAATTGGTTGGGTTTCTGTTGGTTGTGGAGTGTTTTGGATTTCAAGAGGTTGTGGAGTGAGAGTTTGAGTTGGGGAATTTTGTGGAGAAGGTGGATGTTCAGAAGTTGGAGATTTAAACAGCTGTTTCCAAACACTCTCAGAACGAGGTTGTTTGAGATCATTCAAGCATTCATTAATGTAACCAGATGATTCATCATCAGATGATGTATCAGAGTGGTTAGATTTTTCAGAAGTTGAAGATAAAATGACAGACTGGTTTAAAGGTGTGACATCTAATATCTCATTAGGATCAACGAGATATTCAGGTTGGTCAGAGTGTTCAGGGTGAACATCCTCTGGAATGGTATATTCTTGGATAGTGTTTTGTGGTTGTGGTGTTGTTTGTTGAGTTTGTTGTGGAATTTCTGTTTGTATGTTTGTTGGTTGCTTGGATTGTGGTGTATGAGGGGGGACAGAAGATGGTGTAGAGATAAAAGTTTTAGAAGGTCTGGATCTTCTAAATTTAAGTGGGGAGTCAGAGGGTGTGGGGGTATCAGAATGATGAACAGGATTAGAATCAGTGTTAAATACCTGTTTCAGAGTATCTCTAATTTCTTCAAAAGTTGCTGCAGGAGGATTTGGTTGAACCTTCTTCAGCTTCTTCCTTTTCTTCTTCTTTTCAGCATCTGAATGCTTCCTTTTCTTCTGATGACCTTCACTATCAGCTTTTCTCTTACGTCTTCTTTCCCTTGTCAAATCAGGAAGAACTTGGCCTTCCTTCTGCACAAGATTGGCAGGAATCTCAACACCATCTCTTAGGCAGCTAGCAACATACTCAGCAATAAATTCTCTAGGTTCATCTGAGGTGAATAAAGGAAAATCCTTAACAGGAATCCTTCTTCCCCTAACTTCTTCAGAGTTAGTTTTCCTTGGTTTCTCAGATAAATCATCAACCAGTTTCATCCTTCTCAGAGTTAAACCGTTTATTTCAGAGCCAATGATATAAGTCAGATCTTCTGTTAACCCAGCCTCTTGCAGATGCGCCACAAGTTGGTTTTCTATCAGAATATCTGAAATCAGCCTTCCCATAGGGATCCATGTTCTGACTCTTCCAGATTTATCTCTGGTTGTTTCCCTTGTTTCCTTGACGTGAGACACCAGATGATTAAACAACAAATATGGAAGATCAATCTGAATGTTTTGGTGTAAACAATACATGAAGTAAAGTTGTTCAGCATTAACATAATCAGAAGAGTTTGAAGAGGGTCTGTGAAAGATGGTGTTCATGAAAATCTTAGCCCATATCTTGTAAGTGGGTTTCAAGAACTTAACCTTCTTACAAGGTTCACCAGTAGTACAGATTTCTTGACAAACATCCTTCAGATCTTCACGCGCAGAAGACAGAGAGGTTACTCCATCAGTTGCCTTAAAACCTATGAGTTTCCTTATCAGGTTTTCAGTGATAACTATCTTTTTTCCCAGCACAGAGGAGTGAATGAACTTTGGAGTAGCAAATGCATGGATCCAGAACTCCTTCACTAACTTTGGATACACAGGACCCATAAGCCTGTCAAAGTAACCGTCCCAGCCTTGTGCTTTGATTGAAGAAATCAGATCAAACCCATTTTCAGCAAGATCTTCTAAGTCCACGAAACTTTCACACAGTACTTCTAGTGAATCAACAGCAGTTAGGAGAGTGCGTACTGGTTCTATGACAGTGGTAGCATTCTTGGTAGTAACAGCGTTTGAAGTAGATGCCATTGTTGACGATGAAGAAGAAGATGAAGGTTTCTGAGATCTTTTAGGGTTTGCAAAGAGAGAGAACAACAAACAAAAGCGCATATGTGTTTGAGAATGTGAAAAGTGTGAATGTGTTATGAGAGTGGTTTATATAGACAAATAAAGCAAGCATGGGAAACACAACAGACACACATAGGACACATACGCACGTTTGCATTAAATGAAAAGTAATCATTTTTAATTATGATATGACATTTGGGGGAAAATCAAGACAGATTGAGATTTTCAAAGCAATACCTTAAACGTCATAATCAGTAGGTGTACTCCATCTTTTCAGATTCTGAGTGACACGTGTTTGCTTGCATGTGATTCTATAACTCTTAAGACATGAAACGTTTTCAACTTTCAGATCCTCTGAGATGGTCAGTTCAGAGTTTCACAAAAAAAATAATTCACAGATAAATTAAACAAGCAAAACAGATGAAATACTTCAGAGTGTTAAACACTTAGCATCTGAGAAGTTGACTCTGAGAAATATTACTCTGGACAAAAATCCATACAAATATTTTTCAGAATAAACTTAAACCTATCTTCAGCAAGGGGTTTTGTGAAAATATCTGCCCATTGATGATCTGTATCAACAAAGGCTAAATTTATTACACCCTTCTGAACATAGTCTCTGATGAAATGATGTTTAATCTCTATATGTTTGGCCTTAGAGTGTAAAATTGGATTTTTGGATAAACATATAGCAGAAGTATTATCACAGAAGATAGAAAGATTACTCTCATAGATTTGCTAATCTTCTAGTTGACTTTTCATCCAGAGCATCTGAGTGGAACATCCAGCAGCAGCAATGTATTCTGCCTCTGTGGTTGATAGTGCAATTGTTGGTTGCTTCTTGCTGTACCACGAGATTAGATGACTTCCAAGAAACTGACAGCTTCCAGAAGTACTTTTGCGCTCAACTCTATCTCCAGCATAGTCAGCATCACAGAATCCAACTAGTGAATATTCGTCAGATCTTCTGTAACACAAACCAACATTAGCAGTACCTTTCAGATACCTTAGAATCCTCTTAACAGCAGTTAAGTGTGATTCTCTAGGATCTGATTGGAATCTAGCACATAAACAAACACTAAACAGAATGTATGGTCTAAAAGCAGTCAAATAAAGAAGAGATCCTATCATACCTCTGTAGAGTTTCTGATCTACCTTCTTACTTACCTCTTCCTTACCTAGAGTGCTTGTAGGATGCATTGGAGTCTTTGCCATTTTGCTATCCAGCATGTTAAACTTCTTCAGAAGCTCTTTAACATACTTGGTCTGATGTATGTAGGTGCACTCAGGAGTCTGATTTACTTGGATTCCCAGAAAGAATCTCAGTTCTCCCATCATGCTCATCTCAAATTCTGCCTGCATACATTTAGCAAACTCCTTTCCAAGCATAATATTTGTTGATCCAAAAATAATATCATCTACATAAATTTGACAAATCAACAAATCTTTCTTAATGGTTTTACAAAATAGTGTGGTATCCACTTTTCCTCTGATGAAATTTTTCTTCAGAAGAAAATTACTCAACCTCTCATACCAAGCTCTGGGAGCTTGTTTTAGTCCATAAAGAGATTTTTTCAGTTTGTAAACATGATCTGGAAAATTTTCATTTTCAAAACCAGGAGGTTGGTGGACATACACTTCCTCTTCTATAATTCCATTAAGAAAAGAACTTTTAACATCCATCTGATAAAGAGTGATGTTATGTTGTGCAGCAAATGAAATAAGCAAGCGTATAGACTCTAACCTTGCAACAGGAGCATATGTTTCTGTGTAGTCTATGCCTTCTTGTTGACTGTAGCCTTGAGCAACCAGTCTTGCTTTGTTCCTTTCAACTTCTCCTTTCTCATTAAGTTTATTTCTGAAAACCCATTTTGTTCCAATGACATTGAAACCTTTAGGTCTTGGAACCAGATCCCAGACTTCATTCCTTGTGAATTGATTCAGCTCCTCTTGCATAGCTAAAATCCATTCATTATCTTCCAGAGCCTCATCAACAGATGTTGGTTCTATAATTGACACTAAGCCACAGAAGGAAGATTCAGAAGTTCTGAGAAATGCTCTTGTCCTTATTGGATCATCTTTCTTTCCAATTATCACATCCTCTGGATGAGAAGCTTTCATTCTGGAAGAAGATCCTCTGACTGTTGGTCTTTCAGAAATATGCAGATTGTCAAGTTGGGAAGTTAGAGGCGTAGCATCTGGGTTTGCTTCAGAGTCTTTGTCTTCAGTCTTGTCTGCCTCTGAGCCTTCAGAGTCTGTGAGAATAACTTCTCTATCTGCAGAACTTTCAACTTGCTTTGGCTTTTCAGAGCCAAGCTTATCATCAAATCTAACATGAATAGATTCTTCCACAATCTGTGTTTCAGTATTGAATACTCTGTAGCCTTTAGAGCGTTCAGAATAACCAAGCATGAAACACTTCTGTGCTTTGGAATCAAACTTGTTCAGATGATCTTTAGTGTTAAGCATATAACAAATACATCCAAATGGATGAAAATAAGCAATGTTGGGCTTTCTGTTTCTCCACAATTCATAGGGAGTCTTTTCCAGAAGAGGTCTTACAGACACTCTGTTCTGAATATAACATGCTGTATTTATTGCTTCTGCCCAAAAGTATTTTGCCAGATTTGTCTCGTTGATCATGGTTCTGGCCATTTCTTGCAATGTTCTATTTTTCCTCTCTACAACTCCATTTTGTTGTGGAGTTCTAGGACAGGAGAAATCATGTGCAATTCCTTTTTCAGAAAAATATTTTTCAAAATATTTGTTTTCAAATTCACCACCATGATCACTTCTGACTTTAATAATTTTGCATTCTTTTTCAGTCTGGACTTGATTGCAGAAGTCAATGAACACAGAATGAGACTCATCCTTGTGTTTTAGAAACTTTACCCATGTCCATCTGCTGTAGTCATCTACAATGACTAACCCATACTTCTTGCCTCTGATGGATGCAGTTTTCACTGGTCCAAACAGATCAATATGAAGTAATTCCAATGGTCTAGAAGTGGAAACAACATTTTTTGGTTTAAAATGAGATTTTGAAAATTTACCCTTTTGACATGCGCCACACAGAGCATCTGAATTGAACTTCAGATTAGGGAGTCCTCTGACCAGATTGAGTTTATTAATCTGAGATATGCGTCTCATATTAATATGTCCCAATCTTCTATGCCAGACCCATTGCTCATCATTCACAGATAAAAGGCATTTTACATTTTGAACTTTAAGTTCTGAAAGGTTAATTTTGTAAATGTTGTTTTTCCTCTTTCCACTGAATAGAATTGAACCATTCTTTTGACATACAGCTTTGCAACATTTTTGATTAAAGATGATATCATAACCATTGTCACTTAATTGACTTATGGACAATAGATTATGTTTCAATCCTTCAACTAACAGAACATTAGAAATAGAGGGTAGGTTACCATTACCTATTGTACCAGAGCCAATGATTTTGCCCTTCTGGTTCCCTCCAAATTTCACGTCCCCTCCAGATCTAAGTTCCAGGCTTTGGAACATAGACCTTTCGCCCGTCATATGTCGTGAGCATCCAGAGTCCAGGTACCATGATTGGTGTCTGGATTTTGCTGCTAAGAACATCTGCAACAGGTATTATTTTGCTTTTAGGTACCCAAATCTTCTTGGGTCCTTTGGGGTTAGATGTTCTGTGGTTTTGCCTAAACTTCTGTTTTTCAACATAGTGTTTATTCTGGCTAACCCTTGGCTTAAACACATAAGTACTCTTTTCAGAGCTTGTATGTTTAATATCATTCAGATGACCAAACTTAAAATGAGAATACAGAGGAGTCTTCTTGATGAAGAGTTTATCAACAGATTTTGGATTGCTTCCAGAGGAAGATTCGCATCCAATGCCTCTTCTGTTGTTCCCACTAACACCATAGATCATAGAAGCCATTTTGCTTCTGTCTATGCTTTTAGTGAGGAATCTTTTAAAACTGGAGTCATATTTTTTTAAAATATTTTCACTTGACTCTGTTTCAGTATCAGATTCTTGTTGAGTTGTTTCTAAATCATTTTTGAGTTTTAAATTTATTTCTTTCTGCTCAACAAGTTCTGTTCTCAGAAGATCAATCTCAGATTCAAGATTGCTTTTCAGCTTCTTGAATTTGAGTTTAATCTTGCTGTAGCTTTCCAACATGTCAGATAAACTTTCAACAAGTTCAGCTCTGGAGAGTTCAGAAAATACCTCTTCAGAGTCAGAGTCTGATTCTGACTCAGATTCAGATGATGACGTTCCTTCATCTTGATCATTTGTGTTGGCCATCAGCGCAACATTTGCACATTCTTCCTCAGATTCAGAAGATGATTCAGATTCATCTGAGTCATCCCATGTAGCCATCAGAACCTTTTTCTTCTTATCAAACTTCCTTTTGGGTTTTTCCTTTTGAAGTTTGGGACATTCACTCTTGTAGTGTCCAGGTTCTTTACATTCAAAGCAAGTGACTTCTTTCTTGCCAGATCTTCTGTGTCCAGAAGATTCTCTCTTTTGATCAGATCTTCTGAAGTTGTTGAACTTCTTCCCTTTGTGCTTCCAGAGTTTGTTGATCCTTCTGGACAGCATGGATAGTTCATCTTCTTCTTCAGAAGAAGATTCCTCAGAGCTTTCTTCATTTACCTGCAAAGCTTTAACAGATTTGTTAGATTTAAAAGCTAAGGATTTACCTTTATCTTTCTTCTGGGGTTCATCTTCCTCCAGCTCAATCTCATGACTTCTCAAAGAACTGATGAGTTCTTCTAATGAGATTTTGTTCAGATCCTTGGCCAGCTTCAATGCAGTCACCATAGGTCTCCATCTGGTAGGAAGACTTCTGATGATCTTCTTGACATGATCAGATGTTGAGTAGCCCTTGTCCAGAACTTTCAACCCAGCTGTTAGAATCTGAAATCTGGAAAACATAGTCTCAATGTTCTCAGATTCTTCCATCTTGAACGCTTCATACTTTTGTATCAGCGCCAGAGCCTTTGTTTCTTTCACCTGAGTGTTTCCCTCATGAGTCATTTTGAGAGACTCAAACATATCATGAGCAGTGTCTCTGTTGGTAATTTTCTCATACTCTGTATGAGAGATTGCATTAAGAAGTATAGTTCTGGCTTTGTGATGATTCTTGAATTCTTTCTTCTGCTCCTCAGTCATTGATTTTCTATCAATCTTTTTGCCATCCTTAGTAGGATGTTCATATCCATCAATGACTAAATCCCAGAGATCAGCATCATACCCCAAGAAAAAACTTTCAAGTCTATCTTTCCAATAATCAAATTTTTCTCCATCAAACATTGGAGGTTTGGTGCTGATTCTGTCTCCTTCATATTTGTTGCTTGATGTAGGAATATCACCCATATTAGCAACCAAATAAATAACAGAGTATTCTTCTCACTGGATCTTTATCTGTCACGGTTAAGTGAATGCACACTCAGAACCGGAGCTCTGATGCCAACTGAAGGTGAGAAAATACTTAGAAGGGGGGGTTGAATAAGTATGACAGAAAATAATCAAAGATAAAAACTCAAGTATTTTTATCCTGGTTCGTTGAACTCAACTACTCCAGTCCACCCTTTTCAAGAGTGATTTGCCTTTCTCAACAAGGACTTAATCCACTATTCAAATCAACTGATTACAAATAGCAACACCTAAGAACAACTGTTCTTAGTCTTCTCAAGAGCTACTGATCTAACCTAGATCCTCTTAAGGAAAACTTTCTTTACAAATTAATGTAATACAATGTATGAGTAATAAATTGCTTCTAAGAAAGCTATAAACACAACTGTGTTATTTCTCTAAGTTTAGAACAATGTATGAACAGCAAAGAATATGAGAGCTTTTCGCGTGAGAGTGTTCTTGCAATTGTTTTCGTCTTAATTCGTCACTGAAGAAAGTGCTATGATATCCTTTATATAGCCACTTGAATATTGGAGAGAATATTTTACCGTTGGAGAAGATATTTCCAATATCAAATAGTACTTTCCTTTGTACTATTGCAGCAGAGAGACGGCGCACAAAATGTGGGTGTAGCAATTGTCTGCTGAGCTGTGAATTTACCATATATGGAATGTATCAGAGGAATAATCTTCTTGCAGAGAATTATGTCTATCCCAATTAAGGAAAGATTTGCTGGCATATTCCAACGGATATATTAAAATAATCTTCTTCAAATAATTCTTCAGATAGTTCAGATCAATAATCAATATCAGAGTCTTCAGTCTTCAGAATCTTCTGGAAACTTCAGAGCCTAAGATGTTCTTCAGATGTTGATGAATCAGAGTCTGGTGCAGCTGTGTGCTTGAAGCGTAACATGCTCTTAGATCAGAGTCTTCACTCAGATCAGAGTCTTCTCTCATTCAGAGTCTCTTCACTCAGAGTCTTCTTTCATTCAGATTCTTGATAATATATGCAGCGTGTTGTATCTTTAGAATCTTGATGACTAAGCTCTTATACTTCAGATTCTTCTAATCTTCAGATGCTCTTGAGCCATTCAGAATTTATTGTTCACATCAAATTTGCTCTTTAAGATTAAAATCTTTTGTGCCTGTAGAAAACAGTTTAGAACAAATTTAGAGAGTATAATTCTTGTATACAAATTATCATTAATGTTATCATCAAAACATAGAGATATTACTAAGACACAATCTGTGCTCTTACAGAAAGATCAGAGTCCTTACGTGGACATATCAAAAGCATTCCTTACGTGGAAGAAAAATGGTTTCCTTACGTGGAAAGACGAGTTTATTCCTTACGTGGAAAGATTAAGTCCTCACGCGGACATATCAAGATTGATTCCTGACGTGGAAAGAAAGAGATTATTCCTGACGTGGAAGAGTTGAGTCCTGACGCGGACAGATCAAAGAAGATATTCCTAACGTGGAAGAAGAAGATTCATTCCTTGCATGGAAAAATTGGGGTCCTTACGTGGACAGATTCAAGAAAAGTTGAGTCCTGACGTGGACAGGTTCAGAACCAAAGTTGAATTCCTTACGTGGGAAGATTGGAGTCCTGACGCGGACATGTCAAGTGGTATTGGAGTCCTTACGTGGACAGACCGATATAGAAAGAAGATTGATTCCTGACGTGAAAAGATGGAAAGTTTAGTCCTGACGTGGACAGATTTCGGAAAGATTTTAGTACTGGCGCGGACAGATACAGAAGAGATGATTCCTAACGTGGACAGGTGTTACTCCTAACGTGGAAGAATTTTATTCCTAACGTGGACGATTCAGTTTATGGAAATATAGACGAATTATCCCCAGCGGAGTGGCCGAGATTTTTCTGGGTTAACAGCAAGTGGAGTCCTAACGTGGACAGGTTCTAGTTGAGACTTCTTCGTATTGATGACAGACAGAGTCCTAACGTGGACAAGCAAGCAATCTGTTATGACAGAATCCTCTTCAGAACGATGAAGACAATCCCCAGCACAGTCGCACGAGATCAGTGGGTTACTGTAACAGTCAGATTCAGCTGATGAATGTTGTTCCCCAAGCAGGAGCGCAATTTAGTTTTGCGGTTGGCAAATTTCTGGTTTTACTAGTATTCAACCGTCTCGTACCGCGAATGTATGAAGGCTCCGGGATCTTCACCCAATCGGGTCCAAGTCGCTTGAATAGGGGCAGCTGTTGCACCCTAAAATTTGCCCAACCTTATTCACTTGGTTTATGTTTCAATGTCATTAGCCTTTGCATATAGAGTCATGTACATAGACTAATCATCTGCATAGCATAAGCATAGCAAGTCATTCAACAGGGGGACCAATCCTTATTCTCATCTCTAGAGGCCTATCAAGAGGTCATTATCCCAATTCAATCTTATTCAAGTCATCAGGAAAGAATTTGAAAGCAAAGAGTGCAGCAGATCAAGCCTTGAGTCCATCTCCTAGTTGAGGGTATCTGAGGGTCAACAAGAGGGTTGTGAGCTGTGAGTTGAAGGCATGGAGAGCATCTAGACATTATGAGAGACTTGGAAAGTCATTTGGAGAAGGAGACAAGTCATTGATGAGAGCACAAGAGCTATAGCTGAAGGCAGTCAACTAGGGTTTCATCTGGGTCAACCCTAGGTCAACCCTAGGTCAATTGACTGATTTAAAGGGGCATTCAAGTCTATTGGAGAGATGTGGGGTTCATCATTGGACATATGAAGAAGGATATGGAGATATGCCAAGGAGAATTCAAGAGAAATCAAGGAGAAGAGGAGTTTCTAAATTAGGGTTTCTGTGTAAAATCCCCTAGTTTAGGTCAAATTTCCAAGCAAGATAAGTCAAAATGCTAGCTTCCAATGGCTCCTTGGCCAACATGAAACTTGTATAGGATCTCAAGACCTTTAATTTGAGTGGTGGAAGACATCAAGGAGATTTATAGAACTCAAGTTATGGTCCTTGCAAGTTACAGGTCATCTGAGGTGTCTGAATTTTTGTCTGTGAAAGTGACTTGACTTCCAAGCAATTTTTACCCCTCAAGGAGATTTCAAATGAATTCTTGGTCAACATAAGAATTGTTCCTCATTGTCTTAGCTTTCTAGAATGGTATAGCATGCCTTCATATGATGTGTGGAACTCAACTTATGGTCTTGGCAAGCAAAGGGTATTTTGGGCATTTGTGAATTACAGGTCATTTTAACTTATGTCCAAAACTCATACAAGGAGGCCTCAAATGGAAAAACTTACAACATCAAACTTTCTCCAAATGGGATTTTAAGTCTAGAAAGAAGGTCACAAATTGTTGGAAAAGCTCATAGCATGAAGTTGCATAATTGGTCAAAAGTTGAACTAAAATGGCTTATAATTTGGATAAATTCAAAATGAAAAATGGTTTGGGAGATTTATGAGTCCAAATGGAGACTTCCAATATATGATTTTGAATGGAAAAGCAATTCTAAGAACAATGGTTCAAACACTTTTTTGAGTTTAGAAGGAAAAAAGAAAGATATTCATGGTTAGTTGCCTTTTAAGAAACACTTCAAAAATGGATCAAAGTTGGAAGGCAAGGGAATGTGCAAGATGGATCTAGAAGTTACCATTGGGGTCTATATATTCATGAAATGAGGATTGATCAAGGGTTGGCTTCATTTTCACCAAGAATTTCACAAACTTTCTCATTCTTTCTCTTTGAAGTTTCACTCCAATTCCTCAAATTCTTCACCAAATCATCATCAAAATCAACTTCATTATACTGTTTCATCATCATAGATCATAATTCAATCAAGAACAAGGTGGTTAGAATCCATTTTCGAGCACTTTCTTCAAGAACATCAAAACTGCAATTTCCATTGGATAGCACAATTCAAGCCAAGGATCATTCAAGTGTTGCAAACAGAAGCAAGTAGAGCAATTGTAGATCAGGATCCAAGCCTCACAAGTCTCAGATCCACCAGATTCAGCATCTTCCACAAGATTTTACACCAGGTGCGTTTTCATTCAAACAGCTTGATCTAGTTAGTTTAGCATGTTGTTGTTAGTTTAGACATAATGTAGGAGGTTAGTAGAGCAATTAGGATGAATTTGGAGTAGTTTGGTGACAATTGTTAGCAGGTGCCATAAACTGTTAGGAGGTAGAACTCTTAGGTTAGTGCATTAGAATGTTAGGTTGTTAGCGCAGGTTAATCACCATTAGTTATAGGTTAGATTAGGATAAGTTTGATTGAGAATTGTTGTGATGCATCTCAGAGTAATTTCATGGTAACCAGAGTTTGTTGCGCGCGAGTTTGTTGTTGTGATGAGTTTCAAAGCAAACTGATGCCATAGGATTATAGAGGGAGAGATTCTGAGCATTTTTCATGTTTATAGTGTGTTGATTCATGGCCTGTAGAATGAGAACAGAGGGAGGGAAGTTTGGTTCGTGCATGGTAGCCATGGCAGAAACCCTAGCTCTTGAATGATCAAAGGAGGAAGACGTAATCGTGGCCATTCATCGTGCCTTGGACCTTTGACTAAGAAAGCCATCCTAGGGCTGAGATTTAATCTGATTTTTGGAGGGAGATGAGTCAGGTGCCAAACGCACCGTTTCATTAATTGAAACGGGCGGGCCTCAGATTATTTTGTTATTCCCCCCCCCCCTATTTTAAGCCCAACTCATTTTGAACATGAATTTGTTTCTGAATGCACCCCATGCGCCTCTTTTTATATTTTATTGTTGCTGACTAGTTCTGGGCTTTATTCCAACTTGCTGTTCGCACCTCCGTCTGTGTGGCCCATCCTGAAATCAACTAGGCGTGATTGATATTAGTACCCCCTCCCTCTCATTTTAATTCTAATTGTTTTTAATTCATTTTAATTTTTCATTCATTTCAAAAATTCATAATAAATTCATAGAAAATCATTTTCACTCCATTCTTTTTACATCATTTTCATTAGAATGTGTAGAAAATTTTCATTAAATAAAATTGCATTTTTATTTTTATTTCATATTTTTTCCATATTTTCTAAATAAATGTCATTTTACATAGATTCATTTCATGCATGATTTTAATAATTTTTGTTCTATCAAATGCTTTCATATTTTTCATCCATTCTTCTTATGATGTTTAGATTAGATGTTGAATTTGTAGATTCAATTTAGTTCCCATTTTTAGTAATTAATTTTAGGTGATTAATATAGGCTTGAACATCATGAACAAATTAGGGTTTTTTTTAGGTGATGACTTAGGAAGTTTGATTCTTTCCCTTAGGACTTAGGATTCAACTAGATTAGTTATGGGACTATAAGGGCTATGGGTAGCTATTAGATCCCTTAGAGAAAAGTCAGGATTCCCCTACTGCTATTAATACTGTCTGTATATCTGATTGACTGGTGTGGTGTGCCCTCTGGGGATTATTGCTTGATTGTTTGGGTATTGGGTTTGTCTGGGGCCCTGGGAGAGCTGAAGACTTGAGGAGATGAAGACCATTGGAGATCCAGAGATTGAAGATCAACTGTCAGAGTTGAGGAGGAGATTCTTGCTAGCAGATGCTGAGGAGACTAGGGTTTAGGAGCTAGGCAGAGCTCTAGGTTAGAAAGTTTGTTTCTCAAACATGGAATGCCTTGTCTGCATCCATCCTTTCTCTATGATGCAAAGTCTCTTTCAAATATCCACCTCCTTCCTTTGGAAGGATCAGTGAATATATTTGAAAGATAGAACTTTTGAGAGGAAACTTTCTGTTTAATGTTAACAGTTGATGAACTACCCTTGGTAGGTAATTAACTGTCTAACATTCATTCACTTCACTCTTGTGACTAATCCCTCATCCTGGAGGTTTGAGCTTGAAGAAAAGCCATTGCAGATGGAAGACTGATGATCAAAGCCCTTGCCTGAAGGCCATGAAGATGGATATTGATGCTTGTTGAAGCCTGTAGATGATTGGAGATTACTTGAAGTCAGTTGTTGATTCAGAGCTGCTGATGCTGTTTCTTTTATTGCTGTATTTCATTGCTGATGTATTGATTGGTTTTCCGGACTGTATTGTTTGCTGTTTACCCTGCTGGGTTGAAAGTGAAGTCTGTTCACTTTCGCCTATTGTTTTCTAGGTTCGAGGTTGAGTGGGACTCCCTTGCCTCGCTTGTGCTGTTGCATCCATGCATTTTACTGTTTTACTGTACATATCTGTTATTGTTTCTATTTCTGCCTATCCCTTAGGATCTCTGTTTCTCTCTGTGCAAGAGAGGAGCATGATAGACACTAGGTCTTAACCCATGCATGATAACATTAGGTTAGTTTGTTTCCCTTCGCAACCGTAGGTTAGAGTTCTGTCTCTTTCTTTCTCAAAACAAACAGAAAAGCACATAAAGATTTCAAACACAATAAAAGACACTTCTTCCGTAAAAGAGCGTGAACTCATCAAAGCGTCATTTTTGTCCTCTTGGACTGTTAATCAAGAAAACCTTTTTCAGAAGAAATAAAATCAATCAAGACAAGCTTGTGTCGTACGTGGCCCGAACTACGTTTGCTCTGATCTTTCATGCTGTATGAAAGTACGTAGGCATAGGATGCGATATCCTAGCGAGCAACCTTCCCCTCCTTTCCCGTAGGTAGGCGAACTACGTTGACTCTGATTTCTCGTTCCAGGCGGGAATACGTAGGCATAAAGTGCGATACTTTGCCGAGTCATTTGTATTTTCATTTTATTTTCTTTTAACCCCTGACCTGTAGAGTAGATAGAATAACAATCCATACCCGAAAACAAGCGTGGATCCCGTCGAGTACGACGGACGTGAGGGGTGCTAATACCTTCCCCTTGCGTAACCGACTCCCGAACCCAGGTTTTGGTTGCGACGACCATACCTTTCCCGTGTTGTGCGAGGTTTACTCTGAGCGTTTCCTTTCCCTCCCGTGGGATAAATAACGCACGGTGGCGACTCTTCTGTTCAGCCGGCGCCGATTTTCGCAGTAGCGACACCGCCCACCATATATTTCAGCTTTTGATGTAGAGTTGACGTCACAGCTCCAGCCGAATGGATCCAAGGTTGTCCCAACAAGCAGCTATACGCTGGCTGAATATCCATAATGTAAAACACCGCATTGAAAACCTCTGGTCCAACCTGGATTGGAAGAGTCACTTCTCTAAAAGCGGTGTTAGAACACAGATTGGTTTTTAATAATATCTCTATGTTTTGATGATAACTATTAGGAAATTTTGTATTTAAGAATTATATACTCTAAAATTTGCTTGAGAGTTTTTACTGCAGATAGTAAAGAAATTAACACTCCAGAAGCAAATCAGAATTGAATACAAGAAACTGGCTAGAATCTGTAGCGCCAGATGCATACATTAGAAGATTCTGATTGCTGCTAACAGAAGATCCTGAGCATAGCCTCCAGAAGGATCTGAGGCAAGAAGCTCCAGAAGAATCTGAAGCAAGCAGAAGCATCTGAAGCAAGTCAGAAGCATCTGAAGCAAGTCAGAAGCATCTGAAGCAAAGAAGAGTATTGTATGAAGAGTTTTTCAAAGAAAATTTTCTACAGAAGATTCTGAAAGTACTAAAGCTGCCAGTACTGAAGTTCTGTTTCAAATATGCTCTGATATTTAACACGCTGAAAGCACACATGCTGCAGAAGACTCTGATACAACAAAGTTCTGATCATCATTAGAAGACTCTGACCCAATCAGACCCTGATGAATTTGCTGAAAACTGAAGAAGAAATATTCAAAGATTATATCCGTTGGAGTAAATCAAACGTCTCTTTCCTTATTTGTGCTAGACACAAGAACACAGACAAAAAGGATTTTTCTGTGCTTTCTTCTTCTAGGAAAGGTCACTTGATGTGAAGACAAAAAGGCTCAGACCTTTTGGGGCACTCTTCTCAACGTGCAGCTCATCTTGGATCAGCTGCCTATAAAAGCAAGACTCCACCAAATTCTTCAGTTAGACGTTTTGCTGAAAAAGAATTAAAACATTCCAGCTCTCATACTTTCATATTCATTCTTAGAATTAATTATACTTAAACTTAAGAGAAATATCATTGTTGTGATAAAAGCTTTTTAGAAGCATTCTTACTCTTGTATTAGATTTACATTGATTGTAAAGGATTTCCTTAAGAGGATTCAGTTGGAATCAGTAGCTCTTGAGAAGACTAAGAACAGTTGTTCTTAGGTTTTACTATTGTAATCTGTTTGATTAAATAGTGGATTAAGTCCTTGTTTGAGAAAGGCAAATCACTCTAGGAAGGGTGGACTGAAGTAGTTGAGTTCAACGAACCAGGATAAAAATAATTGTGTTTTAATTCTAAATTTTAATCTTTCATACTTATTCAACCCCCCATCTAAGTATTATCTTACCTTCAGTTGGCATCAGAGCTTCGGTTCTGTGTGTGCTACCACTTAACAGTGACAGTAAAGATCCAGAGAGAAATACTTTGATATATATTTATTTGTTACAATGGCTGATAATACAATATCCAACATTAACAATAAATATGAAGAAAGGGACAGAATCAGCACCAAACCCCCTATGTTTGATGGGGAGAAATTTGATTACTGGACAGAATTGAAAGTTTTTTCCTTGGATATGATGCTGATTTATGGGATCTAGTCATAGATGGGTATGTTCATCCCACAGATGGGAATGGCAAGAAGATAGACAGAAAATCTATGACAGATGCTCAGAAGAAAGATTTTAGAAATCATCACAAGGCCAGAACAATATTATTGAATGCAATTTCTCATATTGAGTATGAAAAAATTACAAACAGGGAAACTGCTTTTGATATGTTTGAATCCTTAAAGATGACTCATGAGGGAAACTCTAAAGTCAAGGAAACAAAGGCTCTGGCTCTGATCCAGAAGTATGAGGCCTTCAAGATGGAAGACTCTGAATCTGTTGAAGCTATATTCTCCAGATTTCAGATCCTCACAGCTGGGCTAAAGGTTCTGGACAAGGGATACTCTACATCAGATCATGTAAAGAAAATCATCAGAAGTCTACCTACCAGATGGAGACCAATGGTGACTGCCTTGAACATGGCTAAAGATCTGAACAAGATCTCTTTAGAAGAACTCATCAGCTCACTGAGGAGCCATGAAATTGAGCTTGAGGAAGATGAACCTCAGAAGAAAGAAAAAGGTAAATCTGTTGCTTTAAAATCTAATAAATCTACTAAAGCTTTGCAGGTTATTGAAGAAAGCTCTGAAGAATCTTCTTCTGAAGTAGAAGATGAATTATCCATGCTGTCCAGAAGGATCAACAGACTCTGAAAGCATAAGGGAAAGAAGTTCAACAACTTCAGAAAATCTGATCATAGAAAGGAATCTTCTGGGCACAGAAGATCTGGCAAGAAAGAAGTTGTGTGCTATAAGTGCAAAGAACCTGGGCATTACAAGAATGATTGCCCCAAACTTCAAAAATAAAAACCCAAGAAGAAGTTTAACAAAAAGAAGAAGGTTCTGATGGCAACATGGGATGACTCAGATGAATCTGAATCATCTTCTGAATCAGCAGAAAAATGTGCCAATGTTGCACTGATGGCCAGCACAGAAGATCAGGAGGAAGGAACCTCAGGATATGAATCAGATTCTGAATCTGACGATGACGCTGAAGAGTTAATGGCTAAACTTACTAAAGAAGAACTGATAAAAGTTTTATCAGAAGTTCTGAAAAGTTATAACAATATCAAACTCAAATACAAGAAGCTGAAAAGCAGTCTTGAATCTGAGATTGATCTTCTGAAGACAGAACTTGTTGAGCAAAAAGAAATTAATCTGAAAATCAAAAATGACTTTGAAACAACTCAACAAGAATCTGAATCTGAGACTAAGTCATGTGAAAACATTTTAGAAAAATATGACTCTAGCTTTAAGAGATTCCTTACTAAGAGCATAGACAGAAGCAAGATGGCTTCTATGATCTATGGTGTTAGTGGGAACAACAGAAGAGGTATTGGATATGAATCTTCATCTGGAAGTAATCCAAAATCTGTTGACAAACTTTTCATCAAGAAGACACCTCTTTACTCTCAATTTAAGTTTGGTCACTTAAATGACATTAAACACACAAGCTCTGAGAAGAATACTTATGTGTTTAAACCTAAGGCAAGTCAAAATAAACATTATGTTGAAAAATAGAAGTTTAGACAAACCTACAAATCAACTAACCTCAAAGAACCCAAGAAGATCTGGGTACCTAAAAGTAAAATAATTCTTGTTGCAGATGTTCTTAGCAGCAAGGTCAGGACGCCAATCATGGTACCTGGACTCTGGATGCTCACGACACATGACAGGAGAAAAGTCTATGTTCCAAAGCCTGGAACTTAGATCTGGAGGTGACGTGAAGTTTGGAGGGAACCAGAAGGGCAAGATCATTGGATCTGGTACTATTGGAAATGGTAAACTTCCCTCTATTACTAATGCTTTACTTGTTGAAGGGTTAAAGCATAACTTATTATCCATAAGTCAATCAAGTGACAATGGTTATGATATTACCTTTAATTAAAAATGTTGTAAAGCTATAAGTTAAAAGGATGGCTCTATCCTATTTAGTGGTAAGAGGAAAAACAACATTTATAAAATAAATCTTTCAGAACTTAAAGTTCAAAATGTTAAATGCCTCTTGTCTGTTAATGAAGAGTAATGGGTCTGGCACAGAAGATTGGGCCATATTAATATGAGACGTATATCTCAGATTAATAAACTTAATCTTGTCAGAGGACTCCCTAATCTGAAGTTCACTTCAGATGCTCTTTGTGAAGCATGCCAAAAAGGGAAGTTTTCAAAATCTTCATTTAAATCAAAAAAATGTTGTTTCTACTTCCAAACCACTAGAATTACTTCATATTGATCTGTTTGGACCAGTGAAAACTGCATCCATCAGAGGCAAGAAGTATGGATTAGTCATTGTTGATGACTATAGTAGATGGACATGGGTAAAGTTCTTAAAACACAAGGATGAGTCACATTCTGTGTTCTTTGACTTCTGCAAGCAAGTCCAGAATGAAAAGGATTTCAAAATTATAAAAGTCAGAAGTGATCATGGTGGTGAATTTGAAAATAAATATTTTGAAAAATATTTTTCTAAAAATGGCATTGCTCATAATTTTTCCTGTCCTAGAACTCCACAACAGAATGGAGTTGTAGAGAGGAAAAACAGAACTCTGCAAGAAATGGCCAGAACCATGATTAATGAGACAAATCTGGCAAAACACTTTTGGGCAGAAGCAATCAACACAGCCTGTTACATTCAGAACAGAGTGTCTGTAAGACCTCTTCTGAAGAAGACTCCATATGAACTGTGGAAGAACAAAAAGCCCAACATTTCATATTTTCATCCTTTTGGATGTATTTTCTATATGTTTAATAATAAGGAAAATCTGAACAAGTTTGATTCCAAAGCACAAAAGTGTTTCATGCTTGGATATTCTGAACGCTCTAAAGGCTACAGAGTATACAACACTGAGACACAGATTGTGGAAGAATCCATTCATGTCAGATTTGATGATAAGCTTGGCTCTGAAAAGCCAAAGCAGTTTGAAAACTCTGCAGATAGAGAAGTAGTTTTCATTGACTCTGAAGTCCCAAAAGCAGACAAAATTCAAGTGAAGGAACCAGAAGCAACGCCAGATGCTATTCCTTTAACTTCTCAGATGAATAATCTAAACATTTCTGAAGAATCATCTATTAGAGGATCATCATCCAGAATTAAAGCTTCTCATCCAGAGGATGTCATTATTGGAAAGAAGGATGATCCCATCAAACAAGATCCTTTCTAAGATCATCTGAAGCATCACTATTTGGACTGGTGTCAGAAATTGAACCATCTTCTGTAGATGAAGCTCTGCAAGACAATGATTGGATTATTGCTATGCAAGAAGAGCTAAATCAATTCACCAGAAATGATGTATGGGATCTAGTTCAAAGACCACAAGGATTCAATATAATTGGTACAAAATGCGTCTTCAGAAATAAGCTAAATGAGAAAGGAGAAGTTGAAAGGAATAAGGCAAGGCTTGTAGCTCAAGGGTACAGTCAACAAGAAGGTATTGATTACACTGAGACATATGCTCCAGTGGCAAGGTTAGAATCTATACGCCTTCTTATTTCATTTGCTGCACAAAATAACATCACTCTGTATCAGATGGATGTTAAAAGTGCATTTCTTAATGGTATTATAGAAGAAGAAGTTTATGTCCATCAACCTCCTGATTTTGAAAATGAAAAATTTCCAGATCATGTTTTCAAACTAAAGAAATCTCTATATGGTTTAAAACAAGCTCCCAGAGCTTGGTATGAGAGATTGAGCAATTTTCTTCTGGAGAAAAACTTCATCAGAGGCAAAGTGGATACAACACTCTTTTGTAAATCAATTAAGAAAGATCTTCTAATTTGTCAAATTTATGTAGATGATATTATTTTTGGATCAACAAATATTATGCTTGAAAAGGAGTTTGCTACATGTATGCAGGCAGAATTTGAAATGAGCATGATGGGAAAACTCAGATTCTTTCTAGGAATCCAAGTTAATCAAACTCCAGAGTGCACTTACATACATCAGACCAAATATGTTAAAGAACTTCTGAAGAAATTTAACATGACTGATAGTAAGCTGGCAAAGACTCCCATGCATCCTACTAGCTCACTTGGCAAGGAAGAGGTAAGTAAGAAAGTAGACCAGAAGCTCTACAGAGGTATGATTGGTTCTCTTCTTTATCTAACTACTTCTAGACCTGACATATTATTCAGTGTTTGCCTGTGTGCTAGATTCCAATCAGATCCTAGAGAATCACACTTGACAGCTGTCAAGAGGATTCTAAGGTATCTGAAAGGTACTTCTAATGTGGGTTTGTATTACAGAAAATCTGATGATTTCAAATTAGTTGGATTCTGTGATGCTGACTATGCTGGAGACAGAGTGGAAAGGAAAAGTACTTCTGGAAGTTGTCAATTTCTAGGAAGAAATCTAATCTCCTGGTACAGCAAGAAGCAACCCACAATTGCACTTTCAACCACAGAGGCAGAATACATTGCTGCTGCTGGATGTAGCACGCAGATGCTCTGGATGAAAAGTCAACTAGAAGATTATCAAATTTTTGAAAGTAACATTTCTATCTTTTGTGATAATACTTCTGCTATATGTTTGTCCAAGAATCCCATTTTACACTCTAAGGCAAAACATATAGAAATTAAGCATCATTTCATCAGAGACTATGTTCAGAAGGGAATCATAAATTTAGCCTTTGTTGATACAGATCATCAATGGGCAAATATTTTTACAAAAACCCCTTGTTGAAGATAGATTCAAATTTATTCTGAAAAATATTGGTATCGATTTTTGTCCAGAATGATATTAGTCAGAAGAAAATTTTTACAGATGCAAAAATGCCTAATGCTCTGAAGTATTTCTTCTGATTGCTTACTTATTTTGCTTAATATTTTTTTTGTGAAACTCTGAACTAACAATCCTTAGAAGATCTGAATGTTGACAAACGTTTCATTTCTCAAAAAAATTCAGAACACATGCAAGCAAACACGTGTCACACCAAATCTGCAGAGGTGGCGTGTACATTACTGAAGAGACGTTTGAGGTAAAGTTTGAATAGTGAAAATCTTGATTTTCCCCCCAATTTGTCAGAAGCAATAAATGTTTGAAATGATTATTATTCTTTGCATTTAATGCTTGCTCAAACGTGCAAAAAATTCTGACTGATGGTATGCCTAAATGTTTTAGTATAAATACTTGACCTATCTTCACTTTCACACTTTTCACAATCTTAGAAAATTTTATGCATTTTCATCTTCTCTTCTCTCTGCATAAAAACCCTAAGAGTGTGACAAAGCAATCTTCAATGGCAACTTCTTCTTCAACAGCTGCTCAATTCCAATCTTCAATGGCTGCAGTTACTTCTGCAAACATGGGTGTTGCTCCTTATTCTCCTCCCAAAAGAACTCTTTTAACCCCTGTTGAAAAGTTGGAGGTTTTGTGTGAATCAATGGTAGAATTTGATTCACTTGCAGAAAATGGCTTTGAGTTTCGTTCTATCATTGGTGGTCAAGGATGGGTAAAGTACTTTGATAGACTCTTTGGACCAGTTTATCCCCTCCTTGTGAAAGAGTTCTGGATCCATGCCTCAGTTTACCCTAAGTTCATCCTATCTTCTGTACTGGGAAAAGAAATCATTATAACAGAAGATCTGATCAGAAAGTTAATTGGATATGAAGAAACAGATGGTGTTTCCCACTTGCCAGCTGGGCGTGTGGATATGGATGAGGTGTATGAAGAAGTGATTACTGCTGCTCAAGCTTCTAACAAATTCAAGGATCTGAAGCCTGACTACAAAATCTGGGCTAAGATCTTCATGGGATGCATCCATCATAGGAAGTCAACAAACTCTCCAGACTATGTCAATAATGAACAACTCTATTTCATGTATTGCCTCAGTCAGAGCACCAAGGTAGATCTTCCATATATTCTTTTTATGCATCTGTGAAACCATATAAATGCATCTAGAGAGTATGTGAAAGAAAAAGGACAGAAGATCAGAACCTGGATCCCTTTTGGAAGGTTGATCTCAGATCTTCTAACTGAAAATGGATTGGTCACTGCTCTGTATGCTGCTGGAGTTACAGAGGAATTGGAATTCATAATGGGAAAGCCTCTGAATGCCAAAAGTCTTCAGAGACTCAAAATAGTTGATGAACTCACAACAGCTCCCAAGAAGCTGAATGTGTCTGAACTGAGTAAGAAGAGGATTCATGTAGATGACTTTCCACTGTTCTTTGCTGAAGAGCCAAGACACATTGTTGTTATGTACATTGATGAATGTAAGAAAGAAGGAAAGCCTGTTCCTGCAAACGTAATACAACTAGAAAGACAAACCCCTACCTGATGTTGAAGAAGAAGAAGAAGAACAACAACTCCAAAGAAAGAGGACTCATCCAGAAGCAGAAGCTGCACCTGCTCAGAAGAAGGTCAAGATTGCTGAGAAGCCACAGAAGCTCTTGAAGAGAAAAGAATCTAGAGACACTCCTTCTGTACCAGCCAAGAGGATCAAGATAAAAGGTACTAAATCTTCTGTATCTTCTGCAAATACAATTGCTTTAAATGATTCTAATATTAAGTCTGTTCCAAAACCACCCTCTACACAAACTACTTCTGTTACTGCTCCAAGTTCAAAATCACCACGAAAACAATCTTCTGTTCCAACACCAACAACAACAAAAACCATTCAAACACCAAAAGTCTATGTACCACAATCATCTCAACCAAAAATCCAAATCAAACAGTTTGTTCCACAAAAACAATCTTCAGAACAACAACCTACAGAACAACAACCACAACCTTCTGTACAACAAAAATCCTCTGAATAATCTAAACAAAAGCAATCTGAACAACAAAAGCACCCACAAGAAAAACAACCAGAAAAACCACAAGAGTCTCAACCAGAAAAAGCCTCTAAAAATCAACCACCATCAAATAATCCACCATCGAAATCATCTGAACCCACTGCATCTGAACCTACAAAAATAACACCTGTTCCAATTTCATCAGAGCCAATCACAATTCCATCTGATTCACCTACCTCAAAACAACCAACAAAACCATCTAAAATTCCTTCAGAACCAACCAACACTTCTGAACCTCACATTGCTGAGACAGAAGTTCTTGATGTCACACCTTTAAAAACTGTATTTCAAGTATCTTCTACTTCCTGCACACCAACCACCTCTTCAAACTCCTCTGAATCAGACATCCACCCAGACATTCTAGTCTCTCCATCTCACAGAGACTCTGAGGTAAACCAACCTGAACCCATTATACCTTCAAAAGCTCGCATTCCAGATCCTATTCCCACACCTGCACCATCATCTGAAATATTGATCCCAAATTCAAACCCAAGATCATCTATATCTTGTGCCCAAGTATCATCTCTATTTCATAATCTGGCTTATGGTTTCAAACTCAAAGACTTTTATGACAGAGTTGAACCATCTGACCCTATCAACCCTCTGAAACCAAAACTCACCATGACCCTTCCATCTGTGATTCTTGACTATATAAGATCCATGTCAGATGTAGGATCCTTAGCAACTATATCCTGTTCTGCAAAATCTGATAAAGCTGTTGCTTTAGCTTTACCAATTACATCTGATAACAATGTTGCATCTGATGAACCCCCCAAATCTTCCTTCCAAACCTACTCAAATAAACCTTTTGATGTAGTTATCCTTCACACCAGAGCAAAACCTCATCTGTTAAATGCCTTAATTAGATCCAAAGAAAAAGCTCCTGAAATACCTTTCATTCCATACTATCCTTCTCCTCTGATCTCTATTCAGAAATCTCTTTTTCCACCAACTCCCCAACCAAAACCTGTAACTCTGGAAACTTTGTTACATCCTAAGCCCATACTTAATATTAATCCTTTATTTCAATCATTTTTGCAAGAAATACAGTTGTATTTAGGTACTGTACAAAATAAATGCTCAGCAACAATGGATGCCAAAGAATCTGATATCATCTGGAACGGATTCATCAACAGATTCAACTCTGTGGCCTCCAATCTGAAGAACATATGCTCCGATGATGCGAAGCTCAGATTTGCTGAAGCTGCAAGAACTCTATTCTAGACTGTCAAGAAATCTGAACCTCTGCTTCTTACAGATGCTCCTCCATCATCAGAAGACACTACTAAAATTGCATCTGAAGAAAATTAATTGGCCATGACTCTGGTAGACCCTCCTTCTAGCTCTAATGCTCCAGACTCTACAGAACCCATGGAAATTGACTCTGTTCAAGCTCCAGAACCTGATCATACTTCTTCATCTGAGATAAAGAAAGAACATCCAGATTTTGAAGATAAGATTGCTGCTCTGGAAGCTGGCCAATCAGAGATCAAGTCCTGGATGGCAAAACAGGATAAGAAGTCTGAGGATATGACAGAATGGATGTCAAAGCAAGATCAAAAGAATGAAACTATGGCTAAGTGGATGTCCAAGCAAGAGCAATCCTCCTCTGAGATTACAGATCTATTAAAGATGCTTTTGTCCAAACACTCTTAGATTTTCATTTTTTTTCATTCTAATGTTTTTGCATCTGATGTTTGCCTATGTACTTTATTGATATATCTTCTGATGCATGTACTCTTGATCTGCTCTATTGAATGAATCAAAGTTTTTCTCCACTGATTTATCTTATTTACTGTTTCTTTTTTAATTGTCTTTTTAAAGTTTTTACTTTTTGCTTATGACAAAAAAGGGGGAGAAAATATAGATCTGAACTGTTTAATATAACTTCACCAGAATGAAACTTCAGACATATTTATTCTATCTAACATTTAATCTGACTATTTTAGAACATTTGATAAGTACATTCTATAAAAGAAACTCTGAGTCTCTCAGATCATTTGACCATTATCAAACTCTGAACATTAAATTTGCAAGACATTCTGACTTTCAAATGTTAAAAGAACAAACAAGATCTAACTCTGAAGATTACTCAAGACAAAAGGGAAGTTTCTATTCCTTATTTGTATTTAACTCAGGGGGAAATTCATCATCTCAGGGGGAGTTATTATTTTAATATTTTCAATTAAACAAAATTTCTGATGTTTTTGTCATCAGCAAAAATGGGAAGATTGTTAGAACACAGATTGGTTCTTAATAATATCTCTATGTTTTGATGATAACTATTAGGAAATTTTGTATTTAAGAATTATATACTCTAAAATTTGCTTGAGAGTTTTTACTGCAGATAGTAAAGAAATTAACACTCCAGAAGCAAATCAGAATTGAATACAAGAAACTAGCTAGAATCTGTAGCGCCAGATGCATACATTAGAAGATTCTGATTGCTGCTAACAGAAGATCCTGAGCAATCCTCTAGAAGGATTTGAGGCAAGAAGCTCCAGAAGATTCTGAAGCAGAAGCTCCAGAAGAATCTGAAGCAAGCAGAAGCATCTGAAGCAAGTCAGAAGCATCTGAAGCAAAGAAGAATATTGTATGAAGAGTTTTTCAAAGCAAAGTTTCTACAGAAGATTCTGAAAGTACTAAAGCTGCCAGTACTGAAGTTCTGTTTCAAATATGCTCTGATATTTAACACGCTGAAAGCACACATGCTGCAGAAGACTTTGATACATCAAAGTTCTGATCATCATTAGAAGACTCTGACCCAATCAGACTCTGATGAACTTGTTGCAAACTGAGGAAGAAATATTCAAAGATTATATCCGTTGGAGTAAATCAAACGTCTCTTTCCTTATTTGTGCTAGACACAAGAACACAGACAAAAAGGATTTTTATGTGCTTTCTTCTTCTAGGAAAGGTCACTTGATGTGAAGACAAAAAGGCTCAGACCTTTTGGGGCATTCTTCTCAACGTGCAGCTCATCTTGGATCAGTTGCCTATAAAAGCAAGACTCCACCAAATTCTTCAGTTAGACGTTTTGCTGAAAAAGAATTAAAACATTCAAGCTCTCATACTTTCATATTCATTCTTAGAATTAATTGTACTTAAACTTAAGAGAAATATCACTGTTGTGATAAAAGCTTTTTAGAAGCATTCTTACTCTTGTATTAGATTTACATTGATTGTAAAGGATTTCCTTAAGAGGATTCAGTTGGAATCAGTAGCTCTTGAGAAGACTAAGAACAATTGTTCTTAGGTGTTACTATTGTAATCTGTTTGATTAAATAGTGGATTAAGTCCTTGTTTGAGAAAGGCAAATCACTCTAGGAAGGGTGGACTAGAGTAGTTGAGTTCAACGAACCAGGATAAAAATAATTGTGTTTTAATTCTAAGTTTTAATCTTTCATACTTATTCAACCCCCCTTCTAAGTATTATCTTACCTTCAAGCAGACCTTGTCCCATCAAAAGCTCGTACAACCAAATCACTTGGGGTGAACATTATTCCTCGAGTGTCCAGCTTCATCAAAGCTTTCTTGGGTAGCACATTAAGTGATGACCCAGTCTTCACTAGCACATGTGACAGTACAGCCCTTCTACATTCAATGGAGATATGCAGCACGTGATTATGGTCTCTTCCCTTGGGCGTCAAATCAAGATTTGTAAATCCTATCCCATTCCCAGTGTTGATGTGTGCCACCACTCCTTCTAGTTGATTCATAGAAATTTCCTGTGGCACGTACGCGGTATTCAGAATCCTTAACAAAGCATTCTGATGTGCCTTAAAGCACAGAAGTAGAGATAAGATTGAAATCTTCAACGGAGTTTGTTGCAAGTGATCTACAATCTTGTAATCACTTTTCCTGATCAAGCGCATAAACTCTTCTGCATCCTTCAGCAAAGCTTCTTTCTCACCACTCTGAGAACTCTCTTCAACCACAACTTTTCCTTTTCCCTTATCGGCCCTTTCAGCATTCGTTTCCGGAGATGAAAATACTCTTCCGCTTCTGGTTATTCCCCCGGTCCCTACCAAATTATCAACAGAATCCAATGGTGAACTCTTCAACTCCTACTTCTGACATTGCAATATACCTCAGCCTCATAGTTCCATGGGATCGCCTTGGTGCTCTCATAGAGTACTGGCCCTGCTTTAGTGATTATAATGGTGGATGGCCTTGGCGGCGCAGAAATAGTGATTGTCTTGTAAGGAATGGAAATTGTAGCCACTTCATCCTTCTCTTCAGCAATTACTTTCTCTACTTTCTCTTATGAAACTATGTCAAACTGCAGAACACCATCATCCATCAATCTTTGGAGATGACTCTTCAATTTCTCGCATCCCTCAGGATGGGTTAAACAACCTGTGCAGTCTCTGTCACAACCAGGAAATACTCCTTTGCTCAACAACTTATCCTTCACAAAAATCAACGGAGTTTTCAGTTCTTCAACATTGGTCACCAAATTCAAACCTTCCTCCTCAACAATGGCATTTACCCCAGCCACTCCATGATTTGGCATGGGATTTTGCACAACGTTAGGCGCGTCATGTGAAAAATTGATAGCTTTATTGTCGATAAGGTCTTGCACCTTATGCTTGAAGGCTTTACAATTATCAATGTTGTGGCCGGGAGCAACGGAATGAAAGTCGCACCTGGCATTAGCATCATACTCTGGAGGTGGTGTGCTGGTTAAAGGAGCCAAAGTCCTCTTCTGGATCAGTTGCAATTGAATCAGATGTTGTAGTAACTGCGAGTAAGGCATCGGTGGTGCATCAAATTGTCTGTTCATTGCCCTTCCCCGATCTTGGAATCGTTGCGAAGCATAATTCTGTTGTTGTTGTGGACGTTGTTATTGTTGTTGTGGTAGTGCAGCTGGAATTGTAATGCTTGCAACTTGAGGTTGTTGTTGACAATATTGCTGATTTCTGTTCTTATTTCTGCTTCGGAAACCTGATACTGCATTTGTTTCCCCCTCTCTCTTCTTATTGCCAAAACTCTTTCTACCTCCTCCAGCTGAGGATCCTTCACTGGTCTGTATCTTCCCCAATTTGATTCCATTTTCAACCCGTTCGCCTGTAATGATCAAGTCTGAAAAACTTCCCAACATATTGCGTATCAGTTTCTCATAATACACTACCGGCAGTGTAGCAACAAACATGTCAATCAACTCTCTCTCCACCATAGGAGGTTGAACTCTTGCTGCCAGCTTGCGCCATCTCTGGGCGTATTCCTTGAAACCTTCATTACTCCTCTGTGACAGGTTCTGCAACTGTACCCTGTTTGGTGCCAAATCGTTGTTATACTAATAATGCCTGACAAAAGCTTCAGCCAAATCTCTCTAACTCCTGAAGTTGACTGGCTCTAAACCCATTTACCATTCCAGGGATGGACCAGAAAGACTATCTTGGAAGAAATGCATGAGCAGCTTCTCATCGTCGGAGTATGCAGACAACTTTCGGTAATAAGAGTGGAGATGAACCCTAGGACAAGTCGTCCCCTTATACTTATTGAAGTTAGGAACCTTAAACTTCGGGGGAATCTTCAGGTCTGTGATCATCCTCATATTTGACATATCTAGACCCAGCGAGTTTTGATTTTCAAAATTCTTCATCTTTTCCTCTATCAGCTTAAACCTTCTGTCTACGTCAGACTGCAGACCAGCACCAAGCTCTCTCATAGAGAAAACATCATCTTGGTCATCCTCATCCCACTGAGGGCCAACGTTTCCATGCACAACACATGTTAGTGCAGGAATAGGGATTCTAGTATGATTACCTCCGCCCGGAGGGATAACAATAATTAGAGTGGCAGTAGCATGAGGGGTAACATTGTCAGCAGTAGGAGGTATAACAACAGTTCCTCCATGTAGAACCCCACTCTCGTCAACCCTTGCAATCAGCGGTTGCACCAGTGTTCTCAGTTGTTCTTGGCCATTGGCGACCCCTTGCATCATATCCATAAACTGGCCCATACGATCCCGAAACTCCTGCAGCTCGAGTTGGATTTGGTCCATAGCTTTGCGTTGATTTCCCCTGGTAGAGTAGCGATGAATCGCTTGGTTTTCAATCCTGAAACAAGCTAACAAACCACAGAAAGGAGATAAGGTTATCGGAACCTGGAACACCTGTGATGCAAAATGAGAAATGATGCAGTATGCGGACATGCAAATATGCTTCAGGGAAATTTTCCCCTTGATTCTAGTTTCACGGGAACAACAGGACAATGGAGAACCAACAGATAAGGTCATACAATCCTCTCTTAAATAAAATGAGAACCAGAGTCAATACATAGCATATCACCAAGGAAATACAATGGAATCAAAGACGACCCCAACCAACAATCCTGGTGATGGTCGAGATACAACATAACAACAAATACAAGGAAATAATACATCAGGTATGACAGCGAGCCTATAAATCCTCCAATAACTCCTTCTTATCCGGATGATCCAGCCTATCAATCAACCCCTAAATGAGCAAGTCTCTCCTGCTAATAGTATCCTGCAAGCCATGAGCGTAATCTTCCCAGGCGCCTTCACCAAATGCTTCTTCCAGCTTAAGCCTCTTCAGATCTGCTCTTAACTTGTACTCTTCCAACGTTGCAAGAGCTCCATTCAGCTTTAGGTCACTCTCGCGTCGGCGTGAGGATTCAACTATATATTTCTCATCTCTCACTCGGAGTTGAGCCTTTAACCTAACAATTTGTTGCCGCAGTCCATCTTCTCATTCTTTGTTGTTAGTCAGAATAGCATTCCATTGAGTATTGAAATTTGATATCTCTAGCTGTGCTCTTTCTAACTCCTTATTCTTATCTTTGAGGATGTCACTAGCACTCTTCAAGTCTAGGCCTACTCGCTCCCGGGCATGAATCTCTTCTGTTAGCTCTCTACCCAGCTTGTTCACCAACTCTGTTTGCTTCTTCGATGAATAAGTAGCTCGATTCTTTTCACTTCTGAGTTGCATAATTTCTTTTTCCAACTCCTTGTTTGCCTTACGTAATTCCTCCTTCTCGGGCCACAGCTGATTGTATATCTGAATATCAACTATTGCTGGCTCCTCAATCATCAAAGGATACAAAGGTTCTCGGGCTGGAAATGGCAACAACAATCTCCTAACTATTTCCTGAATCCAAACCACATAAGGCTCATATGCTCTGCTATTGCTCTTTCCCAAAGAATGCTTCTCCTTTCGGTGAATTTTACTCCAGGCTTTCCCCAATCTGATCAGGGTCTCACTGTCAATCAAGTCGGTGAAATACAAAGATTCCTGTATTTCCTCTTCCTTCGTAGGTTCCCTTAGAGCATAACCAAATTGCCTCACTGCAAGAGCTGGATTATGGTTAATACCACCCTTTCTTCCAATCAAAGGGACATTAGGAAAACCACTACAACTAAAGATTATCTCTGTGCCTAAATGATCTATGTCAAACCATACAATGTCTTCAAAAGTTAACCCCATAAGCCTCTCTGACCAATCAGCAATGTCAGAGATGTCAACAAAAGGACCAGACTTAGGAAGATGACTCATGAACCATCTATACAGGAGAGGTACACAGCAGGAGATATTCTTTCCCCTCCTATTCTCATTCTTGTAATGCATAGAGTGATACACATCTCCTAAGAGCGTCAACACAGGATTCTTTGTAACACCCCCTTTCTATACCCCCAAATAATCAAACAAATCATTTAGGCACGAATTCAAAATTTCATTAGAGTATTATTTAAAATACGGTATAAAAGGAACATGTCACATTATGCTTGAATTAAAACACATACAACACCTGCTCATAATAGATATGCAACAATGGGCAACAAACACATCAGAGGATCTTAGTCCTTATACCCACATCTCAAATATTTAGAATAAAAGCAGAAATCTAAACATTTGAATCACAACTGACATGTATTCACATATATACATATTCACATCATTCAATGTAATTCATCCACAACATTTATGTTTACAAACATGCAACACCAATAATACATATACAAATGTAATCATCAAAAATAGCCCAAGGCTTCCTATGCTACCCGGTGTTACATATCAGAGCCATCTGACCAAATATAATGAAGACGCGCTTCACAAAAAGGATTCACCAGCACCTAATCTCCAATGCCTCATAGAGCATCATAAAACAACAGAAGGGTGAGAAACAATATCATAATATATAATGCATAAATCATATATATACATATCATTAGTTACGCATCTTCCGCATTCACACCACAACTCACCTCAATCATTCTATACATCGCAATGTATCCATATAAGTATCTATATATAAATAGAACATCAAGCATATACAATACGCAATCACCAATGTTTATATCAATCCATAAAAACCTACATGTATACACACACACACAAATATATATATATATATATATATATATATATATATATATATATATATATATATATATATATATATATATATATATATATATATATATATATATATATATATATATATATATATATATATATATATATATATATATATATATATATATATATATATATATATATATATATATATATATATATATATATATATATATATATATATATATATATATATATATATATATATATATATATATATATATATATATATATATATATATATATATATATATATATTCAAGCATACTCACTCATGCCATTATCACAATTCGCATTAATTCACATAAACATACACAATATGTTTATATCATCTTCATTTCACATAAACATCCACATACTTGTTTATTTCAGCAATGCATCATATAAAGATGATAATGCAACTCATAGAGACCGACTCACGACTCTATGCAGATGCAAATGCGATACCGACTCAATTCAGCAGGTTCAATTAAAGAACCAAAATGGATCCATCTCTCGTTACCGAAGTAACTCCCCGTCAGACCTACAATTTTCACGCATCGCTCACACCCCACATGGGCACACGATGTTTCAGGATTGCTCACACCCCACATGGGCACACAATCATTCTGCAGATTCTTCGCGGAATAAAATATAACCATCGCATGATACGAGGTTCTGCAGATCCTACACGGGATCAAATGTAACCATCGCTCACAAGAGGTTCTGCAGATCCTACACGGGATCAATTAACACAAATGCATATCATGATGCTTCACATGCTAACATGACTCAATCAACTATAAACCATCGCTCACACGAGGTTCTGCAGATCCTACGCGGGATCAATTAACACAAAATGCATACATATTCGCAAATATATTATCATGCATTCTTCACAGTCATCACAAGTACCATGCATTTTTATTCAATTCAAACAATGCATATAATTTTCCCAACGGACACACTCACAATTGATCCATAACCTAGGATTTATGCCATACGGCTACCCACAGCATAAGATATCACCACGGCACACAAATCGTCCATTCAGATAAGGATTAACGTAACCGAAACAAACAATTAACATTGGAAAAGAAAACACAGGAAATGGAAAAATATTGTCACATTCGCTGACCTTCGCCTGGCGAAGCCTCTAGCGAATGCTAGCTACCTCCTTCGCCTGGCGAACTAGCTAGCGAAGGCAGTCAGAAGCTACTGGAAGTATTCGCTACCACTCGCTGGATTCATTCGCCTGGCAAACCCTTGCCACTAGCCTTCGCCCGGCGAACTTGCCAGCGAAGACTGAATTTGTCTACTGACTTAGTTCGCTGACCACGCGCTAGGCTTCGCCTGGCGAAGCTTCGCTGCCACTCGCCTGGCGAACCTGCGAACTCAGAAATCCCTAACTGTCCAAAAATTTTGAATCTAACCGATTCTATTCCAACTCGTCTCAGCAACACCACCCAACATCCCTCGACTTAAACTTTACCACTTATTCTCATTTTCAACCATTAAAACTCGATTCTACCGATTAAATCAAATTCGACCTAAAAATGGAAGATGAGTAAAACTCTCTCCAATCTCAAAGTCAACCGACAGAAACGTACATAATCATACACATTGAGATAAATAATAAAGTTTCACACCCTTACCCGATTATCCGATTCCTAGTGAGCTTTCTTGATGATTTCTAACTTTTTCCTCCTTTCTCTTCTCTTCTTCTTTCTTTCTCTTTTCTTTCTCTTTTCTTTCTCTCTAACTCGCTTTTCTTTCTTTCGTTCTATTTTCCTCTCTATTTCCTCTTATACTTTCCCCTCAATTCTATTTTTATCAAAAGACTAAAATACCCTCCAATCTAAATTTTACCTGAAATTCTCCGAAACAGTAAAATATTAAAACATACTAAACTAACACATCAAATTCACAATTAAAACAATTATTACTCAATTCAAATAGCACACTCAATAAAATGAAATAATTGAATCAGGGCGTTACAACTCTCCCCCACTTTAGAAATTTTCGTCCTCGAAAATATTACCTGATTCAAACAAGTCCGAATACGACTCTCGCATCCCACTTTCCAATTCCCAAGTCATATTGCCTTCAGAAGCGCCTTCCCACGCTACCTTCACAAGCGCAATATCCTTGCCTCTAAGTTTCTTAACTTTTCGATCCAAAATCCTCACTGGTACAACTTCTACCGTAAGGTTATCTCTCACCTCAACCTCTTCCATAGGAACAACATGTGACGGATCTGAAACATATTTCCGAAGTTGTGAAACATGGAACACATCATGCAAATTCGAAAGATTCAGAGGCAACACCACACGATAAGCCACAGCACCCACTCGTGCAGTAATCTGATAAGGACCAATAAAACGAGAAGTCAACTTCTTCGACTTCAAAGCACGACCCACACCTGTAACTGGTGTAACTCTCAAAAACACATGGTCTACTTCTTGAAATTCAAGATCTTTCCTTCTCTTGTCATGGTAGCTCTTTTGTCTATTCTGAGAAGCCTTCATCTTCTCCCGAATAGACTTCACTTTCTCCGTAGTTTGTTGTACCAACTCTGGACCAACTACCGACCTCTCACCGGTTTCATGCCTACACAAAGGTGTTCGACATCTCCGGCCATACAAAGCCTCAAATGGCGCCATACCAATACTTGCATGAAAACTATTATTATAGGTGAACTCAATCAATGCCAAATAACTATCCCATGCACCACCTTGTTCTAGCACACAAGCGCGCAACAAGTCTTCCAATGATTGAATTGTTCTCTCGATTTGACCATCCATCTGAGGATGATAGGCCGAGCTCAATCTCAACTTAGAACCCAAAGCACTTTGTAAACTTTCCCAAAATCTTGATGTAAATCTAGGATCTCTATCCGACACAATACTCTTAGGAACCCCATGCAACTTCACAATCACGTGAACATAAATCTCGGCTAACTTTTCCAAAGGATAACTAATATCAATCGGAACAAAGTGAGCAGATTTAGTAAGCCTATCAACAATTACCCAAATAGCATTATGACCTCTTTGCTTATTCGGCAATCCCGCAACAAAATCCATGGATATACTATCCCATTTCCATTCCGGAATGTCTAACGGTTGCATCAATCCACTAGGCTTCTGATGCTCCACCCTAGACTTCTGACAAGTCAAGCACAAATACACAAAACGAGCTACATCCCGCTTTAACCCGGACCACCAAAAGATCTTCTTCAAATCCTGATACATCTTATTCGCACCCGGATGAATACTTAAGTTGCTTCAGTGTCCTTCATCCAATATCATCTTTTACAATTCCGAATCATCGGGAATACAAATACGACCACGAAATCTCAAAACACCAAAATCATCAACCTTGTAATCCTCACTCTCATTCATCATTAAATCAATAAACTTCAAATCTAACTTTTTCTTTTCACAAACGGTCGCAAGAAAATCATTTGTAACATGTAGCATACCAAGTTTCACACTTACCGGCATCATTTCACAAACCAAACTCAAGTCTCTGAAATCTTCCAAAAGTTCCCATTCTTTCACCATCAACGCGGACATATGTAACAACTTCCGACTTAAGGCATCGGCCACCACATTCGCCTTACCCGGATGGTAATTCAAACCAAAGTCATAATCTTCTAAAAGTTCTAACCATCTCCTTTGCCTCATGTTCAATTCTTTTTTATCAAATAAGTACTTCAAGCTCTTGTGATCACTAAAGACTTCAAATCTTGCCCCATAAAGATAATGTCTCCAAATTTTCAAAACAAACACCACGGCCGCTAATTCTAAGTCATGGGTAGGGTAATTCTTTTCATGCACTCTCAATTTCCTCGAAGCATAAGCCACAACTTTTCCACCTTGCATCAAAACACCACCTAAACTGGTCAATGACGCATCACAATACACACAAAAGGATCCGTAGGATTTGGCAAAATCAAAACCGGCGTCGTCGTCAACCGTCTCTTAAGTTCCGTGAAACTCTCTTCACAATGGATATCCCAAACAAAAGCTTTTCCTTTACAAGTTAATTGTGTCAAAGGAAGTGCCAACTTTGAAAAATCCCTCAATGAACCTCCGATAATAACCCGCCAATCCTAAAAAGCTTCGGATTTCCGTAACCGACTTAGGAGTCTCCCATTGCCTCACTGCATCAATCTTGGATGGATCAACACTAATTCCACTACCGGAAATAACATGCCCAAGAAAACTTACTTCCGACGACCAAAACTCACACTTAGACAACTTAGCATACAGTTGCTTTTCCTTCAAAATTTACAACACAATCCTTAAATGATCTTCATGCTCCTCTTGAGACTTAGAATAAATCAAAATATCGTCGATGAACACAACCACGAAACGATCCAACTGGTCATGAAAAATACGATTCATATATTTCATAAACACACCCGGCGCATTAGAAACTCTGAATGGCATCACGAAATATTCGTAATGACCATACCGTGTCCTAAAGGTTGTGTTGCGGTGGAAATAGGATCACAAACTATTAATTAGTTTGAATCGCAATTCAATTCACAACCGCTCTTTGATTTATCCGAAGGAAAAGGTCAAAAGAGGGAAAACCTATTTTTGCATCGTAAACACAATGCGGGGAAAGATCTAGGGTTCGGGGGTTGGTTAAATTTAGGGAAGGTACTAGCACCCTAAACTTCTGTAGTACTCTACAGGAACCTTTTGTTCAGATGTTTACTATTTGCTTTATTTATTTGCTTAAGGTATATGTACAAAGATTAAAAGTGAGAAAAGAGACCTAAGGGGTTAATTCTAAGTTTACTCGGCAAGACATCGCATCTTGTGCCTACGTATCCTTACGGGAGTGGAATCAGAGTAATCGTAGTTCCCCTCAAAAGGGAGGTTAAAGACTTCTTGACTGTGGTCAAGGTCTCAAGGGGAATAAACGCATCTTAAGGACACGCTTACATGGAGTGTAGAAACTCCCAATCTCTACGTTGAAAATTGTTAAGTGAATTAGGGTTAGGTTAGGGATTCCGCGGCGGGAAACCCTAAAATGAGCGCGGCGGCTCTTTGACCTAATGCTAAGGGTAAAATTGTAATTTAGCCTGCGGCGAGGCATTTGTGAAAATTTAGGGTTGAAAAGGTGTAAGGGTTGAAGGTGAGGACTATTGACGCGGCGACCAAAAACTAGACCTAACCTTCGGATGTGCGTGCAATGTGACAAAATAATAGTAATGACAGTGTGAAGAATCATACATCAACAGAAATTTAAATGCGGAAACGTAAATGCGATTGTTAAGATTCGCAAGGTTACATATGAGACGCAGTTACAATATAGTAATGAAACTTAAATAAACCAAACACGCCGTAAGAGTTGCAAATGATGAACACTGTTAATAAGCAAAATTAGACAGTAATTGGACAAGTCAGGAGAACAAGTGTAATATTTTTGTTATTTTGAAAGAAATGTTAAACGAATCTAAAAAAAAGATAATGTTAATAGAAAATACCTAAATTTAATCTTAAAAGATTTTAACTTAGATATTTTTTATAAAAAAGATTTTTTATGTTATTTATTAAAAGTTTTTTTTATTATTAAGTGAAAAGAGGTTTTAAATTTTCTTATAAAAAGTGTTTTTTTTTTATTTATAATAATATTTACACAAAATGTTTAAAATGGTTTTTTAATTATAAAAATGAAAGGATTCCCCTTTTTTAAAAAACAACTCTAAAAAAAAATAAATAAAAACAGATTTTTTTTAAAAAAACGAAGTAAATAATAAAAAAAGAAATAATAATAAGAAAAAAAAAATAAGAGATTGGGCCGGTCATCACCCCGGACCCAATCCAAACGGAGAGTCATAAGGAGCAAATGCAGTATTAGGGTTTCATAACCCTAACGCCCCCTTTCGCGGCGCCGTTCCTCTCTCTCGTATCTTCGACGCCTTTCTCCCTCGCGACCATGTTTCTCCTTCGTATCTCTCGGTTACCTCCCATTCCCTTCCTTAACCTGAAAACCAAACATTAAACTCGTGAGGAAAGTGTATCATGGCTCACCTTTATAGCGGAACGGCCGATGATGGGGTGGTCTGAGGTTCGGAGTTGATTGCCCGCCGTTTAAACGGCGAAGGCGATCTTCTCTCGTTGGCGCGGTTATTGATCTTTGTTGCTACTTCCTACGAGGACGATGATGAAGATATGGGTTCTTCTGAGTCTCGCGACTCCCGTTCGTTAGGGTTTGTGATCGTGGCTCCTCTCTCTCTCTCACGGCTACCCCCCCTCCCTTTGCTCACAGGTGAAAACGTCCTTTTATATCATTTGGGCCTTCAATCTGTGTTGGGTTTGTGCTATTTTTTTGGCTAAGATTTGATTTCGTGTTGATTTTTGATGATTCAATTTGATTTGTTAGCATCCGTTTCTGATACAATCTGATACTGATTCGAAACTTTCCATTTTGTTGACAGATATGATTTATATTTCATTTGGTATGATCCTGATATCTGATTGAACTTTGTTAGGATCTGATTGAAACGTTTTTTCCTGATTTGGAATTGATATCAAATCATAATCTCTTTTCTATTATTTTTCTGATATGGTTTGGAATCGTGACCTTGGTCTTCTTTTCCCTTCTGTTACAGATTGAATTATGGGCCCGCTTTGGATATCCACATGGTTTTAATCTTCACGACTTTTCTTCTTCTTTTTTTCCAGGGGACGGATGTTGATACTTTGATCAAGTCGAGATGGCCGAGTGAAGGTTAAAGGTTATGATGACGCTTCGTCTGAACCTACATTGGATACCATTGCCCTTTGGTTTTGGTCGCATGGCCTTAGCGATGATGACCCACGGGTCTGAGCTGTCATTTTGAATTGAGTTGATAGTTTGTGCGAAATTACCGATGCTTGCAGTTCGACGTTCGGTAGGGAATTGGTAACGGCTTCGGCCGTGGCTTTCCCAGCCGCTCGAATTCTCCTGCCCAATGATGGTTGAACTGAGGGCTTAATCCCTGTTCCATCCATTTTGATTTTGATTCATGGTTGGAACTCATTATAATAGTTGACTGGTTTCTCTATTATCTGCTTCTGATTTGATTTTTCTTTGCAGATGTTGGGCATCGATTTTCGATGTTGGCTGGACCTGTTTACGGACTGGTTTACAGTTTGGATCATCTCTGATTTTTCTGATAAGCTGATGTTCGGATTTTTGACACCAACTGGGTTTGCGAACGGGCTACTTTCTAATGCAGTTTAGCCTCGATATTCAGTTTGGGATTATTGCTGATATTCTCGGCTAGAGTTTATTTGCTCGGTTCAGAACTGCTTATTCTGATGCAGTTCAGATGTGGTTCTTCCCTGCTGTAACTCTGGTTCAGTTTATATGGCTTTTTCCTGATAAATCTTGGACCACCGTTGTTTTTTATATGACATGCATTGTCTGATGGTGTTGGTGTTTTTGCAGATGCTAAAACCAAACTTTGTTCTGATGTTCGTTCAGATTCATTTCAAACCGGTTTCAACATAATTGGCCGGCCTCTGTCTTTATGCTGATACATACTTCCTTGTGCTGGTTCAGAGCTGAAGTAGCTTTGGAATTCGGTTTGGTTATGAGTCCGTTTGGGGATCTGGTCTACTTGATAGTGCTCGCCCATATTTACTTGATAGTGTTCATTTGAGTCCACCGTCGCGCAAACCACTTCGGCTCGAAAAACGCTTCTTTTACCTCTCTTTCTCGGCTGTCCCAAAATGGAACAGATACTGCCGGTCGGTAGCCGAGGTTGAGGTTCGGAAGTGGGAGTAGGACGCGGCTTCGGTCGTGCCCTCCCGACACCCAATGATGAAGATTTTCTGAGGGTGTCCGCTTATTTCTCCTAACACTTTTCTTTATGCTTTGACTTGTTTTCATTGTGCAGGTAATCAGAAGAAATATGCGTGAAGACCATGGTCGAAGATGTCTTGGGAATGACTTAAATTTTTAGGATTTTCTTTAGGATAAAAAAAATGTAACTTAAAGTCCTTTTGTAACTTGTAACCAAAGAGTCATTGAAATAAAATCCAATATTTTCTTCATTCAAATTATATTCCAGCTTTTACTTTGAATTTTATTGTAATCCAAAAATTCCAACTGAAATCCAACTTGAGTAATGATTAACACAAACCGATTAATTCTGAATTTAAGCAAACAACCTCAAACGAATCCAAACAATTAGACTTTGGGCAATTTACTTAAACAAACGGAATTAATTTCCACCGCATAAATTCAATATGAATGAATCAAAAGTCAAAATGGATTAAATCTCATTGTATCAACCGTATTGCTTTAAGTAAGGTATTTCGATTCCTTAACTCCAGATGAACTTATACCTCTGACTGAATTCGGCCCACAACATAAATCCCTGCCTGAAATGCCATCTGATTAATATTGTCTCTTCTCTTAAAAGACAGCAGAAAGCGGTGGAACAGTAGACTGCTCGCAAAATAAATTTAAATCGGACTGTGCCCCGCTCTACTGACGGCATACCAACTTCGAAAACTACTCAACCCCTGAGCCTCGGTCAGGTGTAGTTTGAAACCATGATTAAAATCAAAAATTATTACCATTTCTTTTTCTTTGAAATTTAAACTACCCGAAAACAGTGGAACAGAAAACGCCCGCTTTGCGAAATGAACCCCAACCAGGTTACTCGCACTGATTCAAACCATCTCCCATTAACATCTCGTCTTGATAAATTTGGGGAATTTTGACAGAAATTTTGGAGATCACTGATGGCCCATTTCTCCATTCAAATAGATTATTGTACCGCTGCCACATTTTACCCTGTCTTTCTGTTTACCTTTAAAATAGATATTTCGGGAAAAAAAAAAGTCTCAACTATCCCGAAGGACCCCGGCGCCAGCTTATCGTCACAAACTGTTGGTAACATTGTCCAAATTACCATTTTGCCCTTTTTATAATTAAAGCGCCCTTGGTGCAATTCCTGCAAAACAAGACACCCTTTTGCAACCAGTTGACGGTTGGTGGATGCAACAATGAGATGTTATGCGATATGACTGACTAAATATAAGGGTAAAATTTGGGGTATTACAGTTGCCCCTATTTAAATGGCTTACACCGGACGATTTGAGTGACAGAGACTCGTGGAATCGTGGTGGAGAGATTTAAATATAGATAACCGAAAATTTTGCCCTTATATGCGACGATATGCAATGCTATGGACAAAACTGGGACGACTTAATGCAGATGATGCCATGACTATGATATGATGCGTATGCTGGGATAATGAATGCGAAAATGCTGACGAAACATGACGACACCGAGACAGACGCCACGAGAAGAAACACACTGAGGAAGATGACGCGCTGAGACACAGTACATCACTGGGGAATTCTAAAAATGATAGTCAACTGGTGCGAATGACCAATTGTCACTTTTAGAAACGAGATTCTCAAATGGAGATGGCACCTATGAGATGACCTCCACTGGAGAATCTAAAAGTAAAACTGGATCATGCACGACTGCAAGATCGATCACAGAATGCTGGAGCATTGAGCAAAGAATAACATCCAAGCTTCTGTAAACTATCTCTCGTGACAGGATCAAACGGACTTTTCGGGAATCCGTAGCAAATATACAGGGTGAAAAGAACCGGCTGTATGCCAAAATAAATGGACTTTGATGGGAAATGCCCTGATAAGCTTCTCGAGGGAGAACTGTCACTTATCGTTGGAAGGGACTTATGTGCAAAAAAATGGATAAGCACTCAAATAAAGAGGCTGCTGCTTATCTGATAAATAAATCTTCTCGCATTTAAGGCCGGCGCCTGGAATACGCTTCTGATTCTTCTCTTACTGAAGGGTAAATAAACTTCTTCATGCTTCAGAATCGTGCTCTCCTGAACATGAAAAGGGTAAACTGAACTTCCTCATACTTCAGGATCGTGCTCTCCTGAATATGAAACTGGATGACTGAATTTACTCATATTTCAGAATCGTGCTCTCCTGGATATGAAACTGAATGACTGAATTTACTCATATTTCAGAATCGTGCTCTCCTGAATATGAAACTGAATGACTGAATTTACTCATATTTCAGAATCGTGCTCTCCTGAATATGAAACTGAATGACTGAATTTACTCATATTTCAGAATCGTGCTCTCCTGAATATGAAACTGAATGACTGAAGATATTCATATTTCAGAATCGTGCTCTCCTGAATATGAAACTGAATGACTGAAGATATTCATATTTCAGAATCGTGCTCTCCTGAATATGAAACTGAATGACTGAAGATATACTCATATTTCAGAATCGTGCTCTCCTGAATATGAAACTGAATGACTGAATTTACTCATATTTCAGAATCGTGCTCTCCTGAATATGAAACTGCTCAAACCTCCCCGTAACTCAAGATCGTGCTCTCCTGAATACGATTTGGTTCAAACCTCAAGACGGCAGGTAAATGGAAGCCCAACTGCTCCATGGAGATGGCCATTTGCTGCGAGTCATAACGAGGATATGATCGACTTCTTAGGTGAGAAATGTCGTATGTTGATGCTGTAAAATGTAAAGTGTAAAAGGTTGTAACATGTAGGATTGTAAAGTGTCGTACTGATATATTTTCCAGGCGCGAACTGGCGTGTATCTGTAAAGGATTGTAGTTGAAGATAGTGCAAAATAAATGCACGTCCGGGTACAGTGATAAACTTCTCGGGCGAAAATAGTCGCGTATCTGTCATGGTATGGTGAAAATCTTAGATGGTGCAAGATAAATGCACGTCCGGTTGGGCTTGACGACCGACAAGACTGAGATTCAATCTAGGATCGAGCTAGAAAGAAGACTGGTAATCAAGACTCCATCGAGGGAATGAACTCGAAGGGTAAATATCTTATCCTGGCGAGGAAAGATAGCTGAAGTAATCGTCATCCACGAGGATCGATCTCTGTGGGGAAACTGGAAACACCTATGTATTTTATGCTTAGGGCTGACAATCTATTTGGAGAGAATGGACAAACCCAGTTACTCGGCGGTAACAACCAATGATGGAGAGACACAATGAACCTGTGAATGCTAACGCATATGTTAATGCATATGTTAATGTGAATGTATGTTAATGTCTATGTATGTTAATGTTTATGTATGCTAAGATGTTATGAAATGAGTATGTAATGAGTATGTAATGAATATGTAATGAATATGTAATGAATATGTAATGAATATGTAATGAATATGTAATGAATATGTAATGAAATAGGCATGTGATGCTTAGGCCCTTGCGTATGCTGACGAAACAGACTAGAGACGGGACGAGAGATGAAATAAACATCTCGACGGAAATACCCTGCGTTCTCTGCAACCAATACGTCAATCATGAGTAAGAAGGATCAATGGTGGAACCAACTCTGGTTTTAAAGTTCTGAATTTTCTGAGGGAAGGTAATCTGCTTGTGGTGCACAGTATCACGTCTTCACATGGGGAGAAGAAAACCTGAGGGACACTTTCGAGTTAACCAAGAAAAAGTTGTCAGCTTATAGTCTCGCTGGGGACTGTCACTGGGAGCATGTCAGTGAAATCTCTGATGCCTTAGGGACCACTGGCTCCATCCAAAGTATTGTCAGCTTAGAGTCTCGCTGGGGACTAAATCAGAGCAATGGTTTAGGAACCTGTTGCAACACTGAGGCTTACTGGGGTATGAAGGCCGCTGTGAGTAAAATCCATCGGGTGCATGAAAAAATTGTGAAATCCCATGGTTTTGATCTTGCAGGACCTTATAGTAGCCGCCATTTGTTTCTTCAAAAACATGGTGCCCCAGGATACTTGCGTTGCGAGGTAGGGTCATCTCAAGAGGATTCTATAGAGAACACCGAGTCCGGTTGCCCCATTGTTCTCAAACTCTTTGAGAGATTTGTCAGGTCTCGACGTAACTGGCACAAATTAATCGTGTTACGACGAAATCTTTGGTAAATAGCTCTTAAGAACGTCAGACTCGCGTTGGTAAGCGAATTGGGAAACTGCCTGCCCCTGTTCAGTAGGATCTTCAAGTTCCACGGGTTATGTTCATATGTAAATCTCTAAGATATCAAGCAAAGTTGTCATGCCTGAAATGCCTATCCTGAGCTTGTCAATGTACACATATATTTGTCTTGAATTTTTGTTTTGAAAAAAAGATATCGCAACAACTTGTGACCGAAATCACTAGTCAGGATATAAGTTTTAATTATAATGCCATCATGAAGTTTTTTCTGAGCATAGCTCGTAGGAGTCAGGAAACGTGATCTTGTCAAGTATGCTTTCAACCGAAGTCCTACTTCAATTAGGTCTTTTAAAGGTTGTATTGTGGCTTGGTTCACGGTTTAATAAACAAAAGGATAAAGGCTCAAAGTTATATTTGTACCCACCCCTTCTTCGTGATGTTCTCCAATCCTAATTCAGTTAACCGGATACGAACGCTCATATCTCAAGCGGATTTGCTATGGTCGAGAACTTATCAAGGCTTTGGACATGGCAGTCACTCACCTATTTCTTTTGGCAATTGGTCACACGACCTTGTTCTTTATAGGGGTTCTAAAAACTACTGGTTTGTTGTTCTTATTCCCTAACTTTTGCCTGGACAACGTCTTTTGATTTGACTTTGGAGTCCAGCGGGATGCCCCAGTTTTGCCTAAGTCTCCTTCATAGGTTTTGACTTAGCGGGCTTTTATTATTTTTTTGAATATTCTTTTATGCACAAGTCGTGTAAATCTTTCGAAAGGCTCGTGACTGCCCCACTCCTTAGGTAACCGAGGGATAGCCATTGTATTGGACTTCTTAAGATGCTAAGGATAAATTCTCGAAGGTTTGCTCTTCCTTTTTGAGGATTTAAGCGCTCGATCGGTTTAACTGAAAAACTACCCTGCCCCAGGTTAGGATGAAGGTTCTTAAAAAGAAAGAAAAACTCCTACTTCAAGGCTCAAAGGGTTGACTAGGGATTAACATCCTTATATCTCCAGTGTTTGGGATTTGAAACAATGCCTTACATCATCAGCGGGTTTCAATCGAAAGCATACGACAAGAAATCTGACGTTTTAGGTTCGTCATCCTCCCCCCAATTCTCCATCTGAACAAGAGATCGGGTAAAGTTGGCATTATAATTTATGAAAAAAATATTTTGAATGAGTGAAACGAATGGATTTATTCAAGACAAACATATGCGTTGCATTAATTAACCAGAGATAAACAAGTTCATACAGGCTAAATATGCTTAGTCAAAGAGAAATACATATAAATAAACAAATGAACTGTCGGAGAAATCCTTCTAAATGGTTTATGAAATTCAAAAGCAACAGTTTCCTTTGGCGAAGCCCCAATGGAAAGGACGTCTGGTTTACGATCACTGCGAGTCGTCATGTCTTGCCCCAGTTACGCTGGTCACATCTTCAACAGTTTTCAGTCGTTGCTTCAAAATAACCTTCCCAGATTCTTTGTTGATCCCGGTCATATCATCTTGAGGGTTACTGAAATGAAGCGAGCTAGGCCCTTGAATAATTACTGGATTCGACTGATTTGCCATAGGAGTAGCATGCTTTGCAGAATTCGAACTCGACAAGTGAGGGACCCCGAGAGGAGTCTCGATCTTCAGCTGAGCATCGCTAAAAGAAAACTTCTTCGTTTCTAGCAAATCTCTGACAACTTTCTTAAGAGCATAGCAATTCTCTAGATCATGGCCGGGCGCACCCTCATGAAATAAACAATGAGCGGTAGCGTTGTGACTTGCAGGTAATGGATTAGGCGGAGGACCCAAAGCACTGGTGGTAATCAGACCTTGTCGTACCAAATGGGGGTATAACTCAGTGAAAGTCATTGGAATTGGAGGACAAGGCTTATACTGGCTCTTACGGGGATAAGGAACCTGACCCTGTGATTGCTGGTGAACAGGAGCGTTGGGCACTCGTTGACCGTTGACAGGAACTTGCATAGGCGAATAACCGGAAGGTTGTTGATAAACTGGTGCCTGATATACCGGAGCTGATTGTACAGGCTGGCGTGCAGGAAACTGCTGATCGAAAGGAGGTGCAACAGTAGCTACATAGGGTTGTTGAACATATAGAAACGGATAACCTTGAACATAACTCTGCTGATATTGTAAAGGTTGAGGAGTAGCCTTTTTGCGGTTCCTCGAACGTGTAGGTCCTTTACCAGGGTCGGAGTTAGGAGTTTTGCACTTTGGAGGGGTAGCTCGTCGAACTGGTTGAGCGCTAGGAGGCACCAAACCGGATTGAAGGTCGTGAGGAGGTACATTCTCGACAGTAACAGCTGGTTGAGGTTCCACAACGGTATTAGTCTTAGAATCAACAGTAGACTGAGCATCCACCTTCACACTAAGAGCTCGTAGCATTTCCAAAATCTGCCCTACACTTCCTCGAAGATCTTCGAGTTCATGGCTGACACGGTTGATCTCTTGGTTTTGATCTTCCATCCTTTTGAAGGGTCGTATTGATGCAGAGAACTCAGGGTGACAAAACTGGAAGGTGAGAGAACCGAGTATAAGAAATTGGGAGACACATGCAATGCAAAAGTATGATGCTAACATGTGAATGCAAATGAAGATTTCATGGAATTCAAATATTTACGAATATTGCGGAATACCAAAGAAACTTTTAATTCATTGAAGACAAATTACAAATAATATCCTTGCAACCGAAACGAGCTAAATAAAAGCTTAGAAAATCCTAGAGAAGCATCTTCCACAACTTCAGTGAGCAGACGGAGATCCGGAGGAAAATAAATATTCGTAGAGCCTTCTCTTCTTGTAGGATTGTATCTCATCATCCTTTGACTGAATCTGCTTTTGAAGTTCTTCGTACTCGCTGACCATCACATGGTACTTTTTCTTCCATGATTCTGTTTCGAGTTGTGATTTCTTCAAAGTAATCTTCAAAGTCTCGGCTTCAGTCATGAAATACTGGACAGGTTCCTCTCTTTGAGGTACAAGATTTTGGCGAGAGTAGGGCATCTTCAACTCAATGGCTCTTCCTCGGACCCATTAAAGGTATGGTTCCATGGACACACAATTAGGTCTTCCCAAACTTTCTTTGTCCCTCCTATGCAGATGACTCCAAGAAGATAGAATCCGATCTTGAAGCTTTTTGTCGTCTTTAAAAAGATCTTTTCCACATGAATACCCTTAGGCGGTTCCTTCAAGGGATATCCCAACTGTCGGCGAGCTAAGACTGGATTGTAGCTAATTCCTCCATTGAAACTGAGCAAAGGCACGTTGTTGAAGCTTCCACAACTATCAATGATCGATATCCCATCGTACATGCGATTATACCAATCAATATCAGAGTGAGTTAGAGCCATAACTTTTTGCGACCAATGTTCTTGATTAGCTCTCCAAAACGGACCGGACTTGGGTAAGTGAGAAATAAACCACTTGTACAGTAATGGCACACAACATGTAATCGTTCCTCCACCATGAAAGTTCCGAAGATGTACTGAATGATAAGTATTACCCAGTAGTGTCGGAACTAGATTTCTTCTCATGAAGGTCTTGATTGCGTTAAGGTCCACAAACCCCTCAAAACTAGGAAAAAGCAGCAACCCATAAATGAGCAAAGCAAATATTGTCTCGAAGGCGAACATGTCTTTATGATCGGCATAAAATTGGGCCTTCTTAATTAGGAAGTCCCTGGGAAAACCGGAGGTCCCCCCTTTGGTGATCATATTGTTTTCGACATCGGATATCCTTAGACAAATGGCTTTAGCAATATCTTGTTCTTTAGGGTCTTCCTCCAAGAAAGGGAATGGAGACTTATCCAAGATCGGCAATCTCATCAACTGAGAGTACTCTTCTAAGGTAGGTAAAAGCTGATAATCTGGAAAGGTGAAGCCGTGATAATCTAGATCATAAAACTGTAGCAAAGTCGCAAGAAGTCCTTCGTTTACTTGAACCTTCAACAAAGACAATAGCCTTCCCTATCTGTTTTGGAACTCTTCTTGATCTTGAACCAAATCTCTTAGCTTCTCTAGGACTTCCAAATTAAAACCCTTAAAAGTAAATTTCAAAGTATGCCTTCTAGAGTGATCCATGGTATCCTGCAATGTTCATAAATAGAGTTTGAATTCCATGAAGTCTTAATGTAATATGATGCTTTATGGATGCAATGCATGAAAACACACAAAGCCCTAGGTTAAAGGCTCGCATGAGGTTCAAAGGCAAGTACCCTCCCTTGAAGTTAGATGGTTCATCCTGTCCTACAAAAGTAACCAGGTTCTAAGGGATCTCAATATCATTGATCTTTCACAAGGATGGTTGTTCAGAAGGCAACTTACTTGCCAACCAAAACCCTCCAAGTTTAAGATCTCAATGAGCGTAGTATCGAGTGTCAACCAACTTTAGTCTGCACCAAAGCCGGTTACCTCACTACTTTCTAAAGGCCAAGATGAGTTAACTAGGGTTCTAAAAGTCAGTTAGTGCGTTGACAACATATGGCAGCCTCGATATTATCCTCAACTTGACTTAAGGAATATAAGCACCAACCAAGAAGTCGCACTAACCATGGCCACCAGATCAACCGTATCGATATACGTCGTACAGTTTCCTTGGTCTATTGCCATTTACCTAAGGTACACTAGATCCGGGTGTAGGACCTATCTCACAGCACAAGGAACAGTCCCACAATCAAAGCACAAATATATACATGCAAATGAATAATAACACAGATAGTAATAAATATGAACAAGTTAGGGATAACCCTCAAAACAAAGGAGATCCCCAGTGAAGTCGCCATTTTCTGTTGCGGTGGAAATAGGATCACAAACTATTAATTAGTTTGAATCGCAATTCAATTCACAACCGCTCTTTGATTTATCCGAAGGAAAAGGTCAAAAGAGGGAAAACCTATTTTTGCATCGTAAACACAATGCGGGGAAAGATCTAGGGTTCGGGGGTTGGTTAAATTTAGGGAAGGTACTAGCACCCTAAACTTCTGTAGTACTCTACAGGAACCTTTTGTTCAGATGTTTACTATTTGCTTTATTTATTTGCTTAAGGTATATGTACAAAGATTAAAAGTGAGAAAAGAGACCTAAGGGGTTAATTCTAAGTTTACTCGGCAAGACATCGCATCTTGTGCCTACGTATCCTTACGGGAGTGGAATCAGAGTAATCGTAGTTCCCCTCAAAAGGGAGGTTAAAGACTTCTTGACTGTGGTCAAGGTCTCAAGGGGAATAAACGCATCTTAAGGACACGCTTACATGGAGTGTAGAAACTCCCAATCTCTACGTTGAAAATTGTTAAGTGAATTAGGGTTAGGTTAGGGATTCCGCGGCGGGAAACCCTAAAATGAGCGCGGCGGCTCTTTGACCTAATGCTAAGGGTAAAATTGTAATTTAGCCTGCGGCGAGGCATTTGTGAAAATTTAGGGTTGAAAAGGTGTAAGGGTTGAAGGTGAGGACTATTGACGCGGCGACCAAAAACTAGACCTAACCTTCGGATGTGCGTGCAATGTGACAAAATAATAGTAATGACAGTGTGAAGAATCATACATCAGCAGAAATTTAAATGCGGAAACGTAAATGCGATTGTTAAGATTCGCAAGGTTACATATGAGACGCAGTTACAATATAGTAATGAAACTTAAATAAACCAAACACGCCGTAAGAGCTGCAAATGATGAACACTGTTAATAAGCAAAATTAGACAGTAATTGGACAAGTCAGGAGAACAAGTGTAATATTTTTGTTATTTTGAAAGAAATGTTAAACGAATCTAAAAAAAAGATAATGTTAATAGAAAATACCTAAATTTAATCTTAAAAGATTTTAACTTAGATATTTTTTATAAAAAAGATTTTTTATGTTATTTATTAAAAGTTTTTTTTATTATTAAGTGAAAAGAGGTTTTAAATTTTCTTATAAAAAGTGTTTTTTTTTTATTTATAATAATATTTACACAAAATGTTTAAAATGGTTTTTTAATTATAAAAATGAAAGGATTCCCCTTTTTTAAAAAACAACTCTAAAAAAAAATAAATAAAAACAGATTTTTTTTAAAAAACGAAGTAAATAATAAAAAAAGAAATAATAATAAGAAAAAAAAAATAAGAGATTGGGCCGGTCATCACCCCGGACCCAATCCAAACGGAGAGTCATAAGGAGCAAATGCAGTATTAGGGTTTCATAACCCTAACGCCCCCTTTCGCGGCGCCGTTCCTCTCTCTCGTATCTTCGATGCCTTTCTCCCTCGCGACCATGTTTCTCCTTCGTATCTCTCGGTTACCTCCCATTCCCTTCCTTAACCTGAAAACCAAACATTAAACTCGTGAGGAAAGTGTATCATGGCTCACCTTTATAGCGGAACGGCCGATGATGGGGTGGTCTGAGGTTCGGAGTTGATTGCCCGCCGTTTAAACGGCGAAGGCGATCTTCTCTCGTTGGCGCGGTTATTGATCTTTGTTGCTACTTCCTACGAGGACGATGATGAAGATATGGGTTCTTCTGAGTCTCGCGACTCCCGTTCGTTAGGGTTTGTGATCGTGGCTCCTCTCTCTCTCTCACGGCTACCCCCCCTCCCTTTGCTCACAGGTGAAAACGTCCTTTTATATCATTTGGGCCTTCAATCTGTGTTGGGTTTGTGCTATTTTTTTGGCTAAGATTTGATTTCGTGTTGATTTTTGATGATTCAATTTGATTTGTTAGCATCCGTTTCTGATACAATCTGATACTGATTCGAAACTTTCCATTTTGTTGACAGATATGATTTATATTTCATTTGGTATGATCCTGATATCTGATTGAACTTTGTTAGGATCTGATTGAAACGTTTTTTTCCTGATTTGGAATTGATATCAAATCATAATCTCTTTTCTATTATTTTTCTGATATGGTTTGGAATCGTGACCTTGGTCTTCTTTTCCCTTCTGTTACAGATTGAATTATGGGCCCGCTTTGGATATCCACATGGTTTTAATCTTCACGACTTTTCTTCTTCTTTTTTTCCAGGGGACGGATGTTGATACTTTGATCAAGTCGAGATGGCCGAGTGAAGGTTAAAGGTTATGATGACGCTTCGTCTGAACCTACATTGGATACCATTGCCCTTTGGTTTTGGTCGCATGGCCTTAGCGATGATGACCCACGGGTCTGAGCTGTCATTTTGAATTGAGTTGATAGTTTGTGCGAAATTACCGATGCTTGCAGTTCGACGTTCGGTAGGGAATTGGTAACGGCTTCGGCCGTGGCTTTCCCAGCCGCTCGAATTCTCCTGCCCAATGATGGTTGAACTGAGGGCTTAATCCCTGTTCCATCCATTTTGATTTTGATTCATGGTTGGAACTCATTATAATAGTTGACTGGTTTCTCTATTATCTGCTTCTGATTTGATTTTTCTTTGCAGATGTTGGGCATCGATTTTCGATGTTGGCTGGACCTGTTTACGGACTGGTTTACAGTTTGGATCATCTCTGATTTTTCTGATAAGCTGATGTTCGGATTTTTGACACCAACTGGGTTTGCGAACGGGCTACTTTCTAATGCAGTTTAGCCTCGATATTCAGTTTGGGATTATTGCTGATATTTTCGGCTAGAGTTTATTTGCTCGGTTCAGAACTGCTTATTCTGATGCAGTTCAGATGTGGTTCTTCCCTGCTGTAACTCTGGTTCAGTTTATATGGCTTTTTCCTGATAAATCTTGGACCACCGTTGTTTTTTATATGACATGCATTGTCTGATGGTGTTGGTGTTTTTGCAGATGCTAAAACCAAACTTTGTTCTGGTGTTCGTTCAGATTCATTTCAAACCGGTTTCAACATAATTGGCCGGCCTCTGTCTTTATGCTGATACATACTTCCTTGTGCTGGTTCAGAGCTGAAGTAGCTTTGGAATTCGGTTTGGTTATGAGTCCGTTTGGGGATCTGGTCTACTTGATAGTGCTCGCCCATATTTACTTGATAGTGTTCATTTGAGTCCACCGTCGCGCAAACCACTTCGGCTCGAAAAACGCTTCTTTTACCTCTCTTTCTCGGCTGTCCCAAAATGGAACAGATACTGCCGGTCGGTAGCCGAGGTTGAGGTTCGGAAGTGGGAGTAGGACGCGGTTTCGGTCGTGCCCTCCCGGCACCCAATGATGAAGATTTTCTGAGGGTGTCCGCTTATTTCTCCTAACACTTTTCTTTATGCTTTGACTTGTTTTCATTGTGCAGGTAATCAGAAGAAATATGCGTGAAGACCATGGTCGAAGATGTCTTGGGAATGACTTAAATTTTTAGGATTTTCTTTAGGATAAAAAAAATGTAACTTAAAGTCCTTTTGTAACTTGTAACCAAAGAGTCATTGAAATAAAATCCAATATTTTCTTCATTCAAATTATATTCCAGCTTTTACTTTGAATTTTATTGTAATCCAAAAATTCCAACTGAAATCCAACTTGAGTAATGATTAACACAAACCGATTAATTCTGAATTTAAGCAAACAACCTCAAACGAATCCAAACAATTAGACTTTGGGCAATTTACTTAAACAAACGGAATTAATTTCCACCGCATAAATTCAATATGAATGAATCAAAAGTCAAAATGGATTAAATCTCATTGTATCAACCGTATTGCTTTAAGTAAGGTATTTCGATTCCTTAACTCCAGATGAACTTATACCTCTGACTGAATTCGGCCCACAACATAAATCCCTGCCTGAAATGCCATCTGATTAATATTGTCTCTTCTCTTAAAAGACAGCAGAAAGCGGTGGAACAGTAGACTGCTCGCAAAATAAATTTAAATCGGACTGTGCCCCGCTCTACTGACGGCATACCAACTTCGAAAACTACTCAACCCCTGAGCCTCGGTCAGGTGTAGTTTGAAACCATGATTAAAATCAAAAATTATTACCATTTCTTTTTCTTTGAAATTTAAACTACCCGAAAACAGTGGAACAGAAAACGCCCGCTTTGCGAAATGAACCTCAACCAGGTTACTCGCACTGATTCAAACCATCTCCCATTAACATCTCGTCTTGATAAATTTGGGGAATTTTGACAGAAATTTTGGAGATCACTGATGGCCCATTTCTCCATTCAAATAGATTATTGTACCGCTGCCACATTTTACCCTGTCTTTCTGTTTACCTTTAAAATAGATATTTCGGGAAAAAAAAAAGTCTCAACTATCCCGAAGGACCCCGGCGCCAGCTTATCGTCACAAACTGTTGGTAACATTGTCCAAATTACCATTTTGCCCTTTTTATAATTAAAGCGCCCTTGGTGCAATTCCTGCAAAACAAGACACCCTTTTGCAACCAGTTGACGGTTGGTGGATGCAACAATGAGATGTTATGCGATATGACTGACTAAATATAAGGGTAAAATTTGGGGTATTACAGGTTGTCTTCTGAATATCTTCCTTTTTCACTCGAATCTAGTGATAACCTGATCTCAAATCAATATTGCTAAAAACACGTGCACCAACCAATTGGTCCATTAAATCATCGATCCTAGGAAGCGGATACTTATTCTTAATTGTCACCTTGTTCAATTTTCTATAATTAATACACAAACGCATGCTTCCATCCTTTTTCTTCACCAACAATACCGGAGCACCCCAAGGAGAAACACTAGGCCTTACAAATTTCTTGTCCAACAAGTCATTCAATTGTTTCTTCAATTCTACCAACTCCGACGCCGACATACGATACGGTGCCATCGAAACTAGTCTAGTACCCGGAACTAGATCAATGGAAAATTCAACTTCTCTTTCCGGCGGTACATCCGTAATATCCTCCGGAAACACTTCTGAAAAGTCACACACCACTGGAAAAACATCAAGTTCCATCTTACTTTCCACGGACAAAGATGCAAACAAACCGAACAATTAAGCTTCATCCTCTAAAAGTTTCTTCAACTCTTTAGTGGATAGAAAACTCACCTCTTCGTCATCTTCCAAAGAAGGAAACCATTACTAACTTGTGATAGCAATCTATATGAACTCGATTAAACTGCAACCAGTTCATACCCAAGATCACGTCCAAACCTTCCAAAGGTAAACACACCAAATCCATAACAAAGTCTCTGCCATACATGGTCAGAGGACAACTTACACACACCGAGGACGTAGTTACCGACCCTGAAGCAGGAGTCTCAATAACCATCTTGCCACCCCAAGAAGTCACAAACAAGTCCAAATGCTTAGCGCACTCATGAGAAATGAATGAATGAGTTGCTCCCGTATCAATAATAGCAATTAAATGCGTACTATTAATAAAGCATATACCTTTAATCAGACGGTCTGCACTGGTAGTATCCTTCCCAGCTAAAGCAAACACTTTACCACCTGCCTGAGCTTGCTTCGGCTTAGTACACTTAGTACTAATATTCCCCACTTCTCCATAATTAAAACATTTCACCGCATTCCTTCTACAATCAGTTGTAGCATGAGGAATACCTCCACAGTTAGAACACTTTGCCACGGTCTTTCCGCAATCAAAAGACTTATGTCCCATCTCACCACACTTGAAGCACTTAAACATACCGGAATCTCCACCTCCGGATCTCCTATCGAAGTTTCCCCTATGTTTGCCCTTATCAACAGGCGTCACATACAGTTCACTCCTTACTTGTTGTTTCCATTTCCTCTCATTCACACTCTTATAATGTGTGGAACGAGCTTTGTTATCTTCTTCAAAAATCCTACAACATTCGAACAAATCCGAAAACCTCTGAATTCTTTGATACCCCACCGCTTGTTTAATCTCAGGGCGCAAGCCATTCTCATACTTAATACATTTAGAAAATTCCGCCGTCACCGCCGCATAATGAGGATGATATTGAACCAATTCCACAAACTTCGTCGTGTAGTCTACCACGAACATGTTGCTTTGTTTCAACTCAAGAAATTCCATTTCTTTCTTTCCCTTCACACTCTCGGGATAATACTTCCTCAAGAATTCCGTACGAAACAAATCCTAAGTGATTGTTTCCTCATTCACCTCAATAACTTGTCGCATACCGACCCACCAGTCGTCGGCTTCTTCGCTCAGCATGTGAGTCCCAAGTCTCACCTTGTTTCCTTCAGCAATATTCATAACTCTAAAAACTCTTTCGATCTCTTTCAGCCAAATCTGAGCACCGTCAGGATCGAATCTTCCTTTAAAGACCGGCGACTGATTCTTCCTGAACTCATCATTCTCATTCGCATTCGGTGCACCCTGCACCGCTCTAGCCATCGCTTCCATTGAAGCAGCCATCGCATCATCATTCCTACCAGCCATATTCTGAGCAGCCCAGAAACAACAACCAGGTTAAACCACAACTTAACCGTCAACAACAATAAGACAGACACAATAGATTCAACACTGGCTCTGATACCACTTAATGTAACACCCCTTTTCTATACCCCCAAATAATCAAACGAATCATTTAGGCACGAATTCAAAATTTCATCAGAGTATTATTTAAAATACAGTATAAAAGGAACATGTCACATTATGCTTGAATTAAAACACATACAACACCTGCTCATAATAGATATGCAATAATGGGCAACAAACACATCAGAGGATCTTAGTCCTTATACCCACATCTCAAATATTAAGAATAAAAGCGGAAATTTAAACATTTGAATCACAACCGACATGTATTCACATATATACATATTCACATCATTCAATGTAATTCATCAGCAACATTCATGTTTACCAACATGCAACACCAATAATACATATACAAATGTAATCATCAAAAATAGCCCAAGGCTTCCTATGCTACCTGATGTTACATATCAGAGCCGTCTGACCAAAACTAATGAAGACGCGTTTCATAAAAAGGATTCACCAGCACCTAATCTGCAATGCCTCATAGAGCATTATAAAACAGTAGAAGGGTGAGAAATAATATCATAATATACAATGCATAAATCATATATATATACATATCATTAGTTACGCATCTTCCGCATTCACACCACAACTCACCTCAATCATTCTATACATCGCAATGTATCCATATAAGCATCTATATATAAATAGAACATCAAGCATATACAATACGCAATCACCAATGTTTATATCAATCCATATAAACCTACATATATACATACATATATATATATATATATATATATATATATATATATATATATATATATATATATATATATATATATATATATATATATATATATATATATATATATATATATATATATATATATATATATATATATATATATATATATATATATATATATATATATATATATATATATATATATATATATATATATATATATATATATATATATATATATATATATATATATATATATATATATATATATATATATATATATATATATATATATATATATATATATATATATATATATATATATATATATATATATATATATATATATATATATATATATATTTTCAAGTATACTCACTCATGCCATTATCACAATTCACATTAATTCACATAAACATACACAATATGTTTATATCATCATCATATCACATAAACATCCACATACATGTTTATTTCACCAATGCATCATATAAATATGATAATGCAACTCATAGAGACCGACTCACGACTCTATGCAGATGCAAAAGCGGTACCGACTCAATTCAATAGGTTCAATTGAAGAACCAAAATGGAACCATCGCTCGTTACCGAAGTAACTCTCCGTCGGGCCTACGATGTTCACCCATCGCTCACACCCCACATGGGCATACGATGTTTCAGGATTGCTCACACTCCACATGGGCACACAATCCGATTGCTCACACCCAAAATGAGCACACAATCGTTCTGCAGATTCTATGTGGAATCAAATATAACCATCGCATCATACGAGGTTCTGCAGATCCTACACCGGATCAAATGTAACCATCATTCACACGAGGTTCTGCAGATCCTACACGGGATCAATTAACACAAACGCATATCATGATGCTTCACATGCTAGCATGACTCAATCAACTATAAACCATCGCTCACACGAGGTTCTGCAGATCCTACGCGGGATCAATTAACACAAAATGCATACATATTCGCAAATATATTATCATGCATTTTTCACATTCATCACAATTACCATGCATTTTTATTCAATTCAAACAATGCATATAATTTGCCCAACGGCCACACTCACAATTGATCCATAACCTAGGATTCACGCCATACGGCTACCCACAGCATAACATATCACCACAGCACACAAATCGTCCATTCAGATAAGGATTAATGTAACCGAAACAAACAATTAACATTGGAAAAGAAAACACAGGAGCTGGAAAAATGCTGTCACATTCGCTGACCTTCGCCTGGCGAATGCTCGCTACCTCCTTCGCCTGGCGAACTGGCTAGCGAAGGTAGTTAGAAGCTATTAGAAGTATTCGCTACCACTCGCTGGATTCATTCGCCTGGCAAATCCTTGCCACTAGCCTTCGCCCGGCGAACTTGCCAGCGAAGACTGAATTTGGCTACTGACTTGGTTTGCTGACCACTCGGTAGGCTTCGCCGGGCGAACCTGCGAACTCAGAAATCCCTAACTGTCCAAAAATTTAGAAACTCACCAAATCTAACCGATTCTATTCCAACTCGTCTCATCAACACCACCCAACATCCCTCGACTTTTAAACTTTACCACTTACTCTCATTTTCAACCATTAAAACTCGATTCTACCGATTAAATCAAATTCAACCTAAAAATGGAAGATGAGTAAAACTCTCTCCAATCTCAAAGTCAACCGACAGAAACGTACATAATCATACACATTGAGAAATAATAAAGTGTCACACTCTTACCCGATTATCCGATTCCTCGTGAGCTTTCTTGATGATTTCCAACTTTTTCCTCCTTTCTCTTCTCTTCTTCTTTCTTTCTCTTTTCTTTCTCTCTAATTCTCTTTTCTTTCTTTCTTTCTATTTTCCTCTCTATTTCCTCTTATACTTTCCCCTCAATTCTATTTTTATCAAAAGACTAAAATACCCTCAAATCTAAATTTTACCCGAAATTCTCCGAAGCGGTAAAATATTAAAACATACTAAATTAACACATCAAATTCACAATTAAAACAATTATTACTCAATTCAAATTGCACACTCAATAAAATGAAATAATCAAAATTGAGACGTTACATTCTTTGAGACAAAAATATGGAAAGCATCCAAGTCCACAAAATCTGGAATGTTTGGGAACAATATTATACCATATATGCAGAGTGCCAAAATAGCATTGAAGACAACCCAACAACCTTCTTTTGTAAAATGTTGAGCTCTACCAACCAAGAAAGGAAATATGAACCAGACATTCCATTCCGTTTAACCATCTTTCCTTCCAACTCAACAGCATCTAGATGAAGAGCATTAACAAGCTTAGTCAATTTAGGCTCAGCTTCAGAGTGATAAAAAGGCATCTGATCCAGAATAGGAACTCCCAACAACATGGGAAACTCCTCCAGAGTAGGCATCAATACATAACTAGGAAAAGTGAAACACCTCAATTGTGGGTCATAGAACTGAAGCAAGGTGTGGAGACCTTCCAACTCAAACACTGAAGCGTTACAAACACAACCCAGAAGCTTCCCATACTCCTTCTTGAAATCTTCCATCACACTGTGACCAGCAGCAGAAATCAAACTGAGTAAAGACCCTATATATGGTTTGGGAAACTTGTACACAATTGTCTTCTTCAAACAAGCCTCCATGTCAGCAAGGAATGATTTACTAGAATCAAGAGGAGAATATGCACCTGAAACATAAATACGTGTCAATGTTAATATGAAAATAAAAATACAAATGCAACAGGGGATCAAGATTGTTGTGTTGTTGACTGAGATGAACCAGCGCTTCGCTCTGGCGAGAAAATACCAGAATACCCAAGTATCAGAGATCAAAGGTTCGCACTAATAAGAAATCTAGGTAGGTTGAAGGTCAAGGTTTCCTGCATAACCCTCCTCACTCACAAGTATGAACCTATCTCTGATAAGGTCTGGAATCCTATGCGGTCATCAACGTCACAGACTTTTGAGAAACGATTATACGTTCACCATTTCTGGTTTGGCATCATAGTCTAATGAAGCGGCCTTGCTTAGCTAACTTCAAAATGATCGGTCCCTAGAGTCGACAATCCTCAGATCCAACATCCTCTCAACTTCCCGAAACATACTGGAAAGGTAGTCATCAAAGAGAATCTCGTCTGAGCGCGAATTTCGTGAGAACTAGTGTATGCCAAACATACAGGTTCATCACTACTTTCCACTTCTAAATCTAGGGTTATACTCAAGCCTGGGTTTCTCTTATCACACAGTGGAGCATTTCCCCCTAACAGCACAACAATAATGATATATAACAATGTTGTAAATAAAATGCACATGTAGTAAAGTACAAATGCAACACATATACACATATGTACACACCCAAAGATAAAACAAAAAAGCGCTAGGACTGCCTCGCATGGGGGATGGGAAGAGTCCCCAGCAGAGTCGCCAACTGTCGTATCGTGGCGAAGATGGGTTGGCAAGGACATAAGAGTCACCACTGTTCGTTATTTATCCCAAAGAGAGGGAAAGGAAACGATAATAGAAAACCTACGAAAAAGGGAGAAGATAGGTCATCGCAACCAAATCTTGGGTTTGGTAGTCGGTTACGCAAGGGGAAGGTATGAGCACCCCTCACGTCCTTTGTACTCAACGGGATCCATGTTATTTGTCTATCTAAAAGGGAATTAATCTATAAGGCTGGCCACAGGGACAAAAGAGAAGAAAAGAAAAGAGACTCGATAGAGCATCGCCGCTCTATGCCTACGTACTCCCTCGTGCAATGGGAAAGACAGAGTCAACGTAGTTTGGGAAACTACGGGTGAAGGTGGGGAAGGTTTCTCGCCAAGACACCGCCGTCTTGTGCCTACATATCCTCATCTGGTATGAAAAATCAGAGCAAACATAGTTCAGGCTGACACGACCACAGGTTGGTTCAAGTGTTTTAACTGAGTAGGGTTAAACCTTTGTTCTAGCAGTTAGGTGTATTGTTGCTCGACCATTGGAGATTTAGGCGTTACTTGTTTGCGGTAGAACCAAGAGTTAACACACTCTTTCTGAAAATGGTTTTCAATTAATCCCGAAGGATAAAAAGGTTTGATGTTTTATTTTGTGTTTTTTATGCAATAAGTGAATTGAATTATGATTTGTAACTCATGTTGCACTAAAGACTATGACTTGAGAGCGAATGCATCACATATTGCCCAAAGGGCATACGCTAAACACTCTAGACATTTGAGAGGAAGCCCCTCAACTATCATTCCCCAAGTACTTAAGGCTCATAGCATACAACACTTATTATCCATTATTAGGTGTCTTGAAGAAGTTTTGAGATGAGAAGAGAAAACACAAACTCTAAGGGGAAACTAATAAACCCTAATGTTATCATGCAATGTGCCCCTGTGATTGAGGTCATGAGGGAAGAACTTTCCTAATGTTATCATGCTTGGATTTAACACTTAATGTCTCTCCTACTCCCACCTAAAACAAATGGGACTAGGAATCCTAAGGGATCATGGCAAAGAAACCAAGTAAACACAAGATAAATCAATCACAAATAAGATGATAGAAAGAGATGAAGTTGACTTAAACAAGTCAAGAAGAAATGCAAATATGATATGCAAGACGCAAAATATGCAAAGCCAACAAAAGATCAAGGCAAAATGACTTAAACAAGTCAAAGCAAAAGTGAGATGAAGTGGGAGAAGTTACAACTCCTACAACCATTCAAACATCAATCACTAATACCAAAAGGTAAACACCAAAGCTAAAAGAAGAAGCCATGATCAAAATGAAGATGGGAGAATAGACTTGGGAAGCAAGCAACATAAGAAATATCTCAACCAAATACACCACATTGATCATGCAAGAAGAAAGGACAAACAAGTGCTCAAAGTGATCCCTCATTCAAAGCAAACTCAAAGTATGAACAAAGGATACCAAATTGCTTTGAATGAGTATCAAAAGCCAAAGGGAAGAAGAAAAATCACAAGAGAAAGATTATAAAACCAAAATGGAAACAAGGCAAAAGCATGCTACAAGTTAAAACAAGAGAAGGAACCAAAGTTCCAACCATATTCAACACCTAAACACCAGTGGAATACCTTAGTCCAAAGTGACTTGCAACACAAACTACACAAGTGTATGACCTATAAATGCAAAACCAGAACCTTAATCATGTTATGAATTAATATCAAATCTCATAAGGTGCTCATGGGATCCATCAAAGTCATTTCCCAACGAAACTAGGTCAACTAGTTTGTATGAAGTTCACCAAAAATAGAAGAATAGTTCAATAAATGCCAAATAAAATGCACAAAGCAACTAAACAAGTTGGCAAACAGAGGCTAAAGTATCCAAACCAAATTCAATTCAAGGCATCACCAAATGATTTTATCAACTACGGTGCTCCACCTTATTGAATTATTATCAAGGGACAAACAAAATCAAAGCAAAGTCAAACAAAAATTGATCAAACAATGACCAAAATCAGCCTCAAAGGTACCTCAATCCATCCTCTAAATGGAGAGGAAACCTTACTCATTGGTGATCTCAAATGGTAGCTCAAGAGTGGACGATCAAATAAGAACAACATAAAAAACCTCTCCCATTGAAAAATTCAAATTAAATTGCAAAATAAAATAAAATTGAAATTAAAAATTATAGAAAATTAATTAAGACTTTAAAATATTTGAAAATAATTTTTATGGAATTTTTAGCTAATTGGACCTATTTTTAATCATTGTAAAACAAAACAAAAAATTAAAAAAAAGGAAAGCACATGGAGGTGCAGAAGTAAAAATCAGAAACAAAGGCATCAAGGCAAAGCGCATTTGGTCTGAAAATGAGGGGGTCCGTATAGCATCTCAGGCCCAATTGATTCAACCAAATTTGAGAAAATGAAACGCAACGTTTCATTTAACTGCGTGGATTCAAACATGCCAAATAAGCCTGGTCAAACCAATGAAAATGCAACATGCAAGCAGTCAAATATTCAAAGGGAAGCCACATCAGCTCGTCCCTGAAACATAACCAGACGCCGGAGCTAGGGCTCTGGTCGTCTTCTCCGGTGAGCTCACCGGAGCTCAGTTGAAAAACCACCATCAACAGCCACAAAAATGGTACCATTCAAAAGATCTCACTACAAGGATTCCAAATCCATAGATCAAACATCCAAAATGTTCAAAATCAAGGAGAATCGAAGATCCAAAGTTTGAATGCACCAACTGAAAACTCAACCAAACATGAACAACAACTATGCAAACATGGCCTACTCAACATAGGGCTTCAGATGCAGCCAGTACGAACCTAAATCATGGCCTAGAATGAGAGAATTATAGAATGGAAACTTACTGAACGGAGTAGCTCCGTTGGGTCTTCTCAGGTGTGCAAGCTTGCTTCTCTTGCTTCAGTTCCACTCCAAATGTTCCCAGGAAAAAGAATTGAGCTTCAATTTCACTTGATTTGCAGAGAATAATGGAACGCGATTTTGAAATTTTCTTGAGAAATTGAAATCTGAAATTGCTCTCTCTCTCTCTCTCTCTCTCTCTCTCTCTCTCTCTCTCTCTCTCTCTCTCTCTCTCTCTCTCTCTCTCTCTCTCTCTCTCTCTCTCTCTCTCTCTCTCTCTCTCTCTCTCTCTCTCTCTCTCTCTCTCTCTCTAGCTCCAAATGTGATTTCTGAGCTTCTAGGGCAAGCTCAGAGTTTATATATGTGTCATACCCCAAATTTGTCCTACTTGTACAGTTTTTATTTAGTACATTCACCCTCTAGTTATTATTTACAAAATCTAAAAAATGTGTTGCTTATGCTCATGATCTCAGAGGATTGAAATAAATTGTTATAAAATTCATGTGAGGTTTTGTCAAGACAGGCTATGGTATAAAGTTCCAGGGTGCACGCTCGGAGTTCCAATTAAGGTTTATGGGTGAACTCAGGATTTTGGTATAGTTGTAATGCAGTCTATATCAAGTTATCATCTCGTGATTTCAAGGCTTTGAGAGATTTAGTTTGTGAAGAATGGTTGAGGTTTAGCCACAATCCAAGTGACGTTAGATCAAGACAACTCTATTTCTTAATCAGATCAAGATGAGGATATGGATCAATTTAGTGTTCCATTTGAGTGAAAACCTGAGAATGATGGTTATGAGAATCATGGATTATGTTTTGAAATTCTAAGTCACGGATTAAGGTTATTTTTTCCGATCATGATTAAATATGGTTCAAAAACACAAACAAAAGATTAATTAACTTTCCTGATTTCATTCGCAATGATTGTGTTTGATTCAATTTGGATTGGATATGGATATCATAGAAACAAAGATCTATTTCATTTATCTCAATTTGTTTTTGTGAAAGAACTATATGGCGCAAATAGCAAATGGTGGTACAAAAAGCCCAACAAGGTTCATATGCTCAAAATAAATTGTTTTTATTACAAATATAATCTACATTCATTACAACAGAGTGTTTGCAATTGGAAATAAACAAAAAAAAGCTATTTTGTTTTAGCACGCGCGATGTACACTCCCAGGTATCTATGACCCGGATTTCATTGCTGCCAATCAAGGTGAACGTGCAAATAATGTTATTAAGGGTACAAAGAGAGAACACATTAACCAAATCATCAAAGATATTAGGGATTTTAAGGAAGCAAACAAAGTGGACAGGGTTGTTGTTCTCTGGACTGCCAACACATAGAGGTACAGTAATTTAGTTGTGGGACTCAATGACACCACAGAGAACCTTTTTGCTGCAGTGGACAGAAATGAGTCTGAGATTTCTCCTTCCACCCTGTTCGGGATTGCTTGTGTTATAAAAAATGTTCCTTTCATCAATGGAAGCCCTCAGAACACTTTTGTTCCAGGGCTTATTGATCTTGCCATCAAGAACAACAGCTTGATTGGTGGTGATGACTTCAAGAGTGGTCAGACCAAAATGAAATCTGTTTTGGTTGATTTTCTTGTAGGAGCTGGTATCAAGCCAACATCAATAGTGAGTTACAATCATCTTGGAAACAATGATGGTATGAACCTCTCAGCACCACAAACCTTCCGCTCCAAGGAAATCTCCAAGAGCAATGTTGTTGACGATATGGTAAACAGCAACGCTATCCTCTATGCGCCTTGTGAACATCCTGACCATGTTGTAGTAATTAAGTATGTGCCTTATGTTGGAGACAGCAAGAGAGCCATAGGTGAGTATACTTCAGAAATATTCATGGGCGGAAAGAACACTATTGTGTTGCACAACACATGTGAGGATTCCCTTTTGGCTTCCCCTATTATCTTGGACTTGGTTCTTCTTGCTGAGCTCAACACTAGAATTCAGTTCAAATCTAAAGCTAAGAGCAAGTTTCACACATTCCACCACCCGCTACTACACTCCAAACCGTACCTGCTACTGCTTCATAACACACCAGACCAACTCTGTTACAACCAGCCAAAAATCCCTCCCAAAAGCAACAAACTCTACACAACCATACAGCTAGTCCCTCAAACCACACCAGACAAAACCTGCACCTGAAAATGACTGGACATCAGCAACAGGACAATTTGAAAAAAAAACTTAAAAGAGGGAGGGGGAGATCGCATTGAGGGGAAGATGATTCTTTTCTCCATAAGTTTTCAAAGAGAAAAAACAACATCAGAAGAAACTTACCTCAGAAACCTCCAAACATCTCCCATCTCCACAACCCTCTTTCTCCATCAAAACATCAAACTCCACCATGAACAATCATCTGAAACTCATTAACATCTCAACCAGACAACACAGACCCTAGCCTCCTTTCTTTTTCTCCCAACTCCTCTCTTCACCTTCTTCGAAAACTCTCAACTTCATCTTCCTGAAATTCACTCAAAATCTCCAATGGACCTTCATCAGCTACCGTCGGAGTCGATAACCCAGAAAATCACCTTCCCAACCTCACCTTCAACTCTCCCTCACTAATTTTCGAGCATCACTTAATCAGAAAACCCCAATTTCACTTCAACTTTTTCAAAGCCCAGAAACCGAAAACCCCAATTGAACAACTTCAAACTCAATCGGAAAAACTGAATCTATTCTCTCAACCGCAACGACCATCATCGCCTCACTGAACGAAACCCACCATTTCTCCATTTCAACCATAAAACTCAGCTTCGGTAAACTCATAACCATATCCTCCATAACTCGAAACCCACGTTGCATCTGCTCCACCCTAACACCCAAATCGAAACACACCCCCGTTCTTCATCAACTCTCCAAAACCCCAAACTCCAAACGCAAATCAAACTCACCAAAAAACCTAACTCACGCCTTTCTCCTCAACCCACAACCGTAACGACCCATTGCACCCAGATCTGGAGCAAGAATGATGAAATCAGAGATGAAAAGAGACACAAATCAAGAATGAAATCCAAAATGAAAGAATGAACGTACCCAAAGCCGGAATACGAAATCGAGTTAAGGAAAACGGTGTTGCTGTCCTTCGAACATACTGATGTAGGCTCAACATTTATATTTTCTTTCTTCTTTTTTTTGAAAACTCTGTTTGAGGCTTTTTGCTTTTCTTTGTATACTTTTCACGTTGGGAAATGTTTTTTTAAATGTACGATGAATTCGTTTTTACGTTTTTTTGAGATGTGAGGTTGGCTGTGTTGCTGAGCACGGTTGTGCTGCCAGATTCGGTTGTGAGGAATAGACGAGTGGGTTTAAGGCCCATGATGACTCCCTCCAAATTCTATTTACACCCTTCCATTTCAGTTCTTACCTCACTCTGAGGGTGATAGGCTTTTAAGCCCATATGATCCCCTCCTATTTTTTATCAACCCCCTATTTTTGTTTTCATACCCCCCGGTCCAATCGCACTACCCCTTTTCCTCTTCTCTCTTAATTTCTTTTTAGGGTTTTAATATAAGTTTATGATAATTGATTTTATTAATAATCTTGTTAGTTTTTATTAAGATCTCATTTATTTTATGTATATATTTTTAAATATAACTTTCTAAAAACTTTATAATGTAAGTTTGGGGTTTGATTTTATTTTTCTTTTATCGTTGGACATTTTATTTCATTTGTTTTTTGGTCGATGACGAAACTTCCACCGTTTAACCGTCACATTAGTGGCGTGAAACAAAGGATCTGAGACCACCTTTGTTCTTTCGATTTTATTTCGGTAAACTAACATTAAATTTTAATTTTTGTCAAACATTATTCATATCATTTCATGTTATCATATTTATTCATATTATTTATTATCATATTTATTCATTCTCATTCAGCTATATTCGAAAACACTTAATAAATTATCAAAACCGTTAAAAACCAAATTGGTGGACTGTTGTATCATCGGTTATTTGCAGGTATCTTGATTTTAAGTCGTGCCCGACTTTGCTCAAGGCGTAGTTTAGGACACAAATGCACACACACGACTTTCTCTTGGGCTACCTGACAATGAGACCCCTTTATTTCGTGCAATCCCGTGTAAATTACATGTATCCCTTCCTCATTCCGATGTATGTTTCGTATTTACTTGATTATTAGTTTATCTCCTAGGAGCACCCATAGGGACTAGAGTAGATTCAAACTATTTTCAAACTAATTCTCGATTCACCATCGAGCCACTTTCAAACAACCTCGTAAGTCGAGTGCTCATACGCATTCGCCATCAACTTATTACAACTCGACCCTTGATGCGTAAGTCAAGTCGGTCTCTTTTTTTCAAACAATTTCATTTTCAACACGCTTTGCATGCGATAACGAGTCAAACCCTTGATCCAACGTCAAGCGGATTTTCGAAACAAAACATCAATCAATTAACAACTATTTAATTCTTTTCAAGGTGTAAAGAGCAGGTTCAAGTCTTTGATCTTGCTTTCAGTTGTTTACATGCGGGTTGTCTTATTCGGGTGTGAACAATTGACGCCTCTAAATAACATTAACAACTCGACATCGTTCAACTATTTCCAACTCAAACAACTTTCCTTTCACGATGAAAAAGAGAGTGTTCCGAGTCTTTGGTCTGCTCTCCCGATTATTTGGAGTTTGAGAAGTCTTTCTTAAGCTTCAATTAATCGTCATCATTTCAACCACCCATTCAAACACCATTCAAACACTTTCATCTCTTGCGATGGAAAAGAGAGTGTTCCAAGTCTTTGGTTCGCTCTCCCGATTGTTTGGAGTTCGAGAAGTCTTTCTTAAGCTTCAAGTGGTCGTCATCATTTCAAACTTCACCCTTTCGTACAACCTTATCTTCAAGATGAAAAAGAGAGTGTTCCAAGTCTTTGGTTCGCTCTCCCGATTATTTGGGTACGAGAAGTCTTTCTTAAGCTTCGAGTAATCGTCATCCGTACCCATTTCAAACCAATTCAATCCAGTTTCTTTCGTGGTCGTTACCACGAACTACGAACGCTCTGATTCTTCATTCATTCTTGAATGTAAGATACGTAGGCACAAGATTGCGATGATCTTGGCAAGCACAATTCCCTCCATCTTCTTTTGCCCCATCCTTTCCCGTAGTTGAACTACGACGCTCTGATTTCTCATTCTCGTCTGAATGAGCATACGTAGGCACAAGGGCCCCAATCCTTGGCGAGCACCCTATCTTCTAAACATCCCCTTTCCCTTAGTGTCTTTAGCCCTTTACGGTATCCTTTAGCATTTAGTAGTGAGAAGAGAAGAATTAAGTTTATCTAACATCCATTAACTCGAATTAAGAGGTTCCCGTCGAGTACGACGGACATGAGGGGTGCTAATACCTTCCCCTCGCGTAACCAACTCCCGAACCCAGGAACATTTGGTTGCGACGGCCGTGTTCCTTCCGCGTTTATGTGGTTTTTTCGATATTTTCCTCTCCCGTCTATTCGGGAAAAATAAAGTTTGGTGGCGACTCTGTCGAACCGCAATTTCCGCGCCTTTTGCGCGAGGGCCGTTTTCTCCGAAATATCTCCGTGATTTTTCGAGGTGCGACAGGTGGCGACTCTGCTGGGGACTATTGCTCCATGCAAAAGAGAGTCGAGCCTATCTTAGTTTGAGTTGTTAGCTTTTTGTTTTTATTTTCTTCTCGCTTATTTATTGGTATCCTTATCTTGGCTACCTGTTCTTGTGGCATTGTGGGGTTGTTCTTCTTATGGTTACTTTGTGAGATGGCTCTGCACTCGAGTCCGAGTATAACCCTAGGATTAGGATGGTGGTTGTGTAGTGGAGACTTGCATGGAGTCTTTCACGTTAAGTTGAAGCGAAAACCCCGCTTGGAGTAGATTCCTTGGAGATATTGTTGTTGTGGTGAGTCTTTGCCATTACAATAATGTTTTCGAGTTTGAATCGTTTATCCCAAGGACCGTAAACCGTTTCATCCATGGTGGTTGGTAGTGTTAATTCTTTGTGAATTAATACGAACGCCCCAATCAGATGAGATCCCTTGAACGTATTACTTTCTTACAGTAGTATTTTCAACCTCGATCTATGACTCTGAGAACCTTTTCTAGAATCCGTGTGTCGATGGTTGTGTAGTTGATGCCTCCGAGAAGTCTTTCTCGCGTGGAAGATACGAGAACCTCACCTAGAGGAGATTCTTTTGAGGATATTATCATCATGATGAGGCTTTGTCATGTCAGTAATATCTTTGAAAGATATCCATGACTCTAGGCACCTACCCATTTTAGAATCCTACCCGTGGGGGTTTTCTTTGAGCAGTGACTGTGATCCTTGAACCGTCCACCCGGCTAATTCTCAGAATTGTTTGAATTTATGATCCTGTGATCCTGGATCTTGCATATTTCATTGCATCTCATTTGTTGTGCATCTTGCATTCTCCTTCCTTCAGCAGTTTCTCATGTTTCTCTCTCCTTCATATCCAGTAAATCAAGCTGAGTCCTCGACACCAGTACACAACTAGAGCCAATACAAGACGAATGATGGAGCAGATTCAACAGGAGCAAGCTACCTTCAGGGAAGAGTTGGATTCTATGAAAGAAAAGATTGACCAGATTCTCGAAGCCATCCTCACGGCCAGAAGAGAGGAAGAACAGCGTGAAGCCGCTGCTGTTGTCAACAACAATGGTCAAGGACAAGGGTCTACTGCCATCCCTTTGGTTCCAATTCCAAATCCTCATGGGATGCCGTTGAACTTCAATAACGTAGTCGAAGGGAACGCTTCTCAGCCAATCCCAGCGACTGGAGTTACCATTGGAGCTATCCCGCAGGCCCAGCCTACTGCTGTGCAAATCCCAGTTCCTCATATCGAAGATACTCGGATGGATCAGTATGACGATGTTCAGAACTATCATGCTGCTATCCCCATTGCCAGTCCTGTTGCTGCTCAGGATTCAGAAGCCATGAAGATGTGCCGAGATATAGCCGAGAAACTCCGAGCCATGGAGGGGCATAACTCAAATTCTTTCAGTGCTTTGGAATTGTGCTTGGTGCCTGATGTTGTCATTCCTCCCAAGTTCAAAGTGTCAGAATTTTCGAAGTACAAAGGTCTCAGTTGTCCAAACATCCATCTGAAGATGTACTGTCGCAAGATGGCTGCCTATGCCAGAGACGAAAAGCTCATGATCCATTGCTTCCAAGATAGCTTGTCTGGGGCATCACTCGAATGGTATATGCAGCTGGAACGTAACAGCGTGCGCACTTGGGCCGAGCTAGCTGATGCATTTGTCAAGCAGTATACGTACAATACCGATCTCGCTCCAAACCGTACTCAGCTTCAGAGTATGACTCAGAAGGACAGCGAATCCTTCAAGGAGTATGCGCAACGATGGAGAGAGCTAGCCGCAAGGGTGCATCCACCTCTTGTTGACCGTGAACTGATTGACATCTTCATGGGTACTTTACAAGGCCAGTATTACGAAAAGTTGATTGGTAGTGTCTCCGCTAGATTCTATGACTTGGTGATCGTTGGTGAGAGAATTGAAGAAGGGCTGAAGAGTGGAAAGATCCCAGGAGGTTCCAACAGCCAGGCCAATACCAAGAAGCCTTTTAATGGATACAAGAAGAAGGAGGGCGAAAAAAATGCCATCTTTTTGCAGAAAGGGCAAGCTTCTCAACAAGCTCCTGTTCCTATGCCTTATCAAGTTCCCTATTATCAGTATCCGTATGTTGCTGCTGCGCAATATGCTCCTATGCCTTATCAGCCAGCTGTTCAAGCAGTGCAAGCTCAGATGCCACGACAACAGTCTCCTCAGCAACAAGCCTACAACCAGCAAGGATATCAGTATCCTCCTCAGCAACAACAGATGCAAGCTACTGGGCAACGACAAGGTGCTCGCCTACAGCGTCCGCAGAGAACATGGAGACCAGATAGAGTCTTTGATCGTCTACCAATGACATATGCCAAAATCTTTGCTCAGTTGATGGAGAAGAAAGCTATTGTTCCGAGAGATTTGGCTCCTCCAACTGTCATTCCTGCCGATTACGATGCAAATGCTCATTGTGAGTTTCATAAGGGCGCTCCAGGTCACACCATTGAGGACTGCAGGGCTTTCAAGCACATAATTCAAGACATGATCGACAAGGATGCTATCAACTTCAATGGGAAGTATCCAAATATCATCAACAATCCGATGCCACCAGTCAACTAGTGCCAACATCAGATCGATTCCAGTCAAGTCCATTCTCTGAAGAAGGTCGTCATGCTGCCATTTAATATTTCGCATTTCTTATGTTTTGTCTTTGTTTGTTTAAGTATTGTATGCTTTGAACAATTGCCATTCGTATTTGGTTTTCATTAATGTATCGTTTATGCATGTTTTGAATTAGTTATGTCGTGTTCACTCATTTTTCACTTATCACCGACACATTTATTCATTGTTGTTTAGCTTGATTTGAGGGAGGATGATGAGAACGAGATACCCATAATTGCAAACCGTATGCTTTCAGACCGAATCTCGTCAATGATGTACAGGCATTGCTTCAATTCCCCAAACACTGGAGATATAAGGAGTTAATCCCTAGTAAACCACTTCGAGCCTAGAAGTAGCAGTTTCCTTCGGATATTCAAACCTTTACACACAACCTGGGGCAGGGTAGTGTTCAGTTAATTCAACCCCGCACTCGAATCAACAAGCGAAATCCCAGAGACGGTGGTTCATCAAAGACCCATGTTATGGCAGTCACAACCTTCCCAAAAATAAAAACCAAAAATCCTGCTAAGTCAGACACCTTAGAGGGGACTTAGGCGAAATCAAGGCAATCCCGATGGATCTGACAAGCAAAGTCAATCCATGCAAAAGTTAGGGATCAAAAACAAAAGCAAAAGAGGACCCCGAAATCCTCAACAAAAATAAAATAATATTCAGTGGCCACCCAAATCAAAAGGGGCACTGACATCCATCAAAAAACCAAAATAAGATGACTGCCACGTCGAGTAAACCTTGAACCTTCAAGCTTACAAGTGTAGAATTAACTGAGCGTAGGACTGGAGATCGTTAAGAAGAAGGGGTGGGTACAAATCATACTTTGAGCCTAGCATCCTTTGTTTCATAACCGTGAACCATACCACATTATAGCCCTCGAAAGACCTAATTGAGGCGAGGTTTATTCTGAAAGCATACTATTGCGAGGTTGCTTAACCTGACCCCTCACATGATTTCTAATCATCAACATCGGTGTCATTATCCTTGTTATATCTTTTACACCAATCAAATTAACGCAATGTATGGGCTAATAGTCCATTCGTCTCACTATCACGACACTCTCAATAAATGACACACTTTTTCAAAACTTACATTAGACTTTGCATTAATATTACCATTTATGAATGTACAATTTTAATTGCAAATCAGTGCTAGGTATTCAAAGACATCTCAACAAGGAGCAATCAGGGAGGAACCCGGCTTTCAGGGGTGTACACGAGACAAGATTATTTCAAAGCCCATAGGCTGAGGCAAATCATTCAAGAGCTCGAGCAGGGGCAAACCATTACAATGTTCAGACTGGGGCAAGACCAGGTCGTCATGACCATCAAGCAGAGTTGCAATTCTCTCTGAAGGAAATTCACAGTCATCCAGATATCCCAGACTTGGGACATCCAGAGCATCTTCTGCTTCAATCATGGCATCTTCAGCAAACTGCGTGTCGAGGCAGTCAATCCCTCCCACCACCCGAAGTCCAATCCGCATTGGCAACTATCAAAAGTCCACCACGCTGGCGTCTCCACTCACATTTCCAATCACACGTCTGCATCATATGCATCATACGCATTGCATTCATCATCATAAGCATTTTACATCATTTTGCATAACCAGTCGTATCATACTTCCCCAGCTCTTGCATCTCCGCTCGTCAGCATTTGCATTTGCACTTCCACTCATATGGAATATCATTTATCATCCAGCATTCATATATGCAAGTCAAGGTCCAGGATCAATCTTGAAGATTTCCAATACCATCATCAGCCCGGTCATGGGCATCCTCCATAAAGGTCGTGGATTTCTCCCACGAATATCAAGAGCTTCAAAGCAATCATCACCCCAGTCAAGGGCAATCTTCTGCAATTGTGGGTTTCTCCCACAAATTTCAAAGTATTCAAAGCAAGATTCAGCCCAGTCAGGGGCATCTTTTTCAAGACCATGGGCGTCTCCCACGACGTATTTCAACCTTGTGGTTGATCAGATATGCAAATCAACATTCACCCTGGTCAGGGGCATACCGTTCAAGACCGTGGGCATTCCCACTAAGCTGTTCAAACTTTTGTTGAGCAAATCCTAGAAGTTCAGTGCAAGATCCAACCCAAGCAGGGGCGTCTTCAGCAAGACCATGAGCATTCCTCATGAAGTTGTTCAACCTTTTGTTGACCAAAACAAGACATTTCAAGAAAAACTCAGCCCAGTCAGGGGCATCCTCTTCAAAATTCATGGGCGTAACCATGAAATCATTACAGCAAAACTATGATCTCCAAACAAAGACGGTGGGCGTACCCCGTTGACTCATTTCAATCCAATCCTCCTCTTGGGGGGTCCCCCATTGAGTTGTACCCAGCAAGCGTGACCATTGTCAATTGCCTTACTATCATCCTTTTGGTGATATTCAAACCTCGTCAGTTCAACCCAGCCTGCATCCTTTTGGTGTTGGTAAACTGCAAATCTGTGTTGTCCTATCATCCTTTTGGTGATAGCGACCTGTGTGTTGTGTTTCGCTCTACCATCCTTTTGGTGGTGGGTCTGGCATTTCGTCGATGTCAGATTGTGTGGTATTTTGTTTGTGTTTCGCTCCATCATCCTTTTGGTGGTGGGTCTGGCATTTCGTCGATGTCAGATTGTGCGATATTTTGTTTATGTTTCGCTCCGTCATCCTTTTGGTGGTGGGTCTGGCATTTCGTCGATGTCAGATTGTGCGATTGTGTTTGTCCTATCATCCTTTTGGTGGTAGTGACTGGTGTGTGTTTCGCTCCGTCATCCTTTTGGTGGTGGGTCTGGCATTTCGTCAATGTTAGATTGTGCGATTGTGTTTGTCCTATCATCCTTTTGGTGGTAGTGACTGGTGTGTGTTTCGCTCCGTCATCCTTTTTGTGGTGGGTCTGGCATTTCGTCGATGTCAGATTGTGCGATTGTGTTTGTCCTATCATCCTTTTGGTGGTAGTGACTGGTGTGTGTTTCGCTCCGTCATCCTTTTGGTGGTGGGTTTGGCATTTCGTCGATGTCAGATTGTGCGATGGGTTTTGTCCTATCATCCTTTTAGTGGTAGTGACTGGTGTATGTTTCGCTCCGTCATCCTTTTGGTGGTGGGTCTGGCATTTCGTCGATGTCAGATTGTGCGATGGTGTTTGTCCTATCATCCTTTTGGTGGTAGTGACTGGTGTGTGTTTCGCTTCGTCATCCTTTTGGTGGTGGGTCTGGCATTTCGTCGATGTCAGATTGTGCGATTGTGTTTTGCTCTAGCGCCCTTTGGTGGTAATAGCCGTGTTCATTTCTTTCCATCATCCTTTTGGTGATAACGACCTTTTGCCTGTTATTTACAGTTTACTCAGAGGCACACCTCATCCAGCATCCTCAATTCCCAAACTTTCCTTTTCTTTTCGGACAAATTCAGGGTCTTCTTTATATCTAATTGTCTTCTACCTTGAAAGAGTGAGTGTCATAGCCATTCATCTTACACGGTCTAAGCCAATTAGATAGGGGCATCTGTCATACCCCAAATTTGTCCTACTTGTACAGTTTTTATTTAGTACATTCACCCTCTAGTTATTATTTACAAAATCTAAAAAATGTGTTGCTTATGCTCATGATCTCAGAGGATTGAAATAAATTGTTATAAAATTCATGTGAGGTTTTGTCCAGACAGGCTATGGTATAAAGTTCCAGGGTGCACGCTCGGAGTTCCAATTAAGGTTTATGGGTGAACTCAGGATTTTGGTATAGTTGTAATGCAGTCTATATCAAGTTATCATCTCGTGATTTCAAGGCTTTGAGAGATTTAGTTTGTGAAGAATGGTTGAGGTTTAGCCACAATCCAAGTGACGTTAGATCAAGACAACTCTATTTCTTAATCAGATCAAGATGAGGATATGGATCAATTTAGTGTTCCATTTGAGTGAAAACCTGAGAATGATGGTTATGAGAATCATGGATTATGTTTTGAAATTCTAAGTCACGGATTAAGGTTATTTTTTCCGATCATGATTAAATATGGTTCAAAAACACAAACAAAAGATTAATTAATTTTCCTGATTTCATTCGCAATGATTGTGTTTGATTCAATTTGGATTGGATATGGATATCATAGAAACAAAGATCTATTTCATTTATCTCAATTTGTTTTTGTGAAAGAACTATATGGCGCAAATAGCAAATGGTGGTACAAAAAGCCCAACAAGGTTCATATGCTCAAAATAAATTGTTTTTATTACAAATATAATCTACATTCATTACAACAGAGTGTTTGCAATTGGCAATAAACAAAAAAAAGCTATTTTGTTTTAGCACGCGCGATGTACACTCCCAGGTATCTATGACCCGGATTTCATTGCTGCCAATCAAGGTGAACGTGCAAATAATGTTATTAAGGGTACAAAGAGAGAACACATTAACCAAATCATCAAAGATATTAGGGATTTTAAGGAAGCAAACAAAGTGGACAGGGTTGTTGTTCTCTGGACTGCCAACACATAGAGGTACAGTAATTTAGTTGTGGGACTCAATGACACCACAGAGAACCTTTTTGCTGCAGTGGACAGAAATGAGTCTGAGATTTCTCCTTCCACCCTGTTCGGGATTGCTTGTGTTATAAAAAATGTTCCTTTCATCAATGGAAGCCCTCAGAACACTTTTGTTCCAGGGCTTATTGATCTTGCCATCAAGAACAACAGCTTGATTGGTGGTGATGACTTCAAGAGTGGTCAGACCAAAATGAAATCTGTTTTGGTTGATTTTCTTGTAGGAGCTGGTATCAAGCCAATATCAATAGTGAGTTACAATCATCTTGGAAACAATGATGGTATGAACCTCTCAGCACCACAAACCTTCCGCTCCAAGGAAATCTCCAAGAGCAATGTTGTTGACGATATGGTAAACAGCAACGCTATCCTCTATGCGCCTGGTGAACATCCTGACCATGTTGTAGTCATTAAGTATGTGCCTTATGTTGGAGACAGCAAGAGAGCCATGGGTGAGTATACTTCAGAAATATTCATGGGCGGAAAGAACACTATTGTGTTGCACAACACATGTGAGGATTCCCTTTTGGCTGCCCCTATTATCTTGGACTTGGTTCTTCTTGCTGAGCTCAACACTAGAATTCAGTTCAAATCTGAAGCTGAGAGCAAGTTTCACACATTCCACCACCCGCTACTACACTCCAAACCGTACCTGCTACTGCTTCATAACACACCAGACCAACTCTGTTACAACCAGCCAAAAATCCCTCCCAAAAGCAATAAACTCTGCACAACCATACAGCTAGTCCCTCAAACCACACCAGACAAAACCTGCACCTGAAAATGACTGGACATCAGCAACAGGACAATTTGAAAAAAAAACTTAAAAGAGGGAGGGGGAGATCGCATTGAGGGGAAGATGATTCTTTTCTCCATCAGTTTTCAAAGAGAAAAAACAACATCAGAAGAAACTTACCTCAGAAACCTCCAAACATCTCCCATCTCCACAACCCTCTTTCTCCATCAAAACATCAAACTCCACCATGAACACTCATCTGAAACTCATTAACATCTCAACCAGACAACACAGACCCTAGCCTCCTTTCTTTTTCTCCCAACTCCTCTCTTCACCTTCTTCGAAAACTCTCAACTTCATCTTCCTGAAATTCACTCAAAATCTCCAATGGACCTTCATCAGCTACCGTCGGAGTCGATAACCCAGAAAATCACCTTCCCAACCTCACCTTCAACTCTCCCTCACTAATTTTCGAGCATCACTTAATCAGAAAACCCCAATTTCACTTCAACTTTTTCAAAGCCCAGAAACCGAAAACCCCAATTGAACAACTTCAAACTCAATCGGAAAAACTGAATCTATTCTCTCAACCGCAACGACCATCATCGCCTCACTGAACGAAACCCACCATTTCTCCATTTCAACCATAAAACTCAGCTTCGGTAAACTCATAACCATATCCTCCATAACTCGAAACCCACGTTGCATCTGCTCCACCCTAACACCCAAATCGAAACACACCCCCGTTCTTCATCAACTCTCCAAAACCCTAAACTCCAAACGCAAATCAAACTCACCAAAAAACCTAACTCACGCCTTTCTCCTCAACCCACAACCGTAACGACCCATTGCACCCAGATCTGAAGCAAGAATGATGAAATCAGAGATGAAAAGAGACACAAATCAAGAATGAAATCCAAAATGAAAGAATGAACGTACCCAAAGCCGGAATACGAAATCGAGTTAAGGAAAACGGTGTTGATGTCCTTCGAACGTACTGATGTAGGCTCAACATTTATATTTTCTTTCTTCTTTTTTTTGAAAACTCTGTTTGAGGCTTTTTGCTTTTCTTTGTATACTTTTCACGTTGGGAAATGTTTTTTTAAATGTACGATGAATTCGTTTTTACGTTTTTTTTGAGATGTGAGGTTGGCTGTGTTGCTGAGCACGGTTGTGCTGCCAGATCCGGTTGTGAGGAATAGACGAGTGGGTTTAAGGCCCATGATGACTCCCTCCAAATTCTATTTACACCCTTCCATTTCAGTTCTTACCTCACTCTGAGGGTGATAGGCTTTTAAGCCCATATGACCCCCTCCTGTTTTTTATCAACCCCCTATTTTTGTTTTCATACCTCCCGGTCCAATCGCACTACCCCTTTTCCTCTTCTCTCTTAATTTCTTTTTAGGGTTTTAATATAAGTTTATGATAATTGATTTTATTAATAATCTTGTTAGTTTTTATTAAGATCTCATTTATTTTATGTATATATTTTTAAATATAACTTTCTAAAAACTTTATAATGTAAGTTTGGGGTTTGATTTTATTTTTCTTTTATCGTTGGACATTTTATTTCATTTGTTTTTGGTCGATGACGAAACTTCCACCGTTTAACCGTCACATTAGTGGCGTGAAACAAAGGATCCGAGACCACCTTTGTTCTTTCGATTTTATTTCGGTAAACTAACATTAAATTTTAATTTTTGTCAAACATTATTCATATCATTTCATGTTATCATATTTATTCATATTATTTATTATCATATTTATTCATTCTCATTCAGCTATATTCAAAAACACTTAATAAATTATCAAAACCGTTAAAAACCAAATTGGTGGACTGTTGTATCATCGGTTATTTGCAGGTATCTTGATTTTAAGTCGTGCCCGACTTTGCTTAAGGCGTAGTTTAGGACACAAATGCACACACACGGCTTTCTCTTGGGCTACCTGACAATGAGACCCCTTTATTTCGTGCAATCCCGTGTAAATTACATGTATCCCTTCCCCATTCCGATGTATGTTTCGTATTTACTTGATTATTAGTTTATCTCCTAGGAGCACCCATAGGGACTAGAGTAGATTCAAATTATTTTCAAACTAATTCTCGATTCACCATCGAGCCACTTTCAAACAACCTCGTAAGTCGAGTGCTCATACGCATTCGCCATCAACCTATTACAACTCGACCCTTGATGCGTAAGTCAAGTCGGTCTCTTTTTTTCAAACAATTTCATTTTTAACACGCTTTGCACGCGATAACGAGTCAAACCCTTGATCCAACGTCAAGCGGATTTTCGAAACAAAACATCAATCAATTAACAACTATTTAATTCTTTTCAAGGTGTAAAGAGCAGGTTCAAGTCTTTGATCTTGCTTTCAGTTGTTTACATGCGGGTTGTCTTATTCGGGTGTGAACAATTGACGCCTCTAAATAACATTAACAACTCGACATCGTTCAACTATTTCCAACTCAAACAACTTTCCTTTCACGATGAAAAAGAGAGTGTTCCGAGTCTTTGGTCTGCTCTCCCGATTATTTGGAGTTTGAGAAGTCTTTCTTAAGCTTCAATTAATCGTCATCATTTCAACCACCCATTCAAACACCATTCAAACACTTTCATCTCTTGCAATGGAAAAGAGAGTGTTCCAAGTCTTTGGTTCGCTCTCCCGATTGTTTGGAGTTCGAGAAGTCTTTCTTAAGCTTCAAGTGGTCGTCATCATTTCAAACTTCACCCTTTCGTACAACCTTATCTTCAAGATGAAAAAGAGAGTGTTCCAAGTCTTTGGTTCGCTCTCCCGATTATTTGGGTACGAGAAGTCTTTCTTAAGCTTCGAGTAATCGTCATCCGTACCCATTTCAAACCAATTCAATCCAGTTTCTTTCGTGGTCGTTACCACGAACTACAAACGCTCTGATTCTTCATTCATTCTTGAATGTAAGATACGTAGGCACAAGATTGCGATGATCTTGGCGAGCACAATTCCCTCCATCTTCTTTTCCCCCATCCTTTCTCGTAGTCGAACTACGACGCTCTGATTTCTCATTCTCGTCCAAATGAGCATACGTAGGCACAAGGGCCCCAATCCTTGGCGAGCACCCTATCTTCTAAACATCCCCTTTCCCTTAGTGTCTTTAGCCCTTTACGGTATCCTTTAGCATTTAGTAGTGAGAAGAGAAGAATTAAGTTTAGCTAACATCCATTAACTCGAATTAAGAGGTTCCCGTCGAGTACGACGGACGTGAGGGTGCTAATACCTTCCCCTCGCGTAACCGACTCCCGAACCCAGGAACATTTGGTTGCGACGGTCGTGTTCCTTCCGCGTTTATGAGGTTTTGTCGATATTTTCCTCTCCCGTCTATTCGGGAAAAATAAAGTTCGGTGGCGACTCTGTCGAACCGCAATTTCCGCGCCTTTTGCGCGAGGGTCGTTTTCTCCGAAATATCTCCGTGATTTTATGAGGTGCGACAATATGATGGATTTGAAATGGTTTTGCAGGCCCATGAAGCCTCAATTTGGAGATTTGAAATTTTCCCCCAAAAAAAGCAACTTACTCATGCACACGTGATTTTGCTTCATTTTTGCCTTGTGAGTGCATTAATCTGCAGCTTGTGAGGTGTACTTGGCAATGAAATTGGATTGGGCCACTAATTTGATCCACATTGTGAGATTTGAATGGAAACTTTTTGGTGAAGAAGCTTGAAATGTGCCATGTTTCCACGCCTTTGGTGCCAACTCAAATGTGCAATCTTGCTCATGATCTTGCCTTGGTACAAATTGAATCAAAATGAATGAAAATTAAGACCTATAACAAGCCAAATTCAAACCATGCCTAAAAGTTCCAAAACTCACTTGGAAATCCTTCCTCATGGCCATGCAAATCCATAATTCACATGATTCTTGAGCTCTAGGATGTAAATGAGGTCTTTATGAACAATTTTCATGTTGGCTGGAAGTTCATTTGAGGTACACAAGTTCATGTAAATGACCTATAAAGCAAATGACCTATAATGAAATCTTCCCAAAATACCCTTTCCTTGCCAAGACCATAACTTGTGTTCTAAAAATGATATCAAGGACTTCTAGGACTTTTTGGAAAGCTAAGATCATGAGGAACAACTTTCATGTTCACTTGAAGTTGAGGATAAACATGATTCTAGGTCAAAAGTGCCTTGGAAGTGAGTTGACTTTTAGTTGACCAAAAATAAGTTCATTTGAGACCTCTAACTTGTTGGCATCATAACTTGAGCTCCAAAAACTCAATAGATGAGTTCTAGTACTCAAACGAAACCTAGTATCATGCCCCAAAAGTTTCATGTTTACATGAAAATGAGATTGAACTTGTATCATATGGTAAATTGTCCTTGAAGTTAGGCACTAAAGAAGGGGATTTTACACTGAGATCCTCTGAAACCCTAATTTAGTAACTCCTTGAACTCTTGATTCTTCTTTATTTGAACTTGATGTGACATCCTAGATGTATCAAGATAACTCCCCATGGCCTCAATGACTTAGAACTAAGTATCAAACTCTCTCAAGTCCACATTTGACCTTGAGTTGACCAGATGGAACCCTAGATTCACATCTTTTGACTGTGACCTCTTGCAGATGAAATGAAAGCCTAGACAAGTTCCACAATGACTTTCAAAGAATTCAATGAACTTCTCAAACACCTCTTATTCACAACAATGCCCTTATGAACCCCTTATGATCTTCTGTTGACCCCCCAAGATAGGAGACAAACAACATACATCAATCCCTCCTTTCAAGGAGCTTTGACAACTTCATGATGATTGTGATCACTTGATGACTTGAATGAACACTTTTTTTTAGCTTGAAACCCTGTGAGACTCTTTTCTTTAATGGCACACCACTCTTGATCCTTTGTTAAGAACAATGTTATGCAAATGCAAATGCTAAAATGAAATAAAACATAAGCCAAGTAAGAAAATGGGTTGGTCAAAGTTTGGGGGTACAATAGAGGTATGGAAGATGAAGAAGTGGTATGGGCACCAAATGAAGCAAATGTATCGTGTGTAGGGGGTCGAGTGATATGATTGCAAAAGAAGAGGGAACTCAGAATTTTGACCAATCAGCAAATGATTAAAATTTAGACCATTCAAAATACAATTCCCAAATACCATTAATTGCTATAACTCCTTTTAGAGACACATTCCCAATTTGCTTCTTAAGTTTTCAATTTGAGTAGTCTTGAGATCTCTTGTAAAAATGTCAGCACTTTGTAGGTCAGAGTCCCCAAGCTCCACACAATTTTTTCAAAATGATTTCTATTATCATTATACATGGTTATGTTATGCTAAATTGGGTTCATATTGATGGCACTAAGATTGCCACAATATAATGTTATGACATCCTGAGTGACATTGCTTCCTTCATGCTGGTCATCATTCATGAATTCCATCAAATCCATGTGTAACAGATATAGATTTTTGGATATTTTCTGATGTCCATTCTTTGAATGTGCCATCCTGACTTGCCTGCCAACTTGACACTTACCACAACCTTTTCGTTCATCTGGTGTTAACTTTGGAGTTCCTCTTACTGCTTCCTTGGATGTGATCTTTTTCATCCCTTGAAGATGTCCATGTTTTTTAAGCCACAGTTGATCCTCCTTTTCTTCTTTGATCATAGTACAGACAATGGAGTTCCTTTTAGGCTCCCATAAGTAACAATTATTCTTAGCTCTAGATCCCCTCATGACTTCCTCATTTTTTTTCCATTGGTGACAACACATTCACCCTTAGTGAATTTAACATTGAGTCCTTGGCCACATAGTTGACTGATACTAATAAGGTTTACAGTCAGTCCTTTAACCAACATAACATTATCCAGTTCTAGAACACCAGGACAGTCTAGTTTTCTAACACCCTTAATTTCTCTTCTAGCTCCATCATCAAAGGTTACATGACTCGTGGAATGAGGTTTGATGTCCACCAAAAGGTTCTTTATTCCATTCATATGTTTAGAACAACCACTATGAAAATACCAATCTTCTTTGGTTGGCACCCTTAGAGAGGTATGAGCTACTAGAGAAACCTCCTTGGGAACCCATTGTTGTTTCTTGATAGGAGCATCCTGTTTGGGTTTGACTTGATGAGTGTGGCTGGGAAATCCATGCAACCTGAAGCAAAAAGGCTTTATGTGTCCAAATCTTCCACAGTAGTGACACCTCCACCTTTGAAAATTTCTCTTGGTCTGGTTCATGCTTCTGTTCCCTGATCTTGAGACATTGTTCGTGACATCCGATTTGACCTATAATTTTCAGGCTTTGTCCTCTTGAATCCCAAGATGGGTCCTTGTTCACCAACAAATCCTAGTCCAGACATGTCTCCTGCTTTCTGACCACTTTGTAGAATTTCTTCTAGAGTGTCAGTCCCCTTGTTTAACATCCTGATTGATTTTGACATCTGATCAAGTTTAGAATTCAACAAGCTGACCTCACTATTGAGTGAGTCTATTGTTGCAAGATGCTCCTTCTTCTCAGCCTCCAACTCCTTTATAATTTTCTTTTGCTTCTCCCCTTGTTGGCACACTTCTACACTTCTGATACACAGCTGCTTATATGAAGCTGCAAGCTCATCAAAAGTCAGCTCATCTTCACTAGAATCATCATCAGATACACATAAACTAGTTAGTGCAGTGACATGTTTTGTATATTCTTCTTCTGATCCACTCTCAGAATCTCCATCTGACCAAGTGACATTTAGACCTTTTCTTTTGCTTCTTGAGGTAAGTGGGACATTCAGCTCTAATGTGACCATATCCTTCATATTCATGGCACTGAATTCCTTTGCCTTGGTTAGCCTTCTCTTCATATTTACCTCTTCTGCTGATGTCAGAGGGAATGTTCTTGACATTAGGTATAGTCTTATGATCTATTCTTTTGATCAGTTTGTTAAATTATCTTCCAAGCATAACTATAGCTTCTGATAGATTCTCCTCACTTCCACCATTGTCTTCATCTGAGTCCTCTATAGTATTTGATACAAAAGCTATGCTTTTGTTCTTCTTCTCAGCATGATCACACATTCCCATCTCAAAGGTTTGGAGAGAACCAATGAGTTCATCCAACTTCATGTTGCTTATATCTTTAGCCTCTTCAATAGCAGTAACCTTCATGGCAATTCTCTTGGGCAATGATCTGAGTATCTTCCTTACAAGCTTTTCTTCAGACATTTTTTTCCTAATGCTCCTAAAGTATTGGCAATCTCCAGAATATTCATGTAGAATTCATGAAGAGTCTCATCCCTCTTCATTCTCAGATTCTCAAACTTAGTTGTCAGCATCTGTAATCTAGACATCTTGACCTTAGAGGTACCTTCATGAGTTGTTTTGAGAGTATCCCAAACCTCGTTGGCCAGTTCACAGTGATAAACAAGTTTGAAGATGTTCTTATCTATCCCATTCAATAAAGCATTCAGGGCCTTAAAATTCCCAAGAGCCAAGGCTTCTTGCTCTTTGCTCCACTCTTCTTCAGGTATTATCATAGTTGCTCCATCTTTATCTATTTTCACTTGATGTTCCCATCTTAAGTTAGCTGCTCTCCAGGCCTTGCTATCCATAGACTTCAGGAAAACTATCATATGAGGTTTCCAGTAGTCGTAGTTAGAACCATCCAGAATTGGTGGTCTACTTGTGAATCATATATCCTTGTCCATAGTACCAGAATTTTTCTTCTCTAGATCTCACCCAGAAAATAACAGGTAGGGTGCCTGCTCTGATACCAATTGAAATTCTAGTAACAGACATTTGATGTTATATTGGATGTTATGACATCCACTATTGAACAGACAATTAACCTAAGCAGTAAAACACTTAAAGAAAGCAGTAAATAACATAGGGAATTGTTGACCCAGTTCAGTGTAAATCACACCTACTCTAGGGGCTACCAAGCCAGGGAGGAAATACACTATAAGCATTGTTAATTCAGAGCCAAACTACCAGTTTGTACTCTTCACTTAAGACCTACCCAATGCAACTTCAGCCTCACACTAGACCTGAGTTCCTACTCACTCCCCCTTAATCAAAGCAGTGATATCAACCATTTAAGTTACAGATTAAAATGAAGACACACTTCAAACAAATCTTGATCTTGCTTCACAGCTTCAATCAAGAGACACATCACTCGTGCTTAAAAGCTTAGAGTGACACAAACAAAGTACAACTTAAAACACACTAGTCCAAAGCAATCATCCAGGTGATAATTGCTTGGCTCACAAGTAATCCTAAGACACAAAACACACGTGAAGAACAAACAAAATTCTTCACTCACAAACTCTCTAAAATCTCTAAGTCAGTCTATCTTCAATCAGGATTGCCACTCGTCTATTTATATGCAGCACACGAATCTTGGGCCTGAGTGACAGAAGTTAGGTTTAACCAAGTTAAACCCCTTTTCCATAAATCAGGGTTCCTTTAATTAGGTCATAGGCATTTCATGTTATGCTCAGCACTGCCTAGCATTTCGCCTGAGATAACTAGGATCCCTAAAATGTTTCCTGAAATCTAGCCTGAGCTCACTCATGCATTATACCAGGAAAAAAAACACGCGCCCTTGATGTCAGCAACCTGATGTCACAACATTCAGTATGACATCCAATACACTTTGTTCTAGCTAACCAAACTTACCCTGTGTCGCAACTGCGAAAAACACCCGGCGAAAAACAAAAGATTCGCCACCGTTCGTTATTTATCCCAACGAGGGAAAGGAAACGATCAGAAAAACCTAGTGAAAAGGGATAAGATTATTCATCGTAACCAAATCTCGGGTTCGGGAGTCGGTTAAGCAATGGGAAGGTATTAGCACCCCTCACGTCCGTCGTACTCAAAGGGATCCACGCTTGTTGTCTATCTAAAGGTGTGTTTAACTATCTACGCTAAAGGCTCACAGGACGAAAAGAAAAAGAAAAAAGACTCGGCAGAGCATCGCATCTCTGTGCCTATGTATTCCCTCGTGCAATGGGAAAGTCAGAGTCAACGTAGTTCGGAATACTACGGGGGAAAGGGGGGAAGGTTTCTCGCCGAGACATCGCCGTCTCGTGCCTACGTACTCTGAACAGGTATGAGAGATCAGAGCAAACGTAGTTCGGGATAACACGAAACCACCGGTTGATTAAGTGTTTTAACCGAGTAGGGTTAAACCTTCGCTCTAGCAGTTAGGGACAAAGCATGTTTGCGATAGAACCAAAGCTTAACAACACTCTTTTCTAAAAATGAGGTTCCGATTAATCTCGAAGGAAAAAGTTTGAACTTTGTTTTGTGTTTTTTAGAGAAAAAGTGTTTTGAATTTAATTTGTAACTCATGTTGCACTAAAGACTATGACCGAGGAGCGAATGCGTCGCATATCGTCCAAAGGACATATGCTAACATTGTAGACAATTGAGAGGCAACCATCCAATCATCATTTCCCAAGTAGCTTAAGGCTCGTAGCGCGGAACATTCGTTAATTAATACTAAGTGGGTTAGAATTGTTTGAAGATGAGAAAGAGAGACGCACGGAAGGTCTAAGGGAAACTTGGCCCTAACGTTGTCATGCAAAGTGGTCCTAAAGTTAGGATTAAAAGGGGGAACATCTTCCCTAATGTTAGCATGCTTGGATTGAACACCTAATGTCTCTCCTACTCCCATCATAAACGGAGGGACTATGAACCCTATGGGGATCATGGTAAAAAGTACAAGAAAGCACCAAGTAAATTCAATCACAAGTAAGAGATGCATACATGAAAATGCAACACATAGAATGAAGGGAGGGAGGAAAAATGTGTGGGGCAGCGATGCAAGAATGATGCAAACATGGAAAGGAAAGCCCAAAAATGAAAATAAACGATCATGCAAAGAGTCATCACTTCGAACCACATCCATAACTATGCATCCAAGTGGATAACGAACACAATTGTCAACAACACCATGATCAACCAAACACAAACAGTGACAAACATCCAAAGCATTTCACTCCTAATGCATCATATCAATTCATGAAGATTCGAAATGAAACGGTATGCAAACAATCAAACAAGATAGCAAAACATGTCTGCCAGCACAGTGTTAATCGGTTAACCCCCAGCGTTAATCGGTTAACACACTATTAACGTTTAAAAATTTTGAAAATTTGAACTGTTTAATCGGTTAACCATATGCGTTAACCGATTAACACTGTGAAAACTTTGAAAAATCTGGAAATTTGTGATGGTTAATTGGTTAACCATATGCGTTAACCGATTAACATTGTGCTAACAGCAGAAAACGGCAAAGCAGAATCACTTTTCAACAGCTTATCACTTCTCCAAACATACCAATGATCACATAATCAGCTATGCACAAAATTAAATCAAAAAACCATGATTCCAACAGTATGTATACTGATCCAAACAGCATTAACACAGATCATATGAATCAAAATGCAGCAAATCAATCAAAAATGAAAATCATCATGGTGAACATGCAATTAAGCTAAAAAACAGAATCGGGTCAAGAATTTCCAACCTACGAGCGGAGATTTGCTTCGGTTAATATTGATTTGCTGGAAACGAGTAGATCGAAGCAAGAAACTCAGAATACTTCAAGATTCAAGGTAATCCTTGTAGTGGAGATGAAGATCCTTCAAGATTAAGCCAAATTGCTTCAAATAATCACTTCTAGCTTCACTTCAAATTTCAAATCTGAACATGCAATTAAGCTAAAAAACATAATCGGATCAAGAATTTCCAACCTACGAGTAGAGATTTGCTTCGGTTAATATTGATTTGCTGGAAACGAGTAGATCGAAGCAAGAAACCTGGAATACTTCAAGATTCAAGCTAATCCTTGTAGTGGAGATGAAGATCCTTCAAGATTAAGCCAAATTGCTTCAAATAATCACTTCTAGCTTCACTTCAAATTTCAAATCTGAATTTGCACGAAAATTGAATGAAGAAACTGATCCAATGGTGATGATAAATGAAGGTTTAGCTCTTAGAAATCAATGATTCCAATGGAGAATCAAGGATTTCAAGTAGAGAAGAGCTTTGGTAAGGTTTTGGCTATGGAGGAAATTTAGAGAATTGAGAGAAAATTGAGAGAGAATTATGAAATGAGAGTGAAAATGAAGGTTAGAATGAGTGTGGTTTGGAGTGAATCACTTAAGTATCCTTTTGGCTTGGATCTAAAGCAAGGTTTGAAGTATGGTTTGGAAAATTTGGAATGGAATTAGGAGTGGGAGTTTGGAGGGAATTGAATTAATTTGAAAACTAATCCAAATTTCAAAATGGTTCTAGATCCTTCCCAAGTGTAAAAATGAATTTTCAAATAACCAAAATTGGACCCCAAATGGCTCTGCATTGAAAAATCACGTACAGAAGCAAAAATTGCATTGGTTAATCGGTTAACCATATAGGTTAATTGATTAAACCCTTTGAATTTTTGAATCTGGGCTGATTTTTCATTGGTTAATCGGTTAACCATATGCGTTAACCGATTAACACATTCAAAATTTTGAATTTGGTGCCTTTTAGAGGGAAACCTGCCCGTTTGCCCGTTTCTTCTTGTTTTGAACCCTGTTAAGCTTCTGGAATGTGTTCTTGAATGCTGTAACCATGAGACTGCTTGAGATAACCTGAATGCTGCTTTCTGAGCTAAAAAATGCCCTGCAAAACAAAGTAAAACTGATCGCTCGATCGTTGGGCAAAATCAATGCCAGGGATTCTGATACTCGTTGTTCAAGTTCATGCACTGAGCCACGGGAAAACCTTAATCCCCTGTCTCGAGAACAAATGTTGATATGCCGAAAATGCGAAAATGTAAAATGCAAAGAAACAAAAGTCGGATACTGCCAAAACGGAAAGGCAAATTTTGGGGTACTACAGCTGCCCCTATTCAAGCGACTTGGACCTGACTGGGTGAGAAGCATCAGCTTTCAAACATTCAAGGTAAAAGACGGTTGAATACCAAAGACCCGGAAATTTGCCAACCGCAGAAATAAACTACAAACTCTTATTGGGGATGAAACGTCTGACATCGTCGCCAGACAAACACACATCTGATAAACATCTAACATCGCCGTCAGACCCACAAATCTGATAAACATCTGACATCGTTGTCAGAACCACAAATCTGATAAATATCTGACATTTCCGTCAGACAATCACATATGGCCGGATCAACACGAATTTGATAAGCTTCTAACCACAAGGGAACTCCGCTGGGGATAACCGGGTGCGCCAAGTACGATTGGACTTATACTGAGGAAAATAAACCCTGGATCTAGATTAGATAGGTCAGGCGAGAACTGACTACCGGGCGTGAACTGGGCTCCACCAAAACATGTCAGACGAGAAATGACTACCGAAACATGTCAGACGAGAACTGACTACCAAAACATGTCAAACGAGAACTGATTACCAGACGAGAATTGGGTATCACAAAATAGGTCAGACGAGAACCAACTACCAGACAAGAACTGGTTTCTACAAAATATGTCAGACGAGAACTAACTACCAGGCGAGAATTGGGTCTTAGAAAAACGAGTCAGACGAGGACTGACTACCAGACGAGGACTGGTTTCTGTTTCTACGTCGAACATGAGTTAATTTTGTGGTTTTCCAGACAAGAACTAGACCTCGAAACGCTTGTCACCATATAGGAACTGGTGTTAAAGACAGCCGACCACCAGACGAGAACTAGAATTTGTAAGACTGGGACAAACGAGGCGTGGATTTGCATTAGACAAGTCAGACAAGAACTGACTACCAGGTGAGAACTGGGTACCACAAAATAGGTCAGACGAGAACTGGGTTCTCAAAACAAGTTCAGACGAGAACTGACTACCAAACAAGAACTGGTTTCTTCAACACGGTCAGACGAGAACTGACTACCAGGCGAGAACTGGCTTCTGCAAAACATGTCAGACGAGGGCTGACTACCAGACGAGAATTGGGTTCAAAGCAACACGGTCAGACGAGAACTGACTACTGGTTCGGGTATCAGAAGGGAACTGATTTTGTAGTTGGGATATCAGGCGAGAACTGATTTCTAGTTTGCCAGACAAGAACTAGACTTTGGAACCGTGTTTTCCAGACGAGAACTGGTTAAACAGTGGGCTATAGAAAGAGTGACCAGACAAGAACTGGTGGAAAATCTGACCTATACCAGATAGGAACTGGTGCTTACTGAAGGATTGGCCAGGCAAGAACTGGGCTTTAGAGGTTTGCCAAAACGGGTCAGACGAGAAATGACTACAAAACCGGTCAAACGAGAACTAACTCCTGGTTTCGGGTATCAGACGGGAACTGAGCTTGGTTTGCCAGACAAGAACTGGGCTTTGGAAATGATTTCTAGGTTACAAGGTTCTGACAAGTAACAGATTTAGGTTATGGTGGGGTGACGACACGATTCCCCGACACTCAACTCTTGCTGAAGAGAATAAACTTGCTTGGGCAACTGCCCTAGTATAATTCAACTCGCCCCAGTCTGATCTCTGAGAAAAGAAAGTAGCTTGCCATGAGACGACCTCGAGATGGCTTGCCCCAGAATCCGTACCATGAAAGGATTTGTCCCTGGTTGACTAACTCTGAAGAACTCTGCATATAGGGAGAGGAAAAGGTCCTTTATTTCCAATTTTCCCCAGCCTGTGGGATCTCCGTAAAATCTTCCTCAAAAGGAAAGCTGAAATTTTCGTACCCTGATGGTTAATATGCATTGCCTCAACACTACGAACCTCGAAGAGGTGCTTCAGATTAGCTGCCTTCTGGATAAGAATAACTTTTGTGCTCTCGGAACGGCTTGCCCCAGATTAACTGACTTTCGGATGGCTGACTCCCTTGATATGATCATTTGATATAGCTTGCCCCAGTTCAACAGAGTGGGCATTCTGCATTTTATCCTGATCAACCTTCCACTGTGGAAACTTTCCTGATATCAAGTGCTTACTCGCAAGTAAAACAGATTATTCTGCACAAAAGATATATTCATGTAATGCATATGACAGTTTTGAAATCCAAATCTGTTCACTGGAAAAACATTTCTGACATAAAGCGAACGAATCACTTATCAGAATGTCAACATTAAAACCTGCAAGTTGAGCAGAATCCTTTTAGGAGTCAGTTTCGACGCGATCTTTACCGAAGTATGCTTCTGAAACCACCATGCTTCAATTAGGACTTTTGAAGGTTGTAACTTGTTCAGGTTCACGGTCCAAAAGAAAGGATACAAGGCTCAAAGCTTATTCTAACCCACCCATTCTCCTTGTTGTTCACCAATCCTAAGTTTAGCTAATTCGACACTAGCGCTCACCTTTCAAAGGTTGAGTGACAGGAGTGACAGTTCGGGAAGCCACAAGTGTTCGAAGTGACAGCCACTCGCTTTTCGTCTTTTGGTGCCTGGAGTCACACGACTTGTTTGTTCGAGGATTTATTTTTTTTGTAATCCTTTTCATTTTTTTGCTTTTTCCCTAACTTTTACCTGGACTGGCTCTTTTGAGCTTCTTTTTAATTTCAAAGTCCAGCGGGTATGCCCTAATTTTTGCCTAAGTCGCTTGTTTTCAAGATTCGACTTAGCGGGTTTTTCCTTTTGATTCTTTTCTCTTTTTTTCCTTCTTTTATTTTTGAACAAATCGTGTGACACCGGCTTGTCTGACTTGTTAAAGAGATTGTGACTGTTTCACTCCTTGGTCAGTAATGGATACCCATTGTGGGTTTTTTAGGCACGACCTATACAGGTGTGATTGGCCCTCGAACGGGAACACTCCTTTCGCAATTTGGACACTCGGTCAAATTAGCTGACACCTACCCTGCCCCAGGTTAAGATTGAGGGTTTTTTCGTTTTTCAAAAAGAAACTCCTACTATTAGGCTCAAAGGGGTTGACAAGGGATTATCATCCTTATATCTCCGGTGTTTAGGAATTTGAAAAAAATGCCTGTACATCATCAGCAGGTTTCATTCAAAAGCATACAATCGGAAGTTCGTCTTTCAATTTCGTCATCCTCCACGGATTCTGCTTAAACAAGCATTAGACATCAATTAAAAACATAAGTGAATACAAATGGATTTAATCAAAACATGCATATTCATTTCATTGTCAATATCAATTGAAAACAACAAGTCTTACAAATGAGATTTGCACTTAAATAGAAAAGAAACTACAAATGCAAAGAAATGACATGATAAAAAAAGAGATTGCCAGCTTCAAGGAACCGGGCTTTTAAATCTTGACTTGCGGCGGGATCAGCCATCCTCAAACTCAATCAGATGAGAGGTCGACGTGCACAACCAAATTTCCTTCGGGAAAGGAAATGTACCCTTTATCAATCAACTGTTGCACTTTAGCTTGAAAGGCTTTGCAGTCGTCGGTTGAGTGTCCCATGGATCCTCCGTGATATCCGCATTGCACACTGGGATCATATCCGGGAGAATATGGCTCTGGCACCGGCTTGAGAGTCTTGGGCTCCACCAATGAGTTCTGAATCAAATGTGGCAGAAGCTCACTGTACGGCACAGGAACTGGATGAAGAGGAGCATTCCTCCTTTCCAAATTGTTGCGCGGCCCATTCAGATTATGGCGCCGAGAGTTTTGCTGCTGATGAGCATGAGGTTGTTGTTACCGGGCTGACTGTTGAGCCGCAGCTGGAGCATACACAGCATTAGTTTCTCCTTCTTTCCCAACATAAGGCTTCTTTGTATCTTTAGAAGAACCAGGAGCAACTTGGATCTTTCCCATTTTGATACCGCTTTCGACTCTCTCTCCTGCTATCACCAGATCTGAAAAACTTGTAGACATGCAACCTATCAGCTTTTCATAATACACTTCGGGAAGTGTGGCCATGAACATGTCAGTCAGCTCTCTCTCCACCATGGGAGGTTGCACTCTTGCTGCCAAGTCTCGCCATCTCTGGGCATGCTCCTTGAAGCTCTCAGTACTCTTCTGTGACAGACTCTGCAATTGTATTCTATTTAGTGCCAGATCACTATTATACTGATAGTGACGCATGAAAGCTTCGGCCAATTCTCTCTAGATGCGGATATGAGTTCTCTCAAGCCCCATATACCATTCCAAATATGCTCCTGCCAAGATGTCTTGGAAGCAATGTATTAACAACTTTTCATCATTGGAGTATGTAGAGATCTTCCGGAAGTAGGCTCAGATGTGTACTCTAGGGCAGGTTGTCCCTTTGTACTTTTCGAAATCTGGTACCTTGAACTTGGGAGGAATCCTGACCCCGGGAACTAGACCAAGATCTGACATGTCAAGACCCAGCGAGTTCTTATTATCAAGAGACTTCATCTTTTCCTCAATCAGTTTAAACCTCTTATCAGCTTCAGTTGGCAAACCACCTTCCATATCCTTCATGGAAAAGATATCACTCTGGTGATCTTCCGACTGAAGGCCAGCAGCCTGGTGCACAACGCACATACTTCCACCAACAACACTACCATTTCCATTCGCAGTACCTCCGCCCAGAGGTATGAAAATAGTAGGAATACCCTGTGGAAGAGATCCACCAACTGGAGGGAAAACACCAGCAACTCCATTGTTATTGACTCTGGGAGCGTCAATGAGAGGCTGCACTAAAGTTCTCAGATGTTCCTGTCCACTGGAAACATTCTGCATCAACTCCATGAACTGGGACATGCGAGCTCTGAATTCCTGCAATTCGGCTTGAACCTGATCCATTACTTTTCGCTGATTCCCTCGAGTTGAATATCTGTGGAAACTGAACAACTCAATCCTGAACTGAAGAAAACCAAGCAGAGTTAGGAACAGAAGGCCACTCATAACACCTGTTATGCAAATGAGAGTGCAAAATGCAAAATGAAAACATGTCTATATATTCACAGGGAGATCTCCCCCTTGATTCCAGTTTCAATAAACAAGAACAGCAGGGATGGGTACGAACACCACAATAATCTTCTGAAGATTTCAAAGACGCCAGGCTCAGCCATGGAGATCAGACCAAATAAAGGCCCTAACTCGGGTGTCAGAAATTTGTATACAACAATTCCCCATCTCTTCAGAAAACCAGTACCAGAATCAAAGGAGAGACGAGAACCTTTCGAACACATAGACATGCAATGTTACATGCAGGATGATTATGCAAATGCAAATGCAACAGGGGATCAAGATTGATGTGTTGTTGATCGAGAAGAAGCAACGCTCCACTTTAGCAAGAACATAGCATAACTCTGATAATAGGAACCTCTGATATCGAGAACATAGATTCACACTGCAAAGAAAACCGGGTAGTCTGAAAGCCAAGGTTTCCTGCACAACAGAATCCCTCTCACAGGTATGGACCTATTCACTGATACGGTTCGACAGCCTATGTGTTCATCAGCATCATAGACTTTCAAGAAATGATGATACGTTCACCATTTATGTTTGGCATCATCATCTCCCGAAGAGGCCTCACTTAGCTGAATCATAAATGATTGGTCCCCAGAGTCGACAACCCTCAGTTCTGAAATCCTCTCAATGGTCCACTGGGCTGGAAAGAAAGTCATCAAAGAGAATCTCGTCTGAGCGCGAATTTCGTGGGAACTAGTGCGTGCCTAACATACATGTACACCACTACTTTCCGCTTCTAATGTTATGTTTGTACTCAAGCCCAGGTCCGGCTTACCTCTCAATGGGACAACCCAACCCACAGCACAGCAGCAGCATAATATGATAATAAAATGCAAATGCAATAATATACAGCTGGTATGTCCATAAAGCAAAAATAACTGCACAAAAATAAACACCCAAAGACACAACGGACAAGCGCTAGGATTGACTCGCATAGGGAACCAGATTCCCCAGCAGAGTCGCCAGTTGTCGCAACTGCGAAAAACACCCGACGGAAAATAGAAGAGTCGCCACTGTTCGTTATTTATCCCAACGAGGGAAAGGAAACGATCAGGAAAAACCTAGCGAAAAGGGATAAGATTAGTCATCGCAACCAAATCTCGGATTCGGGAGTCGGTTACGCAAGGGGAAGGTATTAGCACCCCTCACGTCCATCGTACTCGACGGGAGCCATGCTTGTTGTCTATCTAAAGGTGTGTTTAACTATCTACGCTAAAGGCTCACAGGACGAAAAGAAAAAGAAAAAAGACTCGGCAGAGCATCGTCGCTCTGTGCCTACATATTCCCTCGTGCAATGGGAAAGTCAAAGTCAACGTAGTTCGGCATAATACGGGGGAAAGGGGGGAAGGTTGCTCGCCGAGACATCGTCGTCTCGTGGCTACATACTCTCAACAGGTATGAGAGATCAGAGCAACCGTAGTTTGGGATAACACGAAACCACCGGTTGGTTAAGTGTTTTAACCGAGTAGGGTTAAACCTTCGTTCTAGCAATTAGGGACAAAGCATGTTTGCGATAGAACCAAAGCTTAACAACACTCTTTTCTAAAAATGAGGTTCCGATTAATCCCGAAGGAAAAAGTTTAAACTTTGTTTTGTGTTTTTCAGAGAAGAAGTGTTTTGAGTTTAATTTGTAACTCATGTTGCACTAAAGACTATGACCTAGGAGCGATTGCGTCGCATATCGTCCAAAGGACATATGCTAACATTGTAGACAATTGAGAGGCAACCATCCAATCATCATTTCCCAAGTAGCTTAAGGCTCGTAGCGTGGAACATTCGTTAATTATTACTAAGTGGGTTAGAATTGTTTGAAGATGAGAAAGAGAGATGCACGGAAGGTCTAAGGGAAACTTGGCCCTAACGTTGTCATGCAAAGTGGTCCTAAAGTTAGGATTAAAAGGGGGAACATCTTCCCTAATGTTAGCATGCTTGGATTGAATACCTAATGTCTCTCCTACTCCCATCATAAACTGAGGGACTATGAACCCTATGGGGATCATGGCAAAAAGCACAAGAAAGCACCAAGTAAATTCAATCCCAAGTAAGAGCTGCATACATGAAAATGCAACACTTAGAATGAAGGGAGGGAGGAAAAATGTGTGGGGAAGAAGCCGCCACAAGCGCGTCTCAACCTCAATAGCAATGCAAGAATGATGCAAACATGGAAAGGAAAGCCAAAAAATAAAAACAAACGATCATGCAAAGAGTTATCACTTCGAACCACATCCATAAGTATGCATCCAAGTGGATAATGAACACAAGTGTCAACAAAATCATGATCAACCAAACACAAACAGTGACAAACAACCAAAGTATTTCACTCCTAATGCATCATATCAATTCATGAAGATTCGAAGTGAAACAGTATGCAAACAATCAAACAAGACAACAAAAACAGGTCTGCCAAGATAGTGTTAATCGGTTAACACATTATTAACGTTTAAAAATTTTGAAAATTTGAACTGTTTAATCGGTTAACCATATGCGTTAACCGATTAACACTGTGAAAACTTTGAAAAATCTGGAAATTTGTGATGGTTAATCAGTTAACCATATGCGTTAACCGATTAACACTGTGCTAACAGCAGAAAACGGCAAAGCAGAATCACTTTTCAACAGCTTATCACTTCTCCAAACATACCAATGATCACATAATCAGCTATGCACATAATTAAATCAGAAAACCATGATTCCAACAGTATGTATATAGATCCAAACAGCATCAACACAGATCATATGAATCAAAATGCAGCAAATCAATCAAAAATGAAAATCATCATGGTGAACATGCAATTAAGCTAAAAAACAGAATCGGATCAAGAATTTCCAACCTACGAAGCAGAGATTTGCTTCGGTTAATATTGATTTGCTGGAAACGAGTAGATCGAAGCAAGAAACCCGGAATACTTCAATATTCAAGCTAATCCTTGTAGTTGAGATGAAGATCCTTCAAGATTAAGCCAAATTGCTTCAAATAATCACTTCTAGCTTCACTTCAAATTTCAGATCTGAATTTGCACGAAAATTAAATGAAGAAATTGATCCAATGGTGATGATAGATGAAGGTTTAGCTCTTAGAAATCAATGATTCCAATGGAGAATCAAGGATTTCAAGTAGAGAAGAGCTTTGGTAAGGTTTTGGCTATGGAGGAAATTTAGAGAATTGAGAGAAAATTGATAGAGACTTCTGAAATGAGAGTGAAAATGAAGGTTAGAATGAGTGTGGTTTGGAGTCAATCACTTAAGTATCCTTTTGGCTTGGATCGAAAGCAACGTTTGGAGTATGGTTTAGAAAATTTGGAATAGAATTAGGAGTGGGAGTTTGGAGGGAATTGAATTAATTTGAAAACTAATCCTAATTTCAAAATGGTTCTAGATCCTTCCCAAGTGTAAAATTGAATTTTCAGATGACCAAAATTGGACCCCAAATGGCTCTGCATTGAAAAATCACGTACAGAGGCAAAAATTGCATTGGTTAATCGGTTAACCATATAGGTTAATCGATTAACCCCTTTGAATTTTTGAATATGGGCTGATTTTTCATTGGTTAATCGATTAACCATATGTGTTAACCGATTAACACATTCAAAATTTTGAATTTTACGCCTTTTGAAGGGAAACCTGCACATTTCTTGTTGTTTTGAACCCTTTTAAGCTTCTGGAATGTGTTCTTGAATGCTGTAACCATGAGACTGCTTGAGATAACCCGAATGCTGCTTTCTGAGCTAAAAAATGCCCTTCAAAACAAAGTAAAATCGACCGCTCGATCGTTGGGAAAATTAAATGCCAGGGACTCTAATACTCGATGTTCAAGTTCATGCACTGAGCCACGGGAAAACCTTGATCCCCTGTCTCAAGAACGAATGCTATGATATGCAGAAAATGCAAAAATGCAAAATGCAAAAACAAAAGCCGGATACTGCCAAAACAGAAAGGCAAATTTTGGGATGCTACACCCTGCAGAACACTACACAAGCATGTCATGACATCAATCATGACATCTACACACACAGCCATATTTTACCATAAAATGCAACCAATCAAGAACTTCTACACAAAGTGATATAAAAATCATCACCAATAGGTTATATCCATAACCCTATTACTCACCATAATGCAACACCATATGATAAGACTTACTAATATACAAATAACATATTAATATGCAACAATACACCACCTACACACATGATGCATGGTTTATGCAACAACGACATACAAATGCAGCGACATCACTAGTTGCACTTTAAACCATGTAAAATAGCATATAAGGAAATTGTAGTAGTTCTCACTCCGAACTACACATCTCAACATCAACAACATATAATTATATTCATCAGCACATAATCATACCAACATTTCACAACCCATACACATAATTATAATTCACAAAAAATAATACTGTAAAATATCTCAAAGATTATTAAACTCATCATATTATTTTATCTCAGCATAAAAATCAACATCATATAATTTCTCATCAATAATCATTTATACATAAACATCAACATCCCTCTTTGTGAGTGCATTCTTCTATCTAGTCACGTTTTGAATGATGTCAAAACTAGGACAAATTTTAACGTTTCTATACGTTGGACGGTATCAACCAAAGTCTAGTTGTGCATTGATCATTTTAGGATTAGAATGCATACAAATAAGTTTCAAAATGATTGGAAATACCTTAGGAATGTTTCATGCATTAGAACTGAGTTTTTAGTGTGGATGATGTTGCATAGGCTGACACATACGAGTTCAAGTAGACCTATAGAAGCCTTTGCTTCAATATAGGTCGACACATAACTTGGATAGGTCGACCTCCATGCTCCAAGAATGAAGCTTGTGGCCACTGCCTATAGGTTGCCTCAGATAGGGTGACCTAAGACTTCTTCAGGCCGACCTGTTGCTTATATAGGCCAACCTAATAACCTTTACATGCCTACCTGTTACCTTCATAGGGAGACCCGTTGCTTTTAAAAATTAAAATTTTATTTTCCTCATATTCTTTTCTTGCATCCCTTTTACCTAATTTCTCCCATGCATATATATACTCATACATGCATCATATTCTAGTAAGGTACTAGTGTAAAACCTAAACGAAACCAGAATTACAAAGCATTACCATCATCTTCAACCTCTCTTCTATGCATACACATAATCAAACTACACATAATCATTTTTTGATTGGGTGACCATCTAGATTAGGGTTGATAACGTCCAATCAGCTTAGTGTAACTGAGAATATTGGGTTGAGATCTTTGTGTGTTTTAAATAAGAAAGCTAAGTTAGGATTTTCCTTCAAGATCATTGTGATTTAAAGGTTTTGGACAGGATCACACAAATATGAATTTGACCGAGTGAAGGCCTTGGGACAAGGTGGATCCTTGCAAAGGAGTAGCGTGAGATAGTGAATCGTGTTTGTGAATCTTGGGTTCAACAAGTGCGTGCTAGGGATTAATCCGACTGAGAAAAAACCTTGTAGACGAGGAGTTCTTGAAAGCAAGTAGTCAAGAGTTGGTGGATTGTAGCAACACTGTTGGTGACTTGATCAAGCTTTGATCAAGGGTTTCGAGGTTGTAGAATCAACAACAAACCATAGGGTTTGCGGAGTTAGAGTTATTATTCTCTTGTATAAACAATTTTACAAAGATAATGTTAATTACAAGTATCTCAATTCGATTTGAATTGAGGGCGGACGTACCCATAGCGAGGTCAATTGGGGAACTGCCTAAACAATTCTTTATGTCTCTCTTTCTTTCTCTCTATATCTCTTTAATTGTTGTTCTTGCAACTTATCGAGTTCATTGTTATTTTGATCAATTCGATTGGAAATTGTTTTTCAATTATCTTTTTAAAGTGTTTTTTTATATGATCATAATCACTTTGATTGTGATTGGCTTTTGCTTGACCGGAGGACACTCGGGTTTAATAGGAGGTTTGTGCATCACAATATCAGTATCCAACCTAGGCATGTCTTGGTAAGACCAAGCAAACACATCTGCGTAATCTTTGAGAAGTGTTATTAACCGGCCTTTAGTTTCTGCCCCTAGTGATGCCCCAATATTGACTTCTTTCTTTACCTCTTTTGAACCCAAGTTGATGACATCAATTTGCTCTTTGTACGGCTGAAGATAGGCGTCTTCATACTCAGTTATTTTGGTTAGTTCTTTTGGAACTTTGAAATCTTCATCATTGTCTTCTTCAGCTTGGAACACCGCCGAATTGAAGTTAGATGGGATCGCATGACTATCAGATTTAAGAGGTGATGGAGGTTCTCTGCATGTGCTAAATGGGTCTAAATGAGCAAACACACACACAAAGGGATGCATATGATTTTTTTAGAGGTTTTTTGAAAATATTGCCATTTTCCTTTTTACGAAAAGATGAAAATAAAAAAATGAACAAAAAAATGGGAATTTAACAAAACACTCATTCATTAATTGATTTTTGAAAGTGTGGCCCGTACAAAATGATCCACTGGCCTTGGGCCCGACCAGGGATTTTAGACATAGAAAATGCTAACAAGCAAAACAAGCAAATTACTCGACAAGAGGCAACACGACAGGAATTTCGACGGCCTCCCAATTGCGCAGAACGGCTTTGTCCTGGAATACCAGGTCATCGATGTAGCTTTCTCCATCGTTTTCTTGAATAGCATTTATTTGAACACCGCAACTTACAAAGATTTCTTCTAGAGTTTCGATGCGCTTGCCGTTGACTTATGACACTTCGTCTGGAGTTGGTTTGTAACCCAACCCTCTTCGGTCATTCTTCGCTCAGGCGTCGAATTCGATAACTTCTCCCCATCCTTGTGAAAGTCCTTCTTTCATAGCATTCTTAATACTCTGGGCGGAGACAAAGAATGGACCACGTGTAACGACAGCATCTTCTACCATCACAGCATGTGCAATTTCTAATTCTTGGGAAGCTATTTCCAACTCATCTTCGTCAGCTTCGATGTATCGAAAAGAGGATAGGTTGCTTACCATCAGGTCCTCTTCATCGTGCACTATGATCAACTGATCCTCAAAAATGAATTTCATCTTTTAATGCAGAATGGACGTGACAGCGCTGCCGCGTGTATCCACAATCTTCCTAACAGACAACTGTACGCTGGATTTATGTCCATCACTTAGAAGGTGATTTCAAAAACTTGGGGTCCCACCATGATAGGTAAGTCGACTTCTCCGATCACCGTTATTCTCGATCCATCGAAAGCTTTTACAATTAATGATGTAGCTCTCATCTCAGCTCCTTTGTAAGCCAATTTGGCCAAGGTTCTTTTAAGCATCACATTGAGAGTCGATCTGTTGTCAACAAGTAATTTGGAAAGGGTATCTTCTTCATATTTAATAGACACATACAAGACACGAAATGTGCTTGCAACCTTCAGCAGTTAGATCAGAGTTGTCGAAACTCAGCGTGTTGTAGGCTGTAATGTTGGATACCATAGAATCAAACTTCCCCACCGTGATGTCCTTCGTGGCATGGCTTTGGGTTAATATCTTTAATAGACCTTGTCTATGGACAAGAGAGTTTAACAGTAACGATATGATCAAGATCTTGGATGGTGTCTGGTTGAGTTGGTCCACTATCCGATAATCACTTCGGCGAATGATTCTAAAAAATTCTTCCTCGTCCTCCTTTGGGACTTCTTTCCCCTTTTTTTTTTCAACAATAGGTTCTTTGGAGGTGGCTTCCTTTGGAATAGCTTCCTTAGGAATGGTGGTAGTTGTTTTGGGAATAGTGGCAGCAGTATGAGGAACGGTGAATTTTTCCTTAGGTTGATACACACGACCACTGCGAGTCATCTTGATTCCTCCAGCAATGTTCGTTACATCTTCCTGCTTTCTGTTCATGTCGTACCAAGAGTAGTCGCGTTTCCTAGATACAGCTCTTGGATGAGGACTCGGTCTCGTCCTTGGATCGTACCCAGGCTTAGGCTGGTCTGTAGTTGGTGTGAGGCCTTTGTGAAAAACATGTCTGACCGTAGTGGGAGGAGCAGACTTATTATTCACGGTATTGAACACTGGTCTCTTTTCAGATTTCCTCGGTAGGTTGAAGATTGGCTCAATCACTGAGACATCCTCTTTCTTCTTCTTTCCATATATTTGTAGTATACCTTCATCAATCATTGACTGAATATCTTGCTCCACTAGGTTACAACCCTGCGGATTATGATGACAATCATTACAACTTTCATGGGGACCCTTGTTTAGACACACTTTTACCAGCTTTTTGTGTAACTCAACCAATGGAGTCTTGACTTCAGATACTTCGGAAATTATCCCTATGTCAGAGTCTTCTTCCACAGCATGGACACCACCGTGATTTGGAAGGGGACGGTTCTCCACATTCGGCTGATTATCCTCAAAGGAGAGGATTCTCTTTTCAATTAGTTCTTGCACAATGTGTTGGAGTGCTTTGCAGCCCTCAAGACCATGCCCCACGACATTTTCGTGAAATATGCAGTGTGCGTTTGGGTTGTAATAGTACAGTAGTGGAGTTAGAGAGGGACCCAACTTCCTGGTCTGAATTAGGCCTTCTTGTACCAGCTGAGGGTACGAATTCGTATAGCTCGTGGGGATAGGCTGAATTTTTGGCCTTCTGTTTTGGAAAGTGGCCCTCGAAGCCGGTGCTCCTTGTTGTGGGCCTATCTGCTGATTGTGGTTCGATTGATAGGCATTGGGCACTTGTTTCTGAGGATTTTTTGGATTTGGTCATGGTTGAAAAATTGATGTGACTGCAGCCACATACTGTTGTTGATGATAATTTTGTTGAGGTCGCGGACGAGACGACCGTTGACTTCGTGGATGGCTTCTTCTGTTCTGAATTTGTTCGTCGTACATTATGGCGTTCGTTTCCCCTTCCGTTTTCTTGTGGAAGTTACCCGACGAATTTTTCAATGTGCTAGTGCTAGCTGAACTTGTCACCTTGCCATTTTTCAACCTAGCTTCTACTATTACACCGACAACCACGATATCAGAGAAATTTGTTATGATACTGCTAGTCATTCTCTCGTAAAACTCGGGCCTTACGGTATCCACAAACAAGTCAACCAACTCTCTTTCCGTTAGGGGAGGTTCTACCTGGCAGCCGTCTCACACCACCTTTGTGCATATTCTTTAAAGGTTTCAGAGTTTTTCTGGGTCATACTCAGAAGTTGACGTTGGTCTGTCCCTAGGTCCATATTATATTTATATTGTTGAATGAACGCATCAGACAAGTCTTAAAAATAGTGGATTCTGGATTAATCCAAGCTCAAATACCATTTAGCGGAGGCACCTTTTATACTATCTTGAAAGCAGTGGATCAACAGCTTATCATTCTCGATATGCGGGGCCATACGTCGGTAATGCATAATTAGGTGAACCTTCGGGCAGGTTACCCCTTCGTACTTTTCGAACGTAGGCATTCCAAATTTGGAAGGAAATACCAAGCCCAAGACTAAGCACATGTCTTTGGCGTCAGACCCAAAGACATTGTTCCCTTCAATGGCCCTCATCCTTCTAGCTATTATGTCCATCTAAACTTGCAGTTTCTCATGCTTCTCATCTTCAGTTTTGGATTCGTCGAGTACCTCGAATATCGATTGATGGTTGCTGAAAACTAGTCGAACTTGTGCCCGAGCACCGGCCTGAGTGTAAATGGGATTTTGAAAACCGTCATTAGGGGAACACTTTGCGGGTTTGAATATAGCTGATGGTTGAATGGTTGAGCATTACTGTATGGAGGCATGAAGTCTCTGGCAATCCCGAAAGGATGCTCTGATGTTGAAGTTACTATTGGAGGAGGATTTGTTGTCGTCGTGTTAATTTCAGACACCATTGTAGGTTGTGTGTCCATCTTTGCCTTAATTACCTGAAGGACTTCCATGATTTGGCTAACGTTGCCATGCAGCCCTTCAACATCGTTGTTGATCTGATTGAACCTCAAGTCTTGATCTGTCATTCTCTTATGAGCATTGGCTCTTGTGTTGTACCGATGAATATTCAGCGTGACCCTCTCTCTCTCTGATAGCAACAGTACACGGGATAAGCCGGAGGACCGACGAAATGCAAAATTAAAATGCAGGATGCAAATGCAGACCACACATTTAAAGAGAACCAAAAAGTTTGTTTACAAACAAATTTAATGGATCCACACGTAACAACGTAATGAAAATTTAACAAAACTTTCATTAATAAAAGAGTTTTACAGCATAAAGCCCTCTTTAACCAATGAAGCTTTTTCAATCATTTTACAAAACGAAAGATTACATATTCTCAACAGCGTGGGTGTCGCTACTGCGAAAATCGGCGCCGGCTGAACAGAAGAGTCGCCACCGTGCGCTATTTATCCCACGGGAGGGAAAGGAAATGCTCAGAGTAAACCTCGCACAACACGGGAAAGGTATGGTCGTCGCAACCAAAACCTGGGTTCGGGAGTCGGTTACGCAAGGGGAAGGTATTAGCACCCCTCACGTCTGTCGTACTCGACGGGATCCACGCTTGCTTGGGTTGTCTAAAGGATGCAAAACAATCTATCTGCGGCTGCTAAATCTAAACAGAAGGGAATGGACTCGATAGAGCGTCTCACTCTATGCCTACGTATTCTCAAGAGAGAAAGTCAGAGTCAACGTAGTTCGGGACTACAGGGAAATTGGCTCGCCAAGACTTCGCGTCTTGTGCCTACGTACTTCCACACTGCATGGAAGATCAGAGTTTTACGTAGTTCAGGCTAACTACGGCTAAACAGGGCGTTCTCACACGGCAGTGAGAAAATCAACTGGTTTCAAAGGTACGGGAACCTATGGGCAAAACTACGGCTCGGTCTCAAATGCACTCGGGCAAGAGAGAAAAAAAGGGTAATCAATTAGTCGTCAGCGGGAAAGTCTCGATCGCACAGCAGCGAGAGAACAAAAGTTAGTCGTTAGTGTGCTCGCTAGGATATCGCATCCTATGCCTACATATTCTCGTCTGGTACGAGAAATCAGAGCAGCTGTAGTTCGGCTACTTCGGGACCACAGCTCAAATCTCGTTTTATTAACATTCTGAAAAATGATTACAATGATTGAATACTGGAAAATAAAACCCCTAGGAAATACTATCTTATCCTATGCTGGAAAATCGAACGGAAAATAGTCCCCTAACAAGTGGACTTCTAACACTACCTCTAAAAAGGTAAAATATACTCCTATGAAGAAATACACTCTAAAAAATATTAAAACTAATATTTTTTCTCTTTTTCTTTTTTTTCAAAATATTCTTTCATCACATATTTTTTCCATGTTTTTTCACTATTTTTTCTATATATATTTTTTTTTTGTCTCTTTTTCAACATATTTTCCTTTTCAATATTTCTTTATTTTTTCAAATACTTTTTCTATATTTTTCTTCACTTGTTTTCAACTATTTCTCTTTCTACTATTTTCTTCAATATTTCTTTTTCTTTTCAAGATTTCTTTTCTTTTTCTATTTTTTCTTTCAATATTATTTTCCCTTTTTTTTTTACAAACTAAACAAAATGAAATAATAAGAAAATAAAGAAAAGATAACTGGGGGGTACACAGCCCCGCTGGGGTTTTCCAAGCAGAAAATATATTGGGACTGGGCCCAGCCCATGGTTCAGAAAAAAAAAAAACAAAAGCTGAAACGGAGGGGGGTATTGGAAGAAAACTGGGGTGATATGCAGCAAAGACTTCGTTGGGCCTGAAGCCCACTTCACGGCAGAAAAAAAACGAGGGGTGAGGCAACCAAAAACGCAGCTGGGCCCCAAGTGTGTAGGCCCACGGTCCTTCCTCTCCTTCCACTCTTCTCTCTGAGAAACCCTAATCCCCATCTTTCTCCCAACCGCCGCCACCACCATCTTCACCCTCATCTCTCTCCGTTAATCCCTTAAACAAAGATCCTTCGCCTAACTCAGCTTCGTTCAACAAACTCCGATCATTTTTCTCCACTGTTTATACTACTCAACCTTGCTTCAGAAGACACGAACCTGAAGATTGGTGAAGATCTATGTTCATGGATTTAACTGAACGCGCTTTGAAAAACTTGGGGAACGTTTGACCTTATGAGTACTGGAAAGGCGATGAAGTTGTTGTTGCTGAAGATCCTTGAAGATGTTCTTCTGGAAAGTTGAAGATGTTTCATGTTCTTGATGAAAAATCTGGAGATGATTTGAAAAACAAAACGCCGGAGACGAAGGTCGTCGAAGATCTTCGTAGATCTTGACCCTCAACGATGAACATCATTATTGATTCTTGATGGTTCCTTCAACATTTGATGAAAATTGATGACGCTTTGGTAATTTCTGGGAAACTTTCGGGAAAGACGCTACAAATGAAGATCTAGAAGATGTTGATGAGGATCTTGAAGGATGAATGCGTTGGTGATTTGAAGAGCTTTCTGGAAAGCGTATGAGTGGTGGAGCGATTCTGGAGATGTTCTGGAGTTTGTTCGTGAATTGTTGATGTTTCTGGAGTTCGTTCTTGCATTGTTGAACGACGAAGATCTTCTGGCGATTGATGAATGAAAGTTGATGATCTTGGAATTTGTTGGAGATCCGGAAGAAGAATGACGAGTTCTTGACGGATGAACTTGATGATGTTCCTGGCGAAACGTTGATGGTGGTTGATCAGAAGGGATGACATTTCTGGTAGAAGGATGAAGGTTGGATGAGAAAGATGAAGGTTGATCGGAGTTCTGGGTAGAAATTGGGGTTTCCGGTGACCGGTACGGCGGTCGGAAGTGGTTGGTGTCGCCGGCGATGGACTGGTACGGTGGTTGCATGGCCGCCGGCCATGCAACCGGTGGGGGCTAGGAGGGAGGCACGTGGCAAGGTAGTGGGAAGGTGTTAGTGCATGGATGCCACGTATTGGGTGGTGTGGCAGAGAGAGGGAGAGTCTGCAGCGAGGTGGCGTGACGTGGTGATGAAAATGTGGCTAGCCTCTGGAAGCTACACGTGGAACCTGATTATTTATATAGGACTTGATTTTTGGACTATTCTGGAACTTTCTGGAATGAATTGGACAAAAAGCATAAACTGGGCCTTGCTGAATGGGCCTGAACGAAAAATGAAACAAAAAACTGCTATGAATTGATAACAGCTAAATCTGGATTAAAAATAAATGGAAATGATTAGATCTAATTAATCCTAACTAAATCTCAATTAACTAATCTGAAGACTAATCTAATTAATTTCTATAAATCCTAATTACCAACTAAACAAAATGATTAATTCCAATTAATTTCTAACAACTCTAATAACTCTCTAATCTAAAAGATTAAGCTAAAAACTCTAATAACTCCACTAATTAAACTTCTATAAAAGTAAATCTATTAAAAGAAAACTCTATATTATTCTCTATATATAAAAACTATTAAAAAAAATCTAACCATTTATTAAAATGAAAAATCTATATTCTATTAAAAATGATTAAACTCTATAAAATGCTGAAAAATGATTTAAATCTATCTAATATATTCTAAAAAGAGAAAATGCTATTTATTTATTCCATTTAAAATTCTAAAAACTATTAAAAATATTTAAACCTATTAATATTCTATATCTAAAAATATATTCAAAAATTCAATTAATATTCTAAAAGAAAAATCTATTAATATTCTACAAAATTCTATATTATCCTACAAAATCTATTAAATCCTAAAAAGATTAAAAATCTATTTAAAAACCCTAATAATAGCCAATAAAATCCAGAAAAATCCCAATAATTTCCCGAGGGAACAAAAATAGCACCGAACGACAAATAACACCGCGAGAGCGCATCAACATAGCCGGTAAAAATAAACTGGCACCGAAATATCCCAAAAATACGATTCTACCTATCCAAACTGATTAAAAAACACCTGAGACGCGAGACGAGAGCTGTGATCCCGATAAAATCAAAACAAATGAAAAATGCACTATATGCGATATGCAGATGCGAATGCGGTCATGCGTCGAAACATAGGACTAGATACGAGACCCGGTTGGTCAAATTTTAGGGTACAACAGCTGCCCCTATTCAAGCAGCTTGGACCTGAATGGTAGAAGAGCGCCCAGCCTTTGATCATTCAAAGGTAGAAGATGGTTGAATACAAATGGAACCCTGAAATTGGCCAACCGCAGAAATAAACTGCACCACTGCTTGGGGATTATTTCATCAGCCTGAAAAGCTTTCTATCATTGCAAGAATAAAACTTTGTCCTTTGCTTGTCCACGTCAGGACTCTATCTGCTGTCAACTCGGAAAAACTTCAACAACTTTGCTGGGGATGACTTGTCTGCCTTCTCGTCAGAAATAAATCGTCCACGTTAGGAATAAATTCTTCCACGTTAGGAATAACACCGTCCACGTATGGAATAACATCGTCCACGTTAGGACTCACCCTTCCACGTAAGGAATAACCGTTCCACGTTAGGAATAACACCGTCCACGTATGGAATAACATCGTCCACGTTAGGACTCACCCTTCCACGTAAGGAATAACCGTTCCACGTTAGGAATAACACCGTCCACGTTAGGACTCACCTTTCCACATAAGGAATGAACTTATTCTTCGTCACACTCTTCCACGTAAGGAATACGTCTTCTTTTGAATCTTTCCACGTCAAGACTAAACCCCTTCCACGTCAGGAACACACTCTTTCTTTCCACGTCAGGAATACAAGCCTCTTTCCACATAAGGAATACTATCTTTCCACGTAAGGAATCACATTTTGATTTGAATCTGTCCACGTCAGGACTAAACTTTCCACGTAAGGAATCTATCTTCTTCTTCCACGTTAGGAATAACTTCTTTGATCTGTCCGCGTCAGGACTAAACTCTTCCACGTCAGGAATAATCTCTTTCTTTCCACGTCAGGAATCAATCTTGATATGTCCGCGTAAGGACTCAATCTTTCCACGTAAGGAATCTCATCTTTCCACGTTAGGAATAAACTCGTCTCTCCACGTAAGGAATCTCCATCTTTCCACGTAAGGAATCTCCAACTCTTTCCACGTAAGGAAACTATTTTTCTTCCACGTAAGGAATGCTCTCTTTCCACGTAAGGAATGCTTCTTTTTCCACGTAAGGAATACAACCTTCTTTCCACGTTAGGAAACAAACTTCTTTTCTTTCCACGTAAGGAAACACAATCTTATCTTAGTTTGTCCACGTCAGGACTCCAATCTTTCCGCGTAAGGAAACATAACCTCGATCTGTCCACGTCAGAACTCCAACTTGATATGTCCACGTAAGGACTCAATCTTTCCACGTAAGGAATGAACTTCTTTCCACGTAAGGAAGCACATTTTCTTTCGATTTGTCCACGTAAAGACTCCAACTTGTTCCACGTAAGGAATCACATCTTTCCACGTAAGGAAACACATTTTGATTCGTCCACGTAAGGACTCACATCTTTCCACGTAAGGAAACACATTTTGATTCGTCCACGTAAGGACTCACATCTTTCCACGTAAGGAAACTACAATCTTTCCACGCAAGGAGACCACTCTTTCTGAATCTATCCACGTCAGGACTAAACTTGCTTTTCTCAATCTGTCCGCGTCAGGACTAAACTTTCCACGTAAGGAATCAATCTCTTTCCACGTAAGGAAACCATCTTCTTTCCACGTAAGGAAACATCGTCTTTCCACGTAAGGAGAACATTGTCTACGTTAGGACCCACCTTTCCACGTCAGGAACACCATCTTAATCTGTCCACGTAAGGACTCCAATCTTTCCACGTAAGGAATATAATCTTTCCACGTAAGGAATACCTTTTTCTTTCCACGTTAGGAACCACATCTTTCCACGTAAGGAAACCACAATCTTTCCACGTAAGGAATATAATCTCAATCTGTCCACGTTAGGACTCCAACTTGATATGTCCATGTAAGGACTCCATCTTTCCACGTAAGGAATCACATCTTTCCACGTAAGGAAACCACAATCTTTCCACATAAGGAATATAATCTCAATCTGTCCACGTTAGGACTCCAACTTGATATGTCCACGTAAGGACTCAATCTTTCCACGTTAGGAATCAAACTTTGATCTGTCCACGTCAGGACTAAACTTTTCCACGTAAGGAAACAACTTCTCTTTCCACGTAAGGAATCACAAACTTTCCACGTAAGGAACCCAATCTTTCCACGTAAGGAATTCGTCTTCTTTCCACGTAAGGAATCCGCCTCTGTATCTGTCCACGTCAGGACTAAACTCTTCCACGTTAGGAATACATTTTCTTTTGATTTGTCCACGTAAGGACTCCAATCTTTCCACGTAAGGAATACAAATCCGTCCACGTAAGGACCCACCTTTCCACGTAAGGAATCCAATCTTTCCACGTAAGGAATCATCTCATTTGCCTCTGTCAGGACTAAACTCTTCCACGTCAGGAATAAACTTCGTCTAGATCTGTCCACGTTAGGACTAAACTTTCTAGGTTATGAATACATCGTCCACGTTAGGACTCACCCTTCCACGTTAGGAATAAACTCTTTTGTACCTGTCCACTTCAGGACTAAATTCTTCCACGTCAGGAATAAAATCTTTCCACCTTAGGAATACCTATGCTTTCCACGTTAGGAATGCGTCTTTCCACGTTAGGAATCATCATCTTTCCACGTAAGGAAACCTCTCTTCTTTCCACGTAAGGAATGCCATCTGCTATGCCCATGTAAGGACTCAATCTTTCCATGTCAGGAATCCGACTCTTTCTGATTTGTCCACGTAAGGACTCCCCTCTTTCCACGTTAGGAACCCGTCTTCTTTCCACGTAAGGAAACCAATTTTCTTCCGCGTAAGGAATAAAATTCTTGATCTATCCACGTAAGGACTCCAAGCTTTCCACGTAAGGAATCAAACTTTGATCTGTCCACGTCAGGACTAAACTTTTCCACGTAAGGAAATACAATCTTTTTTCCACGTAAGGAATACCTTTTGATATGTCCACGTAAGGACTCCAATCTTTCCACGTAAGGAATCATCATCTTTCCACGTAAGGAATCCAACTTCTTTCCACGTAAGGAATAAATTCGTCCATGTCAGGACCCATGTTTCGTCTTGATTTGTCCACGTCGGGACTCAGGTATCTTCGACCCGCTGGGGAAATAAAACTTGTCCACGTCAGGACTCACTTCTTCATTGGTCCCAACCCACAAACTTCTTAGCACTGACGTGACAGCGACTTTGAGGCAGACTCTACTGGGGATATCTGGAAACCAAACTACCGGATGCCTGCTCTGATGACCGGAGGCAACTTCTGAAATTCTGATTCATGAAACCCCTTGATGACAAATAACTCTGCTTGGGAATAAGGAGAAATTTTGCCTACTCGCGGGGAAAACACGAGAAATTCACAAATAACTCTGCTCGGGAATAAAGAGAAACTCTGACTGATAACTCTGTGGGGAGTAATGCCAAAGCTGACACTTCATGAGATGTCTCACGTCGAGACCTCGAATGTTTGGTGATTCATCTGAGCAAGAGCTCTCTCTACCTGCAAGAGAAACAATACTTGAAATAAAAGGTTAGCCAACCTAGTTTATGTTTCAGAATGCATATGTTTGACAATGACGCAATGCTCCATTCGACATGGAAATGCTACACGTGTTTATTTGGTGGATGCAAGTATGACACTATATGCCGATGCCAATATGACACTATATGCCAATGCACTATACGCCGATGCAAATGCAGACTCGAACTGCTGGGTACAGAAACTGCTTCAGCAAAATAAATGATGAAGATAATGCCAACTCCGCTGGGGATAGCCAGGTGCTACAGAATTATTCCAGCAAAATAAATGCTGGAAGAGTGAAGCCGACTCAGCTAGGAAATGGGGAACTTAAGCCAAACACCTCGTTGAAGTAACACCCTGCTGGGGAATATAACTCTGCTGGAGAATAACAGATGCGCCTGGTATGATTGGACCTTTGCTGGAAAGTGAACGGATATCACACGGTATTTTGACAAAATAAATGCCAATGCGCCACACCAACTCTGCCGGGGAGAGTCTTAATCTTCGAGTTCCACTGGGAGGAATGAAAACACTTGCTGAGAAGAGAATTCCGCTGGGGATGGGATGATTCTCTTGGGGAAACCAACTGACTCCGCTAGGGGAGAGTAACTGACCCTGCGGGGAAAGGTAGACTGCCTGAATACAACTTACAAACATTAACCTTCTGCGGCTAAACCACTCTGCTTGAGATGCACTGTCTGAATACAGCCTTCGATCTAGGAATCGCCAATTCTGCTGAGAATAAATGGCTTTGTTGGAGCATGTCCTTTGGATAAGCTACGACTAGCTGGGGAATTCGATCTCTCTTCAGTGAGGAACACTGCTATCTCAGAAGCGCTACCTGCGTGAGGATCGAGTCTTTCGTCAAAAACCTCTGGTTAGGGCAACATGAACTCTATTCCTTCTCAGAAATTTGCCCCACAAATACCAACATGCCCCAGTCCGAGCATTTCGTCTGGAAAAGAAAGACTAGCCATAATGCTACTCACAATGCCTTGCCCCTGAATCAGCACCAACCTTCTGATGAGGACTCTTCGATCTCTGTACCCTGACGGTTAGATCTGAACTGTTCTGCACGTCAAAAGAATGTCCCGGTCTTGCGATACTCTTTTGCCCCTGACCGACTGATTCGTGGAGCAGTGCCCATAACCGCGAGAGATTTGCCAAATCTCGACCTAATTGCCCCAGATTAACTGCCTCTCGAATGTATGACTTTGCTGGGGGATAAACGAATGTGCCAAGTAGGCTGGACTTCTGTACATCCGTGGTGGGTCATACACGCCTGATGGCTGGACAATATCCAGTCCAAATTCACAACTTCTAGTAGAAGGGTTACAATTTCCCGATATTTGTCTCAAACTTGAAGATTGGCTGGATCTGCTCAAGTAGCTCTGAACAACTCTGATGACACTGAGAAGAACAACTCTTTCGCCTTTGCTATGCCCCGGCCTGCAGGAACCTTTGTGGGATAGTCTGAAAATATGTACCCTGGCGGTTTAATATGAACTGCCCCAGCATTCTGAACTTCCTCGAGATACTTCGAATCGAACGCCTCTCGAATAAAGAATAATCTCTGCACTCTTGGGATGGCATGCCTCTGTCTGTAATGACTTTGCCTCAATCTGGTTCTCAGAAAGAACTCACTCTGAACCGAAAGCACATTGATACAATACGACCTTGCGGTGGCTTACCCCAGTGTTTCCCTTGATTCAACAACTATCAATATCGTGACTTGCCCCTGAACGAGCGTTGAGCGACTTAACCTGTCCTGATATAGCATTCTGGATAACTGCCCCTGATTGGCTCTTAAGAAGATTCGCTTCTGATCGACTTCTGCCCCATAATCAACTGATGCTTCGGGACTTTTCCTCTGACTGATTGATTCCGAACTCTCTGAAAGTCAATGCCCCAGATTTACAGGGTTTCGCAACATACACCATTCTGATCCAGACTGTTGAATTATTCAATCCTGTTCGATTATTCCCTGTTGGAATTTCTTTCCTGTCAACTACTAACCTGCAAGTAAAATTGTCTATTCGCGAATGGTAATCTTAATGCAGTGGTTATGCAGATTTTGAAAATTTTGTGCTGTCACTCATTTATGTGTCATGATTGTGAGTGACGAATGAACCGAAGTTCAAACGTAGTGCTTATGTGATCAGTGAAAAATACAACAAGGATATGACTAGCAAATCAAGAGGGAGTCAGGTTACTCAACCTTACCGTAAGGCGCCTTCAGAATAAACCTACCTCAATTAGGTCTTTTAAGGGTTGTATCGTGGTCGGATTCACGGTTCGTGAAACAAAGGATATTTGGCTCAAATTTTGCTTTGTACCCACCCCTTCTACGTGATGATCTCCGATCCTAAAGTTCAATTAACCTGGATCGAGCGCTCGCCTCTTCGAGAGGTATGTTGAATGGTAAGGACCATGGCTAAGGAAAACTCACAAGGTTTTCGGAGTGACAGTTACCCCTTTTTCGTTTTCGGTGTCTGTATCCACACGACCTTGTCCTTGTTCGAGGATTCTTCCTTTGATATCCTTTCTTTTCGTTCTTTTGATTCCCTAATTTTTGCCTGGACTGACTCCTTTTGAGTTCTTTTCGATTTCTTTTGAAGTCCAGCGGGATGCCCTAACTTTTGCCTAAGTATTAGCCTTCCAGCTTTTTCTTTTCTTTTTACTTAGCGGGCTTTCTTTTTTCTTTCTTTTGGAACAAAGTCGTGTGACACTGGTTGTCTTGATTGCTCCGAAGGGATTGTAACTGCCTTACTCCTGATTGGTGAGGTTTAACCACTGTGGTTAACGAATTACGACCTCTTGAGAGGCGTAAACTGATTGGTCCTCAAAAGACAACACGCCTCTGTAAGACTTGAATGCTCGGTCAAGCTAACTGACAACTACCCTGCCCCGGGTTAAGATGTGAGGGTTTAAAAATCCGAAAGAAACTCCTACTTCTCGGCTCGAAGTGGTTAACAAGGGATTCTCTTCCTTATCTCTCCGGTGTTTAGGGGATTTGAAACAATGCCTTGTACGTCATCGGTACGGTCTTATCTGAAAGCATACAATCATTGGTTACGAGTTTCAGTTTTGTCATCCTCCCTCCAATCTTTGCTAGTCACAGTGACAAAATGGAGTGAATAAAATGCAGGTGTCAGTGCAATGCAGTAAATGAGCGACAGCGACATGATTAATTCAGAAAAATGCATAGTCACTTTATTAATATCACCATTCGAAACAATCAATATTTAAAAGCAAGTAGTAACTAACAGAAAAGAAACTACAAATGCAAATGATATAAAGTCTGAGGACTGCCAATGCTGAGGGCGCCTGCCGGTCTGGACCACTGGCTTCTTGAAAAGGACCCTCTGAATCTGCGAGCTTAGACAGCTGAGAGGTTGGCATGAACAAACAAAACTCCTTCTGGAAAAGAAATGCACCCTTGGTCGATCAACTGTTGTACCTTCGCCTGAAACGCTTTACAATCTTCAGTTGCATGCCCTGGAGAGCCACCATGGTAACCACATTGAACTTGGGGATTGTACCCAGGAGGGTAAGGTTCTGGCACGGGCTTGAGAGCTTCCGGCTCCACCAAAGAACTCTGGATCAAAGATGGTAGCAGTTGGCTATACGGCATAGGCACTGGGTGAAAAGGAGCTTTCCTTCGTTCCGAGTTGTTGCGAGGTTGATTCTGATTCTGACGCTGAGTCTGATAACCTCGGCCATGAGTTCGTTGATTTGCAAGGGAAGCGACATAAGACTCCTGATAGGGTGCTCCAGGCACGGCTGTCTGTCCCGTATAACAAGGCACAGGAGGTACTGATCTCTGAGAAGACGAAGAACCAACAAAATTCACTGATTCGCTTCGAGGATATTCAACCTTTGGAATGACTGCATTGATCACAACTCCTTCTTCACTCTGATAGTCACAAGGATATTCAGTTTCACCAGCTTGATCATTTGAAGTAATCTGAATTCTCCCAATTCTGATGGCATACTCAAGGCGTTCTCCTAGTGCTACCACGTCAGAGAAATTTAACGGAAGTCCGAGCAGTCTTTCGAAGTACGGATCTTGTAGGGAATCTACAAACATGCTAGTCAGCTCTTGGACTAACAGCGGTGGATGCACTCTAGCAGCAAATTCTCTCCATCTCTGAGCATACTTCCTGATAGGTTCATTGTTCTCTTGAGACAATTCTTGCAGTCGCATGCGATGGGGAGCTATGTCTAGGTTATAATCGTACTGCTTCAGAAAAGCTCTGGTTAAATCCATCCATGACTGAATATGATTTCTCTCTAACCTCATATGCCACCTCAAAGATGCCCCAGTCAGACTATACTGAAAGCAATGGATCATCAACTTGTCATCTCGCACAAACGAAGTCATTCTTCGACAGAACATCATCAAATGCAGCTTCGAACAGCTATCTCCCGTGTACTTCTCAAGTTTCGGCACTTTGAACTTATAAGGCAACACCAGGTCAGGAACCAAACACATGTCTACAACATTCAGGTTAACAGCATCTTTCACTTTCAAAGCTTTCATTCCTTCTTCCAACGCTCGGAGTTTCCTATCCGTCTCAAGAGCTCTACCGCCTTGATTGTTAACAGGAGGAGGACGTTCATTTCGGGCAACAAACTGCTCACGTCGATCTCGATTCTCCACAGAAGGCTGTACAACTTGGTCTGCAGTAACGTTGTTCGCTTGCGGGAAGTCTTCCACAGAATCATACAGAGGGTTGGACGCCATAGTGAACCCTGTCAAGGTGTCAGGAGACTGGAAATTGCCTTCAGACATGGCTACCAATAGTCTTCAGCTGACTTCAATGCTCGATCCTGCTCAAATCTACTCAACCCCTAGGTCGTCTTCTGACAATCAACAGTTGCTCAATCCAAACTCCGGGTAATCACCATCAGGAAACAAAGGCTGGATCAGAACTCTGGCTAACTGGAAGATGATATGCAATACGATGCAACACTGATATGCACATGCAATGCAAGATGCAGCAAACAACGGGACCACAGCCCCCACACAATCTGAATACTGCTGCGCTGCTGACGGAGACGTTTGCTCTGAAGAGGAGACCAAAATAACGGGTAGGTTGGAAGTCAAGTTTCCTGCAAAAAAAACCCCCACTCACAAGTGTGGACCTATATCTAACAAGGTACGGCATCCTATGCGGTCGTCAGCGTCACAGACTTTCAAGACTGACGATACGATTCCCAGAAGGAGTGGCATCATCAAGTCCTGAAGAGGCCTCACTTAGCTAACTTCCAAATGATCGGTTCCCAGAGTCGACAATCCAACTAACCAGCAACCCGAACCACCCAAAGGGTGGGACAAGAGGCCAACCAGAAGAACCTCGTCTGAGTGTAGATTTCGTGGGACACTAGAACATGCAAAGCATGTGCGCGCCCACTAATCTCTACTCTAAGTCTAAGGTGCACTCAAGCCCAGGTCCGACTTCTCTCAATCATAGAACACCCGTAACACCCCAACAGCAACAGATAATATCAATAAATAAGCCCCAATAGACAAGCAAACAAGCGCTAGGATTGACTCTCTTAGGGGACGTTGGATCCCAAATGCATAAGAACTATCGCAGTCCTTAGCAGCCAGGGGACGTTGAATCCCCAGCAGAGTCGCCAGCTGTCGCTACTGCGAAAATCGGCGCCGGCTGAACAGAAGAGTCGCCACCGTGCGTTATTTATCCCACGGGAGGGAAAGGAAACGCTCAGAGTAAACCTCGCACAACACGGGAAAGGTATGGTCGTCGCAACCAAAACCTGGGTTCGGGAGTCGGTTACGCAAGGGGAAGGTATTAGCACCCCTCACGTCCGTCGTACTCGACGGGATCCACGCTTGCTTGGGTTGTCTAAAGGATGCAAAACAATCTATCTGCGGCTGCTAAATCTAAACAGAAGGGAATGGACTCGATAGAGCGTCGCACTTTATGCCTACATATTCTCAAGAGAGAAAGTCAGAGTCAACGTAGTTCGGGACTACAGGGAAATTGGCTCGCCAAGACTTCGCATCTTGTGCCTACGTACTTCCACACTGCATGGAAGATCAGAGCTTTACGTAGTTCAGGCTAACTACGGCTAAACAGGGCGTTCTCACACGGCAGTGAGAAAATCAACTGGTTTCAAAGGTACGGGAACCTATGGGCAAAACTACGGCTCGGTCTCAAATGCACTCGGGCAAGAGAGAAAAAAAGGGTAATCAATTAGTCGTCAGCGGGAAAGTCTCGATCGCACAGCAGCGAGAGAACAAAAGTTAGTCGTTAGTGTGCTCGCTAGGATATCGCATCCTATGCCTACATATTCTCGTCTGGTGCGAGAAATCAGAGCAGCTGTAGTTCGGCTACTTCGGGACCACAGCTCAAATCTCGTTTTATTAACATTCTGAAAAATGATTACAATGATTGAATACTGGAAAATAAAACCCCTAGGAAATACTATCCTATCCTATGCTGGAAAATCGAACGGAAAATAGTCCCCTAACAAGTGGACTTCTAACACTACCTCTAAAAAGGTAAAATATACTCCTATGAAGAAATACACTCTAAAAAATATTAAAACTAATATTTTTTCTCTTTTTCTTTTTTTTCAAAATATTCTTTCATCACATGTTTTTTCCCTGTTTTTTCACTATTTTTTCTATATATATATATATTTTTTTCTCTTTTTCAACATATTTTCCTTTTCAATATTTCTTTATTTTTTCAAATACTTTTTCTATATTTTTCTTCACTTGTTTTCAACTATTTCTCTTTCTACTATTTTCTTCAATATTTCTTTTTCTTTTCAAGATTTCTTTTCTTTTTCTATTTTTTCTTTCAATATTATTTTCCCTTTTTTTTTTTTACAAACTAAACAAAATGAAATAATAAGAAAATAAAGAAAAGATAACTAGGGGGTACACAGCCCCGCTGGGGTTTTCCAAGCAGAAAATATATTGGGACTGGGCCCAGCCCATGGTTCAGAAAAAAAAAACAAAAGCTGAAACGGAGGGGGGTATTGGAAGAAAACTGGGGTGATATGCAGCAAAGACTTCGTTGGGCCTGAAGCCCACTTCACGGCAGAAAAAAAACGAGGGGTGAGGCAACCAAAAACGCAGCTGGGCCCCAAGTGTGTAGGCCCACGGTCCTTCCTCTCCTTCCACTCTTCTCTCTGAGAAACCCTAATCCCCATCTTTCTCCCAACCGCCGCCACCACCATCTTCACCCTCATCTCTCTCCGTTAATCCCTCAAACAAAGATCCTTCGCCTAACTCAGCTTCGTTCAACAAACTCCGATCATTTTTCTCCACTGTTTATACTACTCAACCTTGCTTCAGAAGACACGAACCTGGAGATTGGTGAAGATCTATGTTCATGGATTTAACTGAACGCGCTTTGAAAAACTTGGGGAACGTTTGACCTTACGAGTACTGGAAAGGCGATGAAGTTGTTGTTGCTGAAGATCCTTGAAGATGTTCTTCTGGAAAGTTGAAGATGTTTCATGTTCTTCATGAGAAATCTGGAGATGATTTGAAAAACAAAACGCCGGAGACGAAGGTCGTCGAAGATCTTCGTAGATCTTGACCCTCAACGATGAACATCATTATTGATTCTTGATGGTTCCTTCAACATTTGATGAAAATTGATGACGCTTTGGTAATTTTTGGGAAACTTTCGGGAAAGACGCTACAGATGAAGATCTAGAAGATGTTGATGAGGATCTTGAAGGATGAATGCGTTGGTGATTTGAAGAGCTTTCTGGAAAGCGTATGAGTGGTGGAGCGATTCTGGAGATGTTCTGGAGTTTGTTCGTGAATTGTTGATGTTTCTGGAGTTCGTTCTTGCATTGTTGAACGACGAAGATCTTCTGGCGATTGATGAATGAAAGTTGATGATCTTGGAATTTGTTGGAGATCCAGAAGAAGAATGACGAGTTCTTGACGGATGAACTTGATGATGTTCCCGGCGAAACGTTGATGGTGGTTGATCAGAAGGGATGACATTTCTGGTAGAAGGATGAAGGTTGGATGAGAAAGATGAAGGTTGATCGGAGTTCTGGGTAGAAATTGGGGTTTCTGGTGACCGGTACGGCGGTCGGAAGTGGTTGGTGTCGCCGGCGATGGACTGGTACGGTGGTTGCATGGCCGCCGGCCATGCAACCGGTGGAGGCTAGGAGGGAGGCACGTGGCAAGGTAGTGGGAAGGTGTTAGTGCATGGATGCCACGTATTGGGTGGTGTGGCAGAGAGAGGGAGAGTCTGCAGCGAGGTGGCGTGACGTGGTGATGAAAATGTGGCTAGCCTCTGGAAGCTACACGTGGAACCTGATTATTTATATAGGACTTGATTTTTGGACTATTCTGGAACTTTCTGGAATGAATTGGACAAAAAGCATAAACTGGGCCTTGCTGAATGGGCCTGAACGAAAAATGAAACAAAAAACTGCTATGAATTGATAACAGCTAAATCTGGATTAAAAATAAATGGAAATGATTAGATCTAATTAATCCTAACTAAATCTCAATTAACTAATCTGAAGACTAATCTAATTAATTTCTATAAATCCTAATTACCAACTAAACAAAATGATTAATTCCAATTAATTTCTAACAACTCTAATAACTCTCTAATCTAAAAGATTAAGCTAAAAACTCTAATAACTCCACTAATTAAACTTCTATAAAAGTAAATCTATTAAATGAAAACTCTATATTATTCTCTATATATAAAAACTATTAAAAAAAATCTAACCATTTATTAAAATGAAAAATCTATATTCTATTAAAAATGATTAAACTCTATAAAATGCTGAAAAATAATTTAAATCTATCTAATATATTCTAAAAAGAGAAAATGCTATTTATTTATTCCATTTAAAATTCTAAAAACTATTAAAAATATTAAAACCTATTAATATTCTATATCTAAAAATATATTCAAAAATTCAATTAATATTCTAAAAGAAAAATCTATTAATATTCTACAAAATTCTATATTATCCTAAAAAATCTATTAAATCCTAAAAAGATTAAAAATCTATTTAAAAACCCTAATAATAGCCAATAAAATCCAGAAAAATCCTAATAATTTCCCGAGGGAACAAAAATAGCACCGAACGACAAATAACACCGCGAGAGCGCATCAACATAGCCGGTAAAAATAAACTGGCACCGAAATATCCCAAAAATACGATTCTACCTATCCAAACTGATTAAAAAACACCTGAGACGCGAGACGAGAGCTGTGATCCCGATAAAATCAAAACAAATGAAAAATGCACTGTATGCGATATGCAGATGCGAATGCGGTCATGCGTCGAAACATAGGACTAGATACGAGACCCGGTTGGTCAAATTTTGGGGTACAACAGTGGGGTACAAACAACAAAAGGAAATCAACAGCTAAGGATCTTCTAACAATATGACCCTTCTCCCTCCAGCAGTCTTGTCTTCTTCTGACTCTAACAGAGTAGCTCCCAATGTTCTGCATTCTCTCGTTCAACTTTCACCAAAGCAAACTTCAATTCTCCCCTAGACAAAAGCTTCTCTGGCTCCAGAGTAATGTCGTAGGATTGAGTATAGAACATTTTTAGTGCTATCACTTTTGACCAAAAGAGATATTCCTTCGAAACAATACAGCTTGGATTTTCCACAGTAGTCATTCTTTGCATTTTGGGGTGACGCCAGACATAGATAATTCGTGCTTCAAGATCTGGATCAACATCCCTTTCGCAAAAGCAACTTTCTAGTTGGGCTGGCTCTAGTTCTTTCTCCGTGAGGTATCCTAGCTGACGACGAGCTAATATAGGACTGTAATTGATGTATCCTCTGGTGCCGATTAGTGGTATATTTGGGAATTCCCCATAGATTTGTATCATGGCTACTCCTCCGTGAGTTACGTCATACCAGCTGATGTTGTAATGAGAAAGGTGTAACCAATTTTCCAATCCAGGCATCACTATCTTAAAATTTCCACAGAGGGAATGTTATAGGCAAGTGTGAAATAAACCACTTGTTGAGGAGTGTTGTGCAGCAGGAGAATTGTCCTATATTGAACACCTTCCACCGGTGAATTGTGTAGTAAGTGTCAGCCAAGAGAGTGGGAACTGGGTTTCTGACGATGAACAGCTTGATGGCTTCCAGGCTGATGAACTCAAGTGCGCTGGGAAACAGGTATAAGGCATAAATCAAGAAGGCTAATATAGCTTCAAAGATTTCCAAATCCCCTCGGTCATAATATAACTCAGCTCTCTCCATGAACGGTCTTGCCTCCATCCCAGTAAATTTAACCCTACTGTCCAACTGAGTTGAAAGGTCAGTGGGCTCTAGGTGAAGAGCTTCAACCACATCTCTTCTGTTTGATTTCTTCTCCCTTCCATAGTTAGGTGTGAAGGTCATGGGGATTTTCAGATACTCGGAGTATTCCTCCAAGGTTGGCAGTAAAACTTCCCAAGAGCGGGTCGTAAAACTTCCCAAGAGCTTGCAGCATTTCTTCATTCACCTGTGTATCTAACAGAGGTAATAAGTCCCCATATTTGACTATGAAAGTTGTAGGATTCTTTACGAGGCTCCTTAAAATCCTTAGATTATCTAACCTCAGGCTTGGGAATGTAATCATCTTTCTTTGATCCATCACTATGTCTGCAAAAAAAACAAAATTTTGAACTCCTTGAATGGTTAGCAAAAATGCAAAATGCAATGCAAATACACAACTGGTTTTACAAAACTCATAAGATAGTTAAAGCAAAACCCTTGTTTCATTTATGTTGGGAAAAGTTACAACTTTTGAAATATAACCCAAGAAATGTGAGGCTACATCAGAGGAGAAAACTTGGGTCATATGGTTAGGAAATCTGACAAGAATCCTATCCCCATGTCCTCTTTAGTCTTTTCAACATCGTATTTTCCATCACCAATTTGTCTATTATTCCCTTCCAAGCGCCAGAAGTTGGTGGGATATTTGAATACTCATGAGTGCTCTGTGTAGGTTTGACACTAGAGAAAAATAAATTCTCTTTCGTCACATCTCTATCAGCTAAGCGTCTTTCGAGCCACCCAATCAACTCATCTTTGTCTTGCAACTCTTTCTGCAATTCTGTCGTCTCAGGATGAAGAGTATGGTACTTGTCTTCTCAAGCATCCCTCTCAAGCTTTGTTTTTTCAAGAACCTCTTGGTATTCCTCCCTATTTTCAATGAGAATGACAGGAGATGATGTGATGAAAATCTGCGTAGTTTTCTCAAGAAGGTAAGGCATCTTGAGATCGCGAACTCTAGATTGGACCCACCGAGTGAATGGCTCAAAAGCTACATAGTTCCTCTTACCAAGGTCAACTTTTGTTTTTCTCCGGATGTTCTTCCAAGCATTAATTATACTATTTCTTAAACTTTCCTCTATTTCGGTGTTGAGGTAGAAGAAACCAGCCAATAAGATGTTGTTAAGCTTAGCCTTTATTGGGAATCCGAATTGACATCTAGCCAAGGCAGGATTGTAGTCGATCCCCCCTTGTACTCCCAAGAGTGGTACATTCGGAAAAGTACCACAATTATCAATGTAGACTCCTTGGTCGTTTGAAGGATTATACCAATGAATGTCTGCTTGAGTTAGAGACATAATCCTTTGAGACCATCTCCAACCATTAGGATTTTCTTTAAAAGCATTTGTTCTTGGTAGATGATTGACAAACCATCTGTATAACAAGGGTGCACAACAACTAATAGTTCCTCTTCCTTGAAAAGTCCTGTGATGGATGGAATGATAAGCGTCACCTAGCAAAGTGGATACTGGGTTACCATTCAAGAATATTGTGATGCCAGTTGAATTGACGAATTCATCAACCTCTGGGAACAACATTGTCGCTACTGCGAAAATCGGCGCCGGCTATGACAGAAGAGTCGCCACCATGCGTTATTTATCCTAACGGAGGGAAAGGAAACGCTCAGATTAAACCTAACGCAAAACGGGAAAAGGAATGGTCGTCGCAACCAAATCCTGGATTCGAGAGTCGATTACGCAAGGGGAAGGTATTAGCATCCCTCACGTCCGTCGTACTCGACGGGATCCACGCTTGTTTTCTAGTACGGATTGTTATTTTATCTACTCTAAAGGTCTGAGTTAAAAAGAAAAGAAAATGACTCGGCAAAGTATCACACTTTATGCCTACGTATTCCCGTCTAGAACGAGAAATTAGAGTCAACGTAGTTCGCCTACCTATGGGAAAGGAGGGGAAGGTTGCTCGCTAGGATACGGCATCCTATGCCTACGTACTTTCATACAGCATGAAATATCAGAGCACACGTAGTTCGGGCTACGGAAGACACAAGCTTGTCTGACTGTTTTTTATTACCTTCAAAAAGGGTTTTTCTTGATTAAGAGTCCAAGCGGACAAAAATGACACTTTGATGTTTGTTTTGAATCTTTTACGAAAGAAGTATTTTTAGTTTGTTTGCAATCTCTGACGCACTAGAGACTATGATTTGAGAGTGACTACGTCGCGTGTCACCCAAAGGGTGCCACACTAAGCAGCCAGACTACTGGAAAGAAGCTCTCCAGCAACCCTTTCTCAAATAGCTTAAGGCTCGTAACGTACGACATCGATTAACCTTATTACCGTATTTTTGAGTTGTTTTGAGTTAAGAAGAGAAAAAAGCTCTAAAAAGCCTAGGGTTGAAAAGGGAATAAAACTAACCTAATGTTGTCATGCATGGATAAGAATCCTAATGTCTGTCGTAATTCCCTCCAGCACAAAGGAAATCAGAGATCCTAGGGGATAAACAGAAAAGAAAGCAAGCAAATACAGTAAAATGCATGCAATGAAGCAATACAAGCGAGGCAAGGTTTCGCTACTGCGAAAATCGGCGCCAGCTAAACAGAAGAGTCGCCACCGTGCGTTATTTATCCCAAAGGAGGGAAAGGAAACGCTCGAAGTAAACCTACCGCAAAGATGGGAAAGGAATGGTCATCGCAACCAAATCCTGGATTCGGGAGTCGGTTACACAAGGGGAAGGTATTAGCACCCCTCACGTCTGTGGTACTCGACGGGATCCACGCTTGCTGGTTTGTCTAAAGGATGCAAAACAATCTATCTACAGCTGCTAAATCGAAACGGAAAGAAACTGACTCGATAGAGCATCGCACTCTATGCCTACGTATTCTCAAGGGAGAAAGTCAGAGTCATCGTAGTTTGGGAAACTACAGGGAATTGGCTCGCCAAGACTTCGCGTCTTGTGCCTACGTACTTCCACACAGCGTGAAAGATCAGAGCTTACGTAGTTCAGGCTAACTACGGCTAGACAGGGTGTTCTCGATCACACAGGGGCGAGAGATTAAGTTGGTTTGAAAGGTACGGGAACCTACGGGAACTTAAAACTACGGTCTAGTCTCAAATGCACAAGGGCAAGAGAAAAGGAAACATCAGTCGCCAACGGGAAAGTCTCGATCGCACGACAGCGAGAGAATAGAGAGGTTAGTTGTTAGTGTGCTCGCTAGGATATCGCATCCTATGCCTACATATTCTCATTCGATATGAGAAATCAGAGCAAATGTAGTTCGACGGGAAAACGAGTCTCGATTGCACGGGGCAAGAGAAGGGGTCTCGACCGCCTGAACGCGAGAGAAAAGGGGTTTCGATCGCACGGGGGCGATAACAAAGAGGAAGCAGGCCTACGCCTAAACGGGAAGGAACTCGGGACACACACACAAGAACCTAAGAAGAAACTCCTCAGCGGTCATTTCCTTCGTATCTGACGATACAGCTCACAACACTCGACGGTTGCCTGAAGACTTGAATAAGATGATGATGATGAACGAAGCGGCTCCGTTGGCTCCTGACATGCGCGCAAGCTCCATTCCAATCTTCTCCTCTCCGGATCTTTGATGATGACGCTCGAATCAAGAACCAATGTAACGCTTAGACCGTCATGGTTCGACTTATACGAGAAATTGAACTCTAAGAGGTAGCGTATTGATGTCCGTGTCAAAGACAAGATAGAGAAATGATATCGAAAATCATTCTCCAATTGAATCGTGTCACACAGCCAGCCAAAAATAAAATCGAGAATAAAATCGGATAGAAAAGAAAATAGGAGAGAAATCCAACACGAAATGGAAATAAAGTCTACTCCTAAAATACGGCAAAAATAATCTCCTAAGGAAAATATATCCTAAAAAGAATTAAAACTAAATTTAGTTCTATCCTTTAAAAGGAATTAAACTAAGTCCTAAGTTCTTCTTTAAAAGGAATTAAATTCCTAAAAGAAGATATTATCTAAATTCATTAAATGCATTAAAAACAATACAAGAAAAACTGCAGGGGGTGCATTAGTTCATTAGGGGGATACAGCAGCAGAAAGAAACATAAAGGTTGGGCCCAGCCCACCAAAAACAAACAGCAAAAACATAAAAAAAGAAAGGGGGGCGCGTAAGGAGAAACAGGGGTGCATCCAGAAAAACGTGGTGAACTGGGCCCAGCCCGTCACATAATTCGTTAGCCACAAAAGAAAAAAGAAAAAAAAGGAAAAAAAACGGGGGGGAAGAGAGAAAACGGAGGTGCGAACAAAAAAACAATGGGCCTTGAAGCCCAATTTTCCCCACACAGCCCTCCCTCTCTCGTTCACTCTCAGAAAGGAACCAACCCTAAGTGCCTCCCAATTCTCAGTCCACTGTTCACAAACAAAACCCTAGCGGCGCTACCTTCTTCGTTTCCCTCGACCTTCCTCTATCAATCCTCAAATCCAGCTCGCCTTGAATCTTAATGTTCTTGAAGGCAAACAATAACTGATGAAGATTTCTTGAAGCAGTTCTTGGAGAATTCCTTGAAGATGCATGTGGATCTGGAGATTGCGATTCTTGAAGTGGTGAAGATTGCATGTAGTTCCTGAAGGCTTGATGATCGAAGATAGAGATCCATGGGGATCGTTCGCTGATGAAGATCTGAAGGTGCTCATGGTTCGTTCGTTGAAGGATATTCAAGAGAAGCACCTTGATGACGGATGAATGTGGAAGTGTGACGAACGATGAAGGTTGTTGAACAAAATATTGGTAATCTTCGTTTGGATCTAGACACAAGGATGAACGGATGACGATTCTTGATAATCATTGATGAATCTGGAAAAATGTGTTGAAGAACTGATGAATTGGTTATGAGTTTTCTGCCAAAACTGATGAACGTTTGATGAAGATCAACATGAATCTGGGCAAATCATTGAAGGCGTATGAAGTTCTTGGAATTCGTTGGTGAAGATCAACACGCGTTTTCTGGAAATGTCCTGATGAAGGTGGTGGTGATGAACACGATGAAGATCGTGAAAAAAACTGGAGAAAAGAAGATGAATCGCGAAAGAACACATGCAGTTTCCGGCGAGGTTGAAGTTCCCGGTGGGTTTTCCGGTGAGGTCGAGTGAAGGGGATGAATGGAGAGGATGATGGTGGTTGATGATTCTGGCGTGTTTTTGCAGTTTCTGGTGAGTTTAGGAACTCCGGCGACGGTTACCAGCGACCGTTGTGGCGGCTGCATGGCTGGCCGGTGAGCTGGTGAGTGGTGGGGTCCGGTGGTGAGGTGTCGCACATGCATGGAGTGGGGAGATAGTGGGACAGGTGGGAGAGAGAGAGAGAGTGATATGTGGAGAGCATGCAGTGAAGTGGAAAAGTGAGGTGGCAGCCACTGGATGAAACGCGTGGGACCCTCCTTATAGTGACAAGTGGCGCTGAGATTTGGACCTGACTGGGCTTTGAATTTTGGACATCTAGCCCATTAAGACTAATGAATTGATTAAAGGACTTAATGAACTAATTAAACTCAGTTAATGGACTAACTAATTAAACCGAAAATTAATTGAACCCTACTTAATAAAAGATAACCCTAATGCATTAAACTAATCTAATAGACTCTAATAGATCCTAATTAAAACTACAACTCAATTAATGGCAACTGAAACCCAATTAACTCCTAATTTAACCACAACTAATTAATGCTCCTAAAAAACATGATTAAAATCTAATTAATTTCTATTAACTCCTAACTCTATTAAAAATAGAAAAAGATCTATTAAATCTATTAAAAACATTTAATTTACTTAATATCTAAAAAGAAATATCTATTAAAACTATAAAAAAATTCTATTAACAATCTATTGAAAATTCTAAAACTATTTAAAAGAGAATTATCTATTAAAAACTAGTTAAAAGAAAAATATCTATTAAAAAATCTAGAAAAAGCTATTTAATGTCTAAAAAAAACTATCTATTTAAAACTATTAAATTCTATAAAAGAAATATTAAAACTTATTTAATATCTAAAAACTCAAATAAATCTATTAAAAAAATCTATTAAAATCCATTAAAAATCTAGAAAATAAAAGAGAAAATTCGAAAAAATTCCAGGAAGCCAAATAAATCGATTAGAGAACAATTGCGCATCCATAGTGAAATAGACGGTAGAAACCGGACACCGAAATGTCCTCAAAGACAACAACGAGAGCTGAAAACACCGAGACAAGCACGAATTCTCAAAATAAATCCTCGTATTGGCCTGAAATGCCTGAAGCGCTAGGGGAGGCTGTGATCCCGATAAAATCAATATGATTGAGAAAATGCAACATATGCGGTATGCGAATGCGAATGCAAAATGCGTCGAAACATAAACCAGATGCGGGAACCGGTTGGTCAAATTTTGGGGTGCAACAGTTGCCCCTATTCAAACGGCTTGGACCCGACTGGGTGAAGAGCGAACGGCCTTCAAACATTCGAGGTACGAGACGGTTGAATACCAAAGAAACCCTGAAATTTGCCAACCGTGGAGATAAACTGCTTGAGAAGCAACGTCCAATGAACTGAATCTGGTTGTTACGACAACAACTGGTCAATCATCTGATACAATTTTAATTTCAACCTCAACCACCTGTGTGACGCCACAGGTATTGACCTATCTTCGAAAAAACACCTTCGTCCACCATTGGGCTAACCTCGTCAACACCAGAAGAGGACCCAATTCGTCAACACGAATAGAGATTATGTCGTCACAGGAGTAACCTTGTCCACATCTGGACCCCAAATTTCATCAAATCACGAATAAATGAAAATCTGTCCACGTCAGGACTCACATTTCGTCAACCCGAAGGAAGACATCTGCTGGGGATAAATGATTCCTGAAGAGTAATCGATCTTGTCCACGTCAGGACTCCACATTACGGCAAACTCTCGGCGCTTTCGCTGGGGAAACATTTCTATTTAATCACAGGGAACCCCATCCGTCTACTTCATACGGGAAAAGTCATCTGCCTGATTACAGGAACATTCATCCGCCTACTTCATACGGGAAAAGTCATCTGCCTGATTACAGGAAAGCTCATCCTCCTGTTTCATACGGGAAAATTATCTGAATACCGTTTCTCTGCCTACCTCTGCAGTAGCCAACTCCGTTGGTCCCAACCCACAAACGACTTTGAAGAGGGCTCTACTGGGGATAGTAACACGAGGAAATCACGACGACTTCCTTGGGGAAAATACTTTTGTCAAATATTGGAACACAACTCACATACTCTGTCTATCACGAGAGAATCATCTATCTGGATACCGGAAAATTCATCTGCCTGCTTCATACGGGAAAAGTCATCTGCCTGATTACAGGAACATTCATCCGCCTGCTTCATACGGGAAAAGTCATCTGCCTGATTCATACAGGAATGCTCATCCGCCTGTTTCATACGGGAAAATCCATCTGCCTGATACTTACAGGAAAGTTCATCCGCCTGTTTCATACGGGAAAACATAACACATCTGCCTGGTTCATACAGGAAAGTTCATCCGTCTGCTTCATACGGGAAAACATAACATATCTGCCTGGTTCATACAGGAAAGTTCATCTGCCTGCTTCATACGGGAAAACATAACACATCTGCCTGGTTCATACAGGAAAGTTCATCCGCCTGTTTCATACGAGAAAAGATAACACATCTGCCTGGTTCATACAGGAAAGTTCATCCGCCTGCTTCATACGGGAAAACATAACACATCTGCCTGGTTCATACAGGAAAGTTCATTCGCCTGATTCTTACGGGAAAACACATCTTGGATATAGCTTCCTTGACCATTCTTGGCAGTAGCTAACTCCACTGGGGATATTCTGGAAATAACTGCCTGACACCCATTTCGAAAACAAGTGATCTCTTCTGAAATTTTGATTCATGAAACCCTGAAATGCTGCCGCGACAGCACACCTGAAGAAAGACGCTTCGCTGACCGGATAAGAGAAACGTCGACCAGTAACTCTCTGGGGGATAATAACAAGAACTGTATCATCACATGTCTCACAGCGAGACCTTGAATACCTGGTAATAGATCTGAGCTAGAACTCCATACCCCTGCTGAGAAAACACGCCTGAAAGCAAAAGGTTAACCGATCTGATCTATGTTTCGAAATGCATATGCTTGAAAATGATGCAATGCCCCCATACGGCATGGAGATGCTATGTATTTGTATGAAAATGCAATGCCACATATGGCATGGAGATGTTATGCGTTTGTATGTATGCAAATATGATGATATATGCAAGTGCAAATGCAAGCTCGAGCTGCTAGAGAACACCGGGTCTAGAACCGCTTGGCAAAATAAATGTCGAAGGCAAAGTCAACTCCACTGAGGGGTACCGGGCATCATAGAATCATCTCAGCAAAAATAAATGCTGGAAAAGTGAGACCAACTTCCATGGGGAAGAAACAATCCTGCTGAGGGATGGCTCGCAAATTCATCGTTACAAACTCTGTAGAGGATGATCAACCTGACAGAGGAATGATAACCTGTCGGAGGAGGGAACGACGACCCTGCACTAGGATGCCCTTTCTAAACCCTTGACAACCTGATTGTACTCTGTGGGGCTTACCCAACCTAGGGTTAATTGTGCACAGCCCACTGCTGAGAATGCCCCTGTTGTCGGGGATATCCATTCTGACCTGCTGAGGATACTCCTGATCCTATTCTGAGGAGGAATAACTGCGATCTCAACTATTTCGAGGACAATACGTGACTTCTATCTGCCGAGGAGAGCAATCCTGATTCAATATTACTCGAGAAACTGGTATCAATCAAGCTTTGTATCGGGGAACGCGACACCACGTGAGTCACTGGGAATTATCGTGTCGGGTATTTTTAGGCTTTTTCTGGTTTAGGGATGGAAATAGGTTATTAACAAAATGGTTTTAAAGGGAAAATACTAGACGGGGCTAGCATTCAAAGATGGACTACCAGGCGAGAACTGATAGCAAAAATAGGTTAGGTTATCGGACGAGAATGGATTTACGGTTGGAACATCAGACGAGGATGACCGGATGATAGGTTAGGGAAAGAATGACCAGACGGGGCTGGTTTGGAAGCTGACATGCACCAGACGAGAACTGCTATAACAAATAGGTTAGAGAGACGGTGACCAGGTAGGGCTGGTTGAAAGCTAACATACACCAGACGAGAACTGATGTTTACAGAAAGGTTGGCCAGACAATAACTGATTGAAAAATAATAGGTACCAGACGAGAACTGGTATTTACGGAAAGGTGGACCAGACGAGAACTGGTTACCGGTTTTCCAGACGAGAACTGGGCTTTGGAAACGGCCTTGGTTACAAGTTTCTGTCAAGTAACAAGTTTAAACCGTAGGATAATGATCCAATGACAGCAAAGTCTTTTTCGACGGTTCAGGTTATTTGATAAGGGTAATGACACGATTCCCCGATACTCAACTCTTGCTAGGGTGAACAAAACTTGCTTGAACAACTTGCCCCAGTGCAACTCAACTTGCCCCAATCTGCCTCTTGGGAAACTCACTCTAAACAGAAAGCAGCTTACTACAATACAACCTTGAGATGGCTTGCCCCGGTATCTGTACGACAAAAGGATTCAACCTCAATTACACAACTATCAACACAGTTGGTTTCACTATCTCTGAAGTGACTTGCCCCTGAACGAGCGTTGAGCGACTTAACCTGATCTGATCACACACTGGAAGAATCTATCCTCAAATCACAGCATTCTGGATAATTGCCCCTGATTGGCTCTCGAGAAGATTCACTTCTGATCAAATGCTTCTCAAGTAAATTGTCCCATAATCAACCGATGCTTCGAGACTTGTCCTCAGACCAACTGATTCTGAACTCCCTGGAAGTCAATGCCCCAGATTTACAGGGTTTCACAACATACACCATCCTGATCCAAACTGCTAAATTATTCAGTCCTGTTCGATTATTCCCTGTTAGAATTTCCTTCCTGTCAGATACTGACCTGCAAATAAAATTGTTTAATCCCGATTGGTAATTTTAATGCAGTGTTCATGCAGATTTTGAAAAAATTGTGTTGTCACTCATTTACGTGTCATGATTGTGAGTGACGAATGAACTAGAGTTCAAACGTAGTGCTGATTCGATCAGTGAGAAAAATACAACAATGATATGACTAGCAAATCAAGAAGGAGTCAAGTTACTCAACCTTATCGTAATGCGCTTTCAGAATAAACCCTACCTCAATTAGGTCTCTTAAGGGTCGTATCGTGGTCGGGTTCACGGTTCGTGAAACAAAGGATATTAGGCTCAAATTATGATTTGTACCCACCCCTTCTACGTGATGATCTCCGATCCTAAAGTTCAGTTAACCTGGCTCGAGCGCTCGCCTCTTCGAGAGGTATGTTGAATAATAGGAACTCACAAGGTTTTCGGAGTGACAATTACTCCTCTTTCGTTTTCGGTGTCTGTATCCACACGACCTTGTCCTTGTTCGAGGATTTTTCTTTTTATATCCTTTCTTTTTCATTCTTTTGATTCCCTAATTTTTGCCTGGACTGACTCCTTTTGAGTTCTTTTCGATTTTTTTCTTGAAGTCCAGCGGGATGCCCTGATTTTTGCCTAAGTATTAGCTTTCCAGCTTTTCTTTTTCTTTTACTTAGCGGGCTTTTCTTTTTTCTTTCCTTTTTTCCGAACAAGTCGTGTGACACTGGTTGTCTTGATTGCTCCGAAAAGGTTGTAACTGTCTCACTCCTGATTGGTGAGGTTTAACTATTGCGGTTGACGAGGTACGACCTCTGGGAAAAAACAAGATGTGATTGGTCCTCGAAAGGCAACACTCCTCTATAAGACTTGAACACTCGATCAAGCTAACTGACAACTACCCTGCCCCGGGATAAGATGTGAGGGTTCAAAAAGTCCGAAAAAACTTCTACTTCTTGGCTCGAAGTGGTTAACAAGGGACTAACTCCTTATATCTCCAGTGTTTGGGGGATTTGAAACAATGCCTTGTACGTCATCGGCAAGGTTTTATCTGAAAACATACGATCATCGGTTATGAGTATTCAGTTTCGTCATCCTCCCTCTAATCTTTGCTAATCAAGTGATAAAGGGGAATAAAGAAAATGCAAGTGTCAGTGTAATGCAATAAATGAGTGACAACGACATGATTAATTCAGAAAAATGCATAGTCACTTTATCAATATTACCATTCGAAACAAACAATGTTTAACAGCAAGTGGTAACTAACAGAAAAGAAACTACAAATGCAAATGATAAAAGTCTGAGGACTGGCAATGCTGAGGACGCCTTCCTGTCTGGACCACTGGCTTCTTGCAAATAAACCTCTGAATCTGCGAGCTTAGACAGCTGAGAAATTGTCATGCACAACCAAAATTCCTCCTGGAAAGGAAATACACCCTTTGTCGATCAACTGTTGTACTTTTGCCTGAAAAGCTTTACAATCTTCAGTTGAATGCCCTGGAGATCCACCATGGTAACCACACTGAGCTTGGGGATTGTACCCAGGAGGGTACAGTTCTGGCACAGGCTTAAGAGCTTTAGGTTCCACCAAAGAACTCTGAATCAAATGTGGCAGAATCTGGCTATACGGCACAGGCACTATATGAGAAGGAGCGTTCCTTCGTTCCAAGTTGTTACGAGGCCTGTTCTGATTCGGACACTGATTCTAATAACCTCGGCCACGAGTTCGTTGATTTGCCAAAGAAGCGACATAAAGTTCTGGATATGGTGCCCTAGGCGCAATTGTTTGTCCCGCATAACAAGACACAGAAGATGAAGAACCAACAGATTTCACCGATTCACCTCGAGGATACTCAACATCTGGCATGATGGCCTTGATCATAACTCCTTCTTCAGTTTGGGAGCTACCAAGAGACTCAGTTTGACTAGCCTGACCGCCCGAAACAATCTGAATTTTCCCAATTTTTACGGCATGCTCAATGCGTTCACCCAATCCTACCAATGCAGAGAAATTTGGTGCATTTACGAGCATTCTTTCGAAGTACGGGCTCTCCAGGGAGTTTACAAACATGCTCATTAACTCTCGGTCTAGGAGCGGTGGATGCACTCTGGCAGCAAATTCTCTCCACCTCTGAACATACTTCCTGAAGGGTTCATTGTTCTCTTGAGACAATTCTTGCAACTGCATGCGATGAGGAGCCATGTCCAGGTTATAATCATACTGCTTCAGAAAAGCTCTGGCTAAATCCACCCATGATCGAATCTGATTACTCTCTAACTGCATATACCAACTCAGAGATGCCCCAGTCAGACTATCCTGAAAGCAGTGAATCATCAACTTGTTGTTTTGCACAAACAAAGTCATTCTTCGGCTGAACATCACCAAATGTTGCTTCGGACAGCTATCTCCTTTGTACTTTTCGAATCTCGGCGCTCTGAACTTAGGAAGCAACACCAGGCCAGGAACCAAACACATGTCTGCAGCATTGAGGTTAACAACATCTTTAACTTTCAAGGCTTTGACTCCTTCTTCCAACACTCGGAGCCTTCTATCATACTCAAGAGCTCTTGGGTCTTCAGCCCTAGCTATCGGGATCTCTCTTCGGATATTCGCCATAGGGAAAACAACACCTTGATTGTTAATAAGAGAAGGGCGCTCATTTCAGACAACAAACTGCTCACGTTGATCTCGGTCCCTAACCGGAGGTTGCACAAATTGGTCTGCAGTAACGTTGTTCACTTGCGGAAGGTCTTCTTCAGACATAGAGCCATACAGAGGATTAGTCTTCATAGTGAAACCCATCAAAGTGTTACGAGACTGGAAGTGGCTCTCAGACATAGCTACCAATAACCTTCAACTGACTTCACTGCTCGGTTCTGCTCAAATCTGCTTCAACCCCTTGGTCGTCTTCTAACAATCAACAGTTGCTCAGGCCAAACACCGGATAATCACCTTCAGAATCAAAACAACGGCTGGATCAGACTCTGGCTAGCTGGAGAATGATATGCAATATGATGCAACACGTTTATGCAAATGCAATGCAAGATGCAACAAACACAGGATCACAACCCCCACAAATCTCTGAATACTGCTGCGCTGCTGACTGAGTACGTTCGTTCTGAAGAGAAGACCAAAATAACGGGTAGTCTGGAAGTCAAGTTTCCTGCAAAAACCCTCCCACTTACGGGTATGGCCCTAAACTGACACAAGGTACGGCATCCTATGCGGTCGTCGGCATCACAGACTTTCAAGACTGATTATACGATACCCAGAAGGTGTGGCATCATCATGTCCTGAAGAGGCCTCACTTAGCCAACTTCCAAATGATTGGTCCCTAGAGTCGGCAATCCTCCAAACCAACAACCCCCTCAACCCAAAGGGTTGAAAAAGAAGTCAACCGAGAGAACCTCGTCTGAGCGTGGATTTCATGACACACTAGTACATACAAAGCATGCACGCGCCCACTAATTTCCACAACTAATTCTAAGGTGCACTCAAGCCTGGGTTTGGCTTCTCACTCAAAGGAACACCCCACCCAACAGCACAACAGCAACAGATAATAGCAAATATACAACACACAAAAGGGTAAACACCCAAAGACAAGCAAACAAGCGCTAGGATTGACTCTCTTAAGAGACGTTGGATCCCAAATGCATAAGGAACCATCGCAGTCCCTAGCAGAGTCGCCAATTGTCGCTACTGCGAAAATCGGCGCCGGCTAAACAGAAGAGTCGCCACCGTGCGTTATTTATCCCAAAGGAGGGAAAGGAAACGCTCGAAGTAAACCTACCGCAAAGACGGGAAAGGAATGGTCATCGCAACCAAATCCTGGATTCGGGAGTCGGTTACGCAAGGGGAAGGTATTAGCACCCCTCACGTCCGTCGTACTCGACGGGATCCACGCTTGCTGGTTTGTCTAAAGGATGCAAAACAATCTATCTACGGCTGCTAAATCTAAACGGAAAGAAACTGACTCGATAGAGCATCACACTCTATGCCTACGTATTCTCAAGGGAGAAAGTCAGAGTCATCGTAGTTTGGGAAACTATAGGGAATTGGCTCGCCAAGACTTCGCGTCTTGTGCCTACGTACTTCCACACAATGTGAAAGATCAGAGCTTGCGTAGTTCAGGCTAACTACGGCTAGACAGGGTGTTCTCGATCACACAGGGGCGAGAGATTAAGTTGGTTTAAAAGGTACGGGAACCTACGGGAACTTAAAACTACGGTCTAGTCTCAAATGCATAAGGGCAAGAGAAAAGGAAACATCAGTCGCCAGCGGGAAAGTCTCGATCGCACGGCAGGGAGAGAACAGAGAGGTTAGTTGTTAGTGTGCTCGCTAGGATATCGCATCCTATGCCTACATATTCTCATTCGATATGAGAAATCAGAGCAAATGTAGTTTGACGGGAAAACGAGTCTCGATGCACGGGGGCAAGAGAAGGGGTCTCAATCGCCTGAACGCGAGAGAAAAGGGGTTTCGATCGCACGGGGGCGATAACAAAGAGGAAGCAGGCCTACGCCTAAACGGGAAGGAACTCGGGACACACACGCAAGAACCTAAGAAGAAACTCCTCAGCGGTCATTTCCTTCGTATCTGACGATACAGCTCACAACACTCGACGGTTGCCTGAAGACTTGAATAAGATGATGATGATGAACGAAGCGGCTCCGTTGGCTCCTGACATGCGCGCAAGCTCCATTCCAATCTTCTCCTCTCCGGATCTTTGATGATGACGCTCGAATCAAGAACCAATGTAACGCTTAGACCGTCATGGTTCGACTTATACGAGAAATCGAACTCTAAGAGGTAGCGTATTGATGTCCGTGTCAAAGACAAGATAGAGAAATGATATCGAAAATCATTCTCAAATTGAATCGTGTCACATGGCCAGCCAAAAATAAAATCGAGAACAAAATCGGATAGAAAAGAAAATAGGAGAGAAATCCAACACGAAATGGAAATAAAGTCTACTCCTAAAATACGGCAAAAATAATCTCCTAAGGAAAATATATCCTAAAAAGAATTAAAACTAAATTTAGTTCTATCCTTTAAAAGAAATTAAACTAAGTCCTAAGTTCTTCTTTAAAAGGAATTAAATTCCTAAAAGAAAATATTATCTAAATTCATTAAATGCATTAAAAACAATACAAGAAAAACTGCAGGGGGTGCATTAGTTCATTGGGGGGATACAGCAGCAGAAAGAAACATAAAGGTTGGGCCCAGCCCACCAAAAACAAACAGCAAAAACATAAAAAAAAAAAAGGGGGGGCGCGTAAGGAGAAACAGGGGTGCATCCAGAAAAGCGTGGTGAACTGGGCCCAGCCCGTCACACAATTCGTCAGCCACAAAAGAAAAAAGAAAAAAAAAGGAAAAAAAACGGGGGGGAAGAGAGAAAACGGAGGTGCGAATCAAAAAACAATGAGCCTTGAAGCCCAATTTTCCCCACACAGCCTTCCCTCTCTCGTTCACTCTCAGAAAGGAACCAACCCTAAGTGCCTCCCAATTCTCAGTCCACTGTTCACAAACAAAACCCTAGTGGCGCTACCTTCTTCGTTTCCCTCGACCTTCCTCTATCAATCCTCAAATCCAGCTCGCCTTGAATCTTGATGTTATTGAAGGCAAACAATAACTGATGAAGATTTCTTGAAGCAGTTCTTGGAGAATTCCTTGAAGATGCATGTGGATCTGGAGATTGTGATTCTTGAAGCGGTGAAGATTGCATGTAGTTCCTGAAGGCTTGATGATCGAAGATAGAGATCCATGGGGATCGTTCGCTGATGAAGATCTGAAGGTGCTCATGGTTCGTTCGTTGAAGGATATTATGGAGAAGCACCTTGATGACGGATGAATGTTGAAGCGTGACGAATGATGAAGGTTGTTGAACAAAATATCTGTAATATTCGTTTGGATCTGGACACGAGGATGAACGGATGACGATTCTTGATAATCATTGATGAATCTGGAAAAATGTGTTGAAGAACTGATGAAGTGGTTATGAGTTTTCTGACAAAACTGATGAACGTTTGATGAAGATCAACATGAATCTGGGCAAATCATTGAAGGCGTATGAAGTTCTTAGAATTCGTTGGTGAAGATCAACACGCGTTTTCTGGAAATGTCCTGATGAAGGTGGTGGTGATGAACACGATCAAGATCGTGAAAAAAACTGGAGAAAAGAAGATGAATCGCGAAAGAACACATGCAATTTCCGGCGAGGTTGAAGTTCCTGGTGGGTTTTCCGGTGAGGTCGAGTGAAGGGGATGAATGGAGAGGATGATGGTGGTTGATGATTCTGGCGTGTTTTTGCAGTTTCCGGTGAGTTTAGGAACTCCGGCGACGGTTACCGGCGACCATTGCGGCGGATGCATGGCTGGCCGGTGAGCTGGTGAGTGGTGGGGTCCGGTGGTGAGGTGTCGCACATGCATGGAGTGGGGAGATAGTGGGACAGGTGGGAGAGAGAGAGAGAGTGATATGTGGAGAGCATGCAGTGAAGTGGAAAAGTGAGGTGGCAGCCACTGGATGAAACGCGTGGGACCCTCCTTATAGTGACAAGTGGCGCTGAGATTTGGACCTGACTGGGCTTTGAATTTTGGACATCTGGCCCATTAAGACTAATGAATTGATTAAAGGACTTAATGAACTAATTAAACTCAGTTAATGGACTAACTAATTAAACCAAAAATTAATTGAACCCTACTTAATAAAAGATAACCCTAATGCATTAAACTAATCTAATAGACTCTAATAGATCCTAATTAAAACTACAACTCAATTAATGGCAACTGAAACCCAATTAACTCCTAATTTAACCACAACTAATTAATGCTCCTAAAAAACATGATTAAAATCTAATTAATTTCTATTAACTCCTAACTCTATTAAAAATAGAAAAAGATCTATTAAATCTATTAAAAACATTTAATTTACTTAATATCTAAAAAGAAATATCTATTAAAATTATAAAAAAATTCTATTAACAATCTATTGAAAATTCTAAAACTATTTAAAAGAGAATTATCTATTAAAAACTAGTTAAAAGAAAAATATCTATTAAAAAATCTAGAAAAAGCTATTTAATGTCTAAAAAAAACTATCTATTTAAAACTATTAAATTCTATAAAAGAAATATTAAAACTTATTTAATATCTAAAAACTCAAATAAATCTATTAAAAAAATCTATTAAAATCCATTAAAAATCTAGAAAATAAAAGAGAAAATTCTAAAAAGTTCCAGGAAGCCAAATAAATCGATTAGAGAACAATTGCGCATCCATAGTGAAATAGACGGTAGAAACCGGACACCGAAATATTCTCAAAGACAACAACGAGAGCTGAAAACACCGAGACGAGCACGAATTCTCAAAATAAATCCTCGTATTGGCCTGAAATTCCTGAAGCGCCAGGGGAGGCTGTGATCCCGATAAAATCAATATGATTGAGAAAATACAACATATGCGGTATGCGAATGCGAATGCAAAATGCGTCGAAACATAAACCAGATGCGGGAACCGGTTGGTCAAATTTTGGGGTGCAACACAAGGGAGTCCTGCTCAACCTCGAGCCTGGGAAAACAACAGGAAAAGTGAATCAACATTCACTTCAAACCTAAAGGGGCAAGCTACACAAGCCAACAAACAATACAGAAAACAAAACCAAAGCAGAGGAGGCAGGCCAAGCATCAGCATCAAACTCCTACAGCAAACAGCAGCTCTGACAGCAATAGTTGGTTAACCAGCAGAAAGTTTACAGCAACAACTTTCATCTTCAAACTTCAATAATCTTCAACCTCCAGGGAAGAGGAAGCACACTTAAAATAAGGCTCCTCAATACCTAAACAGTTAAGCTCCACAGCTACAGAAAACTCCAGCTTAAAAGTAACAGTAAACCCTAGCTTCAATCCTCCAGCAAGCTCCTGACAGCAAAGTTGACACAACTCCATCTTCAAGCAAACCTCATGAGAGGCATCTTCAACATCTTAGATCTTCATCTCCAGGCTCTAGAAAGCTTCACCAAGAAAGATTTGTTATTAAGATCAAGTTATAATGAATGAGAACCAGTGAGAACCAAAGGAAATCACTAGAAACCATCATCTGCAAAGAAAGGTATCCTCAAAAGTTCTACTCTTTAAGGCATACCACTCATCCCTCCAAGGGAGAGATGGGGTTTCCTTAAGAGGACTTTGAATCATAGGATAGGATGGAAGCAGACAAAGCATTCCATGTTTGAGGAAAGAAATGAACTAAGTCTAAAAAGCTCTTCCTAAAACCCTAATTTTCCTAGGCTACTGGCAAGCATTCCAACAGATGAGAAATCTTCAACTCCAAGCTTCTTCAAGCCATCCAAAGCAACTTAAATTGATCTTCAATTCATCCAAGTAAAGTCCAAGCCAAAAGCTCACCCAAAATAGCCCAAACAAAATTGAATAAACCAAGCATCCAAGGGAGAAACCCACAAACATCACACCAATGGGGAAAATACAAATAAAATGCTAAAATATATCATAAAATCCTAATTAAATTTCTAAGGGAACCTAAACCTATACCCAATACCCCATATAAATACCAAGACCTAAATCAAACACTAAGTCCCCAAACTATGCCCTAAACTACAACTAATTGTTTTAGAACCCTAATTCTAACACATCTCTTATTCACCTCTCAAACTAACCTAAATTTTATTCACAAAATTATGATAAAATTCATAAGGGTACATGCTTCCCTATTCTAATCAACCTCACAAGAATCAATCAAAAAATCCTCACCAAACTCTCACACAAAATTCAGAAATTAAGCAATAAACCAAAATGCCAACATAAAAGCAATAAAACTATAAAATATGCCATTAAAAATAAAATGCATGATATTAATATTTTTTTAATCCTATAAAATTCTAGAGATCCTAAGGAAACCAGGGAAAAAAGTATCACTCAAACTGAATCATTTTCAATTTATTATGAATTATTCACTAACCTAAATAAAACTATGAAAATAAAAGAAAATAAATGCAAAATAACAAACATGCGTGACGAATAGCAATCCTATCTAGTTATTCCACCAGGTTGGGCCCAGGAGGGGGTGTGAACAACAAGAGCGTATTAAGGCTCAAACCACACAACAAAAATTCAGGAAAATATAATGAAAATGGAAAATCTCTGTGTCAAATAGCAACAAAATTGCGTGTAAATCCTCATGTGGGCCTAAGGTGGTGTGTGGATAGCAACTAATGTCATAAGCCCAAAGCAAAACGTAAGTGAAATGGTGCGTTGGATGTATGTGCAGACTTATTCACAAATGGAAATCAAATCGTGGCCCTTGGATGCTTATCTGAGTCAAAGTCCAAGCTTGATCCAATGGTAGTTTTATCATCTTCCTCATTTCAAAAACCTGGGAGGGAAAACACAGGACGGTGGCCGGAGGTGGCGCCACCGTCGTCCCCAAATATCAACTCCATGAATATCCATCAAAATATAAACATGAGTACATCATTCAACTCGCTTTTTCTCACTGAATCCAATGGTAACCTCCATTCTCCTTGAATCTCAACACAACTCAAAACACGACTCCAAGTTCAGAACATGCTCCAAATTCAATCATCAGGATTGTCAAAATTCACACGCCTATCATCATCTACACGTTTCACTGATTGATCCTCACTATCTAAACATGTCTAAATCTCCAAGAACTAAGTGAAACGACCTTCAACAGAAATGGTGATGCTTAAGATTTTGTCTCTAATCCTCAAGTTTTCCTACCAGAATCCACCCTAGCCATGTCTACAATGCATCTACACATCTAAATCCTATCAATTACACCTAAATTGAGCTACAAGATGAAATTTGCAAACCTGTGAAAATTGAGTGAACAGAGCAAGAAATCCTTCAAATCACACTTCAATCTTCTCCAGACACGATCAATGAAGTCTAGTAAAGCTTCTCTATGCAATGAATTGCTTTGAATCACTCCCAATCAACAAAACCGATTTTGAGTTGCAAGGATGAAATTCACTTTGCTCTCTCTCAATTCTTCACATTCCTTGGCCAAAAAAGCAACTGAATCAGTTATGAGGTTTATATAGAACAGGTTAGAAAGATCTAGAATGATCTGGAATGATCCATGTGAGAATTTGAAATTCTCATACACCATGAGAAGTTGGATATGGCAGTCGGGTTCTAGCTTGCTTCAACACCTGCATTTTGATCCAATTTCTCACTAAATGACATTTTGAATTGATTGGTGAGGGTTAGAGCCTTGATTCTGATCTAAGGGAGTGTTTGACAAGTGTTACTTACATGTGAAGTTACCAAATGCAAGTGTGTTCAAATGACCTCAAATGGAAAAATTAACATTGCCATCATCTTTAAAACATCATTTCTGATCAATTTGATACGCCATATGCCTTGTTTTGACCTTAAAACATGAAATCTCATTTTTGACCTTTTAAATGACTTTAAATTCTCCCTTTTTAAGCCATTTTTAGCAACTTTGTGATACAAGCCCATTCAATCCCTCATGACTTCTTACCTAACCTAAAAACATCATTCTAAACACATTTCATGTTGAACACTTTTCCAATTGAGGAGTGGAAGATAGAGATTTTGACCTATGTTGAAAAAGGACCCATAATTCAACTTTCCCAAAATACCCCTGGATTGCGAAGATCATAACTTGAGTTACACAAATCTCCTTGAGGACTTCTAGTACTCAAATTAAAGCTAAGATCAAGACCTAAAACTCTTATGTTGGCCAAGGATCCACTTGAAAACTCTTTGAAGGCAAAAGTTGCTTGGAAGTCAAGTGACTTTCACAGATAAATTTCAATGTCCTCTGGTGACTTGTAATTTGCAAGAACCATAACTTGAGTTCTACAAATCTTCTTGAAGACTTATAGTACTCAAATTAAATGTATTGAGAAGCTCTACAAGTTTCATGTTGGCCAAAGATCCATTTGAAACTTGTATTTTGACTTATGTGGCTTGGAAGTCCAGTGCTATACAGGGGATTTTACCCTAGGAACCCTGTCTCAAACACCTCCAACCACTCTTGATTCTTTTGAAATTGGTCTTGGTTCATCCATACACATGCTTCAACATATCAATCCATGACTTCCATGACCTAGAGCTAGGTCTTGATGCCCTTTCTTTGCTCTCCTTGACCTAGGGTTACCCAGATGAAACCCTACTTGTACACACCTCAACCCTGGCTCTTGAACTTGATACAATGACTTGTCTAAGCTCCAATAGGGCCCTCTAGGCATCCCATGAGATCCATACACACCTCAAATTCACAATCCCATGTTGATGATCTTCAATACACCTCAACTTAGGAGAGAAATCCACTTGTGGGCACCCAAACTTCTCATGACTTCAACCCTTCTCTGATGACTTGGATGGTCTCTCAGGCTTAGATAACACCTCTAGATAGGCTTCCTTTGACATAAATGTCACTTGATCCCTTGTTGGATGACTTGATATGCTAGGATATGCAAATGATTGAACTATGTACATGATGTAACTATGCAAATGGCAATGCAATGAAACATAAATCAAGCAAGAAAAGGTTGAGCAAATTTTGGGGTGCAACAGCTGCCCCTATTCAAACGGCTTGGACCCGACTGGGTGAAGAGCGAACGACCTTCAAACAGTCGAGGTACGAGATAGTTGAATACCAAGAAACCCGGAAATTTTCCAACCGCAGAAATAAACTGCACAACTGCTTGGGGAACGGCATCCGCCAACTGAATCTGGTTGTTACGGCAACAACTGATTCAACATCTGCTAATGATTCTGATTTCAACTTCAATCACCTATTGTCATACCCTAAATTTGTCCTACCCTTTTTGTAAATATTTTTGCATTTAATGTTTCATGCCGTTTAGACACGTGTCCACTTGAAATTGGGCATTTTTTAAATTTTTATCCAGTCTATCCAATAAAAGTGTGACACGTGGCCTAAGGGGGGCATTTTGGTCATTTTACTTCCATTTTCATTCTTTTTTAATATTACCCTTTTGTTCATTTTTTATCACTTATTTATTTCTATTAGATATAGATTTGTTTATTGGAATAACTTTTACTTTTTTTTTAGGTAGATACTTTTTCTATTAGATTTAACATTAAATTTTCTTTTATTTGTTATTTAATTAAGAGTAGAACATTATTTGTTTTTTTTATATAAAAAATATAGTTCACTAAGTTTTTTGGTTTTTTAATAGGCTTCTTTGATATAGTTGTTAGAGTTTTTATTTATTTATTTATTTATTATTAATTGGATTAGTAGTAGTTTCTTATTTGTTATTTAGTCATTTAGATTATTGTTAATATTTATTAGGATTTTAGAATTAATTAGATTATTTGAAAATATTAGTTTTATTTACTTATTTATTATTTTTATTACTAGATTATTAGTAATTAATTATTCTTTTTTATTCATTCAGATTTAGTTTAGTTTAATTAGGTTTTTTATATAGGTTTTGCTAGTTAATATTAATTAGGTTTTTGTTTTAAGTTTTTAAGTGTTATTATTTATTTAGTTACGTTAGTTTTAATTATTTCTTTTTTATTAGTATTTTTCTTTTAACAGCTTTAAGTTTTTCAGTCCACTAGTTGCTATCTAGGCCCATTAGGTTTTTTTCTGTGCCACTTGTCAGGCTATAAAGCCTAGACTGTGACTGCATTAATGACAGATCTCCCAACACTGAAACCAGCCGCCACCTCACCTTTCCAAACCCTAACCCTAACCCTAGCGGCCGCCACCTCACCATCCCATACAAACACTTTGCCGCCTCACCGGACAAATCACCACAGATCAAACTCGCTGGAAACACTCGCTGGTAAACTCATGAACATCACCAGAAAACTTATCATGTTCATATCATCGTTCATATCACTTTCCCAGAAACTTCGAATCCTTCATCAACTTCATCATATTCATAAGCCATTTTCCAGATTTCACCAATACTCATCCAACCTTCATCATTTTCCCAGCAATATTCATCAAAACCACCATTTTTTATCTCAATATTTTCCCAGAAACTCATACATTCAACCTCATTTTCCAGAATTCATTACGCATTCATCATCTGTTCATATCTTTTTCCAGATTCGTTCAAACCTTCATCAAGATTTCGATCCAAATTCCAGATTTAAAAATTATCAAACAATATCTTCAAATCAGCTTCCGTAAATCGTTTTAACTCAACACCAACTTCAACAAAATTCATCCGCCATGAGCATTAATCCAGATCTAAAAAAATAGTCCCAGATCTTCATCCAACAACATTCAAACACTTTCATAATCTTCATAACATTTCCAGATTTTTCGCACAAGCTCCAACAATCCTCCGTTTCCGATCCAAACCAACTCCTGATCTACAACCTGCACCATGAACAAACCTTCATTTGTTCTTCATCAACTCATCATACGTTAAAGCCTATCAACCAAATCTTGATCCAAACTTTCAGTACAAACCTTCAACTCATGAATTTTTTCCCAGATTCAATCAAACTTCATCATCATCTTCATATTCCAACTTCAAAACTCAAACGGAAACAACGACAAATTCAACAGATCCTTCATCGCCTTCACATGCAATCTGGAAAATTCAAATATCCAAACTCGAACCGCAACATCATCAACAAGACCTCCGATCTACAACTTCAGATCCGTCACAAACTACACATCAGATCTCATCACCTCCAAACATTTTTCACAAAACCTACATCAACATGCAACTTCAGTTAAACTCGCCCCAAAGAACATCCACACATCTTCATCTAGTTTACTGTTTGTTTTTTTGTTTGTTCGTTTGATTTTTTGTAGGTGGTGATGACATTCAAGGAAAACGGGAGTGATTTGGAAGAGGAAGAAGTTTTGTTAAAGTTTTGGGTTAGAAGAAATGTAGAAAATGGAAGAGGAACGGACGGAGGAGAGAGAGGTCGGAGACGGTTAAAGGTTGAAGGGGCCAACGGCGGAGGAAGTTAGGTTAGGGTTTGTGTAAGAAATTGAAGAGGAGGATGAGTTGTCTTGCGGACACCTCCGAGTTGGTCAGTGGGCTTTTTGGCCCAACTTTTCATTTTCAGTTTACACCTCCCCGTTTTTTCATTATCCCCCGTTTAAGTTGTTTTTTTTTTGCTCAGAAGTTGGGGTCAAGGCCCAACCGTGTAAACCTTCTCACACCCCTGCCTGGCTGTCACACACCCCCCTGTTTTATTTATTTTGTTTAGTAATTATTTTGGCACATTTTGTTTCAGAATTTTATGGTATTATCTTTTTTCATAGGAGATTATATATTAAATATATCTTCAAACTCATTTTCAAAATTATTATTTTCCACCCTTTTATTTAAACTTATTTTATTAAAATATTTTCTGTTCAAATTCATTTCTTTATTTAAACATATTTTTTTTAAAACAATTTCTTAAAATTAAATTATGAGAAAATAAATCCCTGAAGTCTAGCACTTCTTGGATTTTTGGGATAATCATTGTTGGGGTGTACACCTTAAATAGTGCATTATTCGATTTCTCATTCTATTTTCCTTTTGAACAAAAGAAATATCATAAGACTCTAGCATTCTGTATGATATTTTTCCTATTTATCCGAACGTTTTTTCAAATAAAAATGGTGTTATTGGAATCTAGCATTTCAGTAATACCCCTATTATTTAGTTGTGGGGCCGACGTCCCATTTATTAAATAATTGATACTTTCAAACCCAATCTCGCGTTCTCACTTCTCACACGTTCACAAATTATTTTCATACCCTATTTCGCTTCAAATCATTTTTAAAATATTTTTCTCGATCAAACTCCGAAAGAAGGAGGTACTTGGAGTCTAGCATTCCCTGTGTCTTCGAGTGAATAATTCTTGAGGCACGCCTTTGAGTTGTTATTCGCTCAACCTTTCGGCTCTTTCAAATTCAATCATTTTCAAACATTCTCCTAAGTCGAGTGCTCGTACGCATTTGCAACCCACATTTGACATTTCATTCACAATTCCTCGTGGTCTCGATATTAGGAGCACCCTCAGGGACTAATATCGTTTCTCACCATTCTAACCCTTGACACGTCGTCAAGTCGGTTCCATCTTCGATCAAATCCTCGACACGTCGTCGAGCTACTTCAAAACAGCTTCCTTTTGGCCTCGCATGCCATTTTTCGATTCGATCCTTTCACAAACATTTTTAAAACTTACGAAAGAGGGATATTCTCAGAATCAAGCATTCTTTGAATATTCGAATGAGTAACTCTCGAGGCACGCCTTTAAGTTGTTATTAGTTCGTTCTTTCAATTTCAAAATATTCAACTCTTTATCTTCAACTTATTCAGTCAATTCCCGAAAGAATTGAGTTCTTGGAGTCCCGCATTCCTTGAATTCTTGAGTGACAAGCTCTTGAGACGCGCTCTTGGGTTGCTTGACAGTCACTCTTTCGTCTCTTTCTCAACTTCCAATTTTTTTTCAACCTCACCTTTTCGTGTCGTCTCCACGAACTACGACCGCTCTGATTCTTTCATTCCCGTCTGAATGTAAGATACGTAGGCACAAGATTGCGATGATCTTGGCGAGCACACTTCCCATTTTCTCCCCTATTCCACACTTCTATCTTCTTCCATTATTCCACCCGACCCTTTCCCGTAGTCGAACTACGACGCTCTGATTTCTCATTCTCGTCCGAATGAGCATACGTAGGCACAAGGGCCCCAATCCTTGGCGAGCACCCTTTTCTCTAACCACCCATCTCTCCTTCGCGTCTTTAACCTTTTAACCTACCAATTCTACCTTTAACGAACGAGAAGAAAACAAGTAAACCTAAAACAACACTCCCCACAATTACCTTAAGAGGTTCCCGTCGAGTACGACGGACGTGAGGGGTGCTAATACCTTCCCCTCACGTAACCGACTCCCGAACCCGGAACATGGTTGCGACAACCCTGTTCCTATCCTTTCGTTTTTAGGAGGTTTTCTCGATATTTTCCTCTCCCGTTTATTCGGGAAAAATAAAGTTCGGTGGCGACTCTGTCGAACCGCATTTCTGCACCTTTCGCGCGAGGGTCGTATGTTCGAATGAATTTTCGAGGTGCGATAGGTGGCGACTCTGCTGGGGACGTTTTGCTCCATGCAAAGAGAGAGTCGAGCCTATCTTTTGGTTTGTGAGGAGTGTTTGTTTTTATTTGTTTTCTTCTTGTTTATGTGTTTGTTCTCTTGTAGATTTTATTTGTGCTTGTTATATGGGCCTTTCGGTTTTTGGGATGACGTCATGAGTAAGGCTCTACACCCGAGCTTTGGTAAAAGCAGAGAGAACACATAGTTTAGAATTGGTAGTCGAGTAGTGTTAGTCTCCGAGGACTTGCTCCTTGTGGGCCTAACATGAAAGCTCCTCCAGGGGAGACCTATTCGTAGATCTTGTTGTAACACAGCTAGCCTGTTGCACGACTTGATTAATGAAGGGTCCGTGATTCTGGGAACCTTTTGTTAGCACCAATTCCGATATTGGTGGTCGTGTAGTGTTAGTCTCCAAGGACTCGCTCCTTGTGCGCCTAGCATGAGGACCCCGCCCAGGAGAGACCTTATCGTCATTATCGTCGTAATACAGCCAGCCTGTTGCGTGACGCTAATACGACTAGTGTCCATGATCCTGGGAACCAAACATAGAAACCATCCCGTAAGTGGGTTTATGGGTAGAATATCTAGACCTTCCCGTATAGAGTTTTCTCCTGTCAGTTTTCTTTGAGCAGGAATTATGGTTACTTATCTGTTACAGTTACCAGCTTCAGGAGATTGTTTGATTGTGATCCTGTGATCCTGGATCTTGTATCCTGCATTGCATCTTGCATATCATTCGCATTGCATTTCATATGTTGTGCATTTTGCATTTCCAGTCCTCCAACAGAATCTTATGTCTTCGTTCATTCCTCTCCAGTAAATCAAGCTGAGTCCTCGACACCAGTAAGCAACTAGAGCCAATACAAGACGAACAATGGAGCAGATTCAGCAAGAACAAATTGCTATCAGGAAGGAGCTGGAATCCCTCAACAGAAAGATGGATCAGATCTTCGAAGCCCTCTCCATAACTGGAAAGGAGTCAGAACAACAAATCGTTCAACGACCGCGTCAGCAAAATCAACACAGAACATAAAGAGTATTTGATAGTCTTCCAATGACATATGCAGATATCTTTGCTCAATTAATGGAGAAAAAGGCTATCGTCCCGAGAAATCTAGCTCCCCCAACTGTCCTTCCTGCTGATTATGACGCGAATGCTCATTGTGAGTTCCATAAGGGCGCTCCAGGTCACAACATTGAGAACTGCAGGTTTCTCAAGCACAAAATTCAAGACCTGATCGACAAGGAAGCTCTCACCTTTGATGGGAAGTATCTCAGTGCCATCAACGACCCGATGCCGCCAGCCAACTAGTGCCAACATCATATCAAGTCCAGTCAAGTTCATTCTCTGAAGAAGGTCGTCACGCTGCCATTTAATCTTTCGCATTTCTTGTATTTTGTCTTTGTGTGTTTAAGTACTGTATGCTTTGAACAATTGTCATTTCGTATTTGGTTTTCATTAATGTATCGTTTATGCATGTTTTGAATTAGTTATGTCGTATTCACTCATTTTTCACTTATCACCGACACATTTATTCACTCCACTCTATTCTCTTTTGTTTAGCATGATTTGAGGGAGGATGATGAAAACGAGATACCCATAATTGTAAACTGTATGCTTTCAGACCGAATCTCGTCAATGATGTACAGGCATTGTTTCAATTCCCCCAAACACCGGAGATATAAGGAGTTAATCCCGAGTAAACCACTTCGAGCCTAGAAGTAGCAGTTTCCTTCGGATATTCAAACCTTACACTCAACCTGGGGTAGGGTAGTGTTCAGTTAATTCAACTCCGCCCTCAAATCAACGAAGCAAAATCCTAAAGACGATGGTTCATCAATGACCCATACTATGGCAGTCACAACCTTCCAACAAAATAAAAAAATCAAAAGCCTGCTAAGTCAGACACCTCAGAGGGGACTTAGGCAAAATCAAGGCAATCCCGATGGATCTGACAAACAAAGTCAATCCATACAAAAGTTAGGGATCAAAACAAAAGAAAAAGAGGACCCTGAAACCCTCAACAAAAAAGACTCAGTGGCCACTCAGATCAAAGGGGCACTGGCATCCATAAAAAAACACGTAAATAAGGTGACTGCCACGACGAGTAAACCTTGAACCATCAAGTTTACACCGTCAAGATAAGTGCAGAATTAGCTGAATGTAGGAATGAAGATCGGTAAGAAGGATGGGTGGGTACAAATTATATTTTGAGCCTAATAACCTTTTGCTTCATAACCGTGAACCAGACCACATTACAACCCTTGAAAGACCTAATTGAGACGAGGTTTATTCTGAAAGCATATTATCGCAAGGTTGCGTAACCTGACTCCTCACGTGATTTCTAATCATCAACATTGGTGTCATTATTCTTGCAACACCTTTTATACTAATCAAAATTAGCACTACGTCTGGGCTAATGGTCCATTCGTTTCACTATCACGACACTTCAATAAAACGATACTTTTTCAAATCTTGCATCAAACTTTGCATTAATATTACCATTTGTGAATGTACAATTTTAATTGCAAATCAGTGCTAGGTATTCAAAGACGTCTCAACAAGGGGCAATCAAGGAAGAACTTGACTTTCAGTGACTGTCACGAAGCAAGACTACCTCAGAACCCACAGGCTGGGGCAAATCACTCAACAGCTCGAGCAGGGGCAAGTCATCCGAGTTCAAACTCCATATGTCAGAACTGGTTAATCTGGGGCAGACCATTACCATGTTCAGACTGGGGCAAGACCAGGTCGTCCTGACCATCAAGTAAAGTTGCAACCTTCTCTGAGGGAAGTTCACAACAAACCGCCAAGTACTCATACTTGGGGAATCTAGAGCATCATCGTCTTCAACAAACTGCGTGTCAAGGAAGTCAATCCCTCCCACCACCCGAAGTCCAATCCCCATTAGCAGCTACCATAGTCCACCGTGCTGGCGTCTCCACCTGCATTTCCAAATTACCTGTCTGCATCATTTGTATCATACCCATTGCATTCGCATCTTACATCATATGCATACCAACTTCCCCAGCCCTTGCATCTCCGCATGTCAGCATTTGCATCTGCACTTCCACTCATATAGAATATCATTTATCATCCAGCATTCATATATGCAAGTCAGGGTCCAGGATCAATCCCGAAGATTTCCAAGACCATTGGGAGCCCAGTCAGGGGCATCCTCCGCAAGATGGTGGGTTTGTCCCACGATTTTCAAGAGTTTCAAAGCAATCACCAGCCCAGGCAGGGACAATCTTCCGCAATTGTGTGTTACTCCCAAAATTTCAAAGTTATTCAAAGCAAGATTCAGCCCAGTCAGGGGCATTTTTTTCAAGACCATGGGTGTCTCCCATGACGTATTTCGACCTCGAGGTTGATCTGATATGCAAATCAATATTCAGCCTAGCCAGGGGTATACCGTTCAATACCGTGGGCGTTCCCCACGAAGTTGTTCGACCTTTTGTTGGGCGAGTCCAAGAAGTTCAGTGCAAGATCCAACCCGAGCAGGGGCATCTTCAGCAAAACCGTGAGCGTTCCTCACGAAGTTGTTCAACCTTTTGTTGAGCAAACCAAGACATCAAGACAAACTCAGCCCAGTCAAGGGCATCCTCTTCAGAGTTCATGGGCGTAACCATGAAATCATTTTGGCAAAGCGATGATCTCCAAACAAGACGGTGGGCGTACCCCGTTGACTCGTTTCAATTCATTTTTCCTCTTGGGGATTCCCCAGTAAATTGTACCCAGCAAGCGTGACCGTTGTCAATTGCCTTACTATCATCCTTTTGGTGATAGTCGAACCTCGCCAGTTCAACCTAGCCTGCATCCTTTTGGTGTTGGTAAACTTTAAATCTGTGTTGTCCTATCATCCTTTTAGTGATAGCGACCTGTGTGTTGTGTTTCGCTCCATCATCCTTTTGGTGGTGGGTCTGGCATTTCGTCTATGTCAGATTGCGCGATATTTTGTTTGTGTTTTCGCTCCATCATCCTTTTGGTGGTGGGTCTGGCATTTCGTCGATGTCAGATTGCGCGATATTTTGTTTATGTTTTCGCTCCATCATCCTTTTGGTGGTGGGTCTGGCATTTCGTCGATGTCAGATTGCGCGATGTTTTGTTTGTGTTTTCGCTCCATCATCCTTTTGGTGGTGGATCTGGCATTTCGTCGATGTCAGATTGCGCGATGTTTTGTTTATGTTTTCGCTCCATCATCCTTTTGGTGGTGGGTCTGGTATTTCGTCGATATCATATTGCGCGATGTTTTGTTTGTGTTTTCGCTCCATCATCCTTTTGGTGGTGGGTCAGGCATTTCGTCGATGTCAGATTGCACGATGTTTTGTTTGTGTTTCGCTCTATCATCCTTTTGGTGGTGGGTCTGGCATTTCGTCGATGTCAGATTGTGCGATATTTCTTTTATGTTTTCGCTCCATCATCCTTTTGGTGGTGGGTCTGGCGTTTCGTCGATGTCAGATTGCGCGATGTTTTGTTTGTGTTTTCGCTCCATCATCCTTTTGGTGATGGGTCTGGCATTTCGTCGATGTCAGATTGTGCGATATTTTGTTTTTGTTTTCGCTCCATCATCCTTTTGGTGGTGGGTCTGGCATTTCGTCGATGTCAGATTGTGCGATATTTCTTTTGTGTTTCGCTCCGTCATCCTTTTGGTGGTGGGTCTGGCATTTCGTCGATGTCAGATTGCACGATGTTGTGTTTTGTTTTTGCTCCGTCATCCTTTTGGTGGTGGGTCTGGCATTTCGTCGATGCCAGATTGTGCGATATTGTTTGGCGTGTGTTTCGCTCCATCATCCTTTTGGTGGGGGGTCTATCATGGTCATTAATGATAGATTGTGCGATGGTTTATTTTTGTTTCGCTCCGTCATCCTTTTGGTGGTGGGTCTGGCATTTCGTCGATGTCAGATTGCGCGATGTTGTGTTTTGTTTTTTCTCCGTCATCCTTTTGGTGGTGGGTCTGGCATTTCGTCGATGCCAGATTATGCGATATTGTTTGGCGTGTGTTTTGCTCCGTTATCCTTTTGGTGGAGGGGTCTATCATGGTCATTAATGATAGATTGTGCGACGTGTTTATTTGTGTTTCGCTCCGTCATCCTTTTGGTGGGGGTTCTATCATGGTCATTAGTGATAGATTGTGCGATGTGTAGTGCATTTGCTCTATCGTCCTTGTGGGAATAGTAGCCATGTCTGTTCGTCCTATCATCCTTTTGGTGATGACGGCCTTTTGCCTATTATTTACAGTTTACTCAGAGGTTTACCTCGTCCGGCATTTTCAACTCCCAAGCATCTATCTTTTTTTCGGACAAATTCAGGGTCTTTTTATATCTAATAGACTTCTACCTCAGGAATGTGGACGCCAATGCAATTCATTTTCCTAGGTTTAAGCCCATTAGATAGGGGCATCTGTCATACCCTACATTTGTCCTACCCTTTTTGTAAATATTTTTGCATTTAATGTTTCATGCCGTTTAGACACGTGTCCACCTGAAATTGGGCATTTTTTAAATTTTTATCCAGTCTATCCAATAAAAGTGTGACACGTGGCCTAAGGGGGGCATTTTGGTCATTTTACTTCCATTTTCATTCTTTTTTAATATTACCCTTTTGTTCATTTTTTATCACTTATTTATTTCTATTAGATATAGATTTGTTTATTGGAATAACTTTTACTTTTTTTTTTTTAGGTAGATACTTTTTCTATTAGATTTAACATTAAATTTTCTTTTATTTGTTATTTAATTAAGAGTAGAACATTATTTGTTTTTTTTATATAAAAAATATAGTTCACTAAGTTTTTTGGTTTTTTAATAGGCTTCTTTGATATAGTTGTTAGAGTTTTTATTTATTTATTTATTTATTATTAATTGGATTAGTAGTAGTTTCTTATTTGTTATTTAGTCATTTAGATTATTGTTAATATTTATTAGGATTTTAGAATTAATTAGATTATTTGAAAATATTAGTTTTATTTACTTATTTATTATTTTTATTACTAGATTATTAGTAATTAATTATTCTTTTTTATTCATTCAGATTTAGTTTAGTTTAATTAGGTTTTTTATATAGGTTTTGCTAGTTAATATTAATTAGGTTTTTGTTTTAAGTTTTTAAGTGTTATTATTTATTTAGTTACGTTAGTTTTAATTATTTCTTTTTTATTAGTATTTTTCTTTTAACAGCTTTAAGTTTTTCAGTCCACTAGTTGTTATCTAGGCCCATTAGGTTTTTTTCTGTGCCACTTGTCAGGCTATAAAGCCTAGACTGTGGCTGCATTAATGACAGATCTCCCAACACTGAAACCAGCCGCCACCTCACCTTTCCAAACCCTAACCCTAACCCTAGCGGCCGCCACCTCACCATCCCATACAAACACTTTGCCGCCTCACCGGACAAATCACCACAGATCAAACTCGCTGGAAACACTCGCTGGTAAACTCATGAACATCACCAGAAAACTTATCATGTTCATATCATCGTTCATATCACTTTCCCAGAAACTTCGAATCCTTCATCAACTTCATCATATTCATAAGCCATTTTCCAGATTTCACCAATACTCATCCAACCTTCATCATTTTCCCAGCAATATTCATCAAAACCACCATTTTTTATCTCAATATTTTCCCAGAAACTCATACATTCAACCTCATTTTCCAGAATTCATTACGCATTCATCATCTGTTCATATCTTTTCCCAGATTCGTTCAAACCTTCATCAAGATTTCGATCCAAATTCCAGATTTACAAATTATCAAACAATATCTTCAAATCAGCTTCCGTAAATCGTTTTAACTCAACACCAACTTCAACAAAATTCATCCGCCATGAGCATTAATCCAGATCTAAAAAAATAGTCCCAGATCTTCATCCAACAACATTCAAACACGTTCATAATCTTCATAACATTTCCAGATTTTTTGCACAAGCTCCAACAATCCTCCGTTTCCGATCCAAACCAACTCCTGATCTACAACCTGCACCATGAACAAACCTTCGTTTGTTCTTCATCAACTCATCATACGTTAAAGCCTATCAACCAAATCTTGATCCAAACTTTCAGTACAAACCTTCAACTCATGAATTTTTTCCCAGATTCAATCAAACTTCATCATCATCTTCATATTCTAACTTCAAAACTCAAACGGAAACAACGACAAATTCAACAGATCCTTCATCGCCTTCACATGCAATCTGGAAAATTCAAATATCCAAACTCGAACCGCAACATCATCAACAAGACCTCCGATCTACAACTTCAGATCCGTCACAAACTACACATCAGATCTCATCACCTCCAAACATTTTTCACAAAACCTTCATCAACATGCAACTTCAGTTAAACTCGCCCCCAACGAACATCCACACATCTTCATCTAGTTTACTGTTTGTTTTTTTGTTTGTTCGTTTGATTTTTTGTAGGTGGTGATGACATTCAAGGAAAACGGGAGTGATTTGGAAGAGGAAGAAGTTTTGTTAAAGTTTTGGGTTAGAAGAAATGTAGAAAATGGAAGAGGAACGGACGGACGGAGAGAGAGGTCGGAGACGGTTAAAGGTTGAAGGGGCCAACGGCGGAGGAAGTTAGGTTAGGGTTTGTGTAAGAAATTGAAGAGGAGGATGAGTTGTCTTGCGGACACCTCCGAGTTGGTCAGTGGGCTTTTTGGCCCAACTTTTCATTTTCAGTTTACACCTCCCCGTTTTTTCATTATCCCCCGTTTAAGTTGTTTTTTTGTTTGCTCAGAAGTTGGGGTCAAGGCCCAACCGTGTAAACCCTCTCACACCCCTGCCTGGCTGTCACACACCCCCCTGTTTTATTTATTTTGTTTAGTAATTATTTTGGCACATTTTGTTTCAGAATTTTATGGTATTATCTTTTTTCATAGGATATTATATATTAAATATATCTTCAAACTCATTTTCAAAATTATTATTTTCCACCCTTTTATTGAAACTTATTTTATTAAAATATTTTCTGTTCAAATTCATTTATTTATTTAAACATATTTTTTTTAAAACAATTTCTTAAAATTAAATTATGAGAAAATAAATCCCTGAAGTCTAGCACTTCTTGGATTTTTGGGATAATCATTGTCGGGGTGTACACCTTAAATAGTGCATTATTCGATTTCTCATTCTATTTTCCTTTTGAACAAAAGAAATATCATAAGACTCTAGCATTCTGTATGATATTTTTCCTATTTATCCGAATGTTTTTTCAAATAAAAATGGTGTTATTGGAATCTAGCATTTCAGTAATACCCCGATTATTTAGTTGTGGGGCCGACGTCCCATTTATTAAATAATTGATATTTTCAAACCCAATCTCACGTTCTCACTTCTCACACGTTCACAAATTATTTTCATACCCTATTTCGCTTCAAATCATTTTTAAAATATTTTTCTCGATCAAACTCCGAAAGAAGGAGGTACTTGGAGTCTAGCATTCCTTGTGTCTTCGAGTGAATAATTCTTGAGGCACGCCTTTGAGTTGTTATTCGCTCAACCTTTCGGCTCTTTCAAATTCAATCATTTTCAAACATTCTCCTAAGTCGAGTGCTCGTACGCATTTGCAACCCACATTTGACATTTCATTCACAATTCCTCATGGTCTCGATATTAGGAGCACCCTCAGGGACTAATATCGTTTCTCACCATTCTAACCCTTGACACGTCGTCAAGTCGGTTCCATCTTCGATCAAATCCTCGACACGTCGTCGAGCTACTTCAAAACAGTTTCCTTTTGGCCTCGCATGCCATTTTTCGATTCGATCCTTTCACAAACATTTTTAAAACTTACGAAAGAGGGATATTCTCAGAATCAAGCATTCTTTGAATATTCGAATGAGTAACTCTCGAGGCGCGCCTTTAAGTTGTTATTAGTTCGTTCTTTCAATTTCAAAATATTCAACTCTTTATCTTCAACTTATTCAGTCAATTCCCGAAAGAATTGAGTTCTTGGAGTCCCGCATTCCTTGAATTCTTGAGTGACAAGCTCTTGAGACGCGCTCTTGGGTTGCTTGACAGTCACTCTTTCGTCTCTTTCTCAACTTCCAATTTTTTTTCAACCTCACCTTTTCGTGTCGTCTCCACGAACTACGACCGCTCTGATTCTTTCATTCTCGTCTGAATGTAAGATACGTAGGCACAAGATTGCGATGATCTTGGCGAGCACACTTCCCATTTTCTCCCCTATTCCACACTTCTATCTTCTTCCATTATTCCACCCGACCCTTTCCCGTAGTCGAACTACGACGCTCTGATTTCTCATTCTCGTCCGAATGAGCATACGTAGGCACAAGGGCCCCAATCCTTGGCGAGCACCCTTTTCTCTAACCACCCATCTCTCCTTTGCGTCTTTAACCTTTTAACCTACCAATTCTACCTTTAACGAACGAGAAGAAAACAAGTAAACCTAAAACAACACTCCCCACAATTACCTTAAGAGGTTCCCGTCGAGTACGACGGACGTGACTGGTGCTAATACCTTCCCCTCACGTAACCGACTCCCGAACCCGGAACATGGTTGCGACAACCCTGTTCCTATCCTTTCGTTTTTAGGAGGTTTTCTCGATATTTTCCTCTCCCGTTTATTCGGGAAAAATAAAGTTCGGTGGCGACTCTGTCGAACCGCATTTCCGCGCCTTTCGCGCGAGGGTCGTATGTTCGAATGAATTTTCGAGGTGCGACACCTATGTAACGCCACAGGTACTGAACACCTCCGTCCATAACTGGACTAATCTTGTCAACACAAGAAGAGGAACAAATTCGTCAAATCACAACTAAACACCAATCGGTCCACGTCAGGACTCACATTTCGTCAACCCGAAGAAATCTTGTCCATCTCAGGACTCCACATTCTGTCAACACGAAGAAATCTTGTCCACCTCAGGACTCCACATTCTGTCAACACGGAGAAATCCCGGCTACTCTGCTGGGGATGAGTTGGTCGCCTCCCACCAACACGAGGAGGTCCTATCAATCATGGGCAATAAAATTCGTCGACTTCACTGGGGAAACATTTCTGTCTAATCACAGGAAACTGCTTATCTCTGCAGTAGCTAACTCCGTTGGTCCCAACCTGCAAACCTTTTAGCGCTGACGTGACAGCGACCTTGAGGAGGACTCTACTGGGGATATTTGGAAACCAAACTGCCGGACTCCTGTTTCAATAACCGGCGGCAGCTTCTAAAATTTGAATTCATGAAACCCTTTGGCGCTGACGGAACAGCAAACTGGAAAAACACTCCGCTGGCCGGATAAGAGAAACTTCAACAAGCAACTCTGTGGGGAAAAATCTGGCAACAACTCCAAAGTCTACTTATGAAGCTATTCCATGCGGACAAAACCTTCGGACAACAACTCCAAAATCTAATCATGAAGATGCGTACCGCTGAAGAACTCCAAAGTCTAATTACGAAGTCTTGATGTTGACGACAACTTCAAGGTCTAATTACGAAGTTGCTCAATGCTGACGTAACAGCTGCTATAGAAAACTCTTTTGGGGAATTGCTAACGACGACTCCAAAGTCTAATCATGAAGCCGTGTAACGCTGACGTAACAGCCACTCGAAGAAAACTACGCCGATCTCCAAAGTCAAATCATGAAGTCTGCAATGCTGACATAACAGCTACGCGAGGAAAATCCGCTAGGGAATTCCTAACAACAACTCCAAAGTCTAGTTATGAAGCTGTTTAACACTGACAATAACTCCAAGGTCGAATTATGAAGCCGTATAAACTGATAATAACTCCAAGGTCTAATTATGAAGCCATCCACTGCTGCTAACAACTTCAAAGTCTAATTATGAAGCAGTGACACCAAGTAACGATTTCAGCCGTCTAATCGCAGAAATCTCCCTTAAACAAACTTCAAAGTCAAACCATGAGCCTTATAGCGCTGATGTAATGAACTTCAAGGTCTAATCATGAAGTTGTGCAATGCTGACGTAACAGCAATTCCGGGAAACTCTATTGAACTTCAAAGTCAAATCCTGAAGCCCTCTAGACTCCTTCCGAGGAAATTCTAACAACAACTTCAAAATCTAATTATGAAGCCATTGTAATGGTGATAACGTCTCCAACGTCTAATTATGGAGCATCCCACGCTGACGAACTTCAAAGTCAAATTACGAAGCCGTAATAACAAGTAATGACTTCAACCGTCTAATCACTGAAATCTCTCTTTAAAATGCTGACAACAACTCCAAAGTCAAATCGCGAAGCCTTGACAACAAGTAATGACTTCAACCGCCTAATCGCTGAAATCTCTCTTTAAAATGCTGACAACAACTCCAAAGTCAAACCGCGAAGCCTTGACAACAAGTAATGACTTCAACCGCCAAATTGCTGAAATCTCTCTTCTACAACGACTTCAAAGTCTACTCATGAAGTCGTTGACTACTGAAAGCAACTTCAAAACTATGAAGCCTTTCAGAACTGACAATAACTTCAAAGTCAAATTATGAAGCCATATCATGAGGGTAACAAATTCAAAGTCTAATTATGAAGCAGTAAAATGCTGACATAACAAACTTCAAAGTCTAATTATGAAGCCATGACAGCAAACTGGGGAGAACTCTGCCGGGGAAATCCTGACGTCAACTGCCAGACATCCGACTTGACGACGAGTAATGACTTCAGATGTCTAATCCCTGAAACCTTTTCTGAAAATGCTGACGTGCCAGCAACCCGAGGGAACACTCCGCCGGGGGATTTTTGACAATAACTCCAAAGTCCAATTATGAAGTCGTGTAACGAACACTCCGCTGAGGAAGAAGAGAAGTTAATCAAGCACCTCTGATAAGGGAACATATGGCAGGACGAACGTTATCATCACATATCTCATGCCGCAAATCTGAATATCTGAAAACGATCCTGAACAAGAAGTCTAATTACCTGCAGGGAAGAACACCTGAAAACAAAGAGGTAGCCAACCTGACTTATGCTTCAAAATGCGTATGTTTGAAAATGGCGTAATGCTCCATACGGCACGGAAGTGCTACGCGTTTGAGTAGATGCAAATGTGACGATATATGCAAATGCAAATGCAGGCTCAAGCTGCCGGGGTCACTCTGATAATGATGTCTCAACAACATGAATGTTGAGGACAAAGCCAACTCCGTCGGGGAGAACAAGTATCACCAAGTATTCCGGCGAAATAAATGCCAGAAACACAACCAAATCTGCCGAGGAGCGATTAAACACCAATTTCCACTGGGAGGAAAGAACAAGCCACCCTGCTGGTGAACAAACTTAGCTGGGGAAGAAGCGACACTTCTAGGAAAAGCATATTGTTTGGGCACAGTTTACAAACTTGAAGCCTCGGACTCTGCTGAGGATCAACATCCTGTCAATGGCATGACGACCTGTGGGGAGAAGGGAAACCCATCCTTCGCAGATATAAACCTTTCGAACCAACAACCTGGTTAACTATCGCGGGAATCTCCCATGCTGGAGATTGAACGTGCACATCTTCGATTCGCTGAAGAGCTCGACCTCTGCAGGGGACATTGATTTCGACTTGCTGGGGATATCCTGTGGACAACTTCCCTGAGGACACTCTTCTGGGGAGAATAATCCCTCGTTTGGTAAGGGATAACGTCATTCCAACTCTCTGGGAAAAAGCTGCGACTAGCTGGAGAATGACATCAACTGAAATCAGGCTCTTCATCAAGAGATTCTGGCTGGGGAATACAATCCCTGACTGTTTGCTCCAAAGGTAAGAACCCTGCAAAACACAAACGAGACAAAATAGGCCTATACAACAGAATCTACCCGGGTTAGCATCCGTGACATTACTTCAGTCAATTCGAAGTTTTAGCAATTATTGGCAAGGGCCAGCAAGATTATGCAAATGCAAGTTTATCGAAACATCGGCGTCTTTCACAAACAAAACAGTAAAGAACAAGCATCAAGTACTGAATAACATGTTTTATTGATAGTGGGCCTCTGAATAGGCAAAGTTTTTTACACTGGATGCAACTCCTGAAAAGAGGAAGTTACGCATAAACACACATACATATATGCACAAGCAGCATAAATAAAAAATACAAAACAATATTTGTATACATGTCGGCGACGTGGTACAGACAAACACCATGAGCTAATCCTCCTATGACTCGCCTGACTCTGCGCTTTCCCGGTACTCGATCTTCGAAAGAGATTGTTTTTGGATTGACGGCCCCCAGGTACTCCCAAACCACTAAGCAATGTCGTATCAAATCCGGACCGCAGTCATTTGCTTTTTCAATCCCTAACTTTTGCGTGAACCGCCCTTTGCGGGTTTTCAATTCACCGGGATACCCTTTTTTGCCGGAGTTGCCCTTTTCAGGTTTTCGACTTCGCGGGTGTACATCTTTTCAATTTTATCCCTAACTTTTGCCCGAACCTTTTATTCATTTTTTATGGTTCGCCAGGATGCCCCATTTTTTCCTGGACTCTCTTTTTACTGTCCAGCGGGTCACTTTCAAGCAAAGTATTTTTTAACTGCGTCCGAATTCACAGGAGACGTAAAGTCTTCACCATCCATGGTGGATAGTAACAAGGCTCCTCCAGAGAAGACCTTTCTGACAATGTAGGGCCCTTCGTAATTAGGAGTCCACTTGCCCCTGTGATCTGTTTGTGGTGGGAGAATGTTTTTCAAAACAAGATCGCCCGTCTGAAAGCTTCGAGGGCATACCTTCTTGTTGTAAGCTTTCTTTATCCGGCTCTGATATAACCGACCATATGCTAAAGAAGCCAGTCTCTTCTCATCCATTAAACTGAGCTGATTCAGTCTATCTTTCACCCATTCTGCCTCGTCGAGTTGGACATCACGTAAAACCCTTAGGGAAGGAATCTCGACCTCCAACGGTATCACTGCCTCCATCCTGTATACCAATGAAAACGGGGTTGCCCCAGTTGATGTGCGTACCATCGTACGATAACCGTGCAAAGCGAAAGGTAGCATCTCGTGTCAGTCCTTATACGTCACAACCATCTTCTGGACAATCTTCTTTATGTTCTTATTGGCCGCTTCAACAGCGTCATTCATCTTGGGTCGGTAAGGAGAAGAGTTGTGATGTTCAATCTTAAAATTCTGACACAGCTCTTTCATCATTTTGTTATTCAAATTCGAACCGTTGTCGGTGATAATCCGCTCAGGGATTCCATATCTGCAGATAATATCTCGTTTGATAAATCTGGCCACCACTTGTTTGGTGACATTGGCATATGATGCCGCTTCCACCCACTTGGTGAAGTAATCGATTGCCACCAAAATGAACCGGTGTCCGTTGGATGTCGTAGGCTCAATCTTGCCAATCATATCAATTTCCCACATCGAGAAAGGCCACGGTGATGACATCACATTTAGAGGACTTGGAGGCACATGGATTTTGTCCGCATAAATCTGGCATTTATGACACCTCTTTGCAAACTTGAAACAGTTTGTTTCCATAGTCAGCCAATAGTAACCTGCCCGCAGCAGTTTTCTCGTTATAGCGTGCCCGCCAGCATGTGTACCAAATGTACCCTCATGTATCTCTTCCATGAGCAACTTCGCCTCTTTCTCATCTACACAGCATAGCAACACCAAGTCGTGGTTTCTTTTGTATAGGACATCGTCCAGATTCAGATAGAAATTGCCAGCCAATCTCCTGAGAGTCTTCTGATCTCGACTGGATGCCCCAGCCGGATACTCCTTGGTCTTCAGGAAATTCTGGATATCAAAATACCACGGCTTGCCATCGGGAGCCTCGTCAATGGAAAATATGAATGCAGGCCTATCAAGCCGAGAGATAACAATCCGGGGAGCCTCGTCCCAGAAGTTAACTTTATACATTGAAGATAATGTCGCCAGGGCGTCAGCCATTTGATTTTCTGCTCGGGGCACATGATGCAATTCCACCTTGTCAAAGAAAGGCAACAATCTCCTTGCATAATTCATATATGGTATCAAATTGGGCTGACGTGTCTCCCATTCTCCTTTAATCTGATTCACCACTAGAGCTGAGTCTCCATATACATCCAGATGTTTGATTCGCAAATCAATAGCTTCTTCCAGACCCATGATACAAGCCTCATATTCAGCCTCATTATTGGTAACGGGAAAAGTCAATCGGGCAGTAAAGGGGATGTGCGACCCCTGAGGAGTAGTGATAATTGCACCTATTCCGCTACCATAAGAATTCACAGCTCCGTCAAATATCAACTGCCATTTGGAACCCAACTCTGGTCCTTCGTCCGACAACGGTTCTTCACAATCTTTCATTTTTAGGTACATGATATCCTCGTCAGGAAAATCAAACCTCATCGATTGGTAGTCCTCAACAGGCTGCTCCGCAAGGTATTCTGACAGAACGCTACCTTTAATAGCCTTTTGTGAGACATACTGGATATCATATTCGGTTAACACCATCTGCCATCGGGCAATTCTTCCGGAGAGTGCTTGCTTCTCAAACACGTATTTGATTGGATCCATCTTTGAAATTAGCATGGTTGTATGATTCAGCATGTATTGCCTCAAACGTTTGGCGGCCCAGGCTAGCACGCAACACGTTTTTTCAAGCATTGAGTATCTAGACTCACAGTCGGTAAACTTCTTACTCAAATAGTAAATTGCATGCTCTTTACGTCCGGTCTCGTCGTGTTGACCGAGAATACAACCCATACTTTCCTTAAGAACCGTCAAATACATAATCAAAGGTCTCCCGACCACTGGGGGTATCAAAACAGGAGGTTCCTGCAAGTATTCTTTTATCTTGTCGAACGCCTTTTGACAATTTTCATTCCAGGTCAACACCTGATCCTTTTTCAACAACTTGAATAACGGCTCCCATGTCGCAGTTAGGTGAGATATGAACCGGGCGATATAGTTCAACCTCCCTAAAAACCCACGCACTTCTTTTTCTGTTTTAGGCGTCGGCATTTCTTGTATTACTTTTATCTTTGCAGGATCAACCTCTATTCCCTTTTCGCTCACAATAAACCCCAGCAGTTTACCCGATCTCACCCCGAAGGTGCACTTGTTAGGGTTCAGTCTCAACCTGAACTTCCTAAGCCTCTTGAACAGTTTCAGCAGATTAACCAAATGCTCCTCCTCCATCTGGGATTTGGCAATCATATCATCAACATAAACCTCGATCTCTTTGTGCATCATGTCATGAAAGAGAGTCGTCATAGCACGTTGATATGTTGCCCCAGCGTTCTTCAATCCGAAGGGCATCACTTTGTAGCAAAATGTTCCCCAGGGAGTAATGAAGGTAGTCTTCTCCATGTCTTCTGGCGCCATTTTGATCTGATTATAGCCCGAGAAGCCGTCCATGAAGGAGAATACGGAGAACTGAGCAGTGTTATCAACCAGCACATCAATGTGAGGAAGTAGAAAGTCGTCTTTCGGGCTCTCCCTATTTAGATCAAGGTAGTCTACACACATTCGCACTTTACCGTCTTTCTTCGGCACTGGTACTATATTAGCGACCCATGACGGATAAGTTGTAACAGCTAGGAAACCAGCATCCCACTGTTTTTGAACTTTCTCTTTGATCTTCACAGCCATGTCTGGCCTGGTTCTTCTGAGTTTCTGTTTAACAGGCGGACATTCCTCTCGCAATGGCAGATGGTGCACAACCATGTCCGTATCCAACACAGGCATATCCTCGTACGACCAAGCAAATATATCACCATACTCTCGCAGTATCTCAATCAGCCTTTGCTTGACGTCGCTCTGTAGCGCAGCCCCTATACGGATATTTCTCACAACTTCTTCCGACCCCAAGTTGATAATCTCAATTTCCTCCTGGTGAGGCAGAATGATCCTCTCTTCCTGCTTCAACAAACGAGTCAGCTCCTCCGGCAGGTCGCTATCCTCAACAATCTCTTCCTCTGCTTGGAATACCGGGTGCTTGAAGTCGCAACGAGTCATAGGCGGTTCGTAGGAGATGTCATCTGAAACATTAGTCCTGCAAAGGGAATGGTTAAACGCTTCAACACGCAAACAAAGCAAATAACCACGTTGCCATTTATTGTTAAAGTAAAAACAAGAAAAACAAGGATCACAATATTTGAATATGAAAAAACGCCTTTATTTCATGATTAAAACAGTGCAATACACATAATCAAGCAGCCCTAATGTAGCATCACTATGCCCTGGGTAGGACATAGGATTATTCAACAATTGATAGAACAAATCATTACTGTTTAAAAGTCACTGGGACAGTTTCCCGGATGGACCAGTTGCAGAGACTTTGTCCTGGCACGCTTGGCTTGATCCACGCGTCCATATCGCAGTCGCTATCTCCGTCTTCAGCATCGGAAATAACATTGATAGTCTCGAAGCACACCCCGCTTGGCGTAATCGTGACCGGTCCCTTGAACCTGGGCGCTCCTGAAGCGGACGCTGACGACGGCGGTCGATACCCTAGCCCAAACTTGTCATTCTTCACGGGAATCTCCAGTACCTGCCCCCAGCCTTTAGTCTCACCAGTCTGCACCAAGGCTTGAGCCTCTTTGTAGGATGACACTGCCACATCTGATATTTTGCTGGAACCCTGAGATTTGTCTTTAATCCGCAACCCCTCGAAGGCTTGACAAGGTGTCTTGTGTATTTCTCCGTCGACCTCAACATATCTGAACGAGGACAGGTGACTGACCAGAATATCCTCCTCTCCGCAAACGGTAACGACACTATCACCCACCATGTATTTCAACTTCTGATGCAATGTGGATGTGACGGCCCCTGCAGCATGGATCCAGGGGCGCCCAAGGAGGTAGCTATAAGCTGGATGGATGTCCATGATGTAGAATTCGGTATCAAAAATTTCCGGCCCCACCTGCAGCGGTAATGTTATTGACCCAAACACTGACCTTTTCGTCCCATCAAACGCCCTCACAACCAAATCCCTGGGCATGAAAATAACTCCCCGTATGTCCAATTTCATCATGGCTTTCTTTGGCAATACATTCAACGACGATCCAGTATCCACTAATACATGCGCCATTACGGTGCCCCGGCACTCCACCGATATATGCAAGGCCATGTTGTGCTCCCGACCCTTGGGTGTTAAGTCAAAATCTGTGAAACCCAGGCTATGTCCAGCATTGACATGCGCCATTACCCCCTCTAACTGATTTACAGAAACCTCTTGGGGCACGAATGACGTATCCAGTATTTTCAGCAAGGCGTTCCGGTGGGCCTCGGAACATAACAACAACGACAAGATAGAAATCTTCGACGGCGTCTACTGTAGGTGTTCAACAATTTTGTAGTCGCTCTTGCGGATCAGTCTCATGAACTCCTCTACGTCCCTGAGTGACGTATCCTTTTCTTTCGACTGAGAAGGCCCGCTTTCGCTTACTTTGGCTTTACCTTTGGCCAACCTCTCGGCTTCTATTTCAGGTGAGGTAAAAATCCTTCCGCTACGGGTCATGCCCCCCGTTCCAACAACATTGTCAACAGCTCCTGTTGGCTGCCTATTCATCACAATCTTTTCACCATTGCAATACGCTTCTAAACCGTACGTCCACGGGACAGCTTTTGTACTTTCAAAGGGAACAGGCCCTGCATTGGTAATCGTAATAGTTGGCCGCTTGGCGGGCGCCACTATCGTTATAGTCTTCCTCGGGATCGTCACTGTTGCAATATCATTCTGCTCTTCACATAATGCCTCCACAGGCTTCTCAACCGCAGTTCGATCAAATTGTAAGGTCCCTTCGTCGATCATGGCCTGAATGCCCTGCTTCAAATCATTACAACCCTCAGGCTTGGTCCAACACTCTAAACAGTATTCATCACAACCCGGGAATACTTCCCCCCTGAGCAACCTGCTTTTCACTTCACTCAATGGTGTCTTCAACTCATTAACATCCAACACCAGGTTCAAATTTTCTTCTGTTAAGATGGCATTTGCCCCATGATTGGGCATAGGCTGTTGTACAGTATTGGGCCCCACTTGGCCAAAGTTGATGGCTTTACTGTCCAACAAGTCTTGAACTTTATGCTTGAAAGCATGACAAGATTCTACATCATGTTCGGGCGCCCCGAAATGGAATTCGCAGTGCTTACTAGCGTCGTACCCCCTAGGAAGTACCGGTCCTGTAGGTGGTTCCAGCGTTCTTTTCTCGACCAAATTCAACCCCAACAGTGTCTGAAGAAGCTCTGCATATGTTGACGGAGGCTTATCAGATACCCTCTTCGGCTTTACATTCTGAAACCTTCCCTGGCCCTGATTCGGCCTTTGTTGCTACTGCGATTGTTGTTGCTGTTGTTGTGGTTGCTGTGGAATTGGAATAGTAACACTGGCTATCTGTTGAGGTTGAATGTACTAATTTCTACCTCTGCCCCGGCCTCTGCCACCATACACAGCGCTAGTATCACCCTGTCGTCTTCCGCCGAACGCTTTTCTCGCACCCCCGGCTGAAGTAGATTCGCCTGCCTGAATCTTTCCAATTTTAATCCCGTTTTCGATCCTTTCTCCCATAAGGATCATATCGGAGAAGCTACCCATCGAAACATTGAGTAACTTGTCATAATATATTCCAGTAAAGGTCCCCACAAACATGTCATTCATCTCCCTTTCAACCAAAGGAGGATGCACCCGAGTTGCCATATCGCGCCACCGCTGCGTGTACTCTTTGAAACTTTCGCCGCTTTTCTGCGACAGGCTCTGCAATTGAACCCTGTTTAGCGCCAAATCGTTGTTGTATTTGTAATGCATAACGAAAGCATCAGCCAACTGCTTCCAGCTCCTAATCTGGGTGGGCTCCAGTCCCATGTACCACTCCAATGATGGTCCCGATAAGCTATCTTGAAAGAAATGCATGAGCATCCTTTCATCATTGGAATATGCAGACATCCTTCTATAATAAGAACGTACATGGACCTTTGGGCAGGTATTGTTGCACCCTAAAATTTGCTCAACCTTATTCACTTGGTTTATGTTTCAATATCATTAGCATTTGCATATAGAGTCATGTACATAGCCTAACCATCTGCATAGCATAAGCATAGCAAGTCATTCAACAGGGGACCAATCATTATTCACATCTCTAGAGGCCTATCAAGAGGTTATTATCCTAATTCCATCTCATTCAAGTCATCAGAAAAGAATTTGAGAGCAGAGAGTTTAGCAGATCAAGCCTTGAGTCTATCTCCTATCTGAGGGTATCTGAGGGTCAACAAGGGGGTTGTGAGCTGTGAATGGAAGGCATGGAGAGTATCTAGACATCATGAGAGGCTTAGAAAGTCATTTGGAGAAGAAAACAAGTGGTTGATGTGATCACAAGAATTGCAGTTGAAGATAGTCAACTAGGGTTCCATCTGGGTCAACCCTAAGTCCACTGACTGATTGAAAGGCATCAAGGGTTATTGGAGAGATGTGGGGTTCATCATTTGACATGGAGAATAAGAATATGTTGTCATGCTAAGAAGAAATCAAGAGAAGTCAAGGAGAAGAGGAGTTTCTAAATTAGGGTTTCTATGTAAAATCCCCTAGTTTAGGTCAAATTTCCAAGCAAGATAAGTCAAAATGCAAGCCTCAAATGGACTCTTGGACAACATGAAACTTGTATAGGATCTCAAGACCTTTAATTTGAGTGGTGGAAGACATTAAGGAGATTTATAGAACTCAAGTTATGGTCCTTGCAAGTTACAGGTCATCTGGGGTGTCTGAAATTTTGTCTGTGAAAGTGACTTGACTTCCAGGCTATTTTTACCCCTCAAGGAGATTTCAAATGAATTTCAGGTCAACATAAGAATTGTTCCTCATTTTCTTAGCTTTCTAGAATGGTATAGTATGCCTTCATATGATGTGTGGAACCCAACTTATGGTCTTGGAAAGCAAAGGGTATTTTGGTCATTTGTGAATTACAGGTCATTTTAACCTATGTCTAAAACTCATACAAGGAGGCCTCAAATGGAAAAACTTACAACATCAAACTTTCTCCAAATGACATTTTGAGTCTAGAAAAGTGACCATGAGAGATTGGAAATGTCCATAGCACAAGGTTTCAAAATTGGTGAATTTAATGAAGAAAATGGCTTAAAAAATGATATTTTTCATATCTTGGCCAAATGATGCAAAATTATAGGTCATTTTGAATGGAAAAGGCATTTTAAAAACATTGGCTAAAGTGGAATTTTGAGCTTAGGTCATAATTTGTGAGTTATCCATGGTTGCTTGAATTGAAAGTAACATAATCCAAATTGAAAGGGAAAAGTGTAAGGGAAATTTCTCCAATGTTCTAGGAGGTTCCTACATCACCTATATACTCATGCAAGCTGATTCATGCAAGGGTTGGTGCTACCACTTTGTTCAAAACCTCCATTTTCACTCATTTTCCATTCTTGCATAAGCTTCTAAAACTCCATCAATTTCTCACCAAACTTCAACATTCTTGATTCAATCTTCATCATCATCACACAAAGGTCAGAATCCACACATTTCTTTGGCAAATTGAGCAAGGAATCGTGCTGTTCATCATCATCATTCAAAGTGCAAGAACCTTGGAACTAGGAGATTCAAAGCTTTGGAGCATCTTTGATTGCATACAGAACTCATATCCAAGATCACTGATCAGTTTCCCCTCCTTTCAAGCATTGGATCAAGTGTATTCCATAACTGTTTTCATCATCGTAACAGGTTGGTAACCTCATTCGAATTGCATGATTTAATGAGAATTATAGGGAATTGTTAGTATAGACTGGTTAGGATAAGTGTGATGATTGATTTTGATAAGTTTGAGCAAGTTTCATGGACATTGATCATGGTGCACCAATTCTGGTGAAGCTTAGAATGGCAAGAATCATTAGAGATAATCTTGGATTGAGTGCTTAAAATGATCAGGGTGAGTTATAGGTTGGTTTAGGATGAGTTCCAGAGAGAATTGAGAGGATCAATATCAGTTGGAGAATGATGGATCAGACCTGTTGCACCTATCGAATTGCCTTATTGATTGAGTTTTAGGATAAGCTATTGGCATGAATGTGTAGAGGGATTGATATAATGCAAGTTTGCTGTTGGAAGTTCTGTATTTCATGGAGCAGGGAGAGAGAACCAGTAGCTCGAAGGTGTGTGCAGGTTAGGGTTTTTCTGAGCTAGGGTTTGGGCTCAAGGTTGAAGACGAACCTAGCACCACACGATCCCCATTTGACTGTTGACTCAAATCCTCATCCAACGCTCCACATTTGAAGTTGAAAACGGAGGGAAGTTTCAAAAAATTGAAACGCAGTGTTTCATTAATTGGGGGGATTGGGCTCAGAGAGCTATTCGCACCCCCCAATTTAATAAGCCCAATGCGCTGAACATGGATTGTGTGCTATTTTCACCCCCTCTGGTTATTTCTTTGTATTTTATTTTTATTTTCTTTATATTTTTCATGCATCTTATAAAATTCATAGCAAATAGAAAAATCATTATTTTTAATTCATTCTTTTTGCATATTTTTCTTTAGGATGTCTAGAAAATTATAAAAAATAAAAATGGCATTTTATTTTTTATTTGATATTTTTCCCATATTTTCTAAATAAATAACATTTTAAATGGTTTCATTTCATACATGATTTTGTTAATTTTTGTTCTATTAGATACTTTCATATTTTTCATCCATTCTTTTTAGGTTGTTTAGGTTAGACATTGAACTTGTAGATTCAATTTAGTACCCTTTTTTAGAAATTAAATTTAGGTGCTTAGTGTAAGTATGAATAACATGGATAAAACTAGGGTTTTAGGTGATGACTTAGGAGATTTGATTCTTTTCCCTTAGGACTTAGGGTTTGACTAGTCTAATTATGGGACTATAGGGACTATGGGTAGTTAGTAGACCCCTTAGAAAAAGTCAGGATTCCCCTACTGCTATTGATATGCTGTATATCTGATTGACTGGTGTGGTGTGCCCTCTGGGGATTATTGCTTGCTTGTATGGGTATTGGGATTGTCTGGGGACTTGGGGGAGCTGAAGACTTGAGGAGATGAAGGCCATTGGAGATCCAGAGATTGAAGATCAACTGCCAGAGTTGGAGAGAAGGTTCTTGCTAGCAGCTGCTGAGGAGACTAGGGTTTAGGAGCTAGGCAGAGCTCTAGATTAGAAAGCTTGCTTCTCAAACATAGATGGCTTTGTTTGCCTCTATTCTTTCTCTATGATTCAAAGTCTCTTTCAAATATCCACCTCCTTCCTTTGGAAGGATCAGTGAATGTATTTGAAAGATAGAACTTTTGAGAGAAAACTTTCTGTTTAATGTTAACAGTTGATGAACCACCCTTGGTAGGTAATTAACTGTCTAACATTCATTCACTTCATCTAGTTAGCTGATGTTCATCCTGAAGCCTGAGACTTGAAGAAAAGCCATTGCAGATAGAAGACTGATGATCAAAGCCCTTACCTGAAGATCATGAAGATGGAGATTGATGCTTGTTGAAGCCCATGAATGATTGGAGATTACTGGAAGCCATATGTTGATTCAGAGCTGCTGATGCTGTTTCTTTTGTTGTTGTATTTCATTGTTGATGTATTGATTGGTTTTCCGGACTGTATTGTTTGCTGTTTACCCTGTTGGGTTGAAGGTGAAGCCTGTTCACTTTTGCCTATTGTTTTCTAGGTTCGAGGTTGAGTGGGACTCCCTTGCCTCGCTTGTACTGCTGCATTCATGCATTTTACTGCTTTACTTTATATATGCTGTTGTTTTTCCGTTTATTCCCCTAGGAGCTCTGTTTCTCTCTGCGCAAGAGAGAAATATGACAGACATTAGGTTCTCATCCATGCATGACAACATTAGGGTAGATTTTGATTCCCTTTTCAACCATAGGTTTTAGAGTTCCTGTTTCTCTTCTTTCTCAAAACAATCAGAAAAACACAATAAGATTTCAAACACAATAAAAGACACTTCTTCCGTAAAAGAATGTGAACTCATCGAAACGTCATTTTCGTCCGCTGGGACTGTTAATCAAAAAAACCTTTTTCAGAAGGTATAAAATCAACCAAGACAGACTTGTGTCGTACGTGGCCCGAACTACGTTTGCTCTGATCTTTCATGCTGTATGAAAGTACGTAGGCATAGGATGCGATATCCTAGCGAGCAACCTTCCCCTCCTTTCCAGTAGGTAGGCGAACTACGTTGACTCTGATTTCTCGTTCTAGGCGGGAATACGTAGGCATAAAGTGCGATACTTTGCCGAGTCATTTTTACTTTCATTTTATTTTCTTTTTAACCCTTGACCTATAGTTTAGATAGAATAATAATCCATACCCGAAAACAAGCGTGGATCCCGTCGAGTACGACGGACGTGAGGGGTGCTAATACCTTCCCCTTGCGTAACCGACTCCCGAATCTAGGTTTTGGTTGCGATGACCATACCTTTCCCATGTTGTGCGAGGTTTACTCTGAGCGTTTCCTTTCCCTCCCGTGGGATAAATAACGCACGGTGGCGACTCTTCTGTTCAGTCGACGCTGATTTTCGCAGTAGCGACAGCTGGCGACTCTGCTGGGGATGGCAACGTCCCCTGGCTGCTAAGGGCTGCGATAGTCCTTATGCATTTGGGATCCAACGTCCCTTAAGAGAGTCAATCCTAGCGCTTGCTTTCCCGTCGAGGATTTTGTATGGATTTATATTTCTGACCTTTATTTTCAGCATTATATATTGTTATTATTGCTGTGTTGGGTTGTGATGGGTGGTTCTATGATTGAGAGATAAGCCGGACCTGGGCTTGAGTGCACCTAGAATTAGAGTAGAAAGTAGTGGGCGCGTGCCGGCTTTGCTTGCATTAGTGTCTCATGAAATCTACACTCGGACGAGGTTCTTCTGGTTGGCTTCTTTTTTTACCCTTTGGGTCGAAGGGGTTGTTAGTCAGCTGAATTGTCGACTCCGGGAACCGATCATTTGGAAGTTGGCTAAGTGAGGCCTCTTCAGGATTTGATGATGCCACTCCTTCTGGGAATCGTATCATCAACCCTGAAAGTCTGTGACGCCGACGACCGCATAGGATGCCATACCTTTGTCAGTTACTAGGACATCCACCTGTGAGAGGGTTTGGGGTTATGCAGGTAACTAGACCCTCAGACTACCGGTTATTTCTTGATTAGAGATCCTGGGTATTTATGGAGAGTTAGGAGGTCTGTCAGAGACCATTTGGAGATGTGTTCTGAGGTCTGTCAGAGACCAGTTGGAGAGTTCTGAGGTCTGTCAGAGACCAGTTGGAGGTATGATCTGAGGTCTACCAGAGACCAGTGGGAGTTATGGTTTGAGGTCTGTCAGAGACCAGTATTGGAGCTTTGTTTTAGGTCTATCTGAGACCAGGGTTTGATGACTTCTGGATGGTCTATCTGAGACCTTTCTTGATTGGGTTCAGGCTATTCAGCTACAGCTTTGGTCCCTGTTGCATGTTACTTGCATTGCATTGCCTGCATATCCATTACCACTTGCATTCCACTAACGTGTGTCTGTGCTGCAGGTGCATTTGCATATTCCCCGGTTCTAGTGCCCAGACTTCTGAATATTGATTATGGCTGGTTTGAGGAAGACAGTTGCGTATAAGCTGCCTTCACCTGATATTACTTCTTTGCTTGGTCTGATATCTCTCGCTGATGAGGAAGTTAGGAGAAGCTTTAGAATGAGTCATGGGAGATTACTGAGATTAGTCTGCAAGCCCACGGCTGATGAGATGAACGGGCTGTACACCTTGATGCAGTTCTATGACCCCGCATTGAGATGCTTTACTTTTGCTGACTTCATTCTAGGACCTACCATTGAGGAGTATGTGGAGTTTACTGAGCTTCCCGTGCAGAACAAGGTTCCCTTCATTCACTCTGCTGCTGAGCCCAAGCTGGAGGACTTAGCCAAAGCCTTGCATATGAATGCTGCAGAACTGTTGGTGACTTCTTGGCTTGGGGTTCCTGGTTTCTCTCTAGATTTTCTGGTTGGCAAGGCTCAAGAGTACGCCAAGAATGGTTGTTGGGTGGTTTTCAATGCTATTTTGGCTTTATGCATTTATGGAATTGTGCTGTTTCCTAACTTGCCCAACTTCGTAGATCTGGATGCTTTCTATCTGTTTGCTGCAGGCAACCCAGTGCCAACGTTGATCGGAGACTTCTACCATTCATTGCACTATAAGAACGAAAACCGAAGGGGAAAAGTTGTCTACTGCTGTGCTCCTCTATTAAATATGTGGTTCAAAAGTCATCTCCCCATGAAGGGACCATTTGTAGACAGTGCAACCTCAGCCAGTTGGTCAGAGCGCCTGATGAGGCTATGTTCCGAAGACGTTGTGTGGTTTGATCGAGACCTGTTGGGATCTGAGCTCATCTTCAACTGTTCTGGGTACCCTAATGTGCCGCTGATAGGAAGAAAAGGGTGTATCAATTACAATCCTTCTCTATTCATTCGTCAGTTCGGATATGCACTGAAAAATCCACCTCAGGAGGAGGAAGTACAGGAATCTCTGTACTTCACCGGAGACGTGAAGGGGGAGTTATTAGCCAAGTTGCAACATGCCTGGACACGTATTAACCGCAAAGGGAAGCCACTGTTAGGTAAGAACGATTGCCAGGCTTATGAACCTTACAGGGTTTGGATCCAGGAAAGAGCAAGTCAGTTATTAATGCCATTCCCAGCTGCGCCCGTCACTGTTCCCATTCCGGTAGCAGAGCCAACTACTGTTTCTAGGGAGGCCTACGAGCAAGTTGTGAAGGAAAAGGAAGCCTTGATGAAGATCAACGAAGGGTTAGAGCAAGAGCTAGCTCAAGTACGCAGTGAGAAAAACAAGGCCGTGTATGCTTTCCAACAGCAGATTGAGCTAATGAACAGATTAGGGGTTGAGTTGACTGAGGAGAGGAAGAAGCGCGAACATCTGGGGCAAGAGTTCAGAAGCTCCCATGACATGCTGGAAGCCAAAAAGAAGGCGCTTGACGCGGCACACCGAGAAATCTCCTCTTGCAACAAGACTTGGAATGCTACACTCACCAACAACAAGATGAGAGAAGATAAGCTGAAGCAGCAAATCTCCGACCTCGAAGAGAAGTTGAAGTCTAGCATCAAGAAGTGTGAGGAAGAAGTGATGACCCGGTATAGTGTCCAGCATGCACTGAACAAGGCAATCAAATCCAGAGATGAAGCGGTGTCTCAGAAGCGAAAGCTAGAAGATTGCTTCGGAGAAGCAACATGGGAAGAAACTGCTGAAGACGTGCGCCGTGTTCTTAAGAAGAGAAACCAACTTGTTGAAGGGCTGCTTGATCGACCAAGTCACCCAGAGACCAAGAAGTTGATAGAAGAGTACCAGACTTTCGGGAGGATTTGATTATTTCATGTAGTAACTTGTAGTAACTTGTATGCTTTATTTGCATAAGCGCTGACCATCACCAGGGTTGTTGGTTGAGGTCATGCCATCTTATCGTACTTTCAGCGACATTGTATTCGGGTTTTCTCAGCAATAGATGAGGCTTTCTATGATTCAGCTCCGTTATTCCTATTGTCAACACTGTCACTGCACTGGCACCTTCACACTAGAACTGGGGGAATGAATTTCCCTAATGCACAGACACATTGCATTGCATTCATATTCATATTGCATTACAGGTAATCTTTGAATAAGTGTCTTATGTCCTGCTCTATAACAGGTACTTTTCAGGATTGCAGATCATCACCCGCACCGCTATTCTACCCGCACCAACTGTCGAAGAATCATGGATCAAATGCAGAACGAGATGCAAGATGTGCGCGAGAAGCTCGCTCTCTTCATGCAGACCATGGAAGCTATTGCGAAAGGGCAGGAGAATTTGCAGGCCATGGTCCAGCCTCTGTTGGCCCGAAACGCTGGTCATGGTAACGAGGATCATCAGTCTGTACGGGTCGATACTGTTCATGGAGACGGCACTCCCACGCCAGTGGCTCCACCTGTAGTCAATACACCTGCTCCTAATATCAACAACGCTACCGCTGCTGTGAATGGTAACGTCGGAGTTGGGAATGAGACTGCTGTCCATAACGTTGGGCTGGGTGATGTCAACATGGGTGATAATGCGGGAGGCAATGGCTTCGTCAATGCTGGATTCGGATTCAATGATCAGGGATTCGATAATGCTGGGAAGTATGGCTTTAATGCTCAAGGCTTTGGGCAAGACAGTTATGGCGCGACCAATCAGGGTTACGGAGGCTTTGGAAACGGAAACGGTACTGGATTTATGGCTTTTGGTCCTGCTGGAGGTGTTCAAGGGTACGGCAACAGAGGCCGAGGTCCGGGGATGAATCAGATCAGAGCTGGACGTAATAATGGATATGATGGGTATGGGGCTGGAAACGGTATGTGGCAAGAGGATCAGCAGGAGGACGCTTTCTCCGGCGGAGGTTTCAAAGGGCCGATGGATGATTCCCAGAAGATCAGAATGCTGGAAGAGCAAATGAGGGGAGTCCTAAACCAAAGTGCTGTGGGTTTGGACATGGCAACAATGGGTCTGGTACCTGGCTTGAGGGTGCCAATCAAATTCAAAGCCCCTGCGTTCGACAAGTATAAAGGAGACACATGTCCAAAAGTGCATGTACGAGCTTATTACAGAAAGATGTCTGCATACTCAACTGATGAAAGAATGCTAATGCATTTCTTTCAGGATAGTCTGTCGGGCCCTTCCCTAGAGTGGTACATGGGGTTGGAGCCGACTGATATCAAGACGTGGAAGCAATTAGCAGAGGCATTTGTAGCTCACTACAAGTATAACAGCGACTTGGCACCCAATCGGGTCCAGTTGGCCGGGCTGTCGCAAAAGAAGGGGGAGAGTTTTAAAGAGTACGCGCAAAGGTGGCGCGATATGACTGCCCGGGTCCGTCCTCCGGTAGAAGATAAGGAAATGAATGACATGTTTGTCGGCACATTCACAGGTCTGTTTCATGACATGTTGTTTCACACGTCTCTGGCCAGTTTTTCAGACCTGATTCTGATGGGAGAAAAGATTGAACGTAATATTAAGCAAGGAAAGTTCCAAGTCGAGGAATCAACTGCATCCGGCAGTAATAGGAAAGCTTATGGTGGGCGCCGTCAGGGCGAGGCAAGTGCAGTATTTGGAGGCCGAGGCCGAGGCCGAGGCAGGGGACGAGGTCAATATCGTCAGCCGCAGCAGGTGGCGAGTGTTACTATCCCGTATCAACAGCAACCACTCCAGCAACAACCGGTTCAGCAGCAGCCAATGCAACAGCAGCAGCAGCCTCAGCAGGGGGCACAGCAAGCTCAGCGAAGATTCCAGGGTAGTAAACCAAGAAGAGTGTTTGAGAAGCCTCCCTCGACATATGCTGATTTATTGCAGACATTGTTGGGATTGAATCTGGTAGAGAAAAGAACCCTGGCACCAATAACGGGAGCTCCCCCGTTTGGTTACGATGCAAGCAGGCACTGCGAGTTTCATTCTGGGGCTCCAGGCCACGATATAGAAGGTTGCCACGCTTTTAAGCACGTTGTGCAGGATCTTTTGGACAATAAGACCATCAATTTCGGAACGGCAGGTCCGAATATAGTGCAGAAACCCATGCCTAATCATGGGGCTAACGCCGTTCTGACTGAGGAAGGGTTGAATCTGATTGTGAATGTTGAAGATTTAAAGACGCCGCTGAGCGAGATAAAGAGCCGACTATTACAAGGAGGTGTTTACCCAGGATGTAACGAGTATTGCTTAGACTGTTGGACCCTAGCTGGAGGGTGTGAGGATTTGAAGAAAGGCATTCAAACTTTAATTGATGAGGGCATATTGCAGTTTGATCAAGCAGCAGCTGAAGAGCCCGCAGGGGCAGTAGCATATGATCAGACCGATGTGGCCACTGTAACGATCCCTCGGAAGACAATCACTATTGCAGCACCGGTCCAGCGACCACCGATCACCATAACTAAGGCCGGACCGATCCCGTACGAGAACACAAAAGCAGTCCCCTGGTCATATGGGTTGGAGGTGTATTGTGACGGGATAAAAATTGATGTTAATAAGCAGCCAGCCGAGACTGTAGACAATGTTGTTGGTTCAGGAGGTATGACAAGGAGTGGTAGGATCTTTATATCACCTGAAGTCGAGGCCGAAAGACTAGCGAAAGGAAAAGGGAAAGTGGTTGAAAATGTTCCGGTGCAAGCGGGTGAAAAAGAAGCAGCATCGAAGGACGTAGAAGAGTTCATGCACTTGATTCGAAAAAGTGATTATAAGATTGTGGAGCATCTGCAGCAGACACCGTCCAAGATATCTATTCTGTCATTGCTGTTGTGTTCGGAAGCCCACAGAAATGCGTTGCTGAAAGTCCTGGATACTTCTTTTGTACCCCAAGACGTCTCCGTGAATCAGTTGGAAGGAGTGTTGGCACATGTGAATGCAGGTCACAGCTTGGGCTTTACCGATTTCGACTTGACTCCGAAAGGAAGAGATCATAATATGGCGCTGCACGTATCTGTCGAGTGTAGAGGATCAGTAATGTCGCACGTATTGGTTGACACCGGATCGTCTTTGAATGTGCTGCCCAAGAAGGCGATGATGAAGCTGGATGTTAGAGGAATTTTGTGTACACCCAGTGATTTGGTAGTCAGAGCATTTGACGGCACGCGGAGAACAGTCTTTGGATCAATCACATTGCCTCTACAGGTGGGGCCAGAGGTGTTTGCAACTGAGTTTTATATCATGGATATACAGCCTGCGTACAGCTGCTTGCTTGGAAGACCCTGGATTCATGGGGCAGGGGCAGTCACGTCTACCCTACATCAGAAGTTAAAATATATGGTCGGAGACAGCGTAGTCACCGTGTGCGGAGAAGAGGACATCCTGGTCAGCCATCTGTCGTCATTTAAATATGTGGAGGTCGACGGAGAGATCCACGAAACACCCTGCCAGGCATTCGAAGGTTTGCGTATCAAGGACAAAGGTCCCGGGCCGAGCAAAGCGTCGGAGATAGCCGTTTCATCGTATAAAGAAGCTCAAGCTCTAGTGGAGGCAGGAGAAGCCAAGGGCTGGGGCAAAGTGCTGGACATTCCTGTGAAGATGGACCGGTTCGGGCTGGGATACCAACCGTCGTCATCCGCTCCTGCCGTGGGGGCGCCCCGTTTCAGAAAGCCCATCACCATCTCTGCCAGTGGGGTGTGTCATGAAACTATCAATGCTGCTTCGGAGTCTGACGAAGGAGACAGCGACTGTGATATGGATGCCTGGATTCAGCCAAGCACGCCAGGACAAGGACTATGCAACTGGTCTATTCAGGAGCTTGTTCCTGTGACTTTTAAACAGTAATGCTTTGCTTATTAATTGTTGAATAATCTGATGTCTTGCCCGGGGCATCAGGATTTGCTTAGGGCTGTGTTGTTATGAACATTGCGTGTTAATCATTAAATAAATGGCGTTTTTCATGTGCAAATACTGTAATCTCTGTCTTTCTTGTTTTATATTTTTCAATAAAATGGCAACGTGGTTGTTCGCTTTATACGCATTTTTGAAGCGCTTAACCATTCCTTTTGCAGGATAACATTCTCAGATGACATCCTTGAACCACCTATGACTCGTCCCGACTTTGAGCACCCGGTATTTCAGGCCGAAGAAGAGGTTGTCGAAGATAGTGACGTTCCTGAAGAACTGTCTTGGTTAGTGAAGCAAGAGGAAAGAGCCATTCTGCCTCATGACGAGGTCATCGAAATTATCAACTTGGGGTCGGAGGGGGTTGAGAAGAATATTCGTATCGGAGCCGCGCTGCAGGGCGATATCAAGCGGAGACTGGTTGAAATGCTCCAAGAGTATAGTGATGTATTCGCTTGGTCATATGAAGATATGCCAGGGCTCGATACAGACATGGTTGTGCACCGCCTGCCACTGAAAGAAGATTGCCCGCCAGTCAAACAAAAGCTTCGCCGAACTCGACCGGATATGGCAATGAAGATCAAAGAGGAAGTTCAAAAACAGTGGGACGCTGGCTTCCTGGCTGTGACAAAATATCCCTCATGGGTTGCTAACATCGTACCAGTGCCAAAGAAAGATGGCAAGGTTCGAATGTGCGTGGACTATAGAGATTTGAATAAAGCAAGCCCAAAAGACGATTTTTCACTTCCTCATATTGACGTGTTAGTTGATAATACTGCTCAATACTCCGTATTCTCCTTCATGGATGGCTTTTCGGGTTATAATCAAATTAAAATGGCGCCAGAGGATATGGAGAAGACCACTTTCATAACGCCCTGGGGAACATTTTGCTACAAAGTGATGCCCTTTGGTTTGAAAAATGCTGGAGCAACATATCAGCGTGCGATGACGACTCTTTTTCATGACATGATGCATAAAGAGATCGAAGTTTATGTTGACGATATGATTGCCAAATCCCAGACGGAGGAAGAGCATCTGGTGAATCTGATGAAGTTATTTAAAAGGCTTAGGAAGTTCAGGCTGAGGCTGAACCCTAACAAATGCACCTTCGGGGTGAGATCGGGTAAGCTGCTAGGGTTTATCGTAAGCGAAAGAGGAATAGAGGTCGATCCTGCTAAAATAAAAGCAATTTAAGAAATGCCGACGCCTAAAACAGAGAAAGAGGTGCGCGGGTTTTTAGGGAGGTTGAACTACATTGCTCGGTTCATATCTCACCTGACGGCCACGTGTGAACCATTATTCAAGCTGTTGAAGAAAGATCAAGCAGTAACGTGGAACGAAAATTGTCAAAAGGCGTTCGAAAAAATAAAGCAGTATTTGCAGGAGCCTCCCATTCTGATACCCCCAGTGGCAGGTAGACCCTTGATAATGTATTTGACGGTTCTTGAGGGAAGCATGGGTTGTGTCCTCGGTCAACACGACGAGACAGGAAGGAAAGAGCATGCGATCTACTACTTGAGCAAGAAATTTACAGATTGTGAATCTCGGTACTCAATGCTTGAGAAAACTTGTTGCGCGCTAGCCTGGGCCGCCAAACGTTTGAGACAATACATGCTGAATCATACAACCATGCTCATCTCGAAGATGGATCCTATCAAATATGTATTCGAAAAGCAGGCGTTGTCAGGGAGAATTGCCCGTTGGCAGATGGTCTTGACTGAATATGATATTCAATACGTCTCGCAGAAGGCTATAAAGGGGAGTGTGCTGTCTGAGTATCTGGCGGAGCAGCCTATTGAAGAGTACCAATCGATGAGATTTGATTTTCCTGACGAGGATATCATGTATCTAAAGATGAAAGATTGCGAAGAGCCGTTGCCAGACGAGGGACCAGAGTTGGGTTCCAAATGGAAGATGATATTTGACGGAGCTGTGAATGCTTATGGTAGTGGAATAGGGGCAATCATCACTACGCCACACGGGTCGCACATCCCGTTTACCGCCCGATTGACCTTTGCCGTTACCAATAATGAGGACGAATACGAAGCTTGTATAATGGGGCTTGAAGAAGCCATTGATTTGCGAATCAAGAATTTAGACGTATACGGAGACTCAGCTCTGGTGGTGAATCAAATAAAAGGGGAATGGGAGACACGTCAGCCCAATTTGATACATTACATGAATTATGCAAGGAGATTGTTGCCTTTCTTCGACAAGGTTGAATTGCATCATGTACCGCGGGCAGAGAATCAAATGGCTGACGCCCTGGCCACTTTGTCTTCCATGTACAAGGTCAACTTCTGGAACGAAGCTCCCCAAATCACTATCTCTCGGTTGGACAGGCCAGCTTATGTATTTGCTATTGATGAAGCATCTGATGACAAACCGTGGTATTTCGATATCCTTAATTTCCTGAAGAATAAAGAGTATCCGGCTGGGGCATCCAGTCAAGATCAGAAGACTCTCAGGAGATTAGCGGGTAATTTCTACTTGAATCCGGATGGCGTCTTATACAGAAGGAACCACGATTTGGTGTTGTTGCGTTGTGTAGACGAAAAAGAGGCAAAGCTTCTCATGGAGGAAATACACGAAGGTACCTTCGGTACGCATGCTGGGGGACATGCTATGACGAGAAAACTGCTGCGGGCAGGTTATTTTTGGCTGACCATGGAAACTGATTGTTTCAAGTTTGCAAGGAAGTGTCACAAGTGCCAAATCTATGCTGATAAGATCCATGTGCCTCCGAGTCCTCTAAATGTGATGTCATCTCCATGGCCATTCTCGATGTGGGGGATCGATATGATTGGAAAGATCGAGCCGACAGCTTCTAACGGGCATCGGTTCATCCTAGTAGCAATCGATTATTTCACCAAGTGGGTGGAAGCGGCGTCTTATGCAAATGTAACGAAGCAAGTGGTGGCCAGATTCATCAAAAGAGATATCATTTGCCGATATGGAATCCCCGAGCGGATAATCACGGATAATGGTTCAAATCTGAACAACAAAATGATGAAGGAGCTCTGTCAGAATTTCAAGGTCGAACATCACAACTCCTCCCCGTACCGACCCAAGATGAATGGCGCTGTTGAGGCAGCCAATAAGAATATCAAGAAGATCGTTCAGAAAATGGTGGTGACCTATAAGGATTGGCACGAGATGCTACCCTTCGCATTGCACGGTTATCGTACGACGGTACGCACATCAACCGGGGCAACTCCGTTCTCGTTAGTATACGGAATGGAAGCGGTATTACCATTGGATGTTGAGATCCCTTCTCTGAGGGTATTGCGAGACGTTCAGCTGGACGAGGCAGAATGGGTAAAAGACAGGTTGATTCAACTGAGTTTGATGGATGAGAAGAGGCTAGCTTCTCTAGCATACGGTCGTTTGTACCAGAGCCGAATGAAGAAAGCGTATGACAAGAAGATACATCCGCGAAGCTTTCAGATGGGCGACCTTGTGCTGAAAAGGATTCTCCCGCCGCAAGCAGATCACAGGGGCAAGTGGACCCCCAACTACGAAGGGCCATACGTTGTCAGAAAAGTCTTTTCGGGAGGAGCTTTATTGTTGTCCACCATGGACGGTGAAGACTTCACGTCGCCTGTGAATTCGGACGCAGTTAAAAAATACTTTGCTTAAAATAGACCCGCTGGACAGAAAAAAGAGAGTCTAGGCAAAAATGGGGCATCCTGGCGAACCAAAAACAGAATGAAAGGTTCGGGCAAAAATTAGGGATAAAATTGAAAAAATGTACACCCGCGAAGTTGAAAACCTACACTGGGCGGCTTCGGCAAAAAAGGGTATCCCGGTGAACTGAAAACCCGTAAAGGGCGGTTCACGCAAAAGTTAGGGATTTGAAAAGCAAATGACTGCGGTCCGAATTTGATAATTGCAATAGGCATCAATGCGGGAGAATACATTTGAGGAGCCAGTTATCGGATACAATCTCTTCAGAAGTGGGGATACCGGGAAAGCATTAGGGTCGGGCGAGTCATGGGAGGATCAGTTTGTGGTGTTCATCTCCATCCCGTTGCCGACATGTGTACAAATTTAAGTTGTCAATATTTATGCTTCTTGTGCATACTTGTATACTTGTATATTTGCTTTGTGTAGCTTCCTCATTTCAGGAGTTACATCCCGTGTACAAAACTCCGCCCATTCAGGGGCCCGATCAATAAAATACGTTATTCAGTACTTGACACTGTTCTTTACTGTTTTGTGCATGATTAACGCCTAAGTTTGATGAAACTAGCATGAGTATAACGTCGCTGGCCCTTGCCAACAGTTGCTAAAGCTTTGAATTAACTGAAAATAACGTCACTAACCTGAGTTGATTTGGTTGCATAGGCTTGTCTTGTCTTGTTTGTGTTGTTGCAGGTTTCATAACCGTACGAGGAAGATGATCGAAAGATTGCAATAACGAAAGACTCAGCCTTCACGCAGGTCATGCAGGTTCTTCCTGAAGAAGGATCGAACTCTCCAGCTAGTCGTAGCTTGTGCAAAAAGGATTGACGATTCCAAGATCGTAAGGCCGTATTCAGACAGGTTCATCTTTCCCCGCAGGGTCATTCACTCTCCCCCAGCGGAGTCAGTGGATTTCCCCCGAGAGAATAGTCCCACCCCCAGCGGAGTTCTCTCCTTGCAGCAAATGTTCTTTCCTCCCAGTGGAACCCGGAGATCAGGACTCTCCCCAGCAGAATTGGTGGTGGGTCCTGTCATTTATTTTGTTAGGGATACCGTGTAATATCAGTTCACTCTCCAGCAGAGAAGTCCAATCATACTTGGCATACCTGCTATTCCTCAGCAAAGTTATATTCCCCAGCAGGGGGTTACCTCAACAAGGTGTTTGGTTTAATTTCCCAATTTCCCAGCTGAGTCGACTTCACTCTTACGGCATTGATTTTGCTGGAATAATTCTGTAGCATCTGGCTATTCCCGGCGGAGTCGGCATTATCTTCAGCATTTATTTTGCTGAAGCAGTTTCTGTAATCTAGCAGTTCAGGTGGAGAGAACTCCTGCTCAAATGAACTACCAAATATTCAAGATCTCGGCGTGAGACATCCAATGATAATGTCAGTTCGGCAGTATTCCCCACAGAGTTACCAGGATAAGGTTCTCTTTATTTCCAAGCAGAGTTATTTGTCATCAAAAGGTTTCATGAACCAGAATTTCAGAAGTGGCCTCCAGGCAGCAAAGCAGGCATCCGGTAGTTTGGTTTCCAGATAGCCCCAGTAGAGTCCGCCCCAAAGTCGCTGTCACGTCGGTGCTAAGAAGTTTGTGGGTGGGGATCAATGGAGAACTAAGTCCTGACGGGGATAATTTATTCCTATATTGACGGGATTTCTTCAGAAGTGGGCGTCCTAACGTGGACAGGTTTATTTCCCCGGGTTGGTGAAGTGTGTTAGTCCTAACGTGGGCAGATTCGGGTTCTCGAAATTGGTGGAATGTGAAGTTATGACGTTGACAAGGCCGATTACTTTTTGTGTTGATGTCCTGACGTGGACCATTTACTCTCAGCAGTTATCTTCCTTCGTGTTGGCGAAGCGTGGGTCCTGACGTGGACAGATCAGACGAAGGTGTGAGTCCTGACGCGGACCAGTGTTGTTTTCTCAACAGAGGAGATGTGAGTCCTGACATGGGCAAGTGTTATTTTCCTAGTGGGTCAAAGATGTAATCCTGACGTGGACAAATAGATGGAGATTCCTTACGAGGAAAGGCGAATTTATCCCTAACGTGGAAAGATGAAATTCCTTACGTGGAAAAGAAGTTGGTATTCCTTACGTGGAAAGATTGAGTCCTTACGCGGACATATCGAGATGGATTCCTTACGGGGAGACAAGTGCATTCCTAACGTGGAAGAGTTTAGTCCTGACGCGGACAGATCAAAGAAGTTATTCCTAACGTGGAAGAAGAAGATAGATTTCTTACGTGGAAAAGTTCGGCCTTACGTGGACAGATTGATATAATTCTCCTTATGTGGAAAGAAGATTGATTCCTGACGTGGAAAGATGGAAAGTTTAGTCCTGACGTGGACAGATGCAGAAGAGATGACTCCTTACGTGGATGGTGTTATTCCTAACGTGGAAGAGCCCATTCCTAACATGGACGATTTTATTGGAATATTCCCCAGCGGAGTTGCCGAGATTTTTCTGGGTTAACAGCAAGTGGAGTCCTAACGTGGACAGGCTCTAGTTGAGATTTCTTTGTATTGGTGACAGATGGAGTCCTAACGTGGACAAGCAAGCAAGCGAGCAATCCGTTATCCCCAGCGTGGTCGTTACGAGATCAGTGGGTTGCCATAACAGTTAAATTCAGCTGATGAATGTCGTTCCCCAAACAGTGGCGCAGTTTATTTCTGCGGTTGGCAAATTTCTGGGTTCTTAGTATTCAACCGTCTCGTACCACGAGTGTCTGAAGGCTCCGGGCTCTTCACCCAATCGGGTTCAAGTCGCTTGAATAGGGGCAGCTGTTGCACCCTAAAATTTGCTCAACCTTATTCACTTGGTTTATGTTTCAATATCATTAGCATTTGCATATAGAGTCATATACATAGCCTAACCATCTGCATAGCATAAGCATAGCAAGTCATTCAACAGGGGACCAATCATTATTCACATCTCTAGAGGCCTATCAAGAGGTTATTATCCTAATTCCATCTCATTCAAGTCATCAGAAAAGAATTTGAGAGCAGAGAGTTTAGCAGATCAAGCCTTGAGTCTATCTCCTATCTGAGGGTATCTGAGGGTCAACAAGGGGGTTGTGAGCTGTGAATGGAAGGCATGGAGAGTATCTAGACATCATGAGAGGCTTAGAAAGTCATTTGGAGAAGAAAACAAGTGGTTGATGTGATCACAAGAATTGCAGTTGAAGATAGTCAACTAGGGTTCCATCTGGGTCAACCCTAGGTCAACCCTAAGTCCACTGACTGATTGAAAGGCATCAAGGGTTATTGGAGAGATGTGGGTTTCATCATTTGACATGGAGAATAAGAATATGTTGTCATGCTAAGAAGAAATCAAGAGAAGTCAAGGAGAAGAGGAGTTTCTAAATTAGGGTTTCTATGTAAAATCCCCTAGTTTAGGTCAAATTTCCAAGCAAGATAAGTCAAAATGCAAGCCTCAAATGGACTCTTGGCCAACATGAAACTTGTAGAGGATCTCAAGACCTTTAATTTGAATGGTGGAAGACATTAAGGAGATTTATATAACTCAAGTTATGGTCCTTGCAAGTTACAGGTCATCTGGGTGTCTGAAATTTTGTCTGTGAAAGTGACTTGACTTCCAGGCTATTTTTACCCCTCAAGGAGATTTCAAATGAATTTCAGGTCAACATAAGAATTGTTCCTCATTGTCTTAGCTTTCTAGAATCGTATAGTATGCCTTCATATGATGTGTGGAACCCAACTTATGGTCTTGGCAAGCAAAGGGTATTTTGGTCATTTGTGAATTACAGGTCATTTTAACCTATGTCCAAAAGTCATACAAGGAGGCCTCAAATGGAAAAACTTACAACATCAAACTTGCTCCAAATGACATTTTGAGTCTATAAAAGTGACCATGAGAGATTGGAAATGTCCATAGCACAAGGTTTCAAAATTGGTGAATTTAATGAAGAAAATGGCTTAAAAAATGATATTTTTCATATCTTGGCCAAATGATGCAAAATTATAGGTCATTTTGAATGGAAAAGGCATTTTAAAAACATTGGCTAAAGTGGAATTTTGAGCTTAGGTCATAATTTGTGAGTTATCCATGGTTGCTTGAATTGAAAGTAACATAATCCAAATTGAAAGGGAAAAGTGTAAGGGAAATTTCTCCAATGTTCTAGGAGGTTCCTACATCACCTATATACTCATGCAAGCTGATTCATGCAAGGGTTGGTGCTACCACTTTGTTCAAAACCTCCATTTTCACTCATTTTCCATTCTTGCATAAGCTTCTAAAACTCCATCAATTTCTCACCAAACTTCAACATTCTTGATTCAATCTTCATCATCATCACACAAAGGTCAGAATCCACACATTTCTTTGGCAAATTGAGCAAGGAATCGTGCTGTTCATCATCATCATTCAAAGTGCAAGAACCTTGGAACTAGGAGATTCAAAGCTTTGGAGCATCTTTGATTGCATACAGAACTCATATCCAAGATCACTGATCAGTTTCCCCTCCTTTCAAGCATTGGATCAAGTGTATTCCATAACTGTTTTCATCATCATAACAGGTTGGTAACCTCATTCGAATTGCATGATTTAATGAGAATTATAGGGAATTGTTAGTATAGACTGGTTAGGCTAAGTGTGATGATTGATTTTGATAAGTTTGAGCAAGTTTCATGGACATTGATCATGGTGCACCAATTCTGGTGAAGCTTAGAATGGCAAGAATCATTAGAGATAATCTTGGATTGAGTGCTTAAAATGATCAGGGTGAGTTATAGGTTGGTTTAGGATGAGTTCCAGAGAGAATTGAGAGGATCAATATCAGTTGGAGAATGATGGATCAGACCTGTTGCACCTATCGAATTGCCTTATTGATTGAGTTTTAGGATAAGCTATTGGCATGAATGTGTAGAGGGATTGATATAATGCAAGTTTGCTGTTGGAAGTTCTGTATTTCATGGAGCAGGGAGAGAGAACCAGTAGCTCGAAGGTGTGTGCAGGTTAGGGTTTTTCTGAGCTAGGGTTTGGGCTCAAGGTTGAAGACGAACCTAGCACCACACGATCCCCATTTGACTGTTGACTCAAATCCTCATCCAACGCTCCACATTTGAAGTTGAAAACGGAGGGAAGTTTCAAAAAATTGAAACGCAGCGTTTCATTAATTGGGGGGATTGGGCTCAGAGAGCTATTCGCACCCCCCAATTTAATAAGCCCAATGCGCTGAACATGGATTGTGTGCTATTTTCACCCCCTCTGGTTATTTCTTTGTATTTTATTTTTATTTTCTTTATATTTTTCATGCATCTTATAAAATTCATAGCAAATAGAAAAATCATTATTTTTAATTCATTCTTTTTGCATATTTTTCTTTAGGATGTCTAGAAAATTATAAAAAATAAAAATGGCATTTTATTTTTTATTTGATATTTTTCCCATATTTTCTAAATAAATAACATTTTAAATGGTTTCATTTCATACATGATTTTGTTAATTTTTGTTCTATTAGATACTTTCATATTTTTCATCCATTCTTTTTAGGTTGTTTAGGTTAGACATTGAACTTGTAGATTCAATTTAGTACCCTTTTTTAGAAATTAAATTTAGGTGCTTAGTGTAAGTATGAATAACATGGATAAAACTAGGGTTTTAGGTGATGACTTAGGAGATTTGATTCTTTTCCCTTAGGACTTAGGGTTTGACTAGTCTAATTATGGGACTATAGGGACTATGGGTAGTTAGTAGACCCCTTAGAAAAAGTCAGGATTCCCCTACTGCTATTGATATGCTGTATATCTGATTGACTGGTGTGGTGTGCCCTCTGGGGATTATTGCTTGCTTGTATGGGTATTGGGATTGTCTGGGGACTTGGGGGAGCTGAAGACTTGAGGAGATGAAGGCCATTGGAGATCCAGAGATTGAAGATCAACTGCCAGAGTTGGAGAGAAGGTTCTTGCTAGCAGCTGCTGAGGAGACTAGGGTTTAGGAGCTAGGCAGAGCTCTAGATTAGAAAGCTTGCTTCTCAAACATAGATGGCTTTGTTTGCCTCTATTCTTTCTCTATGATTCAAAGTCCCTTTCAAATATCCATCTCCTTCCTTTGGAAGGATCAGTGAATGTATTTGAAAGATAGAACTTTTGAGAGAAAACTTTCTGTTTAATGTTAACAGTTGATGAACCACCCTTGGTAGGTAATTAACTGTCTAACATTCATTCACTTCATCTAGTTAGCTGATGTTCATCCTGAAGCCTGAGACTTGAAGAAAAGCCATTGCAGATAGAAGACTGATGATCAAAGCCCTTACCTGAAGATCATGAAGATGGAGATTGATGCTTGTTGAAGCCCATGAGTGATTGGAGATTACTGGAAGCCATATGCTGATTCAGAGCTGCTGATGCTGTTTCTTTTGTTGTTTTATTTCATTGTTGATGTATTGATTGGTTTTCCGGACTGTATTATTTGCTGTTTACCCTGTTGGGTTGAAGGTGAAGCCTGTTCACTTTTGCCTATTGTTTTCTAGGTTCGAGGTTGAGTGGGACTCCCTTGCCTCGCTTGTACTGTTGCATTCATGCATTTAACTGCTTTACTTTATATATGCTGTTGTTTTTCCGTTTATTCCCCTAGGAGCTCTGTTTCTCTCTGCGCAAGAGAGAAATATGACAGACATTAGGTTCTCATCCATGCATGACAACATTAGGGTAGATTTTGATTCCCTTTTCAACCATAGGTTTTAGAGTTCCTGTTTCTCTTCTTTCTCAAAACAATCAGAAAAACACAATAAGATTTCAAACACAATAAAAGACACTTCTTCTGTAAAAGAATGTGAACTCATCGAAACGTCATTTTCGTCCGCTGGGACTGTTAATCAGAAAAACCTTTTTCAGAAGGTATAAAATCAACCAAGACAGACTTGTGTCGTACGTGGCCCGAACTACGTTTGCTCTGATCTTTCATGCTGTATGAAAGTACGTAGGCATAGGATGCGATATCCTAGCGAGCAACCTTCCCCTCCTTTCCAGTAGGTAGGCGAACTACGTTGACTCTGATTTCTCGTTCCAGGCGGGAATACGTAGGCATAAAGTGCGATACTTTGCCGAGTCATTTTTACTTTCATTTTATTTTCTTTTTAACCCTTGACCTATAGTTTAGATAGAATAATAATCCATACCCGAAAACAAGCGTGGATCCCGTCGAGTACGACGGACGTGAGGGGTGCTAATACCTTCCCCTTGCGTAACCGACTCCCGAATCCAGGTTTTGGTTGCGATGACCATACCTTTCCCGTGTTGTGCGAGGTTTACTCTGAGCGTTTCCTTTCCCTCCCGTGGGATAAATAACGCACGGTGGCGACTCTTCTGTTCAGCCGGCGCCGATTTTCGCAGTAGCGACAGGTATCCCCTTTGTATTTGTCGAAGGTTGGAGCCTTGAACTTTAATGGCACTCTCAGCCCTGGTACCAACCCCATAGTAGTCATATCCAATCCAGCGGAGTTCTGATCAACCACACCTTTCATCTGCTCTTCTAGCATTTTGATCCTCTGAACAGGGTCAATGGGGCCTTCAGGTCCCAAACTTCTTCCTGAAAAAGCGTCCTCCTGTTGATCCACATTCCAGTCATTGCCATACCCATCATAACCCATGTTACGGCCAAATCCTTGTTGATTGAACACAGGACCCTATCCTTGGTTGCCGAACCCCATATTGACCCCAGCAGGTCCAAAACCATTGTTGAAAGGAAGTGCTCCAGCGCAGTTCACATTCACATTACCGAATCCACCATTACCGTAGCCATACCCCTGATTGTTGTCATAACCATCGTTATCGAAGCCTTGATTGTTGAACCCGAAGTTCCTGTCCTGATTGACATTGCCATACCCATTGTTTCCAAAGCCAACATTGTCAGCGAATCCTTGATCAGCATCCACAGTGTTGCCTTTGTTGTTAATAACATGCCCATCACCACCATTCCCGGTATTGCTGTTACCAGCGCCAGCACCTGCACCAGTACCCGTGTTTCCATTGACAGTCACAACAGGTGGAGTAACAACTGCCGGTATCTCATTCTCCCAGCGAGGAGTTTCAACAGAAATGTGGTCAGTATTGCCATTTCCGTTTGCCCGCGTCAGCAGCGGCTGCACCAAGGTCTGAAGATTCTCCTGGCCCTTAGCCATGCTCTCCATAGCTTGCATGAACAAAGTCAGCTTCTCGCAGATTTCCACATCTCGACCTGAACTTGATCCATTACCTTCTTGCAGTTGTTTCTGGTTGAATAGTGGTGGATTCTTTGGTCGTCAATCCTGAAAAACTTGTGAGATGCAGGAAATAAGATACAGATTCAACAAGTAACTGGCAATGCAAAATGAATATGCAGATGCAATATGTGTCTGTGCGTTAGGGAGATCAACCCCTGATTCTAGTGCCAAAGTGCCAGTGTAGTGCCAGTGATAATGATAAGAAGCTTGGATCCATTCACAGGGAAAACATCTCATATATTGCTCAGAAATACAATATCACTGAGTGTACAATAAGAAGGCATGACCTCAACCAACAATCCTCGCGATGGCCAGCACAATGCAAATAAAGCATATACAACAGTACATAAAGTAATCAAGTGCGACTATATGCCTGATACTCCTCGAACAATATCTTAGTCTTGGGATGATTCGGCTGAGAAAGCAACCCTTCAACGAGCGAGTCTCTTTGCCTAATAACACGCTGGAGATCCCCAATGGATTCCTCCCAAACACCTTCTCCAAAGCAATCTTCTAGCTTCCGCTTCTGGGACGCAGACTCTTTCTTGCGCTTGATAACTTTGTTCAAGGCATTCTGGACATCATATCTCCGCATAACCTCTTCTTCAAACTTCTTCTGGCTAGCTTTCAACTGACCTTCCAGCTCAGAGATCTGCAACTTCAGTTTGTCTTCTCTTTCCTTATTGCTGGACAGCGTGGCGTTCCAGGTTTTGTTGAATGCAGAGATCTCCCGGTAGGCTACATCAAGTGCTTTTTTCTTAGACTCCAGCATGTCATGGGAGCTCTTGAAATCTATCCCCAAGCGTTCACGCTTCTTCCTTTGCTCAGTCAATTTTGTGCCTAGGTGGTTCACCAGCTCTATTTGTTGCTTGAAGGAATATACGGCTTCATTCCTTTCGATCCTGAGTTGCACTATCTCTTCTTCCAACTTCTCGTTGGCTTTCATCAACTCTTCTTTCTCCTTCACAACCTGCTCATATCTCTCAATCGACACAGTAGTTGGCTCCTCAATCACGGGGGGAGCAGGAGGTAATATTGTAGGAAACGGCATCAGTGCCTGTTTTGCCCTATCTTGGATCCAGACTTGGTACGGAGGATAGGCTTGACAATCATTCTTACCCAACAACGGCTTACCCCTTTTGTTGATATTTTTCCAAGCATGCTGAAGCTTGGACAATAATTCTCCCTTCAAATCACCTGTGAAGTACAGAGATTCCTGCACTTCCTCCTCTTTTGGCGGGCCTTTCAAAGCATAACCAAATTGCCTGATTAATAATGATGGATTGTTGTTAATGCACCCTTTCCTCCCAATCAGAGGAACATTAGGATATCCGGCGCGGCTATAGATAATCTCAGATCCCAGTAAATCTCTATCAAACCAGACGACGTCTTCTGAGGGAAGTCCCATCAGATGCTCAAACCAATCCACCGCATCTGCAGACTCAGCAAAAATACCCTTCTTGGGCAGGTGACTATCAAACCACATATACAACAAAGGCACACAGCAAGAGACGTTCTTGCCCCTCCTGTTATCATTCTCACAATGCAGTGAGTGATAGAAATCCCCAATCAGAGTAGGCACAGGATTTCCTGAAGCAAATATATGGAATGCATCCAAATCAACGAAGTCAGGCATATTAGGGAACAGTACAATGCCATAGATACACAAAGCAAGGATAGCATTAAACACAACCCAGCAGCCACTCTTGGCATACTCTTGTGCTTTCCCAACTAAGAACTTGAGAGAAAAACCAGACACTCCATTCCACGAGGTTAACAACAACTCTGAGGGGTCTAAATGCAAAGCAACAGCCAAATCTTCCAGCTTGGGCTCAACACCCATACGAATGAAGGGTACCCTGTTCTGAATGGTTACCTCCAAGATCTCAGCATATTCCTCCAGGGTCGGAGCCAGAATGAAGTCAGGGAAAGTAAAACACCTCAAAGGGGGATCATAGAACTGCATCAGCGCATACAATCCGTTCCGCTCATACATGGATGGTTTATAAACCAACCTAAGCAGTTTCCCATAACTCTTCCTGAAGCTTCTCTTCACATAATCATCAACTAGAGATATCAAACCAAGCAAAGAAGAAACATCTGGAGTAGGCAACTTGTATGCTACAGTCTTCTTCAAAGTATCCATAATAGCAGCAGACAGAAATCCGGGCAACTAGAATCAGAGGGTATGAGAATGCACCTGCAGCACAAACACACGTTAATGATATGCAAAATGAGTATGCAACAATGCAATATGCAAACATGCAACAGGGATCAAGTGATATATTGCTGAAGAGATCCATCCATAATCCTGTCTCAACAGACCCACAATACTGCTCGACCCTGGTCTCAACAGACCCATAACAATGCTCCAACCTGGTCTCAACAGACGTATAACACTGTCCTGATGAAAAACCCCAAGCAACCACACATACCGATCCAATACTGAGAAAACCGGGTAGTCTGGAGGTCAAGTTTCCTGCATACCCCAATCCCTCTCACAGGTAGGTGTCCTATCAACTGACACAAGGTACAGCATCCTATGCGGTCGTCGGCGTCACAGACTTTCAAGACTGATGATACGATACCCAGAAGGTGTGGCATCATCATGTCCTGAAGAGGCCTCACTTAGCCAACTTCCAAATGATCGGTCCCCGGAGTCGACAATCCAACTAACCAACAACCCCCTCAACCCAAAGGGTTGAAAAAGAAGTCAACCAGAAGAACCTCGTCCGAGCGTGGATTTTGCGGGACACTAGTACATGCAAAGCATGCACGCACCCACTACTTTCCATAACTAATTCTAGGTGCACTCAAGCCCAGGTCCGGCTTATCTCTCAATCTGACCCCCTACCCAGCATAACAACAATAATATAATGCTGAAAGTAAATACAGAAAAGTAAATCCATACAAAACCCACGACGGGAAAACAAGCGCTAGGATTGACTCGCGTGGGGAACCGAAAGAGCTTCCCCAGCAGAGTCGCCAGCTTTCGCTACTGCGAAAATCAACGCCGGCTATGACAGAAGAGTCGCCACCGTGCGTTATTTATCCCAACGGAGGGAAAGGAAACGCTCAGAGTAAACCTAACACAAAACGGGAAAAGGAATGGTCGTCGCAACCAAATCCTGGATTCGGGAGTCGATTACGCAAGGGGAAGGTATTAGCACCCCTCACGTCCGTCGTACTCGACGGGATCCACACTTGTTTTCTAGTACGGATTGTTATTTTATCTACTCTAAAGGTCTGGGTTAAAAAGAAAAGAAAATGACTTGGCAAAGTATCGCACTTTATGCCTACGTATTCCCGTCTGGAACGAGAAATCAGAGTCAACGTAGTTCGCCTACCTACGGGAAAGGAGGGGAAGGTTGCTCGCTAGGATACGGCATCCTATGCCTACGTACTTTCATACAGCATGAAAGATCATAGCACACGTAGTTCGGGCTACAGAAGACACAAACTTGTCTGACTGTTTTTTATTACCTTCAAAAAGGGTTTTTCTTAATTAAGAGTCCAAGCGGACAAAAATGACACTTTGATGTTTGTTTTGAATCTTTTATGAAAGAAGTATTTTTAGTTTGTTTGCAATCTCTGACGCACTAGAGACTATGATTTGAGAGTGACTACGTCGCATGTCACCCAAAGGGTGCCACACTAAGCAGCCAGACTACTGGAAAGAAGCTCTCCAGCAACCCTTTCTCAAATAGCTTAAGGATCATAACGTATGACATCGATTAACCTTATTACCGTATTTTTGAGTTGTTTTGAGGTAAGAAGAGAAAGAAGCTCTAAAAAGCCTAGGGTTGAAAAGGGAATAAAACTAACCTAATGTTGTCATGCATGGATAAGAATCCTAATGTCTGTCGTAATTCCCTCCAGCACAGAGGAAATCAGAGATCCTAGGGGATAAACAGAAAAGAAAGCAAGCAAATACAGTAAAATGCATGCAATGCAGCAATACAAGCGAGGCAAGGGAGTCCTGCTCAACCTCGAACCTGGGAAAACAACAGGCAAAGTGAATCAACATTCACTTCAAACCTAAAGGGGCAAGCTACACAAGCCAACAAACAATACAGAAAACAAAACCAAAGCAGAGGAGGCAGCCCAAGCATCAGCATCAAACTCCTACAGCAAACAACAGCTCTGACAGCAACAGTTGGTTAACCAGCAGAAAGTTGACAGCAACAACTTTCATCTTCAAACTTCAATAATCTCCAACCTCTAGGGAATAGGAAGCACACTTCAAATAAGGCTCCTCAATACCTAAACAGTTAAGCTCCACAGCTACAGAAAACTCCAGCTCAAAAGTAACAGTAAACCCTAGCTTCAATCCTCCAGCAAGCTCCTGACAGCAAAGTTGACACAACTCCATCTTCAAGCAAACCTCATGAGAGGCATCTTCAACATCTTAGATCTTCATCTCCAGGCTCTAGAAAGCTCCACCAAGAAAGATTTGTTATTAAGATCAAGTTATAATGAATGAGAACCAGTGAGAACCAAAGGAAATCACTAGAAACCATCATCTGCAAAGAAAGGTATCCTCAAACGTTCTAATCTTTAAGGCATACCACTCATCCCTCCAAGGGAGAGATGGGGTTTCCTTAAGAGGACTTTGATTCATAGGATAGGATGGAAGCAGACAAAGCATTCCATGTTTGAGGAAAGAAATGAACTAAGTCTAAAAACCTCTTCCTAAAACCCTAATTTTCCTAGGCTCCTGGCAAGCATTCCAACAGATGAGAAATCTTCAACTCCAAGCTTCTTCAAGCCATCCAAAGCAACTTCAATTGATCTTCAATTCATCCAAGCAAAGTCCAAGCCAAAAGCTCACCCAAAATAGCCCAAACAAAATTGAATAAACCAAGCATCCAAGGGAGAAACCCACAAACATCACACCAATGGGGAAAATACAAATAAAATGCTAAAATATATCATAAAATCCTAATTAAATTTCTAAGGGAACCTAACCCTATACCCAATACCCCATATAAATACCAAGACCTAAATCAAACACTAAGTCCCCAAACTATGCCCTAAACTACAACTAATTGTTTTAGCACCCTAATTCTAACACATCTCCTATTCACCTCTCAAACTAACCTAAATTTTATTCACAAAATTATGATAAAATTCATAAGGGTACATGCTTCCCTATTCTAATCAACCTCACAAGAATCAATCAAAAAATCCTCACCAAACTCTCACACAAAATTCAGAAAGTAAGCAATAAACCAAAATGCCAACATAAAAGCAATAAAACTATAAAATATGCCATTAAAAATAAAATGCATGATATTAATATTTTTTTAATCCTATAAAATTCTAGAGATCCTAAGGAAATCAGGGAAAAAAGTCTCACTCAAATTGAATCATTTTTCAATTTATTATGAATTATTCACTAACCTAAATAAAACTATGAAAATAAAAGAAAATAAATGCAAAATAACAAACATGCGTGATGAATAGCAATCCTATCTAGTTATTCCACCAGGTTGGGCCCAGGATGGGGTGTGAACAACAAGCGCGTATTAAGGCCCAAACCACACAACAACAATTCAGGAAAATATAATGAAAATGGAAAATCTCTGTGTCAAATAGCAACAAAATTGCGTGTAAATCCTCATGTGGGCCTAAGGTGGTGTGTGGATAGCAACTAATGTCATAAGCCCAAAGCAAAACGTAAACGGTGCGTTGGATGTATGTGCAGACTTATTCACAAATGGAAATCAAATTGTGGCCCTTGGATGCTTATCTGAGTCAAAGTCCAAGCTTGATCCAATGGTAGTTTTATCATCTTCCTCATTTCAAAAACCTAGGAGGGAAAACACAGGACAGTGGCCGGAGGTGGCGCCACCGTCGTCCCCAAATATCAACTCCATGAATATCCATCAAAATCTAAACATGAGTACATCATTCAACTCGCTTTTTCTCACCGAATCCAATGGTAACCTCCATTCTCCTTGAATCTCAACACAACTCAAAACACGACTCCAAGTTCAGAACATGCTCCAAATTCAATCATCAGGATTGTCAAAATTAACACGCCTATCATCATCTGCACGTTTCACTGATTGATCCTCACTATCTAAACATGTCTAAATCTCCAAGAACTAAGTGAAACGACCTTCAACAGAAATGGTGATGCTTAAGATTTTGTCTCTAATCATCAAGTTTTCCTACCAGAATCCACCCTAGCCATGTCTACAATGCATCTACACATCTAAATCCTATCAATTACACCTAAATTGAGCTACAAGATGAAATTTGCAAACCTGTGAAAATTGAGTGAACAGAGCAAGAAATCCTTCAAATCACACTTCAATCTTCTCCAGACACGATCAATGAAGTCTTGTAAAGCTTCTGTATGCAATGAATTGCTTTGAATCCCTCCCAATCAACAAAACCGATTTTGAGTTGCAAGGATGAACTTCACTTTGCTCTCTCTCAATTCTTCACAGTCCTTGGCCAAAAAAGCAACTGAATCAGTTATGAGGTTTATATAGAACAGGTTAGAAAGATCTAGAATGATCTGGAATGATCCATGTGAGAATTTGAAATTCTCATACACCATGAAAGTTGGATATGGCAGTTGGGTTCTAGCTTGCTTTAGCACCTGCATTTTGATCCAATTTCTCACTAAATGACATTTTGAATTGATTGGTGAGGGTTAGAGCCTTGATTCTGATCTAAGGGAGTGTTTGGCAAGTGTTACTTACATGTGAAGTTACCAAATGCAAGTGTGTTCAAATGACCTCAAATGGAAAAATTAACATTTCCATCATCTTTAAAACATCATTTCTGATTAATTTGATACGCCATATGCCTTGTTTTGACCTTAAAACATGAAATCCCATTTTTGACCTTTTAAATGACTTTAAATTCTCCCTTTTTAAGCCATTTTTAGAAACTTTGTGATACAAGCCCATTCAATCCCTCATGACTTCTTACCTAAACTAAAAACATCATTCTAAACACATTTCATGTTGAACACTTTTCCATTTGAGGAGTGGAAGATAGAGATTTTGACCTATGTTGAAAAAGGACGCATAATTCAACTTTCCCAAAATACCCCTGGATTGCCAAGATCATAACTTGAGTTCCACAAATCTCCTTGAGGACTTCTAGTACTCAAATTAAAGCTAAGATCAAGACCTACAACTATTATGTTGGCCAAGGATCCACTTGAAAACTCCTTGAAGGCAAAAGTTGCTTGGAAGTCAAGTGACTTTCACAGATAAATTTCAATGTCCTCTGGTGACTTGTAACTTGCAAGAACCATAACTTAAGTTCTACAAATCTTCTTGAAGACTTATAGTACTCAAATTAAATGTATTGAGAAGCTCTACAAGTTTCATGTTGGCCAAAGATCCATTTGAAACTTGTATTTTGACTTATGTGGCTTGGAAGTCCAGTGCTATACAGGGGATTTTACCCTAGGAACCCTGTCTCAAACACCTCCAACCACTCTTGATTCTTTTGAAATTGGTCTTGGATCATCCATACACATGATTCAACATATCAATCCATGAATTCCATTACCTAGAGCTAGGTCTTGATTCCCTTTCTTTGCTCTCCTTGACCTAGGGTTACCCAGATGAAACCCTACTTGTACACACCTCAACCCTGGCTCTTGAACTTGATACAATGACTTGTCTAAGCTCCAATAGGGCCCTCTAGGCATCCCATGAGATCCATACACACCTCAAATTCACAATACCATGTTGATGATCTTCAATACACCTCAATTTAGGAGAGAAATCCACTTGTGGGCACCCAAACTTCTCATGACTTCAACCCTTCTCTGATGACTTGGATGGTCTCTCAGGCTCAGATAACACCTCTAGATAGGCTTCCTTTGACATAAATGGCACTTGATCCCTTGTTGGATGACTTTATATGCTAGGATATGCAAATGATTGAACTATGTACATGATGTAACTATGCAAATGGCAATGCAATGAAACATAAATCAGGCAAGAAAAGGTTGAGCAAATTTTGGGGTGCAACAAACATCAAACCATATATTAGTAGATACAAAACTGCTTTGAATACGTCCATATTACCTTCCTTGGCAAGGTAAGTAGCCTTCTTCAATAAGTAAGTAAAGTGAAAACCCTTGACCCCATTTTTTGAAGTATCATTGGCTTTGACCTCGAATACTTCTAGGTGAAGTGCGTCAACTGTAACGCCCCGATTCTGAATTTCTCATTTTTGTTGAGTCTTTTAATTTGTTTTAATTGAATTATTCTTTTAAATTGTGGAATTTGAAACATTAATATGTTATGTGTGCTTATTATGTTATTTTATTATTTTGAGAGTTTTGGGAATTAATTAGAGGGTGTTTTAGATAATCCTTAATTAGAGGATGTTTGAGAGAAACAGAATAGAAAAAGTATAAGTGGAAATAGAGAGAAAAGAAATAAGATAGAAAGAAATAGAAAGGAAAGAAGAGAAAGAAAAGAGGAGGAAGAGGAGAAAACCTAGAATCGTCAAGAATCAAACTTCTAAGCTTCGATTAATCGGGTAAGGGTGTGAAACCTTATTATTCTTTCGATGTATATGATTATGTATGTTTCTATTGGTTTGCTTTTGGATTGGGGAGAGTTTTGCTCAATTTCTGTTTTAAGTCGAATTTGAGTAAATCGTTAGAAAACGAGTTTTCACGGTTAAGAGTGAGAATAAATGGTAGAGTTTAGTTAAGAGACGTTGGACTAAGCTGCTGAGACGAGTTGGGATTGAATCGGGTAGATTTCGGTGAGTTTCGGAGTTTTTGACAGTGGGGATTTTGAGTTCGCAGACCCTCGCTATCACGTTCGCTAGGCGAGCAAGTCGCGAGCATTCGCTGGGCATTCGCTGTGGCGAGCCAGTAGCGAACGGTCCCAGACTTGGGCAGAATGGTTTTTGGAGTTCTTCGCTGGTAGCGAGAGGGGTAGCGAGCGACTCCCTAGGCCTTCGCTGAGCGAGTATGGTAGCGAACCAAGTCAGAGGCTTTTGTTTGCTCTCGCGAGCTTGTTCGCTAGCCGAACAGGGTAGCGAGCGTAGCAGGGTGTTACTTTATTGTGTTTTCACTTCCATGTTGATTCTTCGATTCAAGTGTGATTAATCCTTCGTATTATGCATATTTGTGTGTGTGATATAAAATGTTGTGGGTAGCCGTATGGCGTGAATCCTAGATTGTGAACCGTGAAGTGTGAAATATGGTCGTTTGGCAATTTTGTGCAATTGTTTGAATTGAGTGAAAATGCATGATTATATATTCGTGTATATGTATGCATTTCAAGAATGTATGGAGTCGTTTTGTTTATGAAGCATCATGATTGCATTTTGTATATTTGATCCCGCGTAGGATCTGCAGAAACCTCGTGTGCCCTTGTGGGGTGTGAGCGATGGTTTGTCTTTGATCCCTAGGAGGATCTGCAGAAACAATCGTGTGCCCTTGTGGGGTGTGAGCGATAGTTTATATTGATTCCGTATACAATCTGCAGAACGATTGTGTGCCCTTGTGGGGTGTGAGCAATCCTGAAACATCGTGTGCCCATGTGGGGTGTGAGCGATGGGTGAACATCGTAGGCCCGACGAGGAGTTACTTCGGTAACGAGCGATGGTTCCGTTTGGTTCTTCAATTGAACCTGCTGAATGAGTCGGTACCGCATTTGCATCTGCATAGAGTCGTGAGTCGGTCTCTATGAGTGCATTATTATCTTCATGTGATGTATTGATGTAATGAACATAATTGTGTATGTTATGTGAAATATGAGAATGATTAGTGAATTATATATGCGTTGCAATGTAATGTATGATTGAATTTTGATGTGTTAAGGTGAGAAATGTGGTATGTGTATTATATGTTGGTGTATATAGATATATAAATTATATGCATTGTTTGTTATGATAATTTTTCTCACCCTTCTGCTGTTTTATGGTGCTCTATGAGGCATTGCAGAGTAGTTTTGCTGGAGGTCTTTTGCGAAGCGGGGCTTCGTCCTTTTTGGTCGGTTGGCTCTGATATGTAGCATCGGGTAGATAGGAATTCTTTTGGTTCTTTTGTGATGCATCTGTGTATGTATTTGCCAGAATGTTTTGTAAACATGATTTATGACTTGAATTGAATTGTTTATGTATACAATATTTATACGAATGAAGTGAATCAATGTTTAGATGTTTCCGCTTTTATTCTAAATATTAATGTGTGGGTTTTGAAGACTGAGTTGTTTTCGTGTTGGTTTACCCTTTGTTGCATATCATTATGAGCAGGTGTTGTATGTGTTTTGAATTTTCCTGGATATTGTGACGTACCTCTTTTATACCATGCGTTAAGTTATACTCTGATGAAATTTTATTAAATCACTTAAATGATTTAATTGTTTATTTGGGGGTATAGAAAGGGGGTGTTACAATAAGTGGTATCAAAGCTAGTGTTGAGTCAGTTGTGTCTGTCTTGTTGTTGTGTTGGTTGAACGGTTGTTTAACCTTGTTGTTATTTTTGGGAATCATCAGAATATGGCTGGTCGTAATGACACTGCTATGGCTGCGGTGTTGGAGGCTATGTCTAGGGCGGTGCAAGGTGCACCGAATTCGAACGCTAATGATGAGTTTAGAAAGAATCAGCCGCCGGTATTCAAGGGGAGGTTTGATCCGGATGGTGCTCAGATCTGGTTGAAGGAGGTTGAGAGAATCTTTAGAGTTATGGGGTGTGCTGAAGGAAACAAGGTGAGACTTGGAACTCACATGTTGAGAGAAGAGGCCGACGACTAGTGGGTCGGTATGAGACAAGTTCTTGAGGTAGATGATGAGGAAATAACCTGGGATTTATTTCGCACCGAATTCTTGAGAAAGTATTATCCTGAGAGTGTAAAGGGGAAAAAGGAAATGGACTTTCATGAGCTGAAGCAAGGCAATATGTCGGTGGTGGACTACACGGTTATGTTTGTGGAATTAGTTCAGTTTCATCCGCATTATGCGGCAGTTACGGCAGAGTTCTCTAAGTGCATTAAGTATGAAAATGGCTTGCGTCCTGAGATAAAGCAAGCGGTGGGATACCAAAGGATACGAAGATTTTCGGACTTGACCGAATGTTGTAGGATTTTTGAAAAGGACAGTAGGGCTCGATCTACTCATTATAAGAGTTTAAGTGAGAAGAAAGATAAGCAGCAAGTAAGGAGTGGACCTTATATGACGCCTGTTGATAAAGACAAGTATAAGGGAAACTTTGATAGGAGACTCGGAGGAGGAAGTTCTGGTGCGGTCAAATGTTACAAGTGTGGCGTGATGGGCCACAAATCTTTTGAATGTGGGAATTCTGTGGATAAGTGTGCTAATTGTGGAAGTCTTGGACATGCCACTTCTGGTTGTAGAAGGAATGTGGTAAAGTGTTTTACTTGTGGGGAAGTTGGTCATATTAGCACCAAGTGTACCAAACCAAAGCAAGCTCAGTCGGATGGAAACGTATTTGCATTAGCATGTTCAGACACTACTAATGCGGATCTCTTGATTAAAGGTACATGCTTTATTAATAATATGCCTTTAGTTGCTATTATTGATACCGGAGCGACTCATTCGTTCATTTCTCTTGAGTGTGCTAAGCATTTGGGTTTGTGCATGGTTTCTATGAGTGGAGACATGGTTATTGAGACTCCCGCTTCGGGGTCGGTAACTACTTCCTTGGTCTGTGTAAGTTGTTCTTTGACCATGTATGGTAATGACTTCATTATGGATTTGGTGTGTTTGCTGTTGGAAGGTTTAGACGTGATCTTGGGTATGAACTGGTTGCAATTTAATAGAGTTCATTTAGATTGCTATCACAAGTTAGTAAGATTTCCTTCTTTGGAAGATGATGAAGGTGAGAGTTTTCTATCCACTAAAGAGTTGAAGAAGCTTTTAGCGGACGAAGCTCAGTTGTTCGGCTTGTTTGCATCGTTGTCTATGGAGAGCGAAGTGGAGCTTGATGTGTTTCCAGTGGTGTGTGATTTTCCAGAAGTATTTCCGGAGGAGATTACGGATGTACCGCCGGAAAGGGAAGTTGAGTTTTCTATTGATCTAGTTCTTGGTACTAGACCGATTTCGATGGCACCGTATCATATGTCAGCATCAGAGTTGGTAGAACTGAAGGAGCAGTTGAATGAATTGTTGGATAAGAGATTTGTATGACCAAGTGTTTCTCCGTGGGGTGCGCCGGTATTGTTGGTAAAGAAGAAGGATGGGAGTATGCGGTTATGCATTGACTATCGGCAGTTGAATAAGGTAACAATTAAGAATAAGTATCTGCTTCCAAGAATTGATGATTTGATGGACCAATTGGTTGGAGCATGTGTTTTTATCAAGATTGATTTGAGATCGGGTTATCACTAGATTCGGGTTAAGGAGGAGGATATTCCAAAGACGGATTTTAGGACACGGTATGGTCATTACGAATATTCTGTGATGCCATTCGGAGTTTCTAATGTGCCGGGTATGTTTATGGAATACATGAATCGTATTTTTCATGAGCAGTTGGATCGTTTTGTGGTTATGTTCATCGACGAAATTTTGATTTACTCTAAGTCTCAAGAGGAGCATGAAGAACATTTAAGGATTGTGTTACAAATTTTGAAGGAGAAGAAATTATATGCCAAGTTGTCAAAGTGTGAATTTTAGTTGTCGGAAGTGAGTTTTCTCGGGCATATTATTTCTGGTAGTGGTATTAGTGTGGATCCATCCAAGATTGATGCGGTAATGCTATGGGAAACTCCTAAATAGGTTACGGAGATTCGAAGCTTTTTGGGCTTGGCAGGCTATTATCGGAGGTTTATTAAAGGATTTTCGAAGTTGGCACTTTCGTTAATGCAGTTGACTTGTAAAGGAAAGGCTTTCATTTGGGATGTTGGTTGTGAGGAGAGTTTCATTGAGTTAAAGAGAAGATTGACAACAACGACAGTCTTGATTTTGCCGAATCCTACGGAACCTTTTGTGGCTTATTGTGATGCTTCTTTGTCAGGTTTGGGCGGTGTGTTGATGCAAGAGGGAAAAGTTGTGGCTTATGCTTTGAGACAGCTGAGAGTGCATGAGAAGAATTACCCTACGCATGATTTGGAATTAGCGGCCGTGGTGTTTGTTTTGAAAATTTGGAGGCATTATCTTTATGGAGCAAGATTTGAAGTTTTTAGTGATCACAAGAGTTTGAAGTATTTATTTGATCAAGAGGAATTGAACATGAGGCAAAGGAGGTGGTTAGAGCTTTTGAAAGACTATGATTTTGGTTTAAATTACCATCCGGGTAAGGCAAATGTGGTGGCCGATGCCTTAAGTCGGAAATCATTGCACATGTCTACATTGATGATGAAAGAATGGGAACTTTTGGAGGACTTTAGAGAATTGAGTTTGGTTTATGAAATGACGCTGATAAGTGTGAGGCTTGGTATGCTTTGAATTACGAATGATTTCCTTGCTACCGTAAGTGAAAGGAAAAAGTTGAACTTGAAGTTCGTTGACTTAATGAAGAGTGAGAACAAAGATTTCAAAGTTGATGATTTTGGATTTTTGAGATTTCGTGGTCGTATTTGTATTCCCGACGATGCAGAGTTGAAAAGGATGATATTAGAGGAAGGACGCCGGAGTAACTTGAGTATTCATCCGGGAGCGAATAAGATGTATCAAGATTTGAAGAAAATCTTTTGGTGGTCCGAATTGAAGAGAGATGTAGCTCAGTTTGTGTATGTGTGTTTGACTTGTCAGAAGTCTAAAGTGGAACATCAGAAGCCTAGTGGATTGATGCAACCATTGGACATTCCAGAGTGGAAATGGGATAGTATATCAATGGATTTTATTACGGGATTGCCGAATACGCAAAGAGGTCATAATGTTATTTGGGTGATTGTTGATAGGCTTACTAAATCTGCTCATTTCATTTCGATTGATATTAGTTATCCTTTGGAGAAGTTAGCCGAGATTTATGTTCGTGTAATTGTGAAGATGCATGGAGTTCCTCAGAGTATTGTATCGGACAGAGATCCTAGATTTACTTCACAGTTTTGGGAGAGTTTGCAAAAGGCTTTGGGTTCTAAGCTGAGATTGAGTTCGACTTACCACCCGCAAACAGATGGTCAAACAGAGAGAACGATTCATTCGTTGGAGGATTTGTTACGTGCTTGTGTACTAGAACAAGGTGGTGTGTGGGATAGTTATTTAGCGTTGATTGAGTTCACCTACAATAACAGTTTTCACTCAAGTATTGGTATGGCACCATTTGAGGCTTTATATGGTCGTAGATGTCGAACACCTTTGTGTTGGCATAAAACTAGTGAGAAATCGGTTGTTGGGCCGGAGATGGTATAACAAACGACGAAGAAGGTGAAGTTTATTCGAGACAAGATGAAAGCTTCTCAGAGTAGGCAGAAGAGTTATCATGACAAGAGAAGCAAAGATCTTGAGTTTCAAGAGGGCAACCATGTGTTTTTGAGAGTTACACCGGTCACAGGTGTGGGTCGTGCCTTGAAGTCGAAGAAGTTGACTTCTCGTTTTATAGGTCCGTATCAAATTATTGCACGAGTGGGTGTTGTGGCGTATCGTGGGACGTTGCCTCCGAATCTTTCGAATTTGCATGATGTGTTCCATGTTTCACAACTTCGGAAGTATGTTCCGGATCCGTCACATGTGATTCCTATGGACGAGGTCGAAGTGAGAGATAATCTTACGGTTGAAGTTTCACCGGTTAGGATTTTGGATCGTGAGATTAAGAGGCTAAGAGGCAAGGATATTGCGCTCATGAAAGTAGCATGGGGAGGTGCTGCAGAAGGCAACATGACTTGGGAATTGGAGGGTAAGATGCAGAAGTCGCATCCGGAATTGTTTGGATCAGGTAATATTTTCGAGGACGAAAATTTCCAAAGTAGGGGAGAGTTGTAACGCCCCGATTCTGAATTTCCCTTTTTTGTTGAGTCTTTTAATTTGTTTTAATTGAATTATTCTTTTAAATTATGGAATTTGAAACATTAATATGTTATGTGTGCCTATTATGTTATTTTATTATTCGGAGAGTTTTGGGATTTAATTAGAGGGTGTTTTAGATAATCCTTAATTAGTGGATGTTTGAGAGAAACAGAATAGAAAGAGTATAAGTGGAAATAGAGAGAAAAGAAATGAGATAGAAAGAAATAGAAAGGAAAGAAGAGAAAGAAAAGAGGAGGAAAAGGAGAAAACCTAGAATCATCAAGAATCAAACTTCTAAGCTTCGATTAATCCGGTAAGGGTGTGAAACCTTATTATTCTTTCGATGTATATGATTATGTATATTTCTATTGGTTTTCTTTTGGATTGGGGAGAGTTTTGCTCATTTTTCGTTTAGGTCGAATTTGAGTAAATTGTTAGAAACCGAGTTTTCACGGTTAAGAGTGAGAATAAGTGGTAGAATTTAGTTGAGAGACGTTGGACTAAGCTGCTGAGACGAGTTGGGATTGAATCGGGTAGATTTCGGTGAGTTTAAGAGTTTTTGACAGTGGGGATTCTGAGTTCGCAGACCCTCGCTAGCACGTTCGCTAGGCGAGCAAGTCGCGAGCATTCGTTGTGACGAGCCAGTAGCGAACGGTCCCAGACTTTGGCAGAATGGATTTTGGAGTTCTTCGCTGGTAGCGAGAGGGGTAGAGAGCGACTCGCTAGGCCTTCGTTGAGCGAGTGTGGTAGCGAACCAAGTCAGAGGCTTCTGTTTGCTCTCGCGAGCTTATTCGCTAGGCGAACAGGGTAGCGAGCGTAGCAGGGTGTTATTTTATTGTGTTTTCACTTCCATGTTGATTCTTCGATTCAAGTGTGATTAATCCTTCGTATTATGCATATTTGTGTGTGTGATATGAAATGTTGTGCATAGCCGTATGGCGAGAATCCTAGACTGTGAACCGTGAAGTGTGAAATGTGGCCGTTTGACAATTTTGTGCAATTGTTTGAATTGAGTGAAAATGCATGATTATATATTCGTGTATATGTATGCATTTCAAGAATGTATGGAGTCATTTTGTTTATGAAGCATCATGATTGCATTTTCTGTGTCTGATCCCGCGTAGGATCTGCAGAAACCTCGTGCGCCCTTGTGGGGTGTGAGCGATGGTTAGTCTTTGACCCCTAGGAGGCTCTGCAGAAACGATTATGTGCCCTTGTGGGGTGTGAGCGATAGTTTATATTGATTCCGTGGAGAATCTGCAGAACGATTTTGTGCCCTTGTGGGGTGTGAGCAATCCTGAAACATCGTGTGCCCATGTGGGGTGTGAGCGATGGGTGAACATCGTAGGCCCGACGGGGAGTTACTTCGGTAACGAGCGATGGTTCCATTTGGTTCTTCAATTGAACCTGCTGAATGAGTCGGTACCGCATTTGCATCTGCACAGAGTCGAGAGTCGGTCTCTATGAGTGCATTATTATCTTCATGTGATGTATTGGTGTAATGAACATAATTGTGTATGTTATGTGAAAATGAGAACGATTGGTGAATTATATATGCGTTGCAATGTAATGTATGATTGAATTGTGATGTGTTAAGGTGAGAAATGTGGTATGTGTATTCTATGCTGGTGTATATAGATATATAAATTATATGCATTGTTTGTTATGATAATTTTTCTCACCCTTCTGCTGTTTTATGGTGCTCTATGAGGCATTGCAGAGTAGTTTTGCTGGAGGTCTTTTGCGAAGCGGGGCTTCGTCCTTTTTGGTCGGTTGGCTCTGATATGTAGCATCGGGTAGATAGGAATTCTTTTGGTTCTTTTGTGATGCATTTGTGTATGTATTTGCCGGAATGTTTTGTAAACATGATTTATGACTTGAATTGAACTGTTTATGTATACAATATTTATACGAATGAAGTGAATCAATGTTTAGATGTTTCCGCTTTTATTCTAAATATTGATGTGTGGGTTTTGAAGACTGAGTTGTTTTCGTGTTGGTTTACCCTTTGTTGCATATCATTATGAGCAGGTGTTGTATGTGTTTTGAATTTTCCTGGATATTGTGACGTACCTCTTTTATACCATGCGTTAAGTTATACTCTGATGAAATTTTATTAAAGCGCTTAAATGATTTAATTGTTTATTTGGGGGTATAGAAAGGGGGTGTTACATCAACAATCTTCTTTGGTGAGGGTGGCTTCTCCAAACCACTAAAAGGATTCTTATCTTTCACAGGAATGCCAATGAAGTAAGAATGGCATCAACTGATAATCTGGGAAGGTGATATAGTGGTACAATGGATCGTAGAATTGATCTAAGGTGTTGAGAACCCATTCTTCCCTCCTAGTCTTCACAATACTCAACAATTTCCCATATGCCTTCCCAAAGTCTTCGGAAACCAATGTTCCTAGCTTTCTTAACTCCAAGATATTATATTTCCTAAATTTATATTTCTTGGTGTTTCTTTTCCCAAGATCCATGATCACTAGGGTTTCAAAAAAGAAAAGGACTGAGTTTTACATAACCAGTGCAACCAGAAGAAATGCTTATGATGATTATGATGATATGATGTACACATAACACATAGACAAGTATTCACAAATACAATGCACAGGCACACACAAGGTTTCCCTAGGTTCATGGTCAAAGCATGAAGTCAAAAGGTCTACCCATCCCCCACGACTTGTATTATAGGTTGTTTGTACCTGCCAGACGGGTTCTATCAAAGTTCCCAGAGTTACAGATAAATCCCTTGGATATTATCAACCAACATGACTACTCACGTGGGTCTAAAATATTCTCAGGATAAACTCGTCTGAGTGTAGCATCGTGTGACAACTATTTCGGGACTACTCCCTCATAGTTTCTGCACTACGTCCTAAAAAGGCCAAGTGGGATAAGTGGGTAACTAAAGGTCCTCAGTTTCACGGACTCTCAGGTTAAAATAATTAATGAAATGCATGTCTACTCATACATCATCAATTATCTCAATGAGGTCTCAACTGAGCGTGATTACATCATATGTCAAACTTGTTAGGACTACTCCCAATAGTCAACTATTGATCATATCACATCCTATCATATGTGCACTCAAGTCCGGGTTAGGACTTATCTCATGACTCATGATACCCAATGTTCACAGCATACAATACAAATATATTCACAAATACACATGTAAGCAAGTATTCATACAATCATACAAAATAGGCTAAACCCTTAAGTTTCAAGTCGTATCCCCAGTGAAGTTGCCATTTATGTTGCGGTGAGAATTGAATGTCAAGCTATTGATTAACTTGAATCTTAATTCATTAAATTCACAACCGGGCTTTGATTTATCCAAAGGAAAGGTTAAAGAAAGAAAGACCTTTTGCGCAATGTAACAACAACGCTAAGATATTCGGGGATCCGGGGTTGGTTATGCTTAGGGTAGGTATTTCACATCCTAAACATCTGTAGTACTCTACAGGAACCTTTTGTATGTTTGTATTCTATGCTACTTACTATGGTTTGGGATCAAGGTTGGGGTTTTGAGGTAAATACCTAGGTTTGATGTTTCCAAGTTTGCTCGCAAAGATATCGCATCTTCTACCTACGTATCCTAACTAGGATAGAATCAGAGCAATCGTAGTTCACCTCACTGAGGGTCGATGAACACTTGATTATGATCAAGGTTCAAAGGGGAACAAGTATAATAATGCTTGTATAGAATTTAACAAAACTCTCAATTCTAAGTTGTACACTCAGGGGGATTGACTTTGACAAAAGCCAGGAGGGGAGTAAGTAATCATGACAATGATCCTTACATAGAGTTGACATACTCTAACCTAGGGTTCTAGTTGAAGAACACTCCTAGTAAAGGTGGGTCTTTTAGACTTAAGCAAAGTCTAATGGCTAGTAGGTTCTAATTTAACTAAGCTAAGGTTTAGGATGACTTAACAAAGTCAAAGGGAGGGTAATGAGCTATCTATGACCCTGGGGGTCAATGAAGAAACTTTCCTTTGGAATAGGAGAAAGATGAGGCAACTGGATGAGAACTAACAAGTTCCATCACTTGGGGAAGGCTTAACAAATTTAAAGAAATAAGCAAGAACATGTAACATCATATGAACAATAGACAAGATCAACATAAAGACATAGAGGTAACAACCATCAATGCCAGTAAAGAACATGTGTAACAACAACAAGTTCATCTATAACATTCAAACGAGATTGATGCAAACAAGTTACAACTTGAAGAAAGCATGTTATAAGGATGAAATGAGATCAAATGTAACAACATATGCACTCGTCCCTCTGTGGAATTCACAATACCCTTTTCTTCACAGCCAATCAATTGACGAATCAATTCCTCAGTGATGGTGATAGATTTACCCAAAACAGATGAAGAAATGAACTTAGGGTAAACTTTTGCATGAATCCAGAATTCCTTTACCGGTTGGGGAAAAACTGGACCAACCAACCGATCAAAATACTTAACCCATCCTTGGAAATTAACTGTTGGACGAAGATCAAACCCATTTGCTGCCAAATAGTCAAAATCAACCATAAATTCATACAGTACCTCTAATTTGTCCACTGGTGTTAGAAGAGTGCGTTATGGTTCTTTGTATCCTTCGTTACCCATTTGTGAAGAAGATGACCCAACCATTGTAGAAACTAAGTTTTGGTGAGATGAAGATGAAGTGGCCATTGAAGAAGAACTTTTGAGATGACAAGGGTTTCGTTTAGGTTTTGATTGAAAAAGAAAGCAATGAAGAAGATCAAACTGCATAAAGTGTGTGTGAGAATGAAAGTGTGAAATGTGTAAAGACGTGGAATATATATTAGGGCACAAAAAAAACATAAATCACACAAATAAAAAATAATAATTTAAATAGTACCTGAAACGGCGCCTCACTTTTATGTACACTCAACCGTTTCCAAAATTCAGAAAAGAAGTGACACATGTTTGATGTGTTGTGCCTCTGAAGCTCTTTTAGGAAATGAAACGTTAACCAACGCTCAGATCCTCTGAAGCTTGTTAACTCAGAATTTCACACAAAAGAATAAAGTAACTTAAAAAATTTCAGATGTAATACTTCAGAATATAGACTTCAAACACTTTTCATCTGAGTAAATTTAATTCTGAATAAGGATTTTATTCTGGACAAAAATCCATACTAATATTTTTCAGAATAAATTTAAATCTATCTTCAGCAAGGGGTTTTGTAAAAATATCAGCCCGTTGATGATCTGTATCAACAAAATTTAAACTTAATATCCCTTTCGGAATATAGTCTCTAATGAAGTGATGTTTAATTTCTATATGTTTTTCCTTTGAATGTAAAATAGGATTTTGAAAACAAGAGAAAACAAGAAATGCACTAGTTGTTTGGCAAATTGGAATCATTATGCAAAATGTGACAAGTTTGGACCTAGTTTATGACCTGAAATTTGACAGTCCCAAAAATACATATTTTGCTGCAATAAATGGTTCATACATGACACATAACATACACAAAACATGTATAAACAATGTTCAACTTAAAAGCATAGCTAGAACTCAAAGTAGCATGAGAAGTACAAGTTTTAGGCTTACCTCTTGTAGCCTTATGATGCAAGCTTGAGAAATAAGAAAGCCAGAGATCCTAAAAGTTCCTTAATAGTGTGCAAATTCTCCAATTATGATGAATGACCATGACACAAAAATTGTCATCCTCTTCTCTTCAATCAAATTCAATTGATCGTATATACTTTGACACCATTCAGCCTCAGACAACTTGGCTTCCATCAAGACTCGCATTGATGGGATCTCAATTTCTAAGAGGAACACTGCTTCCATTCCATACACAAGTGATAAAGGGGTTGCCCTTGTTGAAGTGCGGACGAATGTAAGATTCCCATGCAAAGAAAAATGGAGCATCTCATGTCAATCTTTATATGTCATAACCATCTTCTGGATAATATTTGTAATATTCTTATTCACAGCTTCAAAAGCCTAATTCATCTTAGATTTATAAGGAGGAGAATTATGATGTTCAATCTTGAAATTGTCACAAAGCTATTTCATCATCTTATTATTCAAGTTCAAGCCATTATCAGTAATAAACTTGCTTAGGATGCCATACTGACAAATAATCTGATTCTTGATAAACCTAACCACAACTTGTTTGCTCACATTTCCATAAGATGCTGCTTCAACCCACTTGGTAAAATAATCAATAGCCACAAGAATGAAATGACGTGCATTCAAAGCTTTAGACTCAATCATACCAATCATGTCAATTCCCCACATAGAGAAAGGCAATGATGATGAAATAACATTAAGAAGAGTTAGAGGTACATGAATCTTATCAGCATAAATCTGACATTTATGAAACTTATTCACATATTTACAACAATCAGATTCCATTGTGAACCAATAGTAACCTGATCTTAACATTTTTTTAGCCATTGTATGTCCATTGACATGAGTACCAAAGGATCCTTCATGAACTTCTTGCATTAACATGTCTGCCTCGTGTCGATCCACGCATCTGAGTAAGACCATGTCAAGTTTATCTTATATAACACATCTTCATTCAGAAAGAAATTTCTAGCCAATCTTCTAAAAGTCTTCTTATCTTTGTTAGATTCCCCAAGTGGGTACTCCTGACTTTGGAGCAAATATTTAATATCATGATACCAAGGCTTATCATTTGTGACTTCTTCTGCTGAAAACACATGCGCATGTCTATCAAGGAACATAACAATGATGTTAGGCGTGTCATTCCAATTATTCACTTCAAACATAGAAGACAAAGTGGCAAAAGCATCCTCCATCTAGTTCTCTTCACGAGGTATATGATGAAGCTCAACTTTGATAAAGAAAGTCAACAACCTTCTTGCATAATCTTTGTAAGGAATCAGACCAGGATAACAAGTCTCCCATTTTCATTTTATCTAATTAACCACCAAGGTTGAATCTCCTTGCACATCAAGGATTTTAATTCTTAAATCAGTGACTTCTTCATGAACCATGGTAAAAGCTTCATACTTGCCATGTTGTTCGTACAATTAAACATCATTCTTGCAGTGAAAGGGATATGAGAACCCTGAGGAGTAATAATGATTACCCTAATTTCATTACCATAAGCATTAAAAACTCCATTAAACACTAAAGCCTGTCGGGATTCAGGATCTGTTCCTTCTTCGAGAAATGGTTCATCATAATCTTTGGCTTTCAAGTACATAACATCTTCACCGGGGAAGTCAAACCTGGTGGATTGATAAGCATCAATTGGCTGGTGAGCCAAATGATCAGCCATAATACTTCCTTTAATTGCTTTCTGGTATGGTACTCAATATAATATTCAGATAACAACATCTGCCAACGAGAAATCCTTCTAGTTAAAGCAGGCTTTTCAAAAATGTACTTGATTGGATCCATTTTGGATATCAACCAAGTGGTATGATTTATCATATATTGGCGTAGATGTTTAGCAGCCCAAGGAAAACCACAATAACTTTTTTCAATCAGAGAGTACCGAGGTTTTCCTTCCAACATAGTTAAATACATGACCAAAGGTTTTCCTTCCACTGGAGGAGACAATATAAAAGGTTCAAGCAGATATTCTTTAATGCTCTTAAAAGCCCTCTGACAGCTTATGTCCAAACATAACCTTGGTATTTATGGAGAAGCTTAAAGATTGGCCCACAAGTGGCAGTCATGTGAGATATAAACCTAGAAATATAATTCACCAAAGGAATCCTCTTACTTTCTTTTCTTTCTTGAGTGCAGGCATTTCCTGAATAACTCTTACTTTATCAGGGTCTACCTCAATACCTTTCTAGCTGACAATGAAACCCAAATGCTTTCCTGAACGGACACTAAAAGTACATTTGTTAGGATTCAAGTGAAGTTTAAACTTTCTCAAACGGTGAAACAACAATAAATACTTAACATGATCTTCCTCAGTCTTCAAATTAGCAATCATATCATCAACATAGACTTCTATTTCTTTGTGCATCATATCATGGAAAAGAGTAGTCAGGGCTCTCTGGTACGTTGCACCAGCATTTTTCAAACCTAAAGGTTCACTCTATAATAGAATGTTCCCCAAGGTGTAATAAATATTTTCTTTTCCATATCTTCGGGTGCCATTTTAATTTGATTAAATTCGGAAAAACCATCTATCAAGGAGAAGATATTGAACTTAGTTGTATTATCTACCAACATATTAATATGTGGCAATGGAAAATCATCTTTTGGGATAGCTTTGTTCAAATCTCTAAAATCAACATACATTTAGACTTTACCGTCATTCTTTGGAACAAACACAATATTGGCCACTCACTAAGGATCCTCAGCGGTAACAAGGAAACCTGCATCAATCTTCTTTTGAACCTCCTCTTTGATTTTGACAGCCATAACAAGGTTAGTTATTCTCAACTTCTGCTTGACTGAAAAACATTCTGGCTTTAGAGGCAATCTATGCTCCACAATATCTGTATCAAGATCTGGTATATCTTGCTAAGACCAAGCAAACACATCCACAAATTATTTAAGAAACTCTACCATCTTCTTCTTAACATCTGGACCAAGCAGTACCACAATCTTGACTTCCTTCTTGTCCTCTTCAGAACCCAAGTTAATCACTTCTACTGGCTCTTTATAAGGTTGTAACGGTCTTCTCTTTATGCTCAAGCAACCGAGAAATCTTATTAGGAATTTCCTTAATACTCTCTTCTACCGCTTCAAACATAGGGAATTCAAAGTTGGAAGAGGGCATAGGGTCATTGTTTTCAATTGGTTTATCATGAATCAATTTGCACAATGATATATACTTGATTTTAGGAAACAGATAAATGTGCAAGTATTATGCAAATATTGAAATTATTTTTATTAGCTTTGCTTTTTTTAGATTACTATTTTCCAGAAAAAGAAAAAAGCAAAAACATATATCGATAAACAAAATAACATTTCATTCATGATCTTAAAATCTGAAACAAACCCCACAATAGTCACTTTCACCTTAGGATTAGTGAAATAATTTTTGGAAACAACAAAAAAACAAATTACTTTGAAATGTGCATAGCAGAAGGAATATCAACAGTAATCTAGTTCTGAAAAATCACTATGCATCACGAAGTTTGGAAAATCTTGCTCTGAATCATCTCAAGTATTGGCATCAACTTCTGGAGAAGTAGGATAGATGAAGCCTCCACTATGGAAAGTCTCTTGAATTGGAAAAATACCAATCTTTTGCTTCACAATTTTTGCAGATTTAGGAGAAAACCCGAGACCGACACGATACTTGTTTTTAGGAAGATTTACGACTTTTCCCCAACTAGCAGCTAGACCATGTTGAACCACTTGTTATGCATACTTCAAGGAAAATATGGATGCCCTATTCTTCTTATAAGCACTATCAATAATAGAAAGAGCTTGGAACAAAGTTCCAACAACTTCACCAGCATCAATGTAAGAAAAGGACGAGAGATGACTCACCAACATTGCTTGCTCACCACCCACTACTACCAACTTTCCATTTTTCACAAACTTCAACTTTTAATGGAGGGTTGAAGTAACTACCCCAGCTTCATGGATCCAAGGACGACCCAATAGGCAACTATAAGCAGGATGGATATCCATTACTTGGAATGTAATCTGAAAAGATTGAGGACCTATCTTTGTATGGAGATCAACTTCCCCTATAATAGTCTTTCTATATCCATCAAAAGTCTTGACAACAACTCCACTATAACATATTGGAGTACCTTGATAAGAAAGCCTAGATAAAGTAGACTTGGGAATCACGTTCAAGGAGGAACTAGTATTCACCAAAACATTAGATAAGGCATCAGTGTTACAATTCATTGAGATATGAAAGACGAGGTCGTGATTCCTGCCTTACTCAGACAATTCTTCATTACTGAAACTCAAATGATTGCATGTGGTTATATTTCCAACAATACCATCAAATTTTTCAATAGTAACTTCATAATCTACAAAAGCTTGTTCCAATACCCTCCTCAAAGCATCCCTATGAACTTCAGAACTCCTCAGCAAGGATAGAACAACGATTTCAGAAAGAGTTTGAAGGAGTTGATCAACAACCTTATACTCACCCTTCTTGATCATCTTCAAAACTTAATCAACATCATAATTATGATTCAATCCACTAGACTTTCGTATCACAAACCTAAATTTAGACTGCACAACAGGCACGTCAACTTGAACTGGCTTATCAACAAAAACATCCTCAACCCTCTTGGGAGGCACATAAGCAAACGCATGACCATTATGTGTCACTCTACTAACATAAAAAATTTTAACAATAGACGATAGAGATGGAATAAGAGCCTCCTTACCATTCTTAGTCATGGTCGCGTTGTATCTATAAGGCACAACCTTATCAGAATTGTAAGGCGTAGGGCCTAGCAAACAGATAACTAAAGGAGAGACAGAAGATCTGTAACTGTTGTAAGTAATTTCCACCAGTTCGGGTATATTAAAATGAGGAACCCAACATCCACTTCATGATCAGCATCAGTCCTTGTTCTAGTAACATGGAGAAGTCTCTGATCCAACATCTCTTGAAGATCTCTCTTCACAACAGAACATCCACGAGGACTCCTTGAACAAATTTTACAAGAAGCATGGTCATGTTCATAATAACTCAACCTACACAAATTGATGTGCATTTCCAGCAAAGATTCCCTAACCAAATTAATATTAAAGATATGGTTATCCCCAGGACAACCATCCACCATATTCACAACATCACCCCCATGCTTGGGTAATGGATTAGCTTGGACATTGGGTCCAGAGTCTTTGAAAGATAGAATATCGCATCGAATTAACCTTTGAACTTCAGCCTTCAGTGCAAAACAATTCTCAATATCGTGACTAGGTGCCCCTTAATGGTAAGCAAAAAAGTGGTCAGACTTGTACCACAAAGGGAGATCTTTTAGGATAGTAGGTGGATCCCTGGTTTGCACAATATTATTCAATACTAAAGTAGGATATAAAGCAGGATAGTAGGTGAACCTTCTTCTGAATGCGATTCTGCTGATTATTCTGCTTATGAGTACGTTGTTATTGAAACTGAGGTTGATAAGCAGGAGTTGTCTGAGCAACATGAGCAGTAATAATAATAGGTGTGATAGATGCCACATGTTGTTGTTGATGATTATTTCTTGCTCAAGATGTTGTATGCCTTTCCTGAGAAATAGTATTAGACTCACCTTCGTTCTTGTTGGAAAATCCACTTCCATATTTCTTAGAATTACCAGAAGAACCACCTTCTTTAGAAAAGTGTCCCTCTCGGACACCTTCTTCAAGACGCACTCCCATATTCACCATTTTAGGGAAATCATTAGGCGCTCTAGCTACCATCCTTTCGTAATAAAAGGGACTCAAAGTTTTCAAAGAGATCATCCTCATTTCTTTCTCTTCTAGAGGAAGAATGATTTGAGCAGCAATCTCTCGCCATCGTTGGGCGTATTATTTGAAAGCCTCCTTTTCTTTTTGAGACATAACACGAAATTGATCTTTGTTAGGTGCCATATCCATATTATATGTATAATGTCGGACGAATGCTTCACCTAAGTCATTAAAAGTACGAATCTGAGTACTATCCAACCCCATATACCATTTAAGAGTTGCACCTGTAAGGTTATCTTAAAAGTAGTGAATCAAAAGCTGATGATTATCGATCTGAGTAGACATATTCCTTGCATACATCACAAGATGGCTATGAGGACAAGAATTGCCCTTGTATTTCTCAAAATCAGGAACCTTAAACTTAGCAGGGATCTTCACATTGGGAACAAGGCAAAGATCAAGAGCATTTTTCCTAAATAGCTATTTCCCTCTCAAGGCTTTTATATCTTTATGCATTTCTTAGAACTGGCCTTGGAACTCATCCATCCTTTCATAAACACTAATGTTCTCACTAGTTTCAACATGATAAACGAGCTCTTTTGTCATCTAGGACAATATGAATCACATGAGGAGGAACCGTTATAACAGGTTGCATAGTAGGAATCTCCATAGCAGGCTGATAACCTTTAGGCATAAAATTTATAGGCATGCCCCAAGGGAAACCATTGGGCATCTGATGTTGTAGAACACTAACTAGAGCCACAAAAATAGGATTTGATATGATCTCGGAAATCACAGTCACTTGAGGCTGAGTCTGAGTTATATAAGGAGAGAGAGAGAGAGAGAGAGAGAGAGAGAGAGAGAGAGAGAGAGAGAGAGAGAGAGAGAGAGAGAGAGAGAGAGAGAGAGAGAGAGAGAGAGAGAGAGAGAGAGAGAGAGAGAGAGAGAGAGAGAGAGAGAGAGAGAGAGAGAGAGAGGAGGAGGAGGAGGAGGAGGAGGATGAGAAGATTGATTATGGACAGCAACCAAAGATTCAACCAAAGCATTCAATCTTTACATTCCAACTCTTAGAGTGTTCACCTATTCACAGAGTTCTATGTTTTCTTGCTCAAGATGATCCATCTTACTATGATAGTTAGCTCGAGTATTGTACAAATGAGACATTTTTTCTTCTGAGAAGACCAAGAGAAAGGAAATAAGACCCTTGTGAAACTTTCAAAAATCAAGACCAAATGCAAAATGATGCATGATGTGCAATGCAAATGTTTTTTTATTATTTTTCAAGGAACTTTAAAATATCATAAAGCAACTGCAAACATCATAAAGAAATAACACTTTTGAAATACTGAAAATCCACATTTCATTAATAATTGCAAGGATTACAATTTCAAGTACAAGTTTTAAAAGATCCTAAATACAAGAGGAAACAACTAGATCCTAAGCGTCCTAAGGAAGCACTTCTGAAGATGATCCAACTCCATGCTGATACTTCCTCTTAAGCCTCTTAATCTCTCTCTCATAAGTACTCTTCATGGTAACTTTATCTACCACAAGCTTATCTACAATGCATTTCTAAGCACCTGAAGTAAGAAGATGAATACTTTGAGATGATGGAATGCTAGAGGAAAATGAATCCTCGGGCTCCCTCTGCCTCTTCTCAGCATGCTGCTCAAGCAACTCTATCAAAGCAACATTTCCTTTCAATTTCTTATACAATTCTATCTTTTCAAGATTTGAAGCATGAAACTTGCCTTCCCAAGTATCCCTATCTTGCTTCATCTTGGATAAAGCTTCTTGAAACTCTTTCATATCTTGAATAGGAATGGTAGGTGGTTTAGCGACCACTAGAAACATGGGCTTCTCATTCAGCTAATGAGTATAAGGTTCCAAAGCTACACAGTTTTGCTATCCAAGTTCACCCTTCCCCTTTCTATGGATATTGTCTCAAGCATTCACCATCCTTTTTTCAAACCTTGAGTATCCTTCCTGTCATACCCAAAATTTGTCCTACCTTTGTAAGTTTTCTCTGTAAGATCATCTGACCTTTGGCCATGAATGATCTTCTGAGAATTTGGTGACGTGATTTTGTGTGCGTGTTTATTATTAACTACCAATTTTTTTCAGGTGCAGTAATTTCAATAGTAGATTCTGTAAGTCAAGTGCTTCAAACGTGACCATTGGATTCTGATTTAAAAGGTCCTAGAGTTTTCTACTAATCATTTTTCTCAAGATTTCTCAGAAGTTTCAATGTATATACCTCAAGGAGAATTAGGGGTTCTTCCAATCGGTATTCGAGCTTGGTCAATTGAAGATCGAGAATGCTAGTTTTTCCATTCCAGGATCTCGTTGGTATCATTCATTTATATTAAATGGCAAGGCCTTTAAGCCAGGTTATAAGAGATATGAATTTATGGATTCATTGTGATCGGGGCCTTATTTCCTTTTGCTGATCTAAATGCAAAATAACTTGGATTTGAGATTAAGGTATTCATTCAAGTGTGCTTCAAGTTTATTAATCGCAAGGGGACCAAACAACATGATTCGGTTTATGGTTTTCCTAGGGAGTCAAAGTTGGTTCATAATATTTTGAATTCAAATTGTTCGATTTAACTGAATCAAGAACTACGCCTAGAAAGAAGGTTCATTAAGTACAAAAGTCAATTTTCAAATTCAAAGGTTACTTCCAAAAGTTTGAGTACAAGAATGACAAATTTCTTTTGATTGGTTTCAACTAGTTCATGCTTACAGATTCAAATATTCGGTCATGTCAAAATTACAAAGAATATATTCGGTCATGTCAAAATTACAAAGAATCAAGATTTTGCTGATCAGGCTATTTATAAGTTCATTCGAATAGGTGATGATCATTAAAAATTTGTGGAAATATTCATTAAGGTTTATACAAGTTACAAGCCATTTTTGGAAGAAGTAAAGAGCATGCTTAACTTACATAACCACCAACAAGGTAGTCAAAATTGTGAATGTCTCCCATTAAAACTACAGTTCATATTTGATAGGATACCTTTTTCAATGTAGCAAGTTATATATATTTGGTGAAGATTCTAATATGATACCGCTTTGGGAACTTTGTCCAGGGTCAAAAGTTAAATATATATTTCATGTAAAACTAGTTTGAGTACCTTAACAAAGTGTATTAAAACATGCTGAATTAATACACCCGCATACGGGTTGTGAGGTGCAGAATTAAAAAGAAAAACCAAATCCAATTGCACTATGGAAGTTTCCGCTGGAGAAATGAAACTAGAGAAAAGCCAATAAGATTAATGTTGTTGCTATACAATATAAAAATCCCACGAAGATTCGTTGGTGCTACAAATTCATCTATGTGCATACAAAATATGAAAACGCAGGCTCTACAAAATTCATTGCTCCTATTATGTGCAATTCCTATACTTGACAATTGTAGTAGCTAACGCTTGAAAAGCCATTATGTTAGTCAATCCGAAAAAACAAATTTCAAGACGGATAAAATACCGTCAATAAGATACCACACTTATAATTGCTATGCCTATGAAGATTGAGAAATAGGCCGCTCAAAGAGTTTACGAGGTGAATCCACATGCTGCGAGTGGGTATATGATCATGCTGCTTCCAAGAGGCAATGGAGAAAAAGGTTTAGATGAAGGAAAACTCAACAAAGGAAAAAACAAGGTCTTGAAGTCATCCCGATACCATCATGCAAAGAAGATTCGACATCAACAAACCTGCCCAAACAAATTCAAGTTAGTACTTAGCAACTAATTCACAATCAGCATCATACACAAAAACTGAGCATGTTAGTGGAGTCAAGTTCATAAGACATAGCTATTTTTCCGAAGCGAAGACCAGTCAGATTCTCATGTTTTTCGCCCAAGGCATCTGAAGTTCAGTTTGTATGAGTAATTGAAGCCATGGACACAAATTCACTTAATTCTACGAATGGGAGCAAAAGGAGGACGAACTTTGAAAATGAATCATATCCATTAAAGCCTGAATAGCACACACAATAATAAGAAGAAAATAAATCAATGTGCCTATTAAGAATAGCATGGCGGCCAACAGTTATCACTTTGCAATGACTACGACAGGATGAGTAGGATTCAACTCACTTCATAACCAAGACTATCTTAACTATTTTCTAGTTCCAAATTTTAGTATGATTTTACCACCAAGTCAACAACACGCGCAAGTTAAGTTCAAGAGATAACGCATGACGCGAAGAGGGTTTTACCAGCAGCGTTCATGGAGATGTTGGAATTAAGGATTGTTTAAGCCGTCATGTCGCAAGGCGCATGTCCTACTAATGAAGTAAATGGTACAACACTCCAAAGGTGCACAATATCATCAATCTTCAAAACTGTTCGCACACGCTCAATTGTTGTTCAAACTTGCGTTGATAACTCTATTGAAAACAGCTTGGAATTCACCAAGAGTAACACTTATGAGACTTATGTTCTATTAGAAACCTGCAAAGTTACTGGCCAGAAGATTTATTCATGTTAGTATGGCAAATGTAGATGCTATTATGAAGCTCTTGCAATAATAGCTGGAACCAAAAACGTTTGTCGCGGCGTGTGACAGACGGTGTGGATTACCTGTTATCACAACATGTGGGGACAATGCTTATGGGCCGAGTCGATTTTTCTGAGAAGTTGGCTAGGCGAGAAAATACCCTTCCAAATTCATGATGATAGATATAATATGAGATATTATCGAGGCATTTAAATTTGTACGTCACAAAGGGGAAACCTGTCAAGTTCAAATGAAAACCAAATATTCATTACATACGAAATCGGTATGATTTTGGCAAGAAATAGAAAACAAAATTAGAAGGGAAACTAATCAAATAAAGATCATGAAAATCAAGCATCTATAACAGGGTTGAATCACACAATCAAACGTGTTCAGGGAGCATATATCACACAGATCAAAATATTCTAAATTGAACCAAAGATGGAAGCCGAAATCCTCGTCACAGGAATCACAGAAATAAACCCGAATCAAAATCACAATTAATGAGAAAGATTTTCAATCTCGCATTTAATTTGAGATTGGAAATTTAATTGAAAAAGTCAATAAAAAGAGGAGATACACAAATACAACAGAAGTCAATACGCAAGATCAGAATTCACAGAGAGAAATCACACATATACAACAGTGATCAAAACACAGATAAGCGAAGGATTTCAGATTAAAGAGAGATACGAATTCGAAACACTAACCTCCCCTTACACACAAAGAGCGTTGCAAGGGTTGCCGATATTTCGTCATCATCGTTGAGACATTTCTCAATTCGCCATCCGGTATATTCTTTCCTATTCGACATAATAATCCGACTTTGTTGTTATTCATGTTCGCTCTTTTTGGAGTATTTGAATGAGTGTGTTGGATCGAATCCGTGGCGAGAGAGTAAAGGTGTGAGATGAATTGAGAGAGATGAAAATAGGCAATGGCGCGGCAGCTAAAACTCTGCTTCTACAATGTGCTTCGTGAAGGAAGGAGAAAGGAAATGGCTTGCGAGAGTGAGAGAGATGGTTTTGCTTTTTGAGTTTTTCTTCATACTTGTGATCCTACGGAACTCGGGTTGGTGTAAACATGACCTGGCCCGGTATCTTGTTTTTTTTTGGAGGAATAGTGGGCTTTATAGCCCATTTTTTGTTGTTTTCTTAAAAAAACATTCTTATTTTAGTTTCATGTTTTTAATTTGGTTTTCTTTTTTATTTATTTTTAGTTTCATTATTTGAATTTGATATTTAATTGCTAGATAATAATTAAACTCTTAATTTTAATTAATTGGTTTTTTAATTGATTAATTGGAATTCTCGAAATTCTAATTGATTAATTAAATTTCTAATTAACCTTAATTAAAACTTTAGTTAATTCTGATGTCAACTTCGATTATTTATCTGTCCAATGTTCCTGTGAAGTTGTGATGTGAATCTTTGACAATTTTGATTTGCCACATTCCCTTAAGTTCTCGATCACATCCTATCTTCGATAAATTGAATTTATACAAGCTTTAGGCTATGAGCTTTATCACGATAACCATATCATAGTTTCCCCCTTTATCTTACTTGCAAGATTTATAAATAGGTTAGAATTCCGTTTAAAACTAAAAAAAATTCTCCCTAATAAAAAATCCCAAAAATACTCTAATCATATCTATTCTCTTTTCAAACTAAAAAACATCCGACAAATCTCAAATCATTTTTTGCCACATGGCTTTCCCAATTTAACCCTTTTCAGAAAGTACATGCCTCTAGCATTGTCCATTATGTTCTCAATAAGAACTACGAAGTTCTGATTTCCTCTGAGATACGTAAGCACTGGATTGTAAATTCAGACGAACTCAATAATAAAAAAATATTTCATTTTCCCTCAAGTAATCATCACTTTTTCCCTTAGCAAGCAATAAGATATCGAGTACCTTTCATGCCTAGAAAACCTAGACGGTTTCCATCGAGTATGATGGATGTTGGGAGTGCTAACTGTAAGTTCAGAGTATGCCTAAGAGGGGGGTGAATTAGGCTTTAGAAACTTTTTCCGGTTTTTCAAAACTCTTGAATTTTTCTTCTTTAAGTTCTTGGTGATGAAAGCAGTAAAAACAGAAAGAAAAAATGAACACAGAGATTTATAGTGGTTCCCTTCATAATCCGAAGGTACTCCACTCCCTTTTCCACATGAAAGAGAGTTTTCACTATAGTTTTAGAAAGTACAACCTATCACACTATCAACCGGTGAGGCCTACAATCTAACAACTAATCAACAACTAGTGTGCAAGAACAATCCTCTTGCCAACACTAACCCTTGTGTCCAACACTCCTGGATCACAAGTCAAAATAGAAATAACTTTGTATTTTTGTAATTTGAAAGTGATACAATGATAATATCAATCTACTGATTGAGCTTCTCCTTTGATCAAAAATCCACTCTTCAATATCAATACAAGTGTTCAAAAATCTGGATATGAAATTGTATGAACAATATGAACACTTTTTGAAAATATTTGAAAAGTAGTGAATTTGATTCAATGAATATTTTGAAAATTATTGGAGGTTGTTTTTCAATTTGAAATATTCAGAATTTATATGAGCAAAACACCATTTCAAAAGGTATAATTGAGTATGATTCAAAACATGAAAAGGTATAATATTCAAACAACATTTGAATTTTAACAGCAACAAATTTTCAAAATTCGTTCAGTGTTAATCGGTTAACCATATAGGTTAATCGGTTAACACTTGAACGTTGGCCGAGAGAAATAAAAAATTAAGGCCGTTAACCGATTAACCCATATGGTTAATCGGTTAACACTGTTAAAACTCAGAAAAATGCTTGAGTTAAAAAGTGTTATACCATTTCAAATGATTTTAAAAATATGCAAATGCAATATGTTAATATGTTAAATATTTGAACACTTGTATATCAATTAAAGGAGTGAAAAATGATATACCGAAGCTTGAGTCCAAATCTTGAAAGTTGAATGAACATTTGCACAATGATGCTTCTAGTTTTATCTTCAGTGTATATACCCCCACGGGTATATAGTGCAAGTATCTTCTTAGTACATATACCCCACGGGTATATAGTGTAAGAATCTTGATCTTGATCAGATTTGAAAGCTTTGACTTTTTGCTTGCAATCATGGAATGAGCTTGAGTCTTTGTTGACATCATTAAAACCTGAGATTGAGATGTGCTTCTACATTCTCCCCATTTTTGATGATGACAAACAAGTGTGTCTTATGCGATATCTTTTGATGATGTTTGTTCTAGGCTTGCTTCTTGTTTCTCCCCCTATGTCCAGCAACTCCCCCTATCTAAATAGAGGCAAAAAAATTCTGCACAGAGATATTAGACAGCAAGCTCTTCTCCCCCTTTGTCATTAATAAAAAGGAAGAAGCTTTCAAAAACAAACAAAAGCAATATAGGCATACAAGACAACATATAGTCAAGCACAACATAATAGATTGTAATAAAAGTGCAGCAAACATAGAAATGCAACAAATAGTGTACGGTTACAACTTAAAAACTTAAATAATATCCGGAAAGAAAAACAACAAAAGCAACAGAAACAAATATTTCTTAAACATCTTCATCGGACATATCCACGTCTTCTACTTCTTCCTCTTCACTACCTTCATCATCTGCCTCTTCTTCTTCAACAGTACCCGGGGTTGGAAGGATGAGCAGTAAGGATGAGGTTGCCAAAGTGAAGCAATTGCCCCTAGAGGTTTCTCGGTGACAGTTCATAGATTCTCGATGTTGGGTCATCATGGTAGTATAGAGAAATTCATTTGCAATACCCCTTTCGGGAACGGGATAGGCTTGGTTGGAGGCGGATCCTTCGCCTGCATACTTTATAAATGCCGTCAACATCTTTGATAATACCAGTGTTCTTAACAATGGTGATCTCATTTATCTCATTGGTTGTTGATTTCATCTTTATTGAAACGGTTCCCTGTAAGGTCCAAATCCGTCAACTCAAGAATTCTTGAAATCATCCTTGCATAAGGAAGACGTGTCGACAGAGAAAGCTGTTGTTGAAGATGATACATGATTGTCAAAATCCAATTTACCCTTATCTTGTTTTTGATTGCGAAAAGAAGCTGCATTTCCAGGTCATTGATCTGAGCATGATTTGAATCCTTCAGAATCAGCACATTAGCAGGTTAGTGTAATGTAGCATCCGGTCCGAAACCGTCAGATTTTCGCATAACAGAGCATGCGAGCCGTTTGTTGATTTGCTACAACATTCTCCTTTGGAA